>CM017196.1:3917500-5255000 GCA_004837865.1 Musa balbisiana | reverse complement strand
GAGTATGTCTGAAGCAGAAAAAGGATATGTTCCATTGAAGAAGATAATGATCCATGGTTAACTCTTCAAACTGGCATGAATTGCATCTAAGGTATAAAGATTATAGTTTTGATATTCTAACCAAATTACTTTTGAGTATCATCTTTGATGACCCAATTTTGATACTAATGTAATGCAATAGTTGGGCAACCTAATGCAATTTCAAAATTGCATCAGTTTCCCCCATGTGTTTGCCAAGAAATTTTGACTTGCTTGGGAAAAGCTTCTCCTCGTATCCACACTTGCATGATGTTGACTATTTGAAATGTCAATCATGAATATTGTGTTTCATAAATGAATGGTGAAAACAATTTACAAGGAAAATAAATCCAATCATCAACGTAATAATTTTTCTGACAGATTAAAGCACAAGACCTAAAGTTGAGTACGTAAGTCCAGTTCTGAATAGGATGAGACCTAATTGCTTTTGTACATGATTCAAGCATGCAGATTGCTGTGACTTGGTTTCTAGACAATTTGAGTGGAAGTACCTCTTTAATGCCTCCAACTGGTTTACTATCAAACTCAACGACTACATCACCTGGTCGAAATCCTGCACGGTCAGCAGGGGATCCTGGAGTTACCTGGTAGACATGTCAATTTATCATTTAGTAGGTTATCCTCAACATGATAAAAAAAGATAAAAACTGATTGATAGAATCAATGAGCCAGCTAATGCACAATCAACATTGTCTTTTATTTTTATTAAATAGCTTTGATAAACAAATCGTTTGTGGAGAAGACCAATTAATTATGTCCAAAGCATGTAGTGAATAAGAAAAATATGAAGCATAAATGGTTGACATGTATGACAAATAATGTACTATCCAATGTCCTTGCAAGTTTACACTTCACCAGGAATGACAAGTTTGTAATTAAGAATAGATGAGTGGGCTCATGAAAAAAAAAAAATCTCTTTCAAAAGCAGCTTCCCGTCCCACATGTCCATGTCATTCATTAAGTCCAACCCCTTCATAGCATTTCGAACAATGGGTAAAGAAACATGATAGCAGAGGTTTTCACGTCAATACCACTCTAAGTTGAGGAAAGTGAGAACCAAGAAAAGTTTAAGGCACAGGAAAGATGGTGCCAAGGGCTAGATGCCGAGAAAGGGATGACCTGGCATATTTTTCTGCAGGAAGCTCATTGTGCATAGGTTGACCTAATTAAAATTTTTCCTCCAGTCATTTATGGAAGCAAGGTTCCTTTCTGGTAAATCACCGATGATATTAGTTTCAAACTCCAATTTTTAGATCCAATTTATTTTCCATGTTCCCCTTATGCCAAAAAAAAAAAAAAACTAACAAGCACTATAAAAATAACCTGATATGGAAAAGCATTTCTAGTTTACTCATAGCATATTATCACTATACAAAACTTACCACAGGCACTAGTACACCTTTCACTACATCTGGAAATGAAGCATCTTTCTCCTTAAATTGTGCAATTTTCATTTCATTAAGGTCAAGCATCTTCAGTCCAAGCCATGGTCGGACTACTCTTCTGCACAACATTTTTTACAAACAAACAAGAAATTGTTACTAAATTGTTATAAAGGCTTTAATTTCACATAGATTTAATTTACACTATATTGTGTTCTTAGGGTGATCAAGGTCAAAAAAGTTGTGGCATAATGTGATAATTCAATGACAATAAATTTGAGTAAAAAAAATGATCAGAAGCTGAAATCAAAAGGTATAACAACAATCAACAAACTTTCCATATTTATGGCAATACACAAGACAACTGTTAGTGGAATGTTGTCAGAAATTTAGTGTCGGTACATTGCCTACCATATCATATTGTTTCCATCATCTTGTTGGGTTTATCAGCACTACATGCCACATATCTTGTCACATTATATGATGAGTTGCATGCCCATGATAGTGTGATAAAGCAATGTGACTGTACGATATCAGTGATCAACCAGTATGATCATATGCAATATTCAACCTCTAAATGAAGGAGAAATACAAGTCAACACTTAAACTACAGGAGACAAACCTTGCTCCTACATGAAAACAAAAATAAAAATAAATTACTAGGATTATTTTTTTCTTAGTATTAAAGAGAAACCTAAATATTTTTCAGCAGAAAATGCAAATTCATTATAGGAAATAATTCTTAGAAAGACCTCAGAACTGAATCAGGACTTCAAAGAAAGTGTTCTACAGAACAACAAGAATTCTACAGAACAAATGAAGAACTCTTACTTCGAAGTTCTGATTCAGTTCTGGGCCTCAAGCTGCATCAGCAAGGATGTGATGAAATTTAATTCATTTTGCAATTACTTTTCTTAATGTCCCTCTTCTCCTTGGTATATCCATTATTAATCCTCATCTGTTTTGTAATCTACCAAATGAATTAAGGAATTCCACATGGCACCTGATCAAGGCTATCTAATACTAGTCATCCTACAAGCTCATGTACACCATTGGGTTGTCTCATGTTGGCACTTAGTTTAAACCCCATCACTTCCACCATCCAATACTAATAGTCTCTAGCCCAATGTTTTATGGTCTCCTCATGCATGTATTGATGCTATAATGACGCACAAATTCAGACTACAAGCTGAGGGTCATCGTCAACTTTGTCCCTATAACACTTGTACTTATCTTACATAGTCGGCTTAACTGCCTTCAAATCCATGTCGATCTAGGTTAGATGCACATGGATCTAAGCTAGACTGACACAGATCTACATAAGATCGGTATGAATCTAGGTCAAGTCCATGAATATCTAGGTCATATCCATAAGGATCTAGTCCAGACCTGCAAGGACCTAGGCTAGATCTGCACGTAACATATATCCATCTCATCCCCAACATTGTTCTAAACTTCGGTTTGCCACCAACACCACCACCTCTAGTTTTTCTTTTACCTCTACTATCATGGTTCCAACATCTTGCTAATACCCTCCGACCTCCACCATCAAGTCTATGACAGTAATTAACAGCTTACCCATGAAAGGAGAAGGATAAGATGTGGGGTAAGGATATAGGAGATAAGCAAAACTGCCAATAAGATGCATTAGAGACAAAATGCTCAAAATATTCTTCTCCTATTTGCTTGAACTAAATGACAGATAACTACACTCAACAGGACATCATTTAGGATGTCACTAAAGAATTGAACCAAGAGGAACCACTAAAACAAACCAATCAGAAAAGCCTAAGTGGTGTTCTAAGTGAGAACAACCAAATTAAATAAAGCATACCCGTTCTTTCGGAATTGCTCAACTATTTTAATGACCGAGTCAATAGGCACAGCAAAACTCAACCCATCAGCTGCGGCAACTTTCATGATGTTAACACCCACAACCTCGCCATCAAGGTTCACAAGGGGTCCCCCAGAATTTCCCTACAGGATAAAACAATTGATGAATATATAATATTAATCAATCATGGTAGAAAATGCTCGACTACATAAGTTAAGACAATCAAATATCTTAAGATTCCTTTGGCCTTACAAGTTTCAAAGACTCGCCAATCAAATAATTGGGAAGTGAGCTACGATTTGTTCTTCTTTGCAAGAACCATAATCATGAGACGTTACAAATGAAACAGCAGAGAAATAGTTGTACTATAGCAATTTTCTCCTTTATAAACACATTTAATTTCCTTCAATTAAATTCTTTGAGAACCTGCACAAACAAAGTGAAAAAAGCATAGAAGTGCATAATGATGAGTTTTAGAGATCATATATTATGTTCTTTAATCTTTTTTGGCAGTTTTCACACTGATGAATTAAAAGTCACACATCCACTTCACTGAGGCAAACAGAACCAATATATTCCAGCTAACTCAAACAAATATCAGCAAGTAGGTCAATTGTTGTAAAGTACAAGCTCCCAGCTCAATAACAGTTGAGAAGGGTTGTAATAACAAATAATGAGGAACACTGGCATCATCCAACAAAAGAATATAGGAAGGTCCTGGAACAAATGATAGATGCACAAAGTTTATTAAATAGAAAGGAAAAAATAACAAGTATGCTTACCTCATTAATTGCACAATCTGTTTGCAGATACTCCCTTCTAACTCCACCAAGACCAAGGTCACTGCTTTTCCGATCAACACAGCTACATATAGAAAGGAGAGTTAAAAGAGAATCACAAAATAAAAAGAAACCAAAAAGACTATTTTCCTTGACAGCATAAACCCATAGTACTAAATTCAAGATGAAAGCCACAAGCTTCTGCTATAATATTGAACTACACTTTAATCAAACACAATAATTTGTAGTGAAATTACAACAATCTAATACATGCTAATGAAATTCCTGGAATAACTGACAGTAAGTGAGGAGAATTTTTATGATAAAGTAGAAATTAAACAAGAAGCACAACATCTATGTTAAAATACCTTACAATGCCAGATGTGATGGTATTTTGCAGAGAAAGTGGGCAGCCCAAGGCAATAACCCAGTCACCTGGACGAAGCTTAGATGATGATCCAAGTTTTGCTGCTGGAAGTGGAGTTTTAGATTGTATCTTCACTACAGCAATGTCTGAAAGGAAATCAGCATTAACCACAATGCCCTCAAATTCACGGCCATCTTGTAAAGTCACACCAACCTATTTTAATTTAAGAAAATAATAAGTAGAAATTGGAGACAAAAGGCTAAATATTAGGCTTTTACCTCAATGATCAGGCTAATTCAATTTACTAGCACTAGCGAAGAACTTAATTCAACCATACATATATAAGCATGTGTTTCCCTACCTAAGTTAAGATTCTTATGACTGAAAAAAGAATAAGACATGTCTGACCTTTTTAGTTCTTTCCCATATCATTTTAGGGAGAAAACATGTCCAGAGAAGATGCGACTCAATATGTCCATTGGCCCAAGAACTTGAATGGAATGAGCCTTGGACAACATGGTCATAATGCTGAAGCCCATACCAACAGTAATAATTATAACAAGTATATACTAACCAACTAACCATCCACTTCCAACCTGGGGCTAATTAGGGTAAAGAAACTTCCAGACCAAAGGCCCAATGTCCTCATTGAGGCCCAACACATATCACTTTCTATCGTCAACGCTAGGGCATCAACCAAGCAAGCCTTCAACTTCTGAAAACTCCAATCGTCATGAACAAACTTTATATTCTGTGTTAGCTGGTTTGCAGGTAATATCTTGGAGAAACCTTCAAAGAGTTATAATGCCTAGCTAACCAAGAACACTTCTGACCTAAGTGACATTCCTCGAGCCTTGGAGACATTGTAGGCCTCTTCCAGATTACTACAATTCTATACCCTACCAAGGTCCATTAAGATTCCAGTACCAATCTTCACTCCTAAACTAAATGGCATAACCTTGATTGTTTCCAACTGTATCTACAAAGCATTTATACTTGCATGCAATAAAAAAGATCCTAAATATAATATCAAACTGTCAGTAATAATATAGTCTCACAATGTTCCATACTAAGTAATGCCTAATGGACTTAATCATGGAGTTAACTATAAAATCACACAGCTGCTACAGAGTCCCTAGCATCCTAGACCTGATTTAAGGAGAAAGTTCACAGAATACTGTCATATTGTGCACCAACCTTTCCTTTGGAAACCCTTCTCATGCTATGGAAGTCTGCCACACAATGTGCACAGGTCAAAATCGTCCCATCAGGATCAATGATGGTCCCGGAGCCGATACTCTTCCCAAACATTGGACCATACAGACCTTCAGAAATGTGTTGCCAGAAGATGCCTTTTAGGTAAGAACAAAAAAGAAATCCCTCGATTGACAGCCTGAAGCGGCAAAAAGAAGCATCCTCACCTTGGACGACAGAAATGTTCACCACAGCAGGACCAGCTGCCGCAGCCGCCTCAGCGATAGAGTTCCTTCCCAAACATCCCGGGCAGCACGGGGCATCATCCCGGTTCTTCCCGAGTGGTTCCCTATACGAATTCGAATCCGGCAGAGGGCTCGTGGAAGAATACCGTGTAAAAAAGCCTGCATTTAGAACCAAAGATCGGCCAATCAAGAATGCAACGAGTAAAGAAGAGAAAGGGGGAAGAAACAGAATCCGTTGCTTGATACTAAAACCTCCGGGAGGGCTAGAGAAGAGAGATGGAAGACTGAAGTCTTGCAAGAACAGCTCCGAAGTCGATGATAGGAACTGCCGCAATGGAGCGGAGATCGAAACGGCTACATCTGTCGACGGGGAGAAAGGCGAAACTGAGAAGCCACAAGATCGTTGAAAAGAGCGAGAGAAGCAAGGGGGGTGAGAACAGTAGGGATACTGGTGGGATGGGAGTGACCATCCGAGGAGGAGGCAAGGGCCGCGCCGCCGAAGAAGGCGGTGAGAGCGAGGAAGCCGGTGGCCGCGCTGCGGCGGGGTCTCGGCGTTAGGAGGCGTCGGAACATGTGTCACCGGCGTCGAGCTGAAGCGATCAATGAAGCCCTCGCTCGCTCCTCTCCTTCCTTCTTGGCGGCCAAGAAGGGATACACCTCCACCTCTTCGGCCAGCGAGCCGAAGTCCTAAAATAAAGATATTTCTAAATCCCTTTTTTTTGCGATCCTTAGCGTAAGTTTTGGTATATATATATATATATATATGTATATATATATATATATATATGTATATATATATATATGTATATATGTATATATGTATATATATATGTATATATATGTATATATATATGTATATATATATATGTATATATGTATATATATATATGTATAATATGTATATATATATATGTATATATATACATGTATATATATACATGTATATATATACATGTATATATATGTATATATATATATACATGTATATATATATTTGACATTTTTAAGCAACAAATATATTATTCCTACATTTTTACCAGATTAAAAAAAGCATGCCTTTTAGTTACAATTTTTGCATAATATTTTTTACTTTTTAAATTCGTAATACTAAATTATCATTCGATTTCCAATCTTTGATTTATGGTCGACTGACTCCATCATTTGAAACCACTTTTCACCAGTAAAACAAGAAAGATTGTTCCCCAGAAAAACAAGAAAGAAGAAATGGGCAGTGTCCTGCCAAGGAAAAAAGGGACATAATTGTGTCATCATATAACTAGGAGATATATAGGTAGATAGATAGAGCGAGCAAGCTAATATAAACCACTTTTCACCAGGCTTACTGTTAAGAGACTGCAAGAATTTGTAAGCAGATTTGACAGTAAACTCGTAATGAGTATCAAAACTTCATAATCAAATATTCTCATTAGGATCCATAGGAAGATTAATCCTAGAAATTTTTTTCCTAACTCGTAATTCCATCCGCCATCACAAAGAAATAAACTATCTTGTGACTTTCTTCTTTCTTGTGACTCTGCTGCAAAGAAATGTACTATCACCATGTTCTAATTGCTGATGCAGACTGTACTCAT
Source organism: Musa balbisiana (assembly GCA_004837865.1). Taxonomy (NCBI): domain Eukaryota; kingdom Viridiplantae; phylum Streptophyta; class Magnoliopsida; order Zingiberales; family Musaceae; genus Musa; species Musa balbisiana. Next base: position 5,247,568 of record CM017196.1, on the reverse strand, counting down.
TGATACTGAGTCGATCCCTTATGGATTGCCTCTCAGTTAATTTATGTTAACTGGAATCTGGTATAAGAAGAGTATCCAAGACTGCTGTAGCTTTTTCTCTTATCCAACTTGGACTAGATAGTTCTTTAGTGAGAGCCATGATGAGGTAGCTCAACAGTAGCTAGATTAATTGAAAGGCAAACTGTAACATTCAACTGAGAAATTATTTTTGTCATAAACATAAAACTTGTTATATTTGATTCAGCCATCCATGAACCAAGTGGAATTTCCTGACCTTGAGCTTAGAAGCTTGAAACTTGAGCCTTCAATCTGGCAGCAACATTCAAACCTGGGAGCTCTGAGCTTTTGTTTTCTTCTGAAACACCAAAAGAAAGAAGTGTCAAGTGAACAAGAGCTTGCAGATTCTTAACACAGCGTATGGTAGTCTTAAACAAGTGCTGGATTTACAGAAGAAAGATTGTCACTGTGAAATAATGGACAAAATTGTTTGAAATATGATCTTACCGAATTGAGAAAGAAGACTAATCTGGTGCTCAACAAATGCGATGCCCAGATACTCGTGCTTCTCAATACAAGGTGAATGGATGTTACTCTCAGGACTACTTGAGTTGACACAATCTTCTTGATGAAGAAATAATTTAAAACTCCTCCATTGTTTTAAATAAAGTAGACCATGATTCCATGACCTTTAGAGACAATACCTGCTTCATAAACACATTTTTAGCAATCACAGATAAGCATGAAAATGAATGAATATTTCCTCAGCATTGCTGAACATGTGCCACTTAATCTATGCAGCTTTGACATGTTAAGACTTAAGATATGACTAGCCTTATACCATTTAATTATAAACACAAATTATTCTAGCAAATAAACTAATGCATAATCTCTCATCAGTCAAATTCCTGACCTTGCTTCTCTCCTTTTCCTTTTTGTAATTATTTTCATTTATTTTAAGACTTTTGGTCGGGCGTAGTCTTTAAAAATTTAAATAATCCCAATGACCATCTCTGATATAAAACCCTATTGAATAATTCAGAAGTTAGGCAGTGTTATATAACTTTCTGACTTGTTTTTTTGTTTACATACAATGGATTTTGGTTACTTAAGAAAGAAAGGATAGCTACTGGGTCAAGCAACAATCAATGATGGCATGCTTACAGCAAAAGAAGCTTCTTTAGAATAAATCATTTTCAATGTGTTCTGCTGTGTCAACTTGGGTTCTTATCCAACTCTAGAAGATTTCTGTTGTCTCAACTTGAAATCTTATCCAAACTCTTCCTTTCCTTTATGATTTAGAATAATAGAATATGTTCACTAATTTAGCATTGTTTATGTTTTCTTTTCAAATTTTCTTGTTCATTAACCATCTATTCTCGTTGATAGCTTCAATAATCTCTCAATGTAAATCAAAAGTTGACTTGGCATTCCCCCCATCCCCGAAAACAGATACCAACAGAATCATAAATAATCAAATAAAAAAATCAGTTATATTATCAAGTTTAATAAAATATTGTCAAATACATAAATAAACATCCCATATGGATTCAGCAGGCCTTGAGCAAGCGACGAAGGGAATAAGCCACCATTTTAAGTATGAACTATCTTGGTACATACCTTGTTGTGATCAATATTTGAGGGTGGGTCTTAGTATAATGGAAAGGTTGTTCTGGTTCACCCTACTGGAGATTTCAGTGAATGAGTATGCAAATAAATAGAAACAAAAATTCTTAGCAATATAAAAGAATTACTTCTTTTATATGGAAGAATCATATGGAAAGTTCCTTCTGTGCCCTTCACTTTAGTCATTTTCTTCTCCTATCCAGCATGACTTATCCACAAAATTATTGTCATATATATATATATATATATTGTGTGTGCATTGTTCATGCTCAAGTATCTTTATTGTGCAATTTAGAGGGCTCAATTCTCTTTCATCAACATAGAAATTGTCAGGCAATTTTTTTTAAAGAAAAAAAGGACATGGCTTTTGTCCTTAAGTTCATAAATTTAAGGGCATGGATTGAGACAACATTGTTTTAGTAACTTGAGATCATCAGCTCTCAGATCATCTATCTTTATTTGCAATTTATTATTCATTTCGCCATTAATCAATTGGTTAGTATATTTATCTTACAGAGAAGGCAGCAGCCTACAAAAGTACAACTTGGAATGATCAAGTCTCTGTCAACTGCCTGATGATGATGAATGAACATATTGAGAGCAAGCTAATATAAACCAATTTGCAAATAAGTGAATCATGGACCTAATAAAATAGTCTATCATATCTAAGCCTTCTGCTTTCCTGTGTTTCCAAACTTGTTATATGTAAGATGTTATCTCTTTGATTGAGACCCCTTTCCTCAACTTGTTTTATTAGTGCTGGCCCATAGCATGAGCTTTCCTTTTCTGATTTTCTATCTACTATGGCAGTGATATATCACAAACAAAAATTATGGATATCCCTGTAAACCTATCATCAACCATCAGCAAGTTTGTTCTGCATAAGTCTATGCCTCGAAAGGGCTATGATCTCTCTAACTTGCACGCAAATATAGACATGAAACCTACTTGTACTTTGGTCATCATTCTGCCAACTCATGGTTCAGTTCCTTTTCTTTTACTTTTTGATCTATCCAGTTGATTGTCCATTTCAGTAGTACACAAATGGTCTCTCTGAATTTTTCTAAAGCAATAACTAAATACAAGATTACCATCCATCAAAAAAAGAAGCAAAGTGCAATATATCACACAGAAAAGATCATTTTGTGGTTATATGATACTTTTCAAGAAACATAGAAATCTAGGTCTGTTTGCACAACAACGACAATTAACTGTAACAGATCAGATAGAAATAAATAAAGCAAGTCCTAAGTTTAATTCGCATTTGAGACTGCTCAAGGCTCGTGGAATCCCAATCCATGTTCAAAGAATGATTATTGCAACCATCAACCAGTTCATTTTCTTGAATTGGTTCCAACATCTTCTTTAGCCAGATTTAGTTAGAACAACATCTTATGTTATTTAAAAGATATTTTTACAAAAAAATTAATCATTTTTTTCCCAAAAAGATATGCAAGTATCCTGAGGAAAAGAAAAAGAATGGTTTTAGTCTAGAGAAGATGTCCTTATTGCTCCTGAGTTCTGAGTTATAGAAAGCTGAGTGATGAAGTCAGACCTTTACCAGAGGATTTCTTTCCCATAAGCTATTGAAGCTACCTGTTTTGCTATGGCTTTGGTAAGGCCGAACTCTTATTAGAGCTGGAGAGTTTATTTCAAGCTCTTGACCTCCACCCTCCACCTACAGCACGAGCACGTCATCCCGTAACTATGCAGTCTCACACTTTGTTCCATCTAAGTTGCTGATGAACTTTCCGTACTACCCAAAAGAAAGCAAATAAGTTCAGCAAAGCAACACCATTTTTCACAATTAAGGCCATGTCATCCTTCAATCCTTCTAGAACAGAAATGCAAGTGAATGCATGTGGTATGCTCAGATTCCTTGTCCACTTTCCCAAGAAAATCTTCCGCAAATTTGATGTCAGGCAGGAGCCTCTCTTGAGGTCCTCTTCCTCTCATGCACTAACTACCATCCAGAGGAAGGTGGAGCACTGGACACAGTTATCTCAAGCTGGGGAAGAGAAGAGAAAGGAAGTCTTATTCAAGAAAAGTTAGTAGTGTTGTATCAGCGCAAGGATAGTATCCACCTATCATGAATGACCCCACTACTTGGATGACCTGGTCCTCAGCACGACTACCAAAAGCTTCTAGAAGATTAGGAACAAGCACATCTATACTAACAGTAACAGATACTCTGCCAACTTGTGGACAATAAATTACTTATGCTGAAATTTTAACATTTGATAATTGGTTTGCTAAAGACATGGCCAAAAGTTTATAATTGTCCTTTGATTTAGGTTCTTTTACATTGTGAATTGTAACAAGATATTGTTCCAGGGGGTCTCTTCATTGGTATCTACTGATTTAAGAATACTGAGTTATATCTTCCTTCTACCATCCTTGTTGAACACTTCTACAGAGGACAATTATGTAATAGAAATTCTGCTCTCACTCCAACATTGGTCTCTTAAATTCATACACTTCAGTAGGTCATATCTGCATTTTTCTGCTTTGCACTACACATGCACACACATAGAGCACATGGAATAATATAATAACAGAAAACAGAGAATATTATCTTAGGATAATTCAGCAAGGAAGAAAATGGAAATTAAGATAGTGTTATATATTAGCTGTCTACAAATATATATTCTGTCCTTTCTCTTAGAATCATATGTTATGGTAGCTTTTATCTTCTGCATCTAGATAGCATTCTTCATGAATTAAAATTCTCTAAGTAGATCTAGTGATGCGGAACCAATCTTATCTATCTCTTATTCAAATAAATTTGATTAATTTAGTGGTTATTTTTGCAGATCATAAGTTGCCACATGACAACATACCAAATAATTCTGATCTTGTTTCCTAGTTTATTCAAGCAAGAAAAAAATGTGGAAAGAATTTAAGAAAAATCAAATTATAATTATGATTGAATTTTCAAATCCTGATGAAAATTTTGTAAATTAGATCTCTACCAGGATGGAAGCATATCAATCAAGAATATTATCTTCTTCAAAGGGAAAATCAAATCATATCTTTGATTTGATTCAATTTGTAAATTCTTTATTTTTTATATTTTTCTTTTATTTTCATGTACTTAGCCTACAAAAAGGGACAAGAACATTATACTGCAAATCAATCAGAAATGAATCAATGAAATAAGTTATTTTCCTACCGAGTGTGAGTGATGCGAGGCCACATTTGTTTTCCGATAGCATGATTCCATCATCTATGTGCGAGTCGTGTGGAGGTGCGAGGCCCTCATCCTGGGAGTGTTCTCCTTGAGTCAAAGCGAGTCTGGTAGTTATGCTTTTGTTTTCTCATTATCTTTTAGTTACTATCTTCTATTCCCCTCTTTTATATTCCTCTATTATCAAAAAAATATTCTATAGCTCTCTTCCTACATCATCTAGTTATACTAAGGGTAGCCTACATGGATTTGAGTCCACAAAGTGCGCACTTCCATGTTATTAGTTACCATCAAGAGATACATCCAAGTCAGCAAGTTAAAAAATATTGTCAGATAGGTTTCCTGGTTCTTGATTTTTGTTCTGTAGAAGTCCTTCAGCTCAGACAAATGCAATCATTTACATACACAAGAAGTTCTAAAAGTCATAAGCATCAGAAAATAAATCTACCAATATGATGTTTGAGAACAACTTTCAAGAAACAGGTTAAAAGAATTCAAGCTATTGGCATGACCATGGATATATTTGCAAAACTGCTTGACTACTACATATATGTCAGACTTTGCACAATCATAAAAGGCTAGGGATTGGATAAGACTTTCATCCTTATCCTTCTAGAGAAAGGAAGTGCTCAAATTGTGGTCCATGGTATCAAATAATTCCCGAAGATATTTGTTCTATTCATGACTTTGGATCACATCTCATTATCTTGTGCTGTCTGCCATAGTCCTTGATTGGAAGACTCAAGCAAGAACAAAGAACAAAGAATAAAAGAAAGCATAGGAAGATGAGCACCTAGCTGAAGCCAGGTGAAAGTATTTTTATCAGCTTAAATTAAAGCACCTTCTTCCTGCACAGAATTGTTCGACTGTGATTTTTTAATACTGTACTGTGATTTTGGACTGACTTGAGCTTCTATTGTGTTTTTCAACTCAAAACCTTCTGACTACAGTTTTCATGAGGTGTAATGCAGTAATGTTTTTGAACTGCTCCATCTCTAGTCACAGCCTCTCCTGTCACAAGAAGCAATGCTCTCAGATGCATCTCTTTTTCCACTTAAAATCGACACCTTCCAGGCACAAATGGCATCATTTAGCCAAATTCCATTACTTAAGCTCCAAAACAAACAGTCGATCACGACATAGAAGATAAAATACTAAATAGAATCCAACCAACTGATGCAATGACAAGTATCTCCCAAACCCATATTTTATAGCTTGAAAACAGCACAAATTGCATCATTTAGCCAACCCCCCCACCACTTCACCCCAAGACAAACAGTTCTGCATGACATAGAAGACAAATGCCTCACTCAATGGCCTCCATAACCATCATCAAGCTACTTAAGGATCCCCTAAACTCAAATTCTATGGCTAAGAAAACTGAAGGAAGCAACTTCCACATCAGGCAACCAGGAAAGCAAGCTTTCAATATTTCTTTTGCGGTTCCTTCCAAGTCAAAATCTCCACCGCTCACTTTTCTTGTCTATGTTCCTCCAATCACATGTGGCTTGCTCTTTCCAATCCCCAAAGACCTATCATTAATTGTTTATTAGCCAATCCTATCCTATCATTAATTGTCTCTGACCTCACTTGGCACCACAGACATCAGTGATACAAAATTAACTATGAGAATGCTGTATAGTATGGAAATTCTGCAACCAATATCTTCACAGTAACGCTATGCCAATCCATTTCTCATGGATTAGCTCTGTTAGGCAAAGGACACCCCACTTGATAAAGCCCTGCCTCCTCTTTCTTAAAACCCTCAACCCATCCTTCCCCACGCCACAATTTTTCCATCCATACTGAAGTGGTGTTCAAGAAAGCTTCATAAATGAGTAGAGGCACACAGCATAGAGATAGATAGATTAAGAGAAATAGGATGGGAGGAAGAGAGAAGAGAGAAAGAGGGACGGAGAGGGAGGAGTTTTACAAGGCTTTGTTACCGGGTTTGCCGGATGACATAGCTTTGGACTGCCTCGCCCGAGTCCCGCTCCGATTCCACCCGGGTCTCCGACTCGTCTGTTGCCGCTGGCGCGATCTGGTCACCACCCCCTCCTTCCACCGACACAGGGAAAGAATCGGGACCGCGGAGGACCTGATCTTCCTCGTACAGGCCGTCGTCCCCGTCGAGAAGTGTGGCGATTCTGAGGAGGAGAAAGAAGGTGGCGCCGTTTGCCAGCCGCCGGTGTATGGGCTAAGCGCCTACAATGCGACGCTGGGGTCGTGGCACCGGGTGGCGATGCCTGCGCCGGTGCCGCTCTTCGCCCAGGTCGCGGCGGTGGGGAGGGAGGTCGTCTTGCTGGGGGGCTGGGACCCGGCGAGCATGGAACCGACGACGGAGGTGCGGGTGCTGGACCCGGCGACGGGGGGATGGCGGCGAGGGGCAGCGATGGTTGCGGCGAGGAGCTTCTTCGCGTGCGCGGCGCTGGCGGGTCGGGTGTACGTGGCGGGGGGCCATGACGGGCAGAAGAACGCGCTGCGATCGGGGGATTCGTACGATCCCGCGTCGGACGCGTGGGCGGCGCTGCCGGAGATGGGGGAGGAGCGGGACGAGTGCCAGGGGGTGGCGGCGGGGGGGCGGTTCTGGGCGGTGAGCGGGTACGGGACGGAGGGGCAGGGTCGGTTCGTGGGGGCGGCGGAGTGGTACGACGCGGCGGCGGGAGCGTGGAGGAGGGAGGGAGGTCTGTGGGAGGCGGGCGCCGCCGCCTGCGTGGGGGTGGCGGGGGGGAGGATGTGGAGCGTCGGGGGAGCCGGTGGGGTGAGGGAGTACGAGGGGAGCGGGAGGGGATGGAAGGAGGTGGCGCCACTACCCGTGGGAATGAGGCCGGGGCCAAGCCCGTGCGCCGCGGCGGCGGTAGCGCTTGGAGTCGCCGGCGAGAAGGTGCTCGTGATGGCGGTCGAGACGGAGGGTGATGGGGGCGATGGTCCCGGGGCCCATCGCGCGTGGGTCCTGGAGGTGGGGTCACGGCGGTGGACGCGCGTGGAGACGCCGCTCCGGTTCACTGGGTTCGTTTTCTCGGCCACTGCGGTCCGGCTGTAAATTAAATCCTTGGACCGGTCCGGTTCAGATCCCCCAACCTGGTAGACTCGAGATGGTACCACTGACACTGTTTCTTGTCTACTTGCCTCTGCACTCTGTAGATATATACTGCTGTCAAACCTGCATAGACCTACTGCTTCAGTGGTACTTGAAATAGGTCTCATGAGTTGTGTGAGTTTTCTTGTATGACTACCTTCCTTCTTCTTCCTTGTGCTTGGGGAATGGCTCTACTTATTGTTTCCAGGCAGGAGACCAGTGTATATATAATGCTATATACCCTCTGTAATCTGCTTGCTCTGCTCACTGATGAAAGTAGTGTGTTAGAGAATTGGATCTTTGACATGTACAAACTGTGATGATTCATCCCCTGAGAAACACTTGTTGTGCCAAATAACTCCCAAGGATTAAGATAACAGCTTCATCCTCTGGTCTTCTGCTCTGCTTGTAATGCCTGGCTTCCTGGTTTCATGTGCAAATTGAATGTTATGTTACTCTTGTTTAAAGATTGAGATTTTTGGAAGGATTGATCAGAATCTTATGAGAAAAAGTTTAATGAAGCATGTTGTTTGTTCACAGATATTTCTTCCCTCACCAGTTCTGAACATTTATGTCATCCCTCTCCCTTCTTTCCATTCCTCCACATATTGTGTGCTTTATGATTAAACTGATTGTAATTGGTGAAGAAGTGGCCATCTTCCACATATGGCTTTAGATTGGGAATACCACCAAAGAAAGGGCACTTTGGACTGTGGAGGAGTTCCATTCTGATCTCTATCCTGCTTATTTATGCAACTCAGTGGTAAACACTAGCCTTGTCTCCACAGTTCTTTGATTTTGCTTATGATCCTGTTCTTTCAAAGATCTTCTGTTTCAGTGAGAGAGAAGCTTCATCATATGAACTCCCTTTTCAGAATTATTACACTGTGTTGTAAATTGGCATCCATAATCTCTTCATCCAGTCTAGAATTAGGAACTGTATCCTACTACTTTATGCAGCTCTGAGCTGAACACCAACCTTGTCTCCAAAATTCTTAGATGTTGCTTATGATATTGCTCTTCCAAAGAGATCTTGTTTCAGTGAGAAGCTTCATCAATAGGAACTCCATTTTCAGATCCACCACACTGTGTTTTCAACTGGCATCCTTGTTCTCTTCAACTATCCAGAAAGTGGAGCTGTTTGGTAATCTGTGCTTTTCCTGCATTGAATTATTTGATGCATTAATGTGATGCTGGTGGAGATGCATTATGATTTCCTTTTTATGATGTGCAATAACACTATTTTAATGTCAACCAGACATGAACAAGTGAGTCAGTGAGGCTTGTTCTAGTCCATATCTTTCATAACAATCTTAATTGCTATGCTACATTCCACAGGGATATGAATCAGGACCTGGTTGCAGTGAGTAATTTAATCTTGTTTTCTTCTCTCATCAACATAGCAGCTTTTTACAGATGTTTGAAGATTCTTGTTATCAGGTAAAACATGGAGTTGATCTGAGATCACCAAAGTCTAGTGAATGTGAGAAACTAGCAGAGTTTTGGCCATATACAGTACATTCTCATACAATTTCTACATCCAGAGCATTCCTTTATTCAATCCAACAACAATTATGTGATTTCATTCTTCTTGTCCTCTTAGTGAGATTTATCTAAAGATTAGTTTATCATTATTCTTTCTTGGAGGCATATCATGATTCAATCAGAATATCGATACATCGGTCGGATCGATTGGTTCATTCTGCATTTATAAATAAAATAAAATCAAATTAATGCACAATTTTTTCAGTCCAACCATTTGTTTGGTCTAATTCTGATAACTACATCTGATGGATGCATATACCTGAATGGTGGATGAACCACACTTCATCTCCAACCACTCCTATGAGTTACATGGAATGTATAACACATTCTTACAAACAAAAAGAGTTATCATCTCCATGATTTGCATGCTGTGAGGCACTGAAAGTAATAACAACTGCTTAGCAGTTTGGGCATGTCAACCTGAGTTCTTGGGCTAATTTGGGAGAGGCATGTAGGCTCAGTTAATAAAATATAATATGAATATTCCATACTATTCACCACGAGGAGCGAAGATTTTCAAAATAAAAAAATAGAGATTTATAATAAACATATATTTTAAAAAAAAGCTAGACGTAAGATTTGACATGATTCGATAATTTTCAACTATATTTAAAAAGAAAATCAAAATTTTTTTTACCAAAGATCAATTACAACATCCTTGAGGTATATTCACTTAAGCATAATTTTCTTATATATTTTTCTCACAAATATATTAGAAAAAACTCATAAACATCGAAAATATTTCTCGCATCTTTTTTTTTTTACATAATATATATATATATATATATATATATATATATATATATATGAGATAATTATAGATAAATTAATGAGGAATTTTTTTTTACCAAGATTTATTATCTTTTTAACATAAGAAATCTTAAAATACTTATAAATCATAAATTCCAACACTATTTATTTGCATCGATATCAATAAGAGAAGGCAACTCAGATAGGAAGGCGAAGGGATCCAACAAAAGCTTGTCGCGTGTACGATGATATAAGCGATGGGATTTGGTTAAGTAATAACCCAACATGTCTTACTGCAAGCTGAGAGTTTGACCATAGCTTTACAGTGTAAAAAAGTGGAAGCAACCACTCTTTGGCACTGTTAGTGAGACATGAGCGTGATTTGGAAGGAAGCCTGTCTCTCTCTCTCTCTCTCTCTCTCTGTGCAACACGCGCACACACAGCAAGCAAACAAGCAACCAGAAAGGAAGGAACGATGGTGACAACACGTAGGTCGGGAGACGAGGAGGAGACTCGCCACGCCTCCTTTTCACACGGACAACCACAGCAGGGGAAAGCAAGAAGCGGCAAGCATGAAGCAACGCAGCAGCCGGCAAAAGCAGCACCGGCCGAGGGGCGGGGGGAGGGGGAGGGACGCATTGGATTCAATGAAGATTTTGTCTCGTAGCGAAGCAAGCCTTCGGTCGACCCCAAGCCGTGGCCGCTTTGCATGCGCCACCTCGGATCGCCCGCTCTTTCTTCCCCATTCCCTCCCCTCTCTCGACCTCTGGTTAACATTTGTTTTGACCATCAAAGCTGCCTTCAATTATTATCGTTTGTGTTTTGCTTCTTCCTCTTCTTTTCTTGCCCTCCTAAGGATGCAAAGCAAATGTCAGCTTCAATTAAGTATTTATTATTATTATTATTATTATTATTATTATTATTATTATTATTAATCGAATGTTAAATTTCCTATTTATTTTTATCCCAAAAGACTCTTTTTTCTATTTAAATAAAATTTTGATAATTAATTGTCATAAATTCTTTAAAAAAATAAATAAAAATATTATAATCATCTTAAAACTCAAATGACAAGTTGCATTCAAAACTGAAGTTATACTTTATTATAGTACCAATCTAAAGAATCTTAAATTTTGATAATTAATTATTTATAAATATTTTAAAATTAGAAAAAGAAAAATATTAATCATCTTAAGATCATGTCCTAATAGTACTAATCATCTTAAAATTATATCCTAATAGTTCCATAAAAATTTATATTAATAGTAGAAGTTTACCGAGTTACACTCGATCGTAAAACTTGTTCAAAAAATATTTAATTTTAATAATTAATTATCATAAAATTCTATAATTTTTTTTTAAAAAAATACTAATCATCTTAAATCATAGCCATATAGTTTAGTAAAATTGATCAATTTATACATGAAATTAAACTAAGTTACACTGAATATATTCAAAAAATCTTAAATTTTGATGAATAATTATTACAAAATTTTTAAAAATAAAAAAAAATAATATCAATCATCTTAGAAACATGTCATAATAGTTTTGAGTTAGTTTTACAGAAGTTGATAAAATTATAAGTAAGTTGTATTCGATCATAGTATCGATTCAAAGACTCATAAATTTCAATAATTAATTATCATAGATTTTTAAAAATAATTAAAAATATATGAATCATCTAACAATCATGTCCTAGTTGTTTTGTGAAAGTTTGAATTAGTTTAGTTAATATTGACTAGGTTACATTCAAAATTAAATTAAGCTATATTCGATCGATCGCCCAAAAAAAAAAAAAACTCTTTAATTTCAATTGAATTTTTTTTGTCATTTATAAAAAAAAATCTTCAATTAAAGTGGACTGACCTCCTAAACTGGATCATGATTTTGTATACTTGTCTGTTCCTGACGGGGAAGAGGTAAGCTTGACTTGATCACATTCAATCTTTGTCTGCAATTTCTGTGCTGAGACTTCCATCTATATCTCTCCTCCCTCTCATGCACACATATTCTCATGCTGATCTGAATAAACTTGCTTTTCACTGATATCAATGCCTCTTCTTTTCCAAGCTGCAACAAAAAAGCAAACAAAGGAAAAAGAACAAGGAAAAGAAAGCAATGAGAGGGGGTCAAATGTGATGTTTACAGCTCCTTAGACAAAATTATGACTGTTAAAACTCATGATATTAAACCATGTAAAGTGAGAGAGAGAGAGAGAGAGAGATGCATGCACTTCTTGACCTTTCTTCAGCCTTGTCTGCATGTGTTATGTATTCTTTTCTTTTAAAGGTGCATTAACACATTTCTTTACATTGTTTCTGAGCATTTTGGAATAAGAACAGTTTGCTTCTTATATATTGTTTCTTATTATAAGAATAAGAAAGGAAATAATCTTCTATTAGGAGAACAACTCGAGTCAAATGATTGGGCACAGCTTTCATAAGGATTCATTTTGGAAACATTGTAGACAATAATTCTAAACAATTTATCCACAAATTCAAATATATTCAGCAAATTAAACTTCCAACTTCTTTAGGATCACTTGCCTATCCTCACCTTAATGTAGTTTCATCCTCATACACATATACATGACATGAAATATCACCTCTACTGGTTTCCATTTTCTCATATCTCCTCCTTACAATCATTTCATTAGAGGGTACATAATCAATCCTTTGGTTGCTCCCAACTGCTCCTGAACATACAATTATAGAGAACCATAAATATGTATGGGTATGAGTCAATATTTTGATTGCATGCATCTCTATCATTTAATAACAACTCTCTCTCTCTCTATATATATATTATAGTGTTATACATTTTATATTCAGCTTTGATGTTTGGTATCATAATTGTCCACTTGGATAGTTGCACTTGCACAAGTTGCATCTAGCTTTTACGCATATCCAAGCCACTAAAATATATAACCATTATTAAAGTGTTTTTCCACATTATTAAAGTTAAATATGCAAACACAATTAGATTTGTGTGATTAATGCTATAGTCTAATGTTTAGACTTGTCACTATGTTTGGTGTCCTCTTTTTGTTCTTTTCTATTGTTCTTCTTCTTATTCTGAGAGGTGAAGTGAAGCAGTGAGACAAGACATGCACATGAATTAGAGATCAAAAGGCAGACCAACCTATTCATTTGCCATCCTCTTGTTTGTCTCATGAAGTGTGACCAACTTGTAAAAGAAGATTGCTTATTTTAGAACATCACTTTGTGCCACTCAGGTGAAAGAGACCTGTGGGAAGACCCACTGATCTCTGACATTTTGCAATTGATTATGTGATGGGCTTTGATGAAGAATGTTTGGTGTGGATGATTTGTCTTGGTTTTTTGGATTTCTACTAGTCATTTTTATTATTAGTCATGATTTCCACTTGCTTTCTCATGGTAGAAACCAAATACAAGTATCTTATATGAAATAAGTTTGTTTGTTTTATAAGTTGTTGTACTACATTTCTTGATTTCTTTGGCATTATAAAAAAAAAAGATTTCGGTTAATACCGATTTATCTTGTCTCGAAATCGATCTTCGCCCATACTTGTTCGATCAGCATAAATCTTGCTACATAAAAAGGATAATGTGGACAAAGGCAATTAAGTGAGATGACTGCTGAAAATAAATTGATTAAAATCAGGGTTTGTCTATTCCTTTCACATTTTTGGTTCATTCATTCAGAAATCCAAAGTAAGATCTAATAAAGTGAGGTTTTATGATAAATAAATGGATGTGAATTTTGATATAGAAATATAATTATTGAATCAAAAAAGATATTTGTAATCCAAGAGAACTGAACATTTCTCTTGTATTCATTCCAAAGGATAAAAAGGGGGTGAAGGTGGAGCTCTTGGGGGTAAAATCATGGTATGGCAGATGGAGACTCTCATGTTGGTGGCACAACTCAGTGATCAGAGATAGTGAGTGCTCTCACTAGAAAGAAGAACATAATATGAGCCCATAGAATCCACCATCCCTTGTGCACCATATAATAATCTCCATAGGTCCCATTGGCTTGTGATCATTTAGCATCTAATGTTCAACATCCTCATGTCTGCTAGTTACAATCAAATCAAGTGGAGACATACAGAAAAAGAAAGGTCCTGATATAATTACTCTGGGTTTATTTCTTCTTTTCAGGACCAATAGTTTTGTGCACCTAATGCCAAATATGGGCAAATCAAGCTAAGATCACCTATATGTGATACATCATACACCAGGACCATGTGGAGCAATTATTAGGCACATCAAAATAAAGACATCAGAAATGGTCCTGATTTCATGTGCCAATGTGCCAAAAATCTGCTGCTGGCAAAGATAATCTTTTGGAGTGTGATCCTCAACATGATTCCAAATCTGTCTCATTCTCAAATTTGAAGCTCAAGTATTAGACCACTTTTTAGGTTGTGTTCAGCAGAGCAAATCAACTCCTTGTAACCAAAAGTAATATGATGAACAGTGTTCTGTGAGATTAAGTGGCAATGGAAGTTTTTGTTGTCTTTGGGTGGCTGAGAGGAGTTATCTGTGTGCATTGGAATGTGTGGAGGGAGAAGGGGGGTTAAGGGGATAAGATTTCCAGCTTCCAAACAAGAAGAAGATACAGAGGGCACTGTTTCTGGCCTCTGTCAGCTTGTTTGGGATGAGATACATTTGGCTCAGGAATCAAGGTTTGGATTTTGGGAGCCTATGGCCTGTGTGATCACTGTGACATCAGGAACCTATTTAATTAAATTTGCTGGCACAACCACCACTTTTCTCCCTCTTCCAGGAACCCCAATTAATTTGTCACCACAACCTTTCTCTCTCTCTCTCTCTCTCTGTGAAACACAAGAGCACATCATCTTTATTGATCGCATTTAATATGTAAAGCCAGCAGAGATTGTGGTTTACTGAATGGACAGTACCATTTTGCTTGATACAGTGTACCCTGATCAGATGAATGAGATATTTGCATTTTTTTTGTCATTATAATTAATCCTAGAATAATATTTTACTTTGGTAGGAAGATTTTTGCAAACAAAAACATCACAAGCATCAGAAATTATCTGTAATAATAAGATAACCTCAAAAGGTAGAGTTTATTCTTTTCTTCAAGTAGACATAATTATCCTCATAATTCAAAGCTTAATCAATGGATGTGTGGATTTGTCTACAACTCATTACAGTAAAACTACCAGCAAAATTGAATGGAATATCTAAAAGAAGTTGAGCAAAACAGTGACTGCATTTCTCAAAGAAATTCTGATGAGATGTAGATGAGGGTTGTTTGTGCATTTCAGAGCAAATCTGCATTCAATGGTGCCTAAATCTACTCAATTCTAATGATTCGAAAAATTCAGGTTCCAGAAGCTGATAAAAGGAACCATAAGAACAAATGAGAGAAACAGAATCTTAGGGTAGCAAAAGAGCATTGAAGAAAAGCATCTTAAGAGTTACTTGTCAATGAGGATTAGTCAAGCAGATTGTGCTGATAAAATTCCACCTCCAAAGTTGTCATGCCCACTTTCTCACACATGTTCATAGATAAAAAAGTGCCTTGTGATGGAGAATATTGCTCAGCATCTGGGAGATATCTGGTCATGGAAAAGCTAAAGAATATGGAGTCTCAGGGACCATGTTATGTACCTTTTGTTTTCCCTTTTGTCCTGAGAAAAATTGAGAAGGTAAAGAGGATAGCAAAAGATTCATATTAAGTGTTTTTGTGGAGACCTTAATTCTGACAAGGAATGATTTCTTTGGAAAGAACTCCATGCTTACAGGGAATGATCAAAAAGAAAAGGCAGGACCCAGCAACCAGTTTAAGCCTAAATCTAGTAATCCACCAAAATTGTGCAACTAATCATAGGATGTTTGAACAAAGAGATGAATTGGATCAATTATCTCCATGCTGATTACAATATAATGTGACCAAAAGAAGAGAACTCCTTAGAAACTAAGATTGTCTCTCCTGTGTCATGTTTGAAGCCCTGTCACCACTATCCATCTGTTAGTGACTTTAATATATATTGGGACATCTTCAGAAGTCTTTATCATGTAAACAGGGCAGATTAATTATATAATTTTGTCCTGACAGCATAAGTTTAATGTCTAATGGTGCCTTAAATTATCTAAAAGAAGAGAAAAATGGTGAGCAGAGTAAACTGTGATCATTTAACCCTCAGCTAAATATCAAAGTTGGATGTCTGAATTCCTTGGGATATGATCATCTTCATCATAATAATAACCATGGGTGGTTAAATGATCATATCCCAAGGAAATCAGACATTCAACTTTGATATTAATAACCATCATTTAACCCTGAGCTAATAATAACCATGCCTACATGGTGGATCAACATCTCCTCTGATGAGGAATGGACTGTTAGCTCCACCATGTAGGCATTTTGGCCATAAAGCTTGCAACATGCTTCTGTCATCTTATTTTTCACTAAGGACATTTTGGTAGCTAGCTTTCTTTATGTTCCTCAAGTTCATAATGTGGGGACTCCTTCTGTTGCTCCCCCTCTCTCTCTCTCTCTTTCTCTCTCTCCCCCCTCCTCTGACACTGCAGTCCTCAATTTCTCTGTTTCCATCTATGTGGTAAGCTTGATACCTGATGGTGCAAGCAAAGCAAACACCCCACACCTTATTATTGTTTAGTCACCACCCCCTAAAACTTTCTCAGTTTTCCAGTGTCCTGAAAATTTCTGCTTCTCTTTCTATATTGTTCCAAGCTTTGTGATCCCTCAATACTTTTGCAAGTCCCTTATTTAGCTTCTCACAACCACAACCCTTCAGCCAAATCACATCAATTCCTTTCTCTCTCACTTCTTTTCCTTTGCTCTCCTATTTGCTTTATTTCTCTTCTTCTTCTTCTTCTTCTTCTTCTTCTTCTTCTTCCACCTAAGCTCCTCCTAATGCCCTCTTCTTGCCATGGAAAGCACAATGGAGGATATGCTGAATCTTCTTATGGAGTAAACCAACAAGAGTTTTCTGGAATAAACTCCATGCCTACTCCCTTCCTTACTTCCAAGCCTTGAAAAGAAGGGATCACTTCTGCTTTACCCCTGCAGCCTAGAGAGAGGAAGGTGGGTTTTGTTCTGTCCTAGGTTCTCAAGCATTCTGCATTGCTGCATGGCTGCAACCATCATGGAGCATCTCTACCTGTTTGTTTTCTTCGGTTGTACTTATGAGACAATGAAGTGGTGGTCATCTGAATGCTAGTAGGAAATCTCTAGGCACTGTTGTGATTCTTGTTGTTTTCCTCATGGGTGGGAAAGTCTAGTCTCCCACAACCAACAAGAGATTACTTGGGTATCTTTCATGCTTCAGGATTTTAAGTTTGTTAGAAAGAAAGGTCAGCATTGGTCTTCAGATTACAATGACTTCATGGTCTCTTTTGCAATTCCATCATCATCTATCTTGTTCTTCCTCTTATGAATTATTGTCCAAATCAATCTGTTAATCTCACCTTCATCTACTTCTTTTTTCTGTTTTCTAGTCACATATTTACTCTGGAGACAGAGCCAAGCATCTCTTCCATTTTTAGGATCCCAATCTTCACTCTTGGGTCTTCAAGGTTGGAACGAGAGAGAGAGAGAGAGAGAGAGGTTTACCTGGATAAGGTTCTCTAGAACTCAGAGCTTCTCAGTTTTCTGCCAAAGGGGAAGTGGGTTCATCATTTAGACTCCCAAGCATTTCAGACCAAAATCCTTAGCTCAAAGTATATGGATCCTTGAGTGTCTAGTTTTAATTTTACTTGTCCTTTCTTATTCTTCTTCTTTTCTTGTCACTGACCTTTTCCTTCTGGTGTTGAGGCCAAAAAAGGACCTCAAAAATAGAGAGCACAAAGTTTAAGAGAATGGATCTTTCTGGTCAAGAAGGAGAGATCCCAATCCCAATAACCAGTGTATATGTTGGTGGTCATGGCCATGGCAGCATCCATGACAGCCCTCCCATCCACCACCCCTCCAATGGCCCTCCTCCTCCTCCCCTATCCACTGCCACCACAGAGGACCACCACCACAACACCACCAACTCCTACAGCACCAAGAAAGGGGTGGTAGTAAGGTACAGGGAGTGCCTCAAGAACCATGCAGCTTCCATCGGTGGGAATGCCACTGATGGGTGCGGTGAATTCATGCCCAGTGGTGAGGAGGGAACTCTGGAGGCCTTGAAGTGCTCTGCCTGCAGCTGCCACAGGAACTTCCACAGGAAAGAGACAGAAGGAGAGCCCTGCTGCGACTGGTTCTACCCCCTCAGGGGGAGGAAGGTGATGGGCCACAAGGGCCTCCTCATCTCAGGATCAGATGCATTTGGTTACAGCCCTGCATGCAATAGCCTCATTCCAAGGGCCACACCTCACAACATGATCATGCCTCTGGGTGCCATGCAGACCTCTGAGTCTGATGAGATGGAAGGGGTGGGTGCAATGATGGCAAGGCCTGTCGTGGTGAAGAAGAGGTTCAGGACCAAGTTCACCCCAGAGCAGAAGGAGAAGATGCTGAGCTTTGCTGAGAAGGTGGGGTGGAGGCTGCAGAAGCAGGAGGAGAGTGTGGTCCAGCAGTTCTGCCAGGAGATTGGGGTGAAGAGGAGGGTCCTCAAGGTGTGGATGCACAACAACAAGCATCACTTGGCAAAGAAGAACTCTCTCCAGCTTGAATGACCACTGAAATCCTCTTCCATCATCATGCCAAATGCTCATCTTACAAGTTGAGTTTTGGTGGTAGCATGTCATAACTATTTTCTTGTATCACTTTCTGAGATTTTCTCTTCATTTTCCACACTGTCATAATCATGAGTTTACCAAGCTTTAGTGTTAATTATATTAATGTTTAGGCATTATGGATTGTTGCATGTCAATCAGCTGGTGAAGAAGACAACCCTCAATTACTGTTTAGGCATTATGGATTGTTGCATTTCAATCAGCTGGTGAAGAAGACAACCCTCAATTACTGTTTAGGCATCATGGCTGAACACGAGTCTCAATAGCTTACTTAGATCATGATCAGTACAGGTCATAATATGGTGTTTGTGATTTGAAATAGTGAAGGAGATATAAACTAGAGATCCATCTACCAAGAACACAGATTAATTGTGAGGAATGGACAGGAAGCTCTAGAGCTAGCTAGCTAGCTCTGCAAGAAGATGGAGAACTCTCTGACAGATCCATGCTTCTTCTGAGCTCCTACCATGGTTGAAAGCACTTGACTCACTGAGTCTAGCAATTATTTGTGGTTCAAGTTGCATAGAAAGGCAAGCATTACATTCTCATCCAAGTGTGGTCACCTTGGATTGACCATAAAGCCTATGAATCACCATTGTTGTTTGAATTGATGACCTCCAGAAGACATGGTTGCCTCCATGAAGTCAGTACTGTGTAGTGTCATAACTACACTCTTCCATCTTCTGTGATTGAGATTCTGCAAGACCACAGCACTAACTAAATCACATGAATTTAACTTAGAGCCACCCTCCTGAAATGAATGCCTGTTAGATCTCATGGACAAAGGTTTGTGCACTGCAATGCAGAGTTTGGGGAGGATCAATGCATCCATTAGAGTCTCCAGGAATAGAAGCTGCAAAGGTAAGGCCTGATTCATAAGTTTCACTGCCCTTTGGCTCTGTTTAGGTACTGCAAACCTAAACAGCGGGAGCCAACATAGATGGCAAGCTCATTCAATGGCATTCATGACAAAGGGTCTCCAGGTTTGGTAGGAGCATCACTGCTCCTTTGAACTGCAGTACCACAGCTTTGACCCTGACTTCAGATCCATGTACAACTCCACAATGAATGATCATCCCCCGTCTGTTCTTCTGCAGCCAAGACACATGAACTTGAATCTGAAGGGATGCACAAAATTCTCCAAGAAATTTGGTGAATCATTGTTCTCATAGTGTCATCAAATGTACAAAGCAGATTTAGGCTGATGCTCTGATATCTTTCAGGTTTGCAACCGAGCAAACAGCTCTTGAGCTCTGCTTAGTAGTTCTGATACAAGTCCTCAACTATACACCTTCCCACCATCTTCTTCTTCCTATTGCTCTCTCACATATTCAACATTTTTTATGCCACAAAACATGCGATCATGCATCCATCAAGTTCTTGGATCTCTCTCTCTCTCTCTCTCTCTCTCTCTCTCTCTCTCTCTCTCTCTCTCTCTCCTCCAACCACATAGGTGCATGCTCTTTGCTGACTTCGTTTTCATGCCGGCATCTGAGGATGCATGAACCATGAATGGGTAGCCAATATGACGATCGTTAATGCTACTTGGCCAACGAGGACATTGCACTGAAGCCATCATGCTTTTCTTGTTGATTTCAAGGCTATATTTTCTCGTCTCACTTCCTCTGTTAAAAGCATTAAAGGTCTCCCCGGACTCTGCTTCAATCAATGGCTTCTCTACCCATGAAGATTGCCACTCCTTTGACGGACGAGGATGTCGAGAAAGGAGAAGCATCCGTCCTGGTTTCTCCGAGAAATCCAACACCTATGAAGACAATCTACCTATCCAACATCGACCAGACCGCAGCTTTTCCTGTAGAGACCATCTTCTTCTACGAGATGCCACCTGACGATGCAGCAGCAGTCACGTCCGATGTCGTCAAAAGGGTGAAGAGCTCAGTGTCTGATGTCCTCTTGATCCCCTACTACTTCATGGCCGGGAGACTCAACTTCAACATGGAAACCAAGAGGCTGGAGCTGCTCTGCAACAATGCCGGGGCCTTGTTCGTTGGTGCAACATCGAGACGTAGGCTAGAGGAGCTCGGCAGCCTCTCTGCACCCAACCCTTCGTTCCAGCATCTCATCCTTAGAACCGATGGATTTAATGGCCTCCATGAGACCCCCATCTTCACCGTTCAGGTCAGTTCATCCTCCTCTCATCGGGATGGATGCGTATGTATAGACCTTGACTTCCGATTTCCATTGAAGGTGACTGTATTCAGATGCGGAGGTTTCTCGATCGGCATAATGACGAACCACAGCGTACTCGACGGGAAATCAGCAGCCGAAATGTTTGGGAATCTTGCTGCCATTTGCAGGGGTGATGGACTGAAGACTCTCGAGCTTCATGTGGATAGATCATGCATCAGGGCAAGAGATCCACCTCAGATACGCTTCCACCACACGGAGTACACGAAGCGGAGGGATGACACCTGCTTCACCTCCCCCGAGCAGCCCTCTCCATCCACTTCTCTGTTACAGGTCTCCAAGAACCACGACTACAGGGTGCTGTCTCTCGCCCCTGACATGATCGATGGCCTCAAGCGAAAGGCCATGACCGAGTGCTGCTCCAGCTTCGAGGCGGTGGTAGCTCACCTGTGGAGAGCGAGAACGAAGGCGGTGTTCGACGACCCGCTGGAGATCTCCTCCGTGCTGTTCGCGGTGGACGTCAGGAGCAAGATGTCACCGCCGCTGCCTCGTGGGTTCACCGGCAACGCGGTGATCACAGCCTCGGCGAGCGCCGGGGCGGCGGAGCTAGGCGAGCGGCCGCTCTGCTTCGCGGTGAAGAGGGTGAGGGAGGCCATCGGAAGGGTGACGGATGAGTACGTGAGGTCGGCTGTGGACTGGCTGGAGGTGAACAGAGGGGTGCCGTCGGTGCTCGAGAGGAACTTCTTCGTGTCGGCTTGGTGGAAGCTGCCATTCCATGAGCTGGACTTCGGGTGGGGGAAGCCTGTCTATGGCGGCCCGGTGGTGAGCGGCATGCATGAGTTCGTGCTGCTGCTTGCTGATGGCGGCAAGGAGGGGAAGGGGAGTGGCATCAACGTTTGGGCGGCGTTGGCGAAGGAGGAGATGAAGAGATTCGCGCGCAATGTGTTTGAACTATAAGAATGCCACTCCACATATGGATCAAACATGTTGCAAATAAAGCCGTTCATTTGTTTATGGACTCCATCTTTCAACCCTTTCACAGCATCATAATCTTTATATTTAAAAAAATTATAAAATAATTTTATTTATTCTAATGTTGTTAGTTGCATTGATGAAAATTACAACATATGACAACATATGTTAGATCGATGTGAAAATAATAAACAAAAATATAATTTTAATATCTTTTCCGTTTCTAACGATTTTATCTAAAAAAGTTAATTTTAATATCACACTTGTTAGAAACGAAAGAGATGTTAAAATTATCTTTTTATATATCACTTTTGTATCGATTCAACACGTGGTGTATGTTTTCCGTCAATATAGCTGTTATAGCAAATGAGATTATTTATTTCACTTTCATAATATTTTTTTTACCAATAACACCCTCATATTTGTTTTCACCTAAAAATATCTTTTTTTTCTATTTGAATGAAAATACATTGATCTATTAAAAAAACCTTAATTTTGATAATTAATTATCATAATTTTTTTTAAAAAATAATATTTCTATATGACATGATTCTAAGATGATTAATATTATTTTTTTTATCATTTTTTAAAATTTTATGATATTTAATTATCAAAATTAAGGATTTTTTTGAATAACTTATATGCTCAAGTCATTTTAGTAAAAATATAAGGGTATTTATTTTTCATTCGAATAAATAAAAAGAGCACCCCAAATAAAAACGAATATGAAAGCGTCCAGCAATTTCTCTTAAAATGTCCCGTTTACATTATCAGATAAATATTCTTTCCCATCACATGTATTTCTACGATTATCGATTACAAAATGAATAAATGAAATAAATCAGTGGATGATAATGTTGCCATCGGGAAAGGAACATTTGTGTTTTTGGCTACAAACATGGCGGATTTTGTTTTGGCTGCTACTAATGAACTGGTAGTTGGTGACCTGTTAATCTGCATATGCTCATGATCCTTGTGTCCGGTGGTTGAGCTTTGACTGCTAATGGAGGAATGCTAGTTGAGGAGAGAGTGATGATTTCAAGATTTCTGATATCATTTGTCATGATCTCATTTGATCGATGGAACAACTGCAGATCTCCGAAATGAGTTCAATACTTGGTGTGCGTAGGCAAGTTCTTGGAGTTGCTTCTTCTCTCATGTTTCTTATTACATGTCCACCAAAAGAAATCTGAAGCTCCAACAACATCTAGAACTTGCTTCTTGAGTTGTTGAGCATCCCTAGATTTTGCTTGTGGGTACATGGTGGAGGAGAGAGCAAACAACATGAAGAGGAGCAGCACGAAGATGACTCAACTGTTTGCAATCCATCATCTCAGTTGTAAGCCCTGTAGAAACATTAAAAGATAATCCATCACTGTGAAGAGAAACAGAGCAAGCAACCACTTCGTCAATGATTTTATCAGAAACACTATCGGAGAATATGAACGATACGTAGATCGATCTACATTCAACAAGTACAGCAGAATTAGGTCCATAAAGATCACAACTATTAAAGTCAAAAAATAACTCAAAAAGTGTTCCCAAAAGATGACAACGAATAATAATAGCATGGACAGCTTTTAACGACTGCTGACACTTTTCTCAACCGTCTTATGAAGGACAGAATGAGATCTCTGGATTAGCTCTGTGGCTGGGGATGGTGAAGTGCCTTATCCTTCCCTCCTCTTCTTTCAAGTAAACCTGACACAGGAAGGTCTTTGAGAACTTATCCTCCACCGCTCTATCCACATCATGCACAAAAACATCGGTATCCCCCTCCCTCCTCCTCCCTCGAGCTGCCATGCCCGCCGTGTAGATTGCGCCCATCCTCCCGGGCGCCTGTGGGAAGTAGCCGGTGGGTGCATCCACCATGATCAAGTCCCAGTCCACCTCATAGAACACATCCGGCAACTTGGTCAGCGCCAACGGGCACTTGGAAAACTTGGTGTCTTCCAACACCATGCAGCCTGTCGACTTCCCTGACTCCAACAGCTCGTCGGCCTGGCTCACCTTGGTGTCATAACTCACGTGGTACGCCTCCAACGTCGGGAACCTCTGTGTGACGCTCTCGATCCATTTCTTGTCTTCTTCGAGGAAGACGGTGCGCCCGCCGTGGTTCAGTGCGCTCCACATAAGGCTGTCATGGCCGAGGCCGAAGACAAGGAAGTTGCAGGGAGACTTCCGCTCCAAAACTTTAGCTGTGACGGAGATCTCTCGCAGGGTTTGCTGGGGAGTGATGTTTGAGGTGGCGTAGTGGATGATGGTTTCTCCAAGCGAGGGTGGGATCTTTGTGCATGCAGGTGCTCGAGTTGCTGACGATGCTTCCACTGAGGTGGTCTCTGGAGTTGGTGAGGATGAGTAACCAGACGCGAGCAGGTAAAGGAGAAGAAATGCAAGCAAGAACCCGAGAAGAAGCAGCTTTGGGTTGATGGTGTTCGGACCCTTGGCCTTCATGGTGCTGGCAAATGGAGAGAGTGTGGCAACGAGACTTGGTCCTGCATCAAGTTATATTGAGGGTGAGAGGGTGGCTTGCGAGAAGGAAGAGAAAAAAATTGGCTGCCTTTGTGAATGCTGATCCTTGAAGAAGCAGCAAAAGAAATGAGGGGGGCTGATGCAGATGGGTGACCAACCCCCCCTGTGGGTTGGTGCACACTTGCTGAAGAAACAAACATAGAAGTGGAATCATAATTGAAGCAGTATAGTCATTTTGACTTTACACCATTCTACAACAACTCATCTTTTTGCTCATTTAAGTTATTGCTTGATTCTTAAGCTGTAGTAAGAATGGATGAGACTTCAACAAGGTATGGTTTAAGTAGTTTTTGACTAGAAATGTTCGAAATAGTGTCTCCTAATTATTCCTATTTTTTGAACTAAGAAGAACATGGTGGAAGGTACCATGGCCAACATGATTCTTATGTGAATCATGGTGGCCTATCCTGTTTGTACATTTGGGAAGTAAATACATCATAAAGAAAAGAAAATAGTAAAAGTGCAGCTATGAGAAGTTGCTGTTGTGGGACTACTCTCAATTTATTGCAGCTAAATCAGTAAGTCCTTGTTCTCAATTTCTAATCCAACATGTATTTCTACTTATGCAACAGATACATACACATGACTGCTCGAGCACCAGATCCTTAATTGAACAAGATGAAATGATTGTAAAATGAAACATCAAATAAGAGTAGAGATTAACCTAACCTAAGCAGCAGAATAAAGGATGAAATTATGAGGTTACCTGAAATATTAACAGTACTGACGAAGCTCGAATAAAGATGGAAACCGTCTCGGAATATAGTGGAAACCAAGCTTAATTCCTGCTGCTACAGAACAGATATTCTCTTGATGCAAGCTTGCTCTTCAGCCAAAAACCTTCAGCTCCATGAGTTCAGAATTGTGTGATGATAGTAAAAGATTTGAAACGAAAAGATCTTGTGCCGGATGGATGTTAGTGATCTCACCAGAAAATACATAAAGAGATGACAAGGAAACCTTCTAAGTAGCTTTTATCAGAAAAAATTACAGAGCAACTCTATCTTCATATACAGTGAATCTTGAGAGGATGATTTACATATAATTTTCCATTCAAGGGAGGCCAACTTTCCTTTTCAGATTTCAAGAAACCCAACAGTGAGGATCATGTGCACACGCATATACATCACCCAATTAGCAACATAAGGCTCTTGACATCCTTGAACTATTCATGATGATGTTCGGCAAACGAACCAAGAGGTTCCAGAAAGATTATATGACAGGTAGGTAGAGATTTAGTCTGCAAGCAATGTGGAAGCACTTCAACTGCAAACAGTAACCAGCTCTGCACCGCCAAAAGCTTCTTCGATGTTGCACTACTGACCAAATTAATGGCCCAAATGTTCTTTGTCGCGTCTAATGATTCACAAAATCATGTTTGATATTAATCCTTGAGCACGTTACCTCCCTTTATATTCATTCATACGATGTATACATGACTCAAAACCATCTTTTGCCATGGGAGGACACTAGTCATCCTTCTTAAAAAATTTTCTTGGACTTGACTTTATCAAGGCGTGCTTTGCGTACTACCTGTTGGATCTGCCGCTCATGTTCTTTGAGCATATCTTCAACATTTCCTCCTGTGGGCATCAATAGTCCAGAATAATGGATTTTTTTGTTCCTAGGACCATAACCCTGAAATTTGTAAAAGCGTGCAAGCACTTAGTGATATAACTCAACTTAGCAGCAGAAAATTCTATTATTGCTATCTTTAAAGCTTTAAGCCCTAACATGCTCATTGGTGGAGTACACTAAGAAAAATCTCAAGCAGAGATGTGGTTACATAAATTTGTCAAATAAAAAAAATCAAAAGAAGTTCCAATATATATAGAAACATATTAAGATAACCCCAATCATGTTTTAGAAACTGTTGTAATTGCATGTATCTTCTATTCGGTCAAGTATTTAAACATGTG
Organism: Musa balbisiana; assembly: GCA_004837865.1. Taxonomy (NCBI): domain Eukaryota; kingdom Viridiplantae; phylum Streptophyta; class Magnoliopsida; order Zingiberales; family Musaceae; genus Musa; species Musa balbisiana. The sequence goes on along the minus strand of CM017196.1, from coordinate 5,221,105 downwards.
GTTCAAAGGCTTTCACATTTCTATTGCTTCCTATAGTATTATCCCTAGGCTTGCACAGGATGATGTGACTCGATTCACAAGTTTCACTATGAAAGCATGCTGAAGTTCGGTGCCACATGCAACTACTTTAACAACTATGAATGGTGCAATTCTTGTTCAGGTGTCACAGAAGAACATATGAATATGAATACCTTGCTCGCTGTTCTGTCATCTTTCTTATGGGTGGAGGCAGGTCTGTCAAGTATATGCTTGTCAGATGGCTCGGCCACATCAAGCCGATTGTATCTGGAGTTTGCAGTGCTTCTTGCTGCCGCTGAACCTGGGAAGAAGGCAGCTCCTGATAAAGGCATATAAGATCTCTGTGTCTGCAACCGAGGGCCATTTGCCACTCCCATGGAACTATATGAACGTCCGGGAACCTGGGGCTCTTCCTGATTCTCTTCCTTGGTCAAGGAGGATCCAAATCCACCAGCGTGCATTCCTGGATGATAAAAGCCATTTTGTGCTGTTCCCACAGGAGGGTCAATTGAAAACCCAGACCCACTTTCATCATATTGTGCATTGTATTTCTCACTGCTGGTTTTGGGATTTGCCTGTGGTTTTCTCTTCTGTAACAGCAGTAATGGATAAATCAAACCAATAGGATAAATAGAAGAGCTGAGTTAATTGACACAAGAATTACATTCTCTGTAGGGATCCATGGTTTAATCAATGCATTTCTGCATAAGCACATGTACTCCATTATGTCAGGTTGAGCACACTTAAGTATTACATTACATTGGAAAGAATACATTCTCAAAAACTCTAATCGGAAGCTTTTTTTGTCTAGTAAACACTGATTTGATAAGAACTTATCCAACTTTTATTTACTGTAAAGCAGAGTATGCCAATATGATTTTGGTTAATTGTTTCCAGATGTTTCTCCAATACATATTTTCTTGGCATTGCCATGAAAATTTTGGACAGATCATTATGTTGGTCTCTGCCAGCCTTTGCCAAGGACTATAACCCTACTCTATGCTTGAATGATGAAGGGTTACTATGTAGACATTAACTCTAGAGTAACTGAGTAGACACGATTCAAAGATGTTTCTTAGTCTAAAAGAACACAAAAAGGTAGATGCATATTTGGTTTTCACCATACTAAAGAGCATTTGCAACAAAAAGATAAAGCGAGAGAGAAACTTGAAAGGATGATGTATGCCATCACAATCATTCTTAAACAGTTATGCTTGGTTGTTCCTATATCATATATTCATGAAGCTACTGGCCGATGAGAAAGTAGAAAACAGTTTGTCTCATGATTACAATGGAATAATTGATTACTATGAGTAGAGTTGGCTTTCTACCTATAACAAATAATACATTTCTAACCTTCAAAATCATCAAGGATATGGTGCTGTCTATGTTCTGATCAAAGGTTTCTGTTAAATGTCACATACAGATGCTCTCTTGCTTTTTTGCATATTTTGTGAGTAGCCGCAAACGAGAGATTATACATACTAATAAAAGCATTGACAAAAGTGCATGAAATCTACCTGCTGCTTGACATTTGCGTCGGGCATTGGCTTTGTTTTAATTTCTCGTCTTCCTGGTCTTGCAGACTCTGACCTTTTTTTGGTAGCTTCTGCTCTTTGCCTGTAAAAGGCCATAAAGCAGAAAATGAATGATGTCATTATCCAGTGGAACAACATAGTCCAACAAATATCCTGTATATATCTTCCACAAGTTGCTTTATCCTTTGAGGAGAATGAAGCAATACGTAAAATGTTTCATGTCAGATTTTAAATCAAAATACCTTCTAATTTCCTCATCCCGAAGTTTAGCATCATACTCCTTGCTTGGTGGATATTTAGGCAAACTTGAAGGGTTGCAGGCAAATGGTTTGGTTTTAAAGAACTGAAAAGTAGTAGAGTTTAGTGGTCACTAGATCATCAAATAGCATATTAGAAGCATATTTAACTGAAAAAAAGAAGTAACTGGTAGCCGTAACACATTTTGCATGTGTATGGAAAAGACTCCAACGACGATCTTCAGAGAGTTCACTAATATTTGGATACTTCAAAGAGAACGACTTTGTAGGCAAAGGAAATAGTGTAAATATACTGGGCAAATTATACTCTACTCAATCAATTTGTAATACAGACTGAGAAAATAAGAAAATTAACAGCAGCATATGAGATACTGGTAGTACTAGATGTATGATGAACAATTATTATCTCTCAATTTATCTAAAAGAAGAAAAAGAACTGTCTCGGATCCTATTATAACATTTATCAGAAAACAAATTCTTCATTAAATCACAGAAGCAGCACAAGTTTGATCCTGGAAATGTCCCAACAAGAGTTAAAGATAACACCTTATGTGAAATGTCATAGCAGTGAAATCAAAACTTACTGCACTTGAAAGGGCTGAAGCTGCAGTTCCACGATTTGCTGGTTCTACTGCAAGAAGGGAATCTAACAGAGTTAAAGCCACTGAAGGAAAATCTTCAAATGTCTCTGCAACACAGCGCCTATATTGGTGCTGAGGTTTAAAAATGGTTGCATGAGGCAATTTTGATTTTTTCCAGTATTCATCTGATGGTGATCCACAGAGCTTAAAAATCTTGTGTAGTTGTTCCACCTAGACAGAGATTTGTATATCCATACATCAGATAAGAAATCAAGTTATTAAAGTTAGCAACTGTCAAGATTATGTACCAATTTGAGAACCATAACAAGAATAGAAGAATCCCAGAAAATAAATAATTTGATTTGTAAATAACAAACATGAATTTTAGGAATCCAGATCTAACTTATTAAAAAAATTTAAACAGGAAATTTCCAAAATCTTTAAACCCATTCTTAAGAGAAATGATGTTTCTGTCACTTGAGATAATTATGTATCCAAATGCGTGATTTCAATTAGATAATTGTTAAAGACATTCTACCAGTCAGTACAAACCAATATTAAGCAATCCCATCATGGTAACCACTCGGTATACTTATCACCTGGCATACTTACCACACTGTGTTTACCAGAATAAGATTACCAATGAACAATCTTACCGAGCAGTAAGCTTACCATTCAATATAGGGCTTGGACCTCCTTTCTTTCCCTCTTCTCAAACCTTATCTTTCTGATTTCTTCCTCCCTTTGCACCACAACTCTTGTCACCCTCGCCAACCCTCTTTCATTGATGCTGTTCTCCCATCCTCATGCCACTACCATTTCCACTCTGTTCTCCCACCCTCCACCACCACTTCTTCCATTCTGCTCCCCCATCCTCTGCCACCATTCCTTTATCAAGGTGTGTAGTGCTCGGTTAGTGTGTGTGTTGGTCTGTAAAGTGTATGGTATGATCATGCCAGTTCAGTTGCCAATAGACATCAGTTTGGACCAAGATCTTAATCACTATTTCCGAGATAAAGTTTCCAGTGCAAAGTGGTCCTCTAGAATGGTTGAGGCAGCAAATATCTTAAAGAAAATAAAAGGAGCAAAGAAAAGATTATGATATCAGCAACAATGGCATTGAAGGTGTAGCCCATTCTTGACATCTATATATTTCCAAATTGTTGAACTTCAGAAAGTCTTAAGTCTTTTTTTTTTTGCATCAAAATGGCAATTTACCTGTGATCATGTATTACATGGACAATTATGCAAAACATGGAATGTTAATTTCAACTTTCAGTAAAATATTTTTAGTGGCTGGTCCATAAATAATCTGTTTGAAGTGGATCGCCACACCAAATGGAAACCTTCCACATTTACATTATTAGAATTTAGAAGTCATTTGGTTCATTTCCCTGAACCAGATCTATTTGAGTACTTGAGTGGATCAGTTATACCTCAGTTCTTCCAGGCATGATGGGCTTCCCTGCAAGCAACTCTGCAAGTATGCAACCAGAACTCCACAAATCAACAGCAACACCATACTCTGTAGCACCAAGTAAAAGCTCAGGAGGCCGATACCACAATGTTACCACTCGGCTTGTCAATGGCTGTTTCTGATAAGGATTGAAAAGCGTTGCTAGGCCAAAATCTGCTATCTTAAGAATGCCACTGTTGTCAATCAAAAGGTTTGAGCCCTTAATATCCCGATGCAGAATCCCTCGACTATGGCAGTGGGCAAGCCCTTCAAGTAGCTGTTGCATATAACACTTCACCTGAAATCCATATGAACATGGTCAAATATATTGATTTTTCAGAAAATCTACATGAAATTGACAATGTATAAGAGAAACCTGTGGTTCAGTAAACTTGGGACCAGGCCTTGCAGCAAGTCCAGCGAGATCATGCTCCATGTACTCGAAAACAAGATACAGGTTGCATGACATTCGTGATGTAACTATACCTTCAAGCTTTATAACATTTGGGTGATCAAGCCGACGCAAAATATGAATTTCTCTAGCCATAAAGCGGACACTTTCAGGATCCATATTAACAAATCGCACCTTCTTAAGTGCAACAATTTTACCACTTTCAAGATCACGGGCTCTATACACATTACTATAGGTCCCTTGTCCAATCTGCAAATGTGATATATTTAGCAAAGATGGAAAACTGGTGGATATATCATTTCAAAGGACCAAATAAAATCTTATGTTAGAGAATTTAGCAAGCCTGAAATTAATACTGTAAAAACATATATTTGCCATTAATTGAGGATAAAAGTATAAAACAATCAGATATGAACAATCATTTTGACTATCTTGTTGATCATGATGCATATATGCCTTTATTTCCAAACGAAATAACTAGTAAAACAGTTACATCAACAATCAATAACCTCGATGTGTAAACCATGAACATCAATGATTTCATTCCATGAAGTGTTAAAAATTGAAGTTACATAACATTTGCATCCTGATCTTCATTCTGTGCTCGTTTGTTGAAGTGGCTTGATAGTAGTCATGGCTGAAGCAAAAGAGGATTATAGTAAGAACTAAGAAAATCATAAACCATATTTAAGAACCAAGAAAATCATAAACCATATTTATCTTAGTTTCATCAGGTGATAGACTGCCTATATGGGCCTATTATTTAGGGAAGGTCCAATTCTTCATTCGGCTGGCAGAGTGTAATCTGCTAGTCTTTATCATGAAAACGACAATCTTTTGGCATTAGAAACCAGTCCTTGGATGGTCTACATAAAAAGGACCAGATGTAGAAAAGAAAGTGGTTACAACATCAAACAACTTTTAGTTAATGGATCTTAGTTTCTCATTATTCCCCCTGCAACAACTAAGCAAGTTGGAACCATCCTTTACTGCACTTGCATATTAGTACTATTGTGATGCTATTAGGTGACCAAAGAGATCTTTTTAGTTGTATCATACTCTAATTGTAAGCAAGGCATGTAAACATGACTCTGTCATATTACAAAGCAGCGATAAATACAACAGACAATGAAGCAGACAAAAAAATAAAAACATCAACAACTGAAGAAAATGAAGGCAAGTATTTTCCAACCTTATCTAGTTTCTCAAAGGAACTAGCTTTCCGAGGTGTCCACCCATCTATCGCTTCTGCAGCTACAGCAGTTAGCCAAGAAGGCCAGCCGGCAGCAACATGTTCTCCGGAGAACCCATTTGGCACATCAACAATTTCTAAGCTGCCTTCCGCCTCATTTGGCACACCCACAGCTTCAGAATTATCTCCATTTGCCCCAGCATTAAGGGTAACCCGTCTCTGGAGCCCGCCACCTGCAGCGGTCTTCTCACGTTCAGCAACCAGTGGAGGCAGGGAATTGGTCACCGCATTATCTTGTGTCGCAACCATAGGGTTTCCGTTACTAGCGACATCGACTCTAGCTGCCACAACCACCCCTTTCTTCGAGAGTGTGAGGAACCGCTTCAAGGACTTTACTCGGTGGGTCTCGCCATCCCGGCTGATACCTTTGGAGCAGATGCAGCCCATAAGAACCACTAAAGCACGCACTCTTCGTTTCTTATTGCTGAATCAGTTGATTGATGGCGTAAGTGCATCACCCAAAAATCGACGTTTCAGCCTTGTATTAGGCTCCGATTTCAATCTTCACTTCCAATGCCTTCCAATATTAACTTGCATTCAACTTGATGATGTCCCAAAATTTCAATAGCTACGAAAGAATCCAATCTTTTCTCTAGAATTCACAACGAGATCCAATCCACAGTATCCTCCTCGACAGCATTCAACTTGTATCCAAACAATCGACGAACCCGAATATGGCCGGAGAAGGAAACTTAAAGGGCCGACTGCTTCCAAGAACAAGATTTGGATCAAAAGGTGCCGCCTCTCCAGGGTAAACCAAGAACCAGACTGTTAGATTAAAACAAGAATCTGGAAGCGGAACCTCCACCTCGAAACGGAAAGAAAGAAAACGAAGGAAATTCGAACAAAAAAACGTTATTTTTCCTTTGGGAGGCGCAAGAAAGAATTGGGATCAAAAGATCGAGAACAGAATCTGAAGCGCGGAGGGTTTTGCGGAGACCGGCACCCTAAAATCCCGCAGAGCCAATGCAATTTTCCCCCTCTTTTCCCCTTCTTTTCATCCGAAAAAGCTCTTCCGGACGGCGCCGAAATGTGAGAGAGCACACGACGATCCCGTGCGGTGGGTCGTTCTTTCCGACCCGATCCATGACTTGCTCGGCTCGATTACCCGTTCGGTGATTGGAAGATTCCAGTCGAGACGACGCAGCTCACCGCGGCGAAGACCGTTGGGGAGAGCAAAGTCGTTTCGGTTTCGAAACGGTGGGCCCGTCTCTGGTTACGTGCGCGCCAATGGCTGCCGTGACCCGGAGCCTGCGCCGTCCGGTTCACGATAACGGTCGAGTAGGAGAACCGGTTTGCGACTTTGAATGTGCTGAGGGCACATCTTACCGGTGCCATAGGATCTGAAATATCGTCGTAAATATAACTATATATATAATTATTATAAGATCACATTTAGCTTCGTATAGATTAGCGAGTCAATGTTATTTTTAACTCGATGCTTTTTAGGGCACAAAATCGTACTAGAAGTACATACTTTGTTATATATGCTGATGTTCTTCGCATGGCTGCATTCTTCTCTTTTATTTTTATAATAAGAGATTTAAAGATCCCTACAAAAGTATATCTTTGATGATAAATAAAGAGTTGATAGCGTTTTAATAAACAAGCATCAAATGATAAAAAAAGATTATAATAAATAATCGACCGAATTGGTATCTCAATACTGTTATCAATCCACAGCATTTGGTATGAACTGAAAAATAAATAAATAAATATTGATCAATATTGTATCATGTTAATAACAAGAATAGCATTATAATTAGGATCTGCAGCTCTTGGGTTATAAACATGACAAAAGATATTGCACGCAGATGCGGAGAGGTGCCTTTGGGATTCTTCAAATGTCATCCGTCACATCCAGACTCTGTAGAACGGGTGGCGAAGTCCAGAAGAGACCTGCTAAGATTGCTCTGCGATCAGTGGATGCATGCGTTACATTGTTTGCATCCCGCAGCAACTATATTTTTCTTGACAATTCCTGATAATACATCCCAAGTCTGCAGTATTAAAAACAGATCTAAGATGACCATCATGTTCCATGACAAAGTTATATAAGGACATGATTAGATGGGATTGGAGAAGAAAATTATCCTTTGCATCCCTCAGACCTGTTAGTCCTTCCATAAAGATCAATTTGTGCTTCGCACCAGATGGAATAAAGCAGGATTATGAGAGTCATTACAAATAGGGAATTAACGATTAGTCCCTTGAGTTTAGAGGTCGAGACCCTGTCAAGATAGAACCATTCATCCAATTATCAATGTAGATAAAATTATAATTCAACTTAGATTTTAACAAGTAGCAGTAGGCAACAGCAAAAGAACAATAGAAAATATATGGAAGATTAAATCTGAATAGAGGTGACAATCACAAGTGTCAGTTTTTCTTCTATACATTCTCGACAGCAAAAGAATGGGCAAGAATACATTTAAGCATCACAATGAAACAAAATGTTATTCTGGGTTTGTTTCTTTTACATTTCAATATTCCTTCACTTTTTATGCTACATGTTCCAGCCTAATTTGTGTTAAAGATCTTTTACTGTGTACGGTTGTATATCACATGAAATTGTTTTTGAAGAACAGAAAAATAAAATATTTAATCTGAATTGATGATACCAGAGGATCTGTCACTTCACGGTGAGCATGACGATATGTTTAAGAGAATTTTACAAACTTTATAAACAAAACAGTGTCACGAAATAACTTCTTGTTATTTTCTTTAGTTGTTTTGAAACTTATGACTATGAACTGCTTGCCTTACCTTATTAGTCTACATAGCCTAAGAGATCATATGTTTGATCATTTATGTTCATTGTTGATCCACAAGTGTTTTGCTCTCTTCATCACTCTGGCCCTGGGCCAAAGAAACACTGTTTTTCACTTCTACTAATCTTATATGACAATACGGCTCAATCAATCAGCTGGTTGACCTGACAGTTAATCAATCCAACACTTAAACTTTGACTTTCCTCTCTCAAGGGAGGGTTATATGAACAAGGTCTCATTGGATATGGCTAGTGTACTTCCTAATAACCCCACTAATTTTCCTCCTTTCCAATTCCATCCTTTTTTTTTCTCAACCTTCTTTTCTACTGAGACCAAGGATTTGGGTTCTTCATCCCAGCTTATGGTATATGCTATCTAAAATGTCAAATGTAAATTTTATCTTCACACACATTCATTTCTTATAGATAAACTTCTGAAGGCATAAATTATATGAACATTTAATGTAATGTTTAAAGAAAAATTCAAAACAACAAAAGCACAAACAGTACATAAACCTACTGAACTTTATAGATAGATAGGGAAATGAGTATACCAAGAGAGAGTGAGATTCAAGTCACCAGTGCATTAACTGGTTAAGACAAATTATAGTTTCTCCAGTTGGGAATTTTTTATTTGATTCAAATTTGGACTCTGAGGAGTGCATGATGTCATTGACTCCAGATGATCTCTGGTGTCTGCCAGCCACTATGCTCCTTTTATAAACTTGAATCACCATGGGAAAAAAATCTAAATCAGCTCTCCATCAAATTCTTCACTCTTCTAATACAACTGCAGTATTAGCAAGATACAAAATAAGAAGCTAAAAATTCAGTCCCTCCCAAGCCAACTTAATCAGCATATGCATAAAACAGAAATTCATTTGTGCCTTAATATTTAGATTGTGCATTATTTTGCTTAAAGTGAAGAAGGTGTTACCTCTTTGTCAAAGAAGGTACTAGCTCCTCAACAGTTTGAACAAAAATACAAGACCTTGTCTGCTCCTTCGAAGTTTTCAACATATCCATGCCACCTGGTATGTTTATTGGACAACCAATGGCAGCTTCATTCAGTACAAATGCCTTACAAGAAGGAAACTGTCTTATGATAAACTTCCATACCTTGCAAATCTGCAGAAGCTAATGATCCACCATTCAAGTAAATTCTTGTTGACATATCTGCATCTAGGCCTTCTGTTTTTATTAATTTATCTAGCATAGAACCAATAAGTTTATAAGCAACCAATGCTGTCTCATCACAGATTTCTTGGACCGACTTTATTCCCATGCTTCCTGTGTTTTGGGAAGTCCTTTCAGGAGTAAGCTTTTCTGACTCCTCAATACAAGGTTTCTCTATATCAATATCATTATCATGCTCAACTTCAGGCATCTTTGTGTTATTACCACTAATTTTATCAGCAGTCCCAGTGAGTAAAAAAGAGTTGCTACTAGTGGTGGTGAATGATGTGGAGACGCCTAGTCCTGGATCCCCAGTGGCTTCTGCTTCATAATTAGAGCAAGAACTATACATCTGCCCTTTTTCATTGTCACCAAGACTCGTAAAATAGTCAGTTCCAACGATACTAAAAGAATTAATGTTCTTGTCATCACCATACCCCTTGAAACATTGTCTTGCATCATCACTCCGTCCTGAAAAAACCCTTGATATAATTTGTTTAAGCTGACGGCTTGTGATCATTACGGCTTCAACCTCCTCTTCTATTGTCTCTTTGGAGAACACAAGAGTCTGACTTTGCATCTTCCTCTTTATAAAATCAATAGTTTTCAATGCTTCCTGTGTGATACTTGTTTCACTGCATTCGAACAAATATTCTATCAAGTATTTCCTTAGTGCATTCCTGAAACATTTTATAGGAACTTCAACTTTTGGATCCAGTAAAGTGTGCAAAGCTTTAAGCTCATCATGTTTAACCTTCGGAAGCAACCAAAGGGCATTTATGATATCATTGTGCAAACCAACTGTCTCTGGTGGAAAGGGGTACAGCTCTGATGTTAGCATATCAATATGTCTGGATCTATGCTTGTAAGATAAATAAATAATGGACAATGCTTTAACTAATGGCTCTGGCAATGCATCCCCATCCTTGAGTTTTGACAGCAATTTATTGAACCTTTTCTTCACCCGTTCAATAAGCAAATCCCTCTTTCCAGTACACCGGGCAGGTGGAAATTGAGGGACCAGTGATACACCTCGAAGTTTTCTGCTTGTTGCAGCAAGCTCCTGATAGGACATTTCATCCAGCTCTACCAACATATTGGAAATAGATGAAAGACAAAGACTAGACATACGAGTGTTATGCAGAGATGGTGTCAACTGTTTCAATGGGAGACCATTATTGCAGCTATTTTCCCCGTCATTTGTTTGAAAAAGTTGCAAGAAGTCCTGAACCACATGGTGGCTTTCACAACTACATGCAAAACTTCTTTCAACAATAATCCTGACTGATTTACTGGTAACCTGGTAAATAAGTCATTTTAAGCAAACAGAAATTGACAATGAATAATCATAGTAACGCCGAATGACTAGCTTGGTGATTGTCTAAAAGAATGACAGGAAATCAATGTTTTGCTGTTAAAGATCAATATACTAAAGGAAGTTTGATATTTCTCAAAACCATATACTTTTGAAAGATATTAGAATAACTTCATGCAGGGAGAATTTGGTCTTCTAAATGCATTCATTATTCATGCAATTAATACTAAATCAGCCAAGCCACTACATAATTACTGCCAAAAGTCATTAATTAATACCATGGAGAGCAAAATCCACCAATATTATCTACATTCTTGAAAAGAAACCTAGATAGCTGATGTGTTAAAACTTTTCATGCACTGCATTTATGCACAACCACAAAGCATAATTCAAGGGCCTCAGTAGTTTCTAGTGGCATTCCTTTATTCCCAAATAAATGATTAGTTTCATTATCTGCAATGTAATTATTCTTTTTGCATACTATTACAAGTTTTAAAAACACCACCAATGTTGATGCCAAATTCAAATGACAAAGATGGAGGATTGCGTTAGGCCACTAATAACCAACATAAAACCGTGTCAAAAACTTATGAGACTAGATCATAGCTCAATAGTAGGATTAGTATTAGCTCAACCCAAATTACACAATGAATGATTTAAGTTTGTAAGGAGGACTAAAAGACTGCTTTCTGCTAAATAGTAGAGTTGAACTAGTCTGGTTAAGTCTTGGGATCCAGATGACCGTTCACTATCATTAATTGAGTCAATACCTGACTGTTAGGCAATATATGCTGAAAGCCTGAAACTATTGTGCAGCATATCAGAGCAAGTCATTCTTATGTATAGGCAGTAATGACAGGCTTCCTTTTACAATGGATAAAGAAATAAGAGAAACATGTTAAATGAAAACCACTACAGAAAATATTAAGTTCCTAGTCATCTGGCAGGTCTTAGAAGATAAGAAGAGCTGGCTACTTCCTCACTAAGTAGTTGTTGCATCAATGGAAAAAATACCATATCGCTGTGCTCAAGAACACTTTGAAGAAGTTATGTCAAATAAATAAACGGATCAGCAAGATAATGCATAATTTCGCAACAAGCCTCTGTTGTGAACTATTTGAGGTCAATTATATGGATCGTTTCCAACCAATTAGTTTTGTGGCTTTTGCCAACGGCCAATCCTCCAATAACTAAAGATCCATTATATCTTAACCCATTATTTTTATTTCTTGTTTTTTTTTTCAAATTCACCATTATCGTCTAAATTGAATACACACATCTTTCGTTATACTGCAGTTAAAATCTTCTTTCAGCTTTCAAAATGTCTAAACTACCTTAAAATTTTGCTCACTGTGAACATAGACCCTCCCTAAATTCTGCACTGCCGGCAGCATCAAACATTGTGCTGCTCTTCTTTTTCACGCTAACCAATTCCAATAATCGTATGTACTCCATTTACTAAAGCAATACACTTCAACATACTCATCTCCACCAAATATTAAAATGTATTCCATCTCATTTACTAAAGCAATACACCTCAGCATACTCATCTCCACCACATGTTAAAACTTTGCAGCCTATCCGAAGATGGCACCTAAGGGATTGATGGAAGTAGGCACTGAAAAGAGTTCATGGTAAGGCAAAAAAGAAAAACCTGTAGCCCTTCTGTCTGATAGGATGTTGGTGGTAGGTAAATGCATACACTAAAAATTACCCCTAAATAAACAAGTGTAATATTTTTAGAAAATTTTCCTTTCCTCTTTAGTCATCTAGCATAATTTGTTCCAGCAAATCATGTCAATTGACATGATATTAGTGGTCCAATATGATGCGACACTAGTACATCATGTCAGCTTAACCAATTCTGACCAATCCAAATTGCAAAGTCCCTAGCCAATACTGAACATGATCCCAATCCTGCAATTTCTTAGATCTAATATCAACTGCCTAGAAATGGAACAAATTGTCCTTCCTTTTACAGAAACTAAGCTTGATCCTGTTAGCTCCAGATAATAATTCCCATTTGTATGTGCAAGTGCTACTCGACTTGTGGTATCATGACTGACTTGAAGTATTAAGAAATTTTCATATAGTATTAAGGTTATAACTATATCAACTGATTAACATAGAAACTTACTTCATCATTCCGAACATATGACTCTAGTAAGTACCTGCACCAACAGCAGCAAATGACCATTAGTTTTGATAACCCATGCAATAATTATGGCAAAATATACAAAACTAAGTAAACATATATTGCAAGTTGAAATGATCAAGATATCCATATTCATGTAGATGAAAACTTATGTGGGAAAAAAAATACAGTAGAAAGATTATTCTCTGCATGCATGTAGCTTTTAGCAAAAGAGCTCTTAGATAGGAGAAAGCTAGAGGTAAACAAAAAGATGCTGAAGTGCAATATCACAAATATTATGGCAAGACGTAACAGCAGAGGATATTCATGATGGATAGCCAACTACCAAAAATTATTGCAGGTGCTATAAATCTAAAGCAGATCACTGGTACTGTAGTCTATTGTCAAACAAATCAAGTGATTTACTACATCAAATATTGAAAGACCAAATTTTCACATAGATAATCGAAGTAAGCATGTATGTTTCATGTGAAGTGGTAATAATATATAATATCAAAATATAACCAGATATCCATTACTTATATAATGTCAAAATTGCAGAAGTAATATGATCATCCATCATCCACAATATGATAGTAAAAGCAAGACCAGGGATGTAAAGCAAAGCAAGAATAAATATTTGGATTAAGAAACTATTCCATTTAAACTGGTTCAAATTGAATTGATTAACTCAGATCTAGAAATTTAACTGAAAGAGCTTGCCACAAACAAATCACTGGAAGAGGAAAGGATATGATAATAGTCCTCCTATAAAAGAACATTCGCTTAATCTAGCAAGTTTTCAGTTATAAATTGATAATTGATTAAACATGGACACCTCGATTAAAGAGATCTGAGGATTAAAAGTCTTGTTATTAACAGTTTATTGCATTATTAGCTTACTTCTTTGCAATTTATGCATTTGGAGCAGTATTTAATTGTTTCGTATCATAATAAGAGATAGAATGTTAAAAAGAATGGGATAATCCTGTGGGCAATCATAATTAATGCACTTACAAGTCTGACAAAAATTTGGGTCTTTTAAACTTCTTTTGGCTCCCCTCAGATGTAGAAGCTAACAGTGATCCCATCAAAAATCTGCACAAAGTGTTGTGTCAGTAATAACAAGGAAAAATATCACTCTTCAGGTTTTCACAAATCATGTGCACCTTTCATTTAGAAAAGATAAAAACATGCACTTCCTAAGATAAATAAGGTTAGCTACCGACACTCATTATAAAACATTGCTTCATCAAGTGAATCAGATAGTATGATGAGGATCCTGCGCTTGCCGTAGTACCTCAAATCCAAACTTACTCTTAGACTTCTCATATTGGGAATAATTTTATGTCCTTGGTACAACACTAAAAGAAATAATAACATATTAATTTGTTCAACATATATCTTTCATACTACCTTGTTTAAGTATAACCAAACAACATAATTCTAGTTAGTTAGAAATTTGGAAATTCAAAGGCCAACTAGTTCCTTTTTCTCTATTGTTTCCGTGAAGGTATTATGGCCAACCTCCTTTTCCTTGTGATCAGCTCTTCTTTGTTCCACATAAGAGACCATAACCTTTTCCCATCTTCAAAAGAAATATCCATCTTCAAATCTAGCGGAAAAAGTGACAGCCATACGAAAAAAATCAAAATATAAAATATAAATTACAAGGAAAAAAGGCAAATAAAACATTATAATGGATAATGCACCTTCTTCCTCTCTTTGTTCTTCTTGCGTCGCCCACCGCCTGACGTAGCGAATGTCCAACGCTTAAACCCTAAAAAACAGAAATCTGAGAAACCATAAACAACCATTAGCAAACGAGCCGAGAGACGGAAGGAAAGGGAGGATACGGGAGGAGAAGCGATTAGTGAGAAGAGTACCGGCGAGAGCCGGCGACTTGTGCTGCGACAAAGGCGCCTTGCGGTAGCGGCAGAGAGGAGGTGGATCCCCGTCGACGTTGGCAGCGGCAGCAAAGAAAAAGCTAGGGCTCGTTCGTCGCTCGGTCACTTGGCCTTCGCACGCGGCCTCCGCTTCTCTCTTTCATTCTTCTCCTCTCTTATATTAACGCATTGAGTCGACCGATTGTACCGAGTCGACTCGCGAGTCAACCTGAGTTCATTCTATTTACGTTTCGAGGCGGGGTCAACTCGCAAGACTTAATCCGGACCCTAAGATCGCACGATCCTACGGTCTGGATCGCGAGTTTGATAACCTTATTCCTGACAAAAACTTATTCTGATCACGTGTATTACACGTGACAATAGCTTGCTTTTATCTCGCTATCTCCTGCTCTCTCGAGCAAGTCGGCCGCCCCGACATCGGGAACCCCAGCGTCCTCCGCCACTACTCGCGTTGTCTCTACCGGCCTCCGCCACCTGTCCGATCCAAGGTAGTGTTATCGCCTCCTCGTGGTGTCTCCGGTGATCCGCTGCATGAGGTAGTCTAGTCATTCACAGCACCTTGGAGTTCTTTGTGGGGTGTGGATAAGGGTCAGTACTGGATCCTATTGGGGCCTCGTTTCGCGGATCAATGGCTCCTTAGATTGTTGTTGAGGAGAGCTGGTAGCATATAGGGTTTCTTGTTTCTATTTCTTTTCTTCTATATCAAGATTTTCCTTTGAAAAAACCCCTTCATTTGTTATTTGCATTTCCTTCCAACAAAGAAGCAATTCTCAACTCCAGTGAGACATAATTTAATATGTCTTTGGGTGTTTAACTCCATTTGCTTTTGCGTGGTTTGTTTAGTTTAATTGTAAGAAATATGAGATTTGTCTTTGGGTTTCAAAGGAATAACCAAATTTTGTTCCATCATTTTTGTTTTACTTATCATGTTTTCAAGTATGTAGGTCCATCTTATCATGAGTGATGCCTTTTGAAACAATTATAATCACCTTTTATCTGTGACACATCTATGATCTGTAAGCCTGCATTTCATGCTCTTGTTGTTAACAATACTTCCTTTTGGAGATTCACATGTAAAAGTCTGTGGATTGTATGATGTTTAAGAAGAATATCCAATTTTCTAATTTTACAATTAATGTAATTATTGCATTTACAATATGCTTCTTCTTTTCAGCTTTTACCAGCTTTTTATTTGTTAAGCTGAGACTGTCCCAGATTTTAATAAGTTTTCATGGGTTGATGTAAGTTGTTGTTATGTCTTTAACTCTCCATTCCACCTTTGTTAATTTTACAGATATTTGTTGACTTCATTCGAGATTACTGGACTTTTGCTTTCTGGATTAGGATGAGTCATGTTCAATCTCTTTCCTCTCCTAATAGAGGTCTCCTTATTTGGCCGGATGCAAGACATGGGAGAAATTTTTCTTCCTTATCTCGGGCCTTATACTCAAGTGCTACATACTTATATGCCTCTCCATCTTTTGAGTTCTGTCAACACAAGGTGTTCCCAAGATTGATTCATAATGCACGAAAGAGTGGAAGATGTGCTCCAGTTTATGCATCTGGGAGAAAGGGAGACTCTATGGGTGAAAACGAGGTAGGCTTTTTATGGTTGCAATATTATTTTTGTTTTAAAGTTGTAAGAATGTGTAGACTTTGGCGGCAAGGTATGTGCCTCATGCCATTCTGGCCGTGCTGCAAGGCCTCTGCCTTAGCCGGGCATGTGACGATCTCATATGTAAGCATATCATGTAGCATGCACCCCTGTGCTTGGCTCAGCTTGACAGGAAGCATGCAGAACTAGCAATCCTTGCTTATTGTCCGCATACTCGAAGAAACTTTTCTTCTTTTTTTCCTTCTACATGTTCTGTTTTCACATTGTTGGGGATATTTAACCACTGATCATTTACTCTTTCTTTAGTCACCGTGTGATATAATCATTTAGTTACCATGTTTACAAAGTACAAACCATGTGAGAAACTCTTTACTATGTATTGGAGTAGTGTTGTGTTTGTATAAACTTCAGCTGTTAGAGTAGGCAATCAGCTGTGAGTTAGCATCTAATTTAGTCGGAAATATCTTGTTTTGTTACCTAAATTTTGGCATACTTTATATGTTTTTGAATCTGGAGCAGCCTTTTTCATGGGAAACACTAAAGAAAGCTGTTGGAGGTTTTACTTTTAGGAGAGAGCTAACAGTGCAGGATATGTTGAGAGAGCGGGCACAGGAAAGGGAATTTGATGGTGATGGAGGTGATGGAATATCTGGTGGCAGTGGTGGGGATGGTTCTGGTGGACCAGAAGATGAAGGTTTTGCAGGACAATTTGATGAACTCCTGCAGGTGATTATGGCAGTAATCGTTGTAGTGTTGCTGGTAAGTAATTCTTATCATTTTTGGCAAGTGTAGAAAACAATAGCTTCCGTAACTAATTACCTGGTGTTGTTTCTGAGTATGTTACTCCATGTGCTGATTATGTATCTTGCAATTTGTTGAATTAAAATGTTTGATCATATTCTTGTTCTTTTTTCATATTTAACGAAAGAAAAAACTTTAAAAAGCCCATTTTACAGTTTGAATACAAGTATGCTCCTTTTAGTGTAGTGTTTCTATGCTTGTCCCTTTGATTTCTGATAAGTTCCACTTTTTCTTTTAGTGTTGGTTATTCATTATAATCGTGACACATCCTGATTGATCATAAAGGATTGTAGGTTTCTCGTTTTTGTTAAAATTATTATTCTAGATTTCATGATTTGAAGCTGGTAAATAGAAAGGAGGTTTGTTTTCCCTTTATGATCACCAGTTACTCTACTATTTTGTCTGATTGGTAAAGATATAGTAAATTTGGAAACTTATTCAAGAATATGCCTCGCACCAGATTATGGCCATGTCCATGGTTTTTTAATCTTTTTTAGTTATTTTTCCCAAAACATATCACCACAAGAAACATATTACTAGGTAGCGACAATCAAGTGTGGCACTTGGTAGCTAAACTTTGGTTATATGATCTTCTCTTGATTATACCCATTGTGCGCCTTTCACTTGATTTTTACTTGATTAGAACTGCCTCGATAACAAGTTGATTCAAGACTGTGCTTTCACTTTATGGAAATTCTAGTACCTATCTCGAAAGAAAATATGATTGATCAGAATTTATAAAGAATTAAATGGATCTACCTCCATCAAGAAGTCTAGCCTTATAGGTTGGAGTTGTGGTGGATCATTCTGTCATCAGGGTTAATTTCTGTATTATCCGTTGTATGTTGTACCTTTCTAAACCGAACAAATCCCTTGACAATATCTGTTTGGCATTGCAGTATGTCCTAATGATCAGTGGCGAGGAAGTAACACGTCTTGTCAGGGACTATATCAAGTATCTTTTTGGAGCTAAACCCAGTGTCCGCTTGACACGTGCTATGAAGAATTGGCGCAGGTTCTACCGGAGTGTTGTTCGGAAAGGAGTGGTGAGAAAGGATTGGTTGGAACGTGAGATTGTTTTAACGCCAACATGGTGGCACAAGCCTAGGCGGCTGGCATTTGCAGTGCGGACTTACTATGAGAGATATGGGGAAGAAAATTATTAAAATTATTGTCTGTTTACATCCATTTTGAGAGTACCTGAGTCTTAGTTTATGTAAGAAAATGGAGACATAATTCCTTCAAGTATTCTTGTTGTTCAACTTGTTAAAGGAGTTTGTATTCATCGTAATCAATCATACACTTAGTTTCACTTTCATCAACAAATTGTAGGGATGTGGTTTTTGATGATCTGAATGAGTTTGTTATATATATAAATCTGGAAAACATAATTAGTTGTTGCTTTCAGTTTTATAAACATAATATAAACATAACAGCAGGTGAAAGTCTTGGGCTCATAACATGCTCCAGTGCATTAAATCTTTTCTTGAGCATGATTTTTTAGACAGCTTACTGGTGCTGATTTCAATACATATGCTTGCATAGAACTCTCCTAACTCATCTGGATTAAGAATTTATCTGGATATATGGAAACATTCATCCCTGGTAGCAGCAGATTAATTCATACCTAGAGAAAGGCTCAGCATCCATGTTTAGTATGTCTGTTTTAGCAGTGTAGGAGGCCACCAAGTTGAGGAGGGGGAGGGATTATGGAAGCCATCGATCATGCAGCTTGCTTTAAACAAAAGGAACCAGTGAAGCTAAATAGTCTGTAGAAGAAAACCAAGAATCTCTGGGGGAAACATCAGTTCATAGATGTCATAGTTCATTTTTCTTGATACAGGGATATTCTTGCAACTCACTCTAATTGTTCACAAAGATGATGCTGGTGAAAGAGCTCTGGTTACAAAGGTAAAGAGAAAAAAACAGAAATGGATAACTTGAAAATGATTTCAGTATTGGATCCATACAAGACATTTGCAAATTTGTAGTTAACAGTCTCAATTGCCATCCAATTGATTTCTGTCACCCCCTGATAGTACCATGGAGAAGTTTGCACTATTCTCATGATGTTGCTTTCTTGTATCACACAAGTACCTGTGATACAAGCATCAATGACATGATGTTTCCTTCTTTCACTATAGTACTCATAAGCATCAATGACATGACAAAACAGGATCTGCCCATCAACAGGTAATTCTTTCTTAATTAAGCTCTCCGCTCTAACATTAATTGTCATGACCTAATCCGACAGAAAAAAAACACTCATCAAGTTAATGTGTCAGTTATCTCGAAATATAACAAGTTAGCAGCATTCATCCTCACTAGACTCAACAGAAAATAAATTAAGGGTAAACTTATTTGTGAATTCCTAAAAAGGAAGGACAAAATTACTGTTGAAATGCTACCAAGGAATACCACCACTTTGTGAATCAACCAATCAAGCAATATACAGAAGCCTTTGTGTAAATACATATGCAAGTAACTGATGTCATATAACAAACAGAATAAATGCATTCACCATTTCTATAAACATACCATGTCACCAGATAAATTACCAAAGCCAGCCAAACATATAATTTAGATAAAAAGAGAAGTTAAGGACATAAGAATGAGCTAATGTGCAAAGCAATTCACTTAGTGATTTGCTCAATAACTAATAAAAAAGAGCCTTCTATCAACATAACCACAAAATGACAAGCCAACTGGATTGATAACTAAAGGATACATATTCCTTCCAGGTTGAATCTGATTATGTTGCGAGGACCTTGACCAAGCTCGACCAAAGGATTGCATTTCCTATCAAATATTGTTGCTCTTGCAGGCATAACTGGGATTGGTGAAGGATCACAACAGAAGCAAGATGCAAAAAAAACTAGGCCACAAGAAGGACAAGAAGGATACATCCATAAACAATTGCAAACTCCAAACCTGAACAACACCACTGAACATCATGCACAGTGCCATTTTATTACAATCAATCACACCAGTCGACTTTGCTAATTCTAGGGATTATAAGATTTGAGAAACCCAACTGAAAACTTAGAAAGAGAAACAAGTCCATCATGGCTCCCATCAGTTGTTAAATAGTTCGATTTAGACTCACCATAGTAACTCTGGTTGCTTGTTTAAACATCAGATTGAGCAACTGCTAGAACTCCAGAAGAAATCTTATTCCAATGGAAATGCCACCGCGAAACAGCAAAAGAAACTGTGTCTTGCAATGGGCTGAGATTTGAACACTGGTAGGAATACCCTAAGCGAGAAGACAAAATGTTATCAGAACCAAGTTTTTGCATAAATATTGCCTAGATAGATTAGGATTAACAAACTTTGATTCTGGTACAAATGCTGCAATGTAAGACCCAGAAGCCTTTGACAGCTCAGTTGCAGCAACAACAGGTGGTCTTAACCTATAAATGGTTCCTTTAGAAAAATCCTTCAGTCAAGGAACTGAATCTCATTTGTTGCCACTCGACAGGCAACAGAGTTATCAGAGCTGAATATAATTGATGGCCTGAGAATTTAATTAATATCAAATAATCATTTCATGTATTCTACCATCTACATAAGAAAGAGACTCACAGATCCAAACCATGTGTACTTAGACATGTTATTTTGGAAATGCTGATACATAGATGCACTAGTGTGGACTTTCCACAGCACAACATTCTTATCCAGTGGTGTAGTGGATTTATGGAATGTCTGGAGATACCATCCCTTCTTGCTGCCACTTTGTCTCCATGTGGGAACTATCTCAAAGGATCTGCAGTGAAACTACAACAATCTTGAACACTGATGGCAGAGTTGCTTTGGAGGTCCTTTCCATATGGAGAACGCTTCTGGTTCTCAAGCTTGAGTAACCAAAACTAACACGAACAAAGATTTAATGATGCAATGATAATAAACAGGTATAAAGCAGTAAAAGCATACCTAGTATCTCCAATGCTGGTGATTGAACAAGAGAGACACTGCAACCTAAGTCTATATTAAGCTTCAAAGGTTCACGGTAAGAAGTCGATCTGCAGCTTTAAGAAGCTCTTGTATCTTGCAAACTTTATCAGGGATTCAGTACCTGCTCCATGTAAGTTCAAATGAAGAGAACCATTTGATGGCAAAGTAACAAACATTTACTGAGAAATATACAACATAACAGATTCTGTTGGTCAAAGAAAGATGTCCAGAAGATTTGGCAGTCTGTACCGGAAATGTCCAAGTTTAGGTGCTAGTAACAAATAAGAACAGCAAGCAAAAGAATCATCAGTTCATGTCATCTAGTACCAGTCAATTGTATGCAAAAGGGTGGATAGACCCTCGGACATTTGTTCCGGTACCATATTGGCAATGCATGACCTGAATTCCATAAAACTCAAAGTTCATTGCTACTGCATCAAAGCCACTATGTTTTCGATCAGAAGAAGATATTACTATGTTCATCGTATCATGCATCAAACCTGACAAAAGGCATAAATTCTATGAACACTTAAATGTATGTCTAAAGAAAAATTCAAACAAACAAAAGCAAAATCAGTACATAAACATACTGAACTTTATAGATAGATAGAGAAATGGATATACAGTGAGTGAGATTCAAGTCACCAGTGCATTAACTGGTTTACAAAAATTATAGTTTCTCCAGTTGGGAATTTTTTATTTGATTCCAATTTTGGACTCTGAGGAGTGCATGATGTCATTGACTCCAGATGATCTCTGGTGTCTGCCAGCAACTATGCTCCTTTTACAAACTTGAATCATCTTGGGAAAGAAATCTATATCAGCTCTCCATCAAATTCTTCACTCTTCTGATACAACTGCAGAATTAGCAAGAATCAAAATGAGAAGTTAAAAATCCAGTCCCTCTCAAGCCAACTTAGTCAGCAAATGCAGAAATCAGAAATTCATTTGTGCCTCAATATTTGGATCCAGTATTCTTTTGCTTAAGGCAAAGAAGACAATACCTCTTTGTCAAAGACGGTATTAGCTCCTCAACAGTTCGTACAAAAATAATAGACCTCATCTGCTCTTTCGAAGTTTTCAACATATCTTTGGCACCTGGTATGTTTATTGGACAACCGGGCAGCATCATTTAGTACGAATGCCTTACAAGAAGGAAACTATCTTATTATAAACTTCCATACCTTGCAAATCCGCAGAAGCTGATGATCCATCATTCAAGTAAATTCTTGTTGACATATCTGCATGCATGCCTTCTGTTTTTAATAATTTATCTAGCATAGAGACAATAAGTTTATAAGCAACCAATGTTGTCTCATCACAGATTTCTTCGACTGACTTCACTCCCATATTTCCTGTGTTTTGGGAAGTCCTTTCACGAGTAAACTTTTCTGACTCCTCAATACAAGGTTTCTCTATGTCAATTTCATTGTCATGCTCAACTTCAGGCTTCCTTGAGCTATTACCACTAGTTTGTTGCCAGTCCCAGTGAGTAAAAAAGAGTTGCTACCAGTGGTTAATGATCTAGAAACGCCTGGTCCTGATTCCCCAGTAGCTTCTGCTTCATAATTAGAGCAAGAACTGTACATACGTTCATGTTCATTGTCACCAAGACCCATGAAATAGTCGGTTCCAACCATATTAAAAGAATTAATGTTTTTGTCATTACCAAACCCCACAAAACATTGTTTGTCACTTCGTTCTGAAAAAACGCTTGATATCATTTGTTTAAGCCGACGACTCGTGATCAATGCAGCTTCAACCTCCTCTTGTATTGTCTCTTTAGAGAACACAAGAGTCTGACTGTGCATCTTCCTGTTTATAAAATCAATGGTTCTCGATGCTTCCTGTGTGATACTTGTTTCGCTACATTCAAACAAATATTCCATCAAGTATTTCCTGAGCACATTCCTGAAACGCTTTAGAGGAACTTCAGCTTTTGGATCCATTAATGCATGCAATGCTTTCAGCTCATCATGTTTAACCTTCGGAAGCAACCAAAGGGCATTCATGATATCATTTTGCAAGTCCACTGTCTCTGGTGGAAAGGGGTAAAACTCTGATGTTAGCATATCAACATGTCTGGATCTATGCATGTAAGACAAATAAATAATGGACAATGCTTTAACTAATGGCTCTGGCAATGCATCCCCATCCTTGAGTTTTAACAGCAATTTATTGAATCTTTTCTTCACCCGTTTAATTAGCAAACCCCTATTTCCAGAACACCGAGCAGGTGGAAATTGAGGGAGCAGTGATACACCTCGAAGTTTTCTGTTTGTTGCAGTAAGCTCCTGATAGGACATTTCATCCAGCTCTTCCAACATATTGGAAACAGATGAAAGACAAAGACTAGAGGTGGCTGTGTAAAGCAGAGATTTGTCATCATGATAATTTATTGGGTTTCCAATAATATTTGTCAACTGTTCTGATAGCAGGTCATCATTCCTAACATATGACTCTAGTAGGTACCTACATCAACAGTAGAAAATGACTGTTAGCTTTGATAACCCATGAAATAATTCTGGGAAAAGATACAAAACTAAGTGTACATATATTGCAAGATGAAATGATCAAATCCAGCATCAAGTAGATTAAGAATTATGTGGAAAAAAGAACTTCAGTAGAAAGATCATTCTCAGCATGCTGGTAGCTTTTAGCAAAACAGCTCTCAGAGCGAAGAAAGCTAGAGGTAAATAAAAAGATGGTGAAGTACAATATCACAAATAGTGTGGCAGGATGTATAAAAGAGGGTATTGATGACAAATAGCCAATTAACAAAAATCATTGCAGAAGCTATACATCTACAGCAGATTGCTGATACATAACTGTAGTCTATCATTAAACAAATCAAGTGATTTACTACAAATATCGAAAGACCCAAACATTCACATAGATTATACAACTAAGCATGTAAAGAGATCTGAGTATATGTGGACACCTTGATAATTGATTAAATGTGGACTCCACGAGTAATAAAGAGATCTGAGGATTAAAAGTCTCATTATTAGCAGTATTTCACTATTATTTCTTTGCAATTTATGTATTTGGAGTGATATTTAATCATTTTACATCATCCTAAGACACAATGTTCAAAGACAGTGAGATGAACCTATAGATAAGAAACAATAAGAGCAATCAATAAGGCCATCATAATTAATGCACTTACGATTCTGTCAAAAGTTTGGGTCTTTTAAGCTTCTTTGGGCTCCCTTCAGATGTAGAAGCTGATCCCATCAAAAATCTGCACAAAGTGTTCTGTCAGTTATAACAAGGAAGAATATTAAACTTCATGTTTTCACAAACCATAATAAAAAATACTCCATCAAATCCATAGTAACACTTCCCAATATAAAAAGGTTAGCTACTAACACTCGTCATAAGAAATACTTCATCAAGTGATTCAGATATTACAATGAGGATCCCATGCTTGCTATAGCATCTCAAATCCATACTTACTATCAGACTACTCATATTGGGCATAATTTTATGTCCTTGGTACAACACTAAAAAAATAATAACATATTAATTTATTGAACATATATCTTTCATATAACCTTGGTTACATATAACCAAACAAGTTAATTCTAGTAGATTAAAAGTTTGGCAATTCAAAGGACAACACTAATTCCTTTTTCTCTATCATTCCCATCAAGGTATTAAGTCCAACCTCCTTTTCCTTGTGATCAGCACTTCTTTATTCCACATGAGAGACCATAACCTTTTCCCATCTTCAAAAGAAATATCCATCTCTAAACCTAGCAAAAAAGTGGCAGCCATCTGACACGATCAAAATAAAGAACATAAAATACAAGGAAAAAAGTAAAGAAAACATTAATAATGAAAGTACCTTCTTCCTCTCTTAGTTCCTCCACCCCTCGTGTCACCCGCCGCTGATGTCACCAATGCCTGCCGCTTAAACCCTCAAAGGCAGAATAGAGGGCTTGGTGGTCAAGCAGAGGATTTAACTCGCTGGTCGAATTTATCATTGCAGCTTCAACTCAACTTTCTATGGCAGAATATTCTTGTTTAGAGATTCACATGAAAAGTGTCAATGGATTGGCTGATGTTTAAGAAGAATATCCAATTTTCTAATTTTACAATCAATATAATAATTGCATTTACAAAATGTCAGATTTTACCAGCTTTTTTAGTTAAGTTGAGATCAATCTATTTCTTCTCCTTATAGAGGTCTCCTTATTGGGCCCAATGTAAAAAATGGAAGAATTCTTCCTTATCTCGGGCCCCATTGAATTCTGTCAACGCAAGGTGTTCCCAAGATTGATTCATAACACAAGAAGGAAAGATGTACTCCAATTTATGCATCTAGGAGAAAGGGAAACTCTAGGAGCAGTGTTGTCAGGCGCTAGTAGCTTGCCAAGCAAAGCTACTAGACAAAACATGAATTTTATATCACCTCATGATCAAACTATCATCACTAAATCATCATATTACATTCATTTACCCATCTATAAAGCATTAATAATAACAGAAATAACAAAAAAAGAAAATTAACATCAAAAGTCCAAGTATTTCGACAAGAATTCTAGCAGTGATAATTTAAAATCCTAGGCACCTTAGCAGTGACAAATTAAGTAACGTATTTCGATGACCTATGGGGACTGTCGGGGAGAGAAAGAAGCAAGGAGAGGAGAAAGCTTGCTGGGAGCAAGGGAAGGAGCTGGGGAAGAAGCAGAGAAGGAAAGAAGAAGAGGAGAGGGGAGGGGGCACCGTCGGTCGTCGGTGCTGTTGAGAGCCCCGCGAGAGAGAGGGAGAGGGCAAGCCGAAGAGCCAAGGGAGAGGGAAGGTGACTCTGTCTGGGAGAAGCCGAGAGCGGGGGTAGGGGGCTGTACCACTTGCCTTCAGGGATGGAGAGAGAGAGAAGGGTACCTCTGGTGGATACAACGCGGCAGAGAGCGCGAGGACTGGGCACCACCGGAAGGCGGAGAGGGAGACGGAGGAACCGCCGACTTGCACGCGGGAAAACGGGATCCGGCCGCGACGACTAGGTTAAACCGTTAAGGGAGAGGTCACACGCGGCGCGCGCGGCGAGGGGCTTTAACAAGTCGAGTTAGCTGAACCGAATCAATCAATTCGGGTTCGACTCAAACTCAATGAAACTGATTTGGGCCGTATTGGAGAAGTGTTGACTCGGATCGATGCATGTAGTCCGTCTGATACGATGGTTCGGTTCGAAGTAATTCTCCGGTTCATCTTGGTTCGATTCAGTTCCATCGAGCCCGAGTAGCGATGTGTCGTTTCAGCTCAGCTAAACGTAGAGTCATTATTCACATCCTCAATATTATTTTTTCCTTGTGAATAAAAATTTTAATTAATTTCTTTTATTTTTTGGGGTTCGAAATGCCCCAATTTGATTCAAATTAAATCGAAAAGGATGTCCCATCTAAAAAAAATTGGACTTCTTCTTTCTTAATATTACTGTAAATTCTTCTTTTTTACATATATTGAATCGTTGTTCTAATTCAATTTTTTTTTTATTTTGATTCGATTGAGATCTGACCAAATTGTGTAAAGAACATGGAACACAAAAAACAAAATATTTAGGAAGAAAGGGAGATGTAACAAAAAGTATAAATATAATTTTTTTTCCAAAAATGATAAATATTTTGTGACCTTCTAAATGTAAAATTTTGTCTTTGGCGTCCCTTTTTTTTCTATATCATTAAAGACAAAAAAAATTTTATCTTTATAAAGTGAATCGGTCCTATTATAATATTTTTGATATCTTCGTACAAAATTGTATGTTCATATAAAACACTATAAATAAGAAATAAATATTTAAAAAACTAATTTATATTTTTATTTGTTTAGAATAGATATTCTTATTAGTTGGGAAATAAAAATATAACAAAAAACACATTTATGTTGGGTTGGATACTGCATGGATTCAGATTTGGTATTTGGAATCAAGGAAGTGGTGCTGCTACAAAGTGAAATTTGATCTGCATACATTGTTACTTCACAGTGTACTTACTGTTCATGTTAAGCCATGAAAGATGAGGTCAAAGTGCAGGGAAGACATGCATTTCTTCCATCTCCGAAACATATACAGTCAATAGTTGTCGACAGAGCACTTTGGTTGTGACGAGTGAGTGTAGAGAACTCGGAAAAGAATCAAAAGACTCCAAACCTACCAAGCATTTCATTGCTAAGAAGAAGAAGAAGAAGAAGACGAAGAAGAAGAAGAAGAAGATTAACGTTATTAAACCGATTGAAAGAAAAGCTAGATAAAGTCTGAGACTCTTCACCACCAAATCAACCGTGCGCAGGTCACGTAGATCGAGTCCTTCCTTGTCTTCCTTCTCCGAGGATTCTTCTTCCCCCAACCGACCTCAATTTCCTCATCAGTATCTACAACCCTATGTATCTTCTGTCCATGGCAGCCGCAGGCATAGCTAGCGACTAACTGAGGGCCGCGAACCCTCCACCTTTCATCATCTGCTTGAACTCCTTAAAGTCCACTCTCCCGTCGCCGTCGACGTCCACCTTGTTGATCATCATCCGGCAGTCCTCCGCGGTCCTGCCTTGCTTGACGCCGAGGGAGATGAGCACGGACCGCAGCTCCTCCACGGAGATATACCCGTCCCCGTTCTGGTCGAACACGTTGAAGGCCTCCCGCATGTCCTCCTCCTCGTCGCGCTCGTCCATGATGCTCCGGTAGAGCGCTCCGAACTCGTCCATGTCCACGCATCCGTCCCCGTTGACGTCGATCTTCTCGATCATCGACGCCAGCTCCGCCTCGGGGATGTATATCCCCAGGTTCTCGAGCGAGTCGCTGAGCTCTGTCTTCGTGATGCGTCCGTCGCCATTGCGGTCGAACATCTGGAAGACCCGCTTCAACTCCGACGGGTCCATCACCCTGGCTGACGCCTTGGAACCGAACGATGGAGATCTGCAGGAGGAGATGGAGGAGAGAGCGGTGGCAGGGGGCGACGCGCCGTCCTTGCTCGTGAGAGGGTGCCAAGAAAAAGGCAAGAGCCGGGAGATCAGCTTCTCAGGTAGGAAATGAAGGAGACGGCTATTAAGGTGGTGACAGATGAGGAAGATCCCTACAAAGATAGCTGGCATCGGTGTTAGCTCCATGTGCCCAATCAATTGAGCGATGGAGAGGGATTGAAGGCGACGAAGAAGAGCCAACGGAGGTCTTAAAGCCTTCTTTCTCTCTCTCTCTCTCTCTCTCTGCTGTCGTCCCCACACGCTTGTGTTGGACGTTGAATACTTTACGAAAGCGCGTCGAGAGGGGTAGGGGAGGGGGGAATCGAAATAAAGAAGGCCGAGCCGACCGTTGGAAACGGATCCGGGAGAGCGGGGGAAGGACGGCCGAGAAGGACCGCTGGACCAAGATCCGATGGAGGGAAAGGTTCCACGTGGAGGGGCGGTGGCGTCACGTGGGGCCGGCGCCGTCCCCGGGGCTGTCGTCGTGCCGGCCGGCACGTGACGACAGGAGGGAGGGAAGCGTGCCGGCGGTTGCGGTGTCCCTGCGGGGTAAATTAATGGGTCAGATCGGACGGTGGATGATGCGGTGGGTGCGGCATCGTGGGGCGGAGATTGCCCGTGGGAGACGGGGCTGTCATGCCGAACTGGAAGTGAGCTGTGTCGGTGGCGATTGAGTAATGGAAATGGCCAACGAGACTGTGTACCTAACAAGTTGAATGCAACATAATTTATGGATTTCTTTTTATTTATCTTTCTAAATTATAATCATATATATATTTATTAAAATATTTTTTTTGTCAAAGCTACTATTAAAAACAAAAGTCCAAATTCTCAGCATCGTCCGAGAGGACACTTGACTTATTTTATGGGTCTCAAGAGCTTAGTCTCTCTTTTGACCGACATCTCTATCTTTGTTTAAGTCATACTCTAAGAAGATGTTTTCTTCCCTACATAGAGTTGATCAATGTTTGCTTTGCGTATTACTGGGATCGTGCAATCGAAAACGCTCTTTATAAGTCAGTTCATGATCATCATGAACAAGACGAAGAACATAGAGATGATTGACTTTGCAAGTCTTGACTGTCTTGATTAGGGTTCGAGGAACGTTTCCTTCGAGTTGAAACAATATAGTGACAAGAAAGATGAGATTAAGTTAGATGATGATTAATACAATCGATGATTTAATCATATTTAGTTTAATCTTTTCTTAGATTTCATATCATTCAGCTCTTAATGATTAAATACTTTGCTTTCAAGGTCGCGGAACTACACATGCATTCAGCTAAGGCTCATTATGGTGGGTTGGGTGGTATAACATAACGTGCCATTCAACAACACTCTCATCCACTTTGTGTCGAATGAAGGGATTGGTGTCTTTATGCTACAATGGATCGATCATCAATGAGGATCGATTTCTTTATGCTACAAATTATCATTATTCTAAGAATGTATAATTTATATTCAACATGATTTGATTGAATATAATTATTGACTCGATAATTTTATTATACTTAAATTTAAGTTGTTAATATAGTATTCAAACGGTATAAGTGGGTTAATTACATATTACCTCATATAATTAGTTATCTTTGTCATTTCAATTCATATATACTTTTATTTATGAATTTGCCTCGTTTGAGTTTATCATTGATCACAAATAGTATTTTCGTCAGTAGAATCGATAATATACGGAGAAATAAAATTAAATATTTTAAAATACTAAAAATAATTAATTAATATATAATTAGCTCCCTTACAAGCTCATTCAATTCTTCTCCCACCTACGAACGACTAACATGAGATGTTACAACATTGCAATACACAACTAAACCAAATTTTCGGAGAACTTTAATGTGTCTGTCAAGGATCAAAGCTACTCCTGACAAGTAAATGCCATGAGCACTGTGACAAAGGGAAACTAGCATTGGCTGATTCTTTGTGTATTGGTGACTTTTTAGTTGGGGGTAGAACACACAACTCAATAAAGTTGAGGAGAAATGAAAGCCATAATTATGGCCATCATGAGACACTCTTACCTTTCTAACCAACATTGAGTGCTATCTATTCATTGTGTGAAGGAGAAAAGAAACAAATCATAATGTATCATAAGATTGTATCTGTTCACATAAAGAAGAGCAATGTGAAGAAAAATAGGTACTCGAAACCAGTTCAAGTAATCAAATAATATGTGTGAATATAAAGAAAAAAGATCCATTGTTATTATGATTTAACAACAGATTAAGAATACCCAAAAAAATTCAAAGTAGATGTACTCATTGCTACCTTATTCCTTCATAAACAATAAGGAAAAGGACTGTTTGATGGACCAAGAAATGAGCAACCTGCAAGAAATATCCACCTACCAGCTTTAGTGCTTGTTTGCTTTTGT
Source organism: Musa balbisiana (assembly GCA_004837865.1). Lineage (NCBI taxonomy): Eukaryota > Viridiplantae > Streptophyta > Magnoliopsida > Zingiberales > Musaceae > Musa > Musa balbisiana. The sequence continues at coordinate 5,190,573 of CM017196.1, read as the reverse complement.
CTCTCGAGCTCATCATGAAGTGTCCCCATTCAGTAGATGACAATAACAGAGGATCCACTCTTGTCTCCAAGAACAATTTGCAAGTATGTGGGTGCTGCCTTTGGGGAATTATGTTGAAAGTTAAACTGGGAGGAAGAAAACAATTTGCTTCTTTGTTTGAACGGACTTGCCCTGTGCAGGTTGACACTTGACATGGACATACAGAATGATCTTCCGTTGATGTGCTTCGGCTTGGCATCTGTATCAGCTACAGCCAGGAAGGCAAACATTTGTTCTGCAAATCTTGTATCTTCATATGATGATCTCAAGATCCTCCAAGTCAGTGCTCCAGTGATTTAGGGGATTGTAGCTGTTGCACATTAAAGAATGAGGCATATTAAACATCAGCAGAGTTTTCTGGGGGAACAATGTGAAAACAAAAATCCATTCAACTGCAGTGGCAATTAAGATGTGCTGACACTTAACAACAACTGAGTGACAAGAAACTGGTCAGAATATTCAGAATTGAACAAAGGACAAATTCTTTGTTGGCAGCAGGTTAAATATGATTATGGGGTCACAATCTACTCACATTTGAATCTTCAAAAATGCTCTCTTCAAATATTCCATGTATTATCAATGAAAATACACATGATATATTACAAGAGGAGGAAGAGTGTATCTATTAGTTCTTATCAGATTTTTGTCCTTTACATATTTTTCTAAAGCATTAGGAATAAGATTCATTTCTATTGGAACGTGATCTTATTTCCAGCAATAGTTTATGACAGAGATCTGCAGAGATTTTAATTACGGAAAAAAAAAACTAGGTAACTTTATAATAATTATAAGGAAAATATTTATGTGAGAATTAAGATTGAATGAGGGTTAATGAGTACGTTTGGCATCGTTAAGGATTGAATAGTCCAGCGACATTAGGTTTGACTCACGATTTCATAAGTTGCATTGGTGTTCAATCTCAAGGATGTTAGTCATGACCAATATGATTTGGACTCATCTGATCTTAAAATCTTAATATGGTTTTAAAGCCAAGGTTGATAATGAGTGATCAAAGATTTAAGTCATGTAATAGATCAAACTATAGCTAACTCTTGCAAATGAAAGGAAGATCCACACGCATATGAGTTGAAGATTGAAACATGACTAAACAATGATCTCATATTCCTAAGGAATGGAAAAAATCAGGTAATATATATTGGGTTTGATCCATGATTTAATAGTTTAAGCTTTTTGAATTGTATTGATATTTAATGTTTATCTTGGTCTGATGGAAATTCCATGAGCTTGTTGTATACAATGAACACAATTCTGCTACAGGTGAGTTTCCTTGTAAAAGAGATTGTATCAGAAAAAGAGAGACAAGTGTAGAAATAGAACCCTAGAAGATCTGTTCTTTGCAGTTGTAAGTCGCTATATGCAGTCAAAGTCACAAGACAGCCAGTGGAAGAATCTAATTCTTTCATTTTAACTTGCAGAGAATTAGAAAAGAAATAAGCAATATATATGAGCTTCTCAGTAAAAGATAATAGTAGGCAGTGAAGAAAGGAAATTTCAAAAGAGAAAACAAAAAGAATAAAAACAAACTAAAAAGACCAATTGCCTTAAAATGCCCTAACATTTTAACAGTCATACCAGCATTAATGCACAACAGGAACATTAAAGTTAAAATTGTTTGGGGCAAAATATTACTGCCATGGATTGAACCAAAACAACTCTTCTATCAACAAAATGGTGTTACTCTTTCAAATTCCTAACTGGTTTTGCTAGTGTTAATCAAATATTACATATGGCAAAAATTTTAATGAGGAGTTCTTCATGCTGCCAATGGAAAGGCAAATAAGCAACCTTGGACATCAGACCCATCATATTGATTGGATATCAAGCATGAATAGTTTCTCCAAGCATATAATTTATCTTTTGTCAATACAAATGAACTAAGACCACCATTAATTAGCAACACTAGCCTGTGTAGATATATCTTTCCCTGTTCACTTGGCACTGCTAGTCTACTACTACTACCCACACAAGTGCTGCTAAAACAAGAATCCTATTCAGACAAACACAGCCAGTGATGCAGATAGCAAAGCGAAGCAAAGGAGAGGAAGGGGGCACTCATCTTGCAGAGGAATTTGAATTGATGGACAAGTGTGCAGAGATCCAGGCATGGAAACATATTGCATTTACTTCTCATTAAAATTCTCACCTACACATGCCTCCAACCAGGAACTAAAATTTATTGCATTCAATGCTCCCATCCGCATTACCTCTCCTTCTCTGTACGTGTTTCAGCTTGTTTCTTTCCAGCTTACCCCCTGTGATGTTGCCCACAGCAAAGCTCCAGACCAAAGAGCAGGAGGAGCCACCAAGGGAACTAACTGCTCATGGGGTAGGCTCCCTTCTCAACACCTTCTTTCTCCACTGCATCGGTATTGTGAGTCTTTTGTGAAGGGGGAGAAGTTATTTTGCGTGGAGTTGAATGCAAGGAAAGCTGAGGTTTTGTGCTGATTGTGGATGCACCGCACGGCTTGCTTCCATTTTGGCTCAGACCGTTCGTAGATTCTCAGTGGGTTTCTGGGTAAAAGGCTTCATCTTGCAAGTTATCTTCCCATCACAAGTTCCGGATTCCAGGTTCGGATCAAGTTCCATTTCTGTTCTGAGATCACCGTGCTTTTCTACCTAGTCCTCTTTGTTTTCTGGATGATCAAAGAGAAGGAATGTGTGATTGACCTGCGGTCTCTTTCCTCTAGTGTAATTCTCACTCTGCAAATGATTCAAAGCTGTTCTGGTCATCCTTTTGGGTGATAAAGGCTTGATTTTTGGTAAGGTAGAGCGGAGCGTGAGAAAGATGAACAGCATTAGGCCTGGATTTCTCGTTCAAGCTGCAGTTTTGGTGATCATTTGTGGCTCAATTTATGTGGGGGTCTCTGGCCTCGGATCAATGTCCTCCATCGCTGTCTCTTACGGTGAGAATGGACCAGTCTTCTGTGGTCTAAGCTCAGATGGGTCTCACATGGTCTCCTGCTTCGGTGCTGATGCTTCCATAGTCTATGGTGCTCCTATTAGGCTCCCCCTCCTGGGTCTCACGGCCGGTGATGGATTCGTCTGTGGGCTCCTTTTGGATGCCTACCAACCCTACTGCTGGGGGAGCAACATCTACGTCAAGATGGGGGTGCCGCAGCCCATGGTGGAAGGCGCGGCCTACTCGGAGATCAGCGCCGGTGATGACCACCTCTGTGCCCTCCGCAGGCCGAGCAAAGGAGAGCAAAGAGGCGTCTCCTTGATTGACTGCTGGGGCTACAACATGACCGCCTCCCACGAGTTCAGTGGCCCCATTATGTCGATCACTGCCGGCTCGGTGTTCAACTGTGGGATGTTTGCCGGCAACCGGACGGCCTTCTGCTGGGGCGACGAGACCGGGAGCAGCGTCATCAGCCTCACTCCGAGGAACCTGAGGTTCCGATCCATTTCGGCTGGTGGATTCCATGTCTGCGGGGTTCTGCAGAACTCCCAGGTCTTCTGCTGGGGAAGGAGCTTGGAAATGCAGCAGTCTTCTTCGGATATCTTAGGCCAGGGAGATGTCAACATGGTTCCCATGGATCCCATGGTGTCGGTCGCCGGCGGCAGGTTCCATGCTTGCGGCATCAAGAGCTTAGATCGCAAGGTGGTGTGCTGGGGCTTCAAGCTTCAGAACAGCGTGCCCCCACCCAAGGATACGAGGGTGTACGAGCTCGCAGCAGGGGACTACTTCACCTGCGGTGTGATTGCGGAGGCGTCACTTCGGCCGCAGTGCTGGGGCACAGGCGGCCCCTGGTCGATACCGATGGCGGTCTCCCCTGGGATCTGCGCCTCCAATCCTTGTGGCCCGGGATACTACGAGTTCATCCATGCAAGCTTGGGGGGCAAAGTCTGCAAGCCAGCGAATTCCAGAGTTTGCTTGCCGTGCAGCGTCGGCTGTCCCGAAGGGACGTATCAGTCTACGCCCTGCAACTCGACGTCCGACCGTGGTTGTGAGTTCAACTGTACCAGCTGTGCCTCAGCGGATTGCTCCTCCTCCTGCTCGTCAGAGCAGAGGCCCCGGAGCCACGGGCTGCTTTCTCTCCAGATGCCGATCTTCGTCGCGGAGCTCGCCTTCGCCATCGTCTTCGCGAGCTCGGTATCTTTGGTCGCGTGCCTCTGCGTTCGCCGCCGGCTACGGAGCTGCTCGTGTTCGGAGCCTGACCTGACTGCGTTGAAGACCAGGGCATACTCGTTCCACAAGGAGCCGGTGAAGGTGCGACCGGACCTGGAGGAGCTAAAGATTAGGAGAGCACAGATGTTCACCTACGAAGAGCTGGAGAAGGCGACCGGCGGATTCGGCGAGGAATCCCTCGTGGGGAAGGGCAGCTTCTCGTGTGTCTTCAAAGGGGTGTTGAGAGATGGGACGGTGGTTGCAGTGAAGAGAGCCACCAAAGCGTCGGACGTGAAGAAGAACACCAAGGAATTCCACACCGAGCTCGACCTGCTCTCCAGGCTGAACCACGCGCACTTGCTCAACCTTCTTGGGTACTGCGAGGAAGGTGGCGAGAGGCTGCTGGTGTACGAGTTCATGGCCCATGGATCCTTGTACCAGCACCTTCATGGCAAGGATGCAAGCCTGAAACGGCGGCTGGACTGGGTTCGCAGGGTCACCATTGCCGTCCAAGCAGCGAGGGGGATCGAATACCTGCATGGGTACGCTTGCCCCCCTGTGATCCACAGGGACATCAAGTCCTCCAACATTCTCATCGACGAGGAGCACAACGCTCGAGTTGCAGATTTTGGTCTGTCCTTACTGGGGCCGGCGGACAGCAGCTCGCCCTTGTCCGAGCCTCCGGCCGGTACTCTTGGCTACCTCGACCCCGAATACTACAGGCTTCATTACTTGACCACCAAATCGGATGTGTACAGCTTCGGGGTTCTGCTTCTGGAGATCTTGAGCGGTAGAAAGGCGATCGACATGCAGTTCGAAGAAGGAAACATCGTGGAATGGGCGGTTCCGCTGATCAAGGCTGGTGACGTTTCGGCCATCCTGGATCCGGCGCTGAAACCTCCTGCCGAACCGGAGGCTCTGAAGAAGATCGCCGCCACGGCGTGCAAGTGCGTCAGGATGCGGGGGAAGGACCGGCCGTCGATGGACAAGGTGACGACGGCCGTGGAGAGAGCTCTGGCGCTGCTGATGGGCAGCCCATGCAACGAGCAGCCGATATTGCCGACGGAGGTGGTCTTGGGGAGCAGTCGGCTGCACAAGAGGGGGTCACAGAGGTCCTCGAACCAGTCGTGCTCGGAGAACGACACAACCGACGCCGACGACCAGTTGTTGGAGTACAGAGCACCTTCATGGATCACGTTCCCCAGCGTGACCTCGTCGCAGAGGAGATCGGAAGGCGACGCCACGGAAGGGAAGAACTCGGAGGGGAGGAGTCTGGGAAACGGAGGAGCGGGGGATGGCTTGAGGTGCTTGGAGGAAGAGATCGGACCAGCATCACCACAGCAGGATCTGTTCCTGCAGCACAACTTCTGATTGCAGTCGAATTCTTTTTCGAGTCGATGTTGTTCGTCGTCTTCTTATCGGATTGTCTTTCTTCGGATCGATAGGTGCACTTGTTCTCGGCTCTCATGCGTGCATTCTTGTGTCGTCGTCTCTGTAACACATTGTGTAGTGCGGCTATTTAACACCATGACGAACAATGACGTTCTCAATTTGAGATATTAGTTGATGATGTATGAATATGATGGGTGTAAAGAAACAAACCATGTTTCCCAATGGCGAAACGTATGAATATGTATACAGACGGTCAGCAAAATAGACATAGCACAACAACTACAATGATTTGTAAGGGTGGTGAATGTTTAAGCCATTGCTACTTGTATTTAACGGGAATGACGGAAGTGATATCTACTGCTAATTGTGGCTTCATGTCAAATGAAATAAGCTAATATATCCAGTTAAATTCTTATTCCTTTTGCATACTTGAAAGCAACATATATATATATATATATATATATATATATATATATATATATATATATATATATATATATATATATATATATATATATATATATATATATATATATATATATATATATATATATATATATATATATATATATATATATATATATATTCATGTCAAATGAAATAAGCTAATTATGATTTAGATTTTTTTTAAATTTTTGAATAATGTTTATTGAGTCTGTTTAGTCCAGTTATTTATTAAATCTATTTAATTCAATTAAAATCAAGTAAAAATTTATTTAATATTTATTTATTATTAAGAGTCTAAGTGGAACTGTTTCTTTCTTTTTTTTTCCACGACTTTAGGGTCTTTGGTGATCCTCGGCGTTCTCGTTGCAGTGTCGCCGTAGTTATTAAAAAAAAAAAAAAAATTGTGTGAGGAAGGGTGAAGCCGGCAGCCACGAACGTCGATCCTTCTCAACCGAGAAGGAACCTCTGCGTCTTGGTCAGCGACCACTGTTGCCCCTCTCTACCGTCGTCGCTACTGCCCAGCCAGCAGCCGCCACCACTGCCGCTGCCCCCTTGCTGTTCGTCTTCGGACAAAAAAAAAAAGAAGGAAGAAGAAGAAGAAGCCGCAGCCACCTCTGCATCTCCTTAATTGCCGAGCTACCACCGCTGCCAGCCACCGTGCGACGACCGCCGCACGCCTCCCAGCCGCGGATCCCCCTTGCCCTGCATCCGTAGTGACAGAAACAGGGCAACTCACCGGTTGCCCTTGTTCCCAACCGTGACACCGCCGACTCCTCCTTCTCCACCGCCGTCGCTTCTGCCCAGCCAGCAGCCGCCACCACTGCCGCCCTGGCCAGCGACTTCGCCTCCTCGCTGCCCGCATCTCGCTCGAGCGAGAAGAGCCGCGGCCCCCGTTTCCCAGCCAGCGGACCACCCATCTTCGCTTCTACCATCGGCGACGCTGCCCTAGCCGCACTGCCATCGCTGCCTTCCCTTGGTTGCAGCTTTGGCCGTGCGATCTGTCGGCGTTGCTGTTTCTGTGGTGCGATAGAAACAGAGCAGCCGCCGGTCCCTCTGCTGCCACAGGCGCCGGTTACCTCTACCGCCGCCGCTGCTTCCAGGCCACATCAACGCCACCCCTCTCCTTAATTGCCGAGCTACCACCGCTGCCAGCCACCGTGCGACGACCGCCGCACGCCTCCCAGCCGCGGATCCCCCTTGCCCTGCATCCGTAGTGACAGAAACAGGGCAACTCACCGGTTGCCCTTGTTCCCAACCGTGACACCGCCGACTCCTCCTTCTCCACCGCCGTCGCTTCTGCCCAGCCAGCAGCCGCCACCACTGCCGCCCTGGCCAGCGACTTCGCCTCCTCGCTGCCCGCATCTCGCTCGAGCGAGAAGAGCCGCGGCCCCCGTTTCCCAGCCAGCGGACCACCCATCTTCGCTTCTACCATCGGCGACGCTGCCCTAGCCGCACTGCCATCGCTGCCTTCCCTTGGTTGCAGCTTTGGCCGTGCGATCTGTCGGCGTTGCTGTTTCTGTGGTGCGATAGAAACAGAGCAGCCGCCGGTCCCTCTGCTGCCACAGGCGCCGGTTACCTCTACCGCCGCCGCTGCTTCCAGGCCACATCAACGCCACCCCAGCAGCCACCACCTGCCAGCCCTGGCCAGCGACTTCGCCTCCTCGCTGCCCGCATCTCGCTCGAGCGAGAAGAGCCGCGGCCCCGTTTCCCAGCCAGCGGACCACCCATCGTCGCTTCTTCTACCATCGGCGACGCTGCCCTAGCCGCACTGCCATCGCTGCCCTTCCCTTGGTTGCAGCTTTGGCCGTGCGATCTGTCGGCGTTGCTGTTTTCTGTGGTGCGATAGAAACAGAGCAGCCGCCGTTCCCTCTGCTGCCACAGGCGCCGGTTACCTCTACCGCCGCCGCTGCTTCCAGGCCACATCAACGCCACCCTCTCCTTAATTGCCGAGCTACCACCGCTGCCAGCCACCGTGCGACGACCGCCGCACGCCTCCCAGCCGCGGATCCCCCTTGCCCTGCATCCGTAGTGACAGAAACAGGGCAACTCACCGGTTGCCCTTGTTCCCAACCGTGACACCGCCGACTCCTCCTTCTCCACCGCCGGCGCTGCTAGCCGCAGGACCCTCCTCGGCGATCGTTGGTGACGCTGCACCCAGCCGCGCCACCACCGCTGCCTTCTTCTTCACCGCCGCACCGCCGTTGCCAGCATCGCCAGCGGCTCTGGCTGTGGTGCGATAGAAACAGAGCTTCCTCTGTTGCTGCAGCCCCGTCGATCCCTGCCGCGACCCTCGCTGCCTCCTTCTCCACCGCCGTCGCTGCACTCCGGCCAGCGACCACCGCGGCTGCCAGCCACCGCAGCCTTCTCCTCAACCGCTCGTGATCCTTCCAGCCAACGACCAATCCCTCATTCTGCAGCAGCTGCCCTCTAGCAACGCACGCAGCAACCGTAGCAAGTACGCTGCCCTGCCTCAACCCTAGCAGCGCACGCACCATCGATTCCTCTTCTCAACCCCGGCCGCTTCAACGCCACCTCCCCCTGCTTAGCATCTTCTACCACAACCGCATGTTGCCATCACCGCATTCTCAACCCCGCTACCCGCCAATCGCCCCTTGGGTCCAGTAGCTACAACCACATCGACGTAGTCGCCTTTCAGCCCCGGCGCTCTCACCCCACACAGCGACAGAGATAGGGCAACAACTCTTCCTCCAACGCAGCGCTGCCCTCGGCGTCCACCTCCTCGGCAACTTCGCATTGACAATGCTAATGCCCTTGACCGACATCAAAAACAGGAGTTGAGAATCCAGATTTGCAGTCTTGCGCAATGGCCACCGATAACGCAGTGAAAGCACAAATGGAAGCATGGGAAATCAGAATTGAGAACCGGATGCAAGAAATACTTAATGATTTCAAAAAGAGCTTACTGGAGAGTCTCAGCAAATTTCAACAAGATAGGAGCTCAAGTTCTACGTTGCATAAATATGAAAATACAAGAAAATGGCCCCAAGATTGTGACACAAACTACTTACACATGAAGGTGGAATTTCCGAGATGGAAAGATGGAGATCCGACTAGTTGGATCTCTAAGGCGGAAAATTTCTTTCATTTTCACAGAACACCAGAAGAATCGAAGGTAGAAGTGGCCTCAATCCAGCTCGATGAAGATGCAATCCAGTGGTACAATTGGTATGAAACTTGCTATGGAGTTCCTTCGTGGGAGCAGTTCAAAAGAGGGCTTCTTGTTCGTTTTAGTCCATCCGATTATGAGAATGTTGATGACCAGCTTGCCAAAATTTGTTAAACTTCTACAGTGTCAGAATATCAAAGTAGGTTTGAAAGATTATCAAATCAAGCTAAAGATTGGTCGGAACGACAACTTCTGGGTACATTTATTGAAGGGCTTATTCCAGAGATCCGGTATGAAGTTAAAGCTCGTCAACCTCGCACTATGATAGCTGCGATCTCATTCGCACATCTACATGAGAAAAAAATTAGCAAGGAAATATCAGCAAGGGGTTTGTGCTATGATGAAAAATGAAATATAGAGCACCGATGTAAACAATGGCAACTTCTAATGATTGAACCAATTGGAGAGGAGCCAAAAGCTAAGAATGTGAACTCCGATCATGAAGGTATAAATTCTAACGAAGATATTGGACCTACCATACATACAATGCATACATTAGTCGACTACTCTAACCTGCAAACTATGGAAGTTGGCAGAACTCGGGAGCATCAGCCTATTATAGTTTTGATTGATACTGGTAGCACTAACAATTTTATGGACAGTGAGACTATTGACCGATTGGTCTACCACATTGAAGACTATGACAGATTTGAAGTAAATATCGTTGATGGACAGATTTTCACTTGTGATAGCAATGGTTCAAAGATAAAATTGATTATACAGGGCCAGTAGTTTCTTACACTGAAAGACCGACCTGTTGCTTACACTATCAAAAGGTGAAGATCATACTTACTTGATCAACGGGTTGTGATGCGTTGCAGATAGTCTATGACTAAAGAGAAGCTCCCCGTGATTGATCTGCTCAACCTTGAGGACAAGGCTGATTTAAAGAGGGAGGAACTGTTAGGACCCTTTTTCTAAGCTTTTGAATAATGTTTATTGAGTCTGTTTAGTCCAGTTATTTATTGAGTCTATTTAGTTCAGTTAGAATCAGGTAGAGGTTTATTTAATATTTATTTATTATTAAGAGTCCTGGTGGACTCTAGGTGGAACTCTATAAGTAGTGATGTAACTGTTTTTTTTTTAGAAATCAATGAATGAAATATTATTCTACTCTGTGGACAAACCCTAGGAGGCCGATCCCCTCGAAGTGATCGAGGGTCGACCCCTCGAAGCGATCATTATCATTCTCTTTTCTTTCCTTTCTTCCACGACTTTAGGGTCTTATCAATATATATATATATATATATATATATATATATATATATATATATATATAGTTAACTACAAAATCAATAAAGACCTACTCAAGTAGGAAAAGAAAATTAGTGATTGCATGGATCTATGAATAGAATATAAATGACAAAAACAGAATTGGGACGCAGAACCATACGTTGTACTGTTAAAGACTTGTGATATCCTATCAACGTATAAACAATTGGTTTCAATGAATAAAAAATAATTTGTGATGTGTCCAATGTGAACCGTTCAACCTTTTCGATAACAAACATCTCATTTGAGAAAGAGGAATACCTGATTGTAAGATCTTTGTATCCTAATTCTGAGTTCCTGCTGGGCCTAGCAAATTCTGCAACGATGGCTTGAACTTGGTAATGTTGAGCACTGCAAATTGCAAAAGAAGGCGAAGAAACAGTGTGAAATGCTACTAAAACACTTGAATAATATTATTTTGAAGCAGGAGGTTATATATAGCAAGAGAAGCATGTCGATGAGCAATTAGCTGGAATTGAAATTATTTACAGATTGGTATCATGGTGTTACAATGAGCATGTATGAAAGGTAGGACCGTTGCATCATATGCATTCAATTTGGCATAATATACGATCCCAATGCTTGTGACATCTCAATCTTTGAGCAACACATTGCCAAAAACAACCATAAGCACACCTGGCCATGCTGAACTATGCTTCATAGAACACACAATTGTTTAATATACAAACAGAGAACAAATATCAACTACATGATGCCCAGCAGTAATCTCTCTCTCTCTCTCTCTCTCTCTCTCACTTGGCATGCCTGCTACTTTCCCCTCTTCCATGGCAAGTTATAACCTATGATGATCAAATACCTTCTTCTTGCTGGCATCACAGAAGCGTGTTCTATCAACACAAGCCACTGAAACATGTTCAGGGGCAAACTTCACACATATTGCAGGAGTATCTGCACTTGACTACCTGCGATACTCGCACATCTGGCATGACCTAGTGGACCTGGGATTGGCGTAGGTGCAGCGGTCGCAAGACCAGAGATTGCTGTCATCCAGGCTGCGGCTAGGAGCTCCTAAGCCACAGCTGGTCCCAGCTGCTTTGATCTTTCCACCCTTGTTTTTGTTGCCCAACATCTTGGAACTTGAACTCCTGCTGCCTGTGGTTTGGTTGCTGGAAGAACCCACATCCTTCAATCCAGTCTCCAGGGCTCGAACAAGATTCTCAAAATAGTTCCTAGTCACACTGATGCAGAACAAACATAAATATGAATGAAGATAGTGCCAATGATCATAATCAATATTCCAAATTGCCAATAACAAATTAAAGCAAGGGTGAATGCATACTATTCAGTAGCTACAGAGGAGAGCCTGACTATGTATCTAGCAAAATGATGATAAACACAAATGTTATGTATAAAAGATGAAAATTTTGCATTTCAGTCAGCCAAATAACTTCCAGATTTTGTGGGCACTTCACTATCCTCATTCTATAAGAATGAGACATCAAGAACTTTGCTGTAATTACAAAGTACACCTGTCAAGACTTGATTGCATCGAAGTAAATCTTCTAAGCCATATCGGCAGAGAAAGGAATTCAGCTTGTCAATCTTCATTTTAAAAAGAACGAGAAATCAAGAACTATTGTGAATTATAAAGTGCATATGTCAAAGCTCAATTTGCACAGAAGTAAATCTTCTTAACCATTCGTATAGAAAGGAATTCAGCTTGTCCATAAATCAGTTCTATTAATTATCTAAGAACTGACTTCTGAACAGAGAAAAGAAGATGTCTTCTGAACACAAAAGATAACAAGAAACATCTTCATGTGTACAGTAATTGAAAGTTTGTCAGTTTAATGATAATTTCGGCATGGGAAAGTGCCTTAAAGACGACAAGTGTATGATTGGTTGCAACAGGTCAGATCTAAATCAGATCCTTGCATATGTAGACAAACTTTCTCCACCCAAGTCCAACCAAGGAGACATTGCAACATTCAGGTAACTTGTTTTTTTTTATTAGGTACATTGCCACGTTAAGACCTAATTCACACTGCAATGAAACAAGTCCATAAAGATATGTTTAAAAATCACTATCTGGAAAGTTCCACTTGTTCATAAGCATGAGATGCCAATGACTCCAAGTGAAGTTTGTAAGGTTGGAAAGTCATTTGACAAGTATTGGTTTCATGCCAACCAATCCCATCTTAGCATAACCAAAACAAAGAACACCAAAAACAAATTGGTTAGGCAATGCTGGTAAGTCAGTTGACAAGTATTGGTTGAAAATGAAGCAGTCCCACTTGAGACAACAGAAACTTCCAAATCTCAGTATATCATAGACGAAGCAAAAGTTCAAAATGTTTAAATGTTATACAGAGGTGGTTGATGTTATATACAACAGTCTCAGTTACCTAAATAATCTATTTCAAGCGAACCAGTGCAGTGAGCAATGAGCATCACAGAGAAAATATTCATCAATTCACCAAATTTAATGTGATAAATGATAACAACCAAAGCGCAATAGTACCATAAAAGTCATACTCAAACTTCAGGCTTCCCAAACTGATCTAACACTTAAATAGCAAATGTCATGATGAGTTTTTAAGAATTTTTAACAAGAAAAAAGAGCAAAGAACTAATATATGTATATTTGACAGGTTAATTGACTTAAAGTTGTGCATCATTAACACAGCTGGAAGTGAATCTATCATGTTGTATGGCTAAATTAACAAAATACTAGTTATCAATTTATAGTCTATTGAAAAAAAAAATTGTACAACCTAAAATCAAGACAACAGATCCAAAAGTGAAGTAAAAAATTGCATTCTGAATACAGAATAATGCTGCATGCCTGCATCTCTCTCCTTTAGGGTTAATTGCAAAATCTCCAAATTATTGGTTGATATAAATTATAATCACATAAGCCAGAAATAGATCAAAAAGAAATTTGAGGGAAGGATATAGGTTATTCAGTGAAAAAGCCACCATTGCCCAACAGCCAAAAACACAAACCTTAACTGAAAATTGGTGGCATTGTTGAACCTTTCACAAATAAACTAGAATTTTATACAACTTCACTGAACATCCTAGTGCAGCAAACATATTGCTAAAGGGCTTTGCCATATCTTTATAATCAGAATCTACGCTTTCTAATTTCTTCCCCTGCTTACTGACTAATAAATATAGACTAAGTTACATCAGTGGCACCTCTACAGATCTCTATTTCATGAATCATAGAACCCACCAAAATCTTTCATTTTCTTATACACAACCAAAACAATCCTTACGTTTTAACAAGACAATCTAAACTCTAAGCTGTTCTTGCTAATTTGCCGCAAGTCAGAAGTTTCTTTGGTTATTTCATCCCTACGATGCTTTGTACTTCTACTTCAAAGCTTCAAATTTTCTCCATCGATGGTAGCCCTGCTGTCAACTAATTTACAAACTTAATCAGTTATTTTCACACAGCTATGAAAAGGTTGAATAAAATACAACTAAAAATCAGCCAAATAGAAAAACAAATGTCCTTTGTTCCCAAAGACACCATAATATAAAGGGTTGCCTACTGAGCTACGGGCAAAAACCTTACAAACACTAATATTTAGGTAGACCAAATCATCCCTTTAATTTTTCAGGGGTGGTGTCACCTCTGACCAGACCTGACCTGACATGAGGGGCCTCCATTTCTGGTTTCCACACATCAATTGTGAGAAACCAAATAAACCCTTGAAATATTTCATATATGATTTTGGCCCCCTAAATAACCTTTTTGAGATATGTGGGATGAAGCTACCTGGTCAACCCAGCTAACTTTGTACGGAAGTCATTAAAATCGCTCATAGGACCTTCAGCATCAAGATAGACTTGGAGTTCCTTCTCTGCACATTGATGAAGGCGTTCTAACCCAGACTCAGCTTCACCTGAGAATGGATCATGAGGATTTTAGTAATAAAATGCATATAATCCACAGCTAAGTTGCAACTTCAAACAGGACTCATGGTACATTGGTCCAACCAGGCCCATTTACATCGAGTTTGACCATATTTGACCAAGGAATAGGGTAGGGTCAGGTTACAATTTTCAAAAACCAATCAGGACTTGGTGAAGAAGGTATCACCCATCCTGCTTCATCCCTACTCACCCTGGCCCCATGAAAAAACCAATCACAATATTTCATGTAGGTAATTTCCTATAAATTTTGCAAACATGACTAAAGCATATTTTAATAATATTACATGTATCTCATAGCTATTCATATCAAAGTGGATGATTAAGAATGGATACAATCAGTTTTTATATGGTCCAGGTGTGGTATAATATTAAAAAATCAGGGGATCAGGACTGCATGGGTAAAAACTTCCCCATTCCAAGACTTTGCCATCCAAGGGTACATTAAAAAAGAATCTAGTATGAACCTTGCAAATACTCAAAGAACTGTCTCTTGGCATGTTCTTGCTCTGGAAGGTAATAACCATACGCATATGTCCACTTTAATACCCGCCTGCACTCCACAATCTGCATATTGAAATGCTAATACATCTTAGGAAGAAGATTAACACTATAGCAAAACTATAAATAGCATCTTGCCACTTACAATTACATTAGTGTTACAAGCATAAAGCTAACCTGTAACCAAGCTTCTATTATAAACTTGAGCTGGGACTCTGGTTGGCTTTGCATGTCACTTAGCTTCTGAAGCTGCAAAATCAGAAGAAGAAACCACAAGGTGGACATCTTACAGAGTCTCATAACTGATTGTTTTTGTATTTAATAAGGGGAATAGTCAAAGCCAAGTGGTTTGGCATTTTTTATCAATTAATATGTATTAGAAAATAAAGATGACCCCTGAGGTTAACTTCATACAGACAAAGATCATTTATGAAGACTGGTATTGTCAAACTTTTATAAGTCAACCAATGCCATAGACTATAGTTGACCTAACAAAAAGAATTTTTTAGACAGCTCCATACCTTCTCAGTTTGCATACTTTGTAGGTCTGCACGTGCCTTATGCCTTGACTGCAAGTTATGGAACATAATATTCATTCGAATATGAACAATATCAATTTTCTTATAGGAACAGCCAATGTAACTAGTGGAATGGATGAGAGATACATAAAATAATCCTAATGAACAAGAATACGCCTATCTAGCAATCATATAATAAACAAGTATACATCAAACAAGACAAAATTATGAAAGAAACCAAGTTACAATGTTCAGAAAACATAGTGAAAAAATAAAAAGGGAAAATAATGTAAATCGTCAGGAGCATCAGCAAATGAGAACTTCAACATATAGAGAGAAAACACATTTATTAATAGCAATTGCAATAACATGAGAGGAAACCAAAAGACAAGTAAAAAGGCTATCCCATTTTAAATTCTCAAAGAAAAGCTTCCTAGGCTGGATGAATATTGGAGATAAGTCTATAGACCAACGAATTAAATTCTGGTCAAATCAGCATATGCCGACTAGAATATACATGATAGGGGAACACATTTCTTTATTTCTTTTTTGAATATTGTCTTTTAGTTTATAGGGTATTTTGCAATGTTTATACTCTTATTATCTTTAATGATTGTTATCATTCCCTTCCTCTCTTTTCCTTCCTATATTCACAAATTTAAAACAAAAACTTTCTTTGCTCATTATGAATTTATCTTATTTCATATTAGTACCGGAGCTTCTGGTTTAACAATGATGTTCTTCCATTAAGGTCAAATCAAGCTTCAACCATTTGAACTCAGAGAAAGTTCTCACACAGAAGAAACAATTTGTAATGTATTTCCAATTTACAAAATTTTATTAATTTAGGGATATTTTATAAATGTCATATGTTGTCAAGTGACTACATCTTTCATAATTCCACATTAGTTACAAGATTGCTGGAGAAGAAGAAAAAAAAGAGTCAAATAAACGAAGACAAATCTTTAAGAATGCATCAAGGACTGCAAGTATGCAGGAAGATAACCATACGTGTACATGTCCAGTTAGAATTTAATCATTCGGGCACAAGAGGCAGGGATTAATATGCCTAATAAATGGGGGATTGTTTAAAATCAATGACCCAGCTCAGTTATGTTGCTCTCCATCCTCCAGAATATCAACATACTCATTTCCCTATACATCAAGTGGTAAAAGAATGAAAACAATGATAGATTTACTCCTCCAGAACAAATTAATATTCGACTGTGGATCAACTTTAATCACTGAATTTCAATTTTCAAATCCATACAATTGACAGACTGCTAAATTCTACCACTACTTATTAGGATACAAATAAAGCAACTAAAGTAAGCACTAAGCAGATACAACACATCTAGGAAACCAAAGATCTTCCTAAACCTTCCACACACACCAAACATGCAAAGCACATATAATTTTCAAGCAAACTGTTAAGTTGAGAGATTAGCTTCTTGTGTAGATATCTTCGGTAATTGGCTATCTCATTACTACAAATTAGATCTCCTCATGCCTGGCCAGATTAGGGTTGAGCCTAATTAAAATATAGTGAATGTCAAAAGGAACCAACCCAACCCACCTTTTCATCCTTCCATTTTGTTTGGATGACGTAACAACTTTGAGGTCAAAATACCACATTTAATTTTATCTTTATACAATAGGATGTCTTCTAGATCGGATTATCAGGCCTTTAGCCAGACTTAACAGTGAAATGAAGGAAATTGGAGACTCTCATTGTTGGGATAATGATCCAGCATGAGGCATACTGCATGCATGTGTTTATGAACATACACACGACTTCGAGATTGCCCATTCTGCAAACAAATAAAGCAGCCCAAATAAGCAGACATAACAAACAATCAAGTCAATCAGGATTTTTTTCCCCAACTATGTGAAAGCCAACAAAAAAAAGTTTCAAAAACCAACAAGCTTGCTGTCAACCCTCAAGACGGCCAGCAATCAACCAAGTAGTGATAGCCCAACAACTGGGCATTCTCCAACAATCATCAATCTACCGATGATCCACTGGTCACCTGAACAACCACAAGCAGAGAAAGAATTGAACTAAATGCAGTCCTTTTTACTGTTTTCATGGTTAAGTAGCATTACTTTTTAAAGTGACTCTCAGAAAGCAGCTTTCTAATATCAGCCACTTATAAGCACTGTATGGTCCCCAAAATCAAAGCACAAATCATTACAGTATCAGAGATTCATAGATCCTATCAACAAAGACAACAAATCTAAAATCCATTCTGATGAAACAGGTGGAAGAGTTGAATTTGTGTACCGATTGATTGGTAGCCCATCTTTCGTAATAATGTGTATATTTCTCAAGAGAGTTTTTAGCCATTTCTCTCCTCCTTTCAGATTCATCATACTGCCAGAATTTATAAATTGATAAAAAGGACAAGTATGAGGATTAACATTGTAGAATCCTTCACATTCTGTAATATTAGAGACATCTAATCATACCGCTCCTTCCTGTTTTACTGCTTCATAGCGATTACAAGCATAGAAACCACCAGTTCTCTCACCATGTTCTGACCATGGTCCAAGACATAACCTGCAAGAACAATCAAGGAACACAAAAGTTGCAGAAATTAGAAAAAAAATCTCTAAAGAATATTTATAAAGTAAAGATCTAATACCAGCAAAATTCAAATTTACAAGGAGGTGTGCATGTTATATGCATGCATCCTTGGTTTTTCTCAATTGGACGTTTGCACCTTGGACAAGGTTTCGAGTTTGCTAATATCCTGGACATAAAGTTAAAGAAATATGATTAGCACATGATTATGTTCATTATCATTAAAACTTCAATACTTCTATGTAATTCCAATGGCCTCGGGAATATGAGGAACTAAACTGAAATCTATAGAATGGTCATAATGAGAGTTCCGATAGGGTTCATAAACAACAGACTTATTTCTGAGATACAGCCAAAAAAGATCAATGTTATACATAAACTATAACAGATTTTCATAAGCCAACATTTCTTAGTTAAACATGAAAACCATGCAACATCATCTTTGATAACCATCAAATCCAAATAGTATCGGAAGAAATGAAGAAAATCTTTATTTGTTAAAAAAGAGAGAACACAACATACCAATTTGGCCTTCACAATTTATTAGAAAATCTAGATTTAGAGGTGAAGACAATTTATCAAGATGTCATATCAAATCCTATTTTGGAAACTTGAAATAAGGCACAAATGCAAAGCTTCAGCATTGGTCCTGAACTAACATCAATAA
This sequence comes from Musa balbisiana, assembly GCA_004837865.1. Classification (NCBI taxonomy): domain Eukaryota; kingdom Viridiplantae; phylum Streptophyta; class Magnoliopsida; order Zingiberales; family Musaceae; genus Musa; species Musa balbisiana. Next base: position 5,171,934 of record CM017196.1, on the reverse strand, counting down.
TCTGAAGCTAAAATGTTGCTGAACTATAGCTATTGAAAAGGAAACAAACGCTACCAAATAGGACATAAGATTTTCTCCATTAAAATAGTCCTGTGAAGCATAAGACTCACAGGGCTTGATTAACAATATTCCTATAATTGCTAAAAACATCAAAAAATGCTCTCTTGATCATGCCAGTTTCCTAAATCACGTCATTTCAGGTTACAAGAAAATGTGTAATAAAACCTATAAAGCATGCATTAGTTGTGTATCTACATTAGCAGTGGATGCTTAAATGCATAACTAAAATTAGACTAAATCCAAGGTTTGAGTTCAAGAAACTGAAATCTACGAACTAAAATAAGACAAGTTCCACAGCTACAGAGTTAGCAGTAAAAGCAACAAATATGAAATGACAATTATCCATCTTATACTGTACCAGTTCATATTTTCAGATTCAGCACAGTTCTTCAGAATCCACTTTGCTACTGTAACACAATCAACTGGCCTATGAGCTTCCTCAGTACACTGCAAAAATTTTTTATTGAACAACTTAGAGTATGGATTGAAATAAGCATACTTATGTTAGGATTCATTGTTCCTCAAGATATACTCACATTCCAACAAAAGTTATATGAACAGCTGCAACAAACATCATAACTTCCACTGCCCATAACAAATTCCACAGCAAACTCACAACCAGGGGCAGGACACCACTTCATCTAAAGAAGAAAATAAAGAAATTAAAAAAAAACTAGTAGACAGACGGCTACACATGAGTCTTTCTACTTAAAGTTACAGACATTAACTATACAAGAAAGAAATGAAACTAAATATGATCTCATAAACCTCAAATCATAAGTCCCACACAAACCTTTTTATTATCTTCAACATAAGATCTAAGAAGATAACGTGAGTACTTTTCTTTATCCTCATCAGTAGCCAATACATCAATCATATTTTGTCCAACAGCAGCACCACAAGAAGGATCAGGGCATTGCAACATTAAGCATCCAGGGCCATCACTTATAGATGTACTAATGTAACCTGCGAAAAGAACATAATCATCCTTAAAAACTTGAAGCAAGAATGAATCACAATAAAGTATCTAAGCTTCAAAAAGCCTCTAAGCCAGTGTTCTGTCATAAGGTAAGATTCCAGAACAAATGGAGATAGTGCAGATCTATGATTCTTCAAGTATAATTGATTGACTTACAATGAAGAAAAAGGTCTGACAGAATTAGGCTTAAAGAAGCTATCAAAAATGTATTATAGAAGATGCAGTCCTTAAAAAGGCAGAAAACCAGTTCACTATCAAGAGGACACTAAGATTGGAAAATCACACTTCTCGATCATTTCTCACAAAAACATATTTGCCAACTGCAAAGTGAGGCAAAGCCAGTCCCATCAAACACCACATGAATTGTTTATAAAGTTATGATAATAATTGAAATCAAAATAACAAACCTCTCCAACAAGCCCCACAAAAAGGATGACCACATGATGCAGAACTCATCACATCACGAGGATAGTTATCGAAACAAATCCCACAATTTAGCTGCCACAAACAAAGTTAGACCACAAGATAAATTAATCAAAATTAAGAAAACAATAACTCCACCTCAGGCCCAAAATCACCCAAAAAAGGGATTACTAATACAAAACTGACTTACTTCTGTAGCATTTCGCATTTTCACCACTGACTCCAACAAACCAACAGCCTTCCGGACATGCTCTTCATCTGCAAACCACTCATCATGCACCCGACTAATACTCCTGCATACTCAAATCAAATATATAAATCAAATCATCACCACAAGGATAAGAAAGAGGTCACCGGTAGTGGAAAACAATGTTAAATAAACAAATTTTTAAATAACTAGTGCATGAATGACATGACTGGTGCCAAAACAGACAAATAGAGCAACAAATTTTGCAAAAAAATAAATAACATCATAATAAGATATCATAGATCCTTCTTTGCAAGTTGGCAGTAAAGCATTACGATCAACCAGAGAGCATTAGATTATGCACGAACAAATTTTCTTTAAAAATTTTTTAAATGGTAGATTTTTATATTTTGTTTCGTAATCCAACAATCCCCTTAATATTAACACTACATAAGATTGATTTCTTGATTCCATTATGCAATTTTGTCATGATAATTATGTGGCAGGAGATAAAAGACAGATGATAAATGAGGAGAAGCCAAGAGAGTGTACTGAACAGAAACAATTATGATCATAAAGATAAATGAATGAATGACTTGGATAAAGCACTGAATACCATAACCACTGAACATATACCAACACTGATAAAATTCAGACCTTAATTCCTGTAAAACCTCATTTTACTCTGGACCATTTCTTAAAGCTGAAATCTTTGTATATTTTGCCTATATCATAGTGATATTTAATTAGGTTCATCCAGCTTGACTATTTTGTTTTTACTATACCACACATCGCAAATTACAGTGCAGAAATAACCTATTAAGATTTGCATGAATTAGGAAACATCAACCAAAACTTGTCCTGGAATATTATATAAATTTAATTACCTTAACTAATATATATATCAAACAAATCACTACGCTTATTATTCTAAATAATAAATAGAGCGATAGAATCATATAACCATAACCACTGAACATATACCACACTGATAAAATTCAGACCTTAATTCCTGTAAAACCTCATTTACTCTGGACCATTTCTTAAGCTGAATCTTTGTATATTTTGCCTATATCATGTGATATTTAATTAGGTTCATCCAGCTTGACTATTTGTTTTCACTATACTGCACACATCCAAACTTACAGTGCAGAATAATAACCTATTAAGATATTGCATGAGATTAGGAAACATCAAACCAAAACTTGACCTGGAATATTATATAAATTTAATTACTCTTAACTAATAGATAGATCAAACAAATCATAAGCTTATTTTTCTAAATAATAAATAGAGCGAATAGAATCATATCATAGCGCGAGAACCTGTTTGGTGTAATCACTATTACAGATCGACAAAATGTTGACTTAAACTCGAATTTGTTTCAGAAAAAATTATTTATGTTAATGTTATTTGTGTCACATGAAGGAATGGACACAATCAGGCAAAATGTGTTGCAGCTTAGCAGTAACTGCAATAAGTGCACTTGTCAAAATCACTGCTACCATGGACATCACCAATTTTGTCATAGTTCCCGTAAAGAATCAATGAGAACATCCTTAACAGATTTTCATATCAATATTCTATTGCAACCTCAATATCATCTCAATTTAATAAACAAGCCCAGAGTTAAACTACTGGAAATTCGAAAATATACCAACTGTTCTTGAGTCAAACAAAAGATTACCATGTACCAGCCTCTGCAGGCATACACTGAGATATATTGGGCATACAGTTATATTGTCATCCAGTGTGAAATCCAGAAATAAAGAGGCAATGAACAAATATGAATAAAAAAGATTGCCCAACATATTGCAGCACAGAACAATACAGCTCAGCAATAATTCCAGTATCAAATACCAGAGAAGGAACATAGAACTTGGAGCAATACAAAAGGAACATATAGTTTAATAGTTCCATTCATGCACGTTCATAGTTCTATTGGACTCAAAAGCAAGGATTTTAATTTTGAATAATACCGCTCATGCCGAGCGGTAAGTACTAATCTGCCAGCAGACCAATACACAGACCACCCGCTACCGGGCAGTACCGTCGATTGGGGCTGTTTCCGCCCCATTACCTCCCTAAATCGATCGGTGACGATCGATTTCAACCATCGCCACCTACTACCGGGTGGTATTAGTTGAGGGACAACCTGGAGATCCGACACCGCTCTCCCTCTTCGTTTGAGGCATTGAGATCTCGGTGACGTCGCGAGGAGAAGAAACCGAGCGTTATTGAGGTGGCGTTTCTTTTCCCCACACAGGTAGAAGAAACGAGGCAACATCGCCTCATCGCCCTTTTTTGCACGGGGAGAAGGAAACCTTCTCCCCACATATATATATATATATATATATAATAAAAAAAGAGACAACGTTGCCTCGTTTTTCTGCTTGCGTGGGGAGAAGAAACCGAGGTTTCCTTCTCCCCGCACAAAAAGGCAATCGCCCTTTTTTTTAACTTTATATATATATATATATATATATACATACCGAGCAGCACATCGAAACGTATCGTACCGAGCTGAGCTCGATACTCCGGTACAATATGAAATTACGAACCTTGCTCCAAAGTCTAGAGTAATGACAATAAAAATATATGAGAGTCTGCAATGTACGAGAATATTTGAACAGCATAAGCACAGGAAACTCCACTTCAGAAGTAAACTGCCTTACCAATTACAATGATGAAGAAGAATGCATGCTGCATATCTTGGTATTGAAAGTACAGTAGATACTCTACTGATATCTTCCTCCTGAAGCTGCCGAATATCAGTCTCACTCAATATGATACAGTTCTGCTGAATACAGAAAATTGCAGAACAGCATTAGATGATGAATTATAATGCATTACCTTCTGAAACTTCTAAAGATTGACTGAGAATCATTTATTCCAGCACACATTACCAAAGGAAAATATGTGATCTAAAGAACAGTTTGTGCAGCCATGTATGCGCATATGGTCATATGAATGCCTCACATAAGCCAATGTGACCTTAATAATTATATACCATTGTATGAACACCTCACATTAGCCCAATGTTACATCATTATGCAATATTAACATAAACACAAAACTTTTTCATGTCCCAGACTATTACAGCAATTTGTCAGACAGCTAAAATTCCGGTTTGGCACATCAACCAGTACCTAGTTATACGGCCTGGTAATGATCCTTGGTCAGACTGGTATACATAGTAATACGTACCAGACCAACCAGTCTATGAAACCATGATTTAGATTTTTTATAACTCCTTAATATATATATATATATATATATATTATATATATATATATATATATATATATATATATATATATATATATATATATATATATAAGGCTTCAAGAAAGGTTTTAAAACACCATTCTGCAAGGTTCCTATCAATCCAACCACTAGACAGTAGACCATCATTTACCAGCCAATTTCAAGCTTTATACTACTGGACAGTCTTGTCCCAAAGGCCCTTCTTCTTTGTCTCTGGCATACAATTTCAGGTCCAAACTCTCCCCCCTAAGCAATGAAGGGAAAAGATGAGGAAGAGACATTTATCCACTGTAGGTCACCTATTTCACATTTTCTCTTGATTTTCTTTTTTTCTATTATTCTTTCCATTAATATAGAAAGGATCAGGGTAGCATATCACTCAATATGTGGTACATTCTGGTCCAACATCTGGCCACTAGCTACTATAATTAGTAATTTTTTTAGATTCTTATAAATTTTGTACATCATAATCATACTGTTTATATTATATAAAGTATTAAATCACAGTATCAAACGAAAACATTCGTGTACAATTACCCTATTGACTGTGTTGTGCTTACGTTTATAAGATTTGTCATGTAGGCATATTTGTACAGAGCAGTGTCTGTCTCCCTTATGCCCATGCTTCATAGGTATCTACGAACCTAAATGGCATTGATAAAATTCGTTCACTAACTTCAACGTGTTTTATTATACTTGAAATACAATCGTTCATCGAACAAAAGACAATCCATCATCCACGTGAAGTGATGCTTGAAAGCAAACCACACAAGTCATTTTTGAACTAAACTGATGAAATGATAAAAGTCTGACCCACTATAGTATCTAAGGATATAGATTTTTCACATTTACAAGGATACATCTATTGCATGATACTGGAACAGAAAGAGTAGAGCGAATACAATCTAAATAGAACACATAAATACATAATATTAAGGAACAAGAGTATCACATGTTTAATGCTGATAAACTTCAGAGCAAAAACAAACACACACACAAGTTACGCCTTGATCACTATGATTCCCATTAACCTGATATATCAATAATACAATATTTACACGAATGTCTCTATGAAATGTTTAAAACCATGCAGCATTAAAGGAAAGAAAATTGTTTGTACCATAATCATCTCACATATAAATAAGAAAAGAAGAGTAAAGCATATTTCCTTCTGACACCAAACGAACAATCCTACAATAGGCATGTAACACTAACCAATTCCTAGGCCAGGCTAAGATCATGCCACCAATCCAATCCTTACCAGCACAAGATCTTGTCGTTACCATAAAAACACACAAAAGCAGACAATTCAGTTCCTACACGCATCAAATTCGGCTCAAAGATTTCCACCAGCATCACCACCAAAATCAACAAAGCGATGACACTAAAAAGGGAAAGAAGCAAAAGAACCAAGCCTTTTCCTATCCCATCACCTGCTGGCGACGCGAAGTGATGTCCTCGGAATCATCCAACACGTGGTCAACGAAATTATAGTCAGCACCGCCGTCCTCGCCGTCCATCCCCGTCTCCCAGCTGTAGAAATCGTCGTCCACCGACTCGAGATCGACCGCGTCATGCATGTCCTCATCGGAATCCATCCCCACCGCCCGGCCCCCAACTTCCGCGCCCCGTAAACCCTAAAATCCGCCGGAGCGAGCCATCGTGCGGCGGGAATCGATCGAAACAAGAGGGAGAACGGGATCGGATTGGGGGGGGGGGGGAGCGGATGGGGGAGATCGAAGCCGGGATCGCGAGGGGGGACAGGTCGATTGGATTCTTCGCCGTTTGGAGTGCTGATGTCGGACTTGCTTCCCTCGGATAGAGCTATGGAGGATGAAAGAAAGTGGCTATCTATCACTTCGTTGTCGGCTAAATATGGAGATTAAGAGGGAAAAGAAATTAGTTGCTACATTATTTGGTTATTCAAATAATTCTTTTTATATAATTTCATGCCACCATTAAAAATTTCTCCCATATAAATTATATTTATATAATTAATATTCCATATGATGAGTGATAATTACAAGTTTAGCAATTCATAGAGTTTAGTACAACGAAGGATTTAACTATCGATTGGGTATCAATTTTGATGAATAAATTAGTAAAAGATAAAAAAATAAATAAATAATCATAAAAATCCGTGATTATCGACACTGAAAAATCATACAAATGAATGTTCAATATTGTTCTCTATTAGAACCCTTAAATACGGATCGATATGTACCGGTCCAATTAGTATTTGAGACTATTTCTATCTAAATTGTCACATAGGCTTACACGAAGCAATAGATCATGATAACTTTCTTCACATCGAAACAGTCGCAAAATGATGTATCGAAACTTTCTTAGACAGCATTCAATGACCTAATGCAATTCCAACTAGAATCATGCATTAACAAGAGTTTGATCAGCACATCTACACGCGATCATGAAGTTGCCAACAGCTTCTGAATCTCCTTCTGCATGAAGAGCAATTGTGGTGATGGTAAGCTTGTTGCAGATACAAAGTTGAAAGCAAACGGCAGCTAGCAGAAAGTAGAACCTCGATTTTTAAGGGTGATGTCGTCGGTGAATATCTATCAATGACATTCCCATCTTTGTCCACGAGAAACTTTGTGAAGTTCCACTTGATGCGAGACCCTAAGAACCCACCTTTCTTTGATTTCAAGAACTTGTACAGAGGTGCTGCATTGTTTCCATTCACTTCAATCTGGAATTAAATGAGCAAGGTGCCAAAGTTACTCTACATTTGTGAAATTTCATAACAGCATATAAGTATTATCTGTCATTATATTTATTTTGTGGTTATGTAGAACTTTTATCTGTTTCTTTGCCTTATTTTTGTGAATTTAGATGAAGATACTCCATCGTTCCAAAAAAAGATTTTTAGGCTCTGCAACATGCATCATAGTTCTATTCCTCTGTTTCATCTTCCTTTTTGGGCAACCAGCTCACTTTTCTTGTGATGTGGGGGCATCTGAAACTATTGCCAAATAAGCATCTTGGTTCTAAAGACACTACCAAGCAAGCAGGTGAGAGCAGAGCAGGTCGAAGACATTCTTATACACTTCTCGACACTTAAGCAGGCTAAGGTTGCTAGCATATAGGCCGACAGAGAGAGGATTACGGTTTGTGTCGAGCAATAACCTTGCAATAATTAAAAAAAAAGGTTCCAGCTTTGTTTCTACAAGAAAATCTTTGAGATAGAGACAAACAAGTTGTAGCTTAAGATATTATTTTCCGGATTCTGTAGAGTCGAAAAAAATGGGGGAAAAGTAAAATGTATTAAAGAAATTAGTGATCCCTTCTGCATGAGAGTATTCTTTGCCATAGAGCAATTACCTTATCAAATATAGGAAACTCAGCTTTGAACACTGTGCAGGCAGTCTCCTTAATTTCTTCAATGGTTCCTGGTTCCTGACTGGCAAACTGATTGCAAGGAAATGCTAATACTTCAAATCCTGTTTAATGGTTCCAACATCTTTGCATAAGAACATGAAAAAATTGAACCATATAGTATGAAAAAGGAAGAAAACAGACCCTTATCTTTGTACTTGTCATAGAGAACATTCATTTCCTTGTAGTTGGAATTTGTGAAACCACTGCAATAATCAAGAGTCGGAATCAGAGTGATGCAGACAAACAAATAACTGAAGACCAAAATTACTGCAATATTTTTAGCTTCTAAGCAAAAAGCAATTGATACTTGCAACTGCAACACAGGAAAGGTACATAGCAACCAGGCTATGGATAACAGTATCTCTTTATGTGCAGGATTGATTACCTTGCACCTTGTTATTTGCTTGGAAGTCTCAAATAGAGCAATCCCTAAACACAACTGCTCATAGTTCAGGGAAGTGTTTCAAGAAGTTTGACTTTTGTCTAACTTAGTTTAAATTGTAGGTCAAAGATTAGGCCACAACAACTCATCAAATTTTTTCCAGGGCACTCAAGATTTCCATTCAAGAAAATTGCTTGTATTCGATTAACTAAAGCGTATATATTAAATTATTCTTCATAAACACAAACTATATGACCAAGAACAAACTGATACTCTGACCTTCCTTTTTTCCTTTTAGCAGATCTTCCCACATTCATGACCACAAAGGGAGCAAACCTTAACCCTGCTCTTGTGCATGAAAGTGAAATTTACAAACATTTCCAAATTGTTTACTGAGACTCTATAGGACCCTGCAAGCTAGACAATTTCACTACCATCCATGCTTTGAGATGAAACAATTAAACCACTTTGCAAAATTTCATAGTAAATCAGTGTTCTGCACAATCTTAGATTTCCCTTTTTCTACACAGAATGCTCCCTTCAGTCCTAAATGCAGCACATGAGATCAGGAAAGTAAACCCTAATTCAATACCCAAGGAAGGAAGGACACAACCATCAACATTTTTCTGTCATGCATGCATTCGGTGTTGTCCAAAGACCCCAGTTGTAATGTAATATTCATTAAAAATGCTTGGCATCGGCAAATACCACTTGGAAGCAACGTTGACAATGAGAAGAACCTTCCCGCTGTAGCTGCCCAGGTTGAAATCATTCCCGTCCATATCCTGCGACATCCAACAGATCATCTTGAGAAATACGGCGTAGCTCTCCGGGAAGGAAGGGAAAAGAAGGCAAGGGAAGAGGAAGGGGGGAGAAAAAAATCGAAGCCATGGCCTACCTTCACAGCGATGTCATACAAGGATCCGGGAATATCTCCGGCTATTTCTTGAAGAGGAGGAGACAGCCAGTCGAAGAAGAAGAAGAAGAGGACGGCGACAGCCAGGATCAGGGCGGAGAAGGCCCAGCTCCGGATCGGATGCATCGGTACGGCCGATGGCGTAAAAGGGAAGAGAAAGGAAGCAGATTCGGCGAGAACTCACGGACCTTTGCATTGTTCGAGTCTTCTTTCTCAGTTACGATCACACAATAATGTCAACAGGCATAAATTTTAATTTAATAAATTTAAATTATTATTTAAGTAAAATAATGGTTGTACACATATCCAATTCATATAATATGGAATATGGGATTAAAGATATGATATTTCAAATGGACGAATATGTTTCAATAATGCATGGTTGAATGCATGCTCAAAGAGAATTTTTCTATCTCTTAGATTCCAAGCCCCTTGAAGGAGTATACCCTTGCTTACTTCTGTCATACTATTTTCGTTGCTCAATCAAAGGAGTCAAACAATATGGGAAGAAAGTGTTGGGTCCAACTCATATGTTAGTTTGGACTAGACAATTGAGTCTTCGAGCCTAAATTAATTATTAAAAAAAAAGTAGACGTTAGGGCAGCGAAGGGATTGGCGAGCTACAAACGGTGGCAACGCACGGTGAGAGAAAAGAATAAAAAAAAGAGAGCAAAGAGATAAGAGTTTTTCTGTTTGACGATCAGTGGCCAAAATTGATATAAATTATATGTGGAGAATCCTTGCAGTAAGCTCTACAATCCTAATGATGCTAATATACAAGTTATCCTCTCTAAGGTATTTTCCTATTATACCCACTTTGTGAGACCTAAAATTCTCTTATTGATGAGATCTATTATATAATGATGCTATGTTATTCTTAAGCCAAGATATATTGTCTTGATGTTATTATGATCCTCTTGTTATTTTAGAAAAAACTTATTGTAAACTTGTTATTATTACCAGTGATAATGGAAGTTTGAAGTGGACTACGGTCCCGTGGTTTTTCCCGCATTGGGTTTTCCACGTAAAATTTGATCTCACTTTTTGATTGTTTTATTGCTCTACTGTTTATGTTGTTCTGGTTCATATATGATTTTGATATCAAGTTGGTATTTTGATAAGGAACAAATTTTAATACACAAAGAGGGAAAAGAATTATTTCACTATAACAGGTTTTCCCAATTAGTATCAGAGCAACAGATTGTTTGATGCTAGTTTTGTATGATTGGAATGGAAGAGTCAGATGGTATGATTAAATTGAACTTATCAAATTATTCCACTTAGAGGTGTATGATGGAAAACTTTCTCTATTGCAAAGATTTATATAAACTCATCAAGATTAAAGATAAATTATCTACTATAGATGATGAGGAATGAGAAGTTTAACATAGAAAAGTTATTACCTATATTAAATCCAAGCGAGATATCACTGGATTCGTAATGTGCTTGAGATGAAAGAATTACAGTTGAAAAATGTGCATACGAATGAGAATGGATTGAATATGTTGACAAAATATTTATCTAAGGAAAAGCTTGAAGTATGTAGGTGAAGAGTGGGCTTAATACAACCCACCATATGAGCTAGAGGGGGAGAATTATTGGGTCCAACTCATATGTGGGCTTGGACCAGACAATTGGGTCTTTGAGCCCAAATCAATAATTAAAAGGGAAAAAAAAGAAAAAAAAAAGAAAAAAGGGGGAGACGTAAGGGCAGCGAAGGGATTAGAACGGTGCGACGCGTAGTGAGAGAAAAGAATAGAGTAAGAAATAGGAGAGAGATAAGAGTTTTTCTACTTGAGGATCAATGGTCAAAATTTTGTCAATTTTGACTCAAATTATATATGGAGAATCATTACAGTAAGCTCTACAATCCTAATGGTACTGATCTATTATTTACCCTCTCTGAGGTACTTTTCTATTATGCCTATTTTATAAGATCTAAAATTCTCTTATTGATGAGATCTATCTTGTGATGATAATATACTAGTCTTGAGCCAAGATATATGGTTTTGATGTTATTATGATCCTCTTGTTATTTTAGAGAAGACTTATTATAAACTTGTTATCATTATTAGTAATAGTGGAAGTTTGAAGTTGACTACGGTCTCGTGATTTTTCCCGTATTGAATTTTTCATGTTAAAATTTGGTCTCACTTTGTGATTGATTTATTACTCTACTATTTATGTTGTTCTGGTTCATGTGTGCTTTTGATGATATTTTAATTAGGAATCCATTTTGATATACAACGATGAAAAAGAATTATCCTACTGTAACATATTTTTCCGAATAGAAAGTGTACGCCGATGCTTAATAAAATGAGTCATACAAGAGAGAAGAGGGAAAAAAACCCTTATGAGTGTAATGTATGGGAAGGGTCCATGGCTGGTGGGGTGGAGGCGACATCGTGGTTGCCTCCTCCCAAACATCGACATCATTATGTATTCACGATGCCTCATAGTCAGTCCATCGGGATGGAGATATGGATAATCTTATAGCTATGAGAGACCATAATCAAATAAATTCCTTCTTTTTTACCTCGCACTTTCCAACCCACTATGATTGCAAGATGAGGGAACGTCCCACATGTTTCACGTTGGTGTACGAAATTTAAAGTGAAGTGCAATATTTTACGACCGCCACGCGGCAATCGTGATGCGTTATATTATGTTATACTCATGAGAACAATATCGATGTAGCCCAACAATTATCGGCAGGTGGGTGTGTCTTTACTGTTGTGCTTATATAGAGCCATCAGACTCATCATCTCACGAAGCGTCTCTCCCCCGATCATCCTCCCCACCTCTGCAGAATGGCTGGCTCAAAGGCTCTTCCCACGTTCTGCTTCCTCTTGTGTGCCGCCTCTTGTGCGCTAGCAGCTGCTTCATACGACTACATGATCCTGTCTCTCATAGTACCTATTCCTCTCTCTCTCTCGTGTTTCGGCTTTACAGAAAGCCTTTCTTGTACGGTGAACTGCTAATGAAGTCTAATGGATCGTGACTCCTGCAGTGGCCGGGGACTCGCTGCCAGCCAGGGTGGAACGGGAAGCCGACCTGCTGCGTTGACCCGCTCATCGACAACCCCGAGCTAGACTTCCTGGTGGAGACCATGGAGACCTACGACAGCGCCACCGGCAAGCTCGTCGCCAAGTGCGAACCCAGCTGCCGCTTCTTGATAAACCCGGTAATAGGCCTGATTGGATCTATGCAGTCGATGATCGCCGCTGCTCCCGACCCACACTGATCACTCTGCGCATGCCACAGCTTGCCGATCTGATGGACGACTTGTACGCCTACTGGCCCAGCTTGAGCTGCCCAGCCCAGAACGGGAAGCAGGTGTGGAAGGACGCCTGGTGTACCTACGGCAACTGTACCAGCCTCAGCGAGGTGAATTACTTCGGCCGGGCGCTTCAGCTCCGGGCTCGAGCCGACGTCCTCCATGCCCTCGGCTCCAAAGGTAAGCAGCCCTGCCCTGCATGCCGACCTCGAGCTTACAAGCGTCTGCAGCTAACGCATGGATCTGTTCCTGATCTCAAGCCATCATCCCGTCGGAGACGAAGAGCTACAGTTTGGATGACATCGAGGACGCGCTGGTGTCCAAGATCGGGTTCTCGGCGGTGGTGGAGTGCACCACTGAGATGGGCGTGCTGAGTGGGAAATACCTGCTCTCCAGAATCCGCATCTGCGTCTCCGCCGACGGCAAGTCTCTCATTACCTGTCCCTTCTCCAGGAAGAGCAACTGCGGCCGCAAGGTCAAGTTCTACCCGTTCACGGAAAACATGCTCGGGCGCCCGCGCCATCCGGCGGCCGACCATATCGAGTTGCCATCGGACAAGGCGATGGCTCAGTGATCGATCCACGGCTCCAATGATTACTGCCCTCTTGTCATGCGGATGTCATCATCATCATCTTGGCACTAAAACACGATGACTTGCCTGTGTGGAGGATATCATCATCGTCTTGCCATCTACTGGAATAAGATGTTGTTTAATGATGTCTATCTCTAAGAATAATCAAATAATCACATAGCAAGTTGGGATTTTAATTAACGAAGGTAAAATTCCCATATGTTTGATGTCTATATTCCATCTCTCCACCATTTGTCTTCAGCTTTCTTTTCGTTGAATTAGTGTCTTTTTTTGATAAAAATAAATAAATGATGGGATTCAAACACAAAATTATTCTGCCATCTCTCCTTCGTGACGAGACTTCCACTATTCTTGTAACCATAGAAATTTGTTTCTACGGCATAAACTTTATTCGATGAGAACACAATAAATAATCTTACCTTTTTTCATTTTTTTTCTTGTTTATCATTTGATCAAAATATTTCAGACAAAATAATCTTACTCTTTTTTTTTTTCCTTTAGCTACGTAGAGTTTTCGGTTTGAACGCAACTCACACAAAACTAGTTTTTGACTATACATAGTCATAGAAAATATTAAACCGGTTAGTCACCGTTCGTAACGTCAATGTCATATCAGGCCAATATTCTTTTGTCTATACTCAAAAAATCGCTCGGGTCAATTATCGAGTTATCGAGCTACCTTCTCGATAGAATATTCATGGAATATTCATAAAAAATCATTTCAAACAATTCATATTGGTTACAAACTAATTTCCTCGTAAAATATTCATATGAATATTTTAGAAAGACGAAAAGATAGTTTGAGTCGGCTATAAACCCATTTTCCTACAAAATATTCACAAAAATATTTAAAAAAAATAAAAAGGTAGTTGAGGTTGATTACAAACTCATTTTTTATAGGATCTTCTTAAGATATTCTCCCCCTTTGAGATTAATAACTCTATATTAGAGAAGAAAAAGAAAGATAATAAAGGATGTAACTAAGTACTAACTTAAGCATCGAAAAAATCATGAAAAACCATTTCCAATCTTGGTTTTTATATATGGATGAGGCTGAGGAGATCCTGTTCTATCCCAGATGACTCATCGCACATAGATCAGGACCACATCGTACTAATACACATATCAACGATATTTTTTCCTAATATATAATAATTAGTTTTAGAAAATAATCCAAAAATGTGTCAACATCAGTTAAATAATTGACGGAGGAAAGAGTTTGATATTCATTATAATTATATTTAATTCTTTATTTTCTCGGTTATTGATTTTGGAAATCAAAATTGACGGTTCTGAAACTAAGATCACCCCTACTTAGTGGCTTAACTCCCTATAATTGTCGCAAAAAAAAAAAATCTTTTAGATTGGTTTTCTTAAATGAAATTATGAACGATCGGAATACATTCTTCATGTCGAGCAATCTCCGAGTTATGTTTTACTTGGTCAAGAACAAATTAATGCAGGATTTCCTTAGAGGAAATCACATCTAGAAATCTTTCTTAGAACTGGTTCGTAACCCCCTCCCCATCTCAACATTGTTCCTGTTTCGATCAGGCTGCGATCCATCTTCTTCTTGTTTGTCCCTTCAATGATGTTCGACCTGTGAAGATAAGATCTTGATGGCGAGGAGTGGGGTCTTGTTTGGTGGCTCGACTGTAATCAATGCTTCCATCGCGTTGTCCGTTCCAGAATCATGAGAGAGACAGAACAAACAAAAGAAGGAAGTCACATGGAGCATCATCTGATCTTGTACTGTGTCATTATTTTAATGTCATCTTTAAATTGGTGGTGAAATAACACGGCGACCATTTCTCGAAAGCGATGAGATCTGCAAGCCACGTGAAACTCGTGGGGAGAGGCTGATGGCAGAGACGAGGCCAGCCGTTTCTTGATAGAGTCGCCATGGATCCCACCACCACCACCAGGCCACAAACAGTGCCTTCCACGATGGTGGGCTTATATTATCCACCATCACCCGGGTAACTCGACAGTTGCTGCATAATGGCTGTCCACAGGGCTCTTGCTGGGATCTGCTTGCTTGGCTTGCTGTTATGCTTGTCTTCCTCTCCGGCGGCAAGGGCAGCTTCGAAGCCCGACTACCTGATCCTGACCCTCATGGTATAGTTAACCTCTACTTGGTTCTGGTTTCCTGCAGTAGTAGTAACCATCGATGGCAAGATGGGTGTTTGTATGATGTCCTTCTCACTGCAGTGGCCAGGAAGCTACTGTGCTAGCACGCAACTGACAGAGAAGTGCTGTAAGCCGACGAATGGCGAGCCGGCGGCGGACTTCCTCGTCCAAGCCCTGGAAACCTACGACAGCACCACCGGTAAACCGGTCACCGGCTGCAGCAGAAGCTGCGACTTCAAGATACTGCCGGTGAGTCTCGTTAGCCTCCTCCACCCGAGCTGACTCGGCCGAGATGTCGATGATGACCGCTTTGTCTTGTTTGGACAGCTGGTGAATATGCTCGACGACTTGTACACGTACTACGCCAACCTGACCTGCCCCAGCAACAGCGGGATGCCCCACTGGAAGGACGTGTGGTGCACCTACGGCACTTGCTCCAGCCTCAACCAGTCGCTCTACTTCGACCGGGCGCTTCGACTCAGGGAGAAGGTGAAGCCCCTCGTCAACCTGGGCTCGAGTGGGATCATACCGCACGCGACGAAGAGCTACAGCCTGGAGGACATCAACGACGCGTTGGTGCCCAGGATTGGGTTCTCGTTCACGGTGGTGTGCACCAGGAATTACATTCTCTGGCCTTTCTTCTACGACGACTACCTCTCCCAGATCCGCGTCTGCGTCTCCAGCGACGGGAGGTCGATCATCGGCTGCCCCAACGGCAGGGAGAGTAACTGCGGCGACACGGTCAAGTTCCCCCCGGTGTCGTACCCCGTTTCCAGCACAGTGATCGAGTTGCCATCGGGCGACGAGATGGCACTGTGATGGAGGACCTGCTTTGAGCCTGTCTCCTTCTGCTTGGCGTGATCCACATGCATGGACTTATGGTGATGTGAGCTGTCGCTTCGTGTTTTACTCCCGAGTTGTAGAGTCGCATGCATCATCATGACACCAACAGTAATAAAAGAGGTCTTTCTCAAACATATATTACTGCACCTATCTCGTATATATTTTTAATATATATATATATATAATTACATTTATTACATTCTATCTTGAGCATAATTTTCTTGAAAGAAATCACATATTAAATTTTATTGAGTTAGTGAAAATGAATTGATCATAAATTTTTTTTAAACAATTGATTAATTAATTAGGTAGAAATAAAGTATTAAAATAATAATTCAGAGAACGTTCTTCTTTAATTATAATAAATGTTTCAACAGTGCGTCATTATTATCGAGTCAACTGTTAATTGTAGAAATAATGGGGAGGAAGAGGGAAGAATCAACACGTAATAACGTCAAATGGTACTGTAGATAGATAATAACACGCCATTAATGGGGATCATATCGACGAGAGAAATCTGCAACCAACGTGGATCTCGTGGGAAGAAGCTGCTGGCGAAGAATTAGGACAGCCTCATCCTGGCGGTGGGTGTCATGAGCTTAAATCCATAAACTAGTGGTGTGCAGATGGTTAGTATATATATATACTTAACGAGTTTGTATAGTCTGATTTGGATTTATTATTAAATTTATTTCTCTTGAATCTTTTTTGGTGAAAAAAAAAATCCATAGCTCATAAATTATATTCAAATAGAATATTAATAAATTATGCTCATCATAATACATAATTATTATATTTGGATAGCTTAAAAGGAATTAGATTAACTATATTGATGGATATGAGCTCTCTTAATTGAGAAAAAACTATTGTTTCTAGATGAAGTAACTATCGAAGCATTAAAACTTGAGGAAGAATACATATTGATGATCAATAATGACTAGGAAAGAGAGGTGATCAGAATCATACAAGTGATCACAAGAGATACCACAAGTTGAAGAAGAGGAGTTTGCTTATACTACATTACACTTAATGTTGCGACAATTATGATTGTTGCAACAAATGGAGGATGACACCGATTATATCAGAAAACATCGATGAGTAAGTAGCAATCCTAATTGGGGTGGATCAGCAAGAAAAAAGGTGATGTCACAATCACAAGGGAGGGAGGAAACCTTGCTTAGAAACGATTTAAGATTTTATTATAAAGGCTTGATAATTTCAATATATATTTATACAGATTTGAAATAGAGATTATTCTCAATCATGTGCATATATCATGATGATTGATTTTCAAATCATAAATTGATTAAAGATTATAATATATAAGGTATGTAAAATTTTTATTTCATATTTATCTCTATGATAGTCAACTTTATAACATTAGTTTTTTATTGTCTGAATTGAAAGTAAATTTGCAATCAACTAATGTCCTTTTTTGGGTATGTCAGTTTAATATAAATTTGGGAGACTTGTGAGGATGCCACTCTAAAAACCTAGATCGGGGGTAGTTTTGACAAATGATAGTTCGACACTTAAGTAAATCAAGGATTCAGAGGACTTAGAAAGAGCTCCGAAAGCATGTTCGAAATTGTGAAGGTATATACGCAGAGAGCCTTTTTATACTGGACTCTTATAACCGTTAATCCAGGTTATATGGTGTAATTATGTATTTTTCTCGATCTTAATTATGATCGTACCATGTTAAGTCTAATGATGCAAAAATGGTTCGATCATGTAACCCTGAAGTATCGTGGCTCCGAAATATTGAATTGCATTATTTGTGTGAGTTTGAGGTGTCATGAACATACTAATCACTCGACAATAAAGTGTCGATCATGTTTCGACCAAATAACACTATCGTGTCGACTACATGACACTAAGGTAGAGGTCATATCCATATTTTCATATCAATATATAAAAGATTGAATTAGCCCAAGCTACAGTATTGCACAAGTGTTATACTTAATCTAACAACAAGAGGCATGATTTTGACTCACACTCTAAGATCTCGATACCTACGAACTTAATTGCTTGATTTGGGCAATAATAAATCCTAAAAATTTAACTTCTTATAAGGAACACGTCATCGAGTTGTATACTTCGACTCTAGAAGAAAATTTGTTTCTTCTAAAAAAACTAAAATAACAGGAGATTGTTCTACAAGAAAATCTTTGAGATAGAGACAAACAAGTTGTAGCTTAAGATATTATTTTGCGGTTTCTGTAGAGTCGAAAAAAGGGGGAAAAGTAAAATGTATTAAAGAAATTACCGATCCCTTCTGCATGAGAGTATTCTTTGCCATAGAGCAATTACCTTATCAAATATAGGAAACTCAGCTTTGAACACTGTGCAGGCAGTCTCCTTAATTTCTTCAATGGTTCCTGGTTCCTGACTGGCAAACTGATTGCAAGGAAATGCTAATACTTCAAATCCTGTTTCATGATTCCAACATCTTTGCATAAGAACATGAAAACATTGAACCATATAGTATGAAAAAGGAAGAAAACTGACCCTTATCTTTGTACTTGTCGTAGAGAACATTCATTTCCTTGTAGTTGGAATTTGTGAAACCACTGCAATAATCAAGAGTCGGAATCAGAGTGATGCAGAAAAACAAATATCTGAAGACCAAAATTACTGCAATATTTTTAGCTTCTAAGCAAAAAGCAATTGATACTTGCAACTGCAACACAGGAAAGGTACATAGCAACCAGGCTATGGATAACAGTATCTCTTTATGTGCAGGATTGATTACCTTGCACCTTGTTATTTGCTTGGAAGTCTCAAATAGAGCAATCCCTAAACACAACTGCTCATAGTTCAGGGAAGTGTTTCAAGAAGTTTGACTTTTGTCTAACTTAGTTTAAATTGTAGGTCAAAGATTAGACCACAACAACTCATCAAATTTTTTCCAGGGCACTCAAGATTTCCATTCAAGAAAATTGCTTGTATTCGATTAACTAAAGCTTATATATTAAATTATTCTTCATAAACACAAACTTTATGACCAAGAACAAACTGATACTCTGCCCTTCCTTTTTTCCTTTTAGCAGATCTTCCCACATTCATGACCAAAAGGGAGCAAACCTTAACCCTGCTCTTGTGCATGAAAGTGAAATTTACAAACATTTCCAAATTGTTTACTGAGACTCTATAGGACCCTGCAAGCTAGACAATTTCACTACCATCCATGCTTTGAGATGAAACAATTAAACCACTTTGCAAAATTTCATAGTAAATCAGTGTTCTGCACAATCTTAGATTTCCCTTTTTCTACACAGAATGCTCCCTTCAGTCCTAAATGCAGCACATGAGATCAGGAAAGTAAACCCTAATTCAATACCCAAGGAAGGAAGGACACAACCATCAACATTTTTCTGTCATGCGTGCATTCGGTGTTGTCCAAAGACCCCAGTTGTAATGTAATATTCATTAGAAATGCTTGGCATCGGCAAATACCACTTGGAAGCAACGTTGACAATGAGAAGAACCTTCCCGCTGTAGCTGCCCAGGTTGAAATCATTCCCGTCCATATCCTGCGACATCCAACAGATCATCTTGAGAAATATGGTAAAAGAAGGTAAAAGAACAGGAAGGGGGGAGAAAGAAATCGAAGCCATGACCTACCTTCACAGCGATGTCATACAGGGATCTGGGAATATCACCGTCCATTTCTTGAAGAGGAGGAGACGGCCAGTCGAAGAAGAAGAAGAAGAAGAAGAGGACGGCGACAGCCAGGATCAGGGCGGAGAAGACCCAGTTTCGGATCGGATGCGTCGGTACGGCCGATGGCGTAAAAGAGAAGAGAAAGGAAGAAGATTCGACGAGACCTTACGGACCTTTGCATTGTTCGAGTCTTCGTTCTCAGTTCCGATTACACAATAATGTCAACAGGCATAAATTTTAATTTAATAAATTTAAATTACTATTTAAGTAAAATAATGGTAGTACACATATCCAATTCATATAATATGTAATATGGGATTAAAGATATGATATTTCAAATGGACGAATATGTTTCAATAATGCATGGTTGAATGCATGCTCAAAGATGAATAAAATATTTTACGGATTTTTTCTTGATCGATTTTTTAATATATTATTTTATTATTATTCGCTTGCTTGTGTTTTCCCTCTTGGTCTTGAAGTCTTTTAATCCCTAATATAGATGAAGAGTATATGATTATTCTACGATCATAAAGTTATATATATATATATATAGTAAATTCTCTAAAAAAAATCTTAATTTTTTATATTTTTTTCACTAGTGTCACTTTTTATTTTATTTTCTTAGAGCATTACTTATTTTCTAAAAGATGAGATTATTTCTGATTTATATCGCATCATATAGTCATTTTCATCTCTATTCTTACTCTCATTCGTCACTCTTATTATGTCCTAATTTAATAAAATTATCTCTCGCTCTTATCCTTATCCTTAATCCCTTTTCTATCTCTTAGATTCCAAGCCCTAAGTCCTTTTATGTCGAATGAGCATACCCTTGCTTACTTATGTTACACTAGTTTCATTGTTTGATTAGGAGAATAATGTAATATGTGAAGAAGTGTACGATAATATCTAATACGATGAGTCATACAAAAGAGAGAGAGGAAAAAATCCTTATGAATATCTCCCGTTACCTCCGTCAAGATTGATGATTGTAATGTATGGAAAGGATGGAGGCGACAAGATTGATGATTGTAATGTATGGAAAGGGTGGAGGCAACACCGTGGTTTGACGATGCCACATAGTCCATAGTCATAGCAAGGGGTGAAGATGGAGATCGTAGATAATTTTATAGCAATGAGAGACCATAATCAAATAAATTCCTTCCTTTCTTTCCTTGCACTTTCCAATCCATTATGCTTGCGATATGCGGGAATGTCCCACAAGTTTCATGTTGGTGTACGACATTTTATGCGAAGTGCATTATTTTAAGACCCCCTAACAGCAATCGCGGTGCATTATTAGCCCAACAATTATCCGTAGGTGGGTGCGTCTTCACTGTGGTGCTTATATAGAGCCATCAGACTCATCACCTCACGTAGCGTCTCTTCCCCGATCATCCTCTCCACCTCTGCAGAATGGCTGGCTCAAAGGCTCTTCCCACGTTCTGCTTCCTCTTGTGTGCCGCCTCTTGTGCGCTAGCAGCTGCTTCATACGACTACATGATCTTGTCTCTCATAGTACCTATTCCTCTCTCTCTCTCTCTCTCTCTCTCTCTCTCTCTCTCGTGTTTCGGCTTTACAGAAAGCCTTTCTTGTACGGTGAACTGCTAATGAAGTCTAATGGATCGTGACTCCTGCAGTGGCCGGGGACTAGCTGCCAGCCAGGGTGGTTCTGGAAGCCGTCCTGCTGCGTTGACCCGCTCATCGACAACCCCGAGAGAGACTTCCTGGTGGAGACCATGGAGACCTACGACAGCGTCACCGGCAAGCTCGTCGCCAAGTGCGAACCCAGCTGCCGCTTCTTGATGAACCCAGTAATAGGCCTGATTGGATCTATGCAGCCGATGATCTCCGCTGCTCCCGACCCACACTGATCACTCTGCGCATGCCACAGCTTGCCGGTCTGACGGACGACTTGAACGCCTACTGGCCCAGCTTGAGCTGCCCAGCCCAGAACGGGAAGCAGAAGTGGAAGGACGCCTGGTGTACCTACGGCAACTGTACCAGCCTCAGCGAGGTGAATTACTTCGGCCGGGCGCTTCAGCTCCGGGCTCGAGCCGACGTCCTCCATGCCCTCGGCTCCAAAGGTAAGCAGCCCTGCCCTGCATGCATACCTCGAGCTTACAAGTGTCTGCAGCTAACGCATGGATCTGTCCCTGATCTCAAGCCATCATCCCGTCGGAGACGAAGAGCTACAGCCTGGAGGACATCAACGACGCGTTGGTCCCCAGGATCGGGTTCTCGTTCACGGTGGTGTGCACCAGGAATTACATTATCTGGCCTTTAATCTACGACGACTACCTCACCCAGATCCGCGTCTGCGTCTCCAGCGACGGGAGGTCGATCATCACCTGCCCCAACGGCAGGGAGAGTAACTGCGGCGACACGGTCAAGTTCCCCACTGTGTCGTACCCACTGCACGGCCGTGAAGATAACGCCGTTTCCAGCACAGTGATCAAGTTGACCTCCGGCGACGAGATGGCACTGTGACGGAGGACCTGCTTTAAGCCTGTCCTCTTCTGCTTGATGTGATCCACATGCGTGGACTTATGGTGATGTGAGCTGTCGCTTCGTGTTTGACTCCTGAGTCGTAGAGTCGCATCGTCTTCACACCAGCAGTAATAAAAGTGGTGTTTCTTAAACATATATTACTGCACCAAAATGTTATCTCGTATATATTTTTAATATCTAAAATATCATCTTATATTGAAATAACAGATTCATACATCGAACGACTCAAAACCTTATTCCGTAAAATTAGCCGATTTAATATATTTTAAAAATATTAGTTATATATATATATATATTATTGCATTTATTACATTCTATCTTTAGTATAATTTTCTTGAAAGAAATCACATATTGAATTTTATTGAGTTAGTGAAAATGAATTGATCATAAATTTTTTTAAACAATTGATTAATTAATTAGGTAGAAATAAAGTATTAAAAAAATAATTCAGAGAACGTTCGTCTTTAATTATAATAAATGTTTCAACAGTGCGTCATTATTATCGAGTCAATTGTTAATTGTAGAAATAATGGGGAGGAAGAGGGAAAAATCAACACGTAATAACGTCAAATGGTACTGTAGATAGATAATAACACGCCATTAATGGGGATCGTATCGACGAGAGAAATCTGCAACCAACGTGGATCTCGTGGGAAGAAGCTGCCGGCGAAGAATTAGGACAGCCTCATCCTGGCGGTGGGTGTCATGAGCTTAAATCCATTAACTAGTGGTGTGAAGATGGTTAGATGTCTACATTAAACCATATATATATATTAAAACTTAACGATTTTGATATAGTCTGATTTGAATTTATTATTAATTTATTTCTCTTGATATTTGAATCTTTTTTGGTGAAAAAAAATCCATAGCTCATAAATTATATTCAAATAGAATATTAATAAATTATGCTCGTCATAATACATAATTATTATATTTGGATAGCTTAAAAAGAATTAGATTAACTATATTGATGAATATGAGCTCTGTAAATTGAGAAAAGACTATTGTTTCTAGATGAAATAACTATCGAAGCATTAAAACTTGAGGAAGAATACATCTTGATAATCAATAATGTCTAAGAAAGAGAGGTGATCAGAATCATACAAGTGACCACAAGAGATACCACAGGTTGAAGAAGAGGACTTTGCCTACACTATACTTAATGTTGAGACAATTATTATTGTTGCAACAAATGGAGGATGACACCGATTATATCCAATAACAAGAGAAAAAATCGATGAGTAAGTAGCAATCCTAATTTGGGGTGGATCAGGGAGAAAGAAGGTGATGTCACAATCATAAAAGAGGGAGGAAACCCGATTTGACTCTAATACCATGATGTAAAGAATAGAAGATAAAAATAATTATCGAAGAAGCTTTATTAAAAAGGTGAAGTAGCTTGAATGTATTAACATGTTCCTCTCCTATTTATACAGATATACAGATTAAGAGGGAGGATTTTCCTCAACAGAATAAATAAGATTTCCTTATATAGTTGGAGAAATCTTATCTTCTATCAATATCATGAAGATAAAGGCTTGCTAATATCAGAGGTAATATATATTTATAGAGATATTATTCTTAATCATATATGTATAATATGATGATTGATTAAAGATTATAATATATAAGGTATGTAAAATTTTTATTTCATATTTGTCCGTCAATTTTATAGTTTTAAGTTAATTTTTAATTGTCTGAATTGAAAGTAAATTTGAAATCCACCGATATCTTTTTTTTTTAGTATGTGTCAGTTTAATCTCAGTTTGGGATCTACTCGTCTTACTATGAGGGTATCAAACTCTACAAATCTAGATCGAGGGTACTTTTGACAAATGATACTTCGACGTTTAAGTTAATATGAGATTTAGAAGACTTAGAAAGAGCTCCAAAAGCCATGTTCAAAATTATAGGGATATATACTTGGAGGGTATTTTTATAGTGGACTCTTATAACTGTTAGTCTAAGTTATATGGTGTAATTATGTATTTTTTTCGGTCTTGATTACGATCGTGTAATGTTAAATCTAATGATACAAAAATGATTCGATCACATAACATTGAAGTTTCATGACTATGAGATATGGGAGATATTAGGAACATGTCAACCACTTGATAATAAAATATCGATTATGTGTCAACCAAATAACATTATCGTGTCGCCTATGTGACACTAAGCTATACGTCATATCCATATTTTCATATCAATATAAAAAAGATTGAATTAACTTAAGCTACAGTGTTATACTTAATCTACCAACAAGAGGCATGATTTTGACTCACACTCTAATATCTTGATATCTAAGAACTTAATTGCTTGATTTGGGCCATAATAAATCCTAAAAACTTAACTTTTTATAAGGAAACACATACAACTTATACTAACACCTTACCATATGTATGCATAAAGGAAGGCATCACAGAGTTGTACACTTCAACTCTAGAAGAAAATTTGTTTCTTTTAATAAATTAAAATAGCAGGAGATTGTTCTATAATTGTTTTTGCGTACATATACTTTTGAAATCTTATACCATCTCAGATGTTAGGATTGGAAATTCTGTGTGTATTTCTTATTTTCTGGTTTGTATTATTGTTTTAGATTTTTTTTTTTTTTGGAAATTATCTCAAAGTACACATCAACGAGTCGCTGCCATGAAGTCACAATGCCCAATAAACAAACACAGGGAATCACATCTCCCAAATTGCTTTCTCTTTTCTTTTATGATATTATCCTCTCGCCCACCACAAATACGTAATCCAACGTGAAACACATGCATGCGGGGGACTCCCCTGTTCCGCCTCAGACACCAACCAGCCTTTTCCCACCGCCGAGACAGTTGGGTGTCCTCTCTCTCGTCGTCTCACTGGTCCACCTCTTCTTTATCACTGCTTCAAAAGACAACATTGACTGTTCCGTGGATGTGTGTGCTGTTGAAAATATGAATAGAGTACTCTCTGTCTCCACACCAATTATTGATTTGAGGACGCAGACACCGTCGTACGCATGCACGATGAAAACATGCGCTTCCTCCTCTGATGAGTATTTTATTGTTTATATCCTCAATTCATGCACCGGACATGCTTTAAATACAGCTTCCTGCTCTCGCTCATTCGCAGACCCATTAAGCTTCCCGCTTGCGAGAATGGCTGGATCGAACGAGGCGCTTCCTCGGCTCTGCTTCCTTGGCCTGCTCTTGTGCCTGTGTTACTCTTCGGCAGCGGCGGCTTCCACGCCCGACTTGCTTTACTTGAACCTCCTGGTATAAGCAGCCAAGCCAATCAATACGTGGTGGAGTTACTCTGTGTACTGTGTGTGTAGCATGAAATCTGTGTGGTTGCTTGCAGTGGCCAGGGGGTTACTGCCAAAGCGTGAACCTGGGAGAGAATTGCTGCATACCGACGACGGGAGAGCCGGCGGCGGACTTCCTTGTGCAGTCGCTGGAGACGTACGACAGCACCAGCGGCAACCCCATCACCAACTGCAACAGCGACTGCCGCTTCTTGATCAATCCGGTGAGTCCTCTTTTAATTAGCTCGATGCATGGCGATTGATGATGATGGAGTAGTTGTTTGACGTGGGTGGAATTAATGGGGAACGCGAACAGCTGGCGGAACTGATCGAGGACCTGTTCGCGTACTGGCCCAGCCTGAGCTGCCCCAGCAACAATGGCATGGAGCAGTGGAAACACGTCTGGTGCACGTATGGCAACTGCACCAGCCTCAGCGAGGTGGTGTACTTCAACCGGACACTTCTACTGAGGGAGCAGGCCAACATCCTCGCCACCCTGAAATCCTGCGGTAAACCCTCTACAGTAACCCAGACTCCTAAGCATAGTACTCATGGCTCATTCTCCTGCCCTCATGGAAGGTATCGTCCCGCACGCGAGCATTACCTACAGCCTGAAAGAGATCGCGGAGGCGCTGGCGACCACCCTGGGGTCCTCTTCCTTCTCGGTGGAGTGCGAGAGGAGGTACACGGTGTGGCCGTTGCTGTACCAGGACTACCTCACCCGCATCCGCATCTGCGTCTCCAGCGACGCCACCACCTTCGTGAGCTGTCCCACGTACTTGACGACTAACTGCGGCAACACGGTCAAGTTCGCGCCGATCTTGTATCCGTCGTCGCGCGGTCGCCAAGGCGATGCTACCACCAACCCCGTCAGGTTGCCTTCCGCCATGATGGACGTGTTCCTGTGATCAGCCAGCGCCGGCGACCACCTCTATGTCGTCAACTACATGACGTGGCGTCTGGATCGGTCCTAATAAGATTAGTTGCTCGTCAGTACCTGCACTTCTCTTCGACTCTCGTTTCGCAGAATGCCACCCATCGTGTTGACGACCGAAATAAGTGTGTGATGATCGCTATTATAAGTGAACTCCCATTTCACGTATGAGTTTTACTTGCTATTATTAGGATTGTCCCTCGACGAACATAAAATAGCTGTGAACCAACAAAGCGGTCAATAAGGGTCAACATAAGCGGTCAATCGTACGTGGAATGAAAGCAGCGGGACGTCTTGCCGGTCCCACCCACCACTAAGGCCCGCAGCCCACCTGAAACTGGTGGAGGGACTAACCAGCCACGCACGCATAACACGAATCTTAACGCAACGAATCACCGACGGAAACAACAACAATAATATACACATATGTATATCTTAATTTCCCATGTAGAGGGTATAAATGAATATACCATAAATCCCACATGCAAATTTACACTTACATATTACTCTATAATAAATTACTAGTAGGAGTGTTCAAATTGATTCGAATCAAATAATTAAGTGTTGAATCGAATGAAATTAAAAGTTTGATTTGATTTGATTTAAGGTAGGTCAAATCAGAATTATTTTCAGGCCTACCTAGTTGAACTTATTTAGAACTAATTAATCTAATTTAAATTATCGATTTATAATTTTAAGTTTTATATATCAATAACCAATTTGGTTTAATCAATCAACTCAGTTCAATTAAATCGAATCGAAGTCTTGATCCAATTGAACTAACACGACATGATTTATAAAATTATGATAATGAAATCGACCCAATTACGAGCTTACTATAATGAATTCGATCGAACTAATATTTTTTAAAATAAAATCGGTTTAATTCGATCCTAACCAAACTGAAAAAAAGGGAAAATTATCAGTGGTCTTCAAAATTAAATTGTTGATGAGTCGATTCGATTTAGTTCGATTCCAATTTGATTTTGATTTGAATTCAATTAGATTTTTTGATTCGATTTGAACACCCTAAAAACTAGATAAATTATTTAAAAATAATTTAAATATATTCCAAAATATAAAATACAAGAGAGAATTGAATGTGAGTATTTGGACTTTTGTTTTTGGGTACAATAATAGCCTAATTGGAACTTTAGGCCTAATTTAGAGGCTTTAATGGATAATAAAAATGGGCTTTTGGGTATTATTTCCCAAAGCTTGTGAGAGTTAAACCTATCCACTTCCAAATCCTTCCATCGATGTCATTACCCGATCAACTACGTTATCTAAGAGAATTTCCAATCACAATTAAATTCATCGAATCATCCATCCCCTAAAATAATTGCGATTGTAAACATGGAGTGTTTGCATCGAAACGTGCCTCTGTTCCCTCTCTTCTTTGTTGACCAGCCCACATTCGCCACATGGGATGGGAGTCATCTCCTCCGGCCATCCTACCTTGCGGTAGGTGAGTTAAAGCTAGGTTTGAGATCAGTAGGCTGGATGAATCAGTGCCAACACCTGCTGCTGCCATGCCCTCGAAAAGCATAGTACGGGGAGATGTGAGTTGAGTTGTGCATGGGGAATCGATCCTGCAGGAGCGTAATGGAGCCTTCTTTTTTGCGTAAATTATGGACTGATAACACACCTCCCAGAAGAATATATTGCCAGCTTTGTGTGGATGGAGCGCGACTCTCTCTCTCCACACCCCATTCCGATTCCGACGCAGAAGCTTCTGTTCTTGGACAAAAGAGGAGTCACTTGGCAGCGACACACAGGCGAGAGAATCCGGTGAACGGAAGTTGCAGAGGTATAACTGCGAGAAAAAGTAGAACTCCCCTCGTTCAAACCCCATCTCATGTCATCCATCGGGTCGGAGTGGTGGTGTCGGTGACTCTGTTATATTACTACTATCTCATGTAATAATCAATCGTAAAGGTAATGAATGCTATATATACATTAAGTGTCATCGATCACTTTGCTCCAGTAGTTTTCTGCGTTGTGATCTTCCATCGTATGATGATTTGAAATTATTGATGAAGAGATGATGGTAATTTGTCAGCGTGCTAATGATGTCGAAATTGGAAGCAGAAAGTTTTGGACTCATTTTTGCTATCGACTTTGTGGACTGATCTTTTTGACTCACTGTTTCATTCATGTATGCCCCCAAAAACAGATGCCTGAGTAACAAGCTTCTTTATTCTTAATCATTAGATCTATATATCTTTATGATGAAAGAGATTCTTTTTACCTGCATGTGAATGTCTTCCCATATCTTCTTCCTCTGGAAAAAGGAAGGCAACTTTTCATATCATGCAAAGAAAGTAATTTGAGGTGCACACCTGGCAGGAGAATCAGGCTTGGTGATGAAGTGCTAAGCATAAGATCAAGTGGGGGCAGTCTGCATGATCTACTGAATCCCACCATGACAGTTGAAAGGTGAATGCTGACCTGAAACTATGCAACCAGCTGCTTTGATGTGTTGAAGATCTAATAGAACACACAAGAATAAAGAGTCAAACCAGCTAAATTTGCTACTCTTGTCTTCCACTTGTTGTACGCTTGCCAAATTGCAAGTTGCTGCTTAGGTGATTGAATTGGGACATACCTGATTTGAGCATCGCCTTTCCACCTGGAGCTACAGATCATGGAAGAACTCTGCACATTGTTTGCAGAAGACGGCTGGCAGTGGCATCCGATATCATGATCGCCTAGATTCCTATCTATTCCTCTTTTCAGATCACCATCTTTTCCATGCAAAACTGTTCTTCCCAGCTGAAATCATCTGACCAGATATGTTCTTTCTTTCTTCCTTCCTTCCTTCGTTTCTTCAATGGATGACTCGGCCTCTGTGTGCAACAATTTTCAGAAAATTACAGCAGCACCCAATTCCCTGACACCCCTGTGAGATGGCAAATTGCTGTCATGGTCGAACTGAAGTCAAGGCTGTGATGTCACGGCCCTGCTTTTGAGCTCAACGAATCACTTTCGGTGCCAATGCTCGCTCTGTTCATGCAGCTCGCAGCTCTGCTGAGGCATTTCAGGGAGGAGATTGGAGGAAGGCAGGTCAAAAGGCAATCCACTTTCTGCTGAACATATCGTTCGTTCAAGAGGTTGGAAGATTTAGAGAATAACTCGGTAGATTTATTCACCATGCAATGCATGAACCACTTGCTCTTGTGGAGATGCAGATCTTCAGCATTTCCACTGACAGAGACTCAAATCATACTCTATGGTAGAAAAGCAGATTCCAGTTCCTATGGTGTTGCTTTGCTGCTATTTAAATGGACCTCTCATCCATCAATCCGCCTCCAAGCCACCTTGAGGGAGGAAGTACCCATCCATCGAGTCTCCATCACTCGCACGTTTCTGCTACCAGTGACTCCTGCAATCCTTAACCATGTCGAGGGATCCTCTTGTCGTAGGCAATGTGATTGGTGATGTGTTGGACCCATTTGTCACTTCCGCGGCGTTTCGGGTGATCTACAACAGTAAGGAACTCACCAATGGATCCGAGCTCAAACCGTCCGCCGTCGCCAAAGAGCCCCGGGTTGAGATCAGAGGACACGACATGAGGACTCTGTACACGCTGGTAAGTAGCATCAACTATCGACAGGTAGACGACGAGCAGCTATACATCCGAAGAACCATGGAGGCTACTATTGCCTCTGTCATAGTTCATCATCCCATCGAATCTCTTCAGTAGTTCTCTGACATTTTTTTTGGATTGTGAGTCTCGTCGACCATGTTGTCTCGAGGTAGAGTCGACTCCATGACAATGCAGGAAGGACGAAGATGTCCTGATTCCATGTCGATGAAGAATCATAGAATTCATGTTAATGCATGCTTTTTCGCATGGAGTCGACAAATATAAAGATCATTAAGTCGACTTGTAGCACTGTTAACCAGTCACTAATTGACATTATGATTTGGAAAGGTGATGGTGGATCCAGACGCACCGAGCCCCAGCAACCCGACCAAAAGAGAGCACCTGCACTGGTAAGATCACATCTCGCTTATCGCAGGCGCTGCGATCTGGCAATGAAGCATCAAGCATCTACTGACTGTTCTTTTGTGGTGCTTCAGGTTGGTGACAGACATCCCAGAGACAACTAACACCACCTTTGGTGGGTGAAACCAACATCACTCTTTTGTACTGTAATCTCAAGGCACAACAGGGGCACCTAATTCTTGCCATGATTCCCAGGAAATGAGATCGTCTGCTACGAGAGCCCACGGCCAACAGCTGGTATCCACCGCTTCGTGTTCGTGCTGTTCCGGCAATCGGTCCGGCAGACGATCTACGCGCCTGGGTGGAGGCAGAACTTCAACACCAAGGACTTCTCCGCTCTCTACAACCTCGGGGATCCCGTCGCTGCCATGTTCTTCAACTGCCAGAGAGAGAACGGCTGTGGCGGAAGAAGGTATATATCGTGACTCCTCCCCCCCCCGTCTTCCGACTGCATGTGCCAAGCTATGGAGACTCACGATCCATTTGTTTCTTGAAGGTACTAATGGGTGTGGACCGTGAAGAGGATGGCTGACGATGATGCTCGATTCAACGAGACGTACGTTACGTAGACTGCAGCCATGCAATAAGAATACTTCTAATGCTATCCTGGTCTTGTTGTCTCTACCATCGAGTTTGCTTCTCGATTATATGCTGTAATCTTCGTGCCTGAAATAACACTGTCGCTGATTCAAGAAAGTAATGCCTAAAAGATGTGTGCAAGATCTGGATTCGATCGAGTCCCCCACCTTACGCAGCAAGCATCATATTATTCTGACATGTGGTCATCCCAATTCGGCCCACCGTCGCAACTTTAATTCCCAGACTCATGGTAAATGCAGAAGAAGAAGAGAATAAAGCCCACGCAGCCAATCCATGGCTTACAGTCCAAGGATTGGCAGGCCATGCGGCGGAGGCCGCCCTCATCGCCACCGGAGGAGGAGATGAAGACACAGGTAGGACACCGATCACCCTCGCTTCGGTGTCAGAGATGGGGCCAACACACTTTTCGTCGTCATCCGGTGCGGCCAACGAGGCGATGCATTCATGTGTCTTTATCCATCTCTCTCTCTCTCTCCCTCTCTCCGAGTACCGAGATGGAAGCGGCCGAGAACAGACGCCATGCAAGAGGACAGAGAGATCAGTTGCGCGCATGAAGCAGATGTGTCGTAGGAGATCACAAATTGTGTCCGGTCGACATTACTGCAGTTAAATCTGCAACTATCCTTTATTGCTTCATCATGAGAACACATCATTCTCAGGTTTC
This sequence comes from Musa balbisiana, assembly GCA_004837865.1. Lineage (NCBI taxonomy): Eukaryota > Viridiplantae > Streptophyta > Magnoliopsida > Zingiberales > Musaceae > Musa > Musa balbisiana. Next base: position 5,139,800 of record CM017196.1, on the reverse strand, counting down.
TGCTTTGCATGTAGAAAACTAGAGATTATGTGATGTCAAATACCACATTTATCTGCAGTTTTGGTTTCTTCGTGTCAGTAAAAACCCAAATAGGTATCATTTCCTGCTGTGGTAGCAGGAAAAACTAGTAGATATGTTAGAGGTGATCACTCAATATTACTGTCATTTAGCCTGCAAGTTTTGTTTGTTCTTACAGAAAGACAACAAGAAGGGTTTGTTTCATGAGAATACATCCATGATTCTCAATTCTCTAACATCAAGAGTTTGGTGCCACAAACACAGTATGTATATGACATGCAATGAACCTTCTCTTCTTCGTGGGTGAGAGCGACAGTTGAACTGTAGCCATCGAGCTTAAAGAATGAGAAAAGAACAGAATCCTACTGTTTGTAATGACATCAAAGAGAAATCACGGGAAGGGGAAGCATATGCTCGGCATTTAGCACAGAAGAGTACTACAAACAAAAAAGAAAGAAAAATCTCTGATTAATGGCCAAATCATCATTCATTTTGTTCTTACACTCTGCATCGGGATTCTCTTGAATTCTTGATCGTCTTAGGGTGCAGAGATGCACGTGTATGAAGCACAACTCTTGAAGTGTCGTTCTCTTAATCTTTGGTTTCCTCGATCTGAGATTATATATAGTATCTTAAATTCCATCACTTCCATAATAACAGTAATGACAGTCAAAGATCCCTTAATTAAAGGAGACAGGTCTCACAGGGACTGAGAGATTCTCCTCATCCCCACATCTGTGTTTGTGTTGGCAGAGCAAGAAAACTAAACACAGCCTTTGAGGTGTGTGAGATACAGATCCACTGGTTAGAGACACTGTGGAAGTTGACTTGCAGAAGAAAAGGAAGTCACTTGCGAGGGAGGAGCAACAAGTTGGAACCCTAAAGGGTGAAGATGAAACCACTCTTGCAAACTGCATGAGACATGCATACTTTGAGATCTTAGTCTTAGCCACTGCAGGCGTCTCTACCTACAAGGAATGAATGATATGCTGATAAAGCCTTTTGATGAACAAAAAGAAAATGAAATACAAAGTACAATCTCAATCAATAATACTTTTGGTGAAAGAAAAAAAAAAGTGTAGGCATGACACAATTTATGTAGCATTAGTATTTTAATTTGCTAATTTACAGTAACTTAAATTAAAGTTAATATTTCTGATTTAGTCGATGTACAATTATTAATTTTAGCTTAAGTATTTTGACTCGAAGTTACGTCAGATATAACTGACAACCAACGTAGAAATATATCGGATCTCATAAACCACGGCTAAAGATCAGATTACTTTAACTAAAGCAACACAAATTATAGTTGAATTTACAGAACTCCTCAGGCAGCACATCCATTCATATGAAGCTCCCAAAATTGACAGCAAGTGAGACATGATCAAGGATCAGTACTTCAATACTCACAAGCCATGACTATAACTTGAGGATAATGCTAATGACAGAAGAGGAGTTACATTAACCCAACAAAGAAAATTTTAGTAGCTTTTTTACCTTATCATCATCATCATCATCATCATCCAGAAAAATCAAAATCAAAATCCGGAGCTAACTAGAATTTTCTTTTCTTTCCTTTGCCCTAACCATATTCCTTCCCTTCTATTCAACCTACTCACCTCTCCCCCTTTCACCTAAGCATCATTCCACACTGTGAAAAGTGGAGCTCCATGGCAAACAGTCACATTGTTCCCTCCATTTGCAGAAGCCTGCACTGGTGCAGCCACCCAAGCGTTGCACCCATTCATCTGCTCATAGCCATTCTCCTTCAGCACTCCACTGCCTCCCCCCGACTGCTGTGATAGATAATATATGCTTCTACCGCCATAAGGATCACCGGTGGCCAGAATATTCTCATAGCCCATCTGCTTCCCCTCGCTCTCAGCGTAGCTACTGCTGCTGCCTTGATTGTTTTGATCGCCCACCATGGTGGTGCCTACGGGCATCACGAACCCACCGCTGCCATCCACTTGATAGCTCCCACCACTCCCCCCGACATTTCCACTGTAGATCACAGCATTCGACCCCGTGCTATGATCCATCGATGATGATTCCAGGTTCACGAGGTTGTGGATCACGGATGGCTGGAAGAAGTTGTGGGTGCTGTTCCCCAGGTTGAGCTGCTGGAGGTCCTGCAAGCCGTGGGCGGCAGCGATGACGGCGTCCTGTTCTTGCTTGCAGTACCACCCCCGGGGCTGATGGCCATAAGGATAGTGAACGGCGAGCGGCTGGGACTGCTGGAAGCCCATGGTCGGCCAGCCATGGTGGTGGGAGGCGTAGCTGCTGATGGTGTCGGTCAGATGGGCGGTGATGCTACCAACATCGGCCATCCTCCCATCGACGCTCGCCTCCGTGTGCTCGGAGATCTCCTTGAGTCGCTTGGCGGCGCCGCCGATGGGGAGCGTGCTGCTCTCGAGGATGGCTTTCACGTCGTACCGGCTCATGTCGAAGTTGGTGACGGCGTTGAGGCCTCGGAACTTTATGGCCGCAATGTCGTAGGCCTCTGCGGCTTCCTCTTGTGTGCCTACAGCAATGCCAGCAAATTTATGCTTCAAGGAAACAGTAGGCCCAAATACGACATCAAATCGAGGGGAACTTACTGAAGGTTCCCAAGTACAGATCCTTATTTCCAGCTACCCTTCCTATCCTTGCTTGCCATCTTCCATGCTGATGATGTCTGTCAAGTTGATCATCATCTGCTTTAGTAGACTGGAAAGCTTGACCAAACAAAAAAAAGGTAAGGAAATCTGTACTTATGTCGATGTGATATACCTCGTCACCCCACGATAGATAGAAGCGCCGCGAGAGAACCCACTACTCTTCCTGCATTCAACAACTTGAGTTATAGCAGATGAGATGGAGTTCTGTTCATGGATGAGTAGTCAAAGCAGAGTAGAGATGACAAGAAATCCAGAGCTACCTTCTTAGAGAGGCAACGTATTCCTGCCTCGTCATATGCTTCATCTCCTCCAACTCTTTCTCGTAGTTACTTATCTGGAAAGATTCAGCTTAGTCAAAGAGATGGCAATACTATTGCTTCAACAGCGTTGGAACGAAGAGAGAAAGAACCTACGGGGAAGTTGGTGGTCGTGGAAGTACCCCAGTACTTGAGAGCAGCCAAATCGTAAGCCCGAGCTGCCTTTTCTTCTTTGTCGTAGCCACCTGCTCAGGTGAAGAGAGCAGATGTGAGATCCATGCACTGCAGAGGGACCAAAGAAGAGCATCCTCGGTTGACTTACCTAAATAGACTGCATGCAGGTAGAAAATGTACAGATCCAGAAGGTGACGTCGTTGCAGGAGATGAAGCAAAACGAAGAGTAGTCAGCAACACAGAACCTTCCATCTCTAGATAGATTACACTTGATGTTTAGAGAAGTTTACCTTGTCTACCTTTGCGAGTCTGTCCTTCTCTTCTGCAACTGTTATCCCATAGATGAGCCTCATACCTGCCTGTCCATCTATGCCTGTGAGAAAAGAGATCGTATAAGAGATCAAACAAGGAGCACAAGCTATTTCTAGGGATTGCATGGCGAACCTTGTAACTCCCCGGTAGATGGAAGTCCTCTGCCCAAAGGTGTCGATCGATTTCCTTGTCACCGTCTCTAACGCGCCACTCTGTGCATCGAGTGCACCGCTCACCCCACTACCATCCCTCTGCTTGCTCTCCGACGACGAGCTCTCCCCTCCCCCACTCGCAGCTGCCGCCATGAGCGGCAACGGCGAGCTGGATTGCGACCCGGTGCTCATCGACAGGGACAAGCTCTGTGAACTTGTTAGTGCGCCACCAACGTTCCCAACCACTGCACCGCCACCATTCATAGTGCTGCAACCAGCTCCGCCTGTTCCGTTTCCTTCCACCTGCGACGGTGGCGCCGGCTGGTTCCGTAGCCAGGTCTTGATCATCGACAGCCCAATGGAGCTACTGCTGCATCCTGCATTGCTGCTCATTAGCCCTCCATTGTTGCAACCATGGGAGAACATGTAGCCCCCGGGATTGTCGTAATTTCCAGCGATGGACGGGAGCTTCTGATCATGTCGCGCAAAAGAGTGCCCACCGAGGAAGTCTTCCAATTTGGGCTGCTCGTTGTCCATGGTGTTCTGGTTGCTACTTGCCCCTACCAACATCGATAGCTCAGAAGAGCTTCCTTTATACTCTAGGCTCTTCATGCTCCAATCTATGACATCAGATCAGAGTCTTAGGCTCATAAGTAGCATAAGCTGGCTCATGCAATGGCAGAGTCCAAAGCTATTACTTCCGTACTCACCTTGGGAATGATAGCCGGGCCTGTGAATGGCTTCCAAGATGCCAAAAGAGCCATCTGGCCGCAGAGTCGGGATGCCGAGGGGAGCCGTCGACGATGAGTCGGTGGAGAGAACGTAGCAGTCGGCGGACACCTCGTCGTTGGAGATGATGCCAGAGGAAGGATGGGTTTGGTGGGACTGCGAAGGGGGGAGCTCTTGAGGGGAGAGAGAGAAGCCTAGCCAGTTGTTCATGGAGGCCATTAAAAGAAGGGGGGAAGGAGCCTTTGTCTTTTTGCTGGAACCTGTGGGGAAAGGGAAGTAAAACAGAAGGGTGTGGGTGTGGGGTCGATGGAGAGGTGTTTCAACAGTGGGAAGCTAAGAGGAGGGAGGAGGAGGATGAAGAGTGCAACGACATGGGAGTTACAGAGGGAGGAAAGCAGCGCATTGGGGGTTGGAGAGGCGAGGAAGAAAAGGTGAGGAAAACCAGAGAGAGAGAGAGAGAGTAACATGTCAAATGTAAGCACTGTGCCTTTATATATATATATATATATATATATATATATGTATATATATGTATACTGTAAGCAAACAAACAAGCAGATGACAGCAAGGCTCGCTAAAGAGATAAGTCGAAGAAGAGAGAGAGAGGAAGTGTATGTGAAATGTGTACACTACTATTAGTCTCTCTGAAAGGCTGCTGTGTATTTTATTTGCCCTTCCATATCTCACTAACCTTTTTGACCAATCCCACCTTAAACACACTCGACCAAGCAAAACAGAAGAAGCTTTTGTGACTGCTTGATGCTCTTAGCAATGGTACCGCCTCTTCCTCATTTACTCTGTTTCTTGTCAGCATGTCCTCTCTCTCTCTCTCTCTAAACATAAATGGTGAATAAACCACTAAGGCTAAAGATTAGATTAATCTTTCGACAAGATAAGGAGGTTTTTCTTTTCATCTTGGGTGGTGCACCCGCCTTCTTGAAAGTTTGACCGTCCATGAGGAATCAAACATGGTAAAACACATGGCCTCTCTCTCTCTCTCTCTCTCTCTCTCTCTCTTCTTCTCCTGTTACAGTGTTCGTATGCAAAGCCTGTGATCCACTGTAAAAAAAAGGTAAACGCCTCTCGGTAATCCAATCGTTATGATAGCCTAACCAAGACTAATGACCGAGGAGGATTTCGAAAAGCCAAAGCTAGGGTTGGCAGGCCCTCCCTCCCTCTCTCTCTCTCTCTGCCTCGCCCGAGACTATTGTACGGGCGTGCGTTGCATGCGCGCTGTTCCCACGTGCCCACGTGAGACAGTACTTGTGCTTGTACACTCGTGTCTCCCACCATTCCCTTTGCTGCGAGGGAGTGCACACGAAATATCCTCATCGCCGTACTTGCTCCTGCCGATGTACACGTCCTCACAGGTGTTGAGGTGCTTATATGGGTGAATGAGGCGTTTGCATCTTCCACTATCGCACGCACGCATGCATGCACGGACATCTAATCATGTTTCATAAACTGCGTTGAAAGATCATCCATCGTGTATGGATTATTATGAGCAATATCAAACTTCAGATCACATACTCTGCCGCACGTATGTACTTCCAAGTTGGGTAATTTGAATAGGAATCGGCAAACAGAGAGCACTGGTGCCTTTTCGAATCGGTGGGACAAGAGAGAGAGAGAGAGAGAGAGAGAGAGAGAGAGAGAGGAGAGAGAGAGAGAGAGAGAGAGAGAGAGAGAGCAAAGGACGGGGGTGGTTCATGAAGGGGGCGCAGCAATTGGTGGGGGAGGGAGGCCGGGCGGGCGGCGACGAACACGTGCCTGGTGGTCGACAGCTACCATCCCTTACAAGGGACATGGTCGGCTCCACATACATATACTAAAGACCTCCTCATCATGCAAGTGGCCAACCATACAACTAGTGCTGCCTGGGCGATGACAACGTCTCCCTCCAGGGAGAGTAGAATGGAAGCCAAAGCATCAGAATATAACAGATATTAATGTGCATTATTCTTCTTCTTCATTATCTAAGGTGGTAGCAAGAAAGCTCAGATCATTAAGCAGCGGACAACAGTTGATGTGCTGGAAGAGATGGTCAATATTCTTCTTCTTCATTATCTAAGGTGGTAGCAAGAAAGCTCAGATCATTAAGCAGCGGACAACAGTTGATGTGCTGGGAAGAGATGGTCAAAGGAGAGTGGGACATTCGAAGCCCTAGGAAATGGCTTCCGCCTCAGCCTAGGAGAAATCGGCGGGTTGCCCGTGTCTCCTTGTTATCAAGACGTGAACATTTCCATGCACGAAGGACGAGACTCACCGCACCGAAGAGAGGAGCGCAGTGCTGGATTCAAAACAATGATAAAAGAATCACTCACCGTCACATCAATCCATTCTTTCTCTCTCTCTCTCTCTCTCTCTCTCTCTCTCTCTCTCTTTCTCTCTCTCTCACATTCCTCGGTCCCTCAGTAGCCATTACATCGTAGGCTTCGTTCCACCTCAGGTAGGGTTAGCAGGTAGCAGTCTTCGTGTTGGGTTGGACCCGGTTTTCACGATTTAGTGCTCTTTCAGCACATCACAGTCGAGAGAGAGAGAGAGAGAGAGAGTGAGAGAGAGGATTGGGATTAGATTAAGGGAGGTCTGTCTGGGATTTGTCTCACATAGACCACTCTCATTTTCCAAATGGAATCCCGCTAAATCCTAGGAATGCTAACTTGGAGTAGTTTAATCCATTACTTCCAAAAGACTTAATACCATGATATCTGCATAAGCATGGGTTTAGTAACAGTGATTGGGATGCAGGCCTTTTGACCAGGAAGACTTTCCTGAGGCTGCATGGGGAGAAGAGAAGGAGGTGGGGGAGGCCGGCGAGGAGACGCCGATGAAATGGAATGAACCCAATCGATCCATGATGTGGGGGAGATGAAGCACGCATGCCTCGAATCCATGGGCCAAAGTTGATCCTCCTGCACACGTGTGCATGTATCATTCATTCCTCGAGGAGTGCACTCCATATATTATATGGAGTTGGGGAAGAAGAATGGTGGCAAACTCTGATGCCACATGCTTCTTTCTATGTAACCCTTCCTGCAACAATTATGATCTCTCACATGGACTTGGGCTTTTCCTTGTTAGGATGCAAAGTTATATGGTCACCATAACGTAAAGCAATGGTAATATCTCACTGTACACTCGTGTATGAAGCCAAACCATTTATTCACTTCATTTACTTCACAGAAAATTGCCAACTTGTACAGTCTCTCCCCTAAGATCTGATGCTATGTGAACACACACACACAAAGAGAGAGAGAGAGAGAGAGAGAGAGAGAGAGAGAGAGGAGAGAGAGAGAGAGAGAGAGAGAGAGAGAGAGAGAGAGAGAGAGTTCTACCTCCGTACCCTAATATTGATAGTATTTAGGACGCGGTGGATCGATCGACCAATGCAAACTGCTAATGAAAGAAGAATATAGACTAAGGGGGAAAGGATCCTTAACGATAATAAACATTGTATCCTATATAATAGGTTCACTATCAATCTTAGAAACCTGACAAGAATGAGGAGACTAGATATATAGGCTTTTGCACACAAATCTATTTGTCATCAGAGATGAGAATATTATGGTTCAACACACACATACACACACTCTCTCTCTCTACTATCTCTTTGGTTTATAAGCTATATGTTGCTATCAATGGCCTAGAAGAAGAAGGCAGGGAGGTTTGTTGTACTAGAAAAGTAGCTATTGGCTTAGAGCTCCAGAATTGTTGTCACAACTAAGATGGCTATCGGATTAGAGTTTCAGATTACTGCATCCCATGGTGCCTATTTGCTATAGCTATAGTCGAGTTAGCATGGGAAATAATTAAGATGAATCTTGACCACCCTATGACCTTAGGGTTTAAGTTGTTAAAGAATTGAGGTCCAACAAATCTTTAGATCATCTTCAAACTGTTAAGAGCATAGCCTTAACACTGTGGTCATCATCCTATTTTAGTCATGCATTTTGTATGTGTTGCGGGACGTATATTCATTGTCGATGTATATTTTTTATTTCATTGGAAAATATATAAATCGAGTATAATCCTATGATCCGTACTATTAAATATAATCTTAAGTATGGTAGGAGATCCAAAATCATTTGAAAATGTCATCTCTAGAATACTACTTATTGAGCGTCACATTGAGTCAACGACTAGATTGACAACCAAATTTAACATCAACAAACTCAATAGCTCAGGATATATTTTGCAAAATATAGTAAATATTCGTATCGTATTCATGTTTTTGCAAAATGAATGTTTGGTAGGGATAAAAGAGCAAAATCTTAAATTTGCATGAGATAGATAGATAGGTATAGATAGATAGGTATAGATAGATAGGTATAGATAGATAGAGAGAGAGAGAGAGATAGAGAGAGAGAGATAGAGAGAGAGAGAGTTCTACCTCCGTACCCTAATATTGATAGTATTTAGGACGCGGTGGATCGATCGACCAATGCAAACTGCTAATGAAAGAAGAATATAGACTAAGGGGGAAAGGATCCTTAACGATAATAAACATTGTATCCTATATAATAGGTTCACTATCAATCTTAGAAACCTGACAAGAATGAGGAGACTAGATATATAGGCTTTTGCACACAAATCTATTTGTCATCAGAGATGAGAATATTATGGTTCAACACACACATACACACACTCTCTCTCTCTACTATCTCTTTGGTTTATAAGCTATATGTTGCTATCAATGGCCTAGAAGAAGAAGGCAGGGAGGTTTGTTGTACTAGAAAAGTAGCTATTGGCTTAGAGCTCCAGAATTGTTGTCACAACTAAGATGGCTATCGGATTAGAGTTTCAGATTACTGCATCCCATGGTGCCTATTTGCTATAGCTATAGTCGAGTTAGCATGGGAAATAATTAAGATGAATCTTGACCACCCTATGACCTTAGGGTTTAAGTTGTTAAAGAATTGAGGTCCAACAAATCTTTAGATCATCTTCAAACTGTTAAGAGCATAGCCTTAACACTGTGGTCATCATCCTATTTTAGTCATGCATTTTGTATGTGTTGCGGGACGTATATTCATTGTCGATGTATATTTTTTATTTCATTGGAAAATATATAAATCGAGTATAATCCTATGATCCGTACTATTAAATATAATCTTAAGTATGGTAGGAGATCCAAAATCATTTGAAAATGTCATCTCTAGAATACTACTTATTGAGCGTCACATTGAGTCAACGACTAGATTGACAACCAAATTTAACATCAACAAACTCAATAGCTCAGGATATATTTTGCAAAATATAGTAAATATTCGTATCGTATTCATGTTTTTGCAAAATGAATGTTTGGTAGGGATAAAAGAGCAAAATCTTAAATTTGCATGAGATAGATAGATAGGTATAGATAGATAGAGAGAGAGAGAGAGAGAGAGAGAGAGAGAGAGGAGTGTCATCTAACACTAATGGTCCAATGGAATCCTAGGGTGGCCTTTGCACAAGGTGGTGCAATTAGAAAGATGGCCCTAACACTAAAAGAAGGGAAAAGGGTGGTGTACAGAGAATCGTATAAAATGAAAAGAAGTTTCATGTCATGTCCCAATACACTTTGTAGTTTCTCCACACAAACAATCACATCAATCCTCTCCCCTTGTTTATTATATTAGGGTTTCTTTCTCATGGGAGAACGACGACTGCCTACAGTCTTCAACCTCGCATGTTCTTGATCCCGTTTGACCCGGCCATGGCACGTGGGAAGGAGGCTTTCTTTTCACGCCCGCATTGCCGAATGGTGATGCTTAGGACAATGCTTCACATCGAGAAATGCTTTCCCATCGTCTCTTCCTTTGTTCCTCGTTCAATGTTGGAAGCATAGTGCTTCTTTGTGTGGGTTTCAATCGGATGCGAATGTGTTTCTTGCGATCATATTTATGTAAATTGAATGATGAATACACATTTGAATGTGTTTCTTGCGATCATATTTATGTAAATTGAATGATGAATACACATTCGAATGTGTTTCTTGCGATCATATTTATTCTTATTTGTGTGGGTTCCAATCAAATACGAATGTGTTTCTTGTGATCATATTTATGTAATTTGAATATTTTATGATCAATTTAGATAGAGCAAAATGAATTAAACAATAAAAAGATATTCGTCGACATGAGATTTGGAGGCGTTCTTCGGGTTGCAAAGAATTAACCTTAGCATTATATCGTCCACAAAATAAAATAAACAATAAAAAAATTAAAAATATCAAGACTATTGTGAAAAATAAAAGAAAAGGGTGAAAAACAATTTAATATATAAAAATTATCAAATAATAATAATTTAAGATTAACTACGTAAGTGAAATAATAACATTTTGAGGATAACGAACATTTTAAGGAAGTTGAAATAAGTTCAACAAAAATGGAAATAAAAGAGTCCAATGAAACGAGAAAAAGAACCAAAATAAAAGATTTTATCTTTTTTTCTTTACCAAGAATTGTTGAATATCAACAACTTATTATGCGAAATTCTTATGTTTTCGAGCGAGTTAAAGGAGTGGGAATTATTGGTGGAGACGAGACAAAAACTTGGGTTTTATCAGGATCGATGTTACGAGCTTATGGAATAATACAATGGGATCATCATCAAAATGAGAATGTTGAGTGTGACGATGAATTCGATTGAGAAAGTCCGAAGATTCCTTAGCTCATTATTTTATACGAGTGAGATAATGGGTAATTATGGGCCTCTAAATTGATTTGTTAGTGGGCCCAATACTATGCTTAACCCTTGAAAGAGAAAAAAAAAAAAAGTAGTCATACAAAAAAATTCCTCATTTGTGTTTCTAATTTTTTTTATTTGCTCTTATAGTACCCAAAAAAAAAACTGATAATAATATTATTTTTTCTCAAAAACAATGTATTATTATTCAAAAATAATGTAACTAAGTTAGAACACATAAACTTTGATCGGAAGAACAAAGATAACATCACACCGATTATATTTTATCTTTATCGGAGACATCAAAAATACATAGAGAGACAAATCGGTGCAACAAATCCACCATTTGGTGACCCCCAACACAAATTTGGTCTCACGATTTCCACAAGAGAGGAACGCACGATGAACAATGTTAGCTTCTACTCATCAAGTTTCCTTGATACAGTAGGAACTCAAATATATATATATATATATATATATATATATATATATATATATATATATATATATATATATATATATATATATATATATATATATATATATGTGATAGATATGCAACCAAAAAACAAAAACAAAAAAAATCTCAATATGTACTCATTTCGATAACATCATCATTATCATTGTGACATTACACAACACTTTTGATTCGGAATCTTCCGAGGAAGTGACATTTGGGCATTTCAAACACGGCTATCACTCATAGGATCTCAACGAGTGGGGGTTTTTGTCATGGAACATCCAACTCTAGAAAGGTTGCCTCTTTCCGAGCATTTCTTCCTCCTCCAAAGTTGAAGTTGGCGATGTTGGTTGAAACGCGTGGAAAGATTGAGAGCTTTCCTTTTTTTTTGCCTTTTGGGCAGTAGAAGACGTGACAATCTTGTGTATGTGTTTTATTTCGTTTAAGTCGTGTCTCACATGAGTCTATAGCTATTAATCTCGAGCTAAACATTATGAGCTTTATATTTGCCAAATTAGTTAAAAGAGAGAGTATTATACTCGTTAATTGATTTATTAGATTATATTAGTGTATTATTATTATTATTATTTATTTTATATTTAAATATTTTTCAAAGGAAATGATATGTGTATATTCAATTATCAGGTATTTATTCAACATGAGTTAGATTATGTGATCATATTTAATTATATAAGATATATTATAGATATGATTAGATTTTGATTATGATTATTGGCTAATATAAAAAAAGTTCATATTATATTATAGTATAATTCATTATGAGATATTCTTAATGGAAGAAACTCTCACTCTCCTAATAACTTATTCTAAACTCTTTGCTCTCGCTTATAAATAGACAAGACCTTTAAGGAATAAAAAGACGCATCTTAACGTAATTGAGAAATTAAAACTTTTCTCTCAATCTCCTTAATCGATCAATCTAAGTGGTCTTATGAAAAGATAAAAAAAAAAAAGAGAATGAGTATCTAGTTTTCTTTGTATATTGATATCTTAAATCGATGATGTTACGTCTATAGATCAGATAATGTTTATTCTTTTGAACAACAATAAAAGTTACACATCGAAATAATTTTATTTGATTTCAATCCTTTCATAAATTTTTGTTTGTATTATAGATAACATGATTATAGATTTTACACTAAATCTTTTATATTCAAATAATATCTAATGTCAAAACAACTATCCATTAAACGTGAAGAATCACACATTTTAACTAGAAAGTCTCAAATTACGTCCAATACTTTGATGAAACACTCAATATAAGTCATTACCCATTAATAATATTTTTTAAGTCGTGTATGCCTTTACCATTTTTATGACAAATCTAATATTAATTAATAAGTTAATGTCTCTTTGAGTTATCTATTTAGGAATCCCACTCCCAAATGACGTTATCTATTTAGGAAAAGGAGATGCCAAAGCGGAGAAAGCTGATGACTCCCCAGCCATCACCTGTCTTTGCCGCCTCTTTAATGCTAATTTGAGGAGACGAGGGGACGGTGTGCCCATTGCCCATCCGCCATTGCCTGCTGCTTCTCCCCAACAGAAACCTTCAATGGCTTCCATCAAAGCTAGCCGATCACGTGATGTTGCTCCAACGCTTATTTCTTCGGCGTAACAAAGGGCATGTGATTTGGTCCTTTGGGTGCAATCACTGATGCATCCATCCATCCAGCTTTAATTTATGACCCAAATAACCTATTTCTTCCGATGCTATGATGCCCAGTCAAATTGTAGATGATACAAAGAAAAATTGTAGGAGTAATCTTCATGATAACGTACAACAACAATAATAAATTATGAAGTTTGGTTGATTATTTAGGATCGAGCTGTCAAAATGTTCGAATTCAGATTGAATATAAAGGATGAAAAAGATGAGAGAAGAACATATGTGACATCAGAAAGGACTAAAAATATTAATTGTCTCATTTACATTATTTATATTTAAAAAAGTATGATTTTCTAATGTCTTACTTACCACTCTTTCTGGGAATCGATTTCGATACGACGGCACACGAAATCAAAAAATCTGGCATCTAATTCTAAACCGGTCCGGGAATCCGATTCAATGTTTCGGCCACCACAAGCGATCCTTCTTCTCGTAAAGAAACACACAAATCTTTCTCATCGTAAGCGCAGATGAGTAGCCTCCAAAAGGTTGCCACGGTCGGACTTCGTCGGCACTCCATGCCTCTCCTACCTCGTTTTCAATCCATCACCATTTTATGAGCATTTTATATTCACCAAAAAGAGCAAAGTAAAAGAAAGATTACCGCAACCATCATGGATTCTAATCTTAGCGGATAATAATAAATAGATAGTTTCTTTGATTTTTACATCGAATTTTGATCTCAGTTATAAAACCACTAGTCCTTCCGTCTGTGCTGTACGAAAGCCGCCACCCTCCCCGTGACTGAAGTGACGACTGTGAGTAGAACACCTCTGTGGCACGACGGCCGCCTTTTGGTGCCTCCGGTAGTGATTTGAATTATGTTTCAAACAATAATAATAATATAATTATTTTAAAAAAAATAATAATGAATCAGAAAGAAAAAAAATTAGAAGACTGAAAAATCGACGGCCGTGGGGGAATCGGTTACGCCTTCCGCCCCATTCCCGCTGGCCGTCTTCGACTCCGCCGCCTCCTTGGCAGCGGAAACCTCGTCCACGGTCCTCTCCACGTCGAGCCCCTCGGAGCCGGCGTCGCCCGACTCCCAGTGATCCGGCAGCGGCGTCGGGATGAAGGGCGGCCGCGACACCTGGATCACCTCGTCCCAGACCACCCCGCGGAAGAACTCGTGCGCCTTGATGCCCTCGCCGGTGATGCGCCGTTCGGGGTCCTTCTCGAGGAGCCTCCGGATGAGGTCGCGCAGCGGCGTGGGATCTCCGGCGAGCTCCGGCTCCTTGGTCAGGATCCGGTAGAAGGTCTCCTTCCGGTTCTGCCCCCGGAACGGCGTCCGCCCGTAGAGCATCTCGTAGAGAACCACCCCCAGCCCCCACCAGTCCACGGCGAAGTCGTGGCCTCTGCCCTCGATGATCTCCGGGGCAACGTACTCCTCCGTCCCCACGAACGAGTTCGATTTCCCGCTCGACGACCACGTCGACGACGAAGGTGGTTTCGCGGCGGGAGGGGCTTCGATGGTCTCCGGAGACACGCCGGCGTTGAAGGAGAAGCAGCCCGTGAGGCGCGGGGACTTCTTTCCTTTGATCTTGGTGCTCTTCTTCTTCTTCTTCTTCTTCATGCCGGTGCCTGGCGGCAAGGATTCGACGCGGCGGACGGCAGTGGGTGGTGACGACTTGAGCGGTTGTTCCGGCAGCGGCTTGGAGGAGAGTTTAGCGGAGAGATCGAAGTCGACGAGCATGAGGTGGCCGCTGTCCTGGATCAGGACATTCTCCGGCTTCAGGTCTCGGTAGACGATCCCCAGCCCGTGGAGGTACTCCAGCGCCAGCACCAACTCGGCGGCGTAGAAGCTGCAGAGGCGATCACACCAAATCCGGATCAGACAACGACACGAATGGGATCCATGGTGTTAGAGGAAGAGGGCGGCGGAGAGATACGCACCGAATGACATCGTCGGAGAACATCTTCTCGCTCTGGCGACGGCGGAGGGAGGCGAGGTCGCCGCCGGAGCAGCTGTCGATTGCGAAGCCGACGATCCTGTCAGTGGAGACGACGCCACGGAGGGAGGGGAGCAGCGGGTGGCGGAGGGCGAGGAGGACGTCGCGCTCGAGCCAGACCCGGCGGTACGCGTCGCCGCTAGAGGCCTTGCGCTCGATCGAGGAGCGAGAGACGGTCTTGAGGGCGAGGGCCTCCTCGCCGGACGAGGCGGCGGCGCGGACGAGGAAGACTACGCCCTTGGCGCCGCGGCCGAGGACCGAGAGGGCCTTTAGATCACGGAGGTCTAACGACACTGGCTGCGGCGGCGGCGGCTGAAATAGCGGTTGCGCCATCGTCGACGTCGGAGGATGAGGTTTGAGAGGTAGGGCGACCAACGCGAAGAGGCGAAGGAAGGGGAATGTGGTATATGAAGAGGCGCCGTTTCTTGGCGAGGAAGGAAGGATTCGCCTACTCGTTGGGAACCAACGAAGACGACGAGAAAATTCCCATACACCCCCTTTTCTCCTGTCACACTCTCCGCTTCATATTACCAACAAAAATAACCGAAAACAAAAACCAAAACTGAAACCAAAACCGAAACAATTCCTCACTCGGACTCGTTCTTTTGCTCCGACTGAATCACCCCTCGATACGTCACGGGTGACGTCACCTCTCGGCTCCAAATAGCACCACCTGTTATATATATATATATATATATATATATATATATATATATATATATATATATATATATATATATATATATATATATAAATATAAATATATATATATATGAGATGATTTAGCATGCATGTGGTCAAACTTGGGAGAGTAATCATAAACGAGAAAGTTGACTTGTGTGGATGAACCAGTCAAAACATGAATCCAGAAGGTCACGAGCAGAAATAACGTGTTGGGGACATTAATATGACAGAGAAATCGAGACGTATTTTGTTGACATTAGATTTGAACAATATAAATAATGAATCTATTCATCATATTATTATTAATGACCAAGAAAAAGAAACGAGATTTACTATGCCATTGACTTTAATGAACCTAAGAGACCAGTCAAAAAGCAAAAAAGGAGAGGGTGGAAATTGAGCTCTCACCTGTTCAAGCGCATGGAGTCCACCTCATGCTCGTACCAATGTTTTCACAAGCATACGAGCTTGCATGTGTCATGTCACGTGTCTTTCGTGAAGGCAAAGATATATTCGAATTATGTTTTTGCCTTGCCGAGTTATATATTTTCAGCTTCATTTTCTTTGATTTTTAGTTTTTAACATACAAGTAATTTAGTCACCTTTTATAAATCATAAACGAACGATCCTCGTATGTTGGATATAGTCAGTCCTAATCAAATATTTACCAAGTTTAATTCATTAAAAATATTTCTCAAATTATGTAATCAACTAATAAAATTTTATTTTCCTCTTTTAATTATCAACATTTCAGTCCCAACTTTTAATTACAAATTATTCACATAATTAGTTAATTCACATATAATTAGTTATTTTTAATATTTTAATATTTATATTTTCAATGATTACATTAGGATTTCTATATTTATGAAAATAAAATATTTAAAGTAAAACATTTAATCTCGTTTCTTTTATAAAAATATCATAGTTTGATTTATCATTAAGCACATACGATATTTTCGTCAACAAAATCGATAACGTAAAAAAAATACGAGATTAAATATTTAACTTTCGTAAATATAAGAATCTTAATATAATTTTTAAAAATATAAAAATTAAAATATTAAAAATAACTAATTATATAAAATAATAAATAATTAATCCTACACATGATATAAATATGGATGCAGACCACAGCTAAGACTTCCAAATCACCACCACTTTTATGTAGGGTTCTTATAGAATACACTAATATGTAGATAGGCATACCGGAGGCAGGCATTAGTGTCCACTCCAAAAGGCACCAGAGTGAGTTGATAGAAGATGAAAGTTGTACCAAATTTAGTCCATCCATAGACATTTAAAACTCAAGCCCATCTGGTCCCTGTGGCACTGAACAATCTGCTTAAATGAGAAGCCTCCAAATTGGACTGTGTTGTTGACAAGGGGGAAAACACGCTGCAAGTGCATCAATGTCTTGAGGCACCCTTACAGAAGCATGCTTTCAGAAAGCTTGAGCCCACTTGCATGTCATTTCCAGGTCGGCTTTCCACAAGCTGTAATGGCTACCTAACCCTACATTGAACATAAATGAATCAGATTGCCCATGTCTTTAAAAGTAAGGAGTCTACTCATGCTCCATGAAAGAGGAGGCAGGAAAAGTCATAGCAGTATTTTGAGTCAGTGCCATCACCTATTAGCTTGACAATGACAAAGCATCTACAGAAGAAATTGGACATGGCCATATGATCATCCAGAGATTTGCTATTCTGAAGCTGCGGAGATATTTGATCTTAAAGGACAAGCTTTGGTGTCATGGTAAAGTTGCTTGTTTACAATTCGATGACCAGGGTTCGAGTATCAGATACAAAACCTGCCTACTTGCATGAGTAAGATGGCGTGCATCGACCCTTCGTAAACAATGTATCGAAGAAAGCTTCCTATACTTCTTACAACTCATGTAGAAACCACAGCACATGTAGAACCCAATTTGGTGAACTATTCTGAAGGACGATTTTCATGCGTGAAATGTCGACAGTGTGTTATATTGTTTTACCAAAAGAGAAAGATGACAAGAGAAAAATTCGTCGACCACTTACTTGATAAGTATCGACAATATAAGAATGGCACATGGAAGAGGAACCACCTATCCGATTGGTTCTGTCTGAAAGCTAATCATACAAAGTTAGGTCTAATGACGACAACCAAAGGAAAGCGGCGATAGCCACGAACACCAAAAGAAACATAAGACTTGTGTTCCGCATGATTTCCTCAATATCCACTACAACATTAATCGATTTCAGATCATGACTTTAACTGAATTCTTTTAGTTAGTACTTGAGATGATCTACATTATATAGAATTGGCTTCAGACATGCTGCATTATTTCATAACATACAGATAATCTGAAGCCGCGTATTAAAGAGAAGGAATTTATTGCAAGATGAATGTTCATCTTTACCAACTAAGGCTACTCTTTTTCTCTGTTCGTCGATAACGAAAAGCTTAACACTGCAAGTTTACCTCAGTGACAAAAGAAATGAATCAACACCTAATTCAGATTCCATACCATTGAACATCTGGAGAAAACTTCCGATTCCAACCAGTAGAAGACCTGACACAGACAAAATCTATGCTTCACCTGTTTATGTTGATGTTGCTGATAATGAAACACCATAGAGATTAAAATCAAAGGTTCTATCATAAGAATAATTGGACAACCAACTTCAGATAATATAATGCATATTTAATTGTTCAATTAACAGTGTAGATCATTCAAACAAACAAGAAGCAATTTACCTACGGCTCTGAGCAATTGAGAAAAAAAAGGTGCTAGATTTATACCTCAGATCTTGATGATCTTGGCAGCTTTGATCACAGGGTTGGCCCTGGCGATCTCCTCCCTCCCTAAGGCCTTGTAATCGAAGGAACACTCGTGGGCATCGGAGTAACGGTGGCGACCGCAGAAGAGGTCGCCGCAGCGGCATCGGAATCCGGTGAGACCCACCTTTTTCCGGCAAGTGGAGCACCTGTTACTGAATCTAACAGGAGTCGGGGATTCCTCCCCGGGCTTTGACGACTCCTCGTCGAGCTTTGTAGTGGAAGAAGCCGCGACAGTCATCGCTGGGGCCGGAGATTCCGGCCTGTGAATGGTGGATTCATCGCATGATTTCGGAAGCGCGGAGGAAGGTGGCGGCTGGGGTGATGATGATGGCGAGGAGGGTGGCGTAGCAGAACGGGAAGAAGATGATGAGGGCTTGAAGATCTCTGCTTCATCCTTGTCAAGATTGCAACTTTCTCGAGCCATTCCAAAAAGGAATCCGATCCGACAACAAGAATCAACAAGCAGACAGGGAACAATTAATCTAAGCCGAACGACGATAGCAGGACTACGAATCAACACCAGAAAATTTCCCAAATCACCCAAAGCTGGAATTTTGCAGAACTGAAGGGAAAACCTAATAGAAATAGGTTACGAGACGGATTA
Organism: Musa balbisiana; assembly: GCA_004837865.1. Classification (NCBI taxonomy): domain Eukaryota; kingdom Viridiplantae; phylum Streptophyta; class Magnoliopsida; order Zingiberales; family Musaceae; genus Musa; species Musa balbisiana. The sequence continues at coordinate 5,120,622 of CM017196.1, read as the reverse complement.
AGAAGCAAGAAAAGAGGGAATTCAGTCTTCGGTTGAATAAAGAGAAAACAAGAACGATGAACAGGAGGAGGAACTTGAAATCAAGCTCAAATTTTTTTCACGCGCTTCCACGGAAACGACGGTGGAGATCCATAAAAATCGAAGAAACTGATCAAGATCGATCGGGGAGAGGAATGGCGAGGGATTTGGTAGGAACCGGGAGGGAGGAGGAATGGTAAAGGTGGCAGCTTTGGGGGTCAGGCAAAAAAGAGAGAATAATAAATAATTACGCCAATTATAACCAAGTCATTAGAGAATAAACAAAAAACAAGGCAGACTCGTCTACTAATCATCCATCCAAATGATCAATGCCAAACAATTCGAGACCGTAGAGGACACTCAGCCGTTGGTTGGATCAGCATCAAAGGGCTGTGCGCATCAAATTTTGATGTTGTCACACCAGCAGGTCCCCTGAGCTGTTTATTTCTTTTCCTTTCTACTTCGTATGCGTCTGGCTCTTCGAGATGCAAAAGGCCATGACCTTAACAGACCATTGTGATCTCTCTTGAAGCCGTGCTGAGTCATGAAGACGACAGCGATGCATTCACAGCATGGGCAACATTCCTTTGAGAATCTCATCTCCTTACGCAAAAGATATTAAGCAGTTTCGGAGAAAGATAGATTAATCACAGTGGTTTTTAGATATGTTTCAGGATGATTTTTCCGTAAAGAAATCCTTTCCCCCATCATGACAGTCTCTGCCCCGCCACCTTTCCGATACAAGAAATTTGGCACGAATCTAGCTTTTCGTCGGGCAACGCGAACTTACGTCCTCTCTCTATCGTGGCCGAGATGAGAAGGTTTATTGGGGAAGATGTGGTGAGGTGATGGGTGCTACGATTGAGGTAGCCTGAGTGGTGCTGAATCTTCTTAGGATTTCGATGATGGGGGCTTGGTCTGGAGGTTGTCGGAGAAGCGCTGCAAGTTAGATCGAGTCCTGGAGGTGAGGTTGGTGTGTTGTTGCACTTGTGCCTTCAGGTTCATGCCCCCCCCCCGTTGGTTAAACCGTCATGCTTGCAGACGACGATGTTGCCCACCTTGACACAGTACAGCTCGCGATTGTCACTAATCCTAAAAATAATTTCACATCTTTTCTTTTGGGACGTGTTTCAATCAATCTATCTCTAGCAGTAAGTTGTGAGACAACTACCATATGTATAGGCTCGATCTCTTCTACCTTCTAGTGACTATCCTCAATTCATCTCCACACATGAAAATTTTCTTAACAGTTATTCATAATTGCTAGCAATTACATTACGGTCGCAAGCAGACCTAAATGCCTGAATAGTAGTTTTGTTGAAGCTATTTGGATGCTTTGGTGACTGGATTCGGGATGGGGTGGCAGTTTATATCAAGCAACCTATGACTGAAATAGAGAGATGAAGCAACGTCTAATGAAAAGAACTTCTACGGACAAAGACATCATATGGAGAAGATTAGGCCGGTCGATCAAATTCAATGGATATGCAAACGTTAACGCCAATTTGAGAGGGCAGCAACTCAAATTAGTGAACAGCATGTAGCTCAAATGCAACAACGATCCTGGGCTTTAACACAACCTGGCGATTCATCAACATAAAATTCAGATTGATGTTTCTTCCTTTCTGTTGAAGATATCGTTTTCTCATGCTTGAATGAAAGAAAAAGACGGTGATCCCGATTAAATTTAATCAGAATTCAAAGGTCCGATAAAGCTGCTTTCAACAACATGTCCAGTTTATGTATGAACTACTATTACCAGGTTCAATTTACCGCACCCAACAGGAATTTGAAAGAATCAAAGGCTGCTCTCTCAGGCTGCTGGGGCATCGGTCATTTCCTGCTCTACGGGGGTTGGGGCCACAGGATAATACTTGTAATGAAGCTCACCCACATCATCTCCAGAAAGTTTCTTCCAACCATCAGGGCCAACATGATAAACTGTAAGAAAAGCACCACATGAGGCTAGAGATCTCTAGACAAGCAGTACCAGAATTTTAATGGAAATGACCTTTGAATATGAACCGGAAGAATATGATGAAAATGAAAAAGAAAAAGTTGATCCACTTGTCAATATTATTCAGTGGAAGCAGTGGAACACTTGCAAACATAGTAAAATAGAAAAGGTCAAGTGTCCAACAAAAAGTAGACATACCACTAGCCACTCCACCACTAGCTCCATCACGAAAAGTTGCATGGTAAATGGCTCGGCGTGCCAGTTCTGCAGCTTCCTCGACTGGCATGTCAAAACGATACCTAACAGATAGACAAATACAAGTTAATCCAGCTTAAGCAACCACGAAAGATAAAAACAAAAAGAAACAACGACAACAACGACGACTACTACTGGATAACAAATGCCTACCCACTATCAAGAACACCATAAGCATATGGACTTCCTGACCCAACTGAAAAGCGTGTTCCCTTGAGCCTTCCACCTTCACTGTCAACATAGTACAATCCAGGCCCCTAAATCAAAGAGGACCGGTCATTCAGCTGAATTGAAGATAGGGAAAAGATATGAACTAACAGAAACTTAGTTATACCTTTTCATCCCATCCAGCGATCATGGTTCCTACTGAAAGGCCCATTCCACGATAAGAGTAAAGTATGTTTGCCAACAGCTTTGAAGCACCTGTGACTGAGATCCTTCTCTTGTTTGCCAGTTCATGCAGGCGGCACTGTACAGGATAAATATGAAGACTATCAAAATATTTCACAGAAATAACCAAAATTCACTAGTAATGGACAAATAACAAGATAATTAAGGTAAAAGACCCACTTGTATAAGCATACTATCAAGTGTACACTATACACAAACATGTACAAACAAGAAACAGCTATACCTTGATCCCTAAGTTCCTATGCCAGAATTGGCAATCTGCAGCACCTCCAGCCATTGTACCAAGCATATATGGATTGATCTCAATAATTTTCTTAACACTCTGAGAAGCTGCAGATGAAAGAGATTAAAGGTGCAGTAAGAAAACCAAACCATTGGACAAGCAGCTTGATGCTCAATTTAACTGATCATTCACTTTGAAAATGTTGATAATAAGTCGAAAAAAGACCCAAAAGCTTATCATGATGTCTAGGAATGATCTATTTAATTAATTGATAATAAGAGTAAACATGTCCTATAAACATTAAATTGAGCAAGAGGCACATTTAGTTCCTAGAAAAAGAACAGGCAAAAGCTTATCATGATGTCTAGGAATGATCTATTTAATTCATCTTTGTCACCAGAGGATACGGAAGCACGTTCCAATGCAAAAAAATTTAGCTGTTAGTAATTTTTTGGTTTACTTTGCCTTTATGATAAAGATTGCAGATCATCCCAATCATGTAATAAACAAATTCACCAACCCACAACAGTGTGACATTCTAAACCCATAGAAACTCATTGCAAGCATGCAAGAGAAGCATGAAATCATCATATGTGAGAAGAAAGAAGAGCTACCCCTGTAAAAGAAGCACATCAGTTTTGAACTCATAAATAGTTGCTAATAAGAGAAGGTTTAGCTTTAGGGGTCGAATGGTCGATTATAAATTTGTTTTTCAAAAGGACCTCTGACAGGGTCAGCCCATGCTTTGGGCTTTGAGACTGGACTCCTGAAAGTTAATATGGGCAAACTCACCAATAGTCCAATCAAGATCCACATCCCAGCAAGTTCAGTGTCACCATACTTATATTGGCCTGGTCCAAAGACCAAACTATAATCTTAAGCAGTGGCCATGAAAGTTTAAGCTTAAATTTAATGAAATTTAGCAAACACTTCTAGTTAAGCCTCAAGCTGAGAAGCATGTAGATAATTGTTTTGGATAACTTCTCTCAAGAAAATGACTGATAACAGTGCATCAACATAGGTATACTAACTTTCTAGTACCGATCAAAGTATCATTCATATCACTTCATACACAATTAAATAAAGCTTTTTTTCTAATTTCTTAAGTACACCAAATTCAATTATACAATTCTTCAAATTTTAAAAACTTGGGGCTTATATATTTTATATAAGATGATCATGGTAACAAAAACAACCACTTAAAAAAGAGAAAGGCTACTGAATGACCAGGTATAACCGCCAAGATATAAGGCTGTTTATTGCAAAAGTGCCAAGCTTATCAATGGCAAATACACACTTTGTGTTTAGTAGCACAGCTAAATGCAAATAACTACACACTTCTTCAAATAATTAACTTAAAATGACTGCTTAAGAGGATTACAAACAATCAACAAGTCTTTTCCTCATAAAATCCATTGACAGATAAATGTTCAATCAATCTTGCAATATAACACAGTATTCAAAATCAAATTCTGCTAATTTCTGCACAATCGCCAATCACAGATTTTTTTTCCTTGGTAATTCATTATCAGTGTCACAGAGGCGCACAGGAAGCAAACAAGAGCAGAATTTTAACAAAGGATCATTTTTTTAGGCTTCTCTATATAGACAAAGTACAATTTGCAGATTTCTTGTATTGCAATTTTTGTCGTTGGCCAAAAATAAGGTAGGCAACTCAAATGATCAACCGTTCCCATCTTAAGATAGCATAACCCTACACATTGCTAGAAGAACCGTAAGGAAAAATGCAAATCATAATAGCAACCAACAAACTAAATGCTTACAGATATATCCTCCCATGCTAGCACGCGAATCGGGCACCTAGAACAAAGCTCACGAAACAATAAAAAACATACGTCAGAACAAGCCGGAAGTTGGAACGAAGGGGGCGCGAAGAGGTCCTCCCCGAGATCGTCGACAGCGCCGCCGGGGATCGAAGGAAACGACTGAAGACCACTCAGATCAAGCTTCATGATTCACGAGATGCGAAGACGAGGAGGGCAGATGACTCGAGAACAAGCGAGAAGAAACCCTAGATCGAGTGACGAGTTAATAGGCGACTGGGGAAGGATGCTTGGAAGAGGGGAAAGGTGGAAGAGGACCTCCATTTATGAAGATCCGACCCGAACCGCTCGCTTCGTAAGGCGGCATGGTCAATGTGCCGAAACGGGTATACGCCCGTATAGGACTACGTTGGGCCCATGCCAAGCAAGTTTGCGTCCGATGACGCCTTCCTTGAAGATGAAGGCGAGCGTCGTCGTCCCTTTCGCTGGCTTCACCATCTGGATCGCCTCCTTCTGAAACCCATCGAACTGAAGCCACGAGAAAAGAAACAATAAATCAATACCAATCACAAACCACCTAGAACAAAGCTCACGAAACAATAAAAAACATACGTCAGAACAAGCCGGAAGTTGGAACGAAGGGGGCGCGAAGAGGTCCTCCCCGAGATCGTCGACAGCGCCGCCGGGGATCGAAGGAAACGACTGAAGACCAACACTCAGATCAAGCTTCATGATTCACGAGATGCGAAGACGAGGAGGGCAGATGACTCGAGAACAAGCGAGAAGAAACCCTAGATCGAGTGACGAGTTAATAGGCGACTGGGGAAGGATGCTTGGAAGAGGGGAAAGGTGGAAGAGGACCTCCATTTATGAAGATCCGACCCGAACCGCTCGCTTCGTAAGGCGGCATGGTCAATGTGCCGAAACGGGTATACGCCCGTATAGGACTACGTTGGGCCCATGCCAAGCAAGTTTGCGTCCGATATCTCATTGAAGTGGACTCGGGTGTGGATCTAAATGGGTATGTAATCCTAACAAGCATAATATAATGTAATATAGAAATATGGGCAATTTTGAGAAGAGATTGTTATTGGCAATCCTTTTTCTCCTATATATAATAATATATATATATTTTTTTATTAAATATAATTTTTTGATTGTATTTTTATTTCTCATAATTCCTCAATTATTTTAGAATATAAAATCTTCTAGATTGAACTTTCAAGTCATTGTATAAATATCTAAATGATCATCTTCCTAACTCGACATCTTAAATCTTAAAAATATGATATCGATATAATAAGTATAAAAATTATTTTTCACCTACTCCTCTTGATATTCAAATTGTACTATTTGATTATCTATCATTTTTTCACCATTTTATGTAAATAACAATAAAAGATATCCTCGCTGAGGAATCCATATATATCCAAACTAATAAATGAAAAAAATAGTATTTAAAAATTTACATGTCATAATAATATTCAAATGTAAATATATCCAATATAAATATAACTAAATATATCCAAATATAATCATGATCAAATAAATATAAATATATCAAAAATAAATCTATGATGAAAATTTTATTTATAAAATTATAAATATATTAAAAAATTAAATGCAAAATCAGTTTAGTAGTTAATGTTGGAATGTTGGAGTCATAGACCATAGATTTAATTCTCTCTCTCTCTCTCTCTCTCTCTCTCTCTCTCTATATATATATATATATATATATATATATATATATAGTAATAATAATAATAATAATAATATATATATATATATATATATATATATATAATAAGATAAATTGACTAAATACTATAACTAAGACAAATTGAATAAAAATCAAATGAAAACTAACTTATATACAAAAATATTTATAATAATTATGTTTAATAATAATAATAATAACTAAGAAAATAAAATTATAGTGTTTTTAGCCTATCTACTTATTCAAAAACAATGTTATCGAGGTCAATGAATTTAAAACTCAATGAAAATTAGTTTATATAAAAAAAATTAAATAATTATCACAATGACAACCAAATGGAAAGACTTGTAAGTCACTTAGGGTGTCTTTATATTCTTATATTCAATGTTCTTGAACAGTAGTAATTCATAGAATAGATTTAGAAATTGAAGGGAGGATAAACCTATTCGAAAATACTATTAACTATTGATAGATTCACTCTATTGACCAATCATAAAAAGAAAAAACTGATGTCATGTCAAATATATTCTTATGATTAAGAAAAAGTAAGGGTACCATTGGAAAAATGATATATCCTTAAAAACAAAAAGAGATTTTTCTCTAAAAATATTAGCATATCCGGTTAAATCTGAAATGTTCACAAAGTGTCATCTTTTTTCTGCACGAATCATAACAGTATACCGTGCCATTTACTCTTCATCCGACGGACAATAAGCTGCCACGTAAAGACGCAACTCTGGCTGACACGCCGTTCGACGAGGCTACTCAGAAGTGGCCACGTGTGTGAGCGTACACGTACTCGCCTAAGCTGTTAGTAATATATTAAGAACGAATTCTAACAAAAAATTCATATTTTTGGAAAATTCCTAAATAGACCCTCTGATCGTATGGAAAATTCATTTTTGCCCCTCCGCTGGCCAAGCCGCCAGGGCCGCCTCCGCTGACCTCGTCGGCCCAGCCGCTGCACGGCTCGCCCGCGATCCTCACACGAGGCGGCTTCGGCGGCAAAGGCATGCGGTCGACGGGGAGGGCACGCGGGCCGCCTCCTCTCCTTCGTTGCCCGCGGTCGACGGCGAAGGCGTTCCCCCTCTCGGCCGACGGTGAGGGCACGCAGCCGCCCCCTCTCCTTCCTCGCCCGCGGTTGACGACGCGCCCCTTTCCTCCCTCTCCTACGGTCGATGACGAGGGCTGCTGGCGAGGGGAGGGGGCGGGTCTATGAGCGACGGCGAGAGCCACGGGTAATTAAAAATGATGGGGCGAGAGCCACGGCGAGAGCGACGGCGAGAGCCCCAGGGATGGGGCGAGTCTACGAGTGGCGGCATAGTGATAAAATGGTCATTTAAAAAAATGATGTTGTTTCGAAAAATTTCAAAGCTAGGGTGGTTTACGGGAAATTAAAAAAAGCAGGAAAATTTCCGAGAAGTCGCCGTATATAAATAAGAGACTAGTGTCACCCCCGATGGTTTTGGTCTTCGCCGTTAATAGGGAGAGTGGGAGATATATCCCGCACAAAGCCACCGGCCATTCGATCCGGCGAACCGCATCGACGAGGCGAAGGTGAGCAATCTCTTCGCTATATTGCTGTAATCGAGAGGAAAGCTTCTTTTTCTTGTGTGTTTTCATGCCCTTTTGATGGGCTCGAGCGAGTTCTTCATGTTCGTAATGGTAATTGTTCGCCGCTCGAGTTGCGAACGAATCGTTGTGAGAAGCCAAGCGAGGAAGACATCATGGTTGAAAATGTGCCGAGAAAGGGGCAGAAAACGCAGACTGAGATCGGGGAAATATCTTGGACGAGGAGTATAAGTGTGCTCACTGCTTGGTGAACCCACCTCCGATGCAACGCATGCCAGGGATACATTTTTTGAATCCTTGATTCCATTTTTGATCGCGTTTGAGATTGTTATATCTAGAGATTTATGATTTTAGAGTTATTTCTAAGACTTGTGGATGTTCTGTAGCTGTTCGATCGCTGTACGAGAGATGAAGTTGGTACCCAGGGAGGTGGAGAAGATAGCCCTCCACAATGCTGGTTTCCTGGCGCAGAAGCGCCTGGCTCGCGGCCTACGTCTCAACTACACTGAAGCTGTAGCGTTGATTGCGACACAGGTGCGTTTTAACCCCATCTTGTTGGCCTCATGCTCACCCAGCAACTAATCTTTGCTTGCGTCCTTCAGTTTTTGGTTTTTCATTGTAGATAATTATTTGCGATGCGTGCCTTCGATCGTGAAGTTCGTCGATAAATTTTGTTAGTGTTTGTCTGTTCGAAAAATTGAACACACTTCAATTTTGTGTTGTAATGCACTGTTGATTTTTGCGACCTTCAGTAACAGAAATCAGTGGTGGTCTCTTGGCCTTTCCAATGTCTGTGTTTTTAATGATACATTTTTGAGGAACTCCTGGCAGTCAGCTGGTGGCAAGTTGCTCTAATCATGATTCTGAGTACAGGTCCTTGTATGTAGCATAGCGTGATGTAATAATGCAACATGCAGAGCTTAATATGGTCATTATAATAAGTGACTTTTGACACTGGTATATGCATCAACACATAAGAATCTGTTCTTTTAGCTTTCTGATATCTTCTATGAATCGTGATGATTATTTTGGTCTGGGATATCTTCTATGATCTTTTTGCTTTTTATTGAGCACTTTCTTGCAATGACTTTGAATTAATGATAATTGATGCTACTTAAACTTCTGGAGCGTTTTTGTTAGATAACCTGCCTTATCAAGAATGACTCAAAATAGTTCACTATCATGTAATGATGCATGAGTTTTCAAATGATACATCAAAGTCTCATAATTCAAATGATATAACTCCTGTTCTATGAACTTATTACGTAGATTCTAGAATTTGTTCGTGATGGAGACAAGAAAGTTTCAGATTTAATGGACCTTGGAAAGCAGCTTTTAGGGAGGTAAGTGACTATCTGAGTTATGCTATATTTATGTAGATGATGTAATCAATACAAAGAGCTGCAGACAATAGTTTTTTGTTTTGCGGTTTTTGTTAGTCAAAACAGCTCTACATGATCTCATATACTTTATTCACAAGGATTAGTTCTGCTAAGGTGTGAGGGTATGGATCATAAAACTGATGTAGAAATGTAATCTTGCCTTTTATGTCTTAATTTTTGTGAACTTCATGGAGAAGTGAGAAATTTGTTAGTTTGGCACCATGTTTTGCCATTTTTATTCTTCTTATGCCTCTTCTTGTACTTTAAAACATTTTAAACTAGAAATATGGTGCTGCAGACCACATGCTATCTCAAGATGACAAGACCTTGGCTGAAATGAGAAAGCCAAAAACGAAATCAAGTTTGGTTTTGCTTTAAAATCAAAACCACATGCTATCTCAGGTCATCTTCATTTGGGGAGCAGAAGCGCCAAATATTTTTAATTGTAATTTTGGCCCTACTTAATGGGCAAGTAATGGAATAGTTTGGTTTTGCTGAAAAAAAAAAAAATCAAGGTTTACAATATTGCTTGTACTAGTCAGTACAAGCAAGTGGTTACTGGTCAGATAGTGAACTGGGATGCAGGTTAGGCAGTTTTGTTAGGTTTGGTCCAGTATAGGCTACACCACTAGTAAGCTTCCCGTACTTGGGTTACTAGGCACTAGATACCCCAATACTGAACAACACTGTCATTAAGCCTACGTCTGATACCCCAATACTGAATGACATTGTCATTAAGCCTACCATCTGCATCTGGTACATATATTCCTTTTTTTAATGATGATAATTGTCATGATTGTTTTCTCTCTTTCTTTCCTCCTCCTAGTGCTGTGGTCACTTTTTGCTCCCTACTCTATCATCGTCGCCCTTCCTCTTTGCTGAGTTGTTGGTGTCTGCACCTCCGTCACGTCACTGTCATCATCATGCAGCCATTGCTATGTCCTCCTTCCATTACACGTCACCTCCTTTTCCTCACCCTTCCGCTGCCTACTCCTGCTCCTCTACCACCTCCACATCCTCTTGCCTCCTCCTCCTCCATCTCCTTCCCTACCTCCCCTTCTTTGCCTTTTCTTCCACCTTCTCTTCCTCATCCTCCGGTTGGACCTGGGTCAGTCATTGAGCATAATGCCTACCATAAGTGCTGAAGATTTAGATGGAAGTAGATAGGTTTAGGTTCACAAGAATAAGCTCATTACTATGGCATGGCATAAGCAAAGTTGGGAGGATGGATATGTTCATTGAGTAAACAACAGGCCAAGCTATTTGAAAATCAAAGATTCTTGCTCGCTATTTTTCTTTATTAATGTAAATGCCATAAGATAATCTGGGAATTGGCAGCTCTCACCAAAAAGGCCCATGTGAGATTAGTGGTCACTAGTGACTAAGTACCAGATTATGTTTCTGTATGTTTTTAATTATAGTCATCAATTGCTTGAAAAGTGCTGTTGTGTTAGATGAGAAGATAGGATGTTATTGTTTTTTTCTCTCAATCATAGTTGATTTGCTTCAGGGCTAGTCTTGGTATCATGGTTAGGTTGTTCCTTTACAATTTGGGTACCATGCAATGAGTTATGAAAATAACCTCTCCATTGTTGGGACAAGACTGTAGATTAGCACATCTCATACATTAGATTGCTTTTATAGTTTTGTTGCTTACAAGAGAATGATCTTGAGCTTGTTGACCATTATGGTTCTAAATCTTGGGTACCGGATCCATAGCAAACCATTCGTTGTTGATAGTCGTTACCGTCATAGTTTTGAATCTTGGGTACCGGATCCATACTAGTCTATTGCCGAATTGGTCCGGGCCAGTTCATACTAGCATACTGACACATGAGATATTGATACATGGTATCAAGAAAGGGGGCATGAGGAGGAGGAGATGAAAGGAGAATCCCGGTTCATGCCCGGACAAATAAATACTGATTGGTATATACTGGTCCAGATGAAATCATATCAGTAAAGCTATTCTGGTGCATTAGCTTGTGTTTCAAATTAGCTTTGGGTTTCGGCCCCTCTCCCATCTAAATGGGGAATGGGGTGGGCATGGAAGATGCAGGATGAGGAGGGGACGGGGTAAGCACTCCCCACCCCCGCCCCTGCCTCTTCCCCGTTTGACATCTCTAATACTAGACATACATATGAAACATACTGAGTTGGTTACATCAACTTTTTGGGTATTTTTTTATAATACACTGACCTATAAACCATAGATGATTTGTAACTATCTTAAAAGATCGTCTTTAAATATGAGGTAGTCTGATAATTATCACCTTAAATTTTAAATTAATATCTTCATTATCCTCCAGCCAGTTCCAGGGTTGCTGAATAGATACTTTTTTATCTGTTTCATTTCTCCATCTGCTTTGGTTCTTTTTGTTTAATTTCTATTCTGTAATCGTGGAGGCATTTGACCCTACAAGTTGCACCTGCCACCAGCTGGCATGTGTATGGTATATGAAAAGGAAAGCATTAATTCTTATGTCATCCGATGTTTCTCACTGCATCTTGAAATATGCTCTTTGTTATCTTGTTGGGACTTCACTTTTGACATAGTGATACAACTGTTTCTTGCTTCCACCACCTGATTATGTTTGTCTTTGTGTGGTTATCAGGCGACAGGTTCTTCCAGCCGTTAGACATCTTTTAGATACTGTTCAGGTTATTCCTTCATATTTGTATAGTTTAAAATTTGCAGCCATGTAATTGCTATAATTGAATGTTCGTATTACTATTATTAACTTACAGAGAAAACCATCAGCAAATTGTGATTGGAAAAAAAAGAAAATATATGATGAGGTGCTCAGACCTGCAATATTCTTGGTTAACATAGTGTACAATTTACATCTCACCTGCAGCAGTCTTGCACATGGATTTAACTTTCTATTTACTCTTAATGCTTAAGTTTCTTTCCCCTCTCCTCTTCAAATTAATGGTCAGTCATTTTTTGTTTTTCATCATCAGCAGAATTATCTTATTTCTCGGTGTAAGTTTGTTTTTCATTGTTGTAGCTCCTTATTTAGATGATTTAATATTTACGAGAGCTGAAATAGTGGTAATTCACAATTAAAAATTCGTTGGGTCTTGTTCGGGAAAAAAGAAACTACTCCCTGCATAAGAAATACCTATTTATATGTTAGAGAAGTAGTCAAAAGAACTATATTGTGCATGTTTGCTTCATTGATGAAGGTCAAATAAGTGAAAGGTGTTGGTTTCCATTGCATGGAATGCATTTCCTATTTTCTCAAAATTAGTTTTATTTAATTCATCCTAGATATTCTTCTGGTCTGCAAAAGAACAAGGGCTAGTAGCAGAACAAGTTTTTTCATATATGTTGAGTTTTAAAATCTTTTCCACAGGTTTTTTTTGGTATTGGTGGTTTCTTGGTGATCATTAAAGCATTTTAAGCATTTTCAATGATCATCAATTGATATTTATCATTCTCCTCTTGATACCCTTCAGTCCTGACAAGTTTGAGGCTCTGCTTTCTGCTTTAATTAGACAAATATTATGTCTATGTTATCTTCCAGCAAACTATTTGTTTTTGGATGTTTTTAAGATTGTTTTTGTGATGATAGACGCTTTTGTTGATTTTTTTTCTATTACAATTTCCTGCAGTACTTGACATTTCTTCTTCTTTAAGGTTGAGGCAACATTTCCAGATGGGACAAAGTTAGTCACCATACATGATCCAATTGCAAGTGATAATGGAAATTTAGAGCTGGCATTACATGGTTCTTTCCTTCCAGGTAGAGCTCTCCAAGATTATCATCTCCTCAAACAAATGAACAAGCTAGAGACCTGCACCACTTAAATGCTTGTCTTTGTTCCATATATTTAATAGCTAAAATTTGTTGGACACACCAGCATGTGTTGGAAAAATTTTCTGCTTTGGAACCTGTCTTAGATATAAAATTATAAATTATTTTTATTTACTTCGTCTGTCCTATACAAAAACTGGGTTCTTGCTGGAATGTCACCATGTTCAAAGTGTATACTGCACAGAAACAAAAAGTCTTCTCTTTTTAATATCTTATACTCATTCATCATGTCACCTTGTATTTAGCTACTCCAACTCTATGAATGATGTTTTTAACTTAATCCTTGGCCCATTAAACTATTTTGGTAAGTTGAATTTTCTACTTTATGTTCTCTACAGTCTACACATTAACAAAACAATATTAATCTTTGAATATCAAATCTCCTGCATTATTGGAGCAAACAGATCGTGTTTCACAGTGTTGATTTCTCATATAAGATTTATCAATGTGTTGGTACCTTTAAGGCTTAAAGTTTATACTAGGTTAACTCTATCATTATGCATACATCTATGTAACACAATAGTCTTAGGTTAACTTAAAATCTCCAGTACTTAATGTAGAAGATTCAAAGTAAAAGATCCAAACCGTCATAGTTGATCCAGATTCTATTAAGGATCTCTAAGTGAAACATATGATAAAGTTTTTTGCCCGCCTGTCAACTCATCCAGAAATGAATAGTCCAAAGTTTATTGTTTCACTTAATATTTACACCACTTGATGAATCAGTAAGTAGATCTTAAATCTCATGATTTTTTTAATATGGGGCACTTCATTTTGGATTGTCGATTTTCTATTTGGCGGTTATTGACTTGAACTGGAAACTTGCATTGTCAGGTCAACCTGAGATGAACCACACATATGCATGTACATATATGTATATACATACATATAATCAAGGTCCGTCGTACCGAAGCATACTGCCCGGTATGGGCGGTACGTACCGGTCCGACAGATTACCGGTACATGGACCGCCCCGTACCGCTACAGTGCTACAGTATGAAAAAAATAATAAAATTATCGGTACGCCAGGGTGTACCGCTCGGTACACCAGTACCATATCGTACCGAGCCCTGATCGAAACGTCGGTACGGTACGATACGGCGAATCTTGCATATAATAACATATAATATACATATACACACACACACACACACACACACACACATATATATATATATATATATATATATGTATGTATTCATCTACAGAACTTTTTTCTTGTCTCTATAATTCTTTTTGAAATGTTGTATATATATGATATTGAGCATGGATGTACACAGGCCAGTGAAGGCACTGACTAGTTGGCAAAATTTGTAAGGATTTGAGGGTCTAACATCAACATACTTATGGAGAGCAGCGAGGGTCTCTTTTGTTGTTGTTGCCCTACCTGAGACAGGTTGTATACATGCACACATGTTTCATTGGTTATCCATCAACGGAATGAAATAGAAGAAGATGAAAATTTGATGCTTTGTACCAGAGTCTGAGCAATAACCATGTGACAACTAAGATCCATGTTGCACTTGATGCTTTGTACCAGAGTCTGAGCAGCATAGTTATTCTTTTCCCTAGGTCTTCCAAATATATCCTAACTGTGCCAAGAGTTTTGGCGATTAACAAAAGGATGCTAACTGTTGGCGTGACTTGTACTGCATTATGCAATATGCCCCTTGCAAACCAGCTCAAACCTTGACTCAAATGGTGCTGAGCCAGCTCCTGCTGGTTTAGTCACTCCTTTTAGGTCAATTTGTCCAATACTGTATGTTGAATGAAGGGGAAAAAAAACAAAAGAAAAGAAAAGGTATCGAATGGGTACTGAATACTAATGGTGGGTATCCCTAATTCCCTGTGCATCGTTATGTTGGAACAGTATGTGCTTCTTGGTATATATCAGCATGAATGGAACTGTCATCCTTAATGCTTGTTTTTTACCTTGTACTGCTCCTGACTGCTTAAGTGCCTCAGATCAACCCATGCAGTTGACAGTTTTTTAAACTCAAATACTGAATGGAACTCTTACCATGGAGAAGGCCTGACCGCAGCAATAAATTTGCTTCGTTGCAGCCTCAGTGTTAGGAATTGAAATCATATAAATAGTCTGTTTCCATGCATGTCTTGGGTTGCTTTTATCTGACTGTACTTGAGCTCTCGGATGCCAGATGCCTCATGCAGGCTTCCTAATGCATCAAATGAAACTCCTGTTTGAGAACCTAATGGTCAAAAAGGGCATGCATTTAATTCATAACAATGATAAACATTAACCATGTATTGAGTTCATAACTAAGTCAAATTCTTCAAAGTAATTCGGGATATACGTACCCATAACTTTGTTAGTACTTGCTAAATGTGATATACATCCACTGTAGGAATCTGGGTAAGCTGATAGTCACACTGATATGACGTTACTGATCATATTCATGTTTCAGGATATTATGTTGGTCAATTTGTTCTTCTAAGCCTTTTGTTTTTTATTCATGGTAAATTGGAACACTTGAAAGAGCTACATTGTTATTTGTTTTTTCTTTGCTGACATTTTTCTGGGCAAAGTAAAAGCGGATGTTTTAAAAACTTCCGGCTAACCTAATATGCAGAAGAAACTTTTCATTGTAAATACAGTAACTCTATTTGGATTCTTGCAGTTCCTTCAATCGACAAGTTTGTCGGGAATGAACATGACAGCTTCCCTGGTGAAATTATTTTTGGCTCTGGGAATATTGTAATAAACACTGGAAGGAGAGCTGTCACCATAACAGTTGTTAATAAAGCAGATAGGCCCATTCAGGTAAGGTTGCTCTATTCTTGGCCTTGTGCAATTAGTCTGTTTCATGTTTCACCTTTCAAGGATTAGGGACTCCATGTCTTATGGATGGTTGACACACACCATCCCTACACTAGAGTTGACTCAAAGCAATGGCCGATATCTCATTTTCTACCATTCATATAAAACTAGTTAATGATTTGTACAACCATGATAGACACAGGTGTTCTCTGCCGAACTGCTCTACCGTGTCAGTAGTGGAACGACAACCATGCAACTACTGGGAGCCTAAATCTTTCTTTTATGCTCTTGAATTGGTTTGCTTCATCTTGTAACTGTACTACTACTGAAGTAACTGCACCAATATGTCAGTAGTTGAATGAGTCGGTGGAAAGATCTCATTGAGATCTGAAACATATTTGACAGCATATTGAGAACATTAAATTAGATTCTGATGTTGGTGGTTTTGAAATTTGGACAGAAGATGTTGTTAAGTTTTGGTTTATATGGAAAGTTGATTTGGATTTTATTTGAAGATGACAGATTTAGTAATATTGATGATTTAAGAACAGGAGAGCTCTTCCACAGCACAAACTAAAGCTGATTGTCATCTGCCTTACTGCCCTGCTACGAGTTGCACCAACATAGCCATTCCAGTGACAAGAAAAAGAAAGAGATGAGGGGGAAAGGAGATGGAGCCGGAGGAGATATTGTGGAAGTGAAAACCTAGGGATGCAGCCTAAGGCGAACATTCTAGCAGTAACTTTGATCATGGTGGATGCCCCTTGACAAAGCCGTTGACAACTCAGTCTCATTTAAGAACTCTCTCAAGTTCTAGTTGAAATATTCCCCACCCTTGAACGCCATTGGGATAAGCAGTCCTGAGAAGGATATATGCCATTTGTCATTTAAAAAAAAATCTAAATCAATTACACTTAGAAAAGGAGATGTGTCACATTCCTGCATGAAAAGGATATATATGTCACCTGGTATGAGGTGCCATAGGCTGAATGGTGGTCCATGATTCGGAAGCCTATAAGGTATTTGGTATATTGCTTTGTTGTACTTGTTTACGCTCCATATATAGAGGTCTAAATAGCTATGAATTTGTTTTATGTTGTATCAATGGATACAAGGAACATAGAATATGTCATTATTGGGTCAGGGTATGACATGAAACTTAGAAACTTTTAAGGTGCTTGTGGTTTATGTTGATGTTTCTCATAATTTTCTTACATGTTCTTTGTCTTATTGTTATTATACTATTTTGACACAATTCTTTTGCAGGTTGGAAGCCATTATCACTTTATTGAGGTTAACCCATACTTGATTTTCGATAGAAGAAGGGCTTATGGTATGAGATTAAACATATCAGCAGGAACTGCTACACGGTTTGAGGTTATGCCCATCAACACTTTATATATTTTAGATGAAAACTTTCTAGCTTTTGTACAACTCAATAAAACACAAAATTAAACAAATGACATATTTGGAAATCAATAGTGGCTTTGAAATTTTATTCATGAGCAATTGATACATCATTTCTGGATTATGAACGTGTAGGTACTTATTGCAAGCTTCCCTTCTTCATATTTAACATTATCGTCATCATCGTCATCATCATAATCAACAACAACAACAACAAGCCTTATTATTTGGGTTTAGCTGGATTGATCTTTTGTTCTCACCTCTTCATATTTAACATCATTTGTGTAGTTTCACATGTAGTTCAGTGGCACTTGAACATTCCTAGAGATACTGACAAACGAGGGAGGGTGCTTTGAGGAGATCCAGGGCATGCTTGGATTTGCTTTTGTATTTATGGAGGTTCTTTAGATACACTTTGTTAAATTTTTCTAAAAAAGGATGAAATTCTTCATTTCTCAGGATTTACAAATCTACCAAAAAAACATTTTAAAAAGCATCTGTCTAGTTGAAATTGGGTAATGTCCTTTGAATTGTACATATAATGTTTGCAGGTAAAGAGTCATTTTCCATCAGACAACAAAAGTTTATTTTGTCTAGCTTCTTTAGGTGATTGCCTGTGGAACTCTGCTTGCTTAAGAACTCTTTCTAAATTTGCATCGTTACCCTTCTATGCTAAAATAATTTGGCAGAAAAAAGTGCTGTTAGTCAATTATAGGTAGGTGTTGAAGAAAATGATCTTGTTGTAATCAGATTATACATTCTTAGTCCTCTCGATGGAACTATGCTTATTTTATGAAGTTTTTCTATGGTTTATGTCTATATTGTTCGGCTTGGACGGGTAGTTAGAACCTATGTTCCATTAGTGGACTGGCACAACCTGGGGTCAATATTTTGAATTTGATTCTCAGTCAATATATAGCTATTTACTGTTATCTCCTCCTCCCAGGAATTACTGTTAAATGTCTGCATACTAATGTACAGATTATTTTTTTCACATTATTCTCAGGGGAGTCACAACATTGGCAAGACCTCATTGTATATAGTATATATATTACTTAAACATTGATACTTTTGTTCAGACTTCAGTGAAATCAGCAATCATTATGGTTATTCATTTCTTTGACTGAAATACTGTCACTGCATTGGTATTAAAAAAATGCCAATACTTTCATGCTCTGAAAGCACTTTCATTATGACAATAGCAATCTGTTTTGTCAGTGCGCTTCTTGTTCTCCCACAGAAATACATAGTGCTTGCAGAAGAAGCACTGTTCATCATTGTGAGCTATAGAAGTCTTGAAAGTTACCTTTCTTTTCATTTTCCGTAGAAGCCAAAAAATTCTAGGTTTTACTGCTAGATATTCATATATATTATCAATTGAAGTTTTGAACACTAAAAGAAACACTGGCCATGCTCCCCTCACTTTGGAGTTGAAATTTTTGTTGCTGAATTTCTAGTTTTCTTTTTCACAATAGTTATCATTATTGGCAAGCCAGCTTGTGCCATGTAGCTGCACTTTATGTGTACTAATTCATTGATATATTTTAATATAATTACTTTAGGTGCCCACTTATCTGCATAGGCATTCTGCTTAGCTCCTAATGTGGTCATACTTAAAGGCTTAAAGCTTTCGTACAACCTTGTTTCTTGTGGAGCTTGACAATTTGCTTTTGGATCATAAACTTATCCAGCCGGGGGATGCCAAATATGTAACCCTTGTCAATATTGGAGGTGGCAAAGTTATCAGAGGCGGAAATGGTATTGTAGATGGTCCAGTCAATGATTCTTATATAGAAAAGGTGATGGAAAATGTGATAGCAAAAGGCTTTGGCCATGCAGATCAGTCAGATTCCAGGTGCATGTTTGTTTGTTTTTTTCGTTAGTCTGTCAAAGTCAACAGTATTTAGCTTGATTCCTTTTCTATATCTAATGATTGTTGGCAGTGAAGGTGTCACCGGAACAGATTCTAACTTAACCACAGAAGTTTCTCGGGAATCCTATGCAAACATGTATGGGCCTACTACTGGGGATAAGATAAGGCTTGGTGACACTAACCTATATGCAGAAATTGAAAAGGATTTTGCAGTCTACGGCGATGAATGTGTGTTTGGAGGTGGAAAAGTTTTACGTGATGGAATGGGACAAGCTACTGGCTATCCAACCTCTTGTTGCTTAGATACAGTTATTACGAATGCTGTAATCATTGACTACACTGGAATTTATAAAGCAGATATTGGTATCAAAGAAGGAAATATTGTCGCTATTGGGAAGGCAGGAAATCCAGATGTAATGGATTGTGTGCATGCAAACATGATTGTTGGGGTATTTCTTCTACGTTTGATGCAAGATTTATTCTTTTCAAAGCAATAGCTAATCTGTTGGCTATAATGTTTGGATCTTGTATATCTCAATGCAGGTCAGTACTGAAGTTATTGCTGCAGAGGGCATGATAGTAACTGCAGGAGGCATAGATTGTCATGTCCACTTTATATGCCCTCAGTTGGCGCAGGAGGCAATATCTAGTGGTCAGCACTTATACTTGCTAAGCATGATGGTTAACTAATGAGTATAATCTGCTTAGATTTCAATTAAGAAATTCAAGAATCTGGACTATGTAACAAATTTCAGTAAAATGTCATTGAGTAGGATTTGAGAGCTTAATTACTTAGGTTGTATTTTTGTGCTGATGAGGACATAGATAATATATTTAATGGGATGCTGGATGTGCTTAAGAAATCATATACTTGAAAACCAGACCGATCTTACTACCAGGCTTCAGAAATGAAATCATGCATTTAAGAACACATTATAAAAGTATTTATGTGAATGCCAATTCATTCTATTTAATTTAAATTGAATTATTTTATTTTTTATCATTCAGAGTTCAGCATAAGTTCTTTTACTGCATTTAGCTTTATGTTATATTTCAGATTTGTTCCATTAGCTTCATTTTGTGGCTAATATATATACTTCTCTAAGCACTGAAGAAATGTTCTAAACTGTCAGATAATACTTTCTACAAGCTGCATGGAACTTGAAGTCTTGATATCTTTTTTGAGACTTGTGGCTGCATGCAGAAGCTCAAGAAGATATTTAATACTGCACAAACTTTTTGAGAAGGAATTTATAAATAAAATTGTTTTATTTTCTTTTGTTAGAAAAATCCATTACAAGGTTGTCTACTCGAGAATAAATGGAAAAATTGAGAAGAGAAGAGAGAAGTAAATGTGGTTCCATTTTTTTAGAAAAAAAAACAGAAAGTAGCATACTCAGAGAACCTGTTAGGTTTTGAGAATAATAGACTACGTTTAAGTATAATGTGATTAAAATTTTTGTACTGAGCAATTACTTGTACAAGTGCAAAATGAGATAAGTTCGTCTCTGCGCATGACAATTTTATGCTAAAGGGAGACTTGAGTACTTAGCTAGTAGAGTAGCTGCAAGTGAACTATCAGGTATCAAACACATGTTTAGAATGAAGTTGCATAATAGATTAATGTGCTGTTGGTTTCACCAGTGCAGAATGGTCACTGACAGTACATAATGTGATACATCACTAGAGATGCTGTGCCATATATGGCAGGACTAGCTTGCCACATGAATAGGACGACATGTAATATGGTAGCATCACCATAATATGAATTGGCCCTTGTCAGGAGTACTATAACGTTTGTTACATGTATGTGCTAGTGTAGCCAACACCATGCATATATTGGCAGGACATGCTTGCCACATGATAATAGGATGACATGCTAGATATGGTAGCATTCACCATAATATGCATTGGCCCCTTTGTTCATGAGACTATACCGTTTTGTTCCATGTATTGCCTAGTGTAAGCACACCATGCATGGCATACATGTAATGTCATGCTGATCTTATATATTGGCATGCCACGCATGCCATGTGCCAGTGAGATGACGTGTTAGATACTAGAGCTGCTGTGCCATATATTGGCAGGACATGCTTGCCACATGATAATAGGATGACATGCTAGATATGGTAGCATTCACCATAATATGCATTGGCCCCCTTGTTCATGAGACTATACCGTTTTGTTCCATGTATTGCCTAGTGTAAGCACACCATGCATGGCATACATGTAATGTCATGCTGATCTTATATGTTGGCATGCCACGCATGCCATGTGCCAGTGAGATGACGTGTTAGATACTAGAGCTGCTGTGCCATATATTGGCAGGACATGCTTGCCACATGATAATAGGATGACATGCTAGATATGGTAGCATTCACCATAATATGCATTGGCCCCCTTGTTCATGAGACTATACCGTTTTGTTCCATGTATTGCCTAGTGTAAGCACACCATGCATGGCATACATGTAATGTCATGCTGATCTTATATGTTGGCATGCCACGCATGCCATGTGCCAGTGAGATGACGTGTTAGATACTAGAGCTGCTGTGCCATATATTGGCAGGACATGCTTGCCACATGATAATAGGATGACATGCTAGATATGGTAGCATTCACCATAATATGCATTGGCCCCCTTGTTCATGAGACTATACCGTTTTGTTCCATGTATTGCCTAGTGTAAGCACACCATGCATGGCATACATGTAATGTCATGCTGATCTTATATGTTGGCATGCCACGCATGCCATGTGCCAGTGAGATGACGTGTTAGATACTAGAGCTGCTGTGCCATATATTGGCAGGACATGCTTGCCACATGATAATAGGATGACATGCTAGATATGGTAGCATTCACCATAATATGCATTGGCCCCCTTGTTCATGAGACTATACCGTTTTGTTCCATGTATTGCCTAGTGTAAGCACACCATGCATGGCATACATGTAATGTCATGCTGATCTTATATGTTGGCATGCCACGCATGCCATGTGCCAGTGAGATGACGTGTTAGATACTAGAGCTGCTGTGCCATATATTGGCATGACATGCTTGCCACATGATAATAGGATGACATGCTAGATATTGTAGCATTCACCATAATATGCATTGGCCCCTTTGTTCATGAGACTATACCGTTTTGTTCCATGTATTGCCTAGTGTAAGCACACCATGCATGGCATACATGTAATGTCATGCTGATCTTATATGTTGGCATGCCACGCATGCCATGTGCCAGTGAGATGACGTGTTAGATACTAGAGCTGCTGTGCCATATATTGGCATGACATGCTTGCCACATGATAATAGGATGACATGCTAGATATTGTAGACTATACCGTTTTGTTCCATGTATTGCCTAGTGTAAGCACACCATGCATGGCATACATGTAATGTCATGCTGATCTTATATGTTGGCATGCCACGCATGCCATGTGCCAGTGAGATGACGTGTTAGATACTTCAGCATGTATCAAGGAATGTTGCACCTTAGTTATTAATCATAATTCATATAATCTATTCAGTTCTCTCGATGCATCTTTGTAGTTTATCAACAGGAGCATGGCAGAGCCCTAAGTCACTGATTTTCTTTGCTGTGGATGGTAAAACAAGATGATTCTATTGTAGTTGCTGAAACTCTGGATCAGATCTTGTTAATTTTAACTACAAGTACATACCAAGTTTTTAATAGGGCAACAATGTCATATGTTTAGGTATCACAACACTAGTAGGAGGTGGTACTGGACCTGCAGATGGGACTCGGGCAACTACTTGTACACCTGCTCCATTCCAAATGCGGTTAATGCTGCAATCAACTGATGATTTGCCAATCAATATTGGCTTTACAGGGAAGGTACTAGTGTTCCACCTCTAGTTCTGATGTGTATCACATGCTAATGTCACTGATTGGCTTCCACTAAATTAATTCAAGCCGACAATCTTTGCCTCATAAAAGAAGGATAATCACTTCTTTTTCTTCATTTTCACAGACTCCAATTTTTACCTAATATCAATGGAATCTGGAGTTGTATTATTGCTGAAGTGAATCTGAGGTTACATTATTATAAGGAGATGTAGTGATATTGCACCAACAGACACTTTATTTCTTACCCACTAGTACTATTTGTATATTCAGAATGATTTGTCTAATTCTCTTTGCAAACATTCTAATGGATATCCAGGGAAATAGTGCAAAACCAGAGGGGCTAGTTGAGATAATTAAGGCAGGAGCAATGGGTCTTAAGCTGCATGAAGACTGGGGAAGTACTCCTTCAGCAATTGATAACTGCTTGACAGTTGCTGATGCTTATGATGTTCAAGTAACTTTCATGATACCTCATTCTTATGATTTCTTTGTCTTAGATGTGTATTTCTTGACATTCCTTTGAAATCTTGACCAGGTCAATATTCACACAGATACACTGAACGAGTCAGGATGTGTAGAACATACGATTGCTGCTTTCAGAGATAGGACAATACATGCATATCATAGGTAAGCTTTAAAAAGGCATTTGTAATCAGTTAAGATAAATTTTCATTTAGATTAAGTACAAGTCTCTTACTTTTAAGCAATGTACATACAGCTACTTCTGTTAGTTTAGAAAGTTCTTCTCTGTCATAACTGATGTAAGAGCTTTGTAAATACAGTTAGGATGTCAGATAGAAAAGACCTGCACAAGTGAACTTGTTTTATAGATGTTAACAAACCAATTCCTAATTTATTTGAGAAAGAACAAAATGCCGCCTAGTTGATATATCAATTTGCCTGCTACCTTTTAAGCAGTTCGGAATAAATTTCTTAACCTTCCCTAATCAAGCTTTCTCTTCCATTGCTACTCTATCAAATTATGTGTATGGATGATGCACTGATCATATATATGTGGCTCCCTCATGGATGGTTTCCATGAGATCAACAACAATAATTATCTGTTGGTCCCATCCATTTTAAACTATCAAATAAATTTTCCATTTCAAATGGTAGAAGTCAATGGTATAAATGGACTGAATATTTACATTAAGCAAATTGAAGATTGTATCACTTGAATGACTGCAATCTTATGGTCTATCTCTATCCTCTGACTTGCTTTCCTTCCTTGTCCAAGTGCTTTTCATTAGTGGTTCCTCTGTTCTAATGTTATTGGCCATAGCTCATGTTTGCTTCTAAAGTAAAAATATACAAATCTACCCTTGATCCAAAACACCAATCGTCCTTGTTCCTTGCTTTCAGAACTGAAAGTCAAGTACCAAAAATCTTGAAGCACCAGTCTCTGCCTCTCTCTTCTCCAAGAGAAAAAAAATCTTATCAGCTCATCAAGTTTCTTGATAAATCAATTAGGAAGAAGAAAGATAAAGCAACATATGGTGAAGAGGAAGAGTTAAAACAACAATATTTCTTAGCATTGATCTGTGTGTGTGTAGAGAGGATGTGACAATTTTCATCCTTCAAATCACAGTTCAGTTTCGTTCATGAGAACTTCCAATCAGATTTTAGACAAGATTCAGACATCAACATAGGCTGGAGTGTGAGAGAAAATCGTCAAGACAACAATTTAGGACTCTGGCAATGGAAAACCTAATAGATCCATTAGAGCCCAAATGTATGATTTTTGGACTTTCAGCACCATGTTGTATGCAATCCATTCAATTGGTTGTTTGGACTTTGGAGACTGGCTGAAAATTCCTTTGATGAATTGTAATGATAACATATTAGGATGGCAACTTTTCCTCAGTGTAACCAGAGCATTGTACTTCTAATTATGTGGCCTTCTCTAGAAGTAGAATGACATCTATTTTAACCACATTGTACCTGATTAAAACCTGATTGCAATCAGGACAATTATTTCTTTCTTGTTTCTATTTGCCTCTATCAGAAGTTGGTAAGAAACTGTGAATACCATTTCTGCCTGATACTCATCACCTAACTTAGAACTTCTGAATGAGGCTTGGCCATTTTAGATTCACGTCACAATTGAACTCTGCCTTTGTAGCATATCACAATTTGATCTGAGGTTTGAGTTAAAGATCTCCTTGCACTTGAATGATATGGCTATAAGACTAACCCCATTTACAGTGAAGGTGCTGGTGGTGGTCATGCTCCAGATATTATTAAAGTATGTGGTGTAAAAAACGTTTTACCTTCATCAACAAATCCAACACGCCCTTTTACTTTGAATACTGTGGATGAACACCTTGATATGCTGGTAATACATAAACTATCTATTGTTTTCATGATGTTTACCTTATTCACATCTAAACCCTAGCTGATCTCTTGCAGTTGGTTTGTCATCATCTTGACAAAGACATCCCGGAAGATGTGGCATTTGCCGAATCTCGGATCCGTGCCGAAACAATTGCTGCAGAAGACATTTTGCATGATATGGGAGCTATCAGTGTCATTTCTTCTGATTCACAAGCTATGGGTCGTGTTGGAGAGGTCCTTTAATATCCCTTAACTTCAATTTCTGAGCAAGGATTCTCTTATTTTTGTCTTGTCCTGTGCTGATGCAGCATCTGTTGTTACCACGTGCCAGTTCCATGTCAACACATGCATTCTGGTGGATTAATGATGACAGATAAATATAAATGGAGGCAAATGACAAAGGGACTCATTAACAGTTGAAATGCTCATAGTTAGTAGCAACCTCCAAGAAAAGTCAAAGCTTCCATTAAAGCATCATAAGATCATTATATGGGGCTATTGCTGCTGGTACTAGTTGACTTTACCAGTGCCAAGTGGTGTGACCATAGATAATCCTAAAGTATGCTGAAAATATCTGGTTAATGGTATTCCATATAGGTGAGGAGAAAGTATTACATGCTGAGAAAAAGATAAAACACATGCTTAATAATGTGTATACAGTCCTATATCATCTCAAAGATTTTAAGTCCAGACTTAATTGAACATTGTTATTAGCAAACTCTAAATTTCTTACTTGAAAATGCTGCTGAGGAAGTCTTTCAAGTCCAATGATTGAATTTTGAACTCCAAGACTTTTGAAGCCCATGATAGGAAAGGATATTAAAACTATGCACTTTTCGAGGATAACTCCCGACAGTGCATATACTACCAAGTTCTATCTCATCTCCAATAGTATACATATAGCAATTCACAAATTTTCTGCTGAATAGCAGCATGTAGAATAGAGGAGAAATAATCTGACAGTGCAAACTGGAGGTTTCCAACCTAGAAAAGCTAATGTACAACTTATAGAATATCTCATGTCAGTGACGTTACTGACATAAGCACACTGCATGTGCAGGGTGGTCCTTACTCATTACAGGATTTGTGCACACACTGGCATTCGATGAACTTGGATGTCGTATATAAATCTCATATAAATTAGATTCTGTACTCAAGGTTTATGCAACTATATGATTCTACTTACTGCTGAAAATTTACTCAAGTATTTTGACTTATGCCTGGATAATAGAATGAGCAATGGCTATCAATTTTTTTAAAAAAACTTGAGAGATCATTCGTTGCTTATTAGAAACCAAAGATATATATTCTATCAATGAATT
Source organism: Musa balbisiana (assembly GCA_004837865.1). NCBI lineage: Eukaryota > Viridiplantae > Streptophyta > Magnoliopsida > Zingiberales > Musaceae > Musa > Musa balbisiana. Next base: position 5,093,895 of record CM017196.1, on the reverse strand, counting down.
CCAATTATGTAAAACCAGTATATTTATGGCCTATGAGCTCATGTTTCTTTGGCTTATAAAATATTGTTGCAGTACAATAAAGGAAACAACGTAGGCACCATATTCCTTTGGTAATTTTGGTACTGCTTTAGGGTTCTTTCAGGCTTAAAAGTTCTATTAATTTGGTAGGTGATTACCCGGACATGGCAAACTGCTCACAAAATGAAGAAGCAGAGAGGTAGAACACTTGAACCCAGTGGATGTGACAATGACAATTTCCGGATTAAGCGATACATTGCAAAGTACACCATCAATCCAGCTATAGTTAATGGCATTTCACATTGTATTGGTTCTCTGGAGGTATGCCTTGTTCGTTTGTTTATGTTGGATTTTGAGTGATAATATGGGGCATGTGGGTTATGGATTTTTCTTGAACATCTTCAAATTACATTAACTAAAAATATATGGATATGGAATTCAAGTGAATTGGATTTTTGTGTACGCTTGTTGATAGCAAGGACTAATAATATCTATTGTTTTGCTTTCCTACATGCCATGTGGTTTATGATTGTGTTGTGAACATCCTTAGTTTCAGATAACATAAGATAAATTATCTCAAAATTAAATTACATTTTAATGTACTTTTGTTGATTGAGAATAACTATTCTTAAAGCATTGTAACCTTGAAAAGATTATTTGTTCTAGGAATGTTATGTTGTAGAATCTTATTATGCAGTGTTCTTAGTAACAGCAGGATCGAGAAAATGGCTGAAAACCAAACTGCCATGTACACCATATTTTATACAACTGTATTGGTATCTCCAGATATACCAACCACCCTGTGCTGGATGGTTTTTTTTCAATTATATTTAGTTAGGCAAGTTGGCAGAACTTCTCCTTTCCATATTATTCATCTAGAACTCACCAGTTTTTAGGGATCCTGGTTTTACTGCATTAAGTCATTAGCTAATCATGATCATCATGAAAATTCTGCCTTTTTGTGTAACCTGCATCCTGAAAATCCTTTTGAAAAAGAAAGAAAACATTTCATTTTATAACTAAAGAAAATAACTAGGAAGCAGAGGTGTCTGCTGGATTTTGCAGCATTGTTCTTGTTTTCTTTTGTGTTTGGGCTAAAAATAGATCTTTTATATCCACTTCTTTGTTAATTTGTGAAAATTCTGAAAATTTTCCACTCATTGGCATGACCTGGAGATTTTAGTGTTAGTTACATGAGTAAGGGCTTCATACTCATACTGGACCTTCTCGAAACCTTATTTTAGTTGAAGTGCCATGCAGTAGATTTATTTAGCAAAGAGTAAGTGGTAAAGACAGGATTCGAGCTATGATCTTGTACTAAACTACCAAAGTCTTTACCAGCTGGGCTAGTTGACACCTTCAAATACCTTGTTTTGGTTCAGGTGCCATGCAGTGGATTGCCTCTTTGGTAGAGAACACACCACTAAGAAGGATATTGTGGGAATCTTCAAAAATAGTTCAAACCAAGATTTAAAATCTTGGTTCAATGCCAATACCGATTAGTGGTTACACTGGTAAGTTACTACTATGGATTGATGCACTAACACTGGGTACATTTTGGTTCCACTCAGACCACATGGAGAGTGAGAGAGGAGGGGAGGAGAGGAGAAGTAAAAGGAGGAAGAGAGGTGGAGAACTAGTGGAGAAGGAGAAGATGAAGGAGGTAGCGGTGGCAAAGGTAGAGGATGAAGATGAGGAGGGGGAGAAGGTGGTAGTGACAGACGAGGAGGAGGAATAGGTAGTGAGTGATGTAACAAAGCAGGGATGAGGCGGCAGTTATGCTGTAGGGAGGAAGAGAAGGTGGATAGGAGAGAGAGTGCATGAGAGAAGGAGAAGAAAAAAAAAAGATAAGAGGAAAAAGGAAGAGGCAGATGAGGAGTGGGAGAAAGTGGCAGCGATCCATACAGGATGCTGTAGGTGGTGGCGGCAGGGTGGAGGATAAGGCCATGGTGATGCGGTAGGTAAGGTGAGGGCTGAGAGTGCATGAGAGAAAGAAAAGGAGAGCGTGAGAGAAAGAAAAAAAAGAGAAAAAAGATAGCAAACAGAGCAGTCTTAGTTCTGAACTAAGATTGTACTTAAAAGTTAAAACTACCGGGAATATGTACTGAATCAATTCTACAATAGATGTTAAGTGTGTTTGACCAAAAAAGTCCTTTATTATATCCTTTTTCTAACTGTAACTTTCTTTTGTTTTGATATGTCTTAAAGGTTGATTTTATGTTTATAAGATTTATAATTTAAATGCTTTTTGACAAATAAAAACACAAATATTTAGAAAGTGTTTCAATGATACTTAGATGATACAGTTTGAGAATTTATTTTTGAGGAAAATCAATTTTCTGGATGACCATTTTTACTGTCCTATAGTTTTCCTGCTTGTTAAACTTTACTGAAGATCTGTGTCCTCATGTAAGAAGTCTATGCTGAAGAGGTGAACCTAAGAAATAATTGGGAGCATGCAGAAGCATATAAATAATGCTGAACATGTTGGAATATCTAATGTGTTCTCTAAGAAGTTCCTCATAAGTTAATACAAAAGTTTTAGCTTTGTTATATCATATGCAATACAATCTTAACCCTTATCTGGACAGGCTGGAAAATTTGCTGATCTTGTTATCTGGAAACCTCCTTTCTTTGGTGTTAAACCTGAAATGGTGATTAAAGGTGGTGTGATTGCATGGGCTAATATGGGTGATCCAAATGCTAGCATTCCTACACCAGAACCGGTATTTCTTCTTTTCCATGATTTGGTTTTATCTCATCAGCAAGCTTCATTTAGTCAAATCCTCTACGAGCTATACTGGTTGCCATACTTTTTTTTTTTCCCTATGGTTCTGAATTGACTTCTTGATGTGGAAAATGATAAGTCAGATATTTGTTTCTTCTGATGACTAGCATGTCATAATTTGACTCTGACTTTGGTGATCGGTTGTCATTTGATTTGTCATTCCATTACAGCTTCTGTATCTGTGTTCCTAAAAGAGGTAGTGCAAATGTGTATACAGGTTATGATGAGGCCTATGTTTGGTGCATTTGGCAAAGCAGCAAGCTCCAACTCTATTGCTTTTGTGAGCAAGGTAATTCTTCTTTTTCAGGACAAATTATGTTATAGCACTACATATGCATACTAAATTAGTGACGAAAGGAAGCTAAACTTTATAGACCTCTTGTGTCTTTAAGGTAGAGTTAATGGCTATAAAATTCTGCTGAAGTACTTTGGTAAGCCACGTCTTTGAAACTTTGGCAAATAAACAAACCTTCCAGACTTGTGTGTCGGAGGGTGATTTGTAATGCTCAATTGTATGCTATCATCTTAATTTAGAAAGAATAAGTCAATAGAGAAGGTTACAGGATTTCCAGAATCATTATAATGCAGAATATCATTAAAAAACTATGTTTGGTGTCTGCAACGTTGCCAAAGTGAAAAACAGGTCTTGATCTGTTAGGTTAATCAAATATACTATTAACAAAATCTGTGCATGACATTATCTGATCTCGACTTTGCTATCAATTCCAGGTTGCGAAAGATGCAGGCATTGCAAACCAGTATGGGCTGAAGAAGCTGACAATGGCTGTTGGTAACGTGCGTGGCCTCACAAAACTTGACATGAAGCTCAATGACGCATTGCCCAAGATAAATGTAGACCCAGAGTCTTACAAAGTGACAGCCGATGGTGAAGTTCTCAAATGTGATTCAGCAACCTCTGTTCCCTTGTCACGGAACTATTTCCTCTTCTAGGCTTCTCCTTCATGCACTAGTTCAGAACGATGCAACTCAAGGTCAATCGATGCCAACTTTTGTCGACATGTAATAAAGCTATAACATAAAACACACTAAACTGTTATTCTGTTCTTAGGCTTCTTAAAATTGTGTTTGTCTTTGTCCGGTATGTGGTTATACATGAATTGCTTCATATGTATGAATTTAGCAAGCAACACAAGGATTGTCATTTCATGGCTTGCCCTGATATCTTTACGATACGTTACTAGTGTCGTGCTAACTAACTCGCTCACAAACAAATGAATTATGTATTGGCACAACCAGCATGACTGGATATCTAAATTATACTAGCAATGCCCAGGAATCAGTGAGAGACCTCTTTTAAGTGTCTTTTTTTCTTAAAATTTATTAGATACATTCTTATAAAGTGAACATATTTTTCACTCCGAAATTATGATCATTAAAGACCTAATGGATCCTCCCATCGGTTAAATTTATTAGATACATTCTTAAAATTTATCGGATGAGGTTTCCATCGAACTCTAGATTCTTATAAATGAATATATTTTTCACTCCGAAATCATGATCATTAAGACCTAATGGATCCTCCCATCGGTTCTTCACGTGAGTCACGCATACAATAAGAAATTATAACAACAACCACAGTAATTGACCTAAAGATCAGATGCACCATTTCCAATGAACCCTATCGTTCCAATCCAAATAAGCCTTCCTTGTAATGACGAGTTGCTAACTTTCGTGGAGACTCTTCTTATCCGCCATACGTATTATTCTTTTCCAAGCCCCGCCCGCTGGACGCGAGTGTAAGTCTGTGGTGCGATGGTTTACTCGTCAGCAACACTACCTCTCTCGCATTGTTTTCTCTGATCTATGTTGCGGATCGTGAGTTGTAACTTTGGAAAATGCCACCGAATTCCTCGAAGTTCTTATTCAACTCTTAAAAACAGTTCAATATTCTTTTTATGTCTTTGTCAATTGGTGGGAGTTTGTGGGGTGCATAAATTTACTGGTCACATGTATCATTTCTTTTTCTTCCCGGCTTTGGAAACCGTGCATGGCATTTACGTGCCGTGCATGGGTAGGCAACGCGAGTTGACTTGCTGTCTGCTGTTGCTGTGTATATATATTGCTCATCGCCAGTAAGTGAGAGTTGACCATGTCGGATGCTAAGTGTCTACACACATACGATGCTCATCGCCATTAAGTGAGAGTTGACCACGGCAGATTTACCCACGTTTTCATGATGTAAGCACGTGTCATCATGTAGTTGGAAGCAGTTTTATATGAGTTAACATGATTCGCATGCTGCCCTATGCACAAAAAAGATAAGAATATTATGGTAGAAGTTGGACTTGAAATAGATAATGCTATCATTATTGTACATTAGAATGGTGGAGAGAATCTGTAATCATGTTTTGATTTTTATTTACTAGTCCATCTCTAACATATTACAAGTTGATTGGAGAAGACTTCGATGGATCGTCTAATAATTTCATACTATAAAATATTGGTCTGATGACGATATAAAAAAATTATTTGTCAAAAATGGATCGTTTAAGCTCTTTTTGATATATTATTACGTTTGATATGATGATATATCGAACCTACTCATTAAAAATTGAGAGTTCAAAATTATATTCAATAATTTTTTTTTGATAGACTTACTAACAAAATTTTAACGACTAAGGATTCATACATTACTCATAATTATTATTTGATTTAAAAATCATATTTTAAATACCTAAGTATGTATACTTTATCACTTCCATTAGATATTTGATCCCATATAGTTTATTATGCTTATAGGAATACTTGTGTCAATTTGAGTTTCAATATCATTAGGCTAATGGATTAATTTACTATGTATGACATATTTATGTGTGAGAAGAAATTAAAAGAAGGACTAAGAGCATAGTCCGATAATGATAAGAATTGAAGGAGTTAGGTGACGAATATTAGAGCCAAAGTTAGCGAAAGAAATATGTTACGAAATATTAATATGTGAGGAGAGTTCAAGAAAATGATCAAAAGTATGAATTGAAAGCGTTTACTGAGATCCACTGATCAAAAGGAAAATGATTATAAGAATATTCACAATCACCTATCTATTTTATATTTTTTTTATAAACCGATCCATCGAATGAATATGGTTAAATATAATATTCTTATACTACCTTATACTATTTTCAATAATACCAAGAAAATACCATAGTGCAATAGAAAAATACTATCGTATAGTGTTTGTTATAATTTTCTTTTTGTGTTAGTAAAAACATTATAACACAATGAAAAAACATCATATTTATGGTGCTTTTACAAAACTTGTAGAAACATATTATGTCACTATATTTTTATACTACGTTATGCTATTTTTTAATATTATCAAAAAAATACCATAACATAGTGTAACTACATAATAATTAGGCTAATTTATGGATCTATCTATAGAAAAAAATAGTATTTCATATATTATATAAAATATGAAAAAAATATTTAAACCTTAGGGATTGGGTTCTAATCTTATCATTATTTATTGAAGATATCAGTTAGTTTAGTTAGTAAAAACTTTGACACTATATTATAAAGTTTTGAACTAAAATCTTACTTTCATCACTTATCCTTCATATATATATATATATATATATATATATATATAGAGAGAGAGAGAGAGAGAGAGAGAGAGAGAGAGAGAGATGCATTGCATCATTCCTTTAGCACAATATTTCATGTCATCAGCTAAATAGGAATCGAATTAGGGTGAGAGGAGCACTAAACAAGCGAAGAGGGTATTCTTGGGTACACACGCGACCATCGGTCACGTGCATTGCACGAGAACCCAGATCAACGAGGCCTCCGCTATATATACTCCATGCTCGGTGTCCTCGTCTTCGCCACAGAAGCATAAGGAGTGTGTGTGTGTGTTATCCATCTGCAGTGGAAACAGCAAGCATCGCCATGGCTCTCCTTAATGTTCCTCTGAACAAAGGAACCCAGGCTTCTCTTGAACTCCCCAAGGTAAGCAAATATGGATGGGTGAGTGGCGTGGGGAAGGCCAGGGTGCAACCTTGCCATGGCAGGCGAACCCTCTCTCCCATCCTGTGCTCTTTTCAAGGGAATGGCAATGTGGCTGTCAAGCCCCCGGCTACACTCCCTGCTCATGTCACTTTGGGGAGAAGCAGCTTCCCCCCTGACTTTGCCTTTGGCGCTGCCTCTGCTGCTTACCAGGTCTCTCTCTCTCTCTCTCTCTCTCTCTCTCTCTCTCTCTCTCTCTCATATAGATACATTTATATAGAGTAGTAAATAGACAACAAAATGGTAACTGAAGTGAGGTTGATAATGGTGCAGGTGGAAGGAGCATGGAATGAAGCAGGAAGGGGGCCAAGTGTATGGGACACTTTGACCCATGACCATCCAGGTTTTCGACCTTAACAGTGACACAAGTGTGCAAACTTGTGTTTGTATATATATATGTTTGTGTATTGAGATATCTAAGTTCTATAAGATAGATACTATTGCACAAAGTGATAGATCTATATGAGAGTCCGTCCACGTGTAAACATATATAATACAAATATATTTTTATTCGAAAAAAAAGAAGAGAGTAAACTTTTGATGGATTTGACTCCAAGTGTAACCTATCTATCCTTTTAATGTGTCGAAGCTGAGCCTTTGGATTTTTGCTAAAAGATTATGATCATGAAATTTCTTATATGCATTATTTATTTGTAGATTGATTTCTTAGGTTAATGATGCTTTGTTTTCCCAGATAAAATTGCAGACAAGAAAAATGGGGACGTAGCGACTGATTCCTATCGCAGGTACAAAGTAAGTAAATGGGGTTACAAAAGGTCAAATCTCTTAATTGAGTTTTCATGTTCTTTTGTACTTTTAAATCATGTGATTAAGACCTTATTTTAATTACAGGATGATATTGAGATTATGAAGAATATGGGCATGGATTCTTATAGGTTTTCCATTTCTTGGTCAAGAATCTTACCAAGTAAGCCTTTTTATTTCCCTCTTATTCTATATGGATATTGCTAATAATGTGGACCAAATCATTTGGAACAATATTAAGTGTTATATCATCGGTGATACAATTTATCTAATGATATTTTTTATTGAAGAAGGAAAGGGAAGAGTTTACCACACTGTTTTGTATGTCTAATGCAATGACTAAGCATATAACAATGTTCTTGCATGCAGAGGGCACATTAGAGGGTGGCATAAACCAACAAGGAATCAAGTACTACAATGACCTCATCAATGAACTCCTCAAAAATGGTGAGAAAAAAATTGTCCAATAATCATTCTATCTAATAAATACTCTATTATCTTATTCAAATTATATGTAAAATGGATTTATCTTTATTTTCTAAATGTCTAGGTATCAAACCCTATGTGACTCTCTTCCATTGGGATGTGCCACAAGCATTGGAAGATGCATATGGAGGTTTCTTGAGTAGTAAGATAGTGTAAGCATCTGAGTCAACTCATTTACAATAATAATGAAGTATTAATATTAATGTGGAAGTTAATTTATATGGTAGCAAATTTTGTAGTTTAGGTATTACTTCACCAAAATCTTGATGTTCACATGATAATCCTCACATACTGTGTAGCTATTCAAAGAGTATAAATCATTGCCTAAGATGAAATTTGTGAAACTTCACTGTGTTCTAAATTGTCAACCAACAAAAAACACATACTGTGTTCCAAAACCTTTGAGCCATTATTACACATGTTATGAATCCCTTGCAGTTGCTTTTTGATCATTATCTTTAAAATTAATTAGTAATTTAAAATGCTAAAAAAAACTATTTTTAGTGCAAAATTTTCTTACTGGGATTCCATCCAAGTATTGCTTATATATATATATATATATATATGTATGTATATATTTATAAGAATAATTATGTTAGACATGTCATGTAATTTGATATCATCTTATTTTATTTTTCCACAGGAATGACTTCAAAAACTTTGCAAGTGTATGTTTCCAAAAATTTGGTGACAGAGTGAAGCATTGGATCACATTAAATGAGCCATGGTCTTTCAGTAGCATGGGGTACTCCCTTGGCAAACATGCACCAGGGAGATGTTCTCAACTCTTAGGATGCCCAGTGGGTGATTCCTTGAAAGAACCTTACATTGTTACTCACAACCTCATCTTAGCTCATGCAGCTGCTGCTAATTTGTACAAGAAAGAATTTAAGGTAATTGTGAAGTTAGTTGGTATTTTTCTATTTGCTTACCTTTTGACTAAAAATTTGATAATTCTTCATTATACTAAAAAAAATATGTCTTTTGTCTTAAAAATTTAGATTGCTTACGACCGACCGGCGATATTTGAATTAATTTTGATATTATATTTTTGCATTAACATAAATTATTTTCTTTAGAGTAATTTAGATTAATATACATTTTATTTCAGGCAATTCAAGAAGGTGAAGTAGGAATAACGCTTGTGAGCATGTGGTTTGAACCATATTCCACATCTCATCAAGATGTAGAAGCAGCCAATAGGGCTATTGACTTCATGCTTGGATGGTTAGTACATAATGTCTTCTTGTATTAAGACAATGCATGTACATATCTATTTTTCATATTTGTGTGAATTGAAGTGGATGATTTGCTAATATATTTTTTCATCATATTTAGGTATATGGATCCTTTAGTTTATGGAGACTATCCTTTTATTATGAGGGCATTAGTTAAAGAGAGGCTCCCATATTTCACAAACGATGAGGCAGAGATGATCAAAGGCTCTTATGATTTCATTGGGCTTAACTATTACACTTCAAGATATGCAAAGGCGACACCGATGTCTCCAAACTACACACCTATCCTCAGTATCACTGATTCATATGCTGAGCAACTTGGTATGTTGATATCCTTAGATCTCATCAAAATTTCTTTCTATTTGTATTATTAATTTACTTGACATAGCCACCAGATGAAATGCTACCTTCGAAGATAAATTTATTAATGTTTTTATTCAAATAATATTCCTCAAATAATTTAATAGGCTTCTTTTCTTTTTTTCTGTTGTAGACTACATCACATAGTTTTTATTACTTTATCTAATGTGTTTTTATTTTCTTTCTGCAGATTCTAAAAATAATGTCCCAATCGGAGAACTCGTAAGCTCGTATTTTTATTGATTCCATTTATTTTTTTGATATTCTATATCACCAAAATTTTGTAGATCATATACACTAGACTTATGTGTGTAACTCTTTGTTTGTGTTATTCTTTAGATTAGCCCTCATGGAAGTATATACGTGTATATATATAATTAATTAATTATTATTTTGCATATTGTATTAATGTGATGCAGTATTTACATGTAATATCGGAAAATAACTAACTTAAAATAAAAGATTCAGACAAACATTTTATTTCCTTTTTATTTGATGATAAGTGGTATGCATTATATATTTTAGTGCCATATGAAGTGGCTCATTCGTTTTGTTTTTGGTTTAAATGAACAATTACCAAATGATAGATATACTTTTATATTTTTGTTCTTATGGCATTAGTTATTAATGAGTATTATATAATTTAAATAACCGGTGTATAATGAGATTGATTACATGAAGTCAAACATATCTGATTTCCATAAGAATTAAGAATTAGAGCTAATATATTTTATATTTAGTTGCCACAGCTTTCCTAATTATAATTATAATAGCCATGAAATTTATTTCACTCATGAAGATAAAATGCACTATATTTTTTGGAACACATATATACATTTTATCTCTATACTTACATAGATATATTTTATGATAATAAAACCAATCATCTTTTATTTTCAATTCATTTATGTGATCAAACCATTAGGTTCATTTCTGGTTTTTTGGTTTGATCCGACAATTTACGCTCCTATAACTCTTAATATATACTATAACAAAGTATACATTTTATAGATTAAGGAAGGAATAATATCGAATATAATAGGTAGCTGCATTTTAATTCCTTTATCCAAACTTTAGACATTTTATCACCTTCCACAATCATACATCCATCACTTGTTCAATTGAGTCTATGCAAATTGATAATTATTTTAGTAGTTTCCATATTCTCAATGCAACTATATGAGGTCATAGATTCATAATATTACACAACTTTTATCAATGCGATTAGTATATTATTTATTTGTGTTATCCATGCATAATCCTTGCTTGTTCTACATTAATTCCTAAGCCTAAATAGTCAATATATTTATGTTTCTTTGTTGCAGCAAGGCACTTGGATAAATGTTTATCCTCATGGTATGAAAGAACTTTTATTACATATGAAGAAGAGATATCAAAATCCAAAGATTTACATTACGGAGAACGGTTAGTAGAAATCTCATCACTATTCTATGAAGTTTAGAGTTAGCTTATAGAATTGGATTGTGAAATTGATGTCTTAAATATGGACAGGAAAGCTTTGTATTTAAGCATACCGAATGATGCATGAAATATATATATATATATATATATATATATATATATATATATATATATATATATATATATATATATATATATATATATATAAAATTATTATGTTTTGGGTGCTATATTTGAAATAAAAAACAATTCTTTGGTATATTAATTTAAGTTATTATTTGTAGGAACATGTGAGTTGGATAACCCAAAATTGCCTTTGGAGGAAGCTTTGGAGGATCAATTCAGAATAGATTATCTTTCTGTTCATCTAGCTGAGGTTCGACAAGCCATTCGGTATGCTATTAATCTCAATGTCAATTACTTTGGTAGATCATTATATAATTGATTATGCGATTTTAAATAAATTTATTGCATCGGAAATATTGAAAAATCTACTATGCTATTAATCAACCACATTATTCGTCTTAGAAATTTATATACCATCCATATTCACCCTCTTCTTGCTTTCTTCTCTCATCCTTTTTCTATTTAATGTTCCTTATTCTTGTGATCTGCTATGGAAAAAAGATTGAATTTAATTTAAATCGTCAGAGATATATAGTCAAAAAGAAAATTCTGATCGATCTTCTATCATATTCTGCTTTCATCATTGCAGACAGGGAGTACGTGTAAAAGGGTACTTTGCATGGGCTCTCACAGACAACTTTGAATGGGAGCAAGGCTTCACCCAACGTTTCGGGCTCACCTACATTGACTATGACAACAATCTCAATCGCCACCTCAAGTCATCTGCCCATTGGTACACTCGGTTCCTTCACTCCTAATAAGCTCTTGCTTGAGATGCTCCCTCCTTTGGCCATGATGATGATGGTCAAAGGAGGTGAGGGGAATAAAGAGGGGTCGAGTGATGATTTCCTCAAGCATTGATTAGTACAAGTTTGTGTGTAATGAAACTTTATCCTTTGCGATTTGTAGTTTGATGCTATGGAAATCTTTCTTTCGTGGGTGAATCCATCATGGTTTTTAGTGCGTGATTGCAATGCTCTTTGTTTATATTTGGAGGTAGCGATGAATGATGTTGACATGACAGCCACAACGACAACTTGTAGTCATATTCCATTAGATGCATGGGACTGTGTCGTACGATAGTCTGCCACTTCACAGTCTCGACATGGTTGCGCAGTTGGGACCTCAGGATATTCCCGGTCCCTGTTTTGGGAATCGAGTTCGTGAACACAACTCTGCGAATCTACTTCTTGTATGCTGCTACCTGTAACACCCACGAGACGCGTCAGCTTTGATCTTGGTTGGTTCTGAGCTCTGAAGGAGATGGATGAGGGAGATAACCTTCTCTGCAACGAAACCCATGACTTGTGCTTCTGTTAGGTCGTGGCCTGGTTGCCTCAATATGAACGCCACGGGTATCTGACCTGCTTCCGCATCAGGATACCTGTCGTTTGCGCAGAGAGAGAGAGAGAGAGAGAGAGAGAGAATGGCTAGAAGCTGAGATAAGACTGACGCTGGTAGGGACGTACGGAACCACAGCAGCATCAGCGATTCCTGGTAGCGACTGTAGCAGGTGCTCCAACTCCGCCGGAGGAACCTGCAGCTCACCCACGTTATCACGGTTGAACACTCGTCCTTCCGTGAAGAGAGAGTTGCTGCGCGAACCTGGTAGGCTTTGTACTTGATCAGCTCCTTCAACCTGTCCAGCACGAACAGGAGCCCGTCGACGTCGAAGTAGCAGAGATCGCCGGTCTTCAGCCAGCCGCTGGAGTCAAAAGCCCGCCCATTGGCTTCCTCATCCCCCACATAACCTGATCACAGAGAAGAGTAGATGACTTCGTTTTCTGCTTCACAAGCTACTGCTACTCTCTCACGCTATATCACCTATCATGCATGCAGGGCCTCGAATCCATAGCTCTCCAGATTGGCCGATCGAGAGGGGTTGGCCTGTGACAGTATCCACAGTCTTGGACTCGACGTCTTGGGAGAGGCGCCCGACCCACCTCAGACGGCGGCACTCGTCGTGGCCTATCATCCTTGATATGCCGCCAGCTTCGGTGGATCCATACGCTTGATGTACATCACTAAGAGATCTAAACTCATGTATTCCTTCGGTGCCGTACTCATGTATTACACTTACAAACACATATATAAACACCACATGCTTTGTCATATGCACGCACCCTCTCCAGCGTTGATGAAGCTCAGAAGTTTTTGATGTCATTCTAGGTAAAAACGATTCGGTGTTGCTATTAGTGATCGTTTCTATGATGGCATCTCCTCATGTTATTGAGGAAAATTTTAATTTTTTTATTTAAATTATGTATCATTATATTAATAATTTATTATGAATTAATATTTCACGTAAGCAAATTCTAACATTTGTTAACTCAGACTTAACATGAGAGGCTTATATGCTATGTTTTTTAAAATATATGAGTTATCTTAGACATGGGTAAATCATAATGGTTTAAGATGTTTATGACCAAAATCAAAAGAGCTAAAATGGATCTTAATCCTAAATTATATATGTTATCATATTAATAATTTATTATAAGTCAGTATGTCACATAAGTATATTCTAATGTCTGTTAACTCAATCTTGACGGGAGAAACGTATATACTATATTTTTTAAAATATAAAGATTATTTTAGATATAAATAAATCATAAAAATTTAAAAGATTCATGACAAAATCCGATAGACTAAGATGGATATTAACCTTATATATAACCGTCAGACATTTGGAACTGTTATCGAATAATTGAATCACCACTGAGTCGATTCAGGGCTAGGCGGTCACTTTACGAGTACTATTTATTCGTTCCCCCAAAGTACTGCCATGAGGGTCACAATCTCAATTCTTCAAATTTTTTTTCAGGCCCTACGTGCTGTACTCTTTGTGTCCTTGAACTAATCGATCCAGTTAGCTCATGTAAGATCGAGAACGCTTGAACCGCCCAATGATTTCTTATTTGACCAAAATAACCGGATCAAAATGAGCTGAGTGCTAATGGAAGGAATTAAAATTCAAAGGAATATAGAAAAATACGCAATTCAAATAACTTCAGAAGACTCGATATGTAAAAATCCCATTATATAATTTAAATGATATAAAGAACAAGAAAAAAAAAAAGAGAAATGTTTGTGAAACATTATACTGAGCTCCTCCTTTTGTCCTAAATAAACACATGCCTCGGACAACATTAACCTTAAAATGATTGAAACGCGCGAGCACAAAGTATCTTTCGAGTTCTCGGGACAATATGTCTTTCGAGCATGCACACGATTGTGTCTTGATCATGTGAGCAATCCATCATCACCTAAAAGAAGACTGTCTGGTATATTACTTAAAAGTACACACATCGATCGGATCTGTCCTTGCCTATCTTAATCTCTAGAGCATTAGATCCAATCCAATTAAGCCTATTATATGATTTTATTTTTATTTTTGTCTTTTTTGTTTTCTCTAATCTATATTGCATACAAATCTCGGTCGATCTCATCATATATTTATGATAACATTCTATATCACGTATTTTAATATGTTTTTTAAATTTAGTGGGTGGGCATCGCAATTCAATTATAAATATTTAGTGCATGTGATCCACAATGGAGAGAGACATTTGAGGAGGCTACAACAAGAAAGCAAAGCACACAGGGATCGAATAAGGGTTAGGGTTAGCATCTCCCTAAGCTATCTTGTCATCTAAATTTGATAGTGATCTTTGTGGCAATAACAATTTCAAGATTAGCGCAAGCATCTCGTCATGAACTCACCATCTTTTTTATCTAACATCTCAATCATCCATCAACGTAAATTTATCTAATGATCATTGGTTATGACATAGAAAAAATTAAAATTTACATTAACAAACATAGAAAGATAAAAAAAATAAAAATAAAAATAAAAAAAAAAGCACCAAACATGAGACATAAGGTTAGGTTGCTTTTCAAATGATTTGGAGAATTAGATGGCATATTGTACAAAGTCACCGTCAATATAAGTTATCTAACATCTATCTAAACGAAGAGAGAGAGAGAGAGCATTGAGGAGAGGTAGGCAGTGTCACTAGAAGTGGGAATAACAACAAAACATCAGTTATAACTGATGTCCTGTTAAAAGAAAACACCAGTAAAAACATCAATCTCCACCATCTTCTTTTTGCATATACCCTTCTATGTCCTGTCGTTTTGTGACATCAGTTAGAAGAAATGACATCTATTGCACGTTATCCACTCAAACAATAGTGCAAACATCAGTTAAAAGAAATGACATCTATTGTTGTTTTGTGCGATTCTCTCCATCCAGTCGAACAGTAATGCAAAACTAACACGAAGTGGACAAAATTAATTACAACAAAATACTGGAAGGAAATAGTTTTCTAATTCATGAACACTAGTGAGAATCAACGACCACCTGATAGTAGTAGACATTCCCGACAGCCAGAACTTCCAAATGTGGCAGCTTCCATTTGCTCCGATTCTACAAACGAGTGACTCTTTGTGCTACTGCTTTTGTTCTATTGAAACTATGAGTCTGTCTTCAAGCTGTTGAGCATGGATGAGATTTTAGCAGTCTTGAAGTCATCTCTAAGTTGAATGAACCTGAAAAAAGTCAAAAAAGAGAAAGATCATTAAAAAAAGTCAAACCCATCTTATTTTGTCGGTGAACAAAATTTTTAGGTTGCTTACAAAAGGTTTGTAATGACGAAAAAGCTGGTGGTGGATACCTCAATGCATCTTTCCTGATGCTTGGAGTACCCTCAAATAGGGAAGCAAGGCTTTCAGGTGCCACAATAAAGACATTTGCCACTCTGTAAACGATCCGTATGTTAGATTGTACGATCTACACCCCCAGCAAATAATAAATGATGTGGAAGTAACTACATACATGCCCAACAATTCAAAATTTTCATCAATGGAAGGAGCATTGAAGCTGCGAACGAACTCCCCATACTCTGTGATGTCACGTTTCAGCCGCAGCCCACCACTGTGAATGAGTGTTCAATATGAGAACCACAGGTGATTCATAAAAGCATCAAATGCATAATTTTGATTTATATCATATTCTGTTGGCTTCTTTTTTCTTCCTCTTAAGAAAACTAGAAAACTTTAGTAAAAAAAAAACTTATTAAAAATCATGAAGCCCAACTTATATAGCTGAATCAGAGGCACAGTTGCATTAAGAAACACTCATTCAAAAGAAACCAGGTGGAAGGATACTGATAACTAAATGGACTAAAATTTGCAAAAAGAAGCAAAAGAAAAAGTCCTAGACATTAAAAAAACAAAATCTTAGATCTGAACAACCTGCTTCTAAACCTAATAATAAAAACACACAAAATGATAAGGTGTTCCCAAGAAATAATTGATGGTGTCACATTGTAAGGTAATCAGGTTAACAGTATTTTAAACAAAATGGTAGGATGAGAAACAAGGATACAACTGAATTCCAACCTATGAAGAAATTCTAGTTTATTCGAAATAGTTGACTGACTAAATACAAACTGCAGAAAGTATGAAGTGCTTCAACAGATTTAGTGTTGGTTACTTCTACTTGCAAACATTTTTGTGGGGTAAAATCAAGCAGTGTTATTACCAAGACAATATACATATAGTTTCAAGGAGGTCTGTTAATGGCCCCTTCGTCGACTTGAGAAACATGTTTTCATGCAATCAATAATCTTAACTATGATGGCAAAGAAATGAACATTACGCTGTTATTTTGATTTGAGGCTTCTCTTAACTTGAATTTTCATTGTAACATCAATTCATCAAGATAACCTTGTTTAAGTGCTCATTTTCTATACTCGTAGGCAGAGACAGGCTTGGACAAAACCTAGCTTCTTTATTGAAAAAATGCAAAGGACCTATTTTTAAATAAATTACCATTGATTTTTAAACCATTTCAATATTAACATCAGAATTCTAGCCTAGTTTGTGCTTTGCACAAATAAATATATAGTAATATAACGGCGGCATGCCTTAAACAAATATATGTCATCCATTACAAAGTAACTGGAAAGAAGTAAATCTTATACATTGGTAAAAAATACAGTCATTAGAATAACCATAAAAAAGACAGCTTCTTCACAAAAATGACATACAGGACCCGATGCCATGATAAGTATATGATACATGATGACATCATCATTGCAAAAAGAAATCCTCTCAATGCAGAATCAAGAAGATGATAGATTTTGTTTAAAAAAAGTCCAAATGGCGAATTTTATGATCCTGTTATTACATCGACTTGCATTTGCTCTGGTGAGATTATAAATTTTTAATGAGGATGGTCACACTTTTCAGTAGCTTTACTATAAGAATTTGCAAATCACACTAAGTTCCAATATAATAAGAATAAAGGACATTTTTGAAGAATATTTTCTGGTAATACTGACATGTACTCAAAAAGTAACTTAAATGGTTACCTTGCACTAAAAGTAAACTTCTGCCAATGGTTAATCAGCCCCTTGTGCAAGCGATTCCCCTGAAGTTACAGAATTCCATTCAATAAGTCAATATCCACTAAATGTGGGGCCAGTTTCTCATGCATTAACAATAGTAAAATTTCTGATAATCAAGAATATAACATAGGCATATGTTGATGTATGACAAATAGCAAAATTGAGCAGGCTACAATCAGAAAAACTTATTTGTTGATCTCGAGAACAAATACATGATCAACATTCATTGTATTGCATTTCCATGTCTGTTTAATAGTACGTCTGGTAGAATTCACTCCTATAATATGGTTATGTAGGCACGGCTATCAGTAGATGACTACTGGTTAGCTAATTATCCCATTTCTAATATGTTACATGTCAGTCCTCAAAATGCTACAGTAGCACAATGAATATATACACCAGGTTTAAATATTTAAGGAGAGATTTCTACCATCTGGATATTCAACTATATCAGAAGTGCAAATTATTTTTTCTAAGGCGAAAAAAAGGGATAAACTCCACTTAACAGATGTGAGACACACAGACATGAGATTGGATATCCAGCATACTAAAATTAATCTTTGACAACTACAATTGTGTAATTTACCAATCAGTCAGTCAATAACATGTAACAACAATTAAAGATTCATAACCAAAGATTTTTACATATGTAAGCTTACCAGGTCTGTCAAAAATGACTGCTTGTTGAGACCTTCTAGAGCACTGAATGCAGACTCAAGCACACGAGACAAGTAGGCTACGACTCTGAAGATGTCCCCATTGAACACATTAGTGATACATGAGTTACTACCGAAATGTCAAGCAAAATAAACTCAAATGCACCTTATGCACGCATTTGTTGGTCGATGGTCTGGAGCATTTCCATCATCAGGAGTACGGTAGTCTGTAGTCTTCTGTTCTGCGGACAGCAATCGCTCAACCTGCAAAAGGTATATACAGAACTAATAAAACCCAGATAGTAGCATCCACCTGGAATTTGAGAATTAACAAACTTTACATGTAAAATTAGGAAAAATTAGCAAGAAAAAGGAACGCTGATAAGGGAAACATATAACTCTGATGTGGCATAAGTACTGCGAAGGTACGTGGCAACAAATTGCTTTGAGTTTACACCATCCTATATTTTGCACATCTTGATATTATTAGAGTATGAAGAGTACGTTGAAAGTATTAAGTTGCAAAAGTCTAAGCATCCAAATCTGTTGTTGATCAAGGATGGTGTTAGACACACCACGATTTTAAAAACTGGTTGGACCAGTATATGTGCCGATTGGTATTTGACAGTCCAACCAGGAACCAGCACCCGAACCAGGTTGTCCTTACTATGACTAATCAGAATGTGTCACCAATAAACAACATAAACTATGGGCTCTATTGTGAATCTTCCTAGTAAATTTGTCCATTGAAAAAATGTAATGATATAAACTTAATACCTGACAAAATCCTTTAGTAACTGGGAATTCTGTGCTCGCACCTCCTACTATCTTACATTACTTATTAGAATAATTAATCTGAACTCAAGAGATGTAAATTTTAGGTTACATTTGGCAGCCCAATTGTTTAACCAAAATCCAACCTGCACTTAGCTAGATTGACATTTAACAATTTGAATGCAAGCAAATTAAAATAAACAAAACAAAACAATATATTCTAAAGAGTTTGAGTGTGATTACCTCAGTCCAAAATACACCCCAGGTTCTAAAAAAATTAAGCATCTTTAGAATCACGGATTTATGTTATAATATAAGAAATAAGTGAAATAGACGACTTCCATCTAAATCTGGCCACAAACGGCACGATCTGGCATTAGTTTTCGTAATATATTCGACGTCCATTCTACCAAAGTCGGTTCTACCCGTGTTTTATTTAATACCTCAATAACCTAATACTCTCATGATCAAAGCAGTGTTCCAAAGAAATAAAGAGAAAGGTGGATGTTTCAATTACGATACAGGGAAAAGAAAGAAATAAGACTGTACAAATACTGACCTCAGCCATGACAGTTTCAATACACTGTTGAAGACCCTTTTGAGCAGCACCCTCTACACTAGAGACAGCTGTGCCCATCTCTTCAAGAGACGCCGCATGAGCATCAGGTGGTAAGAGCCGAGAAATAGTATTTGAAAAATACTAAAAAAGGCAGCAATTGTTAGTGCTAATGTTGTACATCGTATAATAAAAAGTAAAGATGTTACTGGATGGTTTACTTGCTGGAGTATTGCCACACTACTAGCACACCGTTGCACAGCAATCATGAATGATCTGAAACTACTCTCACCAGCAGCAGCAGCAGCCTCGGCCTGTAATTGTTCACAATATGCTAGCCTTACAATTGCATGCAAATCATATCGATGTCAATATACAAAATGGTCAGCATGAGGAAGAAAGATAAATGTAGAATAACCATACGGCAGATGCAGCTGCTGCAGCCACTCTTCTGCTGACACTTGCTCCAATAACAAATCTATCCCTTAAAGCTGCAGCCTCATTTAAACTCTCTCTGGCCCGCTCAAGTCCTTCAGTTAAATACTGGCTAACCTATAAAGAATTCAGCATTATAATAAAACAAATTAAAAGGAGATAAGTCAGCATAGTAAATATGATTATTTGTCCCAAACTTACTTGTCCCAATAAGCAGGCAAACACCGATCTCACATTACCTGCAAGGGTAGTGGGCTGCAAAACAGTGTTATCCAACAATTAGCTAAATGAACAAATCAAAGAAATGCATGTCAAACACATGCTTCTTGTTATTATGTATGTTAGAAGAAAAAAAATCTGCAACTTTAACCTTTTGCACCTCACATCCTTTATCAACTTTTTTCTTTTACATCTCAAAGATTTTCAAAGATTTATCTCAAAAGTGAGTCATCAGCATCCCTTGACTTTTACCAAGGTTATATACCCCAATAGTAACCTTGTTCCAAATAAGAACTCAGGGCGATCACTACCTGTCTAATGAACTGTTTATCTACCAAGCATGTGCTATGGAAACATCCAAAAATTTTCAAGATAAGTGAGAAGACTCAAAATGAAAGCCCTCTTCCACTATTCATTGGTAATTATGATGTTAGTCCTCTTTAACTGAAAACAACCCCTGGACAAAATTTATCATAACCATGTAACAGGTAGTCAGGTACTACCTCTTGGGAAACCATAATCCTAAAACCTTCAATTCTTATTCTTTCTCTCACGATATTTTTCTAAATTTGGATAAGAATCCCATAACAAAAGATAAGTAACCATTAAGGATGAGGGTCACTAAATCTGTGGGATGTCATAGAATCATTGGCATGTCTTGTTTACCTTCAAACACAGTCTTCACTTTGTTATTTGTGTTGCACAAAATGTTATAGGACATGCACAAAAGATGGACATAAATTATGAAATGCTAGAACAGATTCTAGATCATCATGGCTGCCCAACAAATATTGTTTGCTAATACACTTAAAAATATGTTAAAAGACAACAAAACTACAAAATTTGGAAAAATAGTAAATACCAATATCTGTTAAGTCAAATCTCTTATCAGCTATCACCAACTATACTTAAAACCAAAATGTTGGAGTGAGTTTTCAAGGGACAAACTAGTGCTAACCTGTGAAGAGAATAAAGTACATCTAGATATTGCTTCCTCATTCCACCGCACAAACTCAGTTACTATAGTAACTGATATCTGTTGGCTTGTAGATGGACTTATCGCTGCTTTTGCACGTGAGATAGTCCCAGTTGATTCAGATTGTTGCTGAGCTTCTGCACGCAACTCCTCCATCTGCAGCACAAGGTCAAAGCAGCCAGTATTTATGTACTACAATCGTAAAACGAAAAATATTGAAACAGAATAATAATTTTCTATTAGCACATATGAAATAAAACCTTCGACTGATACAGCTGTTGTAGGGATGCCTGCTCATATTCTGGATACTCATCTTTGTGTGGAAGAAACAGCGACTCCGTGAGACCTGAAAAAGATAGGATAAAATACTCGAGTAGTGTGATCTCCAACAAATTGTAAAAATACTTCATTTGCCAAGATAAATATGAACTACTTATTTAGGAATACTGAATCTTGAGAACATCTATTATATGAGCTTGAGCTCAAAATAAAAGATTTTAAGCCAACAGCATCATTCTGATTGTGGCTGAGCATATAGACTGACCAAAAACAGATTCACTGAGTTACTATAGTGGCCAGGTCACCTTAAGATTTAAAGAATGAAAAAAACCAAAAAATTGATCCAATCTTGGTTTATCTAGCTAAGACCTAATTCAATCCAAACCGAACAAAATAATGTCTCTGTATCATAAACCCATCGCATAAAAACAGACAGCTGATCTTGACCAGTCCCTATAACTATGCATCTATAGCCCAAGCCTAAGCCTCATTCTCCTATCCAATCCCAACCTAACCAACCCTCAACTCGCAATCAAGGCACTGACGCTCTGCCATCAACATAACAATATCCCTCCTCCCCTCCCTGACGCTAAATCTTAAGGCAAGGTTCTAGGAACAGACAAATTCAATGATGGCAATCGAAGCACTTGCAGAGTCTATAGGAGCTGAGAACCTACTGTTATTGGAGCTGCAAAGCATTTAAAACAAGGGATCCAACATCGACGATCAAGTAAAGCTACTTGAAAGGGTTGCATCAATGTCTATCTTTCCCCTGTAGTTTGATATGTGTTTGTAGCTTCTCTACCAGTGTTTACATTGTTGAAATAATTTTCTGTGAATTATGTATGTTGTAATATAACTTAAGGCTTAAAATAACATTTACTAGCAAGTAGTAACTAAAAGCATTAACCCAGAAGACTAGCAATGACTCATTCAGATAGTAGAAGAAAAGTGAATCAGATGAATTTGTGATACTTATTCTATCATATATACCTTCAGCATCCAAGTCACCGCAGCCAACAGATTGTAATTCTTTAGCAAGATCTTCTGTTTTCTCATATGCCACAGAAAATATTCTTAAATACTGCAGATCCAATTCAAACACCAGAGATTAATATGAGATTTTTAGTGCTTCTAATATCTAATTGAAATGCACAATCTATCAGCACATCTTACCAGAAGAAGGCCACCTTGATTGACAGGAGGTAAATTCACAAGGGATGGCTTTTCTAGTAACCTGTCTAGAATTGTACTTACTCGCTGCTCTAGAACCCGCTGAGACACAGACAAATGAACATAAATTAGTTGTCTTACACGTCCAAAATTGCAACTTGCCTCAGCATTAGTGAGGATTTACAGAATTCCAATTATATACCTGCACAAGAATTGACATGACATCGTTAGGTGATGGAAAAACAGCCATTATTGTTGCTGCCTCTTTTCTCACAGTGTCTGTAATCAAAGTCAACAAATACAAACCATGAAAAAAATGTCAGCCAATTTTTTACAATTTAGTTGGAGAGGGTCAATTACAACCTGTTATTTCTTTGTATAATGTAGAAAGGCCACGTGCAATGTTACTAGGACCAGCTTGTAAACCCTGATCACCAAGAACTAAATTGATATCTGTGTTCATAACATCTACATCGATAAACATAGGTCGTGAAGCTACATAATGTTGCATGGCACTAGTCCCCCTGTTAAACTGCATATGAAGTTATACAAGTCTTTCATTAGAGAAATGCTGTAACCTCAGCAAACATAGAGATACTTGAGTTTTGCAAAATAATAATCTCTAATTTACAGTTTTAGCTTCAATGAAGTCTCTGGTAAATCAGTAAATAAGCATGATATAAAACCATATATAGATGAGAGTAACAGGAGCATGCTCAATGAAAGTAAAAATTCCAAAGAAGACAGAAAGAATTATCAAGAAAAATGAGAATTGTAAAAACATAAAAAGATGAGACTTGAGACTAGAGAGTATGTAGAAGATGAAGAAAAGAAAGCATCTGACTTATAATTAGAGCTATAATTTTAGAATAAATAAAATACAATAACAGTACCATAGACGGTTACCTATAGATGCATTATACAATTCAACCTGATTTCAAAAAAAAATTAAAAATTAAAACAAACCAGAAATAGATATTTTCTAGATTTTTCAAACTGAATTAATTCCCTTAGTCCAAACATAAAACATGGGCTTGATGGTTTATGCTAGTGGAGTCAATGAGTTATGTATAGTTTGTGTTCTGATGAAATGCACATACTAGAATAGGACTTTAACACAAACCCAACCCATATAATAATTAAGCCAAAAGCTACCTCAACTGACCTAAAGATATGTGTGATCTCAGCCAATCTATGTAAACTTTTTAATAAAGAGGTTCATCAGATCAAATTAAGGTTGAGAAAACTAATTTGTTGAGATTTGACCTGATCACAAAACCTGAAATTTGACATGAACAATCTGATCAGCCCAGTAACAACACAATTTGACTCGTTCAGAAGATTCAGGCATGATACAATTAATACGGTATGCAAAAGCCGAGAGATTAATGCAGTAAACTGATTATTAATTGGGTTAATTCAAATTCCTGTTGTCAATATCCTAAATCCAAACTCCACCCAATCAATAATTGCGTATAATCATGTGAACCCATTTGAAACCCAAACCCATAAGGAACTACCTAAACCTGCCATCCACAAAAGTCAAAACACAATTTTACAGCCATACCATATCAGCAAAAGCTACATACCTGAGATAATATCTTGGCACATTCTGCCATTGTAGACAATTCTCGCCTCTGTGATGCTGCATCAAATCTTGATAACAATCTGTTCTCCAACTCTAAACAAGAAAAAGATATCTATATGAATATCTAAAATAATGGAAGGAACATGAAATACTTATCAGAAAACCATGTACTTCCAAAGCATACCATTACAATAGTCTTGAAGATTTCCAACTGCAACTTCGAGACCCCTGCTAGCATTTGCAGCACCCACTGCTGATGGCATATTAATTCCATGTGTTCCAACATCCTCCTCAGCAAATGATCCTATCATTTACAACAAAAGTCGCCAATGATAACTAAGAGGGCAAATGACCACAAATGACTATATATGTATATATGTATATGTACATATGTATGTATATGTACACACACACACACAGATATATACATACATATATATATACATACATATATATATATATACATATATATACATATATGTATATGTACATATGTATGTACATATATATATACACATATATATACATATATATATATATATATGTATATGTACATATGTATGTATATGTACACACACACAGATATATACATACATATACATATACATATACATATACATATACATATACATATATTTCCGAATGGTTAATGGAAGTCAACTCCACACAGAAACCACCATTAACCTATAAAGGAGCCATGTTTAATATATGCCAGCGGCTAAGGATCTGATTTCACCTCGAAATGGCAGAGGATTGTTCTCCTTCTCTGTTGTGTCGTGTAAAGAAAAAGAACAACAGAATCTTAAGATCATCAGACACCCAGCCCATATTGTCAACAGAATCCTTCAATGATTAAAAGTTTAAGAGGAATTATTTTAGTAAATTATTTTGGGCCTCTATGATAGGAAATTTCAAGTGTCTTCGGTACAACTTAACTTGAGCAATCTCATTCTTTGAGTTTCTTGCCTTGTATTGTCTCTTTCATCTTTTGTTTTCTGTATTTATTTCATGCTCATAATAAGTTAGGATTGTAGCTTTACTGTGTCAACTTCCAAAAGGCAATCACAATTACCACCTCTCTAATCCATTTCGTCTTTAGTAATGCAAGGATAGTAAAATCTCCAAATACAACCATTAAGAATATAACCTACTTTCTAATACCAAGTATTTCCAGTCCTTTGTACCTATATCCATGGGAATACAGCATTTCACGTAACCAATATAACATGTAATGCAAGCAACAAGATCATTTGCACAATTGTTTCAAAACATTTGGTAGCATAAGATTCATCATTTAAGGTCCTTAAAAGTTAAATCAACTACTACTACTTTTCTCCTAACCAATACGAAAACAGGAATTTATTAGACAACCATGCCCCTCCAACCCCTTCATAACTAATCTCAGTTTTCCAAAAAAAATTTCAACAAGAGCTCAATAATGATCTTGGAAGGCTATGATCTTTTATCTTCAACTACAAGCATGCCATCCAAAACAACAAAATCACTTCTAAAACCAACTTCCACTCCCATAGCAATTCTTACAACCATTATAATTATATAACTGGAAATCTATGTTAAGTTCTCCCATAATGAACACAAGCAAGAATCCATCCTAGTCAAGTGTACTTTCATCTTGTTTGCCATGCAACATACACAACTTCTTGACAAGCAAGCATATTGTAAAAAATTGATTGCTTCAGTACAAAGTCCTCTATCCATTACTTGTCATCTGCAAACCTGTCATTCAAAAGAAAACTGACTTTATCCGCCAGTCTTTTTTTGCTGACCCTTCCAAAAGTACCACCAGTCTTTCCTAAGGGATATGCTAGTCCATTCCCTAAAAACGATTCCATCCGGTCCAACAAAATAGAAGTCAAACAAGGTAAAAGATACAAACAAGGGTTTGGTACATCAACAAAACCGAAAATGAATACAATGTCTTGGATGCATTATATCTTTTAGTTCACACTCCTGATTGAACTCTTCTAAGTCCTGCCACACCAAACACTTTGTAGAGCTCTTTGTACACTGAGGAAGATCAGACCTACATATTTTGGTCAGTTTAACTATATCGGTAACTGCTAATAAGGAAGCTAATTTCATTTGGCTTTCTTTCCTCAATTGACTGTGTAGTCATTATAGCAACAAAATAACAATAAATCTAGCACAATTTAGTAATTGGCAATTCTAAATTCCTGAAACAAAAATGGTCAGAAAAAAAATGCAGGTTTATTGAGCAGTTTCACCAGCACTCACTTTATTATATAACGAGACATTGGAAATCAATCATAACAAGTATATCTACCATGATTTTGTCTAGTGAGAGAAAAAAAAAAAAGGTGACTAGGATACCATTCCCACACCTAGTCAAGAATGCCTAAGGAGCTATGCAGGTGAACAGGTGATATCTAACAAAAAGATACTGCAGTAAACCATGGTAAATGGCAAAGAATAAATGTTCAAAGAAAAACAAAATATTAAACTAAAAAAGAGCCAATACTTAACTTGGGTCAGATGTATGCAGATATGAATCCACAGATCTGAAGATCATTACTGTGGTTCAAATTGTGATGCATAGGTTGCAATGGAGCAATCTTAGCACCCTTGGTCTATAATTAAGTAGTCATATAAATTATGACATCTAATGAAGTACAAGTTTGTATGAATAAAGAAATTAGAAAAGAATGAAGACCCATAAGATAGAGAAAATGATAACTTACGCAATTTCTGTGCAATTGAAGCAGCCTCAGCAACACGACTGTCATCAGAAAACAAAGGTGAAAGTTCCATAAGGTCACCAGGACTGCTGTTGAACTCCATCAAGTACTGTAATTTTTTTGAAAAATTAAACTGAACTCGGTTAGCAGAAAATGGAAACAGAAGAAAAAATAAATAGCCTCAAGTAATTGCTGCATTACCTTAATAAGCTCAATGGTCTGACTAGCAGTTTTTCTCTGAGAATCTGCACTCTAACAATCAAAAATAGAATAAATAAAAATTTAGTGAATTGCAAGCTATGATTGCCTTCAAGCATGCACAGACATAGAACTTCTTTGGACATAAATCTCTGTTGCAACATAAGCATGTGTAAGAGAAGCAGCATCTTCCCAAGTAATGCTCCTTCATTTATTACCCTACGCAAAAACTTTACCTGCAGATGGTCCCCAATTTTGGCAGCAGTTTGTCCCACACTAGAAATTCTGGAGTCCAGTCTCTGAAAGCTTTGATGTAGACCATCTACCCCTTTTTCAAGCTGAAAAAATCAAGGAAAAAGTAAGCAGCAATATATGAAATACTAGTGCTCATTGCTTCCATAAAGATCAACTTATATAGCTTAACCAAGTTGTTCCTAATATAGTGGGGAAAGATAATAATTCATTTTATGTGGTACATGGCAAGTAGAAAAAAAGATCACAAACATTCATGCCCAACCATGTTATTGAAAGAAAATAGATAAGTATCACATTCTTACATGCAAGCAATACTAGATCGAGCATTTTGGAAGGTGACAAGGGATTTCAACTTGTCCAACAAGCAGTGTTAAGAGTAGCTATAATTGGCCACATAACCCACCTAAAAAATCAATGCTAAACTCTAGAAGAACAAGGAGTTGAGTATATAAGTAAATGTTTTTTTCAGATTTTACTCTCAATTGAAGGACAGCTAGCATATGCACTCTTAGTTAAATCTACATGTTTAAATACTTGTTTTTCATATTAATCAATAGTCAGATGAAAGAGAATTCGCATCTCATATCTGCATGAAACACCTAAAGAGAAAAAAGGGGATATGATGGAAGCACAAGAGAGGGTAATTTTGAAGTTTTGACATTGAAGAATCACAATAACCTTTAAAAGCATACTGCAAGAGACAAGCAAAACAGCATATTCAGAGAGGGATGTAAAAGGTAGTGACCGTCAATCAGCATGAGATAACTTACGTAGAAAGGCCTGCTTCCAATAAGCAAGCATGAGTACCAGAATGCCAAGGAAGACATCCTGTTTCAGCAGTACATACAACTATTATGTGCAACAAGAAAAAGGTAAGATACTCCTGACGTTGTATGAGGTAATGCTCTTATACTCATACAACTGTACACTAAAGTGATGTGGTATCCTTCCCTTCCATTGTCATAATGCACTTTTAGCTCAAGATGAAAGTCTAGTATGACAAGTTATATTTGTGCTACCATATTTCCATACCCCGTCAATCATCCACTCACAGCCCTACACCAAAGGATCAACAGATGATCCACGCCCTTAACTCTACTGATGACCACAATTGCCAATAATAAAGACTGGTATTCATAATTTATCTTTCCTTGGAAGGTCCCAATGTCCAAAGTTTAGATAATCTGAAAATACTTGCTAAAAGATGTTTTCTAAAACGCAAGATTTACAGTAAATAGGCACAAATCTTCAAATGATTCATAAAACCTTTGGATCGAATTCCATTCACAAGAGTTATTTTCTCCATGATCACCTATAACTAAAAGCATGTTGTACTAACCTCAGCAAGCGTCTTACGGTGCTTTGCATCTTGGACCTCAACTTCCTTCTTCAGATTCTGGAGTCTTCCATCGATCTTCAACCAAAGTGCATGTATTTAGCACTTAGCGGAAACCAAAATCAGCATTTGACACCAAAAACCTTGGTTGATAAAGAACCTGCTGCCGGAGATCAACCAACTCCTTGCAAGAATCCTTGAAAAGCGCGAGGAGATCCTCCACCGCCGGGAACATCGGAATCGCCGTCCCCTGCAGCCCTCGCATAGTGCCATTCGGCAGCGCGTCCTGCCCTCCTCCGCCATCCGCGCCATCGGCATCGTCTTCTTGGAACGAGGGGAGAAGCTCGTTCACCAAATTTCCAAACAACGCATCAAACGAGAAATCTCCCTACAATTCCCCAGAAACAAATCAACCGCAAAAGAAGATGACGAAATCCCCGTTCCACCGAGCAGAAAGATCCTAAAAATGCAAAGGGAATACCTTGAAATCGTCGATGTCCAGGATGAGAGGGAGAGTAGCCGCCGATGCCTTGGGTGATCCCATTGGAGATGGAAATCCAGGAGATGAGGAATTCGAGGGTACAAGAATGATCCGAAGGTTTCAACAATGAGCCGAAGGGTTCGAATGGAGGCAACGGATGGAGGAAGCGTCGATCAAAACTCGAGATCTATCTTGCCGCTCTGGAAGATTGTAGCCTAGGGGAAGACGAAGCGAATGGCGGGCGCAAGAACGACTCGAAGGTTTCGAGAATGATTCAAAGGGAAGCGTGGGTTCGGGTTCAAGATCTACCTTGGCGCCAAGGTCGTGCGAGGGCGAGCCGGCCGTCGTTTCTTCCGCAGCTCGGCGGTCGATCTGATGCTGTTATCGGTGGAGAGGCGAAGAGGGTGGCTTTTTAACAGAGACGGGCTGAATGAAGAGCGGAAGCGCAGGACGGCTTCCGGCCGCAACTGTTGGCTTTTACTTTCTACCTGGCTGCCACGTGCTATTGATTTTTAAATTAATAGTAAAATGGTAAATATATATATATAATATCTGAAACAATAGATTAAGTACAAAATAAATTTCATTTTTCTAAATTATTCGCGAATGATAATGTATTAAGCGTAGTTGGGTCGTAAGTCCCAACCCATCAAATTCGTTAGCCCAAGAACAGTAAATACCTACCTATATGCATTAATTTTTTTCATAAAGCAACATACATATTTATCCATCGAAAATTAGATTATTTACCCTTAAGTTTGAATTTGACATATAAGCAATCTCTAAGCTATCGTTTATTAGTTGAAACTATAATCTCTATATAATATTATAAAAACTCATTATGACGGTAAAATATATTAGGAATATGTTAGTTTTTTTTTTTTTTTTTTTTTGTTGACATGCTATTAGAATTTAAACAAACTAATGATTAGAAATGATTGAACTAAAATTAACTATAGTGGCATACCTAAAGGAAGTTAATATTTGAAGGAATGCATGTACTATGATTTAAATTTAATAATGACGAATACACTGTTTCAACATTTTACGAAGATATATAATATATTTATTTATGACCGAGTCGTGTTCCTGACTCGATCATATTTGTCATATCTACTAACCTCACAAGAGAGCGAAGGTGGCATGCTCCACGTTATTCCTCCATAGATGTATCTCTTCCAGTATCAAGATCATAAAGGAGGTACGAAATAAGATTTCGAAATAAATCCAATTGTATCACGTCAAATCTCTTATAAAAGACGACTCCAATCAAACAACTATCAGTGACCTCTGAATCCAAGCACCTCAAACAGCTGACAGATTAAATCAGATCAATGACAAATCTCCAAAGAAACATCACATCCTAATAGTTAAGACACCATAGGCGGAGTAAGGATGTCAAAAGTTAGGTAATGTATGAAGAAAGGAGGAAATTCAAGAAAAAGTTCTCAGGTTTAAGTAATTTACATCAGCCTGGATTAAATTATAAGAGCATCTTAACAGCAACAGCACATCTTTCAAAACCCGATGAAACCTCGATTTAACTAAACTTCACGGAACACTGTTATAACTAGGACCTCAATTAATTCCCAGCGAGAACATTTCGGTGAGATATGTAGCCCATAGCTCTAGCACTCGGCAACACCCAGAAGATGACAGCAAACATACCATCATTTTTGTGAAAACTCTTTTAAGAGATCAGACCATGTCAAAACAAACTCACAACAATGTGATTAAAAACAAATTTACCACAAGGGTTTGAATTTATAAGTGTTACCATGACTATCATAGCCATAAAATGATTTGAGAATGTGAACATGGAAAGCCAACCCAACAAAATTTCTTGGAAAAAGATCACATAAACCACTAACAGACTCCAATGTCACTTGTCAGGCTTATTTCATTATAGTTTCGTGGCCAGGGAAGGGTATAACCTTGTTGGGTATTTTATGGAATACTGCGCTGATAGAGAGGGAGGGCACCTAATGCCTCACGCTCTGCATTCTCTTTTTTCACCTGCAAAGCAACCACAATTCCGTTTGATTTAATGAGGAACTCTGACAAGCCGAAAACTAAAATAGAACCATAAAGAGGCTAATCACTTAAGAACATATATTACCAAAAATGCTAAATATATTACCAACACAAAAAAGAAAAGTTATATATATATTACAATTTGAAAGACACGGCTGTGGCGGATGACACAAGAGAATATATTACCTAAAAGGAATAAAAGACGTTCTTGACTATAGAAAACACGACAAGAAAACATCATGTTGGCTGTTGAGGATAACTCAAAAGAATGATTAAAGAAACACAATAAAAAGCAGAATCACAAATTCACATAAAGAAACTAAGGGGAAAAAAAGATGAAGAGAAGAATAGCCTTTAAATGCAACATGATTATGTTCCCTAATTTATGACCAAGATTGGAAACAAAAACTGAGCCTAAAACCAAGAATGAAGAGGTGATGGAAGGGAATTGGAGGTGGGAGAATATCTCAGGCCACTAGTCAGGTGGCAGTACAGAGGAGAGAAAGGCCCTTGTAAAATGACCAGAGAAACCACTTAATATCATGTAGACCTAGAATATGGTTTAGATATCTCCCCCTTCCCTACCCAGGTAGCACTCTCGGTCACATGTAGTGTATCACGAATTACAGAAGAAAGACTTCTTTGGAACTTATGGGATAAGATTAGAAGCAACTAATAGACAAATAAAGTGACAATGCAACAAACTAGTTGAACTACACGTCATTAAGCATCAAAGAGAAATAAGATTTTACGTGTCTATAAAGTCAATAAAAGAGAGAGAGCAAGATTTGTTCATAAGAAATACTCACAAGAGCCAGCATATCTTTAAGATAGCTTCTAAAAGGTGTTTGCAATGCCTGTAAAGACAAAATTTTGTAAGAAATGGTAATCAAGATAAATCTCGAATAAGAAATTATGATACATTAC
The DNA here is from genome assembly GCA_004837865.1 of Musa balbisiana. Taxonomy (NCBI): domain Eukaryota; kingdom Viridiplantae; phylum Streptophyta; class Magnoliopsida; order Zingiberales; family Musaceae; genus Musa; species Musa balbisiana. Next base: position 5,061,652 of record CM017196.1, on the reverse strand, counting down.
TAGACATGAATTACCTATGAGTCTAGACTGCCTACTTAAAGGTCAAATGATCCATCCCCGATAATTAAGAATGTAATAATAATTTTTGTATATGTATAGATGGAAATATGTAATCCGAGCTAATTTAGAGTCAGGAGAAGAGTAGCAAAAATAATATAGAAGTTTTGCATCATGAACAAAGCCAAAAGAAACTGTGAATAACAAAACAAATTTTGCAGGCATCACCAATAAAAGAGTCATCGTTTTGCATGGCTTACAAGTGAGAATATATACCAAGTAATTATAGGAAGAAGTTCTTACATCAAATGGTGCTAACATATCAATATCTCTAGCAAGGACTGGAAGTGTTGTACGATCAAATTAGTGCAAACGTGGAACAATTTAAGATATAGTCAATAATTATATAGTCAATCAACCATTGATGCTTACCAAGCATAAGAATCATATAGCATCTCATCCTTTTGTGTATTCATGTTGAACCAAGGAAATGGATGTAGTTTTCAAAGATATTATGAATAATCTAGTAAAACATTCTTGACAACTACAAAATGCTCTGTTACTAGTTAGTGAAATTTTGCAACAGGATATATCACCAAGACATGAGAAGGCTCATGTCAAGTGCATATTATAGGCCTCAAATGACACATTATTGTAATGATAAACAAGGATGAGACTGCTTTCCTAATATGACAACAAGCAAAAGCAAATAATTATATACGTGGCAAACAAATTATGGATCATTTTGATTTTTAATATGATGCTGAGTTTAGTGCCCCAATAAGTTTTCTCCCTTTCGAACCAGGTGACCAATCTTCAAGTAAGAAAATAAAAGGTTAGAAAGAAAAACACCCCGCTTGCAAGGGCAAGGTAATGTCACCCTCCCTGCGTTGGTAAGAGTTTCATGCACTGGCAATCTTTTAGTAACAAGCAAAAGCAAACAGTATATAAGTGTTATGCTGATGCCACTACACAACCAATTCCAAATAATAACCAACAACATTTTCTTCCCAAAAGAACTACATCTTGTGCGAGGTAGGTCATAATTTCAAATTTGATAATTTAACAATTCTTGTGTCTAAAATTACCTTGCAATTAGATTATATTCTCAAATATCTAAATTTCTTATTTTAAACAATATGCCTAAGCCTATAAAGTCATCTCCTTTCTAATAACGTGTTTGGATGTTTTACACCTCTCCTATTGAATAAGCATGTTCTTATCAGAATCCTCAAAGTTGCATGGTTGATCATGATCCCCCTTAAAATTCAAAAAAAATAACGTCGATTAAAAAAAAGGCTAAGTAGGGAAAACTAAAAACTGGATAGGCACCCAAATATCCTGATAAGACCAACAGAAAACTTTTTGTTTGAATTAGGTGTCGCCCATGTTTTGCTCATCCAAAAGAACCTTCTCGAAGTTGAAGCCTTGTCATGTGCCACAATTTACACTGTCTTCCTTAGCTAACAACCATGTTCCCTGACACCACCAAGTATAGTCTGTTCTGGCTAGAACACAGATAATCATAAGTGAAAAAGGAAATAGGTAAAAGACTTTCATCATGCATATCATATATATTGCCCCAAGTCGTCAGCAATAAAATGCAATGTCATCAATTAAAAGTAATTCTAAAACACTACGTTCCGTTCCCAGATTCCTCCAGGTTAAAATCCAATGTCACCCCGAGAAACACACACCAGGAGACCATCCCTATGGTTTTCATATTCTATCTAATCCCAGCGGCGTCAATAGAAAAGCAATCCAACCCTCAGCCTAACCACAAATCAACACGAGATCATTGCCCAATGTCAGACTCCAAGTAGACTAAAGTTCCGAAACCTCATCCATTTCATGTCACCGAAAAAACAGAAGTAATCTGCTCGGTCCATCACGCATTCAAATGACCACACCCTCGAAACAATCATATAGTCACCACAAATAGCTTAAAGAGATTATAATAAGATCCGGTGCCACCTGCAAGTCCTCGGGAAGGTACTCGTGCTTCATGGAGAGATCAATGGCGCGCTTAAGACGCTGGTTCCTGGCGTCCACCACCTCGCGCGGCAGCCGCGACAGGGCCTCCTTGATGTCCAAATCGTACATCGGATCGTACAGATCTTCGTACCGCAGCCCTGGACCAGAGGGGGGAAAAGGGAAAGAACAAGATCAATCGGAGCAGATCCAAAAATCCAAGACAGAAACCCTAACCAAGAAGGGGCCAAGGGACGGTGGGATCACCGTATTTCTTGAGGCGATTGCAGAGGGCCTTGTAGTGCTGGGCGGCGAACCAGTTGCGGCGGGGATTGATGAGCCACTGCATCCACGACGACGCCATCGATCACAGAGACCTTCGCTTTCACCGCTCGAGTTCTCGATCCCTCCGCGTCTACGGCGAGAAGAGGAGCAGGCACTTGGGTTTTCTATTTATAGTAACGATCATTTACGGGTTCAATAAGGATCGGGTATAACCCGAATCCATATGACCCGACCCGATGTGCAGTAATAGTTAGGAAGATAGTGATTTCGATTCACGAGTAATATATTTTTGGGCTTTTTCATATGTCCTGTGATCTTAAAAAAAATCCTCGTATTAGAATTTTCAGGAAAATGTTAGATAAAATAAAATAAATAATGAAGTGTAAAAGGCTTCAATTTGTGGATATATATATGTTATGGATCTCATTAATTCTACAATTAATTATATATTTTTTATAAATAATGAAGTGCTCACTTTGAACTTAATATTAAATATATATGTAAAATAGTTTATTTTTTATGGATCTCATTAATTCTACAATTGATAGTTGTCATGGAGTATTTTAAATATTAGTTTGAAGGAATATTGCCTATGCATTATGCATCAAATTTAGATGAATATTTATCTAGAGAAGAGTAAATTGTACTGTTAATAGTTATATATCTTCAAAAATTTTGTGTCATTGCATGATAGAATTTACGTATTAGTTGTCATTCAATGTAAATGAGAAAATTTATCATCTGAATCAAATATAACTCAAAAAAAAAAAACATTTGGGGCATGTTGATCTGCCAAGCAATATTATGCTGGAATAATTTGTCGAAGTTTATTAATATAAGCTAACAGCAAGTCTTAATCAAAACATTAGCAAAAGTGAAGGAAGTTAAGTCTAGAAATCAAATTAAATTTTTTCCCAAAAATTCAAAGAATAGTAGAATGATTTATTTACCAAAAAAAATTCTCAACCCTATTTTTCTTGGATAATTGAAAGATTCATCATTGTATTATTTCAGATAAAATAGATACCGTCACAACGCTACCATGGCATGACACTCATAATATTAGATGAATCTGCAATGCAATTTTTGGGTATCGGAGTCGAACTAGTATTGGCATAGTAAGGAGTCAAAAGTTAGAAAGGATCATCAATAGCCATGTATAGGGTTGAAGCGCACATGAAATGCCACCAACTTGAAGATGATATTTGCTGCAATTTGTCATCTTTGGTAAGAGTATAAATAATTTATATGGATATAGCACCTATAAGATGATAGTGATACTAGTGAGATGTATCAATTTCAAGCAGGCACAAAACTAGTTATTGGTTCAGAAGAAGAAGAAGAAGAAGATAGATGTGTCACTATCATTCTATGAAATGCTGGAGATGAGAGCAAACAGAAGATACACTGAATGCTTGTTCTCATAAGCAAATACAAACCATGGAAGAACATCAGTTGATACAGTCAGTGCAAGAGCAGAATCAAATCCGTAGTTCCCTCGATTACAAAGGGGAAGGCAACTTGAAGGAGAGAGAAGAGGATGGTAAGTGTTCCTGTCCTACTAATGTAATCTGCACTCAGGGAAGTTACCTGTGGCACGCTCGGTCAGTATGGCCTCCGATTTGGCACGCTTCTGTCCCACTCTTCGTGCCACCGCCCACTTGTATGCAAATTTTTCTTGAGCTTGCAATCTGATTCTTCTTGCCTTGACCTATGAGCAATGAAGAAGAATGACCCTCCTTTGACCTCATATTGGTTGGTCTCATACATTGGATTTGAATGGCATTGATACTGCCAAAATATATCAAATTCAAGAAGATTTTCTTTTTCTTATTTTTGAGGTTGAGAGCAAAAAGAAGAAACATATGCATTTCTCTTAAGAAATAGAAATTATGATGAACATCAGTTGATACAGTCAGTGCAAGAGCAGAAGTAATGCAGTAACACCTAAAGCACCGGCTCCTACAATACAACCGATGGACCTCAATTGCAAAGAGAAGGCAACTTGAAGGAGAAAAATGAGGATGGCAAGTGCCCTGTCCTCCTAATGTAATCTGCTCTTTCAGAAGTCATTGCGGCACGCTCATTCAGTTTGACCTCCGCACTGGCACGCTTCTCCTCAGCCATTCTTCGTGCCGCCGCCAACTTGTTTGCATATTTTTCTTGAGCTCGTGATTTGATTCTTTCTGCCTTAACCTACAAGCAATGAAAATTATCCAGAAATATTTCGTAGAGAATAAAAGAAAATGCGCAAGTTACCGTATCGTGCCAAGCGTGCGTTTTAGTTTAATTACTGTCCAAGAATTATATTTATAGAGGTATCAAGACAGATGCCTCATGTCTCCAACTATGACAATTTGAAGTAACCTCAACTATAACCATAAGGTTTTCTAAAACAAAAACTTCCATGAGGAAAATAGAAAAGAAGGGGAGAAAATATGCTTGTTTTATACCTCCATTCTCCTCATCTCCATTTCAGCTTTTCTTTTCTCATGATTTTCCCATGCTTGTATCTTCACCTCTTCACGCTTAAATCTGAAGATGCATAACACAAAAGCATTTCAACAGGTAGAAATAATGAGATGCTAATAGCAGATGCGTTGTCGCAGACAAAGCAGCAGAGTCACTATTTTTTCTAGTATAACAATGTACAATACGCGTTTGAGCACTAGAAGAGAAAGAACTCTCAACATGTAGAAGAGAAATAGTTTTTCATGTTTTGCAAAAAAATTAGCTTTTTACGGAGCTCAATAGCGGTAAAAGATTCATGCGGCCAACCTCAAATAGTTGAGACTTACTGCTTTGGGACTCTCAACATGTAGAAGAGAAATATTTGGGCATGTTCTGCAAAATAATTATGACTTACAACTTTATTGTGCAAAATATTTCCTAAATAACATGCAAGAAATAGTTTGCATTCATGCTTTGCGAATGTAACGCATCCACCAGCTTCATTAGAGATTGCACAAAATTTGGAGGATGAGAATTGCAGTTCTTTCATCTCTTAGGTTGCAGCCAAGCATCCTACTGTTGCATTCTACATATATATGTGAATCATATAAACCAGGCAACAAAACCCGATGCCATCAAGTGTAATACAAATGCGGTTCAACATATATACGTGAATTGCAGATCTCTGAGATCAATGTTGCATTCTAATGTTATGTTGTTCTATACTGCGTCGCAAGCTTTAGTTTAAGCTTTTGGGTTGCGTCGATGTCCGATTGCCCTGTTTTCCTTCTTCTTCGATACACGAATTGTCACAATATTTCTCTAAGCCTAAATCAACAACTACTTAGATTTATCCAAAGCACAATCAATTATGATTTCACAGTAGATGGTCAAATGTAGTATGCATCAATCTCCTTACAAAGGCAGGAGAATGCTTCATGTTTCATTGCAATGCCACAGAGCAGGATCAAAGCAAACGAGGAAGAACACGAGCAGCAGCAAACCAGTCACAGTTACCTGGCCATGTACTTTGCGCGTTCTGCCTCATCCCATGCCATGGCTCGGGACTCCAGCGAGCTCGAACTCCTACCTTGCTCTGAGCCATTGATCTCAGAGAACTTGCCACCGTCGAACTCTGCTTCCCCTCCATAAGGCCAGCCAAAAGGCACCGCCTCGCTTCTCCTCTCCGCACTCCTCATCCCTGCTTGATAGCCGTCGTGCCGCCGGCATCTTCCCGGGGTGGACGAACTCGAAGAGATCGGACTCTTCGACACCGGAGTCGTCGCTCGCAGTGGCGTGCCGGTCCTCGATGGCTCTTTGCTCGCTATGGGCGTCATCTCCGTGCCTGCGTCCCTCAGACACACCGACCTGACCACCATGGACGAGTCCTCGATCGGCTTGTTCGTCCGCCAGAGCGCCTCACTGCAGTCTATCTTCTTCGTTTCCCCTTCGTCTTCCTGAGCAGTGACCGCGAGCACTATGTCGTACTCCAAGGTTCCGTCAGCGCTGCTGCAGGAGTCCCTTCCTCGCTGGGACAAGGACGAGAGCAGCCTTCTGTCGTCGGCGTTCGAGTTCCTCGGCTTGCTCACCGCATGTTTGTGATCTCCGTGGCCTGACAGCCCCACCAGCCACTTCTGGGCATCGTCCCACTTCGAAGGGGTCGGCTTGCTGCGCGACCCCAACACCTTCCGGCGGTGAAGAGCGTTGTTGGCGACGGCGCCATCGTGGAACTCAAAGCTGTATGCGTTGGCGCAGGGCTTATCCATTGGCCTCATTGTCTCAGAAACCAGTGCGATGGACGGCACATCGAACACTATCCGATCCCTTCAACCAAATCTTCACATCAAGGAACGGAAACCATGGTACCTCGGATCCGCTCACAAGTAAGCTAAGAGAACGAGCTCATTCTACTTGTATCAGCAACTGCAGCTCAAAATCGAGTGCAGCTTAGCATACCACATCCCAAGTCACAGCCACAGAGCAAGATCTAAAGATCTGTTCGAGCCGGAGTGACAAAGGAGGCATGGGGTGAGTTCCGGGAAACGGGCCAAGGGAATGGAAGTGAAAAGATAGATCCAGTGGAGGAGTGGAAAGAAGGAATGATACCACCTTGGAAATGGCAACCTTTCTCACAGTAGGAAAGCAGGTGACGGAGGAGGCTCTCAAGGGAGAGACGAAGAATCTCTCTGAAACCTGCTGCTGCAATGTGCGACTGAGCAAAATATTATAGCAGCCAACTGTACTGTCTCCATGGCTCTTGTCCCCATTCTCCATTGGCATCCACCAGGCCGAGAACTACAGCTTGGAAAACAGTGTTGTAAGCCAAGATTTCAATCAATATCATATATTTCTTCACGATAATACGCAGATAACACCAAGTAATCATACAAATAATACACCTATTACAGCGTCAGCTTCTCATATCGTACCTCAACTAAGAACAATCATAAGCTGCAAATCAACATTCATTCGTTCATTGCCATCGAACACCATGATCGAGGAGGACATGTTTGGTGAAACATCAGATGCTTGCATAACGTGCACACTGACTCTGCAAGCTGGCAATTCTTCTCCTCCTTCCATCCCTGTGGATAGCTTTTACTATAACTAAGACGGAAGAAATAGGCCATCTGACTGAAAGGCCCCAAGCAGCAGTAGTGAGTTGCAGTGCATCCAGTGGATTTAGAATAGGCAGAAAATTACATACATACCCCTCCATCATCAACATTTTTGTACTTATATCCCTTAAATAAAAAAATTAAATTGTTTGTTGATACTTTTATAAATTTATAGTAACACAACAACAACAAGCCATAACATTACAAATATTGTCCAACTTCATAAAAAGATAATATTCTTAATTAATTTTTTTTATTATAGTTTCAATAATTTTTTTGATTTCTCCTACTATTGACAATACCAATTGTCTCGCTTCTTCTAATTAAAGTTTTTAATAATATATTTTAAAATATATTACGATCAACATTCATCGTATTACGACGCATCACTCGATACGAAAGTATATACTAGTATCATGTGTCAGTATATGCTTAGTATAGCTCAATATATACTAAATCGATCGTTGATTGATATACTGATATAGACAAAAAAGTTAAATCATGATTACGATGCTAAAAATATTAGAGATATTATATGTTAATGTAAATGAACACAAATGATAATATATTTAAAAGGATATAAATATATGTTATATTAGTTTTGGTAAAAGATAAATGAGTTCCCTTTCAAATAATATCCAACGATCCTTAATGGTTATTATCATTTGGTCAAAGCTTTATAGCTCGAGTAGCCATAAGCGTCTCCACGTGAGACGAAAGAACAAACATGTAGAGGTCTTCATCAGCTCTGCAACACCCATGTCATCACCAATTATCTGAGATGTCATTCATGACACTATGAGTGGTATATGATGTTACCTAATGTTTTGTTTATTTTACGTTTTTGTTCATTTTTCATATTATATCATTTGTATCATAATTTTTGTATATACAGCAATCAAAAACACTTGCGCGTGTTGCAAGTGTTGACAGGGACATACATGGGCAGGTCCGGTCGGGTTCGAATGGTATGTTGTCGGTTAAGGCAGACCGGTTTCCTAATTAATGGACGGCCCAACGCATGTCGTGGTAGGGAAGAACCTTACTTTTCTTCGCCAAGTTCTTGAGATCGCACAACCAAAAGACGAAGAATGGATTTCGTCGTGTGCTTTAAGCTTCCTGAGGGATGCGGCAGCTGATCATTGGTCGAGATACGATAAGGCACGATTCTCAAAGGCGTTGATTGATGCGAAGCAACCCAGCCGTCTCTGTCTAACCCCCAGTAACGGCAACAGCGGACGACCCGTCTCATACGTCCACGTGTCCAGTTCTTTCGAACCTACGTCTAGAGATCCACATCCGAAGAAAAGAACTTGGCACCATCTCATTGGCTAGAACGAGCCTCTTCCCGCCCGCTACGCCCACCGCGACCTTCACCCGCTCTTTGCCTCTGGACGCGCCACCTGTAGCCTGCCTCCGATGGGAGCGCGAGATGGCTCGTGGACACGTGTCGGCCGCCCTTGGCACTATTTAGTCTCCTCGTTGATCGCTACTGGAAGTAAATAAGAGGGAAATAAATAAAATAGTAGGGAGGAGTAGATCGAGAGGAGAGGCGGTTGCTGTGTTACGATGTACGGCGGAGGCGGAGACGCCGACGTCGCGCGGAAGGTGGGCCGGGTAATGATCCGCTTCCGGCCTATAGCGCCCAAACCTGCCGCCGGGTCCCTTTCGGCCGTAGCCGCCCCAGCGGAGGCGGCCGTCGCGGCCAGGAGGCCGAAGCGGAAGGGATCCGCTAATCCCGCCTCCGGCGCGAGTGGGAGGAAGCCGAGGAAGGAGGAGGCGAACCCGTCGCCGTCGTCGACGATCGTGACGTTGTCGCTGATACCGGAGACGCCGGAGAGGAAAGGCGACCGGGAAGCGGCGCCGAAGCGGTCTACTAGTTTCCCTTCTCCTCCTTCGGCCGTGGTGGTTCCGCGCGTGGTGCCGCCGGTTGGGGCGATAGGGTCGTGGGTGACGGTGGAGTGCGTGACGGACGCGTGGAGGGAGGGGGAGGTCGCTTGGAGGAGTGACGAGGCGGTGGCGGCCGCGGCCGCGCTGGCGGCAGACGAGTGCCCCGGGTTCGTGTCCGACGAGTGGGACCGGGTGACGTGGATCAACGAGGCGTACCGGAGGATGGTGGTGGGTACGGCTCAGCGCTGCTCCTCCTTAAAGGGAGGCGGAGCTGCGGAGAAAGAAGAGGAGGTGAGGGTGGGGCTGGTTACGCAGGGGCTGCTGCCGGCGTCGGGGAGGTGCTGGGCGTTCACGTGCTGGGTGCGCGTGTGGTACGCGTGGCGACTGAGGAGGACGAAAGGGCCTCCATCGCCGTCGTCGTCGTCGCTGGCGGCGCCATGCGACGTGTGGAGGCTGGACGGCGGCGTTTGCGCGTGGAGGCTGGACGTGAAGGCTGCCCTAAGTCTCAGCTAGTAGCGGCAGTGGTGGAAGAGATGATACGTAAATAGCTTGGCATTCAGGGCATGTTTTTTATTTCCGCAACAACTACACGTCGACTTGTTCATCTTCCGCAACGTTTTTTCCTTATGGTCGGACCATAGGAATGCAAGCTTCTTTAATCGCCTATTTTTTTTCTGCTGTGTTGATTTGTGGCATCAAAGAAAACAGTCGGATAGAATCGAACCTCCCACATCGACCATATTTGATCATAGGTATTTCAGTCTTTTTTTTTTTGAAAAGAAAAAGAAGAAAATGTATTTTAAGCGAACTGACTCCTCGCTCTAAGCATCATTTCTATTATCCTATCACTCCTCTTTTTATTGTCATTGTTTTTCTTTATCACACTCACTCTTTATCTCTCTAATTATTTATTTTCTCTTTCGTCTTTTTTGATCATTTTTTTCTCACCAATAATCATTCACCACATGTTAAATATTGCTGGCCTATTTTTCCAAATTTTATATTTTAATCATCAGGTTTCCCAATTTCATTCTATAACAAATAACATTTAGAAACTGCATCTTTATTTATTATAATTTTTAAACACCTGTCCACCTACCAGACCACTAAAATTTGGAATGGATTCACATAAAAAAGTGGGTGGTGTTGGTCTTCCTCCCATTAAGAACAATAGTTTCCTACTGTGCTTATGGGAAAGTTTGCACAAAAAACTGTCATTTACAAATTGAATGCTACTTCACGAAGTTCTTTGAAAGAGAAAAAAAAAAAATTGCTAACGAGGATATCAATCACAATTCAGAGGAAAAAAGTGTAATCGGTCAATCACAACTCACCCATGCTGTATAATAACTGCTACTACAGGTAAATAAACCATGACAGTCGAGCCCTGAACTATTTATAGCTGTTGACTACAGTTAATTTCTTATGAGGATTACAAATGAAATAGGGAGCATCCAATTAACACAGCACATCAAGGAAAATTACCAAACGTGGGTCCAACTCGCCTACAACAAAAGCTAAGAATCATCTATCTACTGTAGGTGTGCATGCTTTCCAACACAAATTACTTCTATGATTAAAACGAACCTGACAATCTTAATTGCTGCACCAGCAAGGCCCAAAAAGACCAAGAAATTGTCACCAAGAACGCAAAAATCAACTGATGGAGCATACATGCAGTTACAAGCCGCCAATTTTGGTTGAGGGCTTATTCCATGCAGTTACAAGCCTCTGCAAGCAATCGACCACAGTTCTTGGATGGAAAAAACACTAAAATCCATATGTAAAGATATGTCCGATGATTATGCGAGATAAAGCCATTTTGTATGGCAAGATAATCATCGGATGAACGAATAGAATATGAACAGCCAAAAAAGGGATACAATCTAAATATATACTTGCAGGATGCAGGTTGTTATGAAGGAAAACTTACTACTATTAAAGAGAACTATTTGGCCTGCCAGAGTTTGCTGAGTGGCTTGCCCTTTTGGCATGTCAATATACAACCCAACGCAATCTCTCTTATCCGTTCCTCCAGTGTTTCCACAGGGAGGCCACCATCAACAATCTGCAGCTTGAGCATGTCAGTGCCATCAGGATATTGTAGCAAATGTAAGACACAGAATAGATTATGACAAAATTATATTGCTAGAACAGTGTTTAGAGAAAAGTATAAAAAATTATTAATTGCAAGAAATGCAATTTGAAGCAGTCTGTGCATAAATATTTGCTCACTGGGACAAAGTCAACTGTCATGTTCTCTAAATTTGTTGTATTTATGCTCAACTTTTTTTCACTCAAGAAATCTATGTCAAGAATGCTCGACCCCGATGATATTGACTTGATTTTACTAGACATAGATGAGACCAAAAAAAAAAAAATTGCTAACGAGGATATCAATCACAATTCAGAGGAAAAAAGTGTAATCGGTCAATCACAACTCACCCATGCTGTATAATAACTGCTACTACAGGTAAATAAACCATGACAGTCGAGCCCTGAACTATTTATAGCTGTTGACTACAGTTAATTTCTTATGAGGATTACAAATGAAATAGGGAGCATCCAATTAACACAGCACATCAAGGAAAATTACCAAACGTGGGTCCAACTCGCCTACAACAAAAGCTAAGAATCATCTATCTACTGTAGGTGTGCATGCTTTCCAACACAAATTACTTCTATGATTAAAACGAACCTGACAATCTTAATTGCTGCACCAGCAAGGCCCAAAAAGACCAAGAAATTGTCACCAAGAACGCAAAAATCAACTGATGGAGCATACATGCAGTTACAAGCCGCCAATTTTGGTTGAGGGCTTATTCCATGCAGTTACAAGCCTCTGCAAGCAATCGACCACAGTTCTTGGATGGAAAAAACACTAAAATCCATATGTAAAGATATGTCCGATGATTATGCGAGATAAAGCCATTTTGTATGGCAAGATAATCATCGGATGAACGAATAGAATATGAACAGCCAAAAAAGGGATACAATCTAAATATATACTTGCAGGATGCAGGTTGTTATGAAGGAAAACTTACTACTATTAAAGAGAACTATTTGGCCTGCCAGAGTTTGCTGAGTGGCTTGCCCTTTTGGCATGTCAATATACAACCCAACGCAATCTCTCTTATCCGTTCCTCCAGTGTTTCCACAGGGAGGCCACCATCAACAATCTGCAGCTTGAGCATGTCAGTGCCATCAGGATATTGTAGCAAATGTAAGACACAGAATAGATTATGACAAAATTATATTGCTAGAACAGTGTTTAGAGAAAAGTATAAAAAATTATTAATTGCAAGAAATGCAATTTGAAGCAGTCTGTGCATAAATATTTGCTCACTGGGACAAAGTCAACTGTCATGTTCTCTAAATTTGTTGTATTTATGCTCAACTTTTTTTCACTCAAGAAATCTATGTCAAGAATGCTCGACCCCGATGATATTGACTTGATTTTACTAGACATAGATGAGACCAAAAAAAAAAAACATTCTAGAACAACTGGATTGCTGAAACTAAACAAAATTCTTATAATGGGCATGAACCTAGTATGGGTGATAGAACAAGAAAAAGTTCATATCATCTGAACAATGTGTATATTCTGAAAATGGGCAATTATGGTAGATCAATGGGTATAACCAAAATATCAGAAGTATTAAAGGGCTATTATTAGCACAACGTTATGAAACAGGTAAATCTAACACCAGAACCAGTGTATTAAAAAGAATGCAACAGTAGAATCAAATAACTACATTTAGTACAGATACTTCTGAAATGAATGCTACCTTCCAAGAAGCATCATGAAGGGTCTGATAATGCTCCGCAACTTTCTTTTGGAATTCCAGCTGCTCATACCTTTCAGTGCCATAGCCGCCTCTTTCTGCTGCTTTCTGAATAGGATACAAATTACAGATTTCAGAATGATGAACATTAAATGCTGAGCAATAATAAAGAAGGAAAAAGCACATGTTGTCCTCATGATGGAGCTTGATAACTGCAAGCACTTATATTTTCCCGTGTAATGCATATTTAAAACAAAAGCATAGATAAGCTAATAATTCAACCTGAATAGCATAATAGATAAGATCCTGTAGCAAGCACTATGATGACTAGTTGGCATATCAAAAGAACCACCACAATCTCGCAACACTGTCCTAGGTAATAACCCCTGATAAGCCTAAATGAGGCTCTCAGGCAAATAGGCATACAGAGTGCACAAGTAAAACGTATTAAATTTTCAATGAGAATAAGAAAAATACTTTCTTTTGTCAAGTAGCAAAGGTTTTCAAAGTGACTTGTCTAAATTTGACTTGTCAAAAAGCAAAGGTGTTCATCTTAATTAGCTAACTCTCAACTACCTCCATTTGACTTGTTCATATATACTACACTAACTTTTAAAGGATGCAACTCGATCTGATCGCTCATTGTAATCTTCTCAGTGCTCTCATGGAGCCTTCCTCAGAATGTGTACTCTATAATGAACACATATTCATTTGACAAAACCTTAATGAGGATTTGAATTATTTGCATTGTTCCAATAACATGATTCAATTTAGATTGATTTCCCATTAGGTGTTCATCACAGGATTAAGCATCACAAGAAGAAACTGTCCATGAAATTTTCAAAATATGGTATTTTACAACTATGACAAATGACCATTAACACTCCTTGAATATTGTAAAAAACATGAAATACAAAAAATATATAAGCTACCTCTGCAGATATATCAAGATATATAACCAGATCTGGAGCTATCAGTCCCACTTCTGGAGCCTACATAGATAGAATACAATATTGTAATGTAAGCTGGTTCAATGTTTGGATATACAGATCCTTGGTTTCATGGAAATTTACCTTACACCACTCTACATCTAGCCCCTTAGCGGCAGAAAATGCTACTCCAGAATATGAATAGCGATCAATAATAAGAGAGGTTCCACTCATTACCTTGCTCTCCATTAGTGATCTGCAAATAAGGAATCAACCGTAGATGCATTTAAGCATATGTATAACTGTCTTCTAGCATGAAAATTGAAAGCGGATATTAAAATGACGGAAACAATACATTTATATTCATCAGGACTATATATATTCCTGAAGCATCTAAATAGCAACTATATAAACAGTTCCAGATACTGCAGCTAAATGATTATATATTTGACAGAAATGGTTCACAAACTGTATCTTGTGAACTTATTAAACATGCACATCAGCTTCAAAAAGAATATACAATAGTTAGAAAACAGATTAAGAAATAAAGTAAGGTAATTATAGTTCACAGCATAAATGGACCAGTAAAACACAAGGCCAACTTATCTGCAGAAGATAGCTTTAACTCAACAATTAATTTTCAAGATTCCATGCCATGTAATGAATTTGCTGATGGACATGTCAAGACCATGATAAATTTTTCAGTAACAAAATTACTCCTCCCATTCAGATCCTAGGATGTATCCCATGCCAAACATATCTAATCACTGAATAGTTGCCACATCAATTTGTCAACAATGGATCACAAAAGCTATGGATAAACTGAAATTCTGCAGAAACATAGATTTGCATCAAACTAGTTCAATAAGGAACCTTCATATCTACAAAAAGTATCACAACAAAAGTGGAGGTGATACATACCATAATAAACTGTAAGTACTCGGCAGATCAGGCATATGTTACCTTTTCTCCCAGCGATTTGCACTAAAAAGCAAATGTATTGCTCTATCATCTAATTGTGATTCATTTGCAAGATATGCAGATATCATTTGGCCAGTAGAAGTGCTTCTGTCAGGGAACCGCCATAATTCAACTGATAATCCTTTTTCCTTTAAGAATGTGACCAGTCTATTAGATTGTGAAGTCTTCCCACTGCGGTCTAGTCCTTCTAGAACAATAAGGGAACCTCGTGAATTATCATTGTGGGCAGTGTTCATCTGCATTTGCCTGAATGAGCTCCTGATTTGGCTACAGGGACAAATCTTTGGATGCCTTAGAGGACCCACTCTTCCAAAGTTCCTGCAAGTCAAAACAAATTGTCAAAACTTATGGAAACCTCATGCCTTCATCAAATTCTGAGATTATTGCCCCAGATACCATGTCATGCTGGCAACACATGCTCCAAAAAACCTCTGTGCCATAAATATTTAAAAATCAGATTTGTGTGACAATCAAATAAAGATTATAATTTTTTGGATAAACATATTATTGGTCCAAAAGATTCATAAAAAAGAAAACCTATAATTATAATACCTGGTCGGGTTAACATAAACAGTTAAAGTATGATTTTTCTCGTGAAAGAGAACTAAAGACAAATTGATAACATGACAGGCCTTCGGATCTCACTGAATCTAATGGTGTTGTAAGGAGTAAAAGAAACAACAAAATTGCTGTATTTAACTTTCTTTGGACATGATTAAGCCTCAAATCAGTAAAACAGATTGCCATTTTAGTATCACCAAATAAGAAGTTTGTGATGCCACATAACAATTCATACAAGCAAAGAATGAAATTAAGAAGTGCCAACAAAGTTCACAAACCTCACATAATCACAGTTCTGCATACTTTTATTTCCTATATAAGCCAAGGTTAACTAAAAGTGTTTGAAATTTAACTTCTTAGACCTCAATGCTGTTAAAATACTTATAACATAAAATGGCACAGCTGCAGGACCAACTTTGGGATTTTGAAAGCCCAAAAAGAAAGGAGCGTTGTGCACTTAGAACAGGGCCACTACAATCTCCCTGTTCGCCACATACTCATAAAATAAACACAGGCTCAGTTCCAAAAGAAGGTTCATACAATTCAGGTGCAACAGCAGAACTACATTCATCAGATATAAAATCATATTAATTCAAAACATACAATTTATCTTTCACTTATATATATTTTTCATGTATACTCAGTCCCAATGAATTTGGATCTGCTTTGGTATTAAGAACAATTATTAATCCACATCTAGCAACTTCCATAATAGTTAGGAGAATCAATAACTATATCTCAAGATGCACAGTGACATACATGGTGCGTGCATGCCAACAAACTTGCATGTTGCTTTCTTGAGAGCGGACCTTAAACATCATTTGCAACTGCAAAAACTAGACATGTGCATCTCTGCTCCTAGTCACAACTTTTACAACTGGAGAAAATCTCAGCTTAATACAAGAACATCAAGCATAGAAAATAGAATGATGCAGTATGTCATCTGAAGAACAAAAGCTAGTTGACCAAGAAAAACCTGTCATCACAGAAAGAAGAGTTGCCTTTTGATGAGCATAAAAAGCCATCACCAATCTATATCACAATTATTTTAACCAAGTTGTAGTCGACTTACGTGCTTGCAAGTGACCCTGTGACAGCACACGCTTTTTCTGGTACCATATGTAAAACACTAATGTACCAACTTTCACATTACTAGTGAGCTACCAAAATTGCCAGCAAGAAACTTGTATATATTTTGAATCTAATGGCTATATCTCAAAATCAGAGAGTTCATTGCCAGGGAACATGGGCAAGCTGATAATCATCTAGCAGCGTGTACTCAAGCACCCAATTCATCATGTACCAATATACGACATAAGTCATTGCCACTCCAGTCACCTGGATATAACATTAACAGCTATATGCGAGCATCAGTCTTGGCACATGCCTGTGCTCAGTGCTAATATGCTACCACAGTATCAAGACACAACCAGAATAGTCAGTCCGCTATGACATACATAAACATGAATGCAATTCATAAATGCAAATAGTTATTGATATCAGGATTCAGTCAGAATGAAGTAGCATGGTTTTAGGCATAATGGAGAGCAATGAAAACAAGCTAGTTGCATGAATGCCAAGAAGCAAAAAGAAAAAGGAAGTCATATGTAATAACTAATAACCAATTCACTAGCATGAGGTGTTGTCAAACTCGTTTTCCTACCTAGGATTGAAAAGGGTTGCAAACTTAGATTGTAAGATGCACATAAATAAATAAATTTATATACAATTCTTTTGTTGATATTAGTAACTCCCGTATATTCTTCAGTTAATAATTGCATTTTTATTAAAGTTAATGCATAATCTCTTAATTGTAAGAATGAATACTAATTTTATTGCTTTGTGTGCTCTTCTTTCAGGTTTACACCAGTTCAATTGGTCTCTCCACTCAAGTAGCTCGATTCAGGAATGATACTCAGTTAAGGCAAAGAGTGATCATTCACATCGATGATGATATTTTATTGTAATAATTAAATATATTTTGACCTCGATCAAATGCATGTTTTTTAGTTTCTGATCCATGACAGATAAAAGGCATACAATAACCCTTTTCACAATAAGAGGTGTTATAAGCTATGCACATGGATAAACCTCGAGGCAAATATAGAACTACACATTAGAGATTATATGAAATGACTCGCCTAAACCAATTATATGCACTAGTACATGAACAAGTGTGCAAATATAATAACAAAAGGAAAACTTAGTATGCATTTGAGTTACTTCACTTAGATAAGTCCAGCTCTTGACAGGATATTAACAGAATATTTGAAGTTGTTGAATTAAAACACAGTGGAATTGAATGAACCAACTCAGACAACTAAAGGACACAGGAAGGAAGTAATTCTCTCGGTAAGTCAAAACACTAACACCATCCAAGAATCAACACGAAGGCTGAATGGTTCCGCAAGATCTGAACATGTGAATGCAAACAATTGGCGATTTCATCACATATATCATCAGAGAGGGGAAGATAAGACATAACGAGAGAGGGGAGGAGACGGGAGAGTGAAGGCGAAAAGCGGAGAGAAGAGAACCGGAGAGGGTAGGAGACCTTATGATGATACAGACGTAGAAGAGACAAGAGGAAACGGAAGGAGAAGATAAGGGAGGAGAGGGAAGGAGAGAACAGTACCAGCCGTAGGAGGCGGCTTCGCTCGGCCAGTGACGTCGTCAGTGGCAGCAGCGGAAACCCTAGGGCTCGCTCGTCGTCTGACTTCCCGCGCAGGCCGCCTCGGCTTTTTTGTCGCTTTTGTCTTTTATATGAACCCAGTGGGTCGACTCGGTGAACTCGGTGAACTCGGAGAAGTTGGAATCGGACCTAAACGCCGCGCGGCAATTATAGATTGTACGTTGTTAGTTATGTTTAACATTTGGATTCTTACATTTTAAATTTTTTTATAATTATGAAAGTAAAATATTTAGATTAATTTATCCTAATAATATTTTTTATAAAAATATAAAAATAAATGATAAAAGGATAATCTTAATGTTCGGTGACGAATGATGTCGGTGATAGCAAACAGCGATGTCGCTATTGTCGATATTGATGCAATTGCTTAACTGCCTTTAACGATAATAAGATCCACTCTCAACGTCCCCCGCCTTCACGAGAAACGCATCGTCGACCTCATCGTCGTTCATCTCGTGCTGCTCTACATCTGCATCGACGTTGATGTAATTGTCGCTCAAAAATTACGTTGGTGTTGACATAGATGATAGTTGTTCCCCCACTCCTCTGCTATCTTAATCTCCTGAGAGCAGTCCTGAAATCTTAAAATCTCTCTCCCACCCCACTATGGATGAGGATACCTTTGCCCACCCCTATCCCTCCTCTAATCCACTCCCACTCGAAACTCTCCATCACATGCAGGAAGTGCTCCATTGCCTCCATCAACTCGTTTGCAATTGTGCTCGCCCTCTACTCCAATGGCATCTCGCACGATAACATCAATGTGGATGAGCTATGGTTAGTGCTCAACGTCGTACCACAAAGGGCAATGTCCATCGTTGATCAATTTCGGTTCTTTGACTTGTACAACTCATGCAAGGTAGAGTGCTTTATTGTGGACGCCATGGTCCACCTCCCTTTGATCGGGTCATTGGGTTTCCTTGGCCATTGGCTTAGCTCAAACAATATATTATGCATTTGTGTCAACGTGCGACACAGTTGTTGAGCAGCATCACTCTGTATCTACATTGACGTTGATGCATATGCAAAGTGACAAAATGGTTACTCGATAAGAGATGGTGTTGGAATTGACACAATAATAAGGGGAGTGATGGGAGCTTTGGCGACCTAGCTTTGAGTCAAGGTTGGGATCCGCCTAATAGGTTAGCAATAAGGCGATCACCATCTTTACCAAAATAGTCTTGAAAGGTCCATATTCAGAGATGTGTAATGATCATAATCTTGATTGTTCGATTGTATCATAATTATTGGTTGCTATAGTCATTATATTTCGAATAGAATATTTTTTAAATAAAAGAATATTTTCTTAATTAAGTAATTTTTATTTGATGAAATTAAATATTTGAATAAAAAATTAAAAAATGCTTATTTTTTTACTATTATTTTGGATGTTAAAATACTGAATGTAATAAATACATATTCGAATAATACATTATCTACATCATCATTAATTTGATACCTAGTATGAAAATAATAATGTGATAAATACATGGATGCCTCAACATTATATCATCATTAGTGATCGATGCTCTACCATCAAGTGATCGACACTTTAGTGCTAAGTAGTCGACACCTTAACAACAGGTAATTGACATATCGATAGTCATGTGATCGATATTTTGGTGCCACATCTATATTACTTTCATTGTATGTGGCTGATGTGAGGATGCTCCTTAGATATTAGTGACTAGTAATATGTGGCTAACACATCAGTATTTTATAATCGACATCTCGATATTCAGGTGATTGATATTTTAATATCATGTTCATAGCACTTTCACCGTATGCAGCTAACATGACGATACTCTTAAGACATTATCAACTACATCATGTATATAGTATATTTTTTTGAATTTGACGTAATACAATTCCACCTAGGTCGATGAATATACAAAATAGTCCATGACATCAATATACGTCTACAAGCATAATTATCTTAGAGCTACACTATAAAAGGCCTCTCAAATATATCTTAAAAGATAAATTATTTTTTCATTCCACTATTATTTTCAGTTTTACCACTCTCGGCGCCTAGTTGATGTTTCAACTCTTAGCTTAACTTAAGCATCACAAAGATCTTATCCAATACACTTGTGACGAAATTTTGCAAGACTCAACATATTTTAAATTCGATCGTTCTTTAACACCATAGAATAGATTCCGATAGAATCCGAATCGACATCTAACTCAGATTTCAAACTTAATAATACCTACACAAACCCCCTTCTTAGGCGATTGAATTATCCACATGATCGGTACGACAGTACTCCCGTAGACCGCGCGACAATTATGTGAGGCTCGTCTAAACAAACTCGATGATCACCAAAACAAACGGATGTGGTCGATTAAGACATCAGATCATTCACGCATCTTGAAGTACAAAGGAAGCACCCGAAACGGGCCGACCGCCTCACGGTTCGAGTCGAACCCCACCCAAACCCATTCCAAAACCCCCAACTCGTCTGCTTCGCCTTCGGGGATTCCAAAAATTCCGACGCGACCTCGCCTTTTTAGTTCATTCCTACTCCACTTCTCTGGCAACCATCCGTCCCTACGGATCCGGTCTCTCTTCTCGCCTTCTGGCGCTCTCCAGATCTGTGATGGCGGCGTCTTCCATTGCTTTCACCGGCCTTTCTTTGATCCCCGTCAGATCCGGCCCTCTCCGGAGGTCCGCGCAGCTCCACAGCTTCCTTCCGACGTTCAGGCATGGATTCGTCGCCAGGTCCCTGTCCCTCAACTCCAACTCCAGACCTGATAGAGCTGTCGCCTTCTCCGGTAACCGTTTCCTTCTCTTGACCTGATTAGGAGAACCAAAAAGGTGTATAACTCTAGAGATGTGATTTAGATCATGTCCATCTGCACAATGCTAAATAGATGATAGTATCCTAAGGGTTTTCAAGAATAATTATCAATTTTAACAAGTCTCAATTTCGTTCTTCGTTCATTAAAGAACAATCTGACAAGTTATGAGTTACGACACTTGGCAATTAAAAGAATAGATCAAAGTGATGCTATCGTGGACTTAAAGAAAAATTGATTTTTTTTTGCTCTAGTTCAAAAAAAAAGCTTCTTCTTTTAAATGCCTAATGCCATTCCATCAATTCCAAATTCCGGTGCTTTTTGTTTTTGATCAACGGATTTGGAATCGAGTTCACTATGATAATTTCTAATAGAAAAAAATCTGTTTATAGGCAAATTCTGACAGCTGCTTTTTATTATTTATTCTTCTAGATGCTTCCATTGCAAGTAACTAGTTTTAATGATGACCATGTTGATACCTTTGGTCCATCTATTAATGACATTTACAGGTGTAAGGACGTATGTTGCAGCTGTTGAACAGTCAATTACTGCAGAGGCCCAAAAAATGGAAGCACCTGTTGTCATTGTTACTGGAGCGTCTAGAGGTATAGGAAAAGCGATAGCCTTAACACTAGGTAAAGCTGGTTGCAAGGTCAGTTGATACAAGATGTGTGCCTTCTGATAGAATTAACTATTGAGATCAGACATTCTATTTTCTACTGTAATAGATAAATAACTTGCTATTTTATGTTTCTCTTTGTTGCTCTCAGTGTGTACCAACTTCATGCAACCAAGCAAACTCGCTTTCTCATGTTAGCTTGTATCAGAGGTTGTTGTCATAATTGTCTGTCATATACAAGGTTTCTACCAAGATCATAGGACTAGAACTGGGATTGGCCTAGGTGCTGCAGAGCAGGAATTAGGGTGGGGCCACAAATAAAAACTGAAATATTATTTTTGATATATATCAGAATTTTGAAAATTTTTATGAGATATATCTACATCTTGACAACATGTTGAATGATCATTTCTTTTGCTGTACTGCAACTTTGAACATAGAACTTACATTTCTGTTAAAAGACAATTGTCATTCTTTGTAAGGTACCAAAGAAATAGTTTCATGGGCTTTAAAAGTTCATTGAGTTATCTCTACTGTATTGTAAATGTCATGAATGCATAATTCATATAACCATGCAAAAATTCGTATTGTAGTTCTATTGCTGAACAGCTTTTCTGAATTTCTATCGCATAATTCTCTATTTGATTCAGGTTCTCGTGAATTATGCACGATCATCGAAGGAAGCTGAAGAAGTCTCCAAAGAAGTAGGTCCATATTGCCTATCTTTTACAAATTTCATTTTCTATTCAATTCAGAGGAAAGTTCACTATGATTGCCTGGGGTTTCCCAATTTCTTCATCATTCCTATGTCGCATTTGCTTCTTTGTGCCGAGCAAACAAAATTTTCTTCTTAATAGCTTTTTTTTTTTTTCCTTCAGAAATCATTTTAACTCTTGTTATTTTTGTTTCAGATCCATTCTATATATAAGTTATACAACCAGCAAAAACTTTTAAGGTTGGTATGTGAGAAATGAAAATTAGGATCTGAATACTGGTGATTGGTATATACAACCATGAATACTGGTGGTTGGTATATACAACCACGTACAACTATGTTATTATGTAGCCTGGAATACTACTGGGAAAAAATGTTCAATTGTTAGTCAGCATGTGGCATACAATGTATTGGCATGTGGTCTGACTGGTGAGATGCATATTTCGTGTGTCATCAAAATTAATCTTTACACAGAAATATGGTGATGGTACACATTGATACATGACTCTTAAAGGGTTAGGGTACTGTTTCTAAAGTAACGAGCAGCATAAATTTTTTTACAATGCACTTAACAATTTTTTTTTAATGTTGTTTGCATATTCCTGATGTTTGATGTACTTTGCAGATAGAGGCATATGGTGGTCAAGCCATTACTTTTGGTGGAGATGTTTCCAAAGAAGCTGATGTGGAATCTATGATAAAAACTGTTAGTCAAGAACATTGCATGTATTCAACAAATCTATAAACCTAATCTTTGGCTGATTTTATGGCATATGTGATTCTTCAGGCAGTTGATACATGGGGAACGGTTGACATTTTAGTCAACAATGCAGGTTCCTTGGATTTCACTACTTGATCTGTTTGCTTCTAATATTTTCTAATGGAGACCAAAAATTAATGCTTCCAGGAATTACACGGGACACTCTGTTGATGAGAATGAAAAAATCACAATGGCAGGAAGTCATTGACCTGAATCTTACTGGTGTTTTCCTTTGCACACAGGTTTGTTTTCTTGTACCTTCTGGAATTGACTTTGCAAGTTTTGGATGGTGAATCTTTTAATTCTTCATTGGTGCAATAAATTCTCCTGCAGGCAGCGGCCAAAATTATGTTGAAGAAGAAAAAGGTACCACCTAAGGATTTCTTTCGCATTGGTTTGTTAATAGATAGTGTTTGATTAATTTGTGATCCAGAAAAAAGTTATCTACGTAATTTGTTGGGTTAATGTTAAAAAAATCTTTTTTTGGCTCATGGCAAATCTTGGAAATTCAGAAAAGGAAACTTTGTTGATTTGTCTGTCGTGATGCTCTTTTTGGTGCTAATTAAAGTAAACTATACTTAACAGAAAGCTACTGCCTAATTTGTTTGAGATGCTTGAAAATTTCGATGTTCTAATTGTTATATGTTATAGATCATATGTTCATAACCATAACTTTGTCATGGTTATTCATAATGGTGGGGCAGGGTTGAGAGGCAGGGATATGTTTTAAGTCAGTATCAAGAAATCAATATTCTTTTGAAATTCATGGAATTATAGATTTTTAGGTGATTTTTCTTCATTGAATAATTGACAAATTCATGTTATTTTATCAATATGAAATACTGTGTAGTACCATCGGAAAACCTTTTTTTGACTTGTTTGTTGTCTTTTGTTTCTCTATTATAAATTAAAATATGATAGCAAGAAAAGAAGGACAACTAGTGTTTGTCCAGTTGACGTCATTGCAGTAAAGTAACTAAGATCATGTTCATGTGATCACATGAAAATACTTGTGATAATGGGCATATTAGAGCTGCATAAGGTCTTATATCATAGTTTGCTATTAGAGAGGGGATAACTTGAATTAGGATGCAGTTGTCAATTCAAGTACACATCAAATTTGATTGACTGAATCTTATCAAGAAATTATGGTTTAGGGTTAGTTATTAGCAAAGGGAATTTTAACAAGCCTTCATGGTTTACTTAAGTTTTCCCATTACTTTATTTCTATACTCTCTACTTAATATATTCAAGTAAAAGGTTTTAGTCTAACCACCGAATTTTGAACTAAGCTGATTTCATCTTGTTGGCTCTTAAATGCACTTTTCACATCTTTCCTGGCTATGGATTCCCTGACTTTTATTTTCTTAATAATTACTTAAATTTTTTTGTTTCTACTACTTCTTTTAGAGACTACTCCAGATAGGTATTGTATTCTTGAATTAGTCTGGACCTTGAGAGTGAGTGCCCAAATTATTCCACATATCTAGGAATTATTTCAGGAAACAAGATTCATAACAGTCTTTGCAACCTGAAGTTTTCCCAGTCACCTGCTATGCAAGCAGATACTATCAATAAGTTCATGAGGCCAGTAATTTTGATCATTTGTGCTTTATTACCAAATACTATATGTCTATATCTCCATGATAGTAGATATAGTCAGTCCGGGGAAATGACTCATCGATATATGAAGGTCTCAGATTGTCATATTCAGTTAATCAATTTGCTCCAGCAGATTTATGCCATTGTTTTTTGTCCAAATCATTCTTCAAACTCGGTGCAATGTTTGTTCAATATGCTTCTGACAGGGAAGGATCATCAACATAGCATCTGTTGTTGGACTAGTGGGGAACATTGGCCAAGCTAATTATAGTGCTGCAAAGGCAGGGGTGATTGGTTTTACTAAAACTGTTGCAAAAGAATATGCAAGCAGAAATATCAATGTCAGTTTATTCTCTTATGTAAACCTTGCAATTTAATTTTGTGAATTCGTTTTATATGACTGTTTGGTGATGCTTCCTAGGTTAATGCTGTCGCTCCTGGGTTCATTGCATCTGATATGACTGCTAAACTAGGAGAAGACATCGAAAAGAAAATATTGCAGACCATTCCATTAGGTAAGATTGGAAATATAACTTCTTGGAATAACATACCAAGCAGATCTTCTATAGTGATTGTCAGCAGCTGTAAACTTCACTATTGTCTGTAGACATGTATTTCTTCTTGCAACTCTCCACTTGGAAGAAATTTACCTGACTTGGCAAGACAACAAAGATAATCATTTTAGCCTTCCCATTTTCCCTTTCAGTTTGACGGTTCAGGCTACCTCTGTAAACCTAGAGGTCTTGGGTTTTTCTGGGCTGAGCTACCTATGATTAGATTATAAACTGCTTCCATTTTTCTCTAGAAACTTTGCAGAAAGTCATAATTTATGTATACAAGAAGAATGCTATTATTTAAAATGACTTTTCAGGGAGGTATGGCCAACCGGAAGAAGTTGCTGGCTTAGTGGAGTTCTTGGCCCTTAATCCTGCATCGAGTTACATTACCGGGCAGGTAAATGTCATTTTAGTTAATGAACAGATGCCTGTTGTATGATTCTCCAGAGATGATTTGGTTTATGCTTTTGACAGTTATGATAGTTAACAAAAATATTTGCGTCCTTATTTTGTTTCTATTTTATTGGCTTTCATCACTGATCTGCTTTTAGCCGTTATTATTTTTGCAATTTTCTTGTCTGAGAATATTTACTCTGATACAACGCAGGTATTTACCATTGACGGCGGGATGGTTATGTAAACATGGGAAGAGTCTTTCCGTCTTGAAGAACCTCTAACCTTTATTTGGATTGCGATGTTCACTGGCATGTTAGATTTTGGACAACTATGCAAACTTTCCTTTTTATCAGAAGTTTTCTCCTTTGTTTCCCTTTTTTCGTTTTGTTGAATGCTAAATTTTGAAATACTGCCAGGAAATAAGATTTTAAAGAACTCAGTTGTTTCAAAGCATTATAATTGATGTTCCTCTTTTCTCGTATGTTTGATATGATCATATCATGCTCACATAAATTTTCTTTATAGTTGAGCCTCACGGCTCTTTTACAAAGAGTATTTTCAGATTGAATGCTTTATATTTCCATCATCTTCATCTTCTCCACAGCACTTGGCTTGATGCAACATCCCTCCATTGATTGTTTGTGCTCTTTTATTAGAGTGACAATCTTAATGTCGAACATTCTCATCAACAAATTGAGTTTGAGTTAAAGTCTACAAGTGGGAAGAAATTGGAGATGGTTTATAAGTTCTTGATGTCATTAATCGTGAAACAATTCATGTCTGATTCAACTAATTAATCATAATATCTATAATAGACATTCTCATGATGCTATGAAACAGTTCAACGAGCGTGTTTTGGATCCTAATTGTCCCTATTTAAGATTGGCTTCTATGGTTTCTCCGCTTGCATTAGGTTAGGAGTCGTCGAGATCGGTCGGGAAGCAGCCACGCGTCTGTCCTTCCTCCATTAAACGACTGGGAAGACATGAGTAAACGGCCGTCACGGCGCTCCGTTCGCCTGGTGTGGGGTTCACGGGAGCCGTTGGATTAGGACGCTCCTCTTCCCCCTACCGTTCATCAGAAAACCCTGCCCTGCCCTTATCTCTTCCGACCTCCACCAGCGAAGTCGTCTATTAAAGCTGCTCTCTCTCCCCCTCATTTGTCTTCGGATTAGGGTTGGCGCTTACACTTGGGCTCTACGGTCGCCCCCATCGATTGAAGGTTGTATTCCACCATCGATGGCGGCCTCGGCGGCTCAAATCCACGCCCTCGGCTCCGCCCCCTTCTTTCCTTCCTCGAAATTGCCGTCTTCCCGCGTCGCCGCATCCAGTTCCCTCTTCTTCGGCGTCCGCCGACCTGGCAGCGCCAGCGGGGCTCGCCTCAGCGCGAGGAGGCGGAACCAGCGGTCCGGCTATGGGCCGCTCCGGGTGGTGTGCGAGAAGGTGGTGGGGATCGATCTCGGGACCACTAACTCGGCGGTCGCGGCCATGGAGGGCGGGAAGCCGACCATCGTGACCAACGCCGAGGGCCAGCGGACGACGCCGTCGGTGGTTGCCTACACGAAGAACGGTGATCGGCTGGTCGGGCAGATTGCCAAGCGCCAGGCAGTGGTGAATCCGGAGAATACTTTCTTCTCTGTCAAGCGGTTCATCGGGCGGAAGATGTCGGAGGTGGATGAGGAGTCAAAGCAAGTCTCGTATCGGGTGCTGAGGGATGAAAACGGGAATGTGAAACTTGATTGCCCTGCCATCGGGAAGCAGTTTGCCGCTGAAGAGATCTCGGCTCAGGTGATGGATTTTGAGTTCTATCTTGAAGTTTTACCCAACCGTTTAATTCGCTCTATGCCACTATCTTGTAGGACAGTAAATACTTACGAGCTTAATGATCTATTCTCAGTAATTTTGACCAGTATGCTTCTTGTTCCATGTTTGGAGTTTGTTGGAGAGACCATATGTTAATGCCTTAGTCTTGGATAATTATTTCTTCTTTCCTTGGTTCATTCCTTTTATGGAAAATGTCAGCTTCTGAGAGATTATGGTTTGGCAGCTTTTCTTCTTGCTTGTTCTTTCTGTTTAAGTTCCTACGACAGAAGCTTGGAACGAATGTACTAACCTGATCAAATAGTTTTGAGTTTGGCAAACTCTTTGAAGCATCATGTTTTGTGCTCTTGATGTTGTTTTTTTCTTTGCCGTTGTGTTTTGTGCATCTATTTGCTAGTTTCTTTTATGGAATCCACACAATGAACTTGCTCTTTGAAGATACATGTAGACTACACTTTATAGTGGTTGCTACTTTCTTTTTGTTTGTGGTTTTCTATTACAATTGGAGATTAATCTAAATGGTGTATGTTTTCCTCATTATGATGTTAAAATCCCAGGCTCAAAATTTTTAATAGTTTACTGTTGAGTTTTGGTTTCTGTCAAATAGTTGGAGATTATGAGTGAACTTTACCATGGTTGCAAGTATTTGAAGTTAATTTAGTGATTTTATAGCCTTCCTGTGTTTTGAGGCTAAGAATGGGGTGCATTCTCTATTTTCTCCATGTTTGTTGAATGTCTTTGTGTTTTCAGGTTTTGAGAAAGCTTGTGGATGATGCATCTAAGTTTCTGAATGACAAGGTTACAAAAGCAGTGGTTACAGTTCCTGCATACTTCAATGATTCCCAAAGGACTGCTACAAAGGATGCCGGTCGTATCGCTGGCTTAGAAGTTCTTCGTATCATCAATGAGCCGACAGCTGCATCATTGGCATATGGTTTTGAAAAGAAGAGTAATGAAACTATTCTCGTATTTGATCTGGGAGGTGGCACCTTTGATGTTTCAGGTCCTGCTGCTTACTATTCTCCCAAACGCCGCTTCCATAACTCTGTGTCATTGTTGCTTCTGCCAAGCATAAATAATTTAGATTTACTCTTTCCAATCTTGAAGTTCATGGGTTAAAGTTATTTCCTTTCTTTATTGAGAAAAGTAGTTCCTTTTAACTATCTGTAACAGTCGCTATGTCAATATACTGCAGTTCTTGAGGTTGGAGATGGTGTCTTTGAAGTACTCTCAACATCAGGAGACACACATCTTGGTGGTGATGACTTTGACAAGGTTGGTTATGTTAAATATGCGAAACTCTGGTAGTATTTCTTTTTTAATTTTTTGTTCTTGAGTTTGTATTTTGAATATGAAACCTGGTGCTGTCGTTATCTTATGCTTGATCTGTATTGTGTTAAGCACATGATTGGTGCCCCCTTGTGCAATTGTTCTGCTGATGATGGTAAAATACTAAATTTTTCAGTGTTTGCCGCTTATCATGGTTGCGTAGATATACCAGTTCCAGTCATTGAATTGAGTAATGCAAGTTATATATGTTATATATTGTAGTTTGGTTGTCTTTAGTTGCCAGAATATGGCGAGCTCCACATGACAAACCAAGGGATGGGAATGATCATTTCTATTTACATGAGCTTATCGAATAGCATAATATTTTTTCTAGAAAGGATAACTATGAGTAACATTTGTCTTATCCAGTGTGGAACAGTAGCATTATATACCAATTAAAACTTAACCCACTGTTGGAGAGGGAACGGATGATGTTATTTTCTTTCTGTTAGTTTCTACTTTCTGGTACTAGTTTCTGTAGCTTCTATTCCAGTCTTTTCTTTCCATTGACTGCTTTTCTTTTCATCTTTTCAGATTAATTTATGAACTTGGGCTTAATGATCTATCATTTATTTTTGAGCTCATATGAAATTTCAGTCAATTAGTTTCTTTTTATTTTTTAATCTGGCTACAGTCTTAAATACCCCTGCTCTTGAACTTTTAGTATCAAACTGACATTTGAAACTATCTCCTCTTCCGAACCTAACTCCTGTTCTTTCAGTTCCTTATTGTATCCTTTAACAAAAAACTATAGTATATTTTATACAGTATCTCTATTAGCATGTTCTGGACAGGGTTGTGCTGGTGTCAGCACTGAATCTTTTACTCTCACATACACTTAAGCAGCTACACACTTGACAAAATTTTGCTAATCTACCTGTTCACTGGAATGCATCCTAAGTTATGCTCACTGAAGATTATATATCGCCACATAAGTTGTGCATACTGAAAATGCATTTATGTGGATGGTATAAATACATTCATATAATTTTCCATGTTGATCAGAGAATCGTTGACTGGCTTGCTGCTGACTTTAAGAGAGATGAAGGCATTGATCTTCTGAAGGACAAACAAGCCCTTCAGAGACTGACTGAAACAGCAGAAAAGGCTAAGATGGAATTGTCCTCCTTGACCCAAACAAACATCAGGTTAGATTCTGTTGTACCCTTGTTTTCTTTGTCTTCACTATGTTCTTTCTGAATTTGGTTTTCTTGATATTTTTAGGCCTCTCTAATCTAGACTCTCTGTCTGATCTTTTGGCAGTTTACCATTTATCACCGCTACTGCTGATGGTCCTAAGCACATAGAGACAACACTTACAAGGGCCAAGTTTGAGGAGCTATGCTCAGACCTTCTTGACAGGTATATTAAAATTTTATATCATGAGGTTTTCTTTCTGCGATGTAGAACAAGTCAGTTTACAGAATCTAAGCCTACTCGGGCCGCTTTTTGTATAAATTGTAAAAAAACCATTATGATTTACACTGATGACTGCTTTTCTGGTTGTTTCACTAATTTTGGATCTTATCTGATGTCTATCGGCTTGTTAATGTATATGTGTGCTTCATATTTTTTCTGGCACTTATTTCATCTTTACTCATTCCGTTGGTGAAACAGGCTTAAAACTCCTGTAGATAATTCCTTAAAAGATGCAAAGCTCTCATTTAAAGACATTGATGAGGTAATCCTTGTTGGTGGGTCAACTCGTATCCCAGCAGTTCAAGAACTCGTGAAGAAGATGACTGGGAAGGAGCCCAATGTTACTGTCAACCCTGATGAGGTTGTTGCTCTTGGTGCTGCAGTGCAGGTTTGGCTTCCAAAAACATTAGCATGGACTCAAGCAATTAGTTAATTTGAAATTTATGTTGTTAGGTCGAATTTTCAATTTATAATAATTGGTGAGCTACCTAAGTGACAAAACTGAGCCAATTTTATGCTAGAATCTTATAAATATATGAACAAGATTGCACTCCTATGACGATGAAAAGTTCAGTCACTTTATTTGTTCGTATTGGTATCCGATGATTACTACTAATTTTTTAAACTCCAATGAACCTCAAAACAGAACATATTTTCTATAACTGATAAGAGTAATTTATCTATACAACACAGCATTATAAGATGGATATATAGAATATCTGTTGCATTACTTGTGATTTTATGAGTCAGGTGATATCTATATTTCAAGTTACATGCCTTCCATATCTCTGGTTCTATGGCATGTGCAGAACTCTCTGAGTTTTGGTGTTGAAAATTTACACAAAATTCTGATGGCTATGATGGGAGACCCTCGTATCCTGAACCTCTGTGCATTGATGACTTCATGATAAATATTTTGGATGAAAATTTGTCCTGGGAACTTTATTGCTGTTGGTCATCCAGTTGACCTATACACAAATTTGTGCAAAGATGTCTCTTTCTTCTGCACCAATTTTATTAGTATGCTTATAATTGAATTCACAGTACATCTTCAGGATTTACTGTCATGAATGAAGTTCTGTTTTTGTAATCTGTAAGTGAACTTAAATTAAGGTGCTTTGAAATCAGATTTCAGTGCTTGTAAAAAGATAAAATAGTCCTTTCTTATTCTTGTCTTTTCTCTTATATTAGTGTTGTTAATTACTTCTGCACTTAATCTTTTCAGGCAGGAGTGTTGGCAGGTGATGTCAGTGATATTGTCCTTCTTGATGTTACACCACTATCTCTTGGTTTGGAAACACTGGGTGGTGTGATGACAAAGATCATCCCGAGGAACACAACACTGCCAACATCCAAATCAGAAGTCTTCTCGACAGCAGCAGATGGGCAAACAAGTGTTGAGATTAATGTTCTTCAGGGTGAAAGAGAGTTTGTGAGAGACAACAAATCACTTGGCAGTTTCCGTCTTGATGGAATCCCTCCAGCCCCACGTGGGGTACCACAGATTGAAGTCAAGTTTGATATTGATGCCAATGGAATTCTTTCTGTTACCGCGGTGGACAAGGGTACTGGAAAGAAACAAGATATCACTATTACTGGGGCTAGCACCTTGCCCACCGATGAGGTAAGCTCTCCCAGTATCATATTTAACCATGTCTTCATTCTTCACTCATCGCAGGATTTTGTTGTTGCATATGTAGAATGATCCATAGATGTTTCTAGTCCTATCTTTTAAAGGTCAAGTATCGATATGTTGAAGTTCTAGTTTGTCTTCATTACCTTCTACGAATTTAAGTTTGTATTGAAAGATCAACCAAATGTGTTAAGAAAGTATAGATGGTTTGGAAAGATTAAAGCCAACACGCCTGTGATCCTTTGCACTTCTCTGTCGATTTAGTTTATCCATTTAAACCATAATTATTGTTTCAAACATTAGAATTTGGCTGTCTGCAAATC
Source organism: Musa balbisiana (assembly GCA_004837865.1). Classification (NCBI taxonomy): domain Eukaryota; kingdom Viridiplantae; phylum Streptophyta; class Magnoliopsida; order Zingiberales; family Musaceae; genus Musa; species Musa balbisiana. The sequence goes on along the minus strand of CM017196.1, from coordinate 5,029,520 downwards.
CACATATGTTCTAACTTCTAACTGACATTTCCCAACGGTGCTATCCAGGTTGAAAGAATGGTGAAGGAAGCTGAGAAGTTTGCCAAAGAGGATAAGGAGAAGAGGGATGCCATTGACACAAAAAACCAGTCCGAGTCTGTGATTTATCAGACAGAAAAGCAACTGAAGGAGCTTGGAGATAAGGTGCCTGCTGCTGTCAAGGAAAAGGTGGAAGGAAAGCTCAAGGATCTCAAGGATGCTGTTGCTGGTGGATCAACTCAGAGCATGAAGGATGCCATGGCAGCCCTGAACCAGGAGGTGATGCAACTCGGACAATCCCTCTATAACCAGCCAGGCGGAGCAGGTGCTGGTGCTGGTGCTGGTTCTGGTCCTGCTCCTGGAGCTGATGCTGGGTCTTCCGGACCATCTTCCAAGGGGCCCGAGAATGGCGATGTGATTGACGCCGATTTCACCGATAGCAATTGAAAATGCCGACGATCTCAGGAAGTACAGTAAGGCCACTGGGATTCAAATTTTCATACAGTCCATCGAGTAAATAGCTTTAATAAGGTCTTACTATTTTACTTCTTGTCCGATGCTCTCATTGAATCGCTCCCCGGATTCAAGATGTCGAGTTTTGTTCATTTAGAACAACTTGTTTGTGATTTGTTACCAAATCAAGATAGGATTGATGTAGCTGTTTCAGGATCTTATTTTTTTCCTACGAGGATTAATTGCCCCTAGTCAGTTGGCGTATCCTTCCTTGTATATTGTCAACATTGTGCTGTGGCATGTCTAGCAAATGCTTATATGCTGGCGATTACTCGTTAGTAAACGCACCCAAAACAACAATTCAGAACAGCATCAGTTCTATTTTTATCTTCATTTCATATTATAAAAGGTTCCGAACAGGTAGCAGCTATCTGATCTCCACACAACACACAGCAGATGCAAACTAAAAAAGCTTTGCAGAACGTAGACAAAACACCATGGGTAGGGTATTGAGGGTATTGACTGCACCAAATGCTTCCACTAAAGATCATCAAACCGCTGATACCAGTGAGGGCTTGGATGCATGATTAGATTGCTGTTCATCTGCTTCCATGTGCTGTGCCCCGAAGCAGAAGTACTGATTCATCAGTCTGGCGTTCACAAGGCTCCATCTCGGGGTCGTATTCTCCACCGCACTATAATTCATGGAGGAACTGGAACAGGAGGCGCCATCATTCTCGTTCTCCAGACAAATGCCCTTCCGTTTCTCCATCTCAGATGATGCAGCAAACTTCTTCCTCGTGGCTGGACTCGGCACCGCGCTTCTCACGGAAAGAGGTCGCTTGTTGCTTGCCATCATCATCATCATCCATGTCGACTTGGAGAACTGCTGCCGGAGTGGAGTCGGAGCTTCTCCCCGGTCGACCAACTTCTTGAAGGACTCCAACGACTCATCATCTCCCACCACCTTCTTTAAAGTCTCGGCCGTCTTCCCCCTCCTCCGAGGCCACCCGAGTAGAACCCTCAGATGCCTCGCCACATTGCCGATGGAACCGATCTGCTGCTTCTTCCTCCTATCCGAACCGGCACTGAAGTGGCTGACCTCGCTCTTGCTGGCGCTCGAGCACGAGCTCGGCCTCGCACTGGCGTCCGATGCCTGGATGCCCGTGTACAGAAATATCTCCGCATCCGAAACCCTAAACGCGGTGCCTGGGCTCTTCGCAACGCCTTGCATCTTTAGGTGGGAAGCGATGGCCGACCTCGTTCTGTAGTCCTTCGAGTTCGCCATCCCTCCCGCAGAGATCAACTGCTTGATCAGCACCTCCGACGACGCCGATCGAGGGTGCTGTCGGAGCACATCCAGCGGCGTCATGCCATCGCCATCTCGAACGTTGAGGTCGATGGATCGGACCGTCATCAGGAGCTCGACCAAATCCGCGTGCACATTGCATATCACGGCCATATGGAGGGCGGTCCTCCCGTCCTTGTTTCTGACATTGACGATCTCTTGAACGCTCGCAGCGTTTCCATCGATCAGCTTCCTCACCAGCTCCATCTGCCTGTCGAGCCTGCGGAAACCCAGGGTTCTGAAGCCTGCCACTGCCATGTGAAGGAAGGTGTCGCCAGCTTCATTGATCGAACGGGAGGAAGAGGGTGAAGCCGCCATCAGGGCCTCTGCAACAGGTAAGTGTCCTCGAAAGGCTGCTATATGCAATGCTGTGTTCCCTTTCTTGTCTCTGGAGTCGATCATATCGATAGATGCAAGTAGATACTTGACTACCTGCATTATTATAGTTAGAAAAGTAGCCATTTGATTGAGGTACAATTCATTAGAACACAACAAGCAAAAAGATGTTTTGAAGAATTCTAAGGTAGAACATGCCATGTTCAACCCAGTGGACTGCAACATTATCCATTCTGCTTTAGAGTAGAACACAAACATTTTTTTTTGCTTTAGTTCATAATATTATTAGTCAAAGCAAACTTGTTGTCTAAATAAGATAATAGTATTTTTTAGTTCATAAGATGTATTTTTTTTTTCTCTAAATAAGTTGCTCAACTTGCAAGATAGAGAAGTAATAAGATATACAATTGAGTCATCATGATTCTTACAATGTGTAATCACACAAAAATGTTGCATCTATTCCAATTTCTAGCTTCTGCTTCCTTTAAATCACAAGTCTAAGGAGCAGTCTAGCTAACAACTGATTCAAGCAAAACATAGCAATGCCACTTTGAAATGCAATGAAATCTTGGTTAAGTGGAACTATTTAAGACTTGGATGACACAAGAGCTAGAGAGAGAGAGATTCCATTAGCACCAAAGATGATACCTGACTAGTTTTAGTTGGTCATGTTTAGCCTTGTGGAGACTTCCATGATGCTGTAAAAGGCAGGTGCTCAGCATTGACACTCATCTTATTAACCCAAATTGGATGATTGCTGATGTATGTTTAAAGATTCATGTATGAGGAAAACCAGTTAGAGAAGGCTGTAAGTTCATCTTTAGATATAGAGTCTTACCACCTGGCCTAGATTTGTTCTTTCCCTAAAGGTTTCATAAGAGTAGAAATGAAGAATGCCCTTTCTAATGATGTTGAAACCACAAACAGATACAACAATAATTTGCTGCTGCATGATCAATATGAGTCTTTATTTGCAGCAATGTTTTACAATTTTCGTGTATCGATACTAGGGCTTTGACTAGTGCCATATCGGTCCGTATGATATACGAAATTTCAAAAAAAGAAAAAAAAAATCAAATGATAAGATAAAGAAATTAAATTGTCCTATAATCAGGAGTATCGGACGGTATAAAGGCCTGTATTTGTGAGTATTACTCAGTTTATTGTCGGACCAACAAATATCTTCTATAACATATTGTATCAGACGGTATCGCAAACCTTAATTTTTGTAGTATAATGGAAACTACAATGAAGTTGCTGAAACTTAGGTGCTTCTGATGCCACAGACAACATGAGTGCTGAAGAATCAGTAGTTCAAGCAAACTTGTAGAACAAACAATGAATCAAGATCAAGGCTTCTGTGGAAAGCACAAGCAGTGTCTCACCTCAACCTGTCCTCTACCAGAGGCAGTATGCAAGATGGTGGATCCCTGGATGTCTCTGTAAGCCACCACATCTGAGCAGTCCATCATAAGCTTCTTCAAGAACTCCAAGCTCCCTCCTCTGGCAGCAGCATGGAGTGCCCTGTTCACCATCTCCCACCTAAAACCAGAGTCTGCTCCTCCACCGCCACCTATGGACCGCCTCGGTGACACCGCAGAGTCGAACAGAAGCCTGAAGACCTCCGAGCTCTTGCTCCTCGCCGCGGCATAGAAGATGTCAGTGACGCCATATTCCCCTTCACCGAAGACTAGCAGTGGTTCTCTGTGGAGCAGCTCTTGCACAAAGCCCATGTCCCCTGCCGAGGCTGCAGTGTAGAGAAGCCATCCACCGTAGCCGGCACGGATGAGCGAGTTCTTCCCGTTCCTCCCCTCACACTCATGGAGCAGGCGGCGAGCGACAGTGGACCGGCTTCTGGCGGCGTCCACGAACCGGGCGTCGTCGTCCCACACCGTCTCGAGCCGGCGGATGCGGCGAAGGGAGGTGAGCTTTATAAGGAGATTGGCGTCGAGATGCAGCAGCTGCCGGACGAGGTCGTAGTGGCCATTAGCTGCTGCCCAATCGATCGGGGAGGCGTACCACCACTGGTCTCCGGTGCTCTCCCACCGGAGAGGGAAGTAAGAATCCGGCATTCAGCTGATGCCCGAGGAAGGTGAACCATTTCAAATGCAAAGAGGAGCGGATACTGTGAGAACTCATTCTATGCAGCATCATGAAGCACAGGAAGATCAAATGCATCACATGAAAACTAAGCAAGAAGACAACACCAAGACAGTGCAGAATAATAAGGCTCATGGTAGTTCAAAGCATTGAAGGCTGGCAGAACAAAGATGTGAGCAAGACAGATTCCAAGAAGCTAAAAGAGTATATACAGCTAAAATAATTGGAGAATAGGAGGAAAGCTGATACAGACTCAAAGAAACAGCAAAAACTATGAACAACTGAGTGTAATAATAGATTGATGGTAGGGAAACAGGTGAGAGGATTAGGAAAGAGAACTTACAGTGGATGATATGACCAAGTCAAAGCCAAGCACTTGGCGAAATGAAATGGAGAGACATCAGAACTTAAAGGCAAGAGAGAGGAGATTGGTGTGAATCGGATGTGGGGAGGTGTGTGTGGTCCTCTCTCCAAGTGCATGAGGAGGTGGTAATTGTGGTTAGGGCTAGGAAGGGTGGTTTGCAGTGAAGAAGGAAAACACAGGCTGCTCTCTGCCACCCAAAGCAAAAAGTGGGGAAAAGCTTCGACTGGTATTGTGCATGAATTGATGGGACCTCTCTCTCTCTCTCTCTCTCTCTCTCTCTCTTGTGTGTGATATTACATCATATCTACACCACCTCTCAGAAAAAGTCATGGACTGATAGAAGGAAGGAATGGTTGGTCAGCAAAGAAAACGTAGCAGTGACATGTGTGGCTCTTTACAAGTATGAGTTCATTGACATCTGGGAGGATTAATCAATAGAAATATGATGCAAGCTCTAAGTTGAATCAAATGCTATCCACACTGTGGCTTTCATGCAAACTTCTGGAACTCACCTTTTTCCCACTGCATCAATCTGACATATATATATATGTATGTATATATATATATGTATGTATATATATATATATATGTATGTATATATATATATATATATTATATATATATGTATATATATATATATGTATGTATATATATATTCCCTCAAAACAGTCCGTCAGAAAGAATAAAGATATTAGCTAATGCAATATCGTATCATTTTCAATGTCAGAAAATTAGATTTATGTGAAGGATCATTTGTCAGCGTCTGAGTGAAAAGAAACAATGTCTTGGCCACTGGTTTTCTACGAACATCTTGGAATGCTGGAAGAGATAATGATAAAAGAAAGCAGAGCACACAAACGAAGGAGAGGAGATTGAATTCACTACAACCTCTCGAGACAAGTGGAGAAGATGACTAGAGGATGCACACCACTCACAGAACAAATCCGCAAAGAGACAAACAAGAAGATAACTCCATGAGATGCCACTCCGAATGCTTGTGGGGATTCGAGTGCGAGTCCGTGCAGCATTTTTGTTTCATCATCTTTGTCAACAAAGAAGAAGCCATCAATTGAGTTCAGATATTGAAGGCAGGAAGCAGGCAGAGTGAGTGGCATTGGGAAATCCGGACTTCCATCTGTTTTGGCTTGCAGTCGCTTTCCTGGGGCCGGACATCCTCTCCATCACTGAGGTCTTCTCTTCGTACATCTCAAGAATCTGCCTCTTTAACTGTGAAAGCTAAAACTCTATTTGACTTGAGCTGCTCGGTGTGTGTCATTCTGAGCTCTTCTCCTTGTTTGGGTGATTTCAAACGACATGTTCGAGTATGCTTAGATAATAAAGATATGTTTCTGGAGGATCTAAAACAGTTCTATTAAAAGAATACTCTACTGGAATAGAGTCAAAATTGAAGAAAATTGTTAGATTTAACCAGGGAGGTATAATTCCTATACTTCAAATAATTAGGTGATTTTTGAAGTATTTACAATACAATTCAAATTAGAAAAAAAATATATTGAAGAGACTTATCTTCTTCCAGGAAATATTTACCAAATTATAGTAAGTTAAGATATATATATATAAATACATATATATATATATATATATATATATATATATATATATATATATATATATATATATATATATATATATATATATATATATATATATGTATGTATGTATACACACACACACACACACACACACACACACACACACACACATATATATATATATATATATATATAAAGAACTTCTGTTCATAAAAGTAATGAAAAATGTCAATTGATCCTTAGGAGCCAACTAATTATATTGATTTGTTTCAACCAAAGACATAGACAGAGACAAAATTAATCTTTCTAAAAAGAAATTTCTTAAAGAAAAAAAATTAAAAGATATCTTCATATTAGTCTTAAGTTGACATGAAACTTAAATAATATCGATTGGACTAAACTAGATTAATAATTTTCATGCTTAAATTGTATAAAGAATTTTACTCATCTAAAATTGATGGTACATATGTTCCGCAATAGGCTAGGTCAGTTCATAAGCCTCTCGAAATATGAAGTATATTTATTTTTTATGCTAAAAAAAAATAAATCAATTACTAAAAAATGAGAACAAAATTAGAAAATTGTATAAGGAAATGAGGAAATAGATGAATATCACAAGAATTTGCTATATAATTTAGTAAATGGACAAATAAAACAGAATATGTTGGGCATTTGATAGAGATTAGGCCTTAACTTAAAAGCTTTGGCACATCTTGGTGATGGCAACACCATCACTTCACAAGCATCTAATCATAATTGCATAAATCAATGGAAAGACAGTAATTGGTTGACCACTCTACTTCACATTAAACCCACACCAGAAATTGCATGTCATCATTGACACACAATATGCTGGATTAGGTGATGTTGAAGCTTTTGGGAGGAAGAAGATATGAGTTCTCATTGATGACACTTGGGACCAAACAAAGAGGTTCAATTAAAGCCCTCATTACTCTTTGTAGTGTACTATACATTAATCTACTTGCCAGAACTTAAATGTGCTAACTTGGGACCATGCACAGCATTGAAGATCAAGCAAAATTAACATGAGGATGTCATGAAGGAGAATTAAATCTTTCTTACTTGACTAAGGATATTGCTGGAATAATCATCAACATGAATTCAAATCTCAGTCAGTAGCATTTCATTCAGCTGTCACTCTGCATGGAGAAAAAGTGAACAGGGTGAGAAGCAGCTTACTCTATCCAATCATATGTTTTGTTCATTAATCAGGCTAAGCAACTCCAATCATTGTTTTGATGGTGGGGGTGACTACTGATCAAATCAGCAGAAATTGTTGGGTTCTGGAAGTGCTATTTTCTAGATCCAAATTCTCCTGCTTCCCTTTTTTTCTCAGGCACCAATATCTGTGGCATTTCAAGGGGCACAAGATCATGACACAACACATGTGGCAAGTAGCATGAGGAGGAGGGCATCACATGCCAATGCACTACAAAGTGAACAACCAAAAGTAGCCATCACATGCTATAAACAGAAGATCAACTAAATTCTGTAACAAAAAAAATAACTGGACGAAATCATGCAACTTATGACTGTAACTCCCCCAGATGGAGCAAATCAGAAGTTTTTCTAAGACTGGTAAGTTAGAACTTAACCACAACTGTATTCAGGTAATCAGGAGACTGAAGATTTGCCAACAATGTCCATAAATGCAGGAACAGGAGAGTGATCAACTGATGAGGTCATTTTTTTGGTTTAGCTCAGTGGTCAGTTTCTTTGTCTGTGCAGCTAAATATAAGTATGAAAATAGTTGTCATCCATCCTCAAAAAAAGTAGCAAGCAGAACATGGTGTGCTTCGCAAGAAAAGCAGAGAGAAGTCATGGTCCCAAGCTGAGTCCAAGCTTGAAAGCTTCAAGACAGCACATGACATGTAGGAAACATAACCTGCCACAATGCAACAAGCAATGAACAATCCTTCTAACTAACTACCAAAACCTCTCTTTATTCCCCTTTTCTTACCCTTCTTTCTCAACTTTGCTTCTGATAGACAACAGATATGGGAAAACTTTATGTTCCATGAGATAAGGAAATCACTAAACTCCAAGCTGTGCCCATAAAGAATGTACAATGAGTCAAACATCAAAACTGGAAAGGAAAATTTAAAGAAAAAAGCTTGGAGTGTGAAGCCTACAGGTGCACCTGTGACCACCACAATCATAATTAAAGGGCAAAAGGAGCTATCACCCAGAAGATACGATCATTCACCACCCTCCTTGAATGAAGATAGAGCTAATCAGATATAACACTCTACCTTACCAATATTTTTCATAGAACAATATGAAACTTTATCGCCAATTATTGGCGCAATGAGAAGTATGGTCCTGAATGCACTAACATAAGCAGAAAAAACACTCGGACTGAAAATTGAAGCACACGGCACATATGAATAGCTTTACCGACATATTTACTGCTTTAATAGCTAGCTAGAATTTTACTTACCTATTTGTGATGGAACACATCAATTGTATGTCAACGAAATAGAACACTTGCTTCATGCAACAGAGATGTTTTGTAAAAACCTGTATCAGTCACCATAATTAATAAAAAGTTATGATAAAAATAATCCATGCCCCCTTGGGTAACACCAATGATTGATAATCTCCAACCAAATCATAATAGACTTGCTGGATGGACAGATAAGGGGAACAGAAAAGAGAGACAACATAACTAGAACAAAATCCTGATGAACTACAGTAGTCACCTTAAGTATTCACTTAAATCAATCTTCCTAAAAAATGTCTAGTTCTACATGCTTCTCATAGATGATAGTTTAGATTAATAATTTGATAAAAATCCTTCATCCCTATTCTATCTGGTAGTCAATGCATAAACAAAATACATTGCAAAACAAATTCCTTCAGGTGCAATATGATCACACTCTGGACTTGGGATAGAAAAAAGCTTAATCAAAACATCAGCTGTATCAGATGCCTGTCATGTTAATGTTGTAATGCAAAATCTGCCCAACTTGTGTCAGATAAATCCAATGTACAAGCCTTTTTGAGTCCACAATTTTTTTCTTTTCCAAATCACTACAGTTCAATCAAGTCTGCTTGAATTATTGTCCCTCTGCTTTTGGGATATGGATCAACATCCACCACTTATAATTGAGCTCTGATCATTTTAATTTGGATAGTCAGATGTTACATCGATATGAAGATCCCAATCAACTTGAGATATATGGGACATAAGATTAAGCAGCGCTAACAAATGCGTCAACACACAATGTGGAGATTGTGGTGGGGGTGCAAAAATAAAATGGTTAAGATGCTCAAATGTCTTTCCTTGGCTCTACCAAAGTGTTTTAATCCCTTCAATTATTTACATGAAAATCCTAATTATCAAATTCATTGCCATCATCCCCTATCTTAGACAACAAAGGACCTCTCTTCCATAGAGAAAGTTTGTCGAACACCCCCCATCTTATGCAGGCTGCATATTTTCAAGTAATCTTATGAGACCTTGTGACCTATGTTGCAGGATGAGAAGCACAACAAGCATCCAATGGCCCAAGAGATATTTGGGTAAATCAGCAAGTCTGCTATATTTCGGACAGATTAAAGCCAATATGTTTCATTCTAACACAAGCTTGACACATAAATGGCACATTGGACTTCAAAAAGGCAAGAGGAAACTTTATCTATTTAAAATTTGAGCACATAGTGGAATCCAACCATAAGCACAAGAAAGAAAAACATGAAATATTGCTACTCATCAGAGAACCATATTATCTGACACAAAGCATTCAGCCATTCACAGCTCTGTGCTCATAGATACATAGGGTCACAAACATGATGGGAAATATACTGCAATCAGAAACATACTCTTTTATTGAAGCATAGGTCATAAAAGGAGTCACTTAATTAGTACTATCAAAGCAAGTTATAAGGTAGCTGGTATCCATATGTACCCATGTGTTTGCACATATCCCGCTTTGGCAAGTAACTCATCTGCCTCTGCTGGACCACGGCTGCCTGGTTTATACATAGTAGGCCTCAGTTTCCCCTCTTCAATACTGTTTAAAAGAGGAGTGAATATCTCCCATGCCACCTATAAACCCAAGCAATACAGTAAAAACCAAACCATAGTTTTTTTTCTTTAATGTTGATTAATTATGCATGTAGATACCCTCAGTTCATCTCTGCGCACAAAATGTTGCTGGTCACCCTTTATTCTGTCAAAATGAATATTCAATAAGTTAAGTGATGTAGAACAGACCCACTCCCGAGCAGATACAAAATTTCAACAAGAAATATAGAAAATTATGGATTTCTAAATGCAATGATAAATCAATTTTTGGACTATGATAACAGATAGCGAAGGGAAAATAGGTGACCAGGAAATCACAAGTTCAAATTAACAAGAAAAAAAACAAACAAACGCCAAGATCAGGCTAAATTTTGAGACTTAATAAAAGCTGCAGTATATAGATGAATTCCCTAAACCTGAGAAATTCATAGTTCATATGCATACATATATTATTGGCTGGTTGAGCATATTAATTCAGACATCATACACTGGAAACATTAAACATTCTCGGTAGTCATAGAGATTGGCTTTTGAACTTCCTAGGACATGTTTTAGAGCCAAGAAATAAAATCATCTCTGTAATCCTGCTCAATTTTGGAATCCTATGCCTCCATTAAGTTTCTCAGTGACATTTCAAAACTGTAGCAGATGGTCATTGTAGTTTCCAGACTATCTATCATGTTTAATATGTGACAAGCTATAAAGATACAGATAGTGAATATAGTCTGAGTCTGTATAAAAGGTAGCCAATACTAGTTAATAGAAGTTACTGAACATACGTGTCCAAGATTAATCGCTCATATGCCTCTGGGATGTTGGCATCTTGATACCTCAACCCATAAGATAAATCTAGTTCACTCTGTATGGTTGACATTTCCAGTCCAGGTTTCTTGACCTGTGGAAAAAGATAAAGAAATTGCAAGCTAAATCGTTATAGCGTGGACATACAATAGCAAAAAAACATTTTAGAGGTTCCAAAAGCGGGAGATAAGTCATAATAGTCCTAGCATGATATCCAACATTCTGATGATAATCACTGGAATATGATATAATTCCCTATCTACCATGCAATGGTCTCAAAGGTTGGAATCTTTATCGTAAATGACCGTATGTTATATTTATTGAACTTCTTACAGTCAACCAACAGGGTGAATGCAGCCAGACATGCACAAAGGCTGGAGTCTGATGTCTAACAACTCTTGAAATAATATAACAAGAGATCAAAAAGTTGCCTATGAATAAAATGCACATTTCATTAGATGGTATACACACTACAAGACTGATGATGACATGATATCATACCCTCTCTGACAGTTCTAACCAATGAATAACTTACTGTTAGTTTCATATACATGGCTTCCGATGGTTGCAGGCGAATGACAAATTCATTTCTCCCGTGCCTTTTACCTTATCACATTTAGTAAGAAAACATTGAAATAAGTTTCTGTAAGTAGATAATGGAAAGGAAATTACAAAGTGGGCAAGAAACAAAGTTATGGTAGAACCATAGAAGCATCAACATTATTATGTTTATTTAATTTATAATTTCCCAGAAACTGTCTAAAGTGAACTGCTATCCAAGATCCATGACATTGTTCATCATTATGGCTAGGACAAGACTGACCAAAAGAAAACTTTTAAAAGAGAATGTTGACAAATAAATAAAGAGTTTAACTGAAATTTTAAAAGCCATACTTTCAAAGATATCCCCAGGAACATCTTTAAATTGAATACGAATTTCTGCTTTTCTAGAATTCAAAGCTTTTCCGGCCTTGAGAATAAAAGGGACACCTGCATTGCATGATTTAAAAGTGTTAGTGAAATTCATAAAAGCACAATAAAAATGGCAGTTCAAAAGTTGTTTTGCCACATTTCATCTGACTCCATGGCAAAGATAGTCAATCTCATAGAATGAGAACATGTTGATATTTTTCTAGCACAACATGATATCATGATGTGCCAGTTGACATGCTCCTAGTGCCACCCAGCACAGGCCAAAATCATGCCACTGTCAATATCTATGACACAAGTTGGCTGATCAACACGACAATCCTTTCTCTATTGTTCTATGTATTGCAGCAAGGAGAGATGACCAATAAAAAGAAATAAAAATATGTGCACATTGAGTATTATAATTGACAGGTCTACCAAAAGGAAAACTAAACCTTCCCATCTTTCATTGTATATGTGCAAAACAATAGTTGCAAATGTTGGGGTGTTTGAGCTGTCAGAAACTGTTGGGTCATCTTTGTAGCCTTCATATTGTCCAAGTACGACCTCTTCAAGTTTTATTGGTATCACTGATTGAAGAACCTGATAGCAACACAAAAAAATAAGAAAAAGGTACCATACTCATGTGACAAAGTTTAGATAGATGAGGCCAAAAAAAAAAAACATATCATAATTTATGCATTGTACTACAGAGTGGGATGGCTACCAATGATCATGTTCAAGAAATGCTAATAAAATGAAGACAAAGCTTTCCCCACCAAATAAAATCAGTTATGACCTTCACTTTCTCATCCCGAATGTGCTCAGGATAAAGTGAAACGGGTTTCTCCATGGCAACCAAACAAAGGACCTGCATCAGTACATAAGAACTTATTTAACAATTATTATATATTCAATGAAATAAACAACCTTATACCAAACAGTTTGTTAGATTAAACAATCAACTATGTCTAATTTTCCAATTTCCATTACCTGAAGCAAATGATTTTGAATGATATCACGAATGATTCTGCAAAATAATGAATGAAGTTAGCTTTATTTTTTTAATTAATTTACCAAATAGTGTTACCGAATATTATTCGCCACAAATTTACAAGTATGATAGTTCATGACCAATAGTTTCAGAAGAAAACAAGAGACAGATAAACAAGATATTGACCCCACTTTTTTTTAGCAGTTGCAGCTATCCGCATTGCAAATAATGGACTACTTGGAAGTTAAAGTGTGGCCCCCAACAATCTTAACAATTTACAGAGAAATTTTCTATACTTCAAAATTTCAAATCATTTTAGGGAAAAAGGTTGGAGGTTGGAATTGGAGCCCCACTTCAATAAACAAATAATTGCTAAGAACTCCAAGGCATAATCTCACTTAAAAACATGCAAAATTATCTCTGGAGTTTTCCTGCCACCATAAACATGTGTCTTCACTCAACAACAAGCTCGGCCATGCTAAAGTTAACAAAAGTGTTCCCAATGCCAGGAGAAAGATTTGGTTCTTAGTTTAGAGGATATGTTTCCTTCAAATTTGCAAAATATATATAATGGACATACCCGTATTCATCAAAATATCCTCCTCGTCCTTCAGTTCCAAAGTCCTCTCTGAACACAATCTGTAGAATCACAGATAGACTTGTAAATGAGAATATTGTAGATTACAAGGCCAAACCAGTTTTGACATATTTTTCATTAAAAATTATAATTTTTTTAATGTGATATCAAAAAGTTAAACCATTATGGTAGAAGCAGGAAGAATGTCAACACCTCTCAAACTCATGAAAGACAATGACTGCATCACCATAAAATAATATCGAGTACATGAAGTGCCTTTTATATGCACTTAACCAAAATACAAAAGTGATATAAACAGTAAGGATTTAGAAAACAACACAACCAAAAGCTAGTGCCACTGAGTTGAAGAAGTTAAATAATAGTCATGGGGCTTTTAGAAAGGATAGGATAAGAAAATAAAATAAATAGTCATTGTATAAAAACAACTTAATCATGGTACTAATGGCTCACCCTCCAAATGATCACATCAAAAGGCAAAATGAGAAATAGTGATTTCAAAAAACCAATTGGATTGCTGTGTATTGATCAGTATTTATCAGCATTGATCCAATCAGGATCCGACAACTGGATCAAATAATTTTGCCTGATCCAGTTTGGAACTGTTTTTTTTAATTTAATTTGGACTGCTGTTGACAGCCAGCAGGGATGACCCTCCTCTTCCCCCATCCTCCTCCTCCTCCTCCTCCTCTCCCCTAACCCTCTTCCTATTTGATTCTCACCAACCAATAGACCAGCATACCGTGTGTCAGTATGCTGACAAGTACCAGACCCATACTGGTCCGACCAGGCTGGTATAGGTTTCGGACTGAATTACTGAAAATTAAATATTTGGTATCTGCAATGCTCCTGATGAAAAGCTCAGAACAAAGGTACCTGTTTTCAATACTATGCATGACAGAATTCTATGTTATCGTCATGGATCATGGATTTAACCATGTTTCTACTGCAGTACAAAAATTACCTGTATATTGTCAATGTTATCTCGATTCCAAAGGGGCAAAAAGAGGCGGTTTGCAAAACGTAGCACCAGCTGTAAATTCAAACGGAGAGAGGAAGATAATTAAATGAAAATAGAAATTTCAAAGAAGATTGTGGGGTGTCTTCCCTTCAGTTTTCCTTTCGAAAGTAAATATAAGTTCCAGTTACACATTATTACCAAGTTCTGAACCAACTCCTTTCCCAAGTAGTGATCAATTCTGTAAAGCTCTTTCTCATCAAATAGTTCTCCAAGCTGAGAACTTAAATCTTCTGCAGTTTTCAAGTCCTTTCCAAAAGGTTTCTCAACCACAATGCGTGTCCACCCACCAAGATCAGCTGAAAAGTATCAGTTTAAAGAATGAGGAAAGGTGCAGCTTCATATTAGATAAAAGAATATGAGACATTATAATGACAGCAAGAAATAACTTAGGACATAATCACATAGCAAAGGATGAATATTTTTGTATAACAAGCAGTTTTCTTAAAAATGAAACATGAAACGATAACATAAGATCATACAGAATCTACAAATCTAGGCTGCCAAAAATGCTAACTTCATAGAACTCTATAGACCTTTGCTAAAACCTATATAGTGGTTCGCTCTTCAATCCTAATATACAGTGATGGTTCTTTTAAAGCAAAGGTAGAAAATTACCCACTTATTATGTTAAGATTGTGAACTAAGTGTAGTAAGAAGAAAGGGAAAAAGGAGACATAAAATGGAAATAATATAAAAAGTTAAATACAAACACACACTCTCACTAATGTGGCAGAGAAAGAAATAATTGACTCTAAAAACTTTTTGCTAAGTCAAAGTGTAGTGAGACAAGAATTAATGAAGCTTCATAGAACTCTCCAGACCTTTGCTAAAACCTAATAGTGGTTCGCTCTTCAATCCTAATATACAGTAATGGTTCTTTTAAAGCAAAGGTAGAACCCACTTATTATGTTAAGATTGTGAACTAAGTGTAGTAAGAAGAAAGGGAAAAAGGAGACATAAAATGGAAATAATATAAAAGTTAAATACAAACACACGCTCTCACTAATGTGGCAGAGAAAGAAATAATTGTTTATAAAATCATCAAAAAAAAAAAATTCTTCACATATGTGCTAAATTGACTCTAAAAACTTTTTGCTAAATTATTAACCATAGTAAAGTATCTAGGAAAGAATAAATTAAAAGACCTGTCATCGATAATGTAAATAAAGTTTACAAATGCAAATGACATGGCAAACATAAACTTCCACAAATATACCCATTGGTGTACGACATGTTCTCAAATAGAAATTGATTTTACTAGTGAAGCATAATTTTATCCAAATGAATGCTTATAACAAGCAGTAAGTCAAACTTGTCATCAGCAAACCTGACGATCCCAATGGTTCTTCAATTACTGTTTATCCATTTCAGTGGCAATAATAAGAAAGAAGAAAAAAATATATCAATCATTAATCTACATAATAGTAAGCATGAAATATTCGAATTCAGATGGTAAATACAGATGCTAAATTCTACAAGAAGTGCATCTTATCACCATTTTATATTGGCAAACCTGTTTATCAAATTATTAAATTTATGGGAAGCTTACATTGGTTCATGCAGTATCTTCTTATCATTTTGCAGACAGAAGGGTAAACAGATGGAGGAAGTGCCAGGTAAAATAGCCTGCGGGAGGTTCCTGGCTCACTTCGTTTTGATATCTCATGCTCAGAAATTTGCTTATTTAATAGTTGAAAACCACCCTCACTGTCATATGAACCACTAACATATTGAATCTGCAAAGTAACAATAAAATTTTACATTTTATGTACTCAAAAGTTCAGAGAATAAGAGAGATCGAAGATTTAGAGTCAATCTACCAATTGCAAGAACCTTGATAGAACCTCTGTTGGCTCAGTTGAAGCAGCTTGCCCAAGGTATCTGACCAGCATTAACAAAATTTAATTTCTATTATAAACTTCATTGTAGAAAGAATTAATGTTAGAATCTTCACTGTAATAGTGCAAGTGCTTAATTTTCTTCCACTGCCCATTTTTCCCTAACTGAACATTGAACAGAAAAGTCTTTGCAAAAAGGAAGCAGAAGTCTGTTTATACGGAGTACTACCATTTTTTGTCTGAGGCTTATTCGAAGACTTGAATGTAATCAGTTAAAACATGCAACACATCCCTATCCTGTGCTTGGAGTCCACCCTCTTGAGCAGCCTCAGTTTAACCATAGAAAGCACTATACATCTTCATCTATCCTGTAGACTAGCTTTTTCATCATCAATAGTGAAAAATCATGATTCACTTGCTACTATGACAACAAATTATAAGGTCCCAACTATTTGTTCAGCTATATTAGTCTTTTTTTCCTGCCATTTTGCTTCGTTGAGGGCAATATCACTAGTTCAATAAGCGCTCTCACATATCTTTTTTATTTTTTTCTAATAAAGTTTTCTTAGACCTTCCAATACCTTTCGTAGCACCATTAATGCTTAATCAGTTTATCTAATTTAACCCTCATCTTAGTTCACTTGCTGATTCATAATATGTTTTCACATGTAACAAACATCAAAATATCATCATAAGTTGTTAAAGTATAGAAGTTTACTTATGCAGATTTCTAATTCAACAACAGTAATTACAATGTCTGGGGTTCCAACCATTTTAGCTGCATAAATCTTTCCCCGCCATTGAGCTTTGTCGGCTGCAATATCACCAGTCAAACTAAGTTCCATCATATCTACTTGATGGATTTTTGTGGCACTCAAATTTTTGCATAAATGCAATCGAAATTCTCATGCTTGCGTTTATCAACCTGCAAAGTTTCCTATGTTTACATATCCTTTGAGTCTTGTGAACTTTGCAAACATGAACTCCCAAAGGGTAAAATATGTAATGAAGAAAATTGAGTGTTGTTAATGTGGCTTCAGATTGTTCCTGTCGTGCCATGTAAAGATTTTTTAGCCCATGATAATAAACAATATTTCGTTTTCTTCTTTAAGAAAAAGAGGCTGAGCATAAGCTCATTGATTTCAGCAGCAAAAGAGGTGGATGAGGAGAGAACTGAAAGTCATTGGACGATATAGAGCAACTGGATAATGGAACATTTCCTGTAAAATGAAGTTAAAACACTTTCCAATAAGCTAAAAAGAGTACGATCATTCACTATAGCAATGAAGATGCAATTGCAATAACCTACTGCATTTAATATACGCTCTATAGGCCATTTTCCTTCTGAAATACTCCCACAAGTGGAAATGAAGAAGCCATTCCAGCCATAATGGAGAATTATGTTGCACTCGCCACTATAGGATATCGGAACATGATTGATGCTATGATAGGCAACACAGTTAAAAGCTGTTTTCTAGTGGGCAAGCACTACCTTTTCATGCTATTCACGGTAAATTCAACTCACATAATTGATTGTGTATGCCCGAAATGTTGTGGCTAGATGTCGGCTTTATTTACAAGTCCCAAAATTTTAATTCTTTAAGAAAAAGAGGCTGAGCATAAGCTCATTGATTTCAGCAGCAAAAGAGGTGGATGAGGAGAGAACTGAAAGTCATTGGACGATATAGAGCAACTGGATAATGGAACATTTCCTGTAAAATGAAGTTAAAACACTTTCCAATAAGCTAAAAAGAGTACGATCATTCACTATAGCAATGAAGATGCAATTGCAATAACCTACTGCATTTAATATACGCTCTATAGGCCATTTTCACTTCTGAAATACTCCCACAAGTGGAAATGAAGAAGCCATTCCAGCCATAATGGAGAATTATGTCTGCACTCGCCACTATAGGATATCGGAACATGATTGATGCTATGAATAGGCAACTACAAGTAAAAGCTGTTTTCTAGTGGGCAGCACTACCTTTTCAATGATATTCACGGTACATTCACTCACATAATTGATTGTGTATGCACGAAATGTTGGCCTAGTATGTAGGTTTATGTACACGTCCCAAAATTTTAACATTTTAATTGGCCACTTCTGAACACACCACTTAGAAAAGATTTTTTACTTTTATTTTTTCAACCTTTCAAGTTAATGCTTTCATATTCATGTTCCAAAACTTTGCCTTAAAAAATCAGTACCTGGATTTATCACACAACATACTTCTCCAATTTTAATTCATGTGGCTTCAGATTGTTCCTGCCATGCCATGTTAAGATCCTTTTTGGCATTGATAATTGAACTATTTTTTATCTTCTTCTTTAAGGAAAAGAGGATGAGGGTGGAAGCACTCATAAAGAAAGTAGACCTCACTAGAATCCAAACAAAAAGGCTAACCACAATAAGCCCCATCAAATCCTATCAACCTTCCAACTTTATCATAGTTGCAGAATACAACAAATCCTGGGGAGTGAACCACCAAGATATATCAGGTGATGACAGCTGGATCAGCCAGGTAACATAATTAGCCTATACCAGGAGATAACATTTCCAGTTTGTCATACTAGAAATGTCTAACATATTTGATCCTTCATCCTGCTAAAAGAAATTAAAGATCATTCAAGTAAAAGATTCAACCCTTTGTCATGATGGACAATATTCTCTGGGAACTTTTCTTTTCCTTTCATACATGAGTTAGCAACTTGTTTCAATATCCAAAATTATATACATTACATAAAAAAATCTCTGATGCACAATCAAAATCTCAGACCATAATTAATGCAAAATAGAATGCCCAAGATGATATTTCACAATTCACAAAGTAAATAAAGCCAATATTATTGAAGAAGCTCATTAGCAATCAAGAAGCTTTATGGCAACAACAAAATCTTACCCACATATGCGTTCTCTTAAATCCTCATCTGATAGCTTTGACCGGGCAAAACCAAAAATGTGCACATCATTCTCTTGTAAGAATCCCTATTTATGTCTCAGTTAATATAAGAACTTTAGTAGAGTAATTACATCTATTATATAATTTGTTTACTCAAAAGAAATGTCAATTATATAAACCATATATCACAAAGAAAAGAAAGCTCAGATGTTATAACTGAAAAACGTGAAATTAGCATGCTTACATGTCCCAGGAAAAATTTCACGTGATTAATTGATTAACATAAAAAGTTGAAAAAATGGTCCATAAATAATCAGACATTATCTAACTTTTTTTAACATGTAATTTTAAATGTGTAATAGGATGCATGAACCTAAGTTTTAAGGACACATTAAAAATGAGTCTAGAGATAAACAAAAACATAAAGAGACTATTCACTAACTAAGACATGCATGGGATAATAAAACCAATCAATAACCAAACAAAATCTTGAAACTATCTTCAATATAGAATTATTCATGAAATGGCAGAATGCCAGTAGATGGGGATCCAGCAGCCACCTCATATTCAGTCTCGACACTCTTGTTACTGAATTTCCCATCATGGCAATAGACAACAAAAAAGATAAACAAGAAAATATATTGGCCGAGAAACCAAACTAAAAGGTAAAATGGACAGATTATCATCAGTACAGTAATTAGAAAACATAAAAGAAAAAATATTATGCATATATTATTTGAGAATGGCCAAAAAATGATCAAGGACAGAAGACTCATAGTTTCTCCTTGTCTCATGCATCACATTATAAATAGGAAAAAACTCATGTTATTCAAGAATCTAAGATATCATATTTTTAACAGCCTAAACAGCAGCCTTTTGCTTAGACATCAACCATAATTTTGATAAAATCAAGACATTGATCAAGATTAAGCGAACATTAAACATCTTAGTGCAATTACAAAACAGGGTGGTTTTTAAGTAAATTTCTGCCAACAAAATATAGTTATAACTTATAAGGAGGTCCTTATACATATTAGTCAGCAAAGGAAACTACACAGTTAATCTGAATAATGAACTCTAACATATCAAGTTATAAATGACAAAGTCCCAGGACAGATACGCGACATGAACCTGTTTAAAAAGGTGAAAGAGCGCAGGAAATGTTTTCTTCTTGGCAAGATCACCTGAAGCACCCAGCACAATTATGGATAAGCAACCGACCTCCTGTACAATACCCGTGTCTTTCTCTTCTGAAAAAGATTCACTCCTCAAACTGTTACTTCTGAAGGAGTCATTTCTCAGATATGCATCCGATACAGTTGACATGGCTGACCACAGTATGATGATCTTATCCTTTGTAGATAAAAACTGCATAATTAGATAGAGAAATGATCATTCACACATTGAGGATGGATCAGATTTCATCACACAAATATCTCTCTTAAAGAGACTGTGGGAGAAAAAGGCTAACCACAAAAAGGCAGAAATTGAGATGCAAAGAAGAATACATTAGTGATTATTTATCTACTGACATGACACTATAACAACATATATAACAAAATACTAAAACCAATTTTCTCAATGATGCATGAAACCGGAGGAACTTTGTTGAATCAAGGGGCAGAACCTTGACTCTTAGATATATGAACCATGTGAGGGTGTCTGAATGATAATCAATAATCACCGTGTGTTATCACCGGTAAGAACCCTATGCTGTTATACTGCGATGCCATTTAGTGCGCTGCATAGCATATAGAGTCTATCTAGCATGCATATGTGCTGCATGAACCAAGCTTTACAGAGCCACTGAGCCAACATAGCACGCAAACCACTTGACCTCTGTAAAGCATTTTGATTGCATCTGTAGTCAAGAAAGAATCTTTCGACCAAAAGAATTTTAATCGCCACCCACTTACGCCCGTCTACTTCTGCAACCTATGCGATCGACTAAGTCCGAGAATACGACAGGAGGAGCAAAGGAATAGATTCGATAATTTCGGACAAGACCAAGTCCATGGCATACAAAGAAAGAACAAGAATTAGCAGTAGAAATCACTGGAAGAAAGAGAGCAGAGAGCGAAACCGTAACTATCAAGGGGCGAGCGATCTTGCTGATGGCGACGGAGGCATTGGGGATCTCTCTCCTTTTTATGCTCGCAGGTAAGCTCTCCCTGTTCGGTCGCCGTCTCTCTCTCTCTCTCTCTCTCTCTCTCTCTCTCTCTCTCTCTCTGTTTTCTCTTCTCTCTCCCCCCATCCAACCGCCGCTTTCGAAGTAGCGGCGCGATATGTTGAAAAGAAAAGGAGGAGAAAAAAAATGCAGAAAATATTACGGGGAGTTTTACGCGATGAGTTGGCAGCGCATGGATCGTTGGATTTCGTCCATCAAGAGAGTACAAACGAGACGTAGCTCTTTGAAGTACAGCCACTTTGCTTACTCCTCTGGGTTTTATTAATTATTGTGTTGCTTTGGACCGTTAATTGGGAGAGGAAACACCTACCGTTACCAACGCCCGTGTTGTTCAGAAATATAGGAGGGTGCCCCATGTTCACAACAAGCACAAGAAAGAACAAGCAATAGTGCAAATAATGGCAGCACGTCTCCGATCAATGGAATGAGGCCGTAGTCATCAATTTCCGTGCTGCAACTTCAGACCACCGTTTTCGTTTTCACCATGGGCAGCCTTCCCCAACACCGTTCTGGCTCAGTATGCATACAAACTTGGAAGTTTGAAGGAATCAACATTTCAATGGGATATGCTTGCAAAATACAAGTTGGCTACGTAGATATTGCAAACTTCTCCTCTTCCACCTCCTTCCATTGCCAGCCTCCATCGCTGGCTTCCACAATTTTGGGGCCCTCTTATTCTTGTTTATCATGTTGGTAAAAAAAGAAAACATATTTCTTATTTATTATGGATGGTAATTAGGGCAGGTCGAGTGTTTTCAGATCCCGTTGCTTTCATGTTTGATTTCAAATTGGATTCAAATTTATTTAAAATTATAATTGAAACGGTTAAATAAAAAAATAAAATATACTAAGTATATGGGTACCAACTCGAACTCCAACCAAACTCTCGCTCGACCGAGTTATCGAGTCTTATCACATGTCCCGATGTCTGTAGATTCGACGACATATGCCGCCCACAAATGAGATCATGTCAACCTCACTCGAAGTATTATGATTAATAAAATTAACTTGTCAGCCAAAAATAATGTATAGAATTATGGACTGCACCTACTATTGGTCTTTTGACCACCGAACCACCTATGACAAACCCTTAATTAAACTCAACCCCAAAGCAACTACTTTAAATCTTGATCACCACAGAGTCTCATCTGCCATTGCAAATAAGAAATCATATAAAAGTAATACCAGTGGGGAGCGTGGGTCTTACCTTTGCAGTTTTCGCTTATAGTGGGGCATTTCTTGAAAGATTAGTTTTTCCTGCAAAAGCTTTGATAAGTTTCCCATAAAGGAAGGGAACTGTGAACCAAAGAAAAGCGTTTTCACCAGAAACAGTTAGTAGTTGTATTTGAACAATGTACAAGATACTGATTTATCAAATTGCAAGATCATCTTTACAAGTAACTCCCCGCCTCTGTGATTGTTGACGGTAAAGAACCAAAGTGTTAGGACTTAGGATGGGAATCCATGACAAAGCCCCCTGGAGTTTTCATGCCGCCAGTACCTAATATCCCAAGAAAATATAATCACATTCTTTTTCAGGCCAGCACCTAGTTGACAATTGTAGTTATAATTTTGTCATCGGAAAGAAAGCCATCGGAATGCAAATGAACAAACAAGAGAACCAAAAAAAACACTGGAGCCATAGAATACAATTCGTGCGGATTTCAATAATGGATCTTTTTCTTGAAGAGAAATCACAACACCTGGAGTCTCATTGGTGCAGATTTTGGTTTGTTTAACAAACAAGAAAATGAAGGCAGAAAATTACCTATAGAGACATTTCACAGCTTAAGCCATTTAGGCTTGGTTGGCTTCTTTGCAGCTGGCTTAGGATCAGGAAGAGGAGATGCAACCTCTGGCGGTTTTGGTTTTGGCTCTTGTTCAGGATGAACAGGATCCACTTGTTCAGCACTCAAATCCAATCCATTCAAGGATAGAATATCATCACGAAGATATGGCCCCTCCTTTGCAACTGCATTATCATAGTCTGAATCTGCAACCAAAATCCAAGATACTACTTCTTAACATCAACAAGCCCCACCATAATATCAAAACACATCGTAAAAGTTTCACAGAAACAGGCTTTGCAGATCGTTGAACTACATTAGTGCACTAGAAAATTTAAATTTAAATATGTCAAGCATGTTCTATACAGGCAACTAGGAAAAAGTGGAAATTTTCCTTCCTATAATTCTGTGCCAGTAACAGAAGTCATGGTGGCGTACTTAATAACGTAGTAAAATGGAGATCATAAAGGAATGTCCCAAGCAACAAATTTCTTTAGTATATGAATTTGTGGTTCATTATCAAGCTAGTGAAATTATGAAATTCAATGTGGACAATAATGTCAAATAAGACAGATATTTAACATAACAATGAGATTTGCAATTTAACCTGAAAAATTTTAGAAAATAAATCAGCACTTCGGAGTTCCAGTTATGTAAGAAATTCTTGTACAACCAAGACAAGTTATTTGAGTACTCATTAAATAGGCAAATTTCTTACAATCATACAACTTCTCTATTGCAGGCCCATCTTAAAATTGTCTTTTTAGAAACATAACAGTTATTTTACAAAACAAAAACCCAAAGACAACGACTATATATTTCAAAAGGTTCAGTTTATTCTGATATGAAGTTTTGATAATTCTGTGCATCTTTTCAGAAACAAATGTGCAACACTTTAGATTGTGTCAGGCATTTGAATTCTCACTTACCACCACCATGGTCACTGAGGTTGTGCAACTAAACCTGCTGCTGCATGAAGATAGTGTGAGAATGTGAAGATAAAAAAGCACGGATGAAAAATGTCTGTGCAACTCAGTACAACTTAAAGAAACTATATAAGAAAAAGTTGTTATACTATGAGTAGCAATAAACAAATTGAGAAAAGGTCTCATCCAAATGGCAGAAGAGATAAATTCAGCAGTAACTATTTTGATTTTGTAGACAGAAAAAGCACACTGTGTAACACACAGAAAGTCACCAGGCAGTGCCACTATCAAATAACATATCCTAATTTTACTCAACCATTGGATTGTACGTACTAAAACAACTACCAGTTAGTAGCTCTCTTCTCATAATATTGCAATAATTGATGAATCACCAAATCAACCTAGCATATAATGTAAGTAAATAAACCTTTTGGCCGATCATAAGAAAAGTAAACGATAGCCCCAGGAGCAAAACCAGCCGAGTAGAAGTCCTTTGATGTGTCTTTGATTCGCTCCTTTGGAGGAGTGGTATCTGAAACAAAATTTGTTAGAGAATTATTCGCATGCATGACATTAGTTTCATTAACCTCTTGATGTTACAAATAAAAGCTCTTATTTTACACCACCTTTATGAAAAATTAAATGGTGACATTTCTAAGAACGATAACAAAATGCATGATATATACCTGATTTTCCATAGAGGAAATCATAGATAACTTAAGAAAAAAATTGGATGATTGGGATAGAACTCCCAATTAAAGAAAATGATTACCACAGCTGTCTGAAGGTTGTATTAGTTAATTTTAAAGCTCATGTTATTATTTAGGCAGCAAAACGTATTATTAGCATACATATAGCAACTTATTTTTTAGGGAAATCAAGTATTTGGTTTAGCAAAAACCATGCTTGTGCCAACTAAACAGCCTTAGAAAAATATTTACAGATAAAAAATAATATTTCATGGAACAGACACATGCTAGTGCCCTTTTGGCATTATATGTACCAGGTCATAGCAATTGGCATGCTCCTTTTGTGCCACAGGCACTGGCCAAAAATTGAATTCACCATGTATCCACATGGTCGGCATGCCCAACATAGATACAAGGAGGCATATTTCAACCTTGCAAATCACCAGATAAAGCAATCTGATTTAAAAAGGAAATGCATGTATAATGAAAAACATGACTAAAGTCAAGAATAAAAGCAAATAATCAAATCAAAGAATTTTTCATATAGAGAAGACTTTTCAACTGTAGAATGGAAGATGTTTATGAAGATTATGAAAGATAAAAGGACAAAAACAGGCACACTTTCATGATGGAGAATTATGTGCATTGTAATTATACAACATTTTCAAAATTCTCGTGTTTTGTCTAGCACCACCTAGATAAGTCTTAGCCTTAGCTTATACAACTGAAGATAATTTCAGCTAATATTAAAAACAGGATAAAGCAACATTTTTTTTGTGTTGAAGAAGCTGCAGGTAACAGCTTTAGAGCATATTATTTAGAATATCAAGTATCACATCTAATATTTTCTCCAACCTTATATGCTTGTCAGGAATTACCATGCAATGGTTGGATTGGAACACATGTACTCACAATATATGGAGAGCAATCCTACATGGCATGCCTCTAACTTATGAGCGCATTATGCACTGCAACATATGTAGCAGACACTAACACAAGACCATCATCCATGTGCATAAAATTCAGGGAATGTTGTTAGACAGGCACTCACATCACTATGAGAAAACAGGAAAGTTGTCAAACAGGTAATAGGAAAGCCCCAAGCAACATCTGATGCTGAAGTCAATAGGAATGGTCAGAGAACAAGAGACCAAAAGAATGATGCTTATACAAGTGGTCAACCATCAAACATGCAAGAATGCCTAGTGATGTATGTAGAGGATATACTAAAGTTCAAACAGGCTATCTTACATCCTTGAATAAGATCAATGGCACAAACTTTGACATATCATATCCATGCACATTTGTCAATTACCTCACTGGAGTATATAATCAAATGTTTTACTTCAAAAATCTAATGTCTTTTAAGATTAGCCACTTGGAATACTTACATTTAGACAAATTACAGCAAACTACCACAGAAGATAATTTTGTTGATATAACTATCTGTGGATTACATTTTGCTGATGCTATGTTGTGCTTTTAAAGACACAGATACAGGCTCATTACTTACATATATAAAATGGCAGATCAGGTCGAGCAACTACTTTTGTTAAAAGATCCATCAGACTTTGAATTTTCTCTGCTGGTTGAAACTTTACCTCTAGAACATAGTTATCAGGGAAGCGAACCCTGATAACAGCAAATTACAGCAAACTACCACAGAAGATAATTTTGTTGATATAACTATCTGTGGATTACATTTTGCTGATGCTATGTTGTGCTTTTAAAGACACAGATACAGGCTCATTACTTACATATATAAAATGGCAGATCAGGTCGAGCAACTACTTTTGTTAAAAGATCCATCAGA
This sequence comes from Musa balbisiana, assembly GCA_004837865.1. Classification (NCBI taxonomy): domain Eukaryota; kingdom Viridiplantae; phylum Streptophyta; class Magnoliopsida; order Zingiberales; family Musaceae; genus Musa; species Musa balbisiana. The sequence continues at coordinate 5,002,833 of CM017196.1, read as the reverse complement.
CTTTGAATTTTCTCTGCTGGTTGAAACTTTACCTCTAGAACATAGTTATCAGGGAAGCGAACCCTGATAACAGCCTGCATGAAAATTTAGAGAAGAAAAAATAAATAGAAATCGGAAATCAGAGACCAAGTTCCAAAGAAACAAATACAACAGTAGATACTACCAGGGGAAAAGGTCTAGTACACAACCAATGAGACCTGCTTCTTAAAAACTCCTGCAAAAATACACTATATTGACTCCTCTCTTATTTTAGCATTTTATTTAATTTGTTAACTCATGCGATAACTCCTTCAGAAAAACTACAAATACCATAACAAATAAGCACTTAAATTGATATTGCTTTTAAAAAGGAAACAGTAGCCGGACTGCTAGAGCAATAGAGAGAGAGAGAGAGAGAAGGAGATGCGCAGCAAGAAAGAAAACAGTATCAAAAGACAGACAAAGGAGACAGTAAGAGGGACAGAGCTTGCACATGCCATTTTATTTCAGAGAAATTAACTAGCATGTCATCTCCTCTTTCATAGGAAAAGTTTCCGATCAAACCAATCAGGGACCTTAAGATTTTATCTATACTAAACAATTAATTTAGCTAAGATAACTGCATAATGTTTTGCTGTTCCTTCCTAGCCATGATTTAGGTGGAATATGAGCCCATTCAAGACTCCTCCAGCCAAATAATATAGCCAGCTGCACAGTCTGTATATAGATTAGAACTAGACATTTACTCTCCATTACAGGATTCATGTATTAACTCAACAATAGCTTCTTAGCTCCTCTTCCAATTGATGTAAACTTCAACTCCAAACTGAATTTCTATTCCATGTCAGCAGAAGAAACAAAAACAATATACTTGACTCTCTCTCTCTCTCTCTCTCTCTCTCCCCAACACAAAACAATATACAAAAACAAGAATGGGAGAGAATCTAAATGATGACAAAATGATCATTACAAAAGATTAAAAAAGGGAATTAATTACTAGCAACATAAAATCCTCCCTCCCTCCTTCCTTCCCCCATTCACTCATAGAGACAAATGGCCAAGCATCTTTAATTAAACTAGCAAAGGAGAAAGATAAGCTGAATCCCATGTCATCTAAGTAAGAATCTTGAACGGAGGACAAATCCAGTTAGATTATGTACCTTGGTTATTCTTGCTCTACGGACTGCTGCTTCCGCCTCCCGTATTTTACGGGTCTTGAGAACTTGTGATTGTGCTGTTCAGGATTTCAGTACAACAATATTAAAAAAAAGTTCAAAAGTATTATATAGTATAATACTTGAAATGTTTTCCATAGAATGAAGAGTGCTCAGCTGAACTTTACTTGAAATGTTTCAGGTCATGGTGTAAGGGGCATGGACAACATAATAATGCATAGTTTTCCATGGATAGTGAGAACTAAAACCTCAAAATATAACTACCACCACACAGAACTCAGTTCCAAATGCAAATCACTTAATCTAACATTGTCATATTACCTCCAATTTTTTCAGACATGATTTGATAATAATCCTCAGGTGTAAAATCATAAAAGTCATCAGGCTCCTCTGCACATAGCATAAGCAGTTAATTAATCATGTGAAGAGAAAAAACACAACTCTGGATAGCCTGGTTTAACCTTAAGCCAAATAAGAGTATTAAATATGGGAAAAAATTTATGTATATCAATCGTTGACAAGAACCTCTACTAGGTTCTTTCCATATTAGCATATAACAACATGTGAAAAAAGAATAAACAGGAACAAAGAGGATGGTCGTATATGATATAATTCAAAGATAAAAACCTGTAGCCGAAGCAGAAACATCGTCTGGTTTTTCAGAGGCCGTTGTGTTAGTGAAAACACGAATTTCATGACCAAGTTCCTTCTGCACAGCTAAGAGCTTAGCCTGAAAACATTTGACATGAATTGTGTAGATTAAATAAGATTGGAGCCATATCCAGTCACACCAACATGTCAACATATCAGATATTAATCCATAACCTGGAAAATTCTTGAGACGTAAATCCAAGGAGGGAAACAAAATCAAACTCCAAAAAGTCAGTTCCACCACCTCAACTACACACAGAGAAGGCTCGGCAAAGCCTTCTCTGGTTAGATAAAGCACAAACACAATCATCTCTTGTCACGTTAGTTATCTACACCTATAAACTGTTATATGCAATGCAGATCAAGATTCCTCCTCGTACTAGTTACATAAAACGAATGCAAATTAGTCAAGTATCAGCTCATCCATGCTTTCTTTTACATAATCGATCGCTTAACTTCGTGAGTTTACTGAGAAAATCCCCACAGATATCGTGACAACTGAAGCAATCGTCCGCATCATCCCCAGCAAAAGCAAACCCTAACTGATGCGCGGCGTAAAGGCATCGCACACACAACAAGCACGAGTGACAATAGATGGAGATCTCGAACCGAGTTAGGGGAAAGAGACGGGAGGGAAAGAATACCTTTGCTTCTTCTGCGTCCATCGAGATCTTAATTCCCAATCGGAGCGGGAGAAAAGAAAGGGAAAGAGAGCACAAACGCCATCCAGAATACTTCGATCGAGGTGGAATGGGTGCGGAACGCTCCAACAAAAGAAAAAATTCTTTGCTGTACCAGTCATTGGTTACCGTCTCACGTACCTCGGGATAGCAGTGGACCCCGCAGTAAGTTATTTGATGGGTATATTCATGGGTGACGTGAGGCTCTTGTTCTATACTTTCGTTCTTCCATTCTTCTTCATGTTTACATATCCATCCTTTTTTAAGTCCAAAAATAACGTGTTTGCCCCTAATACATATGATATGTTTGAGTTGAAAAGAAATAATAATAATAAATACCTCGATACTTCTAATGCTCTGATTATAATATTTTAAATTATACTACTGTCATTTTGAATTGTTAATTGATTATCAAATAATAGTTAGCTATAGGAGATTAATCATGATGTATTTAGATTTTACATAAATATATATGCGTTAATTTTAAAGTTATAAGTACAATCACTAATCATGAGGAATATTGATGTTTGATTTTTGCTTCTCTTTTTTTCTTTTCGTTTTATGGTGTTCTCTTTTTCTATATTTTATTTTTTTCATCAATTTTCCCTTTTAAGAAATTAGTGCCTTATCCAAAAGGGAACTTCTTGGGTATATATATATATATATATATATATATATATATATATATATATAAACTAATTTAGTAGAAAAAATTTTAGGATTAAACTTTAAGCAAATGATGCCTCATATTTAATTTTTATTAAGGGATGTCTCTTTTCTAAAAATTCCCAGTAATATCATTCAATCGGATTATTTTGAGTCATAGATTTAAGGGCTAGTTCAAGACGATTAAAGGATCGTTCGGGTTAAATTGATTCGAATTTAGATGGGTCAAAACTTAATGGATCAGGTTAAATTTTATTAGATCCGTAAACGAGTATAACCTGAGTTCAACTAAGTATAACCAAAATACTTGCAACAAATCAATTCAAACTTATCCAGAATTACTAGTACATGATTATAAGATATATATATATATATATATATATATATATATATATATATATATTAAATTTCTTATGATTTTATGATGAATAAATTTTTAAATATGATATTTTTGGTGATCGAGTGTAACTAGAAATTTCATCGAATCTATCTAAACTTCTTTAGAACTATTAGGATAGGATGATAATATATTTAGTACCATAATTTTTATTTTTATATAAATTTAGAGCGATTAATTATTGAAATATGATATTTTAGAGTTGAATTTGTGACAAGTGTAACACAAGTGTAACATTTTTAATTTTCACCTAATGTATCTAAACTTCTTCGAAAACTATTAGAGTGAGATGCTAATTACTTTTTAATTTTATATAAATTTATGATGATTAATTTTTTAAATAAAATATTTTGTATTGAATTATTAAGTGTAACTTGAATGTAATTCGAGTTGATTATCATTAAACCAATCTATACTTATTCGGAATTATTAGTGTATGATTCTAAGATATATATAATATATATTTTTTATAATTTCTTATAAGTTTAAGTTGATTGAATTAAATGTGGTATTTTTGAATTGAAAATACAATCGAGAGTCACTCAGTTAATTTACAACAAATCAATCCAAACTTCTCTAAAATTATTATCATATTATTATAAGATACTTAGCATCATTTTTTTATTTTTTTATAAAAATTAAAATTTTTAAATGAAGTATTAGCGATACCTCCATGCTTGGGTAGTACGTAAAACAGTATCGATGTTCATTTAAGAAATTATTTTAAAAAAATTATCATTGAGTATAACTTTTTCTAGAACTAGTAGGACACTATTCTAATTTATTATGGATTAAAGATAATTATATATAATATATTTTTAATTTATTATGTGAATAAGTATAAATCAAGTCTAACGCTTTTTTGATAATTTAGGACAATTTTATATTAAAATAAAATATTTTAAAAAACAAATTAAGTTTTTTTAAAAAATATATATATATTATATATAATGTAATATATTTTTAATTTATTTTGTGAATGAGTATAATTTGAGTGTAATAACTAATCCAGGAAAACAATGAAAAGCAAGCGAAAGAAAAGGAGAGGGGAGGGATGGTAGGACAGATTAGTGGAGGAGTAAGATAAAACAAAAGGAAAGAGTGGAGGTTAGTGAGAGGAGGAAGTGGAGATGGTGGAAGAGGGAAAATAAAGATGGAGTATGTGCTAGTTATATGTGCCCCGTAAGTCAATCACGTGAGTGATGACACTTTTGACTTGACACGTAGTTTTTTTACTTTTTATATTATTTGTTATATATATATATAGTGATTTCGTTACTTTATATATATATATGTGTATGTATGTATGTATATATATATGTATATATACATACATACATATGTATATATGTATATATATATATACATACATATATGTATATATGTATATGTATATATATACATATCCATATATATACATATATGTATGTATATATATACATATGTATATATATCATAAATAATTTCGGTCATATGTTTCTCGAGAGGGACATTGAGATAATCGAACAAACCGATGTGTTGTAAACCTGTCCATATGATTGATGCAGTTGGTCTCATAGCTGCTCATGTGGGGACACTATGGATACAGTACATGTGTTTATTGGAAAATGAGTTTACTAATTGATCTCAGTGATGTATCTGGTCCTTAGACTTGAGATGTCAAGGATATCATGTATGAGTCATCCACTCTTTGATACAAGACTTCTATGTTTGAATGTCCCAAATATAGCACAACCGGTCATCGGGAGTTGTAGCGACCATACAAAGAATATTGAGAGTCGATAGAAGATTATCAACTCTCAGTGTCATGAGCGGAATGTCTCATATGTTCTTGCTCAGACAAACCTCTAACTAGTGTCATTTAGATTAAGAGATAAAGAGTTCTATAGGAGAATCCGATTAGAATGAGACTCGAGTAGAAACCGTATGGGTCTGACAACACCATGCCCAGTATACGATCTCTAGGATATTAGATGGATGAGAGACTATAGACACATGGTAACTAATGACAGACATGTCTAATAGATTGAATTCTTTTGTATCATTTGAGGATTACCGCGTATTGGCCTAGTACATCTGCAGCGATGAGTCGGATGAATTATTATGAAGATAATAATTCACTGAGTCAAAAGGAGTTCTGACAGGTATGACTCATGGGCAGCTCGATATTAAGCCTAGAGGGTCACACACATATGGTAGGCATTGAGATGAGTAGTGGTTCAGATATGAGACATCCGTTGGAGCCCTTATCTTATTGAGTATCCAATAAGTCCCTGAATTATTGGATCATATAGATGAGATTCAATAAACACCCATGAGAGATTATTGGATAGAGATCCACTAATCTAAGAGGTTTGGATAGTTGGATGGAGATCAAATACCCAATAGGGTAGGATCCATTAAAGTTAAGTTGATAAGATCCATTAGGGCAGGATTATATGCTCGAGCCTTTTGCTTACCTTTTCTATTCTCCTCCCTCTCTCTACCTAAGAGCAGGCTTGAAATTTTGAGGAGCGTCGTCGCAACCCTGTTGTATGGATCATTGCTAGAGATGAGGACGCTTGACCTCATTCACCCTCTCATAGAGATCTATAGGGATTCAGGGATATACAATATCCCTAAATAACATAATCTATTTCACACGTAGTTTTCTTTTTCGTAGATTTTACACATTAATCTTCACACGACGATGAACATATTTTTGAGAATTATGGATTTTATTTTCTATTAGGATTTAGTTGAATTTGTCTGATCCAATTCATATAAAAAAAGTTAAATCAAACATAGTCAAAATACAATCAATATTTTTTTTATTTTATTAAAGATATTTTGGTCAAAGCATAAAAAATGCCTTTAGTAAAAACCAAAACAAAGCTTACCATTTAAAGTCCCTTTTTACTATTTATAACTCCTTAAAAAATTAATAAAATAATATTTTATTATTCACAATCTCTCTAATTCTATTTTTATCATCTTTTTTCCTTCCTTACCATCATCACATGCGCACCCTAGCTCTCTGCCCGTGCATTATACTAAACAATTTATAAGTATATGAAAAATGATATATTCTGAGTTAATATAATTGAGAATAGGATATTTTTAGACTATTATAGAATATACACAATTCTAAAATATTAAATTATTATAATAAATATCAAAAAATTATTTCTCATATTTTTCCTTTTTATCATCTGTTTTTCTCAGTCATTTTATCTCACCTGCAGCCATAAGAAAAAGGAGAAGAAGAATAAGAAAAAAAAAATTGTAACTAGGGAATAAAAAGATGTTATTGCAATTAATATAAATTAAGAATATATATGATATATTTATAAAGAAATAATAAAAAAAGTAAATTTCTTAATATGACGTTATAAATACGATAGGGTTGCGTCATCTCATAAAATTTCATTACGAATTTTTTAAAATAAATTACTCACATATATATATATATATATATATATATATATATATATATATATATATATATATGAGAAATGAAATATAATTGTCATAAAACTGGATCCTTGAGTTTGACCCGACATCGGACGTACACGGTGCGTTGCATCCACGTCTACCAACGTCGTTTCAAATTCAAACTACCAATACAAGCATCGGAAAGGGGCGGTTCGTCCGTCGCGATTCATCAGTGGGCCCATCTCGACCGGACGGGTACGACGCTGAGTAAGACGGTACAAGCGTTTCGAAGTAATGGTTTCAACACTGAAAGACGAACACCCGATTAAGACAGCCAACGCTTCTTCACCGTCGATCTCACCCACTGATCCCGTTGATCAGATCCGGCCCGAGGTAGTCGTTCTTAGTTGCCTGGAATCCCTAACGAACTCCACACTCCGGTAACTACACCACAGATGGTGTCCGCACCCCGAGAATTTCAAAAGGACCAATCGGCTGCCTCCGTTGATGGTGGGCCCATTCCGTCTTGGCCAGCCCCAAAACCTTCGAAATAAAGAAACGAAGACGGGAGACAGCAACGAGAGACCCATCCATGGAGATCTATTGAACGATCGAGACGAGAGGGAGGAGAGAGAAAGATCGAATCGAAGAGGGGGCGGAGAGATGGCGACGGAGCGAGAGAAAGAGAGGGAGGCGGAGCTCGAGAACGCGATGTATACCAACTGCCTCCTCCTCGGCCTCGATCCGGCCGTTCTCGGCGGCGGTCCCAGGATGGGGCATTTCCGCCACTCCAATCCCAAGTTGGGCGAGCAGCTCCTCTACTTCTTACTCTGCGCCCTCCGCGGATCCTCCAAGGCAACGAGATCGAATTGATTCAGATTGTCGGACGGTTTCCCTAATTTCTCAAAGCTGATAGGGATATGCTGATTTTTCTTTGTAGGATTTTGATAAAGTTTGGCCTATCTTCGACTCTGCCCAGTCTCGTGACTTCCGAAAGGTTTGTCTTCATCGCTGATTTCATGTCAATTTTTCTTGCTTATTCATGTAAATTATTCTGGATAATTATGTCTGGTTTCTGATTTGCAGATCGTGCAAGGGATTATTAGTGAGCTAGAATCGCAAGGGGTGCTGCCGCGGAGTAATTCTAGGGTTTCGTCCCTTGCAACTTGTTGTGGGCCGAGGTCAGCATAAGGATTTTCTATGTTCTCTGTCAAGTGTTAACTTCTTATGCTCCTTTCTTTGATATCTGGCTTCCCATATGGAAAGAATGGGATCCAGATTCCTTTTTCCTTCTAGTTTGAGGTTATTGGTCCTATTTGCAATTTGTGTTATTTTTTATTTTATGCGGTGAACAGCAAACTTATTTAGAATCGACATGTGTAGTTATCGAAGAGGCCTGAAGGAATATATTTATGTATATCCTTATATTCGTAAAGAATTGAGAATAGCTTCACTTGAGGTTTCATTGAGGCAAAACCCATTTACTGTGGCATGTGTCTCGAAAAGGGATCTATAGACAGGTTAAGTATATTAGAACTAATGGGGTGAGGAGATAAAAAGAAATATTTTGAATCTTTATTGGAAATAATTTAAAATGCTTGATTTAGATTGAGATTGAGTAACAATATTTTCCCCAATAGAGCTCAATGGTAAGAAAAATGTAGACAACCCAAATAATTGGGTTTAATATTCATTACCGCCAAACAAAGGATTCTCTTCTCTGTAGCTTCAAAATGAAAAATCAACCGGAGACCATGTTCCTACGATCATCGGTAACGTTCAGTTTGTTGAGAAGTATCTTCAATGAAGAAGAAAAGCCATGAAGATGATAATTCTGAAAAAGATTCGTACTTGAATTTAGCGAGTCCAAGTCAAGTTAATTTAATGGTTAATTTTCTTCTTTCCTGGTACCCATGTGCTAAGGAACAAATATTCTAAAATTTATGTATCCAGATCACATTCTATAATATTTTGCACCTGATGTGGTTAGGAATGATCCAGAGCAGAAAAGACTCCCAAGTTTGTTAAGGGTGGTGCAGTCTGAGTTTGGTGGTAGGATTTTAGGGTGCTGTATGCTAAACATGATGAAAGAAGACATCAAGACACATGATAGTTACTGTTCATTAATTTGGGGGAATTGTTATTGTGATAGAGCCGAGTGATATTAAAGTTCTGCAAGGATCTTTATAGATAATATTTTAAATGTAATGATAGAAGACAATATGCCTTTTACAAGACATCAAGACAACATTCCTTTCCTTTGTTTGATTCTTTTGCTACACTGTTGCAACCTTTATGACATGGAACATTATTGGATTCCTGGATGCAGATTTGTTGAGCTTCTGTGGCAACTTTCCGTGCATGCCCTGCGAGAGGTTCACAAACGAACATTTGCTGCTGATGTTGCTTCTAATCCTCTGCCTCCTGCTCTAACAGATGCTTCCTATCAACATGCTGCTGCATTGCTTCCAGTGACTAAGGTAATCTCATGAATTGGTCTTTTCTTTCACTGGCTTGGTACTAGATAATTCTGTAAACTTTTAGTGTACCTTTCTTGACTTGGGGTATTGCATCTATTAATTTCCAGCCAGGATCTTCTTTTCCAGCCACTCACAATTCTCAGTATAGAATTGAAAACTAGAAAAGCAATACCCAATTTCTAATAAATATCAAATGAGCAAGTGAAGATCCTTTTGATGATGCAAGATGTTACGTTACAAATGAAAATGTTACCTTTGCCTTTTGCATCGACCTATCACTTCTTTCATTTTTCCGTTCTTCCTCATTCTCAAGTCCCATATCAGTTTGACTTAACTGCTTGATTGTGATTTTTGTTCTTCTATTTTTTTTCCACAAGTTGTCTTTGCATTCCTTTATTTGTTCTCCATGTTAATACTCATACTGGACCTTTTATCTTGTATTCTGATTATCTTTAATTTTTTTTCATTGCTTCTCTATCCTAAAATGTGATGATGGATTTGTAATCTAGTTGTCAGTAGGCATGGAGAACTACCAAATTGATCTAAACCTCATCCAATAGTTTGATGGGGATTCAGAACACTATTTTTTATGCATTAAATTATTGTATCAAATATAGATGTTAGAAACATTTTCAGGTATACTTAACTAATTTCTCAGATCTAGTTAGATTAAAATGTGAAACTCACTACAAACCTGCAAAATTAGATTTATGTTGGTTCTTTCTCTCAAGCCTTAGATTTGAGCTAAAATTTGTGTATATATTTTTTTCTAACTGCATTGTTCTTTGTCTATGAACAATTTGGAATACATGGGTTGTTGAATATATTTTTCCTGTAATATAAAATATTAAAAGTATACTCTTGTTGTCGTTAACAGACTATATTTACTTTAGTGAGCTTGCTTTATCTTTTAGTAATAATTTTTTTGTTAAGCAGGCTAGAATAGCTCTTGAAAGAAGAAGATTTCTGAAAAATGCAAATGCTGCTGTTCGCAGACAAACCACTTGGTCAAACTTGGCCCATGAAATGACTGCTGAGTTTCGTGGTCTTTGTGCTGAAGAGGTAGTCGGTTTCATAGAATTGCAGCTTTCGGCTTTTCTTGATTCCAGTTCTTTATATTTACTTCTGCATACAACACAACTGATATTATCTTTCTCAATGCCAATTGCTTTATTAGGCCTATTTGCAGCAAGAGTTGGAAAAACTGCAGGACATAAGAAGCAAAGCTAAATCGGAAGGGGAATCATGTGAAGATCATGTCTCCAGTTCTGCTCAGAATTCACAGTTAATAGCCAAGGCTACTCGCCTTTGGGAGTCATTATTAGCTCGTAGGAGTAAGTACACAAAATTCATTAGAGCTTTTATTATTTTTAATTGCAGTTTTAAGCCCTGTTAAACTTTATAATGGGTAAATATTTATTTAACAACAGAATGGCAAAAATCCCTATTCCCATACTTCCCTATGTTCACTATTCTCACATTGACATTACTTATGGCCTTTCTTAAATTGAATTTTAACAATCTGAATGGAGGGAGATTATATCTCAGTAATTGCATACTGACTAAAATGGAGTTGTCGTCGTCGAAGGTGCTAGCTAGCCTGGCTGGTAAAGACTTTGACAGATCATTGCAAGGTTTTGGGCTCAAATTATGCTTTCGTCACATCCTCTTTGCAAAAATTAAAACTTGATTGGTTTGTTAGTAGTAATTATTTTAAAACAATAGAGGCTACATTGTCTGGTTTATCTCATTGAAGTTACTTACTATGCTAGGTTGCTGGTGTTGTGAATACAATCACCAGCATTGTTCTTTTCACTGTTTTCAGTTAATCTAAGTTTCATATCCCAGTTCATGATGCTTTTTGCACTTTCCATGGTTTGTGTTGAGATGCTGAAATTAGGTTCCAATCAAAATTATTTTGATCAGTTATATATTTTTAACAACCGAAAGACCAAAGTAAGACAAACCATTCTTATTCTGGAATCCATTCAAAAACCAAAATAATTTGCTTAATGTTGCAACTTGCAAGTGACTTCAGAAAGTAATTAATGTATATCATTACCAAAATACTATGAACTAGATTGGTGAATCTCTTCCAAAATACTGATTTACCTTTGAAATACCAAAACAATGATTTCAATGTAGAACTTCTAATTGAACTTTTAGATAATTATTAGAAGTTTAGAGAAGTTAGTACTAAAACTCATGAATTTCGAAGTAATTGAACCATTTATTTGGATGATTCTGGAGCTCTTGGAGAAAGGTCAATATATCTAAAGACAATTGATTATTTTATTGATTGTACTTTAATGAAGGCATTGTAATTTCTTCACCTTTTTGACATTTTTTAAGCTTTTCACTTGTGATAAATTGATATCTTGTTCATCTCAGTCTTTTATCATTATTTGATATGCAGGTCAACATGAAGTTTTAGCATCCGGCCCAATTGAGGATTTGATAGCCCATCGTGACCATAGGTAAAGTTCAATAATTGGTAGAAATTCCTCCATAATAACTAGGATTCTCATTATATTTACTTTGATTTGCTAGATATCGCATCTCTGGGTCATCTTTGGTTGCAGCTATGGATCCAACTTCACATGTTCCTTATTCGGGCATACTATCAGTTTCTTCTGGTGAAATGTCTTCACCTGTAGATGTTCAGGAGCAGATGAATTTACCTCATCCTCAAGTGAAAAGTGAGACTCTTTCAAAGATGGTTGATAGGGGTGGAATAGTTCATCCTACAGTTGATGTTGCTGAAATTCTCAGACGTTGGACTCATGCTTTACAACGTATTCATAAACAATCTCTTCATCTGGTAAGTTGATTCATCTTAAACAATTTATGCCACAAGAATTGGACCAGAATGTGCTTCAACATTCATATCATTCTTCTTCCATAAGACCAAATGGTGAACTTGTTAGTATCATGCATATCTGTGGCTAATGGATAGTTTAGCAACTTGACAGTATTTCCTAGTTCATATATAGGGTTTGTTTTTTGTAGTTGATAATTCATAGTCAACTTATTTGTCTTCATCTCCCTTTCGGTATTGACATCATGCTTATTTCACATTATAATTACTAGTACTTCTGATTCTGTAAAGCCTATTGTGTTTTCTGGGCTAATGGATTCCTCATTAGCCCTCACAATTAAGTTGGAATAGTACCATTGTCAAATACTTGGTAAGATAAAAACTTATTCCCAACTGCAAAAATGATAATGAAACCTCTTCAAAATAAGAGGAAGCTAGGTTCTAGTTTGTTGATGATTACTTTTTGATCTGTTTTGATTTTGGTATGATTTTGTATCCAACTTTTCATGTCCACTTACTAGGGACCTTATGATTATTGTATCAAAGGAGCTAAAAACAGGCATATTTAAAAAAGCAAAACTTTTTTATGCTGCTTGTTGATTATCATTAGCTAATTAGACAAAAAACCAGTTCGTTTTAGTAAAATTAGATGTAAATGTCTCTTAGGGTGTAATTGTCTCTGTATCTCCATTGTTATCTTTGCCCTGGATGATTGGAGATCTTGTACCCCTCGGATGCAGTATCCTGCATTAGCCTTGTTTAGTATAATATCCATCTGTTAGCTTGGTCTGTTCTACCTTTTCTTCTCATTTAACTTAGGTCATCATTTTACCAAAATTTTGAAATATGTTATTTCATGTCCCTTGTCACATTTTGTGTGTTTTAAAGTTACTCTTTTTGGTCATGTTAGACTCCACAAACACCTTGCTATCTAAGTCACCTCTTTGTAATTTTCATAGATACATCTCTTTTACCTCTTTCTTTTTTGTAATAGGTTTTTCGACATATGTTGTCTGAAGCATACTTATTTTCTTTTTCATCTGTGCCTCTTTGTTTTAAATGAACACAGTCAGAGGTGTCTTGTGCTGATGATGTTCTGTCATGTCTTCGCATGGCCAATAAGGTAAAGTCATGGAGGTTGTGTTTGGCCCACGCAACTTAAAAATCTGCAAAAGAATGTGTTTGGGCATGACAGGATACCCTGGAGGTTCAAAAATGAGTTAGTTATGCCTGACATGCAAATTGTACTTGTCCTTTTCCTTACTGTTATCCATCTATTCAGTTCATGCCATATGGATTTGCTTACATTAGGACATCGTTCACTAGTATCCTTAGAGCATTAAGTCAGAGATCTTCCATTGCTTCTATTTGCTGCAGTCTGCTTTTTATAATTTTTCAGTCATTAGATCGGGTCATACCCACATTGTTTATTTCCAAGGATTTTAATTTCGAATAATACCGCCCGTACCTGGTGGTACGTACCGGTCTGTCAGTAGACCGGTACGCGGACTGCTCGCTACCTGGCGGTAGCGTTGATTGGGACTGTTTCCGCTCCATTATCATCATAAATTGACCGTCACTGCCCGCTATTGAATGATATTAGCAAAGGGAGAAGAAAGAAGAAGAAGAAAAGAGAAAACCTGAAGATCCGACGTCGCTCTCCCTCAACGATCTCGATCTGTCGCCGCCCTCCCTCGTCGGACGCTGTAGTTGATGCTGCCTTCTCGTCTGAGGTGATGAGGCCTCGGCGTCGTTGGCGACTTCTCCTCATCTGCGCGGGGAGAGAAGAAGCCTAAGTGATGTCACGCGGAGAAGCGGTTTCTTCTCCCCACACAGGCAGAAGGAACGAGGCATTTTTTTGTCTTTAACTTTTTGTACAGGGAGAAGGAACCCTCGGTTTCTTCTCCCCACGCAGGGTCGCCTCTTTTTTTTTTTTTTTTCGTGTGGGGAGAACGAAACAGTTTCTTTTCCGTACACGGAAAGAAACCGAGCGACGTCGCCTTTTATGTTTCTTGGAGAAGGAAACAGTTTCTTCTCTCCACGCGGGTAGAAACCAAGCGATGTTGCCTTTTTTTTTTTTTTCACGCAGGGAGAAGGAAACCTCCTCCTCACGCGGGCAGAGCACGGGGAGTATCGAGGCGACGTAGTTTATACACGCACACACACACACATCGAGCTGTATATCGAAATATATCGCTCGGTATGCTTATACCGTATCGTACCGAGCTAAGTTCGAAACTCCGATATGCTACGAAATTACGAACCTTATTTATTTCTTCATGTATAATGATGTCCCCCCTCTGCCTTCAGTTTAATAGTTGAAATCTAATCGTGCTGGACTTGGCCAATAATTCAAAGGTCTCATTTTATGCCTCAAATGATTATAGATCAAATTATTTAGAAAGGAAGTCCTGAGAAGGTCAACCCTTGAACCGGTGATTAAAAACGATGCATGCACGAACATTGTACAAATAGTTAAAGAGTTTGTGTATACTACTTGTATGTGTTATAGATGTTTGGAAAGTTGTTTGTTTCATATAATTTGCAAGTCACCATCCAACAAACAAGTAGGGTATTTTTGGAGCAACTTTTTAGCTTGTCAATCGTTTAAATTTGTCAGTCATTATATATGTCAATCTACATTGTAATGATTGAATTTTCCAAAAAAGATATATATTGTCCACTGCTAGCACATGTAATTGTTAAATGATTTTTAAACTATTAAATAAGCCAGATCATGATCATCTGATTTCATCAACAGAAATTTATGCAATGACTTGGCGATTTGATCAATAGATTAAGATTTCACGATAGTTCAATCTGCTCTTATGGTTATACTGGATATTCCAAATAAACCCATAAATTAATAATAAGGCAGAGAAAGGCCTATTTGCTTTTTATCATATTGGGTAATCTGAATATGTTAACAACCTTCTGTCATATGTGGGGTGGTTTTGGAAATCAGAATTACAGGCTGCAAAGTTATTTTAGCAGATACTGATATAGTGTAGTTTTGTAACTTCATCTTTAATCTCAACAATTTGGTGACATATTTTTAACTTTTTCTACTGAAGGTCAAGGCTAATGATGGGGAGGGCCCAGAGCTACTCCGCAGCTCATCGGATAATGTTATGAGTGGGCATGCTGAGTCCTTGGCTGTAACTCTTGCAGAACATCGCCAACATTTGGTTAGCATACAGGTAAGTTGACGCTTCCATTAATGGTACATTTTTTTCTGCTTTGTCATTTGGATGCTTGTTTCACCCACTGTGAATTCCGTATGTACTAAAATTTATCAATAGTTTAGTACAGACCAAGTCTTTGCATGATACTCCAAACTATAGTTATCTTAAAATCCCTTGTAATTTTTTCAATTGAATATTTTGGTACTGGAATCTAGAGAAGCTACCCACAACCTGAAAGCACTAACAAAAAAGAGTTTTTTAGTCACAACTTTTTCTGCAATGAAGGGACTAATTGGTCAACTTAAGGAAGCCATTCCAGCAATGCAAAAATCTATTGCGGATCTCACTGAAGAAGTAGAAAATATTTCATCAACTACAATGGATGGGTTTAATGCAAGTCCAACATTAAATATGCAGTCACAAGGGGCTCAAGTAAGAAGTCTGTCTTTGTCTGTGAGATTGTTCAATTTGTTTGAGAATTCTAAATAAATGTCATTTATTTTTTTATGTTTTCTACAATAATGCTTTTTTTTAAACTCATGATCAGGATATTGTTACCGATGATGTTGTCAAGTTAAATTCTAGACTCTCATCCCTTCAGCTTGAGAAAGCTTCCACAAGTCCTGTTCTGAAACTCCCTCATTTAATCAGCCTGGCCCCCAATTCATCAGGAAAAAATACACACACATCAAAGAGGACTGCTATAACCACTCAATCCATCCAGGAATCTTTGCCAGTGGGAACATCAGTAGAGTCTCAGTTCACAAATGACCGTACAGGTAGCACAGCAAAAGGTTAGCTTCGACAGTTGTCTTCCAACTTTAGATACTGGCAACTGTTCTCTTTGATATTATCTTTGCACTCTTTGGATATCAGTCACGTTAATTTCAGTAAGCATGGTTTCTGTCTCTATATATAATTCCTTTTTCTTGTTATACAGAGGATGATAATTACAATGTTCAGAGTATAAGGCGTTCTGTTCGCGAAGCAGCATTGTCAAGACCATTAAGAAACTCAGAATTGCTAAAAGAAAGAAGCAAAGATGATGGTTCTGAACACTTCTTCATACCTCTATCTACAGGAGTTCCACTAAAAGAAGTAGATGCTGTTGCTATTCAAAGAAAACAACAATTAGTTTTGTCTCCACCAGAAAACAACAATCACAATATTTCAAAATTTTTTTTCTCTGACTCCGAGGGCCAGCTAGATTCTGTTCAAACTTTATCAATTAATTCATATGGGCTTGACGGGCACACAAATCAGACAGGCTTAATTCAACCAGCCACTGTTAATTCAAAAAGAGTATATCCTGATATTGATGATGCTCTCGATCAAGTTTTCTCACCCCCATTGTTAATGGAATCATCATTCTTCCAGGATACTTATGAGGACTTGCTTGGTATACTTTTCTCACCAACTGATTGCTATTTATGCATTTATATCTTTGTCTATAGTAGTAACAGTACATTTGTTTTCCTCTCACTACATCATACACCGACACCTGTTGACCGAAGTATCTATTTTAGATATATTTCATATGAGGTTCAAATGTCTTTAACTTCTAGGATAAATGACATAATATTGAGTAGTTTGAGATATCATTTATTTCTTGCATTATTTCATGTTTTATGGTCGACTTTATAGCGCCTGCCCACTGTCACTAATGCGAGTTAGTACATAATTATACATATAACAGGAATGTTATGTATCTGTAAAATTGCTATGTAGTTTTTCATACTGGTGTTTCACCTGAAGTTCTCAACAAGTTCTTGACACACAATGTTTTATCCTTCTGCAGCACCATTATCTGACACTGATGCTGCCCTAATGGATTTTTAGAAGTTCGGGTTGAGTGCGTATCAGATCAACTTTTGAAGCTCAGTATCTTGATAGATAGTTCAGTATACGCTCTCTGGTCCTTACTCTCGAGGATCTGTATGATGACATACCTGCCAAATGTAGCATGTGGATGTGCTCTTAGTATGAGAACAGGTTGGGAGTCTGTACATTGAGGCCGAAATGTGTTTTGAGTAAGCCAGCTTGGGCACTTCACCGAGATTAATGTACACTAAACGGACAGCATTTTTGTATGCAATCTACAGCAGCCGTTCTTTGTGTTGTAATAATCCTTTATTCCAATACCTTTATCTCCATTCATTTGCTTCATTTATATACCATTGCTTCTCGAGCTTCTAGATGCAACCCTCATGCCGGTTGATGTTTTCCACTCAAGTGTTTTAGAGCGATATCCTTTGTGTCTCATTTTGTGTGTGCTTTGCTGATCATGTTGTTCTACTTATGACCTCAAAATGATTGTAATTTGTGAGCATAGCTTTTAGAGAGGCCCAAATGCTGTGCCATTCCGTGCATGCATCAAAATGATTGTAATTTGTGAGCATGTTACCCTATGACCTTCTTGAGGTAGTTCCTCTGCTTCTGTTCCTTCATCAAATACTCCTGTGAAGTAATTAGGCATTTGAAACCCCATCAAGTTTTTTTTTCATCTGGAGAACATTTGGTAAAGCATACGTCTGCTCTTTTGTTGTATTTACTAATGTTGAAGCTGTAAGCTTCCTGGCAGGTGTTTGCGCATTTTTTATTTTATTTTATTTCGATTCTACATAAACCTTGTGTGAATGTAGTATAATAAATGAAATCCAGATTTGGACAATTATTATCGCATTTTATTCATTATGTTTTCAATCATGAGCCATTATAGTGGGCTCCCATATGCGCTTCCCACCTTAAAAAAGAATAAGATCTCACCACATCAGATTCGAAATCTAAAAATCTCAAAAACTGGTCACCAAACACTTCTCGATCGTCATTTTCCTAAAGATGAAAGCCATCAGATAAAATTTCAAATAGAGCGATGCGATATTGGTTGACGGTTTCAGAAGCTTTAAATACATGATCACGTTCTTTCCGATTTAACATTGTTCGTTAAAATACCGAAGAAAAAGTACCATGGACGGGCAGCCATCACCAAGGAAACAACGGTGATTAAGTACGCTCTTGATGTGATCGACGGCTTCTTCGATCGTATGCTGTTGTGGGTCCCGGTTCTTAGCCTCTTCGCCCCCCTCTTCGCCGGGGTAAGATTGGCGAGCATTTATGGGCCCCGGATTGGTGTATCTCTTCCCTTGGTTCCTCCCTCCTTCGACCTCAAAAATCGCCCCTTATCTTCACGCACGACCACTTCACCCGGCCGTATTCTAGTCGTTTTTCATTGGGACCCACTGGGAGTGGTTCGCAGTAACGCAGGTTGTCGGCAGGTACCCGTCGAACGGGTGGGAAACCCTTTCACACACACGCCCCTTCCATCTCCCCGTTGCCCCTCTTCTTTACCTCGCTTGCCGTCTCCCCAACAAGTCTACACTCCTGTCATCTTCCTGACGCATCGTTTTCGATGGCAGCGTAATGTTGTGAAGAGGAACGAGGAAACAAGGAGGAATTCTTTCGGATGTGCGTCTCGTTTTCCAGGAGTCTGTTTCTTCTCTTTGGTTTTAGATATCTGGTAGCTTAAAGTTTGCTTCTTGAGGGTTTTTTTGGGACCATTCGTTTTGAGATTCCTGAGATTGTGGTTTTGGTCATCGTTTACTTCATCGACGTTGATTTAGTTTGTTTTCCACGTTTACGACGTTGACCTGATGCCGTCACCGCAGTTGGATTATCTAACACGAGATATACTTTTGGGATTATCGGCGTTGGCTCGCTGTTTTCTTGGTTTGCCGCTGCTGCTCGTCGTTTCTTGCGGCGGTAACTAACAATGGAAACCCTCGCGATCCCAACCTGTGCCCCAGCCCGCGTCCGGCCGGCGAGCCTTTTCCGCTGCCGGCCGACCCCGGCGTTTCGCTCCCCTTACGCTGCCGCCGCCGCTTGGACTAGAAGGTACCGCTTGCGCCGCCTGTCCTCTTGCTCGATTCCCTCTATCAGATGCTCCGCCGTCCCCCCTCCCTCTGTTTCCGCCACAGGTACCGACGCCGTCGTCATTCCTTGTGGCAGCATTAGCTCGAGTATCTTGTATGCGAATAATGCGCGCCACGTGTTTGCTTTTTCTTCTAGTTGGCAATGATGAGCCCTTTAAATTCATGGAGGCCGCCAAGAAGGGTACTTTGGTGCCCCTCTACCAGTGCATTTTCTCCGATCACCTCACCCCTGTGCAAGCCTATCGGTGTCTCGTGAAGGAGGATGACCGCGAAGCCCCCAGCTTTCTTTTTGAGTCGGTGGAGCAAGGTCTCCGTGGGACTAATGTCGTAAGACCTGCTGTTCTTCTTTCGTCATTCTTTTCTCCTCGCTTCTCGTTGTTTAAGGTTTCTCGTGGTCAGGGCCGATACAGCGTGGTGGGAGCTCAGCCAGCCATGGAGATTGTTGCGAAGGAGAACACGGTCTCCATCATGGACCACGAGGACGGGCGCATGACAGAGGAGACTGTCGAGGACCCTATGCAAATTCCGCGGAGGATCATGGAGGGTTGGACCCCACAGTTGATCGATGAACTTCCTGATGCCTTCTGTGGTAACCTTTTGTTTCCTTTTTATTTGATGATCAACTCTTACTTTTCTTCTAAAACCATGCATAAACATGCGCTGTAGGTGATTGCGAGAAAGTTCACAAGGAAAACTCTTGTCAAATTGATAATTTTGGTCTGTTTAGAATAATAGGAGCATGTTGGAAGGATTGTATGCATCCTTCCTCATCCTAGGAATATCAATAGCTACTTGGTGCTTTTGGGAGTCGCTGAACATCATGTCATATGTGGAACCATTTTTACGCTCTAAACATTAGTAGTCCTACCTATTCGACAAATTTGGGTGTTAATGTGACCCATTGGGTGGTTTTAAGCTAACTGAGCTTATGCTTGGTGCTTTAGGTCTCATCAGAAGTCTGTAACCTTCTTTACTAGTGGCTACACCGTTTAGGAGGCTCTAAGCCAATCATCTTGCCCTTTGATTCTGATTGCAATTTATGATAATTCATGTTCACGTTCTTCTGCAGATAATACTGAAGGCAGAGGTAGTTGCTGTGTCTAAAGAATAAATAGAAGGGGAACAAAAAGTAGAGAAATAATGGTGCATAATCAATGTGTACTTTCTTTTGTAAAGACAATTACATGCAATGAAGGGCAGTAATGCCTGAAGGTCCTCTTTCTATTAAATTTTACATTTACAAATCCTACTTTGGTTATGATTGCTAAAAGACACTTCTCTACATGGAAAGATAAACCAAATTTTCTTTACAGTATATAGTTGCTATCATTTGTTTTTTTCAGCAATTTCCAACTTACTAGAGCATAGAGACAATTTTGTCAATTCCTTGTATGTTCATGCTTTGTAAGCATTAGTATGCATGATCTTGTGTGTACAACTGATTTGCTGTAAAATACAACATTTTGTATATAGTAAATTTTTAGAAGTATATTTTAGCCCGAATAAAAGGATAGGCCATGGTGTTATTGTGAGTTTGCTCCTTTACAACACAAGTGATCTAGATTTCAATCATTGTTGAATTTGTATACACTAGGCTATGAACTTTGGCCCTTCCTAGACTACACATTGGTGGGAGTTCAGAGTTGTATACACTAGGCTGCCTTTCTATGTTTTGAGTTGTACCGAATAAAGAATCCTCTCCTCTTGAATGCAAATTCTAGCTCCAAATTAGAGATCAAATTTGCTAGAATGATATACTTCTTGGTTTAACATATTGTTTCCTTTTGGCAATAGGAAGCTCTAGTACAATCTTTGTTTTTTCATTTAATTGTTTTAGTATGGATATCATAGTCCATGCATATGAATGCAATGAAAAACATTAAATTTTAAATGTTGTTACACGAGTGCTCCATGATTATTTTTTTTTTCTGTTCAGGTGGATGGGTTGGGTATTTTTCCTATGATACAGTGCGATATGTTGAGAAGAAAAAGCTTCCATTCTCTAGTGCTCCTAAGGATGACAGGAACTTACCAGATGTCCACTTAGGACTCTACAATGATGTCATAGTGTTTGACCATGTGGAAAAGGTATGATATTTTTGACCCTAATAACTTCCAATGAGCTTCACTTGGAATGATGTCTTGATTCGCTACACATACTCTATTATGTTCGCATGATTTGTTGATGAAGTTCAATTGGCTAACTTCTTTATTTCACAATGACAGCTCATCTTTCTCCTTTAAAAAAAAAAGAAAAAGGTTAAATTGATAAAAAACAAGGAAAGAAGATAGGCTAAGAGGTTTGGTACTGTCAGTTGCCTTGAGAAGATGTAGGAACGTGAGAATGTTATTAGTGTTTCATCTCTTTTCCTATTGCACTTTGCAGTTCTAATGTGAAAATAAGGGAAAAAGTTTTCTTCTTGAGCTTTATGTATTTTTTCCTTCTTGTATATTGTTCCATTGTGGAATATAAGGAATTCCTTTTTGTTTATCTTCCTCTTTGGTCTGTTTATTACAAATTTGAACTTCCACACGAGGTATTTGTTCTTTCTTCAGGGTGATAAATTGTTCCTTTGATGGACTAATTATTTATTGATCCTTTGTATCTCATTATGCTCTTATCATTCATTACAATTTTCCTTCTCTAAAGAAAATAATTTTTTAGATCTGATTTGGAAAATAATTTCCCATATATCTTGATATATTTTCATCTTTGTATGATCTTTAATCAAGAAGAAACTTCCTTCTAGAGATGAAATCTTCCTTCCTTTTTCTTTAAGAACTTCAATCAAAACTGTTATTGTCTCATTCCTTTTGTTTGGCTACTTTTTACTTCTTCTTGGATAATCATGGTGACAAGTATCGGATTGTAACAAATGTTGTCATGTGGCAACTTATAAAATTTGCAAAAGACACCTGAATCTAATAAAAAAATTAAATAAATAGGAAATAATTAAAATGGTCCCGCATAACTTTCTTTCTTTGTTTCAATAACTTCCATATAGGTGAATATGGTTATTTCAGTCACCTGATCTTGAACCAAAGAGTTAATTTTGACTATTATCTTACTGAAGATTTCTCTGCCCATGCTTATTATAACGCAATACATATTCTGTCCACTAAATGGATATATCTTGATGTACAAGGCTAACCTATGTAATTGCTTAATTAATGACTGAAATGCATCCCACATCTAGCTAGAAAAATTTTATGACTTGTGCGGTGGAAAGATAGGGAAAGATCTATAACTTTAGAGATCTGTTACCTTGTTTGGTGCTTGAATTAGCAATGACACTAGAGATGGATAGTTGGATACTATCTATGTGAAATTAGAAATACTAGTTCAAATCTCTAACTTTAGAGAAACTATCATTGTGGTTTAATTAGTTTAGTCTTATCTGTTAATGCATAAGTGTCTATCATCTACCATTCTACCTCGTGATAACTCATTACAGAAGGGAACATAAAATTTGTTATTGTTTTCAACAATGTTTCAAATGCGAATACAGGCATTATATGTGGTATTAAATTAGAAATAATGTAAGAAGAGCTCATGTCGTATGTTGTTTTGATATCTGATTGAGATATGATACAATTTAACGACCATATTATGTATGAATTGTCAGTGGCATCTGTTTTATAGCCCTGTCATATGGTTTTGTGTCTTGAATTTAATTATTCTTTGTACTAGCTGGTGCACACACATTTCACAAATATGTCAAATTATGTATTTTATAGATGTTACTTTGTTTTGGTGACCATAACCAAATAACTCACTTTTAGTGATACTTTATTCTTGGGATGTTTCCAAATTTTTGTAAAGGATTTTATTTCATGATTCAAATGCCAATACTTCAATTACATCACAGAAAGCATATGTGATTCATTGGGTGCAAGTGGATCGGTACTCCTCTGTTGAGAAAGCCTATCAAGATGGGAAGAACCATTTGGATAATTTGCTGTCTAAGGTGCAGAATGTCAATGTGTGAGTAATTATGTCAGTTCTTTTAGTTGAGAAATTATCTTCTTTTTTCTTGTCAGCTTTCTGCATATTAATCTTTTGTAGTTTCATATTTTAGCCCCAGGCTTTCTGCTGGATCCGTAAAAATGCATACTCAGCAGTTTGGTACTGCTTTAACAAAGTCATCAATGACTAGTGAAGAATACAAAAAGGCAGTTTTGCAGGCAAAAGAACATATCTTTGCAGGTGATATTTTTCAGATCGTCTTGAGCCAACGTTTTGAGCGGCGTACATTTGCAGATCCATTTGAAGTTTACCGAGCACTAAGAATTGTGAATCCAAGCCCATATATGGCGTATTTACAAGTATGTTAAGCTTTCATCAACCGTTTTGCATTTCAATTTACTTTAAAGCAGACTTGGAATCTCGATCAGAACTGGTTCTGGTAATATACCGAACTGGTATAGTATCAGTATATCAGACATTAGACTGACCTGTACTGCAAATACTGGCTGGTGCACATGGTACCAGTGTCTCATATAGTATACTGATTTGTACAGTTCAGAAAAAAAAGATAAAAATTAATACTGTCCGGTGCCAGCAAATATCTGTGGGTATGGACAGTACTAATCGATATTTGAAATCTTGTTGTGAAGTATTTATATGCTGATAAATTTGGTGCTGCCTTCCTTCCGTTAGTGTGTATTTATAAATTGTTTTTCTCGTGTTTATTATATGCACTTTCTTAACTTTGGTGAAAAAAATCCAGGCAAGGGGATGTATTCTTGTAGCATCAAGCCCTGAAATTCTTACTCGTGTAAAGAAGGTATGTAATAGAAATTGTTGAAGTTTATGAACATTTTTAGATGACCTTTTTCTTCCCTTTTAGCTTTTTCTGTTTCCGGTGAAGGTATTGTTGTTTTTGCAATTGTGTTCATGAATCAAATTACATCTTGCATTTTTAGCTTGCAATTGCTATGGTAATATTAAACTCCGATACCTTAGACATATTGTTTCTATCATAGTTGTTTTTGAGAATCCAATACTCTGGTATTGTTTCTACCTTGGCCTTTGGTAAGGTTGAAGCATAAGGTACCTTACACATTGTTTCTACCTTAGACATATTGTTTCCAATGTGAGTAGTTGTAAGTCTTGTGACAATGGTAAGATTGCTCCTTTGCGACCTGAAAGACAAGGGTTCGAGTCACATAAACAACCTATTTATATTTTGAGATTCGGAAGACTGTTTATATTGATCCTCCCTAGACCTTATATTTTTGGGAACCTCATTTACGGGATATGTCCTTTATCTATCAGGAGTTGTGAGTGCTAAGCAAAATCCTGTTCCTTTCCAAGGCATTGCTGGTGCAATTCATGGTAGCAATATGTTCAATGGTACAATGAAACAACTAATTTGATTGGAGGACAAGGAAATTCAAAAGTCGAGCTTAGTTTACTTGCTAAGTTGCCTGTAGAGAGTGCATCAATTGGATTATCTGAGTTATTACTATGAAAAGGTCATTGTTTCCAACTTTTGGATTCTGGAATTGAATGGATCCTCTCTCATCATTAAGCTCTACTGAGGTTAATGCCAGTAAATAATTCAAAGGCAATAATTTTTTTCCTTGACCTATTTTTTCATGACTATTGAAATCACGATGACAAACCATTTCTTTGATCTTCCTTGATCTTTTTTGTTGTGAATAATTTTGACTATAGATCAATTTTGGATGAAGCCCAACATAACTTAGTTGATTTTCTATCATTCAATAGTAATAGGTAGTTAGGTACTACGTATAATCTTTAATGATTGCAGTTGTATCTTACACTATTCCTTTCTGTTACTCATGGCATCTGACTCATCACACTAATGCTTACTGCACTGGCTTTTTGGATACTAACATCTTGGTAAATATCAATGCTGGATGACTAAACCTATTTTTAATCTCCTGAAGTTGGTTTAAGGTTGAGTAACAAACAAAAACATTTATACTGACATATAGATATGCAATTTCTATAATCCATATGTTTTCAATGCTGAGATGCATTATTGCCCTTGAGCTATTAATTCTGCACCAACAATTGGAGGAACTTATATTTTTCACAGTCAAGACTCTTATCTTCATCCTGCACTATATAATGAAAAACTTGTAACATCAAAATTTATGCTTAGTTTTTGTGGATGGTCAAGCATTTGGATATTCATGTTAAACTTTTTGTACATTCAGATTATGAATGTTCTCATCAGATACTTTTATGATGTGAAAGACAATGATCTTTGGTCATATGCAGACTGAAGTTTCCTCTTGTTCGCAGGGGACAATCATTAATCGACCTCTTGCTGGGACAGTTAAAAGAGGAAGAATGGATGAGGAGGATAAATTGAATGAACAACAGCTACTTAATGATGAAAAACAATGTGCTGAGCACATTATGCTTGTAGATTTGGGACGGAATGATGTTGGAAGGGTTTGTCTTGATTTCTTTATATGTGCTTAACATGTTTTTTTAATTTAAGACTATTGTTCTTATGTTTTACATAACTGCAAAATATATGGTTTCATATAAACTTCTTTTGCGGAAGTATCTTTTTCATATTGCACAATTGAGATATCTCTAATGGCATTCTGCTGTCAAGGCAGGGTGTAAGGTTTTCCTACATTTTAAGTTTTTTTCATAACTACAGTAACAGGAGTGATGGTTAATGTTCCTTAATAGATGGACAAGCATATTGAGATTGGCTCACTGTTTTTTGAAACTTGTCCCTTCATCAAGTTAATTTTGTTGTTTGCAACCTTCTTTATGGTGATATATTCTGTAACGTCTTCACCTTTGATATATGATGAGCTTTTAATATGGATGAGGAGGATAAATTGAATGAACAACAGCTACTTAATGATGAAAAACAATGTGCTGAGCACATTATGCTTGTAGATTTGGGACGGAATGATGTTGGAAGGGTTTGTCTTGATTTCTTTATATGTGCTTAACATGTTTTTTTAATTTAAGACTATTGTTCTTATGTTTTACATAACTGCAAAATATATGGTTTCATATAAACTTCTTTTGCGGAAGTATCTTTTTCATATTGCACAATTGAGATATCTCTAATGGCATTCTGCTGTCAAGGCAGGGTGTAAGGTTTTCCTACATTTTAAGTTTTTTTCATAACTACAGTAACAGGAGTGATGGTTAATGTTCCTTAATAGATGGACAAGCATATTGAGATTGGCTCACTGTTTTTTGAAACTTGTCCCTTCATCAAGTTAATTTTGTTGTTTGCAACCTTCTTTATGGTGATATATTCTGTAACGTCTTCACCTTTGATATATGATGAGCTTTTAATATGGATGAGGAGACTTTAGACAACAATAAGAGTTAGATAATTGATAGGATAGCTGTTTATGATAGTTGGTGATTTTATAATTCATACCATATTAGGGATTATGGCTATAAGCATAGTGTATCCCCCCTTTCCTTTAAGTCATTCAGTTCTAAAAAATCATTATCAAGGTTATATAGATGCTACTCGTTTAACTTATGCATTAAGAAATATCACAGTACTTATTATTGGCATATCCATTGCAAAACTTGTTGGCCTTTATTTCTGTTGCATGAGTTTGTTTCATTCCCCTAATTTGTTATCGTTTGACATGTTTATGACGACAGGTATCAAAACCTGGATCAGTAAAGGTGGAGAAACTTATGAATGTTGAGAGATACTCGCATGTGATGCACATCAGCTCCACGGTGAGTCCTTACAATTTTCAAATAAGATGATTGGTTTTTTGTCTAATTTAACCATGCTGGGCTTTTATGGTTTTTTATTTTTGACAAAATGCTGTAGTCAAAAGCTATCATCTAAATAGGTCTGTTCCATTAAACATGAACATGAAACCTTTTTTTTAACAGTTGCCATGGATGGTCATATTTTGGCACCTGAATTTCATCAAGTTTAGATCATCTATATTTGATGTCATTGACTTTGTTATTATTTTGAAATAACATAGTGAGCATGCCACTAGGGTAGCTATTAGTATTATTATTACTACTGCTTTTAATACAAGGACATGGGCAGGCGCCAAGAATGGGTTGCGCACCTTCAAGCTGGAGCCGGCATTGTGGCGGACAGCAACCCCGATGATGAGCAGCGAGAATGTGAGAACAAAGCCGCAGCGCTTGCTCGTGCCATTGATCTTGCCGAGTCTACATTCGTTTCAAAGTCATAGGCTTCACAGAGAAAGGTTCATCACTCGGAATGGCACCGGCCATGCTTGTAATCTCATCCAAAAGAATGGCTTAGTGTCACAGTTCTTTTTCCTTGTCAGAAGATAGAATCTCAATAAACCATCGATCTGTTGCTGTTAATGCTTTATTTATTGCAAAACTTGTTGGCCTTTATTTCTGTTGCATGAGTTTGTTTCATTCCCCTAATTTGTTATCGTTTGACATGTTTATGACGACAGGTATCAAAACCTGGATCAGTAAAGGTGGAGAAACTTATGAATGTTGAGAGATACTCGCATGTGATGCACATCAGCTCCACGGTGAGTCCTTACAATACTGCATTGATAAGTTAATGTGTATGCCTGTCAAGACCTTTGGGTAAATCTTTTCACTATTTTAAATTCTATTCCAAGTAAGTTGCATCCTCGTTGTGTTAAATATGAAATAGGTCTGTTCAGATGAAGCAATCTCGCTTGGAATTGTGCTTCTTTGTTGCCGAATTTCCTCAATCAGAAGATTCAGAACCTTATCCTCATTATTGTCGAAACTGACCTAGTGCTAATACCTACTACCACCATTTAAGGCCTTCTCATTGGTCTCTGTGCCTCATAGACCTTCATTTCCAAATTGTATTTTCTTTCTTTATTATCTTGATTCTCTATAGCACATGAACATGCATGCCAGCATTTCGGGCATTCCTTTTCTCTCTATTTTTGCTTGTTGCTTAATCATGTAACTAATTTGATATGTGGCTCCTTTTACCAACTAGGAATTTGATTACTTGTGATTAGTTGCTGCCATCTAATATGCGATACTGTAGAAATAAAGTGATCATATGGTCCTTGTTGTTGTAATTACTATTTCTTGATTATTGGACATCTGATACAAGAATGTCACAAAGAAACTTTTTGCTACATTACGTTACGTTCATAATGAAAGTGAGACCTAATTCACAAAAGCATCTGTTTTTTTCGTAATTGGTCCTCACTCATCTCTTTGTTGTGTCCTACTCCTAATATTGATTTGCTTTGGATTAGGTAAAAGCGATGGAATTAATTGATCAGCTGGAAGTCACAAGAAGGGGGCCATACAGTGGCGGCTTTGGAGGGGTTTCATTTACTGGCAACATGGATATCGCGCTTGCCCTCCGAACCATAGTGTTTCCAACTGGAAGCCGATTCAACACCATGTATTCATACAAGGACATGGGCAGGCGCCAAGAATGGGTTGCGCACCTTCAAGCTGGAGCCGGCATTGTGGCGGACAGCAACCCCGATGATGAGCAGCGAGAATGTGAGAACAAAGCCGCAGCGCTTGCTCGTGCCATTGATCTTGCCGAGTCTACATTCGTTTCAAAGTCATAGGCTTCACAGAGAAAGGTTCATCACTCGGAATGGCACCGGCCATGCTTGTAATCTCATCCAAAAGAATGGCTTAGTGTCACAGTTCTTTTTCCTTGTCAGAAGATAGAATCTCAATAAACCATCGATCTGTTGCTGTTAATGCTTTATTTATTGCAAAACATTTGAAAGGCTGCTGAAGAAACCATACTAATCGACAAATTCTATACATGCAGATAGATGGAGAACAATGGTAGCTGCAACTTGTTTGACTCTTGGATTGTTTATCTGTTTGGGTAATTAAAGCCATGTTGCAGATGTTTTGGGCCTTATCAGTGATGCAAATCTCACGATAGCAGATCTGCAGATTAGCAGATCTCAGGGGCATAGAGACAAATTATCAGTGTTGCAAATCTCAAGAAAGCATCAGGCAAATTAGCAGATCTGCAGATCATGTTGTCTTGCTATGTGGAGTTCTTTTGATGCTTCCTCCTGTAAAGTTTGTAAGTGGTGTTCGTGATCTCCTCCTACCTCCTGCTCTTTTAAAGAAGTTTTTCGATTTCCACGTGCACCCACACAGCTACCTGCCCTGTGATTGTGGCACCGGCTTGCCCCACAGGTGGGTCCGGGGCTTTAACGACTGCGCGTAGGCATACCACATCGCACCCTCCTCGCCCCTCTTCCTAGTCTTCCCCTCCCCGACTTCTCTCCGGATTCGGTGTAACGTTTCCTCGTTACGCCTCCATATCTCTCCGTCCGTTTGGGCGGCTTCTGCTCTCCCATTCCCCAGATCCCGATTCCTTCGGGGTTTCAATTTGTGTTGAATTCATCGACTCCCGTGGATCTACCGCTTCTTTTGAACTCTCCAATTGATTCTGGATCTTCTATCTTTTTCTTCTGGGTTTGGCCGCTCCTCTCGATTGCTTGGCGAGGATTCTTGATCTGTGAGTAATGCCGGACCACTCTGATTCCGACTCCTCCCCCAAGTCGTTGAGCGGGGACTCGAGCTCCGGCAGCGAGGAGGTGAAGCCCATCCGCCGTGCCGTGGGCTCGCGGCGCTTCGCCGATCCCGGGTCTCCCAGCAACGCCCAGCAGTCTTCCGACGAGGGCGGCAGCAGCGACGGCGTGCTCGTGGAGCTCCCCGGGAACCGGGATCAGGTACTCGATTCGGATGGTTATTTATGTCTTTTGGAGGCTGAAAGTTGGGATCTTTTCTTGATTGGGGTGGTTTTGGATCGCGTGATTGCGTTCTCAAGGGTTTGCGGCGCAGGATTCCAGGGGGTCGCCAGGGGAACCCGACAGTGGCATCCTGGTAAATATCGACGGGTCGATGCAGGAGTCCACGGACGACTCGGGGAGGGAGGATACTTTTGAGGATGCGCCGGATCAACTAGGCGTGGCGGTCGCGCGGAGCCTCCGGCTGGAGGAGTCGATGGCGGTGATTGACATCGGGGAGAGCTCTACTGGGAGATTGGGCACCAACGAACTTACCAGGTTTCAGGCTCGGCTAGAGGACGTTGTTGCTGAATGCCAGAAGTACAAGGTTATGTTCTTCTTTCGATCTTAGTTTCTTTCGATGAATTTCTATGAAGTGGAAACTGAAAGTTGAATTCTTGATTAAGGATGAAAGAGAGGTTTTTGGAAAGGAAGTTGTCAGCCTTTGGCGAAGACTTCAGGACATCTTCGATCGTCATTCTTTACTTGCTGCTGCCAAAAATGATGAGTCAGTTAGTCTCCCTTGGCTTAAAACAAGTGGGGGTGAGGATAAGGCACTGTCATCACCCACACCGTTGCACTTGATGTTGAATGAATGTTCCAAATTCTTAGTTGATTTGGAATCCACTTTAGATGAGAGGATAAATTCTGATGGTATAATAAGGGAGCTTCATGCTGTTCTAAATGAAAAAGACCAAGAAATCGAGGGTCTCAATGTCAAGGCCTCAGAATCTTCTGTTTCTCACGATGTCATTTTTTCCTACTTGGGCTCACTTCAGAAAACATGGTCAAAGTCTATGGAAGACTCAACTAACCTTCTTACCAGAAGGTTACTCTCTTCCCTTGAATCAGTGGTTGGGGAAGCACATGTATCCATTAAAGATTCTCCTGCTGATGACATCTCTCTTGTTGAGCAGAAAACATTAATGTTGATAGAAAAACATTCCCAGTTCTTATCAGAGATCCATCTACTTCAGCAGTGCTTAGCAGAGGTCGGACCTGCATTCACAGCCTCAGAAGAAAATGAATTGGGTAATATTTTCAGTTTTGCTCGTGAGAAGTTGTTTGAAAACAAGAGGAAGGAGGGCTATCTTCAAGAGGAAATGAATAGATTGGAGGAAGAAAATAGAAGACTCATTGAACAGCTTGAGAGAATGAAAGAGAGTCTAGAAGCAGCACAAGTGGAGAAAAACAAGACAAAGGCAGAGCTTGAACAGTCAGAGAACAAGTTGGTGGCTACCAGAGAAAAGCTAAGTATTGCAGTGACGAAGGGCAAATCATTGGTTCAACATCGTGATTCATTGAAACAGTCCTT
This sequence comes from Musa balbisiana, assembly GCA_004837865.1. Taxonomy (NCBI): domain Eukaryota; kingdom Viridiplantae; phylum Streptophyta; class Magnoliopsida; order Zingiberales; family Musaceae; genus Musa; species Musa balbisiana. The sequence continues at coordinate 4,971,401 of CM017196.1, read as the reverse complement.
GGCAGAAAAGACAGGTGAGCTGGAGAAATGCATGCAGGAGTTGCAACAGAAGTCTGAGGCTTTACAAGCTACTGAAGTCAGCCTTGAGGAGCTGAAACAGTTACTGTATGAGAGGACAAGTGAGCTTGAGAAGTGCTTGGAGGAGTTGCAACAGAAAACTGATGAATTTGATACCTCTAAGGTGATCATTGAGGATTTGAATGCAACCAATAACTTAGTTAGCTCTCTTCAAGAGTCACTTTCGCAAAGGGATAAGTTTCTTCAAGAAATTGAAGAAATTATGTTGGCTACAAATTCCCCGCAAGAAGTGCTTTCCATGGAGACAATTGATAGGGTAAGATGGTTTGTTAACCAAAAGAATGCTGCAGATATCATAATTTTGGAAAATAAGAAAATCAGAGATGCCATATCTTCCATTGAATTACCAGAAGATGTTTCACCCAGGGAATTAGATTATCAAATTAATTGGCTTTTGACTGCATTCACGCATGCTAAAGATGATAACAGTAAGCTGCAGGATCAAATTAGTGGCTTCCAGCTTGCTATGGTATCACACGAAACAGAAATGTCAGAGGCACATAAGGAAATTGCTTGCCTGGAATCATATCTTCTGGAAGAAAAGTCAGCAAAAGAAATTCTTCATAATGAACATGAAGATTTGAAATGCAAATATGAGGAGATGGTTCAAAAACTGTCTACACTTTCTTCTGATAAAGATCAGTTGATGAAAGTATTGTTGGAATTATCTGAAAGCACATTGGAAGACCATCTTTCTGTGGATACAAATTCGATAGCGGAGAAATGCATGATTATGGTCAGTGAAAAGATGAAGTCATCTCTTGCTGAAATTGAATGGTATGAAAGGATGCTGAGCACACTATATTTAACAGCTCAGGAATTGAAATTGTGTGAGGGGATTCTTGAGGATGAGATGATTAACAGATCTGCCATGGTGAAACTATCAGATGAGCTGACAAAATTGTCGAATGAAGCATTTGTTTTAAAAAATGAGAAGGACTCCATACGGAAACAGCTAGATCTAGTTGAGGAGAAAAATTCTCTGCTTAGGGAGAAGCTATCCATGGCTGTGAAGAAAGGAAAGGGTTTAATGCAAGAACGTGACCACTTAAAACTCTCTGTACAGGAGAAAGAAATTGAAATTGAAAACCGAACACATGAGCTGCAGCTAAAAGATTCTACTATCAACGAGTACCAAGAGAAGATAAAAAATTTGTCAGCTAAAGTTCAGCACATTGAGAAGCTAGAGGCTGATATAGTCTTATTGAAGGATGAAAGAGAGCAAAGCCAACAAATTTTGCATGAGAGAGGCACCATATTAAATAATTTAGTTAGTTCTATAGGAAAAATTGTTGTTCCTAGTGTTGAGGTCCTTGAAGGGCCCTTAGAAAAGGTTAATTGGATTGCTGAGTACATTCAACAAACAGAAGTGGCAAAAAGTCATGCATTAGAAGAGCTTCATAAAGTGAAAGATGAAGCTAGCTTACAGGCTAGCAGGTTATCAGATGCCTTTGCAACTATTAAATCATTAGAGGATGAATTGTCCAAGGCAGAAAAACATATTTCTTTTACTGTTGAAGAAAAGAATGTCATCCAACTTGGCAAGATTTCTATTGAGCATGAGTTTGAGAAGCTCAAGGAGGAGAGTTCTTCACATGCTAGTAAGTTATCAGAGGCCTCTGCCACTATAAAGTCACTTGAACATGCATCACAAGAAGCAGAAAAGGATATTGTTCGACTCAATACTGACATGAATGAATTGGAGGCCAAAAGCGAACAGGAGATCATTGAATTGAATGCCAAGTTAATTCAATGCCGGGAGGAGTTGGCAGGAACTCGTGAAATTATAGAGAACCATTCAGCTGAGCTAAATAATCAACTTGGATATTTACAAATGTTCATAAAGGATGAGAGTCTATTTTCCAGAATGGCTGAAAAATTCAGCAAAAGTATTGAGGGATTGAGAACAATGAACAATATTATTCAGAATATGCACAGCCAGTTTTCTTCAGTGGGTCTACGTGTGCATCCTAGCATGCAGGTATTTGTGATTTATTTTTTTGCTTATATAAGAGCTCTTATATGTATTGGTTTATTGCTTATATAATTCTTACTTTTTTGTTTTTGGTCACTGCTACTCAAATGCCTTTTTACTCATGTTGTAGTAGTGATGAAAACAAACATGACGAAAATAGGGAAGAAATCAAGTCGATGTGCAAGTGGAAGGAAGTAAGAGGACAGGTTGCAGCATCTTGTATATATTAGTGACCAGCATCTTAGGAGTTCATTGTAAGGTTGCTTATTTGTGATATAGGTGGCCAGAGTTGAGCTGGTATGGGCTATGTACATTGATACCTCTCTAGACCCCAAATTGATGAGAGTCCTGTGCACTAGCAGCCCTTTTTAAGAGTGATTGATACTAATTTTGCCACTAGCATTTACTTGATTTGGCTCTACAGCTGATAGATGGAAGGTAATTCATGGAGAGTTGAAAGATGAAATTAAGGCTCTGATGGAACATACTCATATTAAGTTATGATCATGTCAAATATTAGTGAAACATGCACGATGGTTGCCTAATTTAAAATGAGCAAACAATATCACCAGTATATGGACTGTATCAACATGGTAAGCAATACTTTTAATTTTTTTCTTTCCAACTAATACCTATTGGTCCGATAGGATTCTTTGTAACAGTATCAGAAATTAAAACCTTTGCTTCAACACAAAAGTGACAGTTTTACTATGTTCTAGTTTATATGAGTTTTCATAGTAAGTGAAACAAAGAAATACTATAACATTTAAGCTTTTATATGTCAGAGATGAGAACATATTGCAACCATTCATTTGCTTCTTTAGAGTTTCAGGCTTTGAATAAATTGCTGAGTTCAAATTCTACCTTTCATTTTGTTTTGCCTCTTGATTTATCTTATCATTTATAATGTAAATTTTTTTGATTGTTGTGTTATTTGTTTTTAAGAGGATTATGTTGAAACTTTGATATAATTGTTCTATTGATATGTACTTCTCCAGCATGACCCTGCATTCAGAGAGCTTCCTTCTCTACCAAAATTTGAGGACTTCATGGACAACAGGGCCATACAATTGGAGGCAAGTACTGCTGACAATGAAGATATTTCATCCTTGGCCAAGATTGTAGGAAGTCTGCATGCTCGAGCTGAGCTTTGTGGTAACAATTTTGAAGTTTTCTGCAAGATTCTAGACGAGCACATAGCAGGAATATTGCAAGCCATGCAAGCTACTAGAGATGAGTTTGTTCATGTTCTTGAGCATAGCGAGTCCTTAAAGCTGGATGTACATAAATTAGAAGCTCATAATAAGGTTCAAGAAGTAAAACTTGCTTCTTTACAGAAAGGATTGATGACACTTTTTCCTGCATGCATTGATGCTACGCGAGAACTCAATCAATTTAGTGATTCAAGTGGCACATTGTCTTCCTTAGATAAGGAAGCTTTTTCAGGAGGATTAGAAGAGAAAGATACTGAATGTTATTCTAAGGCAGCAGATAGTTTATTACTTGCAGCAAAGAGAATCAAGAATCAGTATCAACAGTCATCAAATTCAGAGAAAGTCTGGTTAACAGCCACAGATGATATGAAAAGCAAACTGGAAGAAGCTGAATCGATTGCTAAAACTGCCATTCAAGAGCAGATGATCGACCAAGAAAGAATTTCTACATTGGAGAGAGATCTTGAAGCATTGAGAGAGTTATGCCATGAAATGAAAATTAAGGTAGAGAATTATCAGGCCAAGGAGGATATGTTGAAGGACAAAGAACAAGAACTTCTGACAATGCAAAATGCTTTAGACAGAGGTAATTCATAACATCCAGCTATTCTTCTAGATATTTGTGTTATCTTCTTCATTTCTTATTCTTTTTGTCTTTTTGTCATTCAGAAATCGGTGGCCAGGAATTGTTCAAAAGCCAAATGAACACCCTGATGGATAAAGTTAATAAGCTAGAAGTTCATTTCATTGAGGCAGAAACACATAATCCTGAAGTTCAGTACTCAGGTCCTGTTGAGAAACTCTTTTTTATAGTTGATAAAGTCATTGATATGCAGAAAAAGATGGCTATCTTGACTTATGATAAGGAAGACATGCAGTTGATGATTGCGTCCCATGTGCGTGAGATTGAATATCTGAAAAGGTCAGCTGAAACAATTGATATCAAGTATCAGGAATTGGAATTGCAGAAGAATGAATTATTAGAAGTCACTGGTGATTTGGAGAAAATTGTAAAAAGATTAGGGGGATATGATCCACTCCAAGATCGAAAACCTTTAAGTGCAAAACTGCTCCTAGCAGTGCTGGAGAGACTGATAACAGCCTCAAGATTAGAATCTGAAAACTTAAAAGCTAAAGCACAAGAATTGGGAGCTAAATTACAAGCAAAAGATAATCTTATCGAAGAATTGTCAGAGAAGGTAAAAATTCTTGAGGATTCAATTCATACTCAGCAGGATGTCACAAAAGAAAGGACTGTTTTTGAAGAAACTCGCACAACATTGGAACCGGAGATATCTGAAATTGAAGATGTGGTGAGATATTCCTGAAACTTTTACTTTTTTCCTTAATTTTTTTAACTTTCTAAGTGCAATATATGAGTCAGTGAAATGCTAGATTAATGAACGGTTGAGATTGCTGATATTTTATCGGTCCTGGTACCATATGTTACTGTGCTGGGTTAGTCAATTTGGCTATTTCTTTTAAATTCAGATGCAAAGAACATCTGGTAAGGTGATCCAGAAAAGGGGAACAGGTATTCAGGTCTAAAATAAAATCACTTAGTAATATGTTGAACATAACTAGGCTGCATCTGGTCACAATGAATTTGGAGTGCCTTGAATTAGATATAACTCCAGAGAACTTATTAGTGTAATACCAGGTAAATTAAGAAACTTTGTACAATATCTATAGAGTTAAAGAAACATGGACATCCTAGATAACATAAATTTCCATTAACCACTATTCATTATCTTATTGATTTCTGAACAATTGAAAGTTAGTCTTTGGCTTTTTATCAGAAGAGTACTAATGCGCAACAATTATTGTATGATAAAACGTTAACAAGTCAGTTGTTTTTAAATTGTTCAAGATCCTGCTAAGTGCACACACATAACCTCGCATAATTTCTTCTCCATTTTCTCATTTGATTGCACAAGGTTAGAAGAATTGATGTTCGAAGTTGATTGGTCATAATTGTTTTATCGACTCAGTCAAACTGTGCAAGTAATAGGTGGATTGGGTTTCTGCTAAAGAGTCTTCAGACCCAAGCTTTTTGGATCTGGTTTGGACTTCCATGGTCCACCCAGTCATGCGTATGTGGCCCGGGGACCAGCCCAGTTTGGTGCTTCTAGCAAGCCCACTCATCAAATCAGCTGAATTGGGTCATTTCCACCTGGAATTGTCTGCTTTTGGTCGACAATGTGGACTTAATTGTGCAGGTGTTATTTTCAACCAATTTGAGAGTCGCTTCCAGAATTGTAGAAGAGAAACCAATTTGAGAATCGTCTTCTTTATTTAAATTTATATACAGAATAAAATACATACAATTGTAGAAGAAAGTCCCTATCATATTTTTCCTTGTTCATTTCCTGTCAGGCCATGGTCCTACCTAAAACAGGCTTTACAATTAAGTGTTTGAACATCTGTCTCTAGTTTAACCTTTTTATAAGTAAAGAAAAGCATGCATATTTCAATAAGCCCATTATCGTTAGCTATTTTTCTTGTCGAGAATATAGATTTTTAGTTGTCCTTCTCATTCCCTCCTATTCCCTCAAATATATAGCCTTCTGTTTATGTAGTTGTCATGAAAAGTCATGTTTATTGTGATTCATCAAATACTAAAAGAAAATTACTAAGAATGAAATAGAAGTCGTTTACCCTTCAAGGATATGTAGGATGTAGTTCAAGTTATGAGAAGTCAAGATGCTTTACTCCGCATGAATATTTTGCAGGGACTCTTGGCAAAGAACATATCACCTGTTGCAACTGCTGCTCAATTGAGAACAATGCGGAAGGGGTCAAATGACCATCTCATCCTCAACATTGATTCAGGGCCTGTTCATTCAATTGCTGCCCAGGAGATTGATGTCAAAGGTTTGACATCAAGCTTCTGATTTCAAAAATAGTTCATCAGCACTAGTGCATTTGCATAACACTGAAAACTCTGTATCCATTCTGTCTTGAACAGGCCATGTTTTCAAATCTCTGAATACTTCTGGTCTGATCCCAAAACAAGGGAAGTTGATTGCAGATCGAATTGATGGTGTTTGGTGAGTTATTAATCATCATCTTACCCTTTGATGTTGTCATGCTATCTTGTTTTTTTCCGAACATCTTCCTTGAGTGCCAACTTCTATGATGTATTTGTCTTAGTGTCAAACACATTCTTTCTCTAGGTTCTTGCAAATATCTGATACAGGTAATTCAGGCTGTTAGGTCACTCTCTGACATCAGTTTACTGTCCTTTTCGTTAACGCTTTCTAACATACCAAATTAGGCAAAGCATAGATATCAGTAGCTTCATTATAAACTGCCAAATTGTTTTGCGAAACTCATTTTTCAGCAGAAATTTAGTTTGCAAGGTGGTGCTTGTTGGGTCATTGCATTTTCCTGGATCGGGTAAGAGCAAGGGTTCTTTAGAAAATCGAAAGAGACATAAACGATCCTTGTGGACACAAATAATTCTTGTGTTTCAGCATTTTTCTTTTCATGCTTCTCATATGTATTGTTACTTTCAAATGCCGAGTTTAACACCATGCATATCTCTGCCTCCGAGGCACATATTTTTCAACTAAAAGATGCCAGTTTGATTTGTTCACAGGTTAATCTTATTCGATTTCGTGCTTATTGCTTTTGCAGGGTTTTTGGTGGTCGGTTACTGATGCGTCGTCCTGGAGCAAGGCTAAGTATCATGGCTTACATGTTCTTCTTGCATCTATGGTTGCTAGGCACCATATTGTAACAATGTCAGCACAGCTACAAATTACAAATTGTAACATAGAAGTAAAAAAATAAGCTCTTATTATCATTAATTTTTTATATTTAGTTAATGTCCCATTCGTTTTTTCCCCTCAGTATAGTTGAACATGTATTCAGATCATTTATTAGCTACCTTACAAATGTAAGGTGATAAGATATATCTTGCCCATGCATAATATATTACATGCTACATAGAAATTTTTTTTTGACAAGTTATGTATGTTCACTCGTTAGCCATGAACTTTAATACTTGTTGTTTAATGCTTTGTTGTATCCAACATGGTTCCTTTGATAGATCTTGTGCCTAAATCTTTGGGATTTAGATCATGTTTGTAATAAAAGAATATAGAAGGTATCATCACACACAATTGTTGTCAGGAGGAAAGAGAATACGTCTACTGCATTCACTTCTTTACTTGTAATAAACTGACATACAAATAATTTGCCAGAAATAAGAAAAAAATGTACTCTATATACCAAGGTCTGTCGTACACGAATCGTCCTGTACTGTTACAATGCTATAGTATAAAAAAAAATATAAAATTATTCGGTACATCAAGGTGTACCGCTCGGTATGTCCTGATATACCACTCGATACGTCCTAATGTATCGCTCGGTATACCGGTATCGTACCGTATCGAGCTCTGATCGAAACGTCGGTACGATACGATACAGCGAACAATGCTCTATACTGTATTAGTGTTTGAATTCTTCTTTTAGGATTTTTGACTCATCCATGATGTAATGTTATAGTCATCAACAATCACAATAATTGTTTTCTTTATCCACTTTTTATAGAATAATATCCTTAGTTAAATCAAAAGCATTTAAATTTTATTAACAAACATTAATCCAAACGCACCTAATTATTTATGAGTGAATCATCCATCATATAGCCTTGAAATAATAAATAAAAATCTAACACATTATTCGAACCCATTGTCATAAACAAAAACAATAAAAAGATTTTTATTTTTTATAAAAGAGTATTTTTTTGGACTTACATATGCAGAAAGAAATAGGTCAATAAATAGGTCAATATTCTTACACAAGAAAGAAGTGAAGAGGCAAAGAAATTGGTTCGGTCAAACGATGTTTCGTTAATATCGATTCTTGTCCCCGCCGAAACCCCGCGCTCTTAGTTATGCACGCCACCGCGATTTCTTCGTTCCGTCTCCGCTTCCGCCACCATCTGCCGCAGTTTTCCTCGTCTTCGTGGGTTCCAGCCTCGGCACCCACCTCGCCATGGGTGTGTAAGCATCTTCTTGTTGTTTCCTCCTCCTGCCCTTTTCACGTGGCCGGACAAAACCCTCGGGGTTCGGTCGCGAAATGGCTGCTGTCGAGCACGATCGACCTACCCATCTGTTGCTTGCAGAATCATGCTTCTGGGGTATTCGTTTTCGATTCTTGTGACGAGATCGGTGCTTTATTGTTCGATTTAGGTTCTTTCGGATGGGTTTGGGAGAAAAAGACCCCTCTCTTTCTTGGGTTTTCGTTCGTCTTTTTCCAAGATTGTACATGCGGCATTTCCGGTTCGTACGTTTAGTTTCCGGTTACAAGATCGCTTACTCATCTCTCTTTCTTGGTTTGTCGTGGATGCAAGGATGTGCATTCGACGTATCCAGTTCACTCGTTTTCGGTAACGAGATCGCATCTTTTGTGATTTGGATTTGTTGCTATCGGATGGATTATGGACAAAACCACCGCATTCGTTCTTTGGTGCAAGAATGTGCATTCGGCATATCCACGGCATTCGTTCTTTGGTTCCGCGTTTCCAGCGCTTTCTTTTTTTATTTGTTCTGTGTCACGAGATCGCTTCTTTGTGGTCCGATTTAGGTTCTTCCGGATGGGCAATCGAGGAAAACACCCCCTTCTCTTTCTTGATCTGTCGTCGTCTCCGTGATGCAAGATTGCGCCTTAGCTTTTGTTTTTTGATTTTTGGTTCTGTGTCACGAGATGACTTCTTTATGGTTCGATTTAGGTTCGTTCGGATGGGCAATGGAGGAAAACACCCCCTTCTCTTTCTTGATCTGTTGTTAGTCTCCGTGATGCAAGATTGTTTGTTCGGCGTTTCCAGCCCCAGTCTTTTTTGTTGTGTGTCACGAGATCGCTTCTTTATGGTCCCGTTTATTTAGTTTCCTTCGTATGGGTTGCGGACAACAAACGCTTTCTTTCTTGGGTTTTCATCTACCCCGTGTGATGCGAAGAATGTGCGTTTGGTGTTGTGTTACACATCGCTTCTTTATGGTTCGATTTGGCTTCTTTCGGACAAAAAAAACACACGCACACTCTTTCTTGGTTTTTGGTGTTCGTTGTGTGACGCAAGAATGTGCATTCGGCATATATATGGTCTTTGTTTTCGGTCACGAGATGGCGATTTAGTTTCCGTCGGATGGGTTACGGACAAAATCCATCTCTTTCTTTGCCTTTTTTTTTTTTTTTTCTCTTTTGTCTTCGCCGTGATTGTTGCATTCGGCATACATTTTTTCTTTTTCTCGCCTTCTGTTGTGTGATGGATGCAAGAATGTGCACTCGACATAACATTTCGTTCGTTTCGTTTTCTGTTACAAAGATCGCCGCTATATGGTTCGATTTAGTTTCTTGAGGATGGGTTGCGGACAAAAACGCTTGACTTTTTTTTTTGTTGGGGGGGGGGGGGGTTTAAAAAGATCGATCGCATCTTCTTCTTTTTTCTTTTTTTTTTCCCCAAAAGGCAAATTAAATATATTAATTCAAGTACTGAATACAATTTGGGTTCTGAAGATGAGCATAAAAAAAAAAAAAAAGTCAATACAAAATTAGACAACACAATATCTTTAGATAGCTGCTAAGTTTGTTGCGTAAGCTTTCTTTCCCTCGCACAAATCTTCCGTCTGCAGAAACACAATCATCCTTGTGAGACCGACCGTAGTATAAATCCAAGAACCCCGATTTGGGATTGCTCCCTCATCCGTATTAAACCTATGCGTTTATGGTTAGATTTATTTAGTTTCTTTTGTTTTGGATGGGTCTGTGGTCAAACACAAGAATTTATTTCCTCCCGCTGCTATGCCGCAGTCGGTGGCGGACGACTGCCCTATATATATATCGTATGACGGCTTCTTTGACTTGTCGCCAATTGCTTCACAGTCTACGAGCAGTTGATATTCTCAAGATGTAATCCTCCTATCATGTAGCCAGCCATATTTGATCTGTGATCTGTGAGGCAGTTTCACCCGGGCATTTGATGGCTACATCACAACCAACAATGCCTCCTTTCTCACCCTGTCAGATTGCGCATCAAAAATCTAGTTGAAATTCCTCTTATAGTTCCCAAGGAAAGAAAACGACATTGTGCAGAAAAAATTAGTTTTGGAAGATCTTTCTCTCTTTACAAACAACTTTGAGTTGGCTTAATTCTTATGGCCAACTGAATTCAAGCGTATTCGTTCGTAACATAACTTTTAGCAACCATTACCTATGGACCCAGAAAGAGTTGATCAGTGAGCGAACATCTTGCCGATCATCAATCAGATCATTTCTAAACTCTTATCCGCCAAAATTAAACGGAGCACGTCCATGGTTTCGAGGGTGTGGCATCAGGTTCGCCGCTCCCCTGCTTGAGATTACGGCATTCTTGGAGATGAAGAACCACTTTGAACAGCATCTGGAGGTCTGTTGTATGCTTTCAACAGATTTTCTGAGAGGGTCGGCTTCCAATCCAAGCCATGCAAGTCTGTCTTGTCGTATAAAATGTATCCAGGGAGACAGTATCTCAACAAACGTGAGATACTGAGGCATAAAATGTATAAAAATGCTTCGAGCAAGTCAAAACTGCTTAGTTTTGGTAGTATAAAATGTTGGATGATGGTCACGGCATTATCCAACCAGCAAGCATTTTGTCATAAGCCAGTTCAGAAATACGCTTAAATTTTCACTAAAAAAATCTCTTGTACTGTTCTTAAAAATTTCTCCTCAGCAAATGCTAAAAAACAATGTGTGCTTGGGAGATATTCTATGTATTCTCCTTAGCTATATTTCCAAATGCAAGATTTTGCAATATGGAAGTCACAGGAAATCTTACGTCTATATTGTTGGGCAATTCAAAATGAATCTGCAATTGTCCCACTACGGTTGCAAAGGAAACGAGTCTTACAAACAGACCAGCAGTCCGTTTGTTATGGTATTTTTTGCCTGACAGCTGGTTGGTTGGTTATGGAGAAAATAACAATAAAGAAGTCTATAACTGGAAAGTACAATGGAGAAAGTCGAGCAACATGAAATAGAAGTTGCCAAAGCGTAGCGTAGCAGTTGATTATGAATGTACCTAAATGCTGTCCTAAAAGAGATAGCAACTTCTCCATAGCTCTATCAACTTCTCCATTTAAAAGCTGATGCTGCATGTTTGCAGAAAGTCCTAGAAAAGCATCAACGACAACCTACCCAAAATTTAGTTAGTTCAATTAGCATATAAGTGACGCTCTACAATAAGGGAATAACTACTCTATACGAATGCATACAAGTGATGCTCTATAATAAGGGAATAACTACTCTAATACGAACCTCCCCTCCGTCTTGGCAGCAAAAAAGATTCTGACAAAGCACCTTGAATTGATCCAAGTAACGAAAACTCTGCTGTTTTGTACAAGAAAGAATATAATCTGTTCTGCGAGTCAAATTCCCTCATAGGATAGCTCTTCTCAAATATATTATTTGGAAACACTGTTTTCCAAGTCAAAAGAGGAATGTATTCCCATGTGAACGACAAGGCGCAAGAGACCAAAATATTGTTCCATTCACAGTAAGAACATTAATGAGTGCCAACTGCCGTTAGAACAAGTCAGGAAAAAATTAAGTGATACAAGCATATGCAGGTACTCACTTCTTCGTTTCATGTGATTGAAATAGTACCCTCTCTTTCCGATTCTTAAATTCCCACCAAATAGAAAAAGAACAAGTCCCACCAATTTGACTTGAAGAAATTGTATAGAACACCATTTTAAGCATTCCTCGTTTCTCAATTGTATCTGGAGAAGAATATCGTCCAGCTTGTTCATAAAGATCACAGAAATCTTCAAGGGATTGAAAGAAAAGCTACTCGCAAATGGTCATGTAATTTCCAAAATATATTTTCACCAACATATGAAACCACCTTTATATCAATGCACTGGAACAACTAAAAGCACTTACCTGGAAATATCAACAATGGTCACCAAAATTTGGTTGGATTATATTAAATTATGTTGAATCAAGTTGTTTATAAGATGTCCTCCAAATTTACTTATTTGTTCTTTATAGATTACTATGCCAAAATGCAAGCTAAATGACATAATTAAATGTCATTTTGTATACATTATAGAAACAAACAGAAAACTCATTAGAGACTTTAAACTTCTCCAGTGTCTATCATGAAAAGGTTTTATAGGAGGAAGAAATTTCTTTATCAATCGTTTAAAAATCAATCGACAGTCTCATTTATAAAGAACCAAATCAAGTAGGTTGAAGCAACTTAAGTAATATGCCCATGAAACACACTTCCATGTGCTCTTAAAAAATAAAAAAGCAGGTCAGAATAAAAGATAAAACTCATTCTCATATCATCAGAACATAGAGGACTAAATTTAATTGCCAAAGCTGCTTCTAGAGACATTTATATATCTTTGCTGACCATGATACACGCTATTTGTGGCATTACCTTCCGATGAAAGCTCTAAGATAACCATTCTGGAAGGGTTCGAGAAATGGTTCTAGAAATTGTTGGCCTTGCATTGATAGCCAAGAAGTGCACCATTTGGGCAGAACTGACCAATCCCTGCAGTTATTACAAAATTAATCCTATGGAGAAAGAAAAAATTCTGTCTACTGATTGATGAAAAAAGAATAAAAATACCATTTCATATCATGTTCTTGTACGACTCCTGAAGCACAGCATCTACAAATTTCCTGTCAAAAAGCTGATAAAGATACACCAATGATCAGTGCACACCAGTTTCCAAGACAAACGTCTAATTAACTGTCTATGCTTTTACAGTACATAAAAGAATTTACAGACCTCTTCAAGAACTATGTCTAAATATTCCACCTTCATCTCCGTCATCCTTTTCATCAAAATCATCAAAGAAATCATCATCATCTCCACCATGAAAATTCTTCTTTCCAATATCTCCATCTCCTCCACCAACTGCTGTCTGCAACACCCAAACGAAAAACAAAGAGCTCAAAGGCATTTCCAAACATGAGAAAGGTCGTGAAGTATTCATATCCACCCATTTGAGAAAAAGAATCATTATTATCATCCATATTACAGGAATATGAATCAAGCTTCGAACAAAATACAAGACATCTCCAAATATAGTTAAAAGGGAAGAAACCACTTAAATAAAAAAAGAAACTTCTGCATCCATTGTTTCTAAGGTATCATAAGGCAAATAGAGAAATTGAATCAACATATGAATGCCAACACTGAACTTACATCTAAGTTCTTCAGTTTCACAGCCTGCTCGAGCATCAACATTACAAGAATACCAGTGATGTCCGGTGTGCTCAGATCCAACCATTGTTAGGTCAACATGCCTCTTGAGAATCAGCATGGCATTGAGCCAAGTGTCATGATTATGCCGACCACCAAATTGCAGGAAGCTGTCACATGCAGCGCTTGCTCCTATGGGAGTAACCTCCTCATATGGAGGACGCATGCATCCCAAAACTTAGCAGAAGATGGAAAGACCTTTTCATAGTATTTCAGACTATATCCAATTCCTAGGGTTCCCATTCTGACACCAGTTCATATGGATGCTTCCGTCCCTTGAGGCATGCGTGATGAGAAGAATTGGATGGTTCTTTTTCTCTCCATAGAACTGAAGAGGATCCTAACTCTTCCCATACACTATAAATAACATGACCAAATTCGGATCCCTTCATCATTCTGTTATGTGCCTTATCATGGCTTTCCATGTGAAAGCCTTGACAAAAGCAGTGATACATAGTACCTAAACAAATTCTATATAATCAAAATACCATTATGGTTATCTCCTAACTCCACAACCATCTACGCTTCATCAAGCACTCAAAAGGATAACCTAATCATAAAACAGCAGGATGAACTAACAACAATTTCTGATGTTCACCTCCAGAAGATCACTGCACTTACCTGGACTCATAACATGATCATCATCGTCCAAATCTTTGAATAGCATGGGATAGCAATAGCAGTTACAACTAGAAGAACGAATCAAGATACTTACAGCATACCAACCCCCTCAAGTCGGTGCCGAATTCCTTACCAACGCAAAACTTGGACAAAGAAAAAACAAAGCACGTATAGTTCGCTAGGAAACAAGAAAAAATTTACCGATCTGACTTGTCGCGAAACTGATGAGCAACAACAAGATTTTCTTGGACATGAAAAGAAGTCTATAAGTAGGAAACAAAGAATTCACCCAAGAAAAAGGAGCGAGCAATTCTTATTCACAGGCGCTGAAAACAAGAAAAGAGAGGACCAAAAGACCGATGGAAACGTCACCCTAACATGCCTAATTTCAGCATATTGAAGACAAACATGAAGAAAGAATCAATTTATCTCCATACCTCGGGGCTGGGCCTCGTCGTCTTCTGCGACAGATCAAGCTTCGATTTCTCCAGCGTTACCGAGCCGAAGGCCCCATACTTCCCCGCTTTCATCACCGGCATCACGACCCCGGAAGTCGCGGCCGACGAGGAGCAAGAGGGCGGCCCGACCTCGGGCGACAAAGAGAAGGACCGCGCAAGCGCGCCCCTGCAGTCGGGCAACAAGGGCACGCCGGAGGCGGCGATTCTTGGGGCCGCCAGGGCCTTCCTCGGGCCGAGGCCGACCGGCGGGAGGGAGGCGCATTTACGATGAGAGGCGAGGTGGGAGCAGTGGAGAGCCATGAGACGCAGCGGCAGCGGCGGTGTTGGATTGGAGGCCGGCGTGCGAAGAAATAGCCTCCACCACTCGCTATCCCCCTTTTATCCCCTTCCCTACCCTCCTACCTATCCTTGTCTTGTTGCCTTCCTCCTATTCGTCGACCCGCTCGTGTGACGTCATTGGCGTTTGCTTCACACGAGCCTTTGCGAACGGAATGGAGTTCGGTGGGCTGGCCGTTATCGTTCGGTTCGGTTCGGTTCAATTCTGTTTTAAACCCACCCAAAGTCGATTCATCCGATTCAAATGTTAACTTGAAATACGTTATGTTTAAAACAATCAAAGTGAATAATAATATTTAAAAATCATCAAAAACAATATGAATATGCCCAAAGTACATCAACAAATGCATCGATTAAATGTTATTATGAATAATAATATGCAGATCTTTTTGTATACAGTTAGCGAAACGAGTCAAACCTCCCAAGTCGACCACAATTTTAGGCCGTGGGATCATGATCCAATGGTGTATAGACAGTATGCTTGGCCCGTCAGGGAAAGTACCAAAGTAAACGCTACAAACATACAACAGCAATGTTAAAAGAACACCCGACTATTCATGGTCTTCCTATCCTATCCAGAAACACATGCTTACATATCATTCTCAGTGAACTCTAGGAATTCTAAGGAGTCGATTAACACAGCACTAATAACTTTAGACGATGATGTAAAAATGTTCGATACAAACGAAGAAATGACAGAGATTTAGTTCTTATCTGATTTTTCTAGTCTGATCCTCTGTTTGGTCAAACCACATCCTCACACAGCCAAAGTTGATCACCATTTCAAAGTGCTGCTTCATATAACATGTTCTCCAATCATGCAAGTCCCAAAGTAAACATCAAAAGTTAAGAGCATTATTATGCCCATATTTTTAGAGGATTAATGTGTAAGGAAACATAACTTATGATGCCACACATGACAACAGTAACAAATCTGTACTGAGTAGTTGCAACAATACCTCATCAAAGGGGTCTCAAAGTCTTTTAAGAAAATTTACGTACGAACTCTTGGCCATCAGGATCAGTAGTTGGAGGGGGTGATGACATCATCAATCTTCAAGATCATTTTCACCACCTGTGTTGCGAGCAAGATTTGTTGCTGTTTCCCGATCAGCGTCTCAAATACATTTTGCTCTTGCATGTTAGTTGTTCCTACGTCGTTGCAATCGATGCCACAATATGGATTGTTCTCCTGAACCAACCAGGAAAAGTTAAATAAGACGAACCGATATGTAAAGCATACAGCTACGTATATACTTTCATAAAAAATATTGTAGATAATGATGGGTAAACTATACAATAATGGAAAATTTTAAGATGGCATTTTGGTATCCAAAGTGTTCAAAGAAATAGCAAACATATAAGAGATCAATAAACACATGCCAGTCACTCTTCCGGTAAGCAATATCTGGAGAACTGTAACCATCAGAATTCAACATCCTCCAGTCAACACATGTCATCAGATAAAAGTACAGAAAGCTCAAGTATCAAAATACCTTGATTTGTTGAGATTTGACTGCAGTCAGAGTATCGATAGGTGGAAGACCACTGTTCTCCGCAAGAGCCAAGGGAATAGAATCTAAAGCTTCAGCAAACGATCTGATGGCATACTGAAACATGGAAAGATACGAAAGATCCGATTTTACACCTTCTAGTGGATAGTCCCTCGAAATGATAAAAGCAATTTACCTGCTCAACTCCGGGATACCTATCTGCAGCAGCTTCAACAGAAATTGAGCAAGATATCTCGGCAGAGCCACCACCATAAACAATGGAGTTGTTACGAATCAAATTTCTTGCCACACATAGTGCATCATGGATACTACGCTTGGTTTCCTCTATCATCATTTTGTTACCTGTAACGTCACAATAAAAGTTCACAATACATTTCATCGAATGTGCATTTTCTGTTTCACAACTTAGTTGGCAAATAAATCAATTGTCTTTGATGCTTAAATAAAGTTTATCGAATTATAGATAGGAACTAAACGTCAGCTAGAGCAAGTAAGCATGCTGTTTAAAATTCTCATACAATGCTTGCTACAAGAATTCATTAACAAGTATTTTTCCAAGATGGAAACAGAAAATTTTGTAAGGATATTATTAGATTTATAAATTATATTCTACACCAAATTTAAATCCTACCAACAATATTATCCTGATAGCTTCTGCAGATTATCATAATATTTGAAAAATGGAATAGGTACATCTCTTGCTAAGGAGAGATAAATTATAGAGCATTAAGCAATATAACAGCCACAAAGAAGACACTTAAAAATCATGACTATAACAGGCATGAGAGTGTGCAAAGCACATCTAGGAAAGCCTTTTTTTCATGTGAATCCATGACAGCTAGAAAGCAATGAAGCAGACATAATGCTGCCAAAAGGCCCTCCCACATCGATAAACATAATTCTTAATGATAAAAAGCTACAAAATAGAAGTTATGAAGACCCCACCTAGAGCTAAGCACTCTGGAAAGAAGAGTCTGGTAGAATGTACAACCAGTATGCGTAAATACGGACTATTAATCTACCAGAATGTATGACAACAAAATATAGAAGCAGTTGTAACAAGGATTATAAAACCATACCCCCATGAATAAATATTGTTACAGCCCTGGAGTTTGCACATTTTTCAATATACAACATTCTGTCCTTTGTGGTTCCAAATGATTTTTCCCTAACCAATCCAGCCTGGTCAGTAACGCAACAGAGAATAGTTTATTAAGCTCTCATGTATAAAGTACATAATCAAACAAATATATTAAGATTAATTTGAATTTGAATTTGAATGGATACAGGGAAGCAACTAAATCTTATATCCCTATGGTTTTTACATGAGAAAAGAAAAATAAAAGAAATAATCTAAATGTTGAATATGTTGATTACACCTTAGACTAGCACCTAAGCTGGTACCATATGAAACTTTACAAGTTAGTGAAAAGTTGACAAATAAAAATAACGTTTCATTAGCTTGGAATTTAACGTTGCTCCACATAGTAAAGCTTGTTATATACCTTACCTTGGTAAAGCTTGTTTAAGGGGATCCCTTAGGTTGCTCACCATAAATGATTAAATTGCAACAGGTAACCAAGTTGCACTTTCTGAGTTTATGGCTATCGCACTTTTGCCTAATCATCTATAAGTTTATGCTATGAACTTTAACACATCAAGATCAGATCGACAAATTAACATAAAGCTATTATCTTCTGTGAAGCCTTCTTGAGTATGATTTTCACTCTAGGGGAAATCATAGATGACAAAAAAGTTTAAATGACAATGATGGGTCCCAATGATAAATGCTATTTGAAGCTAAACATCCTATAAGACTGTAACATAGTACAAAAAATAGATGCAGTATTGTTCAGAATCTTTTGAGATCCAAACACAGTGAAAATATGCTAAAATATTTCTAAGATCTTCACTTTCTTACTCACTATGATCCTATGAGGGGAAAAAGAAAGGTGAAAGGTCATATATACAATTGATACAAATATTCACACAAAATATGGAAAACATTGCCATTACGACTCTTAAAGAAAATAGGACTCTACTGACATGGTTCTACTTTGCCATACTAAAGGAAGAAAGCATCAGTTTCAAGACTTTCTTTCTTTGTCATGCAAGTATGATGAAGATAAAGTTGATGAGACAAAGCGAGGTGAGATCACGCACCGAAAGATGGAACAGTATGATGAAGAAAGAAGAAAGGATGGGCTACACACTGATGACGACGTCGCCGTCGGGGCTCTGGAGCATCTTGTCCATGCCCTTGGGGCCGAGCGAGGTCCGGAGGATCCGCGCCACCGCCTTCACGCCCGCGATGTTGGCCTTCTGCGCATCCAAGCCGCTCAGCCGGGCCTTCTTCTCCTGTTCTTTTATGATGATGAACGGCCGCCCGAACTCGTCGAACGCCAACGTCATCTCCTCCGCCTCCTTGTCGTCCCTGCTCCAGTTGACAGCAGTAGTCGCAGTAGTGGATTCCAGAGGCAACCACCACCTTCGCTTTACTATATATCAGTTGGGAGAGTATGGTTTGGACACTAGAGAGACATGTGGTCCAGTAAAGGCTATGTTTTCGCTCTTGTAAAAGTTACTGGCTCAAATGGAACGAAATGAGAAACGGAATTAATCCCTCATCAAAAACACTAACAAAAGTGATTTGCTTTTAAGATTTAGTTTATGCTCTTGTAAAATTTCTAATATCATTTTTTATTCTTATAAATTTGATATATATATATATATATATATATATATATATATATATATGTGTGTGTGTGTGTGTGTGTGTGTGTGTGTGTGTGTGTGTGTGTGTGTGTGTGTGTGTGTGTGTGAAAAATCAACGGAAGAACGCATGGTTGAAGTCACTCGTCAACCATTGTTCAATTACAACAACAACAATACAACAAGAGAGTTGTAATTTACCATTACAATCTCTATCGTGTCAAACATATGCACATACACAAACCAGGTAAGCATTCATACTGAATTGCACAAAGAAATTATACAGGGAAATTATCGAATGAATCATGTGGATCAAATATCCAACTTATTCTGTATAGATATGACAGCAAGTGCTCACAAAAAAGAATAATCATTAGAGGACAGAAGCTTACAAAGTTCTATTTTCTTCAGCATAATTCTTTTGAAAGCTTCAGTACCTGAAATATAATCTGAGGGCAAGAGTAATGAATCGTGTATTAATATATAAAAAAAGATCATGCTTCTTCATTTCAGCACGGAAATGTCCCTGTTAATTTGATATGATCAAGAGTTCGTCGGAGGCCATACTGCAGAACTGCACGGTTACCAGCTCTGAAACTATCTCCATATGCTGGTGACGTGTCTGATTCGATCTGGTGCTTAAAAAAGTTGCCCAGTTTTCTCTCGAACTGAAACCTGGAACCCTTTTTCGATGTTGTCGATGCCGAAGAGGATGAGGTGGATGCAACATTATTGCCAGACCCTGAGATGATCTGAGAGTCCAGCCACATGTGTGCCAGAACCTGACAGATGCCTTCTTCAATTTCTTGGCTAAGAGAACGATATCCTGTAAGACAATCAGAAGATTATTTAGTAAAATTAATAGAGAGCAAAACTGAACCAATGCACATGTTGTGAACTACATGTCAAATGACGAGCTATTTTGTACTTGAGATTTCAATGCCTTAGATGAATTATGAAATTTTTTATTCATAAATTAATATTTGTTTGTGGTTGGTGGTGAAAAAATGATTTGTCTTCTGCAGTATGGAGATGCTGATTATTTTTCAAGAATTTCGACTGATTGGACAACCTAATACGATTCAATCCCACTGCTGTTTAACTCAAGAGAAACATATCATACAACAGAACATACTAAATGGGTGGCAGTAAAACTGAAAAAAAAATTTGCTTCGGCAACTTTACACCAAGATTGATCAGTTCCATGCTACAAGCCACTGGGGAAAAAGAGAAGACATCCAACTGTTCAATACTGGGACATGGTCGCTTGAATAAATCATGATTTTAAAGCAAGTCACGAGTTTGAAAATGCTCGACTTTAAAACACAATAACTCATAGCTAGGGGAATTAGCATTTCAGAAGTCCTCATTTTTGTCCAAGAGAATTCATCACCCTTTAAATTTACACCCCACCCGGATCAACCTAGGACAAGCAGCCTGGTCGAGCATATCCCCAAGAAATGTTCCGACAACCACTCAAAAGTCGATTATGAGATGGCCATTATCTATCAGACTAATAATCATGACCACGAGAGGAACCAGCAAAATATATATCGGAAAATTTATCTAAAAGCCTCTTTTAATCCAACAAACCAATTCTGTGGGGTTTGAGATGTTGAAAGTTGAAACAATAAAGTTCTCACACTAATACATGAAATCAGATGCTAGCTACTAATCTCAAATGGGAAAATACTCATACAACAGAAAACCAAAAAGATCAATAGACAATGAGAACAAGAAAGTCAATAAGAAAAACATTTCAAACTAGAGAAGTACCTTGGAGCCGAAGCCATGCATGCATCATCTCATGAGCTAAAATAGACCCAGTGAGCAGTCTGCATAGATGAGAATTCAAGAATGTATTTTTAGAAGTGATTGCAAATTATATCACCGCTAGATCTCGAAAATTGATAAAAATCTTAGCATTAATGCCAAGATTTTAGCTAGAAGTAACTCAAACATTTGGCAACATAAAAAGTTCGAGCTATATTCGAAAAGGTAGACACCAACTTTAGTAGGGACTAAAATCATTTCTGATGCCAAGAATAATTCAAGTAACTAAACAATACCTTGGGAGACCATACAAAATAAGAATCGCAGTTACTTCACATCGGCGAGTAAGTCTACATGGCTCTGTTTTCATGTTCATTATTTTGTTTCCAGCTCCAATTCTTGGCCTCCTTAAAATCTGGATTTGGCAATCCAAAGTTGTTTAGACCAATAGATCTAAAATGTAAATAAGAAACACAATCTCAACAAACATGACATTCAAAAATAGATGATGAAGATTTTCACCCTGCTGACAGTTTGCTCCTCAGATAGACAAAGGCCTCTTGTTTCTGGGAGGTGATGATGCCCCTACACCCATGGAAAGATAAATTACCAATTCACTAGTAAAAATGAAGCATTAATGATGAAACTTTTGATGCAATTGTCTCACATTTTTCTCTCCTTCCATGGCCTCATTTAGAGCTTGCCTCTCAACAAAGATCAAGGGAACCTGCTGTCCGATTTTCATATTTAAACCTTCATAAAATTCCTGTATGTCAAGGTACAGAGGTTGGCATTCATTTGTATCCATTACTGCAGAGTCCAGACACTCCAGGCAGAGCATCCTCCCATCATCCAGAGTGACATATTTTGCGTCTCTGGGCTGGAAAGCACAAAAACAAGAAAGAAAGAGCACCACACGGTAAAAAGGTGATGCATGTAATTTATAGAGAAGTAAACCGATTGTTTAAACTTTAAATCACATGGAGAGCCATCTGGATGCATTATCAATTCTGCAAAACCTAGAAGATGATATTGAAGTTCTAAAACCAACCTCCATTCGTTCACAACTGCAGCACCTGGGTGTACCATCCATTTCATGTGAAGGACAGTACTTCTGCAACCAGAAAGGAAGAGCCCTGTACTCGATAAAGCCATTCATATTTGTGGGAATCTGAAAAGGAGTTCAGATTTATAGATTAAACATATGCCACAAGTTCAAAAAAGAAGTGATTAATAAGAACACCCTACCCTGGCATTCCTTGATGCAATTTTAAATTCAGACTAAAGAAATTCAGCTACAAATTCAAGTGCGTTCCAGGTCATGAAATAATGAGCTTCTAAAGTTATTAAATCTATAATTTTAATAATAAAAGATTAGATATTTTCAACATCAATGAGAGAGCATGTTGTATTGCTGTTGTTTCATTGAACAAAGTAATCTTGGTAATTAATATCTATTAGTAACTTAGATACAATAAGTCAGAATCATTTGACACCTGCATAATCAAATGTTGCCAAAATCCTGTCAGACAAAGAAAAATTATCCTTTGTTGCAGTAAGGTCAAAATACATTACAGCATTAAAAATGCTTTCCAATTTGTAATGACCACCACAAGGTCCTCTTGACGTTTTCTAAATTTATAGTAAGCACTTAAAAGCAATATATTGTGATCTGATGTTAATCAACAGTGCACCAGTGTATCAATAATATCTCAGACAACCTGACAGCCTTCCAGAATGCAAAAACTGCTTCAATTCTATGGTCTTTCAAGTTTCAAGTACATAATTAGCAAGATAAGCACTCACAAATTGCTTGCAGACATCACATTTTGGGTGATAAAGTTCCTTGTAACAAGATTTATGGTAGGGGTACTTTCCAGACATGGAGAACTGTTCCAAAAAGATGGCAAACATTAGACTTGATCTTAATTTCTGACAAAGATAATTCATTTTCTCCTTACCTCATAATCAGATATCGTTTGACTACAGGCATGGCAGCGAAAACATTCTGGATGCCAATAAGCATCCATGCAACTAAGAAAGCGTCCATGACCAATCTCAGTATTACATCCAGCACATATCCTATAGCAAAAACCAGAAAAGTTCTGAATGATAAAAAGGAGACCATTACTACATTGAACATAGATAATAAAGTTTTTTGCATTGGAGTTATAATGCACAGTACAATATGAATAAAATACATTGCAGCAGATTTACCGGATAAAATCTTTTTTATCATGGAATTTAGATATTATTAAATAAGAGAGTATCATCAAGCCTGTCCATATACATAGTGACCATGCAACAAGAGGAATTTTTCCCCCTCAAAATTAAGATTTGCTAACTGCTTGATCAGTTGATAAGAGTCTTGGACACCTGCCATAACAAAACTATTATTTCTGATAATATCTAGCAATGTTAACCAGCTAACTCAACAGGACCGTCGATATTAATAGCTCCGATTTAAAGTATGAATCACCATCCTTATAGTCAAAAAGGCTAAGAATGATTGCAGCATTTTGTCATTGCAAGATGATGCTTTAATTCTAAGGGTAAAGGAAAAATAAGTTATGTGACACATTTTCTGAACAATTGATGCAGTGCTTTGAGTTTTTGGCATATGAAGATTGGAATGAAATCTTAGTTTTTGACATGGAATCTTAAAATTCATAGAAAATGTACATTTTCTTATAAAAGGATCATAAGATTGTAAACAGCATATATGTTCAAGCACAGAAAACATGTAGGCTATTAAAGTATCATGCAGATACTGCAATTTATTTAAAAGGTATCAATACTTTGAAGTGTCACTAACAAGCAATACAAGTTATCTGGCAGAAAATGCGGAAAGCTCGATGAATATAGAATTATGTGTCAAGTTCTGCAATGGAACCAGTTTAATAAACTATACATGCAATAATAAGGATTCTGTTGAATTTTCCCCATAATTTCATGAGATCAAAAAGTTTTAGACGAGGTAACTGAGATATCAGATGCCGTGGGAATTCTGTAAATGGTGAAAATCATTACATGTTCATGTAATTACAGCTCGTGAGTGAAAAAAAAAAGTAAAGTGTTATCTTCAACGCTTTTTCTTTTAACAAGCGCAAACTATTCCGTGTGTATGACAGAATATTACAGATAACTTCTTAAGCAACAGCAGCATAGCACACAAGGTTTCCACCAATTGCAAGGATTGAAAAAGGTCAATGAATTAATATTTGTCCTAATAGCAAAGAGGCTGCTTTTACAAATAAATCCTAGTCACCACTCTTTAAACAAGAGCAATAATATTAATAAATACAAAAGAATTTGGTATTATCACTAACTCCTAACGATAAAAGATGATGAACAATTAGACCTTAGCATTTAATAATAAAGATAGACACTAATGTGAAGCGAAAATCACCTGAACCCTGACGAGAAGAGTAATGGTGCTTGTTGAAAAGCATGACCATTTTCTCGAGGAGGGGAAGCTGCATTAAGACTTTCTTGCAAAGCTCTTGCAAGTTGTTCATCTTCCTCCAAGGTAGATGCATTTTCTAATATAGAGCAACAATTCGTCAAATGCCAAACATAGTTAGAAATATGATTCTTACTAAGGCTTCAATATTGTAAAACTAAATTTTTTTCCAAGACAAAATTTGAAAAATCAAACAACCAAAGATGTTCTAAACTTTAAGCACTATGTAAATATATAAAGAGATCATAGAGGTAAGAATGTTCGATGTTCTAACTCTGCCAAAAGCATTCCTATCAGCCAAAGCAGGTTGAAGATACATAGCCTAAAAAGATAGGCTAAACTATATGGCATTTCGACTGAAAAAGATGATACTATTTCAGTTAGTTGAGAAACATGAACTCGTCAATACAGACAAGACACCGAGAGAGTCCAATATGACATGATATATATAATGAAGGCAGTACAATCTGGCACATGTAAAACATCAACAATATATTTGGATCTATGATATAATACATGACAAGTCTTGGCATCCAATTAAATAGTCTCAATATATGTCCATAAATGAAAACTAATGGGAATAACTAATAAGTAATTAATGACTATTGCAACTTTACTCATCAAGAAAGGAGTTAATTTTGTAACAGTGCCCCAAAAAATAAAGAGAAATTAATAGAAATTATAAGGTCATAAGATGGACTGGCCATTTAACTTTTTCATATCGACAACATAATGGTAAAGAATAATACAAAAACATAGAAATGATTTACAACAATATTAAGAGTGTTGAGAATACCAGGGCCATATAATACAAAAACTTTGTCTATAGTTCTATAATAATTAAAGAATGTCTTTAACTATATCACAAAGAAATAATCACTTTGATGCAGATTAGAGTTTCCATGGTTATCAGAAAGCAATGTGATCTTGCCAGTCACAATTATTTGAACATAAAAGAAAATAAGAATAAAAGGCTTGATGCAGATTAAAGCTTTCCATGGCTATCAAAAACCAATCAAGCTTGTTAGGATCATTTTAACTGCTGTCAGTCTTTTTTTTCCCTTTTTCCATTCTGAAAAAGCCTTTCAATGAAAAAACAGTTTTCTAATGCATTTTTTGTTGAGAGAGAGAGAGAGAGAGAGAGAGAGAGAGAGAAGCAGAAAAAAGTATAAACATTACAAAAATTATGGAATTCTGAATAAATATGCAAGAAAGAAAGGTGTTGATGAATGATTTTGTAGCAAAACAAGTTATTATCTGGACATGAAAATAGCATAGAACTGACCAGTTGCCTTTGCCTTCTTTTGTTCTTCTTCTGATAGGGAAATTGCAATAGCACGGTCCACATCTTCATTTTCATACTCTGACAGAGCATCCTGCACACATGATATAAGATATTATCTTAGCTAACTTTTTCTAATTTGGAATAATATAGAAAGTCTTGACTATTTAACATAATACACCATTAAAAGAATATCTAATTGAGAAAGAAAATACACTTTCTGTATAAACTTGCAAAAGCTGTTATATTATCAAAAGTCAAGTGAAACATTATATATATATATATATATATATGTATGTATATATATATATGTATGTATATATATATATGTATGTATATATATATATATATGTATATATATATATATATATATATATATATATATATATATATGTATGTATGTATGTATGTATATATATATATATGTATGTATGTATATATATGTATATATATATGTACATATATATATGTACATATATATATGTATGTATATATATATATGTATATATATATGTATATATATATATGATATTGCATGGCACAGAAAACACAGGATATATCATCATGACACTGAACATATGCCACAAAAAATGAATTTGTGGAATATGATCAAAAGTGACACTGAACATATGACACATGTCTCTTGTACATTGCACTAGATCATAACTCTTTTACTGAAAAGAAATGAAATGCAGAGGAGCATAAGTTATATTTAGTATTTACTAAATACTAAGGGATCCACTAAGCAGATCATTTTTCCCTTTAGGCATGTGACAGTTGGATTATACTAAATTTTCCTTCTTACACCCTTCACCCAGGAAAGAACTGCAATGAAGATATCATATTTCCAAAAAAAACTTCCAACTTAAAGCAGTCCTTGAAAATGTAAAGAAGATGAACAAGCAAGTCTAAAGCATTGCAATTACCCAAGAACTGGATTGTTCATTCCAAACTCCAAAATCACCATAATTTCCATGATATTGTCCTTCTGAAACTTTATGGCTGGAGCCTTTAAAATATCTGCTCAGCCAACTCATAATGCACTATGTTATCTGAACATTCCTGCTTTTAATTTACCTGCATATCCAATCAGCATTGGATATATAACTGAGTAGAACATGTTAGAAACATTAAAATACACAAGAAACATAACAGAATATGTGTTTACTCATACTTCTAAAATTTGGTGACAGAATAATAATATCTTATGATGTCCAAGTACCTGAAAATGTAAGAACATCAGTTGTCGACTCATACTGTATAACAGTAGTTGTTGGAAACAGCATATACCGAAAAATTGCATGGAATAAAAATACCAAGTGATATTGAGATTGAGACCTAATAAGTTCGTAAAAAGTTCACTAATTGCAAATGTAACTGTGTTGAAATACCCAGACAGCCTCGTATTGTAGAAAGTTATGAACAATTACCCTATTGTGACATTATGTAAAAACCAAGCCACTTACTTCTCCAGTCTAACATGAAATATATCACAGAGAAGGTTCCTTTTTCTTAATCTATCACAGATCCTATAAAAAAATGTTTGTCTTATCCTGTGTTGAAATACCCTGACAGCCTCGTAGTGTATAAAGTTATGAACAATTACCCTATTTTGACATTATGCCACACATTATGCAAAAACTAAGCCACTTACTTCTCCAGTCTAACATGAAATATATCACAGAGAAGGTTCCTTTTTCTTAATCTATCACAGATCCTATAAACATAAATTCCTTCCTAAATCCTGATGAAATACCTGTGCCTCTGAATGTTCATCTTTGAGTCTAGACTATTGAGGCATGATGTGGTTTGTTCAAATTGCCTCTTTTCTTTATAACCTATCAATTCCATATGTGCTCCACACAAAACAACAGTATCAACATCATCCACTGAAAGGGATATATCAGATGACATATTCTGAACAAATCAGAAACTAGTGACTTAAACAATCAAAACCAAGATCAACAAGATGGACACACATATCAGACAACAATCACTAATAATTTAAGCACAAAGCATTGCATATTGAAGAATTCAATCATCATCAATCACAATAACAGAACTTGGTAAGTATATCATAACAATATTGCAAAACATAGTAATTTCATAAGAAATTATTTACAAAAAATCCAGCATAAAGCAAACTTCTATAACAATCTAAAAATAATTACCAATATTTTGTATATAATTTAAACTCAACTAAGAATATCCATAAGAGATAGATAAGACCATTGTAGCGACACGGAAGGTCCCAAGTCCTATGTTTTGAGCAAGTAACATTAAATTACATGACCACATACAAGGAAGTAAGAAAGAAGCAGAATTCCTGTTAACATGAATAGAACAGGTGTTTGATCTGAAAAATAATTAGCAGAGAGAATGATCATAACCAAAATAGCATGAAAAGTTTATTGGCAAACTAATCAAGCAAAACAAAGTAAATGCATGCAGTGTTTTGATACAAATATCTCTAGTTCAAATTGGTACAGAGAAGAGGACGTGTTATAAAAAAAGGAAATATATTGCTGTTGAACAGACTGACTAGAGCTTTTAGTTCAATTTGGTACATAGCTTGACAGAATACATGGTATATAGACCATGCAGATTTATGAACAAATCTAATATGGAACCATAACCTAGAAGCCTAGCCATCTACTGGGTGGCTCTAGAAGACTATTGGTTATTCATTCCATACAAGGCTGTCACCCTTTCTTCCTGCTACATCATATTTTGTACCTGTGCAACTCATACTCCCTTCATCTTGCTAATCTTGTAACACGTCAGGATATTCCATTTCAATTTTATGTACAAGTTTTCGTTGATTGGAAATCAAGGATTTAAATTCGCAAGTTAAAGCCAGTCATGACAAAGTGAAAAAAATAAATAGAGAGGGGGAGAGAGACATTAGACGGCACAAAACTGAAATGATATAGTCCTCTCCAGTCATTGGCAAGTTCTACAAAAGAGCATACTGTTAACATGAGATCAGAGACAAATGCACGTTAGAAGAGGCATTCCTATGGCCTTATCAAGTGCTGATTTATCCAAGTTATTGGTACACACCAACAAAGAGTTATAATATTCTTCCTCGAACTAGTGATCAGCATCTGCCAAGATTTGAGGGGGAAAACGGCTTTTATTGTGCTTCTAGGGTGTTGCACATCGAAAGGCAACAACAATCCAAGAATCAGACGATGAAAACACGATCAAGTCATCGGCGTAGCTTCGATGCAAAGCCCGGAGTATTCTAGTCCAAGGTAATCGGGGGATTCACGGCGTAAGATGCGGGCAAAGCACGCAGATCATTCGTCGTCGAGCTAATTTACCGGTTAGGGTTTCGCCTTGAGTCGAAACATCAATGTTCAAATTGCAGCGGCGGACGGAAGAAGCAGGGAAAGGAGAGGAGGAGAGAAGAGGAGCCTGCGGCGGCGGAGAGAACCAGAGTACCTTGCGAGGATCGCCAGCGGGGCGGAGTAAGGATCGGTGAGCCGGAGTCGTCCCGGCTTCCTCGGGCCGGGAGAGGAGATGCGCAGAGCTCACGTCCAACCGCAGCCGATGCGGTCGAGAGCCGCACCTCGCGTGTGGGTCCCGCACGTTAAGTTCGCTACAATCGATAGAGAGAGACAGGGGCTTGGGGTCCCACCCCACGAAGTAGGCCTGTAACAGACCGGCGCGGGTCACGGGAGGTACGGCCCTTTACATTTTCCATTTCCCGACCCCACCGACCCTTTATTTCTTTGTTTTGAGAGAACGTAATGGAGCACGTTAGTCTATCATTATCAGAGTCAAAACCGTGTCACTGGATCACCATTGAATCAATTAATCAGACAATGAATTTAATTTTTAATATAATATGTAAAATAAAATAAAACAAAATAATTATAAATAATATTATGTAAAATATTTTTGTATTTATACAGTAGTGACAACAACTAGGGAAGAAGAAATACGTTGACATATATAAATTTTTCTTTCCTCAAAAAAATATTTAGATTTATATTTTTAAAAATAAATATCTTTAATAACATATAAAGCATTGAAGGAGTTTAATTAGACAATCGAACTGATTTGAGGATCGAAGCAAAATATTACTTACTTCCACGATTCGAACACTGCTGAAATGTACGTCAGAGGCCAAAAGCTTTGTCTGCAAAGGCTTCCATGAGGTTGCTACAGATGTCGCAACTTCGTACCGCTGAGGTGCCAAGCTGCATTGCTCATCTTAAGTCCAACCAAATTTGGCCATGTAATGGAAAACGTAAATCCAACAAAAACAGTTTATAATCAATCCCACAGATTTTGTCTCATTTAAACCTGCTTCGACTGTCACAGTTCCACAATTAATTTGCCTGTTCCTTAAAGCAATTATGAACCAATGACATTTGCACCTTTGACATCAAAAAAGTATGCTTTTGCTCAAGTTTGTTATTTCTCTAAAAATAAATAATTTGGTGCTGTTGAAATATTCACACAACCATGGCAGTTCATTTGCTTGGACAGAGCATATGACATCTTAGAAAGAGTTGGTGTGATTCATCTTTGTTCTGAATAATCCCATATAAGTTTACAGGAATATGTGCTGAATAACCCAAGCAAAAAACACAAACAGGGTATTCAGAGATCACTGCTATGGTAATTCATACCTGAGGCAATGACACATCTAACATACAACTTGAAAATCCCCTCTGGTTGCCTCTCAAATGTACAGATTGGGAATGATTTTTGCCCGTTTGTGGCTTCATAAAAGATTATGAACTTTGTTTATGCTGGCATTCAATCCTTTGATTTCAGTACATTCCTTTGAAGACGGGATTAGTTCGGCATATGCTAGCTCCATATTCCTCGTATTCTGCTTTTGTGTGGCAAGCCTACATGAAAAAGGGAAGCATCCAATTTAAATCCACAATGCAAGGAAAAAAATTCAGTGACGTAAAAATAATGATTACAATTACAAATGTCTTGAGTATTAACTAAAAGACTGTACCTTCTGATCTATTCTTATAAATGTTTGAGGTCCCAAAGAATCATTCTGAATGAGCTGATATGGTGGTAAGATTGTATCAATTTTTAGGATATAGTAAATTTGGGCTTCTGTTGTTTGAGATCATACATATATGTCATATCGATAACTTGAATATCTGCTTTAGTTCTACAATTCATACTTTAGTTCAGAATTTTCAGGATCATTCTGAACTAAAGTAAATCGTTCTAAAGTAAATCACACACTAGTTCAGAAAGATCCTAAAAATTTACAGATATGAAACCTAAAGTAAATCATACTTTAGTTCTACAAATCATGGTCAACCAATGGATTAAAAGTGTATTTGTACTTGAATATCTACTGAATCCAATGCTTTGTCATACATACAATGCAAAGATTATAAATCACTTGATAAACATAATATAGAGTTTGACACTTTTACTCACTTAAATGAGAGCTTTTATTCTCCTATTTTAGCTAGTTAGATAATTGCATACATTAAGTTGAGTTCAGAATTACCCCATAAAATTCAGAAGTTGATGCAAGCACAGAACCTCCAAACCAAACTGCATATCTCTGAATAGGATGGCTGACAACATTCACTTCAATGGGTTGAGCCTAGAGTCCAAACAACAAAAAATTAGCCCCCTATACAAGTAGCTGAAGAAGATTGAATTTTATTAGACTACTTACTTTTACATCTTTGAATTGGGCTTCAGATGTGACAATCCGTGCATCCACTATCCTTTTCAAATCTCGTTGCAGTCTTCTATGGAAGTCCTTAAACATGGTTGATCCCCCAGATAACACTATATTCTGAGACAGTAACATGAATGTATGATGGCTAGAAACTGGGAAGTTAAATTGTGAAGCCACAATATTTGAACACTTGCCTTATATAGAGCCCTTCTGGTGTCAATTGGTGATAATTGAATGCACTTGTCAACAATGGCAGGTAAAGGAGTGGTAAAATCACTATTGTATATCTCAGGATGGAAGAAAATCTGCACATATAACAAACCAATTTTTGAAACAAACAGCAATAACAACATATGCTTAAGATGTAAATACAAACAATGGCAATGAACAAACAACAGTATGCTGTGAATGCAGTCCTGTTTTTTTAGTGAAAAAGAAGTGAACATATCATAAGAACTCCAAAATTGTATTGAAAATAGTAAAAGGATCAAAAAATTAAAAGTCCATGGAGTAACTTTAGCAACACATACAAAACAACTGCTCATTATCAGTAGGACTATTACCACAAAAACACATTATTCAAATTGTCCATAAGCTTTGAAAATTAATGTCAAATTTAAAATTTTGCAAAGCAGTTTGATCAGACTAAGCCAGAGGACAGCAAACAGAAGGTCACACATTCAACCCCATAGCAACAAAATCCTTTCCAGCCAAAATGGCCAGCAGATAATAGCACAAATGGGCTCCAAAAAGACTTCAAAAGGAAAGACTAAAACCCAAAAAAATTAGACAGTTGGCTATGGAGAAATTAAGACACCTGAAACGCCTGAGATGGAAAAAAATACATCCATCAAGTCATCTGTGGACAAAACTGGTAGAAGGTGATTACACATGCAAGAATTTATTCAGGTCTGATGAAGTGTACAGCATAAATATGTTTGTGCATCATTAATGATGATACCAGTTGGATGTAGCATCTACAAAGTTAGCGGAGAAACTAAATAATAAAATACCATCTTATCAAATAGCTTGCTTAGTGATCACGAGAAAGTTAGTTAAAGTTATGACACAAGCCTCTACCACAGCCCTTGATAAAGAAAAAGTGTAACAAGGTATTCTGCATTGTCAGTGCATATATTTGTAGCTCATATCTTTCTGGAGCGACCATGCCAAAATCCAAGCTTCATCACATCTTATACATCAAGGTAGTTATCTATTATTTCCAGATTCCAAATCAAAGATCATTTCAAGAAATTCTAACACTGATACCATAACAAGGTTAGCAATTTGAAGGAAACAAGACAGAGAAGAAATAATTTGAAAAAGTTACCTGCTTTGATACTATGATAACCCAAAAATCAGTTTAAATCACTTGTAAAAAGATTTGGTTGATAGCATTTCATGAAAGAGCAATTTAATCAATACCTCTACAACAGTTGAAATAAATCTAGTGAGGATTTCATATATCAAAAGACAATCTGCATGATATGAACAGATTATGACAATTTTTGTCAAGTTATTCATGGTAAGAATTGGTCTGAAAGCCAAAATCAATTAAAGTGGCAAGATAGCATTTATACCTCAGGACCAAGAAAACGCTCATATCCAACATCACAAGAGTATCGCACCCCAGTCTTTGGTTTAGTACCAACCCATTGCTTTGTATATTTACCAGGCTCTTTGTCATGCCTATTGAATTCCTGATATCATAAAATAAAATAATTAGTCATTGAAAACACAACAGCTAACAATTATTAGAATTTCTTATTGCTAAATCTATTGCCGCAGAATTCATAGCAGTTAACTAGATATCTCACACGAAGTTTAAGAATGAGAAAATCATAGAACACTATTGAGCTCCCACATCACATAAGCATGTTGGATTTAAATTGATAAGAAAGCCAATAACATGATTTTACTGACAATTAAATCTCATAAAGTAGTTAAATATATACTTAAAATGGCCACTTATGAGTGGATTTATTTTTACTGGATCATCTCTAGCTGTCTACTATCAAAAGGTTCCATCGAAAAACTTTTTGGGTTATAATTATATGAAAGATTTATGAGCAGTCCACTCATGAGTTCACTTACCGTTCAATAAAATCCACTATTGAAATGCAGACGTAATTATGGAGTTAATGCACGTCTTTTATGCTCTAAGATCTTGTTTAAATTAAAGATCATTTTACCCAAGAAACATTATAATCATGATGAACATATCTACATGCAGCAGACAATGTCCAAATGAAGTCTTTTAATTATAGTAATTTCCTTAAAACACCAGAAATGTGTAAACAGAAGTTTAATCATCCACAAAGCGGTATTCATAAAGAGAGTTGATACAGCATTAAGAAAAATTTACACGAAGCATCAAAAGCCAATATTTCCCCTTCCTGAGTTCAAATCATGTATTAAATAATAAATAGAAAGCAAATTACCTTTACAATGTCCGAACACGTGTAGCAATATGCTTCTTTGATCTTCCTTGCCACTTCAAAAGAATCTTCTGGTGGTATATGCTCACCCCTCTCCTATAGGAATGATTATAGCTAATCGTGAATACCAGGACATATGCCACAATGTGTGCTTCTTAAAACAGTGTCCAAATTCATGCCAAGCATTTTTGCAAAATAAAAATTCAAGTGGTTCTAGCTAAAACAATGGCCACACCTCATTGAAATTGAAAAATGGATACTTATGCTTAAGACACGAAGATTCTGAAAACAAAAAATTTACAATTGATGTGAATAACATAATTAAGTTTCCTTGACCTACCTACAAGTTTCAGTCCTTGATGACCGTTAAAGATTCAACATGGGCAAAAGTTTTCAAGCTTATCTTTCATGGTGTATGGCCCTTATCAAGACATTATTAGCACCTTCGAATGATGTCATCATTCAGCTTAGGTGGAACTCAGACATACCAACCCACCCCCAATAAATCAGAGAGAGTCATAACACTATTTAAAATTGAAGAAATCAAAAGGCCAAAGGTTAAGTCAGCATAACAAACAGTAATAGGTTTTACTACTGGAGGTGAGAGACTATTCAGCACCAAAAACTTCATCACAGGAAGACTGTGCTTCTCCAGATCCACCCAAAGACATGGTCCCAAATTTGTTTAAAACCGCTGGTCTCTGCATCTCCAGAAGTCTGCACACGTAGGACCTCTTGGCTTCTATCCTCCCCTCTTGAGACATTTGATAGTTACCTAATAAAATAGGTCATGCCTGTCTATCTGAGCCAAACAGTCATACGAGACATATTTTTATGATGTTAATCAGTTGATGCATGCCTATGACAACAAGAAAGTCAAGAAAATGAAAACATAATATGAGAAGAAAAGCAAATCTTGAAGAGAGAATTGATGAATTTAAGTACATATAAAATGTAAACGGATGTCTCATTTCAACAATTTCTATGCTAAAAAATTTATCAAATCCCTTTTATTTATGATCCATCAAATGGTTACAAATTTCTTTGCCCAAAATGTAATGTAGAACTAAATTACTTAGAATATGTTGGATTACTTAAAAAGCATAGAAGGTGTAAATTCATTTACTTTCACCTTCATAAGCTGCTGAATGAACTGGGTAACATTCTTGCCCGCTATAGGTATTGATCTGATACTACTGCCTATCACATAACCATCTGCAACTGGAACAACATGTGTAGCGCCATCTCCAACATCAACTACAACACCTGTCATTTCACACTGAAAATTGTACTGGTCAACATAAACTATATAAGGCAAATTATAAGACTGGTTAATATGAACCATAAGACTATATACAATCTTAAAGAACTACAATGAGAAATTCAGTTTTAGATGGCAGAGAATGCAAAGCACAAACTTATAAACATCATCAGAGTAAAAGCAAGATAGATAGATGTGAAGGCAGGACTAGTGGATGTAGAATACAAACTTCCCCACTTAAGGGCTTAAAGGCTAAAATTGATAGTAGTACACACAACAGGCCCTTATAGGTCTATCTTAGTCTTGTTCACTTCCGATGCAAGACTAATTAGGGTATCACAAACTCCCCCACTTAAGGGTTTGATGTCCTCATCAAGGCCAAGCATAGCCTAGATCAAACTATAGCATAATGCATGTGAGACGTAACCCAATTGTGGCTCTACGTCGTGATGACTCCTCTGACTCCATCGACTGGTTGTCCTTTCCAACTCGAGCCCCCTTACTATATATGAATACTAGGTCGACTCTGATACCAAATGTTCTAACCCATGCCTAATAAGCTAACTAACCTGTCAACTTCATTGAACACAAACCACTAGCCAAAATACTTAAGCTGAAGTCGATAGTAATACACTCATCATACTCTTATAAGTCTATCTTAATCTTGTCCACTTTCGATTTGGAATTAATCGAGGTATTACACGTATAGTTCGAACATTATCAGCATCTCTTTGAATCAACTTAGGTCTCAAAAGCTTCTATTCTCCCACCTCATCCTAGTACACAAGTGACCTACACTTTCTCTTATAAAGAACTTCAAATTGGGTCATTTGTATACTAGAGTGGTGGCTATTGATATAAGCAAACTCAATTAGGTGTAAGTATATCCCAACTTCCACCAAAGTCCAAGGCACATAAGAGGTCTTCATAAGTTTGTATTATCCTCTCATATTGACCATCTGTTTGGAGGTGAAAAATTGTACTAAACTTTAATTGTGTAACTAAGGATTTCTGCATACTTCCTCAAAACATGGAGATGAATCTTGGATCTCCATTAAAGATAATACTAACTGGCTCCCCATGGTATCGAATGATCTTCTTAATATATAAAGTTGCTAGTTTATCCAAGGAATACTTCTTGTTAACAGGAAGTGAGCAGATTTAGCGAACATGTCCACTACTACTCAAATTTCATCATATCCTTCTGTAGTCTTCGATAATCCTATCACAATATCCATAGAGACCTCCTCCCACTTCCATATTGGAATTAGAATCTTTTGCAATCTTCCCATAGGTACTTGATGTTCTATCTTCACTTGTGGCAAATCAGACATTTTGATTTTAGAGACAAGCTCTGTTATGTTTCACTTCATACCACGCCACTAATAGCTTTGATGCAAATCTCGATACATATTGATGGTCCCAGGATGGATATTAAATATTGTTTTATGGGCCTCCTCCTTCATCTTATTGTATTTGATATACACTAGTAGAATGATTGACTTTTGGATATATATTTATTTTACAATTGACTTATAGGGGTTCCTACTCAGCGTTACTAAAATTTCTTCATTTTGTTTTATGTTTTCTAAACAACCTCCTAGTAGCACTAAACTGGATTTTAATGGAGAGTAGACCTTCCTCTACCACTAGGTAGAGCCAGTTGGATTTTATTTCAAAATTGACATCACTATGTTTCTCAATAAAGCCTATGGCTATTTTTTACTTTTATTTTCATGAATAAATAAATTATAATAAATATTTATAATTTATGCTTATTAATAAAGTAATATTTATTTATTTGGCTCTTGATGTACCTATGAAAATATGTTGTAATCCTATGAAAAAAAAATCAAGGATGTGACAAAAGATATATAATCTTTTTATTTATGCCAAGAACAACAAACAAACAACAAAAAGTTAAAACAAGAGATCATTCTTGATGGGGTCCCATGCACCTTGAAAACTTGCCTTGAACCAAATACTGAAGAAAGCAGTAATCATTCTTCCATTATTTTCCTTTTTTATTGTTGCTTCAAAAAGTCATGGAAACATTCCATCTTATTTATATTATAAGAACTGTAAAACCTTAAAGAAACTAATTCTAATCTTTCACTAAATAAAGAAATCACTTAAAGCAAACCAAAAATTATATAAATAGCATACAAATTTTTACTTTTTATTCAAAGTACAAGGTAACAATGTTGGTCTAGATGGGGTCTGGAATACAATTGTTGAAGCCAGACTTGGATCCAAAATTTCAAATGAGTTTATCTCGAACAACACCTAGCCCAAAAAAATGAGTCCAAATCACATTCAAGTTTCTCGACTTACACTGTAACTAGTAACTACAACAGAAACACATTCATTAGAGAGAACAAATTCATGTCTACTGTAATATTTGAAAGGGGCACGGCATGAGACCTAGATGCTATTCACTGTACAATCTTATGCGCCAAAAGAAGCAATCCTACAAAACACTTGCAATAACTCTACCAAATCTTTGTCATACTATAAATGGCTCAAGTTTTCATATTTTCGAATCAATCACAAAACAAGTAACTAAAAGTTCAAGGCAGGAATTATCCTAGATTCCAAATCATAAAAGAAATGCATGTCATTTCATATAACATTAAAAAGCAAGAATGGTATATATTTATCTAAACCAAGTAATTTCTTCAACTCAAGATCAAAATGCAATCTAGGTGTTAATCTACATAACAGAAACTAGGTGTAACTTAACACATGTGCCACCTTAAAAATAAAAAATGTCCTAAAAAGGTAGCTAAAAGTACCTTTGAAGTAGTGTAACCAGCAGCAAGGGCTAGAACTGGTTGGACAGCTATATACAATCCAGGAATATTAAAGGTCTCAAACATGATTTCTCCTGTATATTCACGGGTTTCAGGAGCAGTAAGTGGGCTCTCAGTTAGAAGAAAATAGTGATCTTCAGGGTCACAACGTAAATAATCAAAGATACATTGTTGCCAAAATCTTTCCATTGTATCCCAATTTTCCACCTGCAAAATTAGCACTATAAGCTCAAAAAAATCCACAAAAAAATAAAATTAAATGGACCTGTATATCTTGTCACTATCATACCTGACCATGATGGATGGGGTAACTAAGACTGTACATATTACTAGAGCGAGAACACGTTAAGGCTTCTTCTCCAATTAAAAAGTCAAGGTCCGCCACTACACCTGCAGTATGCTGTGTGAGCCAATTTCCCTTACTAGAACTCTTCGGTTGATTCGAAAAAGATTCATTGACAGCAACTATGGTTGGGATGATGAAGGAAGGTTCAACATTGCCAGCAAATCCCATTTTTGTATACCTAATAATGGAAAAGCTTCAGGTCATCATGTAAGCAGATATGTAGTTTGAAGTTAGAACTATTTCAAACATGACTGCAATCTAATGGAAGATTATTATCAAATCTCATCAACTATTCAGCAACAAGGGTCATATTCATATAATAGAATCAAACAAACCAAATTTAAATAAAAAAATCACAATATGATATTCAACCCACCTCTCTGCAAAAGATCATCATAATGACCTTGATAATCCTTTGCCAAAGGATGAATCAGCATGGCTCCCGCCGATATGAAGTATGGAAGAGTTAATTATACTTATCCTTGAAGAGATTGTTTCTGCATCTCGAATTTTGTTCTCTCAGTTCGGTAAGGAGTAACTTTACCATCCTCTACAATCCTTTGACGAAGTAACTAAACAATCACTGAAAACTGGAAAATCTTGCTAGTTCTAAAAAATTCAATCATTTAGTTTCCCGTGAAAGTAAAATATCCACTTTAACCAATGTACCTTTGAAATGTCCCTAAAAAAATGATGAGCTATTCCTAGTCATGATGGTACAATTCACTTAGTCCAAAACAATACAGTTTAAATTTTCTGGACCATTAACATATGGTTTTCCTTATTCTCTTCTTCTGTTGAAACTTTGGCATTCCCTCTTTCACAACAGCCTTTGTGTTTGAACAATAAAGCAACATTTGATGCTGTCAATTTTACTTCCAAGCAAGTTAAGGCATCATATCAGAAAACGTATTACTAATTTCCAGAACCCACATCCCCATTAATGTAACACACAACAGATAAAGGAACACATGCCGAGAAGCATCAACAAAACCCTGTTACACACTAGCAAAGTACCACAGCCATAGCATCGGTCTAACAATTAACCCCGCTTTTTATGGCCATCTGGTATCTGCAGTCGACCACGTATTTCATGCCCTCTCACGTGTCACTCCAACCTCGATATTCCACGCACTTCACCTTCGGATCATTTCGAGAGCACAATCCCTTTCTGATCGACACCAAATTCACAACCCTCAACTTATGAACCTAAAGATGCATCCACAAGTGACGAAAAAGGAATTCAACATCTCAATCTACATCCTCGAGGTCTCCTCCAAAATGATCCCTTGCTTTACGTCGTCAACTCATCAACTAATTTTGACTATAATTCACGACTTTTACGCAACCAGGAATCGAAGTAGCATTCGATTTACACTAGAAGCACGCAATTGCACAAGGAAAGAATCAAAGCAAAAGCAAAAGCAGCAGCAGAGATAATTAGATTCCATGATCCAAAGACATATGTCAAAGAGTGACGTTATTAATACCCGGTGCCATTGTCGATGACCACCGCTGGGCGAGAGGTAGCGTCCATTTGGATATTTGAGGGCGGATCTGCCGGCGAGATCCGAGGCGTGGCACCGCGAGGGGCAACCGCTCATGGTAGTGGCGCCGTCGGCGGCGGCGCTGATGTAGATCTCGATGCGACAATGCGGAAGAGGAGGGAGGCAGCGTGGATCCGAAGCGACAGCGGCGGCTCAACGGAAATCCATCATCGCCCGCCCCGTTCGGCTTCCGACAGGTCCCGGACGAAGCGAGGTAAGTCTGCCCCCGGTTTATTAGCCCTAACAAAATCCTATGCAAAAAGCGTTGCGGTTCTTTTTGTTTCTGTTTTTTTGTTCCGTCGATTGTTGCGGCCAAGCCAAAATTTGACGCTATTGCGTGTGGTTGATCTTAATCATTTGTTAACTTGATCGAAAATGTTTTCCGTTTCCAATCCGCCAAATGTTGCTCATTTGGGGCGCTAAATATGAATTCCGGAAAGAAAAATAATACTTCTTTTTTTTTCTGATAGGTAATTCTTTTTTATATTATCCAAAAGACGCCCTTTATTTCTTATAATTCTTAAAATATTTTTTAATATCATCATCATTTATTTATCATATTCCATGAAATACCTTTTGAAAAAACATAATTTTTTGCAAACAAATATCACAAAATATTAGACATTATATATATATATATATGAAAGAAATGATTTGTATATTTATTCCTTCAAATATAAATTTAATATATTATTGGTGTCAACACCTTTATGCCGTGGTCTCGGGACCAACACGGTTGAGTTCGGATTCGAATAATTGGGGATCTCCCTAAATGACCCTTAAGATCACTGAGGTAGTTGACTCTAGTGGTCCAATCGTGATGTGGTCACTGTTTTATCCGGGAGAGGACTCCTCGCCTGCGCGTTCGATGGGAGGCACTCCGTCTTCGTCCCTGCACACAGGTTGGGTCGGGAGAGCTCGACCCGACCCCTTCGACAATCAAGTCAGTCGATAGTTTTAGGGGTTTTTTCTCCTCTCCTTTTGTTTTGAACGCGAGGGTTTTTATAGGAAAGGTCACCGTTTCCTGATGTGCCCGCCTACAGGGAGTAGGGTCATACCTTGAATGACGTCTAACATCGGCATTGGCGTTGCGTGAAGGACCGGGCTCCTGTAGAATGGTGACGTGCCTCGGTCGACGTCTTGGTCTGCTTCAGTCAGGCGCTGTCAGGTTAGACCAAGGCAGGCGACCCCGCAGCTCCTCGATCTACATGACCTAGGAGACGTCACCCGGGAGCAAGTGACGTTAGTTTGTGTCCCATCATTATTATTATATTCATCATGTCTCATCATTATTATTACCCTCATCACATATATCCTTAAAACTTGAGCACATGCGTGCATATCAATCTCTGCCAGTTTGCTATCATTTAATTGTTTATTGAAACTTTAGCTGATAATAATTTTCTTTCATATTATTCTTTTAACTCTGATGTGACATTAAGAACATCCTAAATATTTTTTTTGCCTAATATCGAGACATTTTTTTTCATTTTTTTCCAAAAGACATCACTTTTTTTTCTTTTTTAAATAATATATTTAATTTTAATATATTTTAATTGTTCCTCAAAAAAGATTATATTGTTCATGTATGTTACAGTATTTTTGGTTTGTTACAGTTCTAATATCTTGGTCACAACAAAAAAAATACTATAAAATTATAAATTATATAAATGAACTCATAACATTAATCAAACCAATGTAAAACCTAAAATATGATATCACTTTATATTATTTTTTAATACTTTTATGGTATTTTTAGTACTTTGATAAAAAAAAGTATAATATTAATATATATATATATATAAATGTTTAACAATAATATCACTTAAATAAGGATAAAAATAATTTAATATAATATTTTGACTATCACAAACAAAATATTATAAAATTTATTTAAAAATATCATAAATAATCAAAATGAACTCCTAACCTCAATCAAATTAACTATAAGCCTAAGCCTAAAAATATGGGAATTTTTTTTAAAATATTTTAAAAAATAAAAAATGTTTTCAGAAAATAGCACTTCTATTTTTATATTTCTATATTTTTCTAAATAGACATTGAAAATTATATTGGAAAAAGTTTTATGGGGAAAGTATATCCGAATATTTTTAATATTTAGATATTTAAATTTGTGAGACTAAAGAGACATTAAAACTACATTCTAAGGTTACCTAAACTAATAATAGCACGTCTGAACCGAATGCAACTCGGGCCGGCTCAACAACGTGGCTACGAAGAACCGCGCGTACCGACTCGGACTCAAACCGAGTGTGCGGTAACGGGCAGAAGGCTCTTTAAGACCCGCTGCGGCAAAACTCGAGCGGCTCTTCCTCGATCGCCGCCCCCCGAAGGAAAGAAGAAGGCAAGGAGGAGGTGGAAGAAGATGGTTCGGGTAGCAACGTACTTTGCCATGACCTTGGGCGCCTTCCTCTTCTGGCAGTCAATGGACAAGGTCCACGTCTGGATCGCTCTCCACCAAGACGAAAAGGTCTTCCCTTTCCAACTCTCCCCAGTTCGATCCGAGATCGAGTAGTTGTTCCTATGAATTGTGCTCAAGATCTGCAGAACTCCTTCGCTGCAATACAACCAAAATCTCATTTTAGGGGTTAAATTGAGAGAACGCCACGCAAGTTCTTGGCTTCGTCTGCTTACGTTAGACTCTGGATTGAGTGGACGCTTATATGTAGGCATTTTCGTTAAGTGTTTACAAGAGG
The DNA here is from genome assembly GCA_004837865.1 of Musa balbisiana. NCBI lineage: Eukaryota > Viridiplantae > Streptophyta > Magnoliopsida > Zingiberales > Musaceae > Musa > Musa balbisiana. The sequence goes on along the minus strand of CM017196.1, from coordinate 4,928,906 downwards.
CACCTCTAAATTTAATAGACTATAGACTGAAAATGTTGTCTTGACTCGATTAATACATGGATTTCTTGCTTGACCCTCTTCCGCAAAAATTCCCCTCATTTTGCGTGGTTACAGTTTTGGGGTTGCTTGACTCATAGGGTTTGTCTTTCATGAATACATCTTCACTCATAGGATTCACCAGCAGTGTTTGCGCCCTATTATTTAAGCAAGGAGATTGTTTTTAGTGATTTGGTTGGAAAACAGTTTTTTTTTCATGGCATGCAGGATACCCATATGTTTTATTTCTCCGAAAAATGAGGACTTGGAGTATCGTATGTAAACCAACTCAAGTGTACAGGGGAATATTTTCCTTTCTTTATGGTTGTGACTACTGAAAACAAGATATTAGCAAATTTTACAAGGTGGGAGCGGATCTTCATTATACAAGTACATGATTATCTTTTTCTCGTATAGGTCTATGTACATTGTAGAAATATGGCCCATGTAGATTGTTCTTACTGTTTTATGTGGTACTTTTCACTTTGCACTTTGGGCAGTATAGAGCTTAGTATTGTGATATTTCATGTTAACTCGAACATATGTTTCATTTGGTTATTTCAAGGCTAGATATGTTGACGTTGCTTGTTACCATTTATTGCTGTTTGAACAATCAAACTTGTTACTTGAAAGCTCAGACATTTTTTGCATAATATATCATTGAGACATTTGAAAATAAGGCATATTGAAGTTACCTCTACCTGTGTATTTTCACTCTCTGAATCACACGGTTTATTGTCTTGGATTATATGGTACAATATGTGCATGCTACTACCAATATTGCAATAAGAATGTTGCTGCATGTCTTGGTTATCTATTTAATGTTATAGCTGCCCTCTTTTGGGTTGTAATTTCTTTGTCATCCTAGAATACACATGCATTCAGAGGTCTGTGTGAGATTGTGAGTGCCTATCCAACTCCTAAAGTATAACAAACAAAAAGCCAATTGCATTTTTTGAATATTAGTTGTTCTTTAGTTCATGAATAATTCTATGAATTGGAAGTTCATGAATAATTCTATGAATTGTTGATGTAAATTGAAATGTTTTCTTCATATCATGTTGATGCTATTTTAAAGTGCTTGAAAAGGAAATTAGTGCTCACATTTTTATGATGAATGTACCAGTTTGCAGCCTGCCAATATAGTTAATTAAGTGAAAAATTATCCTTTTGAAATATTGAGCTTTTGACAACAATGAAGCTAAGCAATTTGTAAAAGATGCAACTTTAAAAAAGGAACAAACCTATCAGTTGCGATATGCAGAGTAAAGGAGTTGGAATAAACATTATCAAGGTTTAAAAGTTCCACTGCCACATTTAAGGTTTGAAAGTTCCTCTGTCACATATACTGCAAAACCTTCACTGTCCATTAGGTGTATGGTGTATAGATACAAATTGCATTTCGCAGGTGTTACCAAGTAGCAAATTATATCAATTTCGTTATTTTATTTTTTAATCTTTTAATCTTCACCAAAACGTTAGTTTGACCCCTTTTTCCTTTTGTTCCTCTTGTCACTTTTGTCTTTCCCTTCCAGTGCTCTGCCCAGACTCATCTTGATCTCCAAGGAGATGGGTGGTAATGATCTACTATTTTGGATGTTACAATGATCTCCAAGGGAATATGACTGACTATATGGAACAAATGCTCTATGATGTGCAACAATTATACGCCTTTAGAAAAATCTTATTCTTTTCTTTGATTAAGTTATGCCTCTGATATGATTTTGTGGTTTTGATTCACTTCCATTCTTTCAGAACGAGAGATTGGAGAGGGAAATGGAGATTAAGCAACTTAGAGGAGAGCTGCTGGCTCAAGCAAAACAGAAGGATTCACTTATGTAATTTTTGTTACTATTTGAACTGCTTGATTCACTGGCAAACTTAGTTTGCTAATGCTTTGGTTTCTCTCAGAATGATGTCATCTTTGCCATTTTATGTTGGCAATAACCTAGGGGGTCATATGTTGAACTTCCTCTCATTATCATGTATAAGTTTGACTTGTGAATGGATTTGAAAGTATATTAACTTTGCATCATGATGAACTCAATTTGACATATATAAAAGCAGTCTTGTTGGTTTGTTCCAAATGAAAAGGTGCTAAATCCTTAAGAATACATTTCAACTATCAATTATATTTTAGCTTATTTTGGATATTGAACCATGCCTACTTTCATACTCTTGTTTTTTTGGGTAGGCAACCTTAGCATGGAAATTGGTCCAAAGATAATAATTGGCATCAATTATTAGCTTCCAGATTGATAATTATCGTGACTTTAATGTGATCATGGTGCTAAATTGGGACTAGTGTGCTGTGTTAGTGAGCCTCTTTATCTCTGACATACATCTGTGCTGAAACCTTTCTTATATGATATGGTAGCTGATTCTTGACATGGCAGGAATCTTCAACTTTGATACTTAAATTGACCTTTCCAGTAAATTATTGAATGCTGTGTTGTTCACGAAGTCTTGCTGTGTTGCAGTATCTTTTATATCCATAAATTTTTGTTATCTGTTTTTTTTTTGTAATAATGTACAGTACAAGCATAAAGTTTCTCCATTTTGTTAACATAAACTCTTTTTCTTTTTGATGATACTGAACAGATTTTGAAATGTCTAATTTTCATCAGAAGTAGATGACAACTGATGGATGGAAGCAGCCATACTTTTTAATTTGATAACATCCATCACAATATATCCCTTTGATAGTTGTACATGGAACAATTAAATATATGAAGGAAAAGTGAAGCATAATCTGCTCAAATGGATAGAAAAATACCTTTGTAGCAAACACAGAATGTTCAGATTAAACAAACTACAAATCTACTCAAAAGTCCTATAGATCACTAATGTTGCATTAGCAGAGGACCATGACATAGACCTGCATATTTCTATGGCATTGTAGGTAGATCTTGTACATCTCCATGTCCTACTATAAGCATCCTTCTCCCCAGAGACATTAATATTTCTCAATGAAAGAGGCAGAAGGAGTTGTCTCCTCATGAAAAAAATCAATGGAATAAAATTAACTGCAATTGTAGGAGAATTAGCTTCATTCCCAAATATTCTTGTCAATTGCCACAGGAACAAATTACATACACACCACATGAACAACTGCACTTATTCCACCCTGTTAAAGCTGCTTAAACATCAAGAATAAAAATGTTGCTAAATTATAAGCCAAGAGCATCAATCACTTGTCATCTAGGGTTCCTTTTCAGCATCCACTAATTGCCATATAGACATACACAAACAGATTACATGATTGGTAAGCACAAATAAATCTACAGATACTTCTCCCAACACAATCAAGCCCATGTATGGATTCCACAAACAAATTAAGACTTCAACCAGCCCATATCCTATCCAATCTGTCGACGCTCCGACGTCCTCTATCCGGTTGATCGGCAACGTGCTTCCCGGAAAGTCTGAAGCAATCCAGACTTCTCCTGGACTTCTCCGTTTTGTCAAATGATATCTTCATCTTCTCCAGCTTTTCCGCATTGGGAGACCTCTGATCCTTGCTTTTAGACTTTGTGGTGCTTGGCTTAGATCTTTCTCTCCGACCAAAGCTCATCCTTGACGGCTCCAAGCGGCTGGTGCTCATCCTCGATAGCTCAAATTGATCTGCATTTCTTCTCCAGGTGCTCCTCTGAGAAGGTGATTTCTCGACCACAGATATAAACTTCTTGAGGTGTTTGATGTACTGAGGAAAAAGCTCCAAGTCACAATGCTTTCCTCCTTTGAGCCAAAGCGGTTCATACTTCTCATTACATAATTCCCAAAGCTTTGTGCCATGAGAGAAGTCCACAACTTCATCTGATGTTCCCTGCAGATCGAAATAAGTATTAGTAAGTGCCTGTAATTACATTTAGAAATAATTATGACATGAAAAATTGGAGAACTTCTAACTCGGAAATTGCATACAGGTCATTGTTTATGCACCCATGAATAGCTCTGAAGCTACAAATCCACCTTGCAATGTTGCAGATATCATATAACATTCCTCGAAGATGCAAGCATAATATTTATCATGTCATCATAATTCATGGAGTCGCTCAATTAAGTATTTAAGTATTTTTCTGTCAGTAGTAATACAAGTTCTTTTCAGAATGGAAATTTCTCATGTACATTATATTATATTCATTTACATTATATTCAGAATAGAATATAAGAGAGATATACTCACATGAATTACCAGCACAGGACACTTGACCGATGATATTTTGTCAATATTCTGGACAAAATGAAAGTAAAAAATTTAAGATACACAATTGAACCATCAAAAACAAGGAACATAAGCAATTGCATGAAATTTAACCTTGTAGATGTCAAACCAATATGTGTGTTTTACGGGATACATCACTCTTAAACCTGAGAGTATAGGGCTATGCAATATGACAGCTCTTAAGTGAGGCAGTCGGGCAGCCAAATTCACCGTCGGTCCACTTCCGACAGACTGACCATAGAGGACAATTTCTTCCTCCTTAGCACTGTAGATCTCGACAAGGCAGTTATAAGCGGCCTCTATATCGGCATATGTGTTTTGCTCACTTGGCTACAAATATGACAAATCTGTTCAGTTACTCTGTACCTATTAAAGCAAAAAAAAAAAAAAAAAAGTCATCAAGCATAGGTAGAGAGATGAGCATATAAACCTTTCCGGATGATTGCCCATATCCAGAATAGTCATACCTGAAAGCATATGAAAGCTTCAGCCAAGTTAGGGAAAAGAGTTACAAGTTAAAAGTCAGCACTAAAAAATAAAGCAACTGGAGTAGATTATAAATGTTGGTATTAAGCAATACCGACAACTGTTTAGTTATTTAGTAGCATTTTACTTATCCTACTTGAGGCGAGGAAGGTCGATGCAAGCGACAGAAACTAATTTGCTCTTAAGCTTATCATAAAGAACTTAGAATGACAAGGACAAATGTTGGTGAACATACATACGTCTGCAAACCTGAAAAAAAGAGTTTCTCACCTCAGGTTTTGCAAAAACTAAAAGTGACTGTATGATCATAAAGATGAGTCAGGTTTGCTTTGCAGAACAGAAAGAAAGGTTCATGGTTTGATAGATCTTACAGATCAACAAAGATTTCAATGTCAGTCCAACAAATTTAATGCAGCTCAATAATAGAACTCAGAGGACATCAGCTGATAATAAGCTGCTCAGCTCACCAGTGTTAGTAGAAGAACATTGTTTTGAGGTCAACTCATACATAAGCTTATCCCGACAAGATTAACTCATACATGATGTACTAGGTAGTGTACTTGTCAATTAATTAGATGGTACTATGGATCATTATTTAAGACTTGGTATTTACTGATATGTGAACTATGAAACTTCGTTCGGTCTCGTTCAAAACAAAGCTAATTAGGTAAGCTCACTGTATTGGGCTTACTAGGTTATAAGTTAACATATGGCAATTTTTTTCTTTATAATATAATGATAGTCGTTACGATTGTCTTTTTTTATTTGCTTTTCTCTCCTCGATATACTTCGCTGCTGTCTCATCCTCCTCTTCATCTTCTTCTCGTTCTCCTCCTCCTCCACCTCTGCCTCCTTCCCCTGATAAACTCGTGATGATTGGTATGCGAGTGTACCGTATCGGTACCAAACCAAAATTTGACACCTTGATTTGGATAATCAAGGAACCATATCCAAAATCAATAATGACAGATAACCAAATATGTGATTTCTTGTTTGGTTTGGATTTTAAGATATGTCATCAATGTCAAAGGCCAAAGACTTGTTAATTTATGGGACGCATAAGATCATTCCTTTCGTGATGCTATTATTCTAAAGTTAGATTTGTAGTCAATAGATAAACAATATCATGCTACTCACACATTTAACAAAACAGAACATATCTCTTCTAATATGACCAAAGAATCAGATTTTTGGACATGAAAACAACCTTCTAATCATCAGATTGCTTATATCCGCAAATGAGATATACTGATCAAAGTCAACAGAAATTGCTCTTCTCATACCAATCTTGAGCTTGAAAGGTAAGTCTCGATAGACCCAAATCCAGAGGAAATCTAACTTATCACTTAAGTTAGAACACAAATAGGAGAAGGGCATCACATCGAACTCATCTGACACTGTGATCTACTCCAAAAATAAGAAAATTAATGTGAAATTGACTCGAGGATTTCAGAACTGCATCAAAGAACTTTTTCTTTTTTTTTTTCTTTGCTACAATTCAGAAGCATATATTTTTCTCCAACCATCAAAAATCTGATCTTTCAACACCAAAAGCGAAAGAGAGAAGGGAGGAGGTACCCCAAAAGGTTGACGCGGAGGTGGATGCTGAGCTCGACGAAGAGCTCGTACATCTGGCCGAGATCCGCGGCGTTGCCGTGGGAGTAGAGGAGGGTGGAGGCCGCCAAGGGGTTGCGGACGTACAGGGCGACGATCTCCGTGCCGCGGCGGGTGGGGAGGCGGAGCACCTCCACGTTCTCGCGGTGGGGGAAGCAGCTGAGTCGCACCACCCCTGACTCCGGCTCCGTCACCACCTCGTACGACGGCGGCGACGGCGGGAAGAAGGCCAGCTTCGCCGCCACCGAGGAAGTCACCCCACCCATCTCCCAACCTCTCTCCCTCTCCGGCGCCGTGTGGGTGTGTGTCTCCCTGTGAGACGGAAGAGAGATATAGTACGGAAAGGGAGATAATATTAGTATAGTAGGAAGGAACGAGTTAAGCTGGTGGATTTCGGGGGGTCAATCTAACTAGATTTGATCTTCTTCTTCTTCTTCTTCTTCTTCTCTTTCTTTTTCATCCCAAAGCCGAAAGCTTTGCTTTCCACTTCACAGTATTTGTTGCTTTTTCCACCATTCAAGTTTCGATTCATTAGATCGTTTGTTGGATCAACCAATGCTGTCTCATAAATTTAATATTCTTATATTCTAAAATATACTTTTAAATGATTTATTATATTAAAATATAAAAATAATATGGATAAATACAGAGCATATAACGGATGAGAGAACAATCAATACATACATACATATATATATATATAATATAGAGAGAGAAATATAAAAATCACATATATGCCAAGTTTACCAAATTATGAACAGTATGTGGAGCTTATCCACAAAGGAGAGAGAGAGAGAGAGAGAGAGAGAGAGTTTGACCATGGTTGGGTTAGGCCACCTCATGATCCAATTGACATGTGGTTGACCTGAAGCTGCATGACACCATCATTGAATGAGTCATATAAGTTATTGAGCTGAGTAATGAAAGGCAGTCATGATAAGTTATAGAACTATGAATGGTATTCCTACAAAAAGAAAAACAAAACTATGAATGACTGTTTCTTTATAGATTTAATATGGTCAATGCAATTTAAGAGGGGGTAGTGAATTAGGTAAATGGACTAAAAAAACATGTAAAAATGAAAAGAGAGTGTGGGGTTCTTTGCTACCAACAACACAATCTCCAAAACATGCCAACCATTGAAACAAGAATCCGGATTTCGAGTGGCCATGGTTTCTGTGCATCAGCCAAGCTCTCAAAAATTAATGCCCCATTGCCCATTTAGGGTTGTAAGTTTATGCCCCCCCCTCCAATATTCCGTGTGGGGGAAGGAAGGAAACAAAGGCATGTGGGGGCCCCTTTGTAGCTTCTATTTTTACTCAATGGGTATGTTTTTGTCATATAGCTTTTTGGAATATGATGAGTGAGGATGGTGGAGAAGCAAACATGGTTTATAAAATAAAATTAAAATATCACATGTATATATATATATATATATAGCATTACAATATATATAAATATATAGAGTTCATCTTTGTCACTAATATCATTTGGTTATTAGTTGAAACTTTAAATTATTCAAACTATGAGATCTAAAGTATTGATTTGATGATGGTATATTATGATAATGATTTAAATTTTTATTTTATAAAATATTAATCTAATAATGATATACCAAACTTACTTAAACGTTTATAATTTCATCCGATAAATTATGTACACTTAATATATTAGTCTATTGATTATATATTTTATTAATTTATCTCATGTTAAAGATTCGAATGCTTATTCAATGATTATTTGAATGTACTATTTTGTTTAACTATTAAAAATCTCATGAATGATCTTAAGGTGCTATTTTGTTTAGCTATTAAACACTATGGATCTCATGATCAACACTCATGTTTATCGTCTATCATTTATCAGAAAAAAAAATATTTATATCCTTTAAAAACTCATTATGATTATAAGCATATTGCAAGTATTTTAAGTATCATATATTTTTTAATTCAAAATTAGTTACATAAATTTGATTTACCTAAATTTTATAGATGAATGCTAATGTAAAGTATATACATGAATGATCTTCATATCTCCAAGAAGGATAGATATATGATTTCAAATACAAAATTAATAATTGAGGAAAGAAGGATAAGATAGGATTAAACACGCGGCTCGGATCATGGGGTTTTGCCTCCTACAAGTAAGTTGGTACTTGTCTGTCTCCCAAGGAAAAGCTAGCATTAATTATTAGTTTGACTTCTAAGAAGGCATTGAGCCTCACGCCTCATTGATTCTTCCTAGAGAAGGTCAAGTTGAGGCTTGTGTGACCTACAAGAATGATGAGGTACTTTGTGCATGTCATTTCACAGTACTATATAAAATTAGATGGTGAATGATGGCTTTTCGGGTACTTACACATTTGCAAATTGATATTACTTTTTGTGTGTCAACATTTGATAGAGAAATAATTCAGTTCATGTTGATGGTAAAATGATTTATATGCATTATTTTTAGGGTAATAAGATCTAAATTATTTTACTTAGTGTATATCAACCTAACTATATCTTTTGATCCAGCAAAATCAAAACAATGTTTGCCTACAAAAGTTTTAAATCTAAATTTAATTTAATTTTTTAAAATTATTAGAAAAAAAATATTGTTGATATCTTGATCAATTCAATATGATCTATGAAATGTTTTCGAGTTGGATTCAAGATGGATTTAAGGTGAAGGTATCAAGCTCTTAATGTGAAAATAGTTCTTCTTTTATGATGATATGATCCAAACTCATGTACATATGATTATATGAAATGTTTTCGAGTTGGATTCAAGATGGATTTAAGATGAAGGTATCATGAAAATAGTTCTTCTTTTATGTTGTACTTTTATATATTAAAGAAATTAAAAAAATTATGATGTTCTTTGTCATAAAGAAAGAGATGATGTCTTCCTCATCATAATAGATGTAAAAGAAGCTTATGATTTGTGTCAAATGATAATTTTTTTTTTTACGTAATGGATGAGAAGAAAACTTATGATTGCCTTTATTATTATAATGGACGAGAACGAGACTCGTATATTTCTATTTGAATCTTCATCTACGTAAATAAATGAGTGGAGGGTGATTTGAATCTTACATGACAACCACATATCAGTTGTTTCTTATCAAATATCATATATATACCGTAGGGGACCAATTGATCACGATGAGTATTTAAAGAAAAATACTTATATTTTTTCTTATAGCAACACAATCATCAAATTGAAGATAAAAACATAATAAACAAAAATAAATTAAAATTAATATTGTGATCATAATAAGCACCTACCACAATTTCCTATATTGCTATATTGCCTCACTTATATCGTGAAGTAGATGCCATATTGCCATGGGATCAAAACAAATTTGATTTTGATTCATCGCATAAGTTTCATGCATGTATGAGTTGATTGTAGTAATCAAAGACAAATGATGCGCCTTCAAATCTAACACTAGCAAACAACATTCGTGAATTCTTAGATTTCACTTTAATAGAATATGAAATGAGAAAATTTAGTTTAATATGATATGGATATATGTTTAGGAGACGTAATGATAGTTAGTAAAATAATAATAAGTAAAGGTATAGAAATACCTAAAAAATACTTTAATATATAATATAATCAATAAGAATTTAAATACTCTCAGTTTAACTTAACATATGATTTTTTATTTATCTCATGCAATAAATGTTTCATGCAAATCGATATCAAATAATTGAGATTTACAATCTTAAATAATTAGGATTTATAATTTTATTATTGTTATTATAGGCGTAAGCTTCATATGTGAGTTTATTTATTACTAGTAATCAAAGACAAATACTATAGGATGCCCATTCGGACCTGACAATAGCAAACAAAACAGATGTTATATGATGTCTCAGTACATAGAAACATAAACACCCATGAAATGGTATGAATCTCTATATTTAGCGTCATTCGGATCTGAAACAGCTTTGATGATTATTTGTTGTTGCAAGAACAACTCGATATCATGAGATCAGTTCTTCCCCTTGTCACCTTTCTTTATAGACTCAATCTAATACACAGCCAATGCTTCTTCTTCCTCAGCCAACTTTAACCTAACTCCGAGCTGTTTGTTACTCCTCATCCTTTCTTTGTCCTGACACGCGACACCGAGGACTTAACTCACTGTGATCCACAGTCGACTACCTTCTTTACGCGTCCTCAATGCCCAACCCTCAGCGACAGGCAGCATGCCGACTGCCATGTCCATCGCACCGTACTTTCAGAACCGAGACATGGACGTGCTTCATGGAATATGATGAGCTCATGCCATCGTCAAAATAGTGCGTACCTTCTGGAGCTCCTTCCGACGATGGAACTTGATGAGCTGCAGGCCTACAAGAACTCTAGGCTTCTTTCGACATCACTGCTGTAGGACACCTTTGCTGCACCAGCATGGTGACCGTCCATGTCTGAAGACCCACAACAATCAAACAACTTCAATTAGTGCACTTCATCACGCCTACCTTTTCTGAGACTATGGATTCGAACTATGCATGCAGTGTGGTCCATTCTAACCGGTAGCTTTTCAACGAAGCACTGAAAACTATGCTTAGCTCCATGGGAACTTACTGCCGGTGGCACACAGGTTTTCCTAACCCTCGAGTAGCTCGGGCACACACACTGAGGATGCCAGATAGGTATACCATGGATTCATGTCTTCCTTCTGTGCTTGATCTTGAGCTAAGAGAAGCAGCAGAAGAAGAGACAGCTTTGGCACTTCTTCTGTAAATTATTCTGCTGCATTTAATGGGATCTCATGCACAAATGAAGTAAATGTTATACAGTTCTTTGAGAGCTCACAATCTCTTTCTGGAAGGTTACATCACTGACCATGGTGCAATTTTCACTTGGCATCATCGGATCAATGGAAAGTAAAAGGTCCATGCAAAGTGAGAGACAACTTAACCTTGGTTTTTTTTTTATGCTCAGCTATTTTTGTGCCAGATTTTGATGAATCAGGTACTTTGCACTTGTTGAACCTTTAGCTTTCCTAGAGAAGATGACATGCAAAGTCTCTGTAGAAGAGACAACTTGACTGTCTCTGTTCCATGGTCCTCTTTGTGTCAATTATTGTGAAGCCAGCTTCCGTTAACCATGTTGCTTTTGTCTTGTTTCTGCTGCCACTGATGCCATATAACACTTCTTATGTTGCTCTTATTCATATATTTCTCATGATCGGACGTGTCTTATCACATCCAACTGTAGTCTTCGTGCCATGGATGAGGACCGCCATGGGTACCTTCTTGGAGCTTACGAGGTGTGGTCTGTATACAACTGGTTATCACTGAGCGCTTGCATGGCAACTGCTTGTGGGGCATGCAGCGTTGGCGGGACAAAACTGGGGTTTGTGGTTTTGGTCACCGAAGCGTGTGGGCCCTCCGGAAATGAGAGATAAAGGCTTTACTCCACTGCTTCCACGTCGGCGAAACAGAACCGAGCTGTGACGCAGAATTGTACTCATCTCGTGCACGTACTCGTCACGCGCTGAGCACGGGAGCTTGCAGAAGTGGATGCGGTTGTAACGCGGAGTTCTCGGCCCCACTTGATGGACCCACGTCTCTTTCTCTCTGGCTTCGCCACGCAGCTCGCGGTGGCTACGTCATTTGCAGGATAAATAGTTCGCCCGCCTCCGCTTCCCACTCTCGCCGGTGCATCTGCAATGTCGCTCTGCCTTACCTCCAGTACGGAGGACGACGCCGCCTCCGTCGGGACCCTCCCTTCTCTCCCCTCCCTTCAGTCCGTTGTCCCTATCTACAATTACCCCGACAGTGTACGCTGTTCCGCATCCCACCTCTGCCTGTCGTCGATCAAGGCCCTCACGTCCTCCTCCTCTGCCGCCGCCCTCGCCGTCTCGGCCACCTCATCGTTCCTTTATTCCGCATCTGAGTCCGAGATCACGGTTTTCGACCTCGTCTCCGTCCGCCCGGTCGAGACCTTCTCGGGGGTGCCGTCTGCCGGGTTCGTCAAGTCGGTCACCCTCTCCCCCGACGGCAGGCTGTTCACCGCCCACCAGGATGGCCGAATCCGCGCATGGCGCCGGTCGGTCCGCTCCGGTAGGCACCGCCTCGACGCCACCCTCCCCACCGTCGCCGACCGCCTCCGCCGTCTTCCCCTCCCTGGTAACTACGTCACCGTCCGTCGCCACAAGAAGCGGCTGTGGGTCGAGCACGCCGACGCCGTGTCCGCCGTCGCCTTCCGCGAGGGTCTCCTCTACTCCGTTTCGTGGGACAAGACCCTCAAGGTCTGGCGCGGCGGCAGCGACTTCCGCTGCCTGGAGTCCGTCCCGGCCCACGAGGATGCGGTGAACGCCGTGGCCGTGGCCGGAGACGGCACGGTGTACACGGGCTCAGCGGACGGGAGGATCAGGGCGTGGACGCGCTCCCTGGTCGAAGAGGGACGGCGGCGCCGGCACAGGTTGGTGGCGACACTGGAGCGACACCGGTCGGCGGTGAACGCGCTGGCGCTGAGCGGCGACGGCGCCGTGCTGTACTCGGGCGCCTGTGACAGGTCGATCCTGGTGTGGGATCGTGAGGAGTCGGCGGGCCACATGGCGGTGGCGGGGGCGCTGCGGGGACACAGAAAGGCCATCCTCTGCCTCGCCTGCGTCGACGACGTGCTCTTCAGCGGAAGCAGCGATCGGACGGTCCGGATTTGGCGCAGGGAAGGCGAAGGCAAGGGCTACACTTGCCTGGGCGTGATGCAGGGGCACGTGGCCGGAGTGAGGTCGCTGGTAGCGGTTCGGGTCGACTCGGGGAAGGAGGATAAGGATGACGAGTATCGGGTTTGCAGTGGGAGTTTGGATGGGGAGGTCAGAATCTGGCGGGTCCGGATTTCGGCTACTAAAGAATCCGACCCGATGTAAAGAATATGAAACCAAATTGAAACAAAATCCTCTCCCCATTAGGCTTCGGAATCCGAATCCAACTAGGAAAAGTCCAAATCTGATTCGGACTATGTAGTAAATCTTCTATATATGTTACGTCGTCGTTCTAGCAATCCACTTCTCTCTCGTTTCTTATGCCTAGCATCGCTTCCAAGCAGCAGAGACTCGAGTTTTCTGTCGCCATGGATTCCGGAGAGCACCGGGAGAACCCTTCGCCCTGCGCCAGCGGCTGCGGCTTCTTCGGCAGCCCCGCGACTCGCGGCCTGTGCTCTCGGTGCTACCGAGACGTCTGCCTCATGGAACAGCTCGAGAAGATGCGGCCGCCTTTGCCCGCTGCGGAGTCCGATGCCGGGATTCGGAAGGTCGCGGCCGCGCCGTCCTCCTCCTATCCGGGCGAGGAGCCCCCGAAGGCGGCGGACCGGTGCGGGCGGTGCAAGAAGAAGGTGAGGCTGTGCGCGAGGTTCGAGTGCCGGTGCGGGAGCACGTTCTGCGCGGCGCACCGCCTCCCGGAGACGCACGAGTGCGCGTTCGACTACAAGGCGCATGGCCGCGCGGCGATCGCCGAGGCCAACCCCGTCGTCGTGAAGGACAAGCTGCGGAGGATCTGAAGAAGGCGCAAGAATATTAGTGGCGTCAATTAGATTAATCGAAGCAATAGATGATGATGATGATGATGATGATGATGATGATGATTTGGTATATGGCAGTTCAATTTGTATTGCTTGGCATGGATTACTTTCCACAGGTTAATAAATGAGCTTTTCTTTAGAACCCAAATTGATTCATAAATTAGTATTAATGAAATTATAATGGAAATATTAGCTTCCTTTTTATGATTTTTGTTCCAAAGTAGCATAAAAGGTACAATATTTGTATTATGATAGAGTATATTAGTAAGAAGTGAAGCATCAGCCTTTGGTGGTACACTCATGACGATCTCAGGCTGCGGAAATCCATCCACAGATTGGAAGCGCCGCACAAGCAATTGAACTCGGCCTGTAATCACTCCCATCGCTCCATGCACTGATTGCTTTCTCATAAAATAGCCGACTGCTGAAGCTTACAATGAACACCCCACCTGCAGTGAGTGATTCACATTGAGACGATCACAATTCTGCTTCATGGGTGTGGATGCTCGTACAAATTAGGAATGACAGTTCTAATTGGTCCTTTGAAGTTGACTTGAAACCAGCATCGACATGACACTGAATACTTGTCGAGACGTAACCCCCCTTGACACCACAAATGAGTTGGGTTGACTAGCAATCGTGATGTAACTCCATTAACCACTAATGACCTATGCCGACAAGTAGTAGATAGAGAGGTAACACGTGTAAGGAGCTACTTCTTTCCATTGGCTCTCTACGCTGCAAGCGGACTTCCTTAACCAGCTCTGCCGGCAAGCTTCTTCTTCTTCTTCTTCTTCTTCTTCTTTGAAACTTGGGAATCAGCCCTTCATCTCACGCCAGAATTTGATGCATCAAGGACTAGAATGGTGGCTGTGATCTTATGCCTTTTTCTCTCCCTTCCTCTCCTCCTCTTCCTCATAAAGCAAGGAAGGAGGAAGAGATCGAGGCTGCCGCCGGGGCCGTGGAGGCTCCCCGTCGTCGGGAACCTCCACCAGGTCGGGGCAAATCCTAACCTCGCCCTCCGCGCGCTAGCCGAGCGCCACGGCCCGCTCATGTTCCTCCAGCTCGGCTCCATCCCCACCGTCGTCATCTCCTCCGCCCACGTCGCCCGGGAGGCCTTCAGGGCCCACGACCTCGCCTTCGCCGGCAGGCCGACGCTGTACGCGGTGGAAAGGCTGTCCTACGGCCTCCGGGACGTGGCGTTCGCGCCGCACGGGGAGTACTGGCGGCAGGCGCGCAAGGTGTTCATGGTGGAGCTGCTAAGCGCCAAGCGGGTGCGATCCTTCCGCAGCGTCAGGGAGCGGGAAGTGGCGTCTCTGGTCGCCTCGATCCGGCGGGTCGCTCCCTCTTCGTCGTCGTCCCCTATCGACCTGAGCAGGATGGCGCTGTCGGTAACGAACGTCGTCACATGCCGAGCGGCGTTCGGCGACGAGTGCGAAACCGCCTGGAGCGGGAGGCTGCATCGGGTGCTGGAGGAGATGCAGAGCGTGCTGAGGGGGGGGTTCTGCGCCGGGGACTTCTTCCCGTGGTTGCGGTGGATCCATGCGTTGGACGGGCTTCGGGCAAGGGTGGAGAGGGTGTTCGGGGAGTTGGATGATATCTACAGCCAAGTGATCGAGGAGCACCTCAGAGGAGACCGCACATCGGACCACGGAGACTTGGTACAGGTACTGCTTCGGCTGCGAGAGGATCCAACGCAAAGGAACACCATCGGCAGTATGGATCACATCAAGGGTCTTCTCACGGTACTCTGTCTCTTTCCCCCTCTCCATTCATGAACGCAACGCGATCTCGATCTCGCTCTCTCTGCGAGTTGAAAATGACGGCGAAAACAAAATTTTTGTTGCGTAGGACATATTTACCGCCGGCACCGAAACGTCTGCGGCGACCATCATATGGACGATGACGGAGCTGCTGAGAAACCCTAGAGTGATGGCTCGAGCGCAGAAAGAAGTACGAGATGGGGTGGGGAAGAAGGGCGCGGTGGAGGAAACCGACCTCGAGGACCTCCCCTACTTGAAGCTGGTCATCAATGAGTCCCTGAGACTGCACCCCCCCCTTCCGCTTCTGCTGCCTCGCGAGACCACCGAGGCCTGCGCCGTCGGCGGCTACGAGATCCCCGCGGGCACGAGAGTCGTCGTCAATGCCAAGGCCATCGGCACGGACCCCGCCAGCTGGAGCAACCCGCAGGAGTTTCGGCCGGAGAGGTTCTCGAGCGGCGGCGATGTCGGCGACGGCGACGTCAAATGGGGAGAGTGCTTCGGGTTCGTCCCCTTTGGGGTCGGCCGGAGGAGCTGCCCGGGCATCAACTTCGGGTTGGCGGTGGTGGAGCTGGTCTTGGCGAATCTGTTGTACTGCTTCGATTGGGAGGCGCGGCTGGGAAAGGGAGAGGAGTTGGATGTGGAGGAGGCGTTTGGAATGGCAGTGCATAGGAAAAGGCCTCTTTGTCTGGTGGCCAAACCTTATGAATATGGTAAGGCCATCTGATGAATTCCACAAGGATGTTATGTGGAATTTTTCTGATGAATAAAGATGGATGGCTATGTTTTGCATACTGTTGTGAGCTTTCTTTTTATGGATATGTTTCTTTATGATTTGGGTTATCAAGGTTTGAACATATGTGTGGATTTATCCTTTTTTTGCTAATTTGATGAAAAATATGTTACATCACAAAAAACCACATTTATTTGATTGATCCCACATCAAATTTGCTAATGATTAGATATTCAATTATAATTACAGTTAATACAGTTATAATTACAGTTAGTTAATACGAGAGAACAGATCGGTAAATTAAACATCAATTACTACAGTAACTTCTCAAAACAAACAGTTCGAAAATGAGAAGAAAACAGACATCGCATTTCAGCATTATCTCTCTCTCATGCAGAAAATATGATATCTTTAAGCAAAAGAAGCCCAGATTTAGGTTAAACTACTCGTGTAACCCCTAACAAATTCCACAACTCAGTTTCCTAACGCATTGACATACTACTAAAATATATACATAAATGGGAAACAAATCCCATAAAAGACTAAGACTTGGAAGATTTGAGATTAGTAACATACTTGGCAGGAGCATGATTACCCCATTTTCCTCGAAAAGATCCATCAGCAGTCCCTACTGCACCTCTCCCACTCACCGCCCATGGCCAGGGAGTTGCACTAATCTTATTTGCTATCCAGCAATCCCATCTATTATTCTCCTGAAGCCGAGTCTTCATTCTCTCACTCAAACCCTGCTGCATTTGCCCCCAGTCAGAATTTGGCATGGGCTCTACAAGACAAGAAATTTTTGTATTTGCCACAACTGCAACTCAGCTTCATCGTAAAAATGAATCGGATGCCGAAATGATATTTCATACTGAGCAAAGTTTGTTGATACCTGGGACATGAGTACTCGACTCCTTGGCGCTTGCTACTGATACTGCTACTTCCCAGTTGTTTGCTGGTGCTGCTATCTTGCTTCCATCACCTTGCATGTCACTCGTAGAAATTGCTTTCAACAAACCGACATCCACACGCAAAGGGTATTCACTCTGTTGTCGAAGAAAAATCATGTAAGCAAATTAAGTCTAAAATCAAATATAATACAACAACAACAAAACCATCAATCCGAACTATTTGGGATTGATAATATAGATCATTTGTCGTTATTGAGATACATTAAGATTTGTAAAAAAAACCATATGCTTAGTCCAGCTTAGTGTTCCTAAATATTTATTCATAGTTTTTATTAAAATTTTCTTAGACCTTCCTCTATATCTCCTTATGCTACTCCTCGTAATACCACTAACATTGAGGGGTAGAAACATGAAGGGGTAGAGGAAGACCTAATTTTTTTTAAAAAAATTATAAATAAAGATTTAAGTATTCTAAACTTAACTAAACTATAAAACCAACATAGTGACCAAGGAAAACAAGTGCAAGTTAAATCAGACTAACATGGGTGCCCTACTCAAGAAAATAGATCTATCACTGCTAGAACACACAGAGACAACTTAACCACCTAGTAGCTCAAAGGATAGCCACCAAGAAACTCTTCATACTTTTCAGATATATATAATATTACAGAGGTAAGTCCAGATAAAAAAAAATGCTCCAAAACTATGACAAATATCTGCCGAGAAATCTCTTCTGGTGGAATTTTCTGCCAATTTACTCCATTAAATTTATATTTTTGCAATATATCAGACTCCAAGCAGCTACTTAAGGAGGGAAAGAGCAACAAACATAGCAGAAATAGGATAAAATAAGGTAATCTACACATATGTTTGCCTCTGGTCATTTGACTGCAGAATTGAAAATACTGCCAAGGATTTCTTTTAACACCAAAATAATGGAAATTATAAACTTTTAAGCCTAAAAAGTTAATTTATACATTATCTATGATCAAAATTTTACAAGATAACTATTTCATAAAAATTATAAAAGCTTAACAGCAATGTAAGTATAACAAACCTGTTCTGCTTTGCCATTAGCATGAGATTCAGGCTGACTTCTACAATAGTTTGCATGCGCCTGATGAAGCCTGTTTGAAGATGTCCCATCTTTCCTATTTAAAATTCTCCTTAAGCTGCATCTCTTCTGAACAGAGTGTTCATTCTTTTTGAATAGGATGTTCTCATTTGGCTCAGCAGTTATGATAGGCTTTTCAGTGTTGCTTGGATTTAATTTCCTTCTCCTTCATCAAAGAATAAGAAGCGACTTAATTAAAAGAAATATTTACAACTAGAGAAGAGTATATTGCTCCTAGTGGAGCAATTTATCAGTTCTCATACTAGGAAAAGACCAAGTTGCCCCTGGTCCTTCTCCTAGTACTTATAGGTTACTCCACTATGGTCAATTATATAAATCTTCCCCTGCAACTATCATATAATAGAAAATGAAATGAATCAAGAACTTAGTAGGACGATAAAATTTGTTTTATATAATATATAAATAGTGGGTGGGTGTGTGTGTGTTTGCACATGTATCTGTATACATGTATACACATACATATGTATATATGTCCTTAATGCCTAATGCATGTCCAAGAGTTTGTTAAGATCCTGATTTTCAAGTAATTTAAGTCTTAGATTGTTCAATCAGATTGCTAATGATATTTCTTTCAGGAAATTCTTACAGAAATGCGTGTGAATTATCCATCCATCAAAAACAGCATCTCTGCCAGTACTGAAACAAGTTAATCAAATCAGGAAAAATAATGTGCCATCTAGTTTACATGTAAAAAATGTCTATGGATTACACGTAGAACAAGAATCCTGGAACTAACACCAGCATTACAATATTTTTTTCCTCCAGCATGTAGGCAATTAGAAACATTTGGAGAAACTTATGTTACAATGTTCAGTACACAGTTGAATAAGATTAACAACGTATGAAGTTCAAAGTTGCAAGGTCAACTGAACAAAAATAAGATGCATTGCAGATACAAACTCCTAGACAACTACGGTAAACAGAGAATCATAACTCTAAAAGATAAAAGATAAAGGCATATAAAAATTACTTCAACATCTGAGTCCTGTTCATATGCTCCTTTTTTTTCAAGTTTGTCTCTTCACTCAAAATTGCATGGATGTTTGTTGTGTTCTGTTGAAAATCACAGCTACCCTCTCCATTGTTTCTTTTATTAGTCCGTGAGTTCACGGGGAGATCTGGATGAACGAGAAGGTTATTATCAATATGCATGCATTGTTTCACAACATTCTCAGAATCTTGCATGCAATATGCACTGTTACATGTCCCAAGAAGCTGCTTCTGTTTACAAGCCTTCTTTCTCACCCTAGAATAAAAGAAGCACAGTGTCATTATGGGAGGCCATGATGCCATGGAAACTTACTACAACAAATACTTATAAGAAATGCAATTCCAAGAATACAGGATAACAATGTATAAATTCCTTCTCCTCACTTATGTCATTGTGCCTCCATCAAGTATCAATTTACTGGATATCATGAGAAGAAATCAACAAGATATAATGTACACTAGGCATTTTAAGGGAAGTAATCAAACATGTAAAATTCACCACTGAAGCAGCACATTTATGAGCAGCGAAAAAAGAACATCACTCCAAGATTTATCTTTCCTGATTGTGATGGCTTTACACAAAAGAATTAACTAATATACTTAAAATGACATAATTAAACTGTAACCAAATCCTGTGGATCATTTGAATTGGAAACTAAACATACATCAAGGATTCAACCTTTTCTCATGAGCCAGCTTTTGAACGGTTTATACAAGAGAAGATGTAAGAGTAACATAATGATCTGCCAGGATGGAAACCATCAGGAGTTCTACTGATTCAAAGCAAGTGAAAGTATAAAGTATCACAAAAGGAATTGCTTAACCTAGAATGTACAAAATGATCATTTTATAACTGTATATAATTCAGCTTAACCTAGATTCGATCTCAGACAATTATTGAATATGCTCTAGCAAGCCACAGAAACAACATAGTTAATAGCTTCACCTTCAACAGCTGATTTTGTGAGGAATGAAGACCAATACTAGAATCCTCTGAAGTCAAAGTTAATATAGTCTACCCATCATGAGTGCCCAGTATGCAGAAATATATGAGAAGACTATCCTCAACCTATAGGTTCGTCCTTGCGATACTTGTCCTAGTGAATCTCATAATTCCTAAAAAGTGAAATAGTCAAAAGAATGTATACCTGATGATATCCTTGTCCCTGAATATGCTGGTTGATTCAAATGGAGGTAAGACAAATTCATCCATCTGTAGTAGGAGAAAAAAATAGATTAAGAAAATATTCATATAATGTGGATGCCTACCCAAATTGAAACTCGATTACTGCTTCGTCCATTAGAATGATGACCATAACAATAATCAGAAGCATCGACGACGCAGTTCAAAGAAACACATCAAGAAACAAGAACATACACAAAAGCAAAAAAAGATTAGGTAATAGATTAAAAAGAAGAGAGAAGAAGTAATGCACCAAGAAAATTTCGCCATTATGAGACGATATTAAGGATTTGAAGCTCAAGATCATTACAATGTTTCTTGATGGGGAGGAGGGAGAAGCGCGAGGAAAGGCGTACGTAGAGGCAGATGCCGCGCGGGCAAGAGCGGTGGAGGGCAAAGGAGCGGGCGAGGTGGGCGGCGAGGTCAGCGACGGTGGGCAGGTGGGGGCCGAGGAGGATCCAGCAGCGGTGGAGGCCGTCCTTCCGCTGAGACTTGGTGAGCAGTTGGCGGTGGTCCTCGAACTCCACGCGAACCCTCATCGGCTCCGCCATGAGGGAGGCCAAAGCGGTGGAGTTGCTCGCGGGGTTTCCTTCAGCTCCTCGGGGAGGGCGAGAGGCGAACTTGTCCGAGTTCACGTCCTTTCCTCCCTTGGAACGTGAGACCGACGGCGTCAGCGTCAGTTTGACGTCCGTTTGAGTTCATGCGCGATCGGCGCTAGACAAAATGACGGGGTTGGCTGAATCACCTTGGAAACTTCCATCGGGTGATGTGGCATCTCGTGGAACTCCAACACTTTCCTAATTGCCGTTTGGTGAATGACTCGGTTGACGCACCGCGGAACTTTCACCGGGCGATTTGGCATCTGGCGAAACCCCAAACAATGGTTGGTGCACTGATAAGTTTTCTGGGTCCCACGTCACGCCACTAAGTAGGCGATAGGTCACTCGGACGCACGTGCGAAGATAACTGATGGTATCGGGTCGGATCAGAACGGGTGGTATCGAGATGGAAACCGAATACGTGGTCAGCACCTCGTGCAGAGGCTCCATGATTCTTTTCCAAAGATTATTACAAGAACACAGTGTCTTAACCCTCTCTAAATACATAAAACACAGTACATAGGGCCTGGCTCTGCAACCTGCTTAATTCACAGGTGAATTGTCTTCATGCAAAATATCACCTGGATTCAGTGACAGATCCTTGTATTATTATACAAAAATGACGTCTCACTGGATTCCATGAGCAAATCCTGCAAAAATTGCATATAAAAACAAGTAATCAACAACAACAAGAAGCAAAAACTGCATCAACTGCTTTTAATCCAGCTTTGCAATGACTGCATCAACGACTTCTTGGGTTGTGCTGCTTCCTCCCAAGTCTTTAGTCCTGTACCTGCCTTCTGCTATTACGCGCTTCACAGCGGTTTCAAGCCGGTCGGCAAAGGATGGGAACTGCAGGTGCCTCAACATCATCGCAGATGATAGCAGCAGCGCCACCGGGTTTGCCTTCTTCTGCTCCACAATCTTCTCATTCCCTACGTTGCCTGCTGAAGCACCTTGCTCAAACACTGCATGATCTTGACCAACATTACCTGAGAACCCGAAAAAGAAGATGATCAGATGTAAATTCAAGTTAAGAGACTGATTATTAGAGTATAATCTTTGTAGTGCCATGTGTCGCCAGCATTGATATGTTCAATTACATAAACTAGATACCATATATCTAAATCTAAAATTACGTAGGCCAAAGGAGACAGAACAATGTCTAAAGCTGTAACGGGCACATTGCAGGAGTCGACACCCTAAGAGTAGTACCACATTTTTGTGTCAAATTCTTGTCACCTATGGCCTCCAAATGCAGAAAGCCGATAACTTAGATCCCCATGGTCCCCTCCATCAGCATGAATGATAGACAATTGAGCAAAAATGAAACTTTAGGTCAGAACATTGTTAAACTAACCTCCTGGCATGACACCAGTGCCTCCAGCAATACCTGCAGCTGTGTTCGCCACCAGATTGCCGTAAAGATTTGGTGTGACCTGCAAATGGATGATTCAGATTCAATCTAGTGCTGATACTTTATATGCAAGCATGTGTATAAGATATTCTGTGTTTGAAACATACAATTCACTTGAATCATAATAGATAAATCATCCATATTTAGTAAATAAAGTACATGTGACTTAAATTACATAAGGCCAAGCTCAATCAAAATAAACCATTCACATTTTAGCATGAAATAAATGATATATGATGCCTTGTTAGAAGTATCATAAACTTATTTTCGAATTTGCTAACTTATGCTACATATGTAAGAAGAGGGAAGTTAATTTTTGTCAAATGTATCTTGAACCTTTCAAATCAGCCTTCTCATGTGATGAAAGTGAATTAATTTTTTTATGTTTCGTATAAATGTTCTTGTTATTCTGTTGGAATGGGCTGGAGATTCTTACGATTACATATTCTAAAGATCATACATTGTTGAAATTGTAAAGGTTGTCCTAGTATGCAACATGTAGCATTATCTAGGAAAACACAACAATTGATTGGTGTCCATGACATGCCATGCCCAACTATACTAAGATTTTTCATGACATATCATGTAGTTCCCATGCCACAAGTCATGTCCCTGCTTGGAAGCCAGGCACTTCAAAATTATACCACAACAACATGATAGTGATGGTGGTCAACAAACAGTCCAGATGCTACACGAATAAAAGTAGTTACACAAATTACATGGACCCTCTAAATGAAAATAATCACTCTAATAATAGATCTAAGAAACAATAATCCAAAATTTTCATTAACTTGAAAAGTGAACTAAATATGATGCAGCATACCATAACATCAAACTGCTCAGGCTTTGAAACGAGTTGCATACAGCAGTTATCAACAATGATCTCATTATACTTTATCCCTGGATATTTTTTTGCAACCTCACGACATGATTCTAAGAACAGACCATCTGCAAGCTTCATAATATTGGCCTTGTGCACAGCCGTGACTGTTTTTCTGTTGTTAAGGTATGCGTACTCAAAAGCATACTTGGCA
Source organism: Musa balbisiana (assembly GCA_004837865.1). Classification (NCBI taxonomy): domain Eukaryota; kingdom Viridiplantae; phylum Streptophyta; class Magnoliopsida; order Zingiberales; family Musaceae; genus Musa; species Musa balbisiana. Next base: position 4,905,256 of record CM017196.1, on the reverse strand, counting down.
ATTCGCTCAGAACAGAACTTTGTAATCACCTAGCAAAGATGTCAAAAGGACAAGAAATAAAAAAGAGGGGAGAAAGACTTAACACAAACAAGAAATGAAAGATATCAATCACTAAAGGAAAGCAGTACAATATACAGACTGCTCAAACTGAAGATTGATTTTGCTATATGGCTCTACTAGAATTTAATGCCTAATTGCATCCGAATTTATCAATTAAAACAAGACTGATCCAACTCCAAATGAACAACTGAGAGTTTAAAAAGACAGTCAAAGTAATAGTCATAACTTCAGAAAAGTACAAGCAAGGACATCAGAGAACAAAGCTAGAGTAAACAAGCAATCAAAATAAGAAAGCAAAACTACAGCACACAAAATGAAAGGAGTGAGGACTTTAAATCAAGTGAGATTATCTTGTTTCATAGATTTTACAGTGATTCTAAGAGCATTGGATAGCAAGAGATAAAGGACAGTCCCAGTTTGGCTAGGGATTTAACTGGTCGATTACCAAGATACTAAGCATCTCAATATCAGGGGTTCCAGTTTTGTTTCAGGTGTGCAAGTTATTGGGAGCTTTTTCCAAAGGATCTTAAGTGTCATGAGGTTTTCTATACTGTGATCTAAACTATCCCCATATGGAAGTCAACTAAAGTGAAAATTGTTCATCTGGCTTTCTTTATGGCGAAAATTCTGCATTTCCTCATGTTAGCAACCAAATGATTACACAAACAAAAAGATGAAACCCAGTAAGATGCTTAGTGTTCCTAATTAGGGTTTTAGGGTATCCTACGCAATGTTTTAAGGCATATTAGAACAATTGGAAGCCAGTAGTTATGCAATTTCAGGGATGACAGACCACAAGGAATTTATTAGAAGGGTAAATAGAAAAACCCAACAGGAATCATACTCTTTTAGAAATCTTGGTTAAAGAAAACACCAATAGAAAAGGAAAAAAGATACAAAAGTGGTCAGCAACTCTGATTTCTCATGTGAACAAAACCAGAGATACGGAAAACAAACTAGTGCATACTTGTTTTTCATGACTCAAGAAAGAGCTGTGCCAGGCAAACTGACTTGCAGGCATCTTTTAACTCTTTAAAAGAGACCCAAAAAGAATATCAACTGACTATTACATAATATAAATGGTTCCTACCAAATTCAAACAAGTTCAAAACACAACATATTGGTCCTCTTTGGCAGTAAAGAATTCTAAAAAAAATATGCCAAAAAATCCTTAGAAAAGGTGAAAAGGATCTAGAACTCGTAGACATGTTATGCTCAAACTGAAGATTGATTTTGCTATATGGCTCTACTAGAATTTAATGCCTAATTGCATCCGAATTTATCAATTAAAACAAGACTGATCCAACTCCAAATGAACAACTGAGAGTTTAAAAAGACAGTCAAAGTAATAGTCATAACTTCAGAAAAGTACAAGCAAGGACATCAGAGAACAAAGCTAGAGTAAACAAGCAATCAAAATAAGAAAGCAAAACTACAGCACACAAAATGAAAGGAGTGAGGACTTTAAATCAAGTGAGATTATCTTGTTTCATAGATTTTACAGTGATTCTAAGAGCATTGGATAGCAAGAGATAAAGGACAGTCCCAGTTTGGCTAGGGATTTAACTGGTCGATTACCAAGATACTAAGCATCTCAATATCAGGGGTTCCAGTTTTGTTTCAGGTGTGCAAGTTATTGGGAGCTTTTTCCAAAGGATCTTAAGTGTCATGAGGTTTTCTATACTGTGATCTAAACTATCCCCATATGGAAGTCAACTAAAGTGAAAATTGTTCATCTGGCTTTCTTTATGGCGAAAATTCTGCATTTCCTCATGTTAGCAACCAAATGATTACACAAACAAAAAGATGAAACCCAGTAAGATGCTTAGTGTTCCTAATTAGGGTTTTAGGGTATCCTACGCAATGTTTTAAGGCATATTAGAACAATTGGAAGCCAGTAGTTATGCAATTTCAGGGATGACAGACCACAAGGAATTTATTAGAAGGGTAAATAGAAAAACCCAACAGGAATCATACTCTTTTAGAAATCTTGGTTAAAGAAAACACCAATAGAAAAGGAAAAAAGATACAAAAGTGGTCAGCAACTCTGATTTCTCATGTGAACAAAACCAGAGATACGGAAAACAAACTAGTGCATACTTGTTTTTCATGACTCAAGAAAGAGCTGTGCCAGGCAAACTGACTTGCAGGCATCTTTTAACTCTTTAAAAGAGACCCAAAAAGAATATCAACTGACTATTACATAATATAAATGGTTCCTACCAAATTCAAACAAGTTCAAAACACAACATATTGGTCCTCTTTGGCAGTAAAGAATTCTAAAAAAAATATGCCAAAAAATCCTTAGAAAAGGTGAAAAGGATCTAGAACTCGTAGACATGTTATGCTCAAACTGGATCTTAGGTCCACCTGAACCTCACTTATTGTGAATTGCATCAGCTTGCAGCTACAACAATCATGTACTCAAAACATCATATGTATAAGCTTCAAGCAAAGTGCAACACATCACGGTTTGATGAAACACCTTAATGCAACCCTGCCTACAAACTGGCGCATAATCGTCAAGTCTCATGCTCATCCTTCCTTTTTTCTTGACATCAATGGCAACCATTATTAATTTGACCTTCCTTTGGAACTGAATGTCAACATAAGGATCACCAAATAGGCAAAACCAACTTTTGTATTTGTTGTAGCTCTTTCAGTGGCTCTTTGAATAGTATTTGATAAACATAATACTCTTCTTCAATATGCTCATGGCATGGTTCATCTCGTATGACCTCTTAGGCCAGTTGAACTCACAACTTGCTATGGTTATTGTAGTGTAGCCTTTCACATCTTCTACATGCATTAGATACCACAAATTGGGGAAAGTTAGCCCAGCAACCCCACAACTTTATCAAATTTGCCATCCAACTTCGACCATAAAAATCGTTCACATCAATTCTTTGAATCAATTGTTGATGCAATCCATCATTTAAGGGCTCTAATAACAAACATATGAAGTACCAGGCATTACAGGACTCTACAAGGATTTGGATATAGGTGTCCAGAGCGAGAACCCAACAATGAAGGTTATGTTCAACGGAATCACCGTGAATAAGGTTTGGTTACAAAAGTTAGCAATTAGATAGAATGGATACTACAAAGATGGTTAACGAGTAAAATTTTAATGTACTGTGTGTGATATTATAGCTTAAAGTAAAAAAGAGACAACACACAGACACAAACATATAAAAGCTGGTCTCTGCCACACCAAATATATAGTCAGCGATAAGAGTATCCAAGGGTGACTACCATACCAAAAAGAAAATCATCCATAGGAGTCTAATAGCTTGATTGAGAAAACAAATATCTATAGCCATGCATGTCAACTCTGCTAATTTAATTTGTAATACTACATAAAAAGCATGCATCAAGTCCCAAAATAAAAACAGCAACCGTAAATTCAGTCATTTTGCTCAATCCCCTTCAACATCATCCCTCATCTCCACCACATTCCGGCATTCGCCACCACCAGTACGACCTCTTCTTTGCCACTGCCTGCTGATTACTATTACGAAAATAAGTATGCATTTGCTTCATCACGCTCTCTGGCACTTGTGACCAAACACATTTTTATCTACATGAACTAATGATCCACAAGAACAAGAAAGTCTTATGCAAACAATAATGAAAAGAAAATCTTATATTGGCAATTCTAGTGACAACTCGAATTCCATTCCATGTACAAGGAGCATACAGGTCATAGAAAAGAATTATAAAGTTGGAGAATTGTAATCATAACTATTAGGTAAAGTTCCTCGTCCAAGTCCCCAACTCGCAAAGCTTTGGCAGAAATGTAAAACCTCATACCTTGAGACTCTCCACGACGCCAGGAACGACCTCGTGCTCCAGACCGGAGTACTCCCCCTCGGTATTCTCCCTGATCACCACAATATCCACCTTCTCATGCCTCGTCGGCAGTCCCTGGAGGTTGAAGCAATGGACGAGAGACGCGTAGAGATCGAGTTCCCTTCTCAGCTGCATGTTGAGGGAGCTGACCCCTCCGCCCACCGGCGTCCTGAGGCCGCCCTTGAGGCAGACCTTGTTCCTCCGGATCGACTCGATAACCTCTGCCGGCACCGTGGTCATGTCGCCGTGGACCTCATAGGTCTCGAAGTATACCGGCGCGTGCATCGCCTCCATGACCTGCTGCACGGCGCCGGTGACGAGGGGCCCGATCCCATCGCCTGGGATCAAGGTCACGGGCCTCGGTGCTCCGTCCCCGGGGCGGGGCATGTAGGTCACGAAACGCCGGGCCTCGGCGCGGCCACGCGGGGACCGCGGCGAGACGATGCCGGCGGCATCACGGAAGAGGTGGCGGAGAAGCGAAGGGGTTCGCCTCGCCATGTCGGTCTTTGGGTCATCGATTCGAAAGGTTTAGGGTTTCAGACAGAACGACCAAATGACGAAGACACCCTCACTAGAGAGGGGTTTTGTAGTCATTTTGTCAAGCGAGTAAATAGATACGAAGTCAGCGTTATGATTATATAACGGATGTTATGATTATATATAACGGTCTCAGCGGATTCAGGAAAATCCATACACGTCATCGAAGAAAGTGACGAGATGTTCCAGAAACGTCCATCGTAGGCGTCTTATGTCGCAGATAAGTCAGCTGCATAAAGAGATAGCAACAACTTATCATGTAACGTAACATCTTAATTTTAATTTCATCGTTCATAATTCGATCTATAACACAAAAGAAGAGAACAAAATTAATCTATCTAATTACAAGTAAATGAAGCAATGGAGCATATTGGAGCCCTTTGTCTGCTAATAAATCAGATTATAGTTGACGAACCACGATCAAGAGGTGACCATAATTAACAATTAGATTGATACTCACTAATCCAAATATCATATTTCGTGTGAGAATGGAGCATATTTGGGAACAATTTTATTACTTTTCCCTAAAGCGTTGGCACTAAGTTGCTTTTATTGTGAATAAGATTAGTGATATATGATAATTCAACTGTTATTATAGATTATCATTTATAATTAATTATCTTTGGTATTTTGATTCTTACATTTTTAAAATTATATTGAAATATTTATATTTACGAAAGTTAAACATTGAAACCCTATACATAATTAAAAAGATGATTTTATAGGATTAAAAAATAAAAAAACTTTGATAGAATTTTTTTATATAAACTAAATCACCAAGAAATGGAGTGAAAAGTTCATTAGAAGATGTAAAATAAATTATTTGTAGATTTAAGAAAATCTTTAAATTCATATCACTAGAAAATCTAAAAGAAAAGTAGACCTAACGAGATCTAATAAGAGATAAAAAAGTAAGAATAATAAACCTCCCAACTGGGTTCCTTCTAAAAACTCAAGATCTGAATGACATCCATGCATCGTGGTTCTTCGTGTTGGCAAGCAACCTACTTCTTCGGTTGTTCTATTCAATTCCAATTAAAAACCATAAAAGAATAATTATGAGATATAGTGCTGAAATTTAGAAATATCTACTTTGTTCTTGACTTGCTCTGCTTCGAATCAGAGTTGACGCTCGAGTATCTCTTGGTACTTCTAGGGATTTGGTGATAATAGGAGATCTTTGGGCAGAAAGTTGTGCGTTTGGCTTTCTATCTATTACCAAAATATTAGAAATGGACTTCGACCACATCTTTATCCTGAACGAAGAAAGAAACGGAAAGTGGTGCGTTATTCACTGATGTGAGAATGTTTTTATCTTTTCGGAACATGTAAATTTTAGAAGATATTCTTGACGGTAAGGAAAAGAAAGTACTCGACGGACTTATGAGCTCTTGATTTCCTTACTCGACGGACGTATCTTTTAGTTGGATGTTGGATGTGGAGGAGGTGTTTGAGGTCACAATGCATAGGACACGGCCTCTCTGTCTGGTGGCCAAACACACGTATCTTTTAGTTGGATGTTGGATGTTGGATGTGGAGGAGGTGTTTGAGGTCACAATGCACAGGACACGACCTCTCTTTCTGGTGGCCAAATACATGCATCTTTTATTGCATGTTGGATGTGCGTTCCGCCTTGTGAGCATATCCTTTCAGACAACTTTCTACTTGCAGGTATATTAAGATAGTGAAGCAGCATAGTCTGGAGATATCACAACCGGGAGTAGATCCAAGCACTGGATTAACATGGCAAATGACCAAGAGGAGAAGAGACCATGAAGTCCGCAAGTGAGCGCCATTATCAGGCCTGACACTATTGCATTCGTGCCAAATGAAAGATATGCTACTGGGTGGATGGGTTTTCGACAGAGAGACGGAGGAGAAACCTGGCCGGTGCTCTGACCCTCGTCTTCCGCCGTACTCCACGGAGGAACCATTCTACTCTAATGTGGCGGACAATCGCTTGTGGCCCCTTCCGTATGAAACGAGATCATCACAGGTATAACTATCCTGGAAAGCTCGGGACGATGCCGATCCGTGTAGGTTGATTGATGCTCGCACATAAACTTAAACGGACTGTAATTAATTGACCCCATACGGTTAACTCATCCTCGCAGGTATAAAAACTAACACTTCTGATGGAGAGAGGAGATTTTTCAAGAAAGCTTAACCCTTTTAAATCACATTGGTGCTAACTTAACATTTGGAGGGGTTAAGTCGGAAGACCCTTCCCCTCTCGCCTCAGGCCTGTGTACAGGAGCCTAGCGACGATGAAGCAGAATGCGTACTGATAGATGAAGCGTGCATGGAGCCAACTCCGAGTTTTGAACATCGACAAATGGATCGAGCCGTGCTGACACCTTGGCTTGGCTATGGTTAGAAAAGTTTGGTAATACTAACTATGTATGGCAAATTGTTGGATATTACAAAATGCATTTACCTTAAAGGAAGATGAACAACTTAACACAGTCCAATATTCAAATACTATATACACACAACACTATAACAAGTTTAACAGTTTATACACTACTGTCATACCTACCTCTGTCCCTCCTTTTCAACGTTGGCTTTTTCTTTCAAGTTCCACTTTGATTGATCCTTTGATGGATTTTTCAAACGTCTCGACACTTGCAGTCATGTCGAAGATTAGAGGCCTCTCCGCTTGTTTTTCGAACCGCTTGTCATCGACAAGTGTCGAGACAGGGGACAAATCAATCAAAGGATCAGTCAAAATGGAACTTGAAAGAAAAAGCCAACGTTGAAAAGGAGGGACAGAGGTAGGTATGACAGTAGTGTATAAATTGTTAAACTTGTTACAGTGGTGTGTATATAGTATTTGACAGTAGGTATGACAATAGCTGCTGAGGCATAGAACTCGCAAAGCAAAAACAAATATCATTAAAGGAAAATAAAGCTGGACTTTAAATGTGAACTAAATATGATGCAGCATACCATAACATCAGACTGCTCAGGCTTTGAGGCTAGTAGTTGCATACAGCAGTTATCAACAATGATCTCATTGTACTTTTTATCCCTGGATATGTTTTTGCAACCTCACGGCATGATTCTAACAACAGTCCATCTGCAAGCTTCATAGTATTGGCCTTGTGTGACCGTTTTTCTTTCTATAGTTGTTAAGGCATGCGTACTCGAAAGCATACTTGGCAATACGATCGAACAGAACTTTTGTTATCACCTAGCAAAAAGATGTCAAGAGGCCAAGAAATAAAAAAGAGGGGGGAAAAAGACTAAACACAAGCGAGAAATGAAAGACATCAATCACCAAAGAAGGAGTTCAATATACAAGACTGCTCTAACTGAAGATTTGATTTTGCTATATGGCTTTACTACAATTTAATGACTCATTGCATCTAAATTTATCAACTAAAACACAAATGGACAACCGAGAATTCAAAAAGACAGTGCAAGTAATAGCTATAACTTCAGACGATGTGCAAGCAAAGAAATCGCTGAACGAAGATACATTAACCAAGATATCAAAATAAGAAAGCAAAACTACATCACACAAAATGAAAGGAGTGAGGACTTCAAAACAAAGTGAGACTATCTTGTTTCATAGATCTAAGAGCATTGGACTGCAAGAGATAAAAAAGGACAGTCCCAGTTTGGCCAGGGATTTGACTGGTCGATTACCAATATACTGAGTATCTCTATATCAGTGGTTCAAGTTTTGTTTAAGGTGTACAAGTTATCGGGAGCTTTTTCCAAAGGATCTCAAGTGTCATAAGGTTTTCTATACTGTGATATAAACTATCCCCATGTACAAATCAACTAAACTGATAAATTATTCATCTGACTTTCTTTATGGTGGAAATTCTGCATTTCCTCATGCTAGCAACCAGAGGATTTCCCAAACAAAAAGACGAAATTCAGTATGATACCTAATGTTCCTAATTAGGGTTATAGGGTATCCTACATAATGTTTTAAGGCATATTAGAACAATTGGAAGCCAGTAGTTATGCAATATCAGGGATGACGATGACTAGGAATTTATTTGAGGGGTAAATAGAAAAACCCAACAGGAATCATAATCTTTTTAGAAATCTTGGTTAAAGAAAACAGCAAATGGAAAGGAAAAAAATACAAAAAGTTTAGAAAGAAACATAAAAAACTATAGAGAAAGAGAAGCGAAGATAACCCAAACAACCAAATGAAGCAAAAGTGGTCACCAACTCTTATTTCTCATGTGAACAAAACCAGAGATACAGAAAACAAACTAGTTCATACTTGTGTTTCATAATTCGAGAAAGAGCTGTGCCAGGCAAACTGACGTGAAGGCATCTTTTAACTCTTTAAAAGAGACCCAAAAAGAATATCAACTAACTATTACATAATATAAATGGTTCCTACTGAATTCAAACAAGTTCAAAACAAAACATATTGGTCTTCTGTAGCAGTAAAGAAAATTCATAAAAATCTGCCAAAAAAATCCTAAAAATAGGTGAAAAAGCTCTAGAGCTCTAGATATGATATGATCAAACTAGATCTTAGGTCCATCTAAACCTTATTGTGAATTGCATCAGCTTGCTGCCTGCAACAGTCAGGTACTCAAAACATCATATGTTTAAGCTTTAAGCAAAGTTCAAAGCTTCATGAAACACCTTCATACAACCCTGCATAAAAATTGGTGCATAATTGTCAAATCTCATGCTCATCTTTCTTTTTTTCTCAACATCATCAATGGCTACCATTATTAGTTTGATCTTCCTTTTGCACTGAATGTCAACATAAGGATCACCAAATATGCAAAACCAACTTTTGTATTTGTTGTTGCACTTTCAGTGGCTCTTCGAAGAGAAGTTGATAAACAAATCACTCTTCTTCAATATGCTCATGGAATGGTTCATCTGGTATGACCACTTAGGCTAGTTGAACTGACAACTTGCTGTGCTTATTGTAGTGTAGCCTTTCAGATCTTCTACATGCATTAGATACCACAAATTGCATAAAGTTAGCCCACAGCAACCCCACAACTGTATCAAATTTTCCATCCAACTTCTGTCATCAAAATCCTTCACACCAATTCTTTGAATCAATTGTTGATGCAATCCATCGTTTAAGAGTCGAGGGCTCTAATATTGAACTTATGAAGCACCAGGCATAACAGGACTCTGCAAGGATTTGGATATAGGTGTCTAGACTCTAGAGTGAGAACCCAACAATGAAGGTTATGTTCAACAGAATCACCGTGTTACAAAAGGTAGCAATTAGATGGAAGGGATACTACAAAGATGGTTAACAAGTAAAATTTTAATGTACTGTGATATTATTACTTAAAGTAAAAAAGGAAGCCAACACACATATAAAGGCTGGTGTCTGCCACACCAAATAGAAAAACAGTGATAATTGTATGCAAGGGTGACTACTGCACCGAATAGAAAATCATCCATAGGAGTCAGCTAGCTTGATTGAGAAAACAGTATCTATATCCATCCATGTCAACTCTGCTAATTTAATTTGTAATACTACAAGAAAAACATGAATCAAGTCCCAAAATATAAAAAAAAGAAGAAGTAACTTTACATTCAGTCAATTTGCTCAATCCCCTTCACCATCATCCTTCATCTCCACCACATTTAGGCATTCTCCACCACCAGTACCACCTCCTCTTTGCCACTGCCTACTGATTGCTGTTGCGAAAATGATCATGCACTTACTTGCCTCAACCCGCTCTCTCGGTACTTGTGACCAGTCAAACACATTTTTATCTACATCAACTAATGATCCACAAGAACAAGAAAGTCCTATGCAAACAATAATGAAAAGAACATCATATATTAGCAATTAGACTGACAATTCGAATTCCATTTCTTGTACGAGAACCATACAGGTCACAGAAAAGGATTATAAAGTTGGGGAATTGTAATAATAAGTATTAGGTAAATTTCCTTTTCCAAGCTCCCAACTCACAAAGCTTTGGCAGAAATGGAAAGCCACATACCTTGAGACTCTCCACGACGCCAGGAACGACCTCGTGCTCCAGACCGGAGTACTCCCCCTCGGTATTCTCCCTGATCACCACAATATCCACCTTCTCATGCCTGGTCGGCAGTCCCTGGAGGTTGAAGCAATGGACGAGCGACGCGTAGAGATCGAGTTCCCTTCTCAGCTGCACGTTGAGGGAGCTGACCCCTCCGCCCACCGGCGTCCTGAGGCCGCCCTTGAGGCAGACCTTGTCCATCCGGATCGACTCGATAACCTCCGCCGGGCACCGTGGTCATGTCGCCGTGGACTTCATAGGTCTCGAAGTAGACGATGCGGGGAATGTAGGTCACGGAACACCAGGCCTCGGGGTGGGGCCCGCCGCGAGCGCGGCGAGACGATGCCGGCCACATCACGGAGAAGGTGGCGAAGAAGCGATGGTGCTCGCCTCGCGAGAATAGGGTTTCAAGGAGAGAGAAAGAGCAACTGACCTCAATAAAGGGGTTTTATAGTCATTTTATTGAGCAATTAATGGAGCCATAGGGACGCTCGTAAACATCCGGAGGTCAACGGTATGATTATATAACAGCTATATCGTGAGGTGATCAACTTAACAATGGCATCGACGTTATGATTGTATATAACGCTGTCTCGGTCCCGCACGATTCAGGAAAATCCATCGACGTCATCGAAGACCCTCGAGCTCCCCCATGTGGGGACCCACGACCATGCCTCTCTCTCTGTTCGCTGGCGAGCCCGCGATGCGCTCCGAAGTACGCCGTGTCTCATCCCATCATAGTTCGGGAAAAGCCATCGAAATGATCTCCCCAAGAGGACAAGATTTTCCTGTGGCTTAGCTTGGCTCGAAGCATCGAAAGTGATCCTGAACCGTCCTTGAACGATCAAGTCTTCTTGACCATCTCATCAAGGTCGTCCGAACGCAAAACCGGCTCACTAGATTGGACCGCGTCACTCCTGGGGATCATGAGATCTTGAGCCGTCCTTGATCGATCAAGTCTTCTTGACCATCTCATCATAGTCGTCCCAACGTAAACCCGGCTCACTAGATTGGACCGCGTTACTCCTGGGGATCGTGAGACCCGCGCAAGCTACGTACATCGAACGCACGCACGCGTTGGGCCGATTTGTTGGTCAAACGTGAGCTTTGGTCTGGTCGGGTCGGGTCAGATCTTCTAAACCGTTTATAAAGTGCTAACATTTCCGTCACATATGCTTACTTTTGTATACGCAACATATCGGATGGCATATTTTTATCCAAAAAGATCCGACCCGCTTTGGACCTCAATAATTGCGGAGTGAAGTCGATCTGCGGACACGAGCCGCCGTTCCGTAACTGAATTCCACGGCCTCCCGCTCGCTCTCAACCACCATTCTCGCTCACCCATATTACGTTCATGGCGTTTCGTTTTCCACGTCTTATCTTTCTCGCTCCCTCTCCGTCGGTTTTCCTCTTGCCCGCAAGAAACGGCTCACGAGTTCCTAGGGGGGTCAACGGCGCGAGTGCTCCAATCCCTCCTGCGTAGGCTTCTCACACTTCTCCTCGAAGGTGACGGCGCACCGAGGGGCAAATTCCGCTTCTAACGTTCGTCTTGTGGGAGGTCGGACGGCCCCTGTTCCCAGGTGCGCCAGCGAATCTCTGCTTTGTTCTTGACTTGCTTTGCTTCGAATCAGAGTTACGCTCGAGTATCTCTCTTGGTCCTTCTTCCGCGATTCCTAGGGATTTGGTGACAAAAGGAGATCTTTTGGCAGAAAGTTTGTGGTTTTGCTTTCGATCATGTGTGGGTCTTCTATTACCATAATATTAGAAATGGACTTCGAGCGCATTTTTATCCTGATCGAAGAAAAGCTTAAGCTAGTTGTAACCGCTGAAAAGCGAGTAAACCATAAGGGATTTTTTGACTTGGAAGCTTCCTTCTTTTACATGCCAAGCTTCGGATGCAATTTACTTGCCATTGATTTGAGAAATTGCAGTCAAGTCATCGATCCGCTTATTCCTTGTAAGAGCAGGAACAGAAGGGGATGTGAGCTGAAAGAGTTAATCTACTCGAGTAAAGAGGACTTGTATAGGATTCCTTTGTTAATGTTAAAGAACTTAGCACCACGAAGTTCATACCGAATACCAAACATACTCATTTCAAGAGAAATCCTTTGGGAAACACTTTATCGAAGTAGCAGGTTGACTGGCTGGCAGTCTAATAGATATCAAGCAAAGGCAACGGCTCTGCATGAATCATATCATTGTGAGAACCTTCTCACTCTTTCTTCAGGAAAAGTTCATGATGCATCTTGAATATGTACTCGAGGTGTTGCATGAGAACCACTGTGCCAACAGACATTTAAGTCAAACTGCGAAAGAAACCATGGTGCAGGAACAGAACACTTTGGATAATTGTCAATGATTAGTTAAACTAATCAATTTAGTGTAACGTTAGCTGAAATTAGTAAACCTTTGATTTTGTTGTCTTCTAGCTTTCCTAGTTAGTTCTTCAATTCGGCTACCATTTTGATGTATATGACTCAATTCTTTGAGGTTGACACTATCAGCTACCTTCACACCGAACATAGACCGGATTGCAGGCCCTTCCTATGTCCGTCTACATAACTCACCAAAGGATCCTTTTTGGGTCCGAGATTCTTCTTCTTCTTCTTCTTCTTCTTCTTCTGCCAATGCTTGACTGAGATCTCAATGATTGTTTAGCACACAGGTTCATCAGAACAGACATGCTGCCGCCTTGAAGTTTTCACTAGTCTTTGGATGCATGTTTAACAAATTAATTTCTTTTAGCCTTATCAATTTACATCATATATATATATAGACCACTTTTATCCATGTTCTGTAGCAGTTAGGTCGTGATGAAGGCCTACCTCTCTCTTTGAGGAGCTTGTGATCATGAAATTTTTGAGCAGTGTGGAGCAGCTCCCAGTGGCAAGAATCAGTCTGTCTTTGTGACCTGGGTCATAATTATGGCAAGATTTGGAAACCCTGCACCCAGGTTTGTAGATTATCTGGTTACTTTCTCTGAGAGCTATCAAATATATATTGCAAATTAGAGATGACATTTCTTTCTATTGAATGGCATCTCGTCATCAGATGACCACTATCCTATTCTGTTTATCATGGCTTGCAGTGGACCTGTTTCACAACCCAACGAGAGCATGAAGTTGATCATAGCAGTTTCTATCGGAGTTGTTTTGGGCTACTTCATTGGAATCTCACTTCCCGCAGTCAACATAACAAAGGTACATACATTGTCAATTTATTCTGAATGATTAACTTTGTTTATTTCCAAAACTAGACCTGAAAATTCTATCTGCTTAACTCGTCAGCTCCACTTGCCCCGTAGCAACATTGTATGCACGGAGGAAGATGGCCCAAGTCTCGACACTTCGACTTCTGGACACGTTCACAGCAGCAACAATAGAAGACTACATGCTAACAATAGTCTCAGTCACAACAGTAACAATACAAGACTGCATTCTAACAATAATCTGAAGGTACTTTTATATTTCTATGTTAAATTAACTGCGAGATCTATCATGAGGTCTTTTATGGAACCATTTTCTTGTTGTAGAATCCAATTGTTCTTCTTATCTTGTTTCATGTATGACTCTTGCACTTATGATTCACATTAAAATAGAGTTTATGAGCTTTAATGATACTGAGCTTCTACGGAGTAGATATTGGAGATAGTTCACATGAGGAACTGTTTCCATCGCTGGAATAGACCAGGTTTGATAGATTGGATTTACACTGCAACAGTAGAATGTAAATGAACATGCTGAGCTGATTTTATACTCTTAGTCTAATATACTGTTCAAGGATTTTTTTTATCAGATTATAGAAGGGAATAATAGCAAGATGCTTCCATTCAAGTGTCATGAAACAGGGACCAGATCAGCTGCTATCTTATGTAGAAGTCAAGCTGCACGGTGATCATGGACCATCCTAGTACAAAATTTCGTTGTCTCCGATCATTATTGTTATAATTCAGGTTATGCTATATGTGAATAGTACTTGGTAGATTTTTCTTTCTTGAGCATCCAGGAGGCTCAACTGAAACCCTTTTTCTAATGTCATGCCTCTTCCAATATTAGCTGAATTAATCTTTTTTTACTTCGTCCACCCAAACTTTTTAGGTAGTAATGGAGTTTGTGCGAATTAGTAGCAGTGATCTGATTGGTTATTCTTTTAAGAATCAAAGTTCATGTATCGAAATGATAAATGACTCATAGAAAAAGTATTGGTTCATTCAGATTGTGCAAACCTTCCAAATGATTGCTTGTCGAGGTCAATTCTATGGACGTGCAATGACTGCAGTTATGTTCAGACTTCTCATGTTCATGGCCATAATTTGAGGACCATTATGTAATTAAATGCTCATAATTTGAATCTGTGATCTTTGACTATTCCTCTTATTTTATCTTTATACTCTTCTTTAAACATCTTAGCTTCTTGCGTTTTGCATTAGACTATATATATACTCATGTTATGTCTGTCTGGTGAATTTAATTTTCTGCGTATTTGGTATAGATATATGTTTCAACAAATCCCCGAGGTGCAGAAAGACTACCACCGGGCATGGTGGTATCTGAATCAGATCTTTACCAACGCAGGCTGTGGGGGAAGCCAAGTGAGGTATGTTGATATGGTTGTATGTTGCTTTCATGCCAAAAATAATTCATGGATCATGATGCTGCCAGTGTATCTGAATAAACATGCATGTGCTACTGCCACTGGTATGCCAATAGCTAATGGTCTCTTCTTGTTTTCATCTCCACTTTCAGTTTCATGACATAATGACGCATTGTTTGGTGAATTGCAGGATTTACACATCCACCAGAAATACTTGGTTTCATTCACTGTTGGACT
Source organism: Musa balbisiana (assembly GCA_004837865.1). Taxonomy (NCBI): domain Eukaryota; kingdom Viridiplantae; phylum Streptophyta; class Magnoliopsida; order Zingiberales; family Musaceae; genus Musa; species Musa balbisiana. Next base: position 4,889,975 of record CM017196.1, on the reverse strand, counting down.
TGGCCAAAAAAAGATTGTTGATGCAGCAGTCAAAAAGGTTAGCGAAGGGGCAAACTTGAATTGTTAGCCATCTTTCCAGTAATTAGGACAATTTGTTCGACTGTGTATGTGAGATATAGTATGCTTCTTAATCATATGGTTCTTCTTCTACTTAATCTGAGTAGTGTAAGACTTGACTGCAGAAACTCATTTCCTATCCAGTTTCTAGTCATTCTTAAGTTCTCATTCATGTACATGAATGTGCATCAGATAATTAGGATCTCAGTTACTGAGCATCCATAGTTTCTTTTGTGCAAAATAATGAGTTCTCAATTAATGTAAAAGCCATGTTCAAAAAATAATGATACATCAATTTTAGTAACCTATTATGTTAATTGTGCACGATACTACTTGTTTGACTGGCAGATGAACCATATTTGATTTTTATTTTTATTTTCTGATAAATCATAGCCTGACTAGAGTCTCATGATATTACAGTTCTCTGAAAATTTTACCATCTTGCTGTTCCATTATGATGGTCAAACAAGTGCGTGGGATGAATTCGAGTGGTCCAAACGGGCTATTCATATCAGTGCTAGGAAACAAACTAAATGGTGAGTGAAGGAAGCATTTTTCTGATAGGAATGTTATTGATATACATATTTAACACTCATCTGTGTATCTCAAGGTGGTATGCCAAGCGATTCTTGCAGCCTGACATTGTCGCTCCATATGATTACATATTTATATGGGACGAAGATCTAGGAGTTGAACATTTCGATGCAGAAGAGTGAGCGTTTGCCATAGTTCATGTGTGCATTCCGCCTTGTGAACACATCCTTTCAGACACAAACTTTCTACTTGCAGGTATATTAAGATTGTGAAGAAGCATAGGCTGGAGATATCGCAACCGGGAGTAGATCCGAGCACTGGATTAACATGGCAAATGACTAAGAGGAGAAGAGACCATGAAGTCCACCGGTGAGCGCTATTATCAGTCAGGCCTGATACTTTTGCGTTCTTGCCAAATGAAAGATATACTAATGGGTGGATGGGTTTCCAACAGAGTGACGGAGGAGAAATCCGGCAGGTGCCCTGACCCTTGTCTTCCGCCATGCTCCGCGTAGGAACCATTCTACTCTTTCTCACCCATTCTGCCTTAGAATTTTGTGCTTACCAGGACTGAGTCTTCCTTGTCATGCCATGAATAGATTCATAGAGATAATGGCACCTGTGTTCTCCAGAGATGCGTGGCGCTGTGTATGGCATATGATTCAGGTACGTCAAATCTATATCAATCGCTTTGCGTCTCTATCTCAGCTTAATTGCAACTACTGGTTGCTGTCGTCGCAGAATGACTTGGTTCATGGATGGGGTCTTGACTTTGCTTTTAGGAGATGTGTGGAGGTACTGGGTGTACATTTTGAAGTTGAGCTTCTTCTGCAAGAAACCTTACTGTTTTGCCTGACCTTGATCGTTTATTGTATGTAGTCTGCCCATGAGACAATTGGCGTTGTGGATTCTCAATGGATTGCTCATCTAAACATTCCTTCACTCGGAAACCAGGTAGGAGATGACTGCTCTGTTACCCTATCTTTACCAGCATTCAAAAAAAACAGACCAAATGTAATATCATTAGTATTCTTACACTTGAAAAGTATTAGTATTGATCCAGTGATGATACATCAAACTCACTCATCGAAGATTGAAGGTTCAAAATTTTATTTGATATTTTTTTTACCTGAATATTGGCCTCATTTATAGTTGAGGAATCAAAAAATGCCTCTAAATTTTTTTGAAGATATTAACTAGTCTAATCGGTAAAGATCATGATTGTAAATAGGCCTTACGGTTGATAGAAAGATCTATCTTTATGGTTTGTATCATGCGCCTTTCATGTTCTTACAGGGCAAAGGAGAGAATGAAAAGGCAGCAAGGCAAGGGGTATGATAGATGATTACATGTCTTCTCTCTTATTTGCATCCTTCTCATGCCATGACGCGACTTGACATTGGTTTCTGGTTTTGTTGATGCTGCCAGGTGAGGCAACGATGCTACGAAGAGGGGGCGACGTTCGGAACTCGAATGGCAGATGCAGAGAAGGCATACTACAGGGAGATGGGGATGCTCCCCCTGAAGCGACAGCGATGTGGACCATAACATGATGATCAACTCTTTTGCTGGTGCAGCTTGCAGCTTGCAGCTTGCAGCTAGCAGAGGTAGAAGCAATCACATTTTCTCTGTATGGACAACCCCAACGTTAACTCCCTTTTTTTATTTTTGTTTTGTTTATGGATGATTAAATTTAACATAATTATCTTTGTGAAGAGTTATGTTAAGAAAAGGGAGTTGAGAACATTTCTTTAATGTGATGTTGATGAAGGAATACAGAACTGGCAAGTAATAACAGTGAAAAGTCTTTTAAATATTTATCCTACATCATATCATACACTCGATTCTTAGAAAGCATAACCAGGTAAAAATTATTCCCTTCAATAGTATCTGAACAACTCAGGACAGACAAATAGTTTGCTATTAAGAAGAATTAAGTATGTGGATCTGAGATGCTGGACTCCCTACTCCATTAGAGAATTCTGATGTTTGGAGGATGCCTTACTACTTGTGATACCTCCTTTGAAGGATGCCATGAATTGGAATTACAATGAACAGATAAATTCCCTTTGAAGTAACTTCATGTATCTTCCTGATGATTATGCATGCATATGCCAATACAAAAAAAAAAAAAAACATGCAAAACATCTATAACAAAGATAGATATATCCTCTCACATCGCCATCGGAGATCTCAACCATATCATATATTACAATCAAAGAGTCTAGGTCAGTCGGTACATGAATCGACTAATGAAAATGAATCCCAAAAACAAAATAATTGGAAAGCCACTTGATTTCGAGCCTACTGCAGTGGTGTGTTATATCACCTACCAAGAAGGAAGAAGAAGACATAAATAAATCCACCACTGTACCTACGATCAACTGCGCTCATTTAGTGACCTGTGTGCACACACACGGAAACTATCAGCTCTACTAAATATTATTGCGCATATATATATATATATATATATATACATGACAAAACTCCATGCTTGCCCTCTCCTTCCCGAGAATTCATCCACCTGTGCCAGATGCTCATATCCAATATAAGACTATCATCGGAAGAACTTTTCTCATGCCATTGCCATTGCCATTGATTCACTCAGCCACTTTCTCTTTTGCAGTTCCCAGGAAGGAGGTATCTGTATCGGTCAGCATTCTGAATTAGGTAACCCGGAAGGTTTAATGCAGAGTATGAACTGGGAATTGGCCCCAACTTGGCAATAATCTTTTGGAATGTGTACTCCTCAGGAAACATGTCGAAAAGGTCTGCTCCTCGACATATGACATCCTGAATTCTCTTGGGATTAAGGTAATAGGCAAATCTGATACGATCGACATGGCTGTATGCTCTCATTTTGAAGGTAAACTCACTGATGTGCCGGAAGCAGAAGCTGCAGTGCCACCCGGAATCAGCTAACAGGTCATCGGACTGCCGGAAATGGGCGTATCTGGTCTTCCCAGCTCGGTATCGGTGGACCGAAGCCCTCCAACTGTCATCATCAAGGTGGAACTCAAAGGAGTAGAGGTAGTTCCTAAGCTGGAGATGAAGCTTCTCCGGGATCTCATCACACCATCTGAGCAGGTTGATCGTGTGGCCACTGGGGATCTCATCAACATCCGACATGATCAGCAGGTCATCGTCGCTGATGCCGGCGATCCTGATGAGCTGATCCAATGCCACTCGCTGGTAGGACTCCTCGACGAACGGATTCTCCCCTTTGACGAACCTCCCCCCGACGGTCCCGTAGGTCAACCGCGACTCTACGAACTTGAAGCGGCGGCGATTGCTCGCGAAGAGGAGGGGCTTCTTCAAGGCGGTGAAGGTCGAGTTGGACTCGAGCAGAATGAACTCGGAGACGAAGGGGCTGAGCTCGTTCCACCGCACTTGGAGGATGTCGAGCTCATTGTTGAAGAGGACGGCGTCGAAGACGCGCCTTGGCGTTTCCCGGACGCCCCAGCCATGGAGCTTGCACAGGTGCTCCATGGAGGCGTTCTCGTGGTAGTAGTGGGGTATGGTCCTGAAGGGTTTAGGGGGGGATTCCCACAGCGGCCGGAGGAAGTAGGTGAACTTTTGGCCGTGGACGTAGATGACGAAGACAAGGATGGGGATACCGACAAAGAGCAACAGTAATGCCTTGAGATCGAAGCACCGGAGGGCGCACCGGAGCCGCCGGGACATGCTCAGAGCTGCCCTTGAAGCCTGCAACAGAGTCCGAACACAGCGTAAGGCTACAATAACAGCAAAACATGAACACGGGCTCCAACGCCACGAATCGCACAAAATAAAGATTAGATTTTGAACAAAGACACAGCTTTTCGGATCTTTTCACAACAGTTACAGAAACAGAAAGAGGAAGATTACCCCGCCGCAGACGTTCTCACAGATATCATCCGTCTTCTTGGAGCAATAAGGGCACCCCGCCTCCGTCATTCTGAAGAAAGCACTTCCCCAGCAACAAAAAGGATCGACCTTTTCTCGAAAATGATCCGCCTTTCTGCCAAATTCCTCCACACCGATACTTCCCGGCGCCGATCGGATCCCGCAGCCACAAAACGATGTGCCCGATCAATCCGATCTCCGCCCGCCCTCTCTCTCTCTCTCCCTCTGTGATTACTGTAGTAGTATCCTGTCTCTCTCGCTCTCTCTCTCTACCAGAAATAACACCGAACAAACACCTCAAACCTCTTCCCCACTACGTCTGCCCCAAAGCTCTATCTTTTTTCCCTCTTGTTCCCGGTGAACGGCCTACCACTCAAATCTCGAAGCTAATGAGCATTCGATGAACAAGAGCAGAGCAGATGAGGAGACGAGAAGATGAGGTAGGGAAGTGGGGCGCGTCGGGCTCTCAAATAGCGCGAATACAACACGGAGAAGGAAACGGAGAAAGGGCCGTTGGGTAGCCGCGTCGATCGAAGGCTTCGTCGTCGGTTCCAAAGACGGGAATGCGCTACGGCATTTAATGGGCCGCGTCGTTTAGTCACCGCGTTGTAACGTACTCCGGGCGGCCTGTTATCGTCACCATGTTAATCTCCCGTCATAACTCCGTTAACTCCTTCCTGTTGTTAGTATTATTATTATTATTATTTATTATATTAAATTACATTCAAAATATTCTTAAATGAATCCCAATTAGATACTACTACTAATTAGCAAATAAATGCTTTATGTATATATTTTTATTGGTGTTTATAAGAGAAGCATTTAATTTTGGGGAAATTTTATTTAATGTTCAAACTTCTGTTTCAATTGTTGACAAGATTAATTGTGGTGTTGATTATGCCTAATAAGTGGGTTTGGGGTCGTCAACACGTTGACATGCTTAATCATATGTGTAAGTGAGTTGGATTGGAGTTTAAAGAGAGAATTATTTTTAATATGAGTATATTAATCATGTCATGTCATGTCATGTTTGAGCCAAACGAATAGGTCAAATGGAAAATAATAATACATGCATATTACGAAAGGGACTGAGAAGTGGCAATGTTCAAATCTTTTGAATGCTCCACCGCAAATACAAAATGTTAGCTAAGAATCGTTTTCGTGTGTTGGGTCGGCAGAAATCTCGTGAACTAAATCTAAATCTTATAGGCAAAGCAATAAATAAGATAACATCAAAACGTGTGATAGACGAAGTCTTTGCCATTCGAGTCTTCGACGACTTGGCCCGTTCACGGTTGACGATCTCACTGCCTAAACTTGTTCCGAGTCGTTGACCTCGTCGACTTGGTCTTGCGTCCTAATTGCTCGAGTGGGCAAGTTGGCTTGCGTATGTAGAAAAGATCTTGAGGTTTTGCGTGCACTGGGAGTCCTCCTATCTCAAAGGGATATGACAAGAATATTATTTCTTATTCCTTTGATGATTCGATATATGAAGAGTGGAGCATCGGAAAGGGTTCATGTCTTTTGAGCATGCACATGAGTCACTTATCATGACAAAACCTCAACACACATTTGGACTCTTTCTATAGCTTCGATCAGCAGAATTGTCTAAGATCATGAATGCTTGGACTTGGTCAGAGTCAAAAGACAACTGAAAACGATTTGTTCATATGTTATCATCATCATCATCACAAAAATATAATCTTCAACTACATTTGACTTATGGTAATTAACTACCATGATATACTAACAAGAAGAATATATATGTTAGACTTAAATCAAAATGTCTTAATATCCAAGTTAATTATTGTATTATTCTACAAGTGATGTGTCTCAAGTTCGAATCTATTGTCATGTATGTTATTTAATATAATAAAAATATTTTTTAATTTAAAAATATATATATATACATATTATGTTTATCTCACATTTATTAAATAACAGTTTTAGTTTATTCACCATTCTGGTATCATATGAATAACACATAACATGTTATGATATAACAATATTCACCAAAAAAAAATTTAGCTTTGTCTTTTTGGACATGCCTTAGTGCCACAGAATATTTTGTTGTCACCCCATCAACATCAATAAAATCTATAGAAAGTCACATGTAGTAGATTTAGATAATGACAACCAAAAGTCCAATTATATATATATATATATATATATATATATATATATATATATATATATATATGTATATGTATATGTATATATATATGTATATATATATGTATATGTATATATATATGTATATGTATATATATATATATGTATATATATATATGTATATATATATATATATGTATATATATATATATGTATATGTATATATATATATATGTATATATATATGTATATATATATATATGTATATATATATATATGTATATATATATAAAGAGAGAGAGAGAGAGAGAGAGAGAGAGAGAGAGAGAGAGAGAGAGAGAGAGGTTAATTAATTTATCAAGTTACTAAATTTGAATAATTGACCTCAAATGTTTAAGTTCATGCTGTAATATCTTCTCCAACCTTGAGTCACATTATATTACTCTTTCAAGAGATATATGTTCAAAGCTTTCAATCACTATTCAAGAGATGGTGTTTGATAAAATGGAATATCAACAAATGGCCACATTAGATTCATGTTTCCAAATCCAATGTAGGACTAAGGAGGAAGAAAGTAGAAAGAAAAAAAAAAGAAGAAAAAGAAGGGAAATTATCTAACAATATCAATATATTATCTAACAATATATCAATATATTTTTCTCCCTTTATTATCTAACAATATCAATATATTTACTCCTTCCAAAGGACTTCAAAAAAAGATTAAAATTAGTGGATAAAGATTAAAATTCAAAAAAAGAATTTAGAGTTTGTGCTCATATATATTTTTTAGTTAGGAAAATCATACAACACAATAATAATAATAATAATAATAATAATAATAATAATAAAGTTATAAATCTTAATTATTTGAGATACGTAAAATAACATATATTTTATGTAGTTTAGAATACTTCAATTCTAAATACATAAACTCTATTTACGATGTCATGAGCTAATTTATAGAAGATTTTGACCTTATTAGAAATCAAATATAAATCATCATCTAACTCATCATTTTTTTTTATCGTAGCATCGGAACACATTATTTGTTTGGATCTTGATTATAATACCACTTTTATGTATTATAAATCATCATCTAACTCTTCGATCTTTATGATCGAAGAGAATGACCGACCAGTGAAAGATGATTTTTTTTTCTCAAGGATAAATGTGGACCTAAAGGGCTCACAAAGTCATTGCATTATAGAAAATTATTAGGAGGGAGAGAGGTTAAGAGAACAACATAATCGCATGCCTTCATGCATATATATACAAAGGAATCCCCAAGTAAGCTCGAGTGTCTCATCACACCCCACACAACACATGCTTGTTGAGGTCACTCGCACTCGCGATGATGTGAAATGTTCACCGACTGCGTCAAGCCTCGCTTGCTCGTTGGCTTCTTTGCCCTCACCATGGCTGGAGACCGAATCGGACCACTCGTAACGCCAAGCTCTCCTGGTGGACCTCAAGCATCTCACCACCGCATGGTGTCAAAGTAGCCATCAAGAAAAGATTGTACAGCCAACTCTGTTTGAACTCATTCTCCGCACTCGATTAGTAGTTACAGCAGCCCCTACTTTCCTTGCAAAAGTTGCTTTTGATAGTTAAAGATGATGATGATGCTGCTGCACCAAAAGCATTTGATCTGCTACTCTATCTCGACTTATGCTCTGCACTTGATTAATAATTACAGCAGCTCCTACTGTCCAGCAAAAGTTGCTTTAGATAGTTAAAGACGATGCTGCCAACACCAAAAGGTATCTGATCTGTGCTACCCTGCAACATGTTCTTCTTCTGTCTTCTTTATTCTTGCAATAGCAGTGTCAAGTTGCCTTGGATAGTTCAAAATTGTACTGCATCAAAAAGTGTGGTCATTTTGATCCGCTAATCCGCTCCCTCCATGTTCCGGTAATCCCTGCTGACTTCACTGTGGACATTCAATCTGCCGTTGTTCTCGCAGCAAAGTCTTATTGTATTCGATTCAAAGTTCAGTCGACTTCACTGTGGACTCTTTTACTTGACTGTTGTTGCTTGCAGCAGCAGCAGAGCAAGCATAACAGTTAGCTGTAGATTGATTGACACTTTGCATCGGACGTTACTGTTGTTCTGATGTGCCACCGGCTGCTACATATTCCCGGAATTCCTTTTGATTTGTTTTTCTGTGGAATCTTCTACTTGCCGTTGATGTTTTTTGCAACCGCAACATAGAGTTTGCTTTGTTTTTTATGTCATTGATCTGCTACTGTATACACGTTCCTGTACTACTTTAATGATTGATTCTAATATCCATAGACTAATTAAAAGGGATTTTGATAGCGATGGTGATGTGCGGGTCTCTGTGCATGCTTCTGTTGGCGTGATTTGATTCCTCTCGAAGACGATACACATTGTTAAGCTGAAAGCAAGCAGATGGAAGAGCATCTGCTTCCATGAGAAACAAAACCGCACTGACCAAAAAAGAAAATAATGGAAATGGCATACGGCTGGCTGTTCTTTGGAAGAAAAGGTTCCTACATCAATTATCCAAAAACAATATTAAAACCCACAGGCAGAACAACTCCTACAAATAGCATACCACATGCTGTTGTTGCTGCAGCAGCAGCAGCAGCATAAAGTAGCTGTAGATGATTGAACTTTGCATCGGAAGTACTGTTGTTCTGATGTGCCACCGTGCTACATATTCCCGGAATTCCTGTTGATTTGTTTTTCTGTGGAATCTTCTACTTGCCGTTGATTGTTTTTTGCAACAGCAACATAGAGTTGCTTTGTTTTTTATTGTCATTTGATCTGCTACTGTACTACACGTTCCTGCTACTTTAATGATTGATTCTTAAATCATAGACTAATTAAAAATATAAGAAAATAAAGATGTTATTCTATGTGTGTCATCATCTATATATCTTGTTATATGAAAGAGCTTTTTGCACACGCCCCATTGGCTCGGAGGCAGCCGCTTCTTCGTCCGAAGGGATTTTGATAGCGATGGTGATGTGCGGGTCTCTGTGCATGCTTCTGTTGGCGTGATTTGATTCCTCTCGAAGACGATACACATTGTTAAGCTGAAAGCAAGCAGATGGAAGAGCATCTGCTTCCATGAGAAACAAAACCGCACTGACCAAAAAAGAAAATAATGGAAATGGCATACGGCTGGCTGTTCTTTGGAAGAAAAGGTTCCTACATCAATTATCCAAAAACAATATTAAAACCCACAGGCAGAACAACTCCTACAAATAGCATACCACATGCTGTTGTTTCAAAAAGAAAACCATCCATCCAACACAGAAGCTTTCAGGATCACACATTCTATCTAAAAATAATATTAAGACCTACAGGCAGAACAACTCCTAGAAATATAGCATTCGGCTGTTCTTAGGACAAGAAACAAAAAAAAAAAAAAAAAAATCCAAGACAGAAGCTTTTAGTCTCAGACATTATATCTAATATTAATTTCACTGAAACCAGTCAAGTGCTTGCGTCGTGATCAGAAAGCCCCCAAAGACTGCAAAACACTTACCGGCAAAGTGGATGCATCTGTTGAACAATGTTCACAGGGTTAGTAACTCTTGTGCATATAGCAAATTAAGTATTTATAAAAAGATAAACGAGAAGTACCAAGTACAACCTAGCATTGTTTCCATAATCTTCAATCAACTGATCAATATTCATTCGGGACACATATACTGTCCCCTTGTGAGGTTTTTGAATCTGGATTTTTCCATCATCACCCTTAATTGCCTGTTCAGGAAATAAGAATTATAAAAGCTATTAGCATGCGTACATTTTAAAGCATGGTTGAAGATGATTATGAGTTGCCATAATTTTGGACATAGCATAATAAATTGTCAGAACATCTTCTGTTTCTTTCCATAATACTAAATATTCTCCAAAAGGAGGATCCTCAGATGATCACAAACATTGTTAATTATCTACCTCACCCACGATAGTCAATGTAGTACCAACAGGAAGAATTTTTTTCCTTTGTTGAACTCCAAGCATCTACAACAACACACAAATGTTACAAAAAGAAGAACCTGCTATAATATATTTGTTCTTTCAGAAATTTGGTATTACAAACCTCACGACCTCGTTGATTGTCCAGTGTCTCACACCCGCAAGTACTGCAATATTTCCCTGACTTCTCAAAATCTTCACTTGCAACAGTTAGCGGTAAGCCTGGATCCCCTCGAGCCCCAACAACATAGACACGTCCATTTCCATCATCCTTGTAATAGCAAAATAACTTGGTTCAGTACATTGTCTTAAAACATCGTTAAGGACCTGATGTTTAAACCCAACCAAGAATGGTCACACCAACTGAAATTTATCCGTCGTATGCATTTTATAATAAATAACAGCAATTATCAGTGTCATCAAAGTGAACAAAATGAGCTAATGCCATGTCTTTGTGGTATTGCTCACCATTCAAACATGTGTAAAATTTATCATGGTCCAAATTGAGTAAATCCATTATAAACTCTGATAAGTTCAAAAAATAAAATTTTACACTCAAAAGAAAGAAGCACTCATCAAATGTTGTACAACAAGGAATAAGAGAGAGAGAGAGAGAGAGTAGTGACCTTTACGACCTCGTTACAAGATTAAAGCTGTCAAGCATAGCAAGTTAGCAACTTGTAGCACATAAATGTATCAATATCTAATTTAGATAGATCTGAACAAAGTGTATGAACAACATTATGCTTACATATTCTAAGCATACTACCAGTATGACGTGGTCATGGTATATTATTCACAGAAAACTTCTTTAAAAAAAAATGCTCCCACCAAATCTCATGGCACAATTGCTTTTTATTATAAAACTTAGAAATGACGAAAAGCTTCAAAAAGAAAACTTTAAAGTTTGCTAGTTATTTAAAGATTAATTTTAGCAATTAGTTCATTTATAGTAATACAAATAAAAACATTAGTGCCTGGATAAGAATAATCAAAACCAACACTTGCTAAGTACCAAGGGACCTCCTTGCTCCTGGAATGCATCAGAGCAGAATTCTTTTCCCAGCCTCCAGCAGGATTACGTTTCATGAACATTCATTCATACTGAAGAAGTATCAGATGAAGGGATCACATTAGACAGAACATACATAACTGCCAACTTAGAAATATTGAAACCTTTAGAGCAGTCAAAAAACTTGTGAATAAAGAATTACTGTTTCTGTAACTATAACACTTTTCAGACCACTTTGCTCACAGTTGATTGGTGTTTCTGAGCCAACTCATCCAGTTACACTAACAACAAGGACCTTGCAAGAAGCATCTAGAAGAATGACGAAACAAGATAGCACAATGTAAAAGATAAAGAAACAAATGAATTAAACCAGCAGGTAAGATAATCCAAGATCAAACGATTAATATTTCATAGAGAAAAATAACCATGGTCAAATGTTTTAATATTAATCCCACAAATTGCTCTGTCTTAAAATGCAAATTTGCATCTAGAACAAGAAGACAACGGAAGGTACCTTTTGCACAAAAATTTCTAATCAAAATTTAAATTATGGTACTCTAAAATAAATAATATGCATCTTGCTAATTAACATCGTTACATCAAGGATTCCAATGAAATTCAATGAGTCAACGTCTAAAGCAGCATAGACCAGAAAAAAGGGGTCAAAATCTACTTGCATTAGTTATAGTGTGTACAATGTTGTTCCTATATAACCTAGGTGACCAAAGTTTAAGCCATGTAAATAGCTTGATGAATCTCAATGATAAGGTCATCTATCTTGATTCTACCATGCATATCTTCGGTAAGCCACAATGGACCAACATAGATAGATTATTCCAAAATACAAACCTCCAATATTCAATACAAATATCCACCCAAATAATGAAGTAGCTAAAATAAGGGCATTCACGTGGTGTTATAGATATCTCAAACATAATCATTTTCCCTTACCCCTAGGTACTACAACAATTCTTGGTATGAAATGTTAAAACAATCGAATGCAAAACAAAGTAGGGTAAGATTTTCCTAAAAATGTAAGCTTCATATGCTTCAATCAGACAGCGATAAAGTCCCAAAACCATATCCCACTCAGATAACCCTATGTCTACAAAGATGATTACAACAAGAATTTCAGACAGGGGCACGCACTCACCCAAATCGTTCAATTGGTTGACTCCGGTGACCGATCTGAGGTTTTCTGCATGCCTACTCAAGAATCTCATCCGAAATGAACGCCATGTCCCAAGAGATCAACAAGATAAAGAAGCAACCGGAGAGAGCACATACCATTTCCTATCCTGCCCAATCGCAGACAGCACCGCTGCACTCATGCAGCAGAACAATCCACCAAATAGATACATCCCTAGAACAGCTTCAAGAATTTGAGAAGAGAAGAATAGACAAAAAGCAGTAGTGAAACGACTCTTAGTGACTGAAGTGATCGAAAGAGAACAAGAAATCTGTAGACAGTAGAGGAAATTGATCATCATCGAGGCAGGGAAGAACGGCGAGCCAAGAATCGGGAAGAGCCAAGACAAAAAAAAAAAAAGAATTTTTTTTTCTTCAGATACCAGTCCCTAAGGAGAAGGTAAAGAAAGTTATACAAAACATAGAGCCAAACAATGTATCATAATTAACTACAACTTAAAAAAGGAGTTTTACAGAATTGTAAAGATATTTAACTACTTAAACAATATCTTTAATTATCTTATAACCATAATGAATTTTAAAAAAATAATAATAATTCTTCAGAATTTCAATAAACATTTAAATAATAGTTAATTGATGAAGATAAGCTTAAATTTAAAATAAAAATACAAATTATTATTTTAGATGGATTTTCTATGTGTATATACATGATGAGTATCATAGGTATTTTGTTATCTTTTATGTGTGTGGATTGTTTTGGCTTGCTTTCTAGCGAAGGAAAAAATATTTAAAAAATATTTAATACTAAAATTTTGAAATAAAATATATATTTAGATTTTAAAGCAGTCCTAAATACTTGTATGTTCTTGTTAATTGCTGAGAAAAAATTTTGACATCCAATAAGTAAGATGGGAAAAATTTTTAATTCCCTCGTATATCCATTGTCGTTGTAGGTCAGCCATAACACATAATATTATTAATTATAAAATGTACTTCATTAAAGATAATTAGCTTTAAGATTGTCTTTTATTTTTAACTTAATGTCAAATACTATTCTTATATATCAGAAGAATTTCGTATATATCACAATTGTATACATTGTACATGATTAATCAACATACCAAGAATATTTTAAATTTTTATATATATTTGTTTTTTTAAAATCAAATTAACTATAGTAATCATGATTATTAGTCGTCACCTTCAGTAATTTGAAGGAACATATATGCTAATATTCAGTCTTGTTAAAGGTGCTAGGCGTTGGTCAATACAAAAATTATATATAAAAAAAAAAGTAAGGAGAAAGACAATTAAGAAAATTAAACGATATATGAGCTTCATATCATTTTATATTCAAAATAGCACCACTAAGAACTCGAATTACATTTGTTTAACCATCTACAAGGCATCAAAATACTACATTTTTCACATTAAACAACAGGAATAATAAAGAAAAAGAAGATTAACATCAAGGGTCCAAGAATAATTAACAAAAGTTAACTATTATTATTAATAATTAACGTTTCTATTAAATTCAGGAGGAAGTTGGATGGAGGATGCCGGGAAGAGAAAGAAGTCAGGCGCAGAGAAAGAAGGAAAGAAGGGGTGGCTGCTGGGAGAGAAAGTTGGGGCCTGTTGTTGAAGAAACAGGGCTGTTGGAGGAAGAAGCAGAGAGAGACAGGGAGGAACGTAGGAGGAGGGGGAAGGGGTCTCTGTTGGGAAGAAGCAGGGAGCGGCAATGGGGGGTGGGCGGAGGGGAGGTGGCCTGTTGGGGAGGCTCGACAGGGGTAGAGAGAGACGCACCGCCGACCGCCTTTGCACGCGGAGGAGAATCGCTGATGGACGCACGGAGAGAGAGAGAGAGAGAGAGAGAGAGAAACGCACCGCGGCCAGAAGGGACGAGGTGCACCGCCGATAGCCTTTGCACGCGGAAGAGGATCGACACACGAAGGATCCCAATCTGCAAGGAGAGGGGACGACGGTGGGGTTTTCAAGTTTTGTTTTTGGAAGGGAACAGTGTATATTTTGACGTAGTGGGAAAAAAGTAAAAATACAATAATTAATGTTTAATACTAAAAATTTTCAAATAAAATATATTATATGATTTACGAACGATTTTTCTGAAAAAATCTTTTTTTTATATTTTTTTCAATTAGGTGCCTTATTTTTATTTTTTTCATATAGTATTTTTTTTAATAATTTTATAAATATCCTTATTCTCTAAGACATAGACACCTATGATGATAATTTATTCACCACTATACACTTAGAAGAACATCTTGTCATCTTATTCGACTTCTGAATGAAGACCACTTTTAGCTTAAACAAAGAGATCGAGGTGGAAGTTAACGTAGTTTAGTCTCTTTGGATGATAACACCAGTGAGAGCATAGAGCTCTAAACAAACTAAAATAGATATGAGGAATCGTCAAACACTCGATGAAGATCAAATTATTAGGTGCAGGCATAAAGGATATTATTCATCACATGTAAACATTAAAAGGATAATTTTGATGGACACGATATGATATGATCATTGTAAAAAAATATTTTTTTTTGAAAAGTTTTTACATCAATTCAGCAATTGTTACAAAGGACATGAGAATTCCCAGAGATTGGAAAATCTACTCGACAAGCATCTCTACTTTGAAAGCATTCCATCAATACAAATATCAGCTTTACAGATCAAACTAAGATGAAGAATAGTGCACGAAAAATTGGAGGACTGTGCATGAATTCGTCACTGGGGATGTAGCCAACAAGGAAGATGGTGAAGAAAATTTTCTGCATATTATAATTTTTCATCATTTTGATCATCTATGAACCGAGATGCCCCACCATGTCCACCATCTCACCTTCCTGCAAATACAAGAGGCGAATTGCCATTTAGTCATCAGGAACTAAGAGAGGTCACGGAACTTCAAAACTGACACATGATATAAAAGTTCTAGTCAAATGAATGATCACACCCAATCAGTGCCTCTTCACGTATCTTTGCATCAATGAGATAGACAAGTGATAGAGCTTTAATCATTATATAATCATTATCTGACTAGTGAACATAATTAATTTAAAAGAGCAGGTCGACACAACATTATTCTTTGCAAATTAATATTGATGCCAACCAAATTATCATTTCATGCACTGAACTCATATCGGTTCCAGACCAGATTGGTGGATCCATACTGATGTATCAACGTATGGTACACCAATAAGTTTCTAACATTATGACTTGAGGCCATTTTTGCATGCTATAGTAACAAGGTTTAACAGATTCCAGAAAGATCAAAATAACAAGTAACATACACATTTATCTTAAGGGCACCTCAAACAGGCGCAACATGCAATTCTTGCTTCGGAAGTGTAATTTTGATCATTTGGTATGATCAATTTTGTTTAAAGAAATTAAAAACCATTTAAAAGCAAAGCATTGTGCTAAAAAAAAATGGGAACTCAACTTTACCAAACTTCAAATAGATTAAGTGCAGCAACCTGTCCAGTCTGTCGGGGATTCTTGGATCACATGACTGATGTCACTTGCACCACAACTTTGGTAAATAGCATTTGCTTCACTCATAAATTTCCCAGTGTATTCTATCGAGGATGCGAGCCTGGAGAATATAATGCTGAGCCAGCTTGCAATGAAGTGGATGATTGGCCAGCAGAAGCAGTAGCTGTTTTAGTGGGGGCATTGAAGTCTCCATCACTGTCACATCAGAAAGATCCAAGAGTTACCTGCATCACATCAATTAAGAACTCTCATCATATAAAAAAAGGTACTTGGTACTACCACATTAATAACTCACCTGAACAGGATTTGCAGCAGTTAAAGGACCATCGAGTAGCCCCCCCACGAGATGACCAGAGCTACTGGAAAGGCATATTGCCAACCCTCCAGCGTCCGATGCTCCAACAGGTGTTTTGTCCACAAAAGTTCCAGAAAGTGATATAATCTCATGACATCCCTGGAGAAATGTTATATAGGAAGTATTAACAAATGTGGAAAATGTTGCTTTTTGAAGAACTTAGATAGCAAATTAGAAGTAAATCATGCTAAATTTGCCTTGCACGATCAATCTCTAAATGACTTAAACTAGGAAAGTTCTATGAGAGAAATAACAAGAAATATAAGTAATAAACTAAACTGCTGTATTAGTAACAAAGAAAATGAAAAAAGGCAGTAGATAACTCATCTGAGGAAAAAGAAAACAACGGACAGATTATTAGCATAATCAGATAATATACAAAAAGGTAAAGTAGAATAATACAGGTCTATATTTAATCTTTAGAGTCAAGATCTGTCTTATTCTGCAAATATCATAATAGGAATTGGCAAAGAAATGATAGCAAAATAGAAGCAAATATTGATAGTAGCAAGGTTTTAAGTTTCGGTCGAAAACCTGTAGTGGTCCCTAATCAGATCGCTACAAGTCCAGTATATATTAATGTACTGACATATGGTATACCGGCATACCGATCAACAAAGACAAAAAGAAAGAGGGATGCAAGGGAAGAGGAGGAGAAGAGGGTTGCTGATAAGCTTTCTAAAATTAAAAAAATATTTTTTGAAAAGTTTTTACATCAATTCAGCAATTGTTACAAAGGACATGAGAATTCCCAGAGATTGGAAAATCTACTCGACAAGCATCTCTACTTTGAAAGCATTCCATCAATACAAATATCAGCTTTACAGATCAAACTAAGATGAAGAATAGTGCACGAAAAATTGGAGGACTGTGCATGAATTCGTCACTGGGGATGTAGCCAACAAGGAAGATGGTGAAGAAAATTTTCTGCATATTATAATTTTTCATCATTTTGATCATCTATGAACCGAGATGCCCCACCATGTCCACCATCTCACCTTCCTGCAAATACAAGAGGCGAATTGCCATTTAGTCATCAGGAACTAAGAGAGGTCACGGAACTTCAAAACTGACACATGATATAAAAGTTCTAGTCAAATGAATGATCACACCCAATCAGTGCCTCTTCACGTATCTTTGCATCAATGAGATAGACAAGTGATAGAGCTTTAATCATTATATAATCATTATCTGACTAGTGAACATAATTAATTTAAAAGAGCAGGTCGACACAACATTATTCTTTGCAAATTAATATTGATGCCAACCAAATTATCATTTCATGCACTGAACTCATATCGGTTCCAGACCAGATTGGTGGATCCATACTGATGTATCAACGTATGGTACACCAATAAGTTTCTAACATTATGACTTGAGGCCATTTTTGCATGCTATAGTAACAAGGTTTAACAGATTCCAGAAAGATCAAATAACAAGTAACATACACATTTATCTTAAGGGCACCTCAAACAGGCGCAACATGCAATTCTTGCTTCGGAAGTGTAATTTTGATCATTTGGTATGATCAATTTTGTTTAAAGAAATTAAAAACCATTTAAAAGCAAAGCATTGTGCTAAAAAAAATGGGAACTCAACTTTACCAAACTTCAAATAGATTAAGTGCAGCAACCTGTCCAGTCTGTCGGGGATTCTTGGATCACATGACTGATGTCACTTGCACCACAACTTTGGTAAATAGCATTTGCTTCACTCATAAATTTCCCAGTGTATTCTATCGAGGATGCGAGCCTGGAGAATATAATGCTGAGCCAGCTTGCAATGAAGTGGATGATTGGCCAGCAGAAGCAGTAGCTGTTTTAGTGGGGGCATTGAAGTCTCCATCACTGTCACATCAGAAAGATCCAAGAGTTACCTGCATCACATCAATTAAGAACTCTCATCATATAAAAAAAGGTACTTGGTACTACCACATTAATAACTCACCTGAACAGGATTTGCAGCAGTTAAAGGACCATCGAGTAGCCCCCCCACGAGATGACCAGAGCTACTGGAAAGGCATATTGCCAACCCTCCAGCGTCCGATGCTCCAACAGGTGTTTTGTCCACAAAAGTTCCAGAAAGTGATATAATCTCATGACATCCCTGGAGAAATGTTATATAGGAAGTATTAACAAATGTGGAAAATGTTGCTTTTTGAAGAACTTAGATAGCAAATTAGAAGTAAATCATGCTAAATTTGCCTTGCACGATCAATCTCTAAATGACTTAAACTAGGAAAGTTCTATGAGAGAAATAACAAGAAATATAAGTAATAAACTAAACTGCTGTATTAGTAACAAAGAAAATGAAAAAAGGCAGTAGATAACTCATCTGAGGAAAAAGAAAACAACGGACAGATTATTAGCATAATCAGATAATATACAAAAAGGTAAAGTAGAATAATACAGGTCTATATTTAATCTTTAGAGTCAAGATCTGTCTTATTCTGCAAATATCATAATAGGAATTGGCAAAGAAATGATAGCAAAATAGAAGCAAATATTGATAGTAGCAAGGTTTTAAGTTTCGGTCGAAAACCTGTAGTGGTCCCTAATCAGATCGCTACAAGTCCAGTATATATTAATGTACTGACATATGGTATACCGGCATACCGATCAACAAAGACAAAAAGAAAGAGGGATGCAAGGGAAGAGGAGGAGAAGAGGGTTGCTGATAAGCTTTCTAAAATTAAAAAAATATTTTTTGAAAAGTTTCAGACTGGACTAGGTGAAATTGCCTGATCCAATTGTCATACTGGTCAATACCAAGTGGTACATAATGGTCCGACAGGTTTTTCAAACATTAGATAGTAGTACATGACAAGTTAGAGTAAGCTAAAATGATAGTTTTGACTTGGTTTAGTTAGGCCACTAATATACAGTAAACAAGCAAAATTGACCTTAATAGTTAAATCTAATATCGGACTGAAAAACCAAGTCCTTTTTCTTTTCATCATGGTAAATGTTACTCTTCTGTGACTGATAACAAGGGTAAAAAGTAACCAAAAATAAATGTGTATCTGTTAGCAAAGGTAAGGTTGTATAGAATATATTGATCCTTCCCGAACCCAAATTGTCGAAAGCATTTTGCACTATGCTGTCCCTTTTAACACAAATCTATTAGTTATAGTGATTGCTTCAAACAAAACACTCAATGAACAATAAGCAGAACAACTAAATTTTGAGAAAGAAAAGAAAATTAGAGGACATATATCTAAAAATTGAAGCACAAAGAGAACAAGTACCCTGATAACAACTAGACCTAACTTTATAAGATACGAGTCAACTATATCTTTTTCTCCTAAGCCAAAAGTTTCCACTGCAACTCTATACCTCAAAACTCAAGCATAAAACATATTGTATGTTAACTTTATTCATACCAAACGTAAGCAACTGTAAATCTAAACCATGCATGAAATGTAGACTCAAATGGTATAAACATCTTCTTCATACACAAGATTTTCATGTAAAAGTTACAACTTCGGCCTGTTTTCTATCCTTTAGACAACAGAATTGAAGGCAAAATATATGACTACTACTCCAAGGGACTTTCTAGTGAGACTTCCATCAAGACTTTTAAACCACCATGACTTGTGTATTCTACCTAACACATGATCATCGACCCTGACAGCTTTCAGCCATTAAATTTAATTGATCTTCCCATCCAAGTTAAACAGAAAGCCAAAGGCAACCCACTAGAAACATGAGCAATTTAACGAAGCAGAAAGAATCCCATGCGCCAACAGAACACTACCTCTGGTAACACTCACAAATGTTCCAAAATATTGCAACACCAACAATGAGAAGTCATAATATTCCCAGTTATTTGGGATTGGCTAGGATCCTGTCCCTCCATTTAGCTCTTTTAAGAGAATTACCATATCTCCAATTATTATAGGACTTTATATAGAATAATTTATTTAGCTTTAAAATATTTTTTTAATTAATATGGACAAACATTTGAATATAATCACCACCAAAATGTAGTCGTAGGTTTAAAAATTAATGGATTAATATAATTCAAGTAAAAAATTGATTTTTCTGTTGCAGTCTTAAGTATAAAGGTTTCATGTACATGCACTTGCATCAATCCACAAATGTTGCATGCATTCATTGTGCCCAAACATTCGATTGCCTACACATTCTGTCTACAAACCGCAAATGGTTGCAAATTAGTTGTCAAGACTGCATTTCTACATGCAACTACTGTGTCAACATAACATTTTAATCTGGTTGCAACTCCAAATGCCACTACCATTATTCCCTTTGGCCACTGCCATCCCTTCCACAGCTGATTCCCAACTGCTATCATCCCCCCCATTGTATCTCTCGACCACTGCAGCCCCTCCAGCCCACTAGATGAATAAATTGTCATACCAAACAAAAGTATATGCAAACTGTGGTTAGGATGTATGAAACCCAAAAACGAAGTCGTTTTCCTTAGATTCAGAATTACAATCATACTACCCTGACACAGGTATTCTAATTTTAAACAAACGGACAGCGCATAGGTACAAAAGTTTCACAAACTGATGGCAGTTTAACTCATATTTGCATGCTTTGCGATAGACTCATAAATTGTGCACACAATTAAGGAAACGGCAAAAGTGAGTTTGTAATGAATAAGATCAAATTTACAAAAGCAATAACGGTCCTTGGGCAAAATGTTTATCTGATAGTGTAAGACATGCAAATGGTGCATAACGTCATTATAACTGATCTTCTATCACCAAGTAAAAAAAATATTTTTAGAAGATAAAAAAAAACAAAATAAGAAACAGAAGAATACAGTTTCAGTAGCTCAAATGCTAAAATGATTATAAAAAAAATGACTCGCGAAGTGCATCGGAAAATACTTTTAAACAATGACAGCACAAAATAAAGACAAAAGCTATAAACAAGTACTCCAGCACAACTCGAAGTTTTGACATAGTGTTTCTCTTTTTTACATTGTCTTAAATATTCAAATGCTTTATTAAAAAAACCTACATTTACATGTAGCCATGTGTAGATACAATTATACATACATATGTGTGTGTATATATATTCAAATACCAGAAAATGCCAAAAGAAGGGACAAGAAAGTTTCAGGGATGCTTGCCTCATAGGATACACTTCCTCCAGCATTGTTCAGATGAAAAAGAGATACCCCATTAACCGTTCCAGTTGCTGAGAGAATACATGCATTCTTCGCAATTTCCACGAATGACATAATTTTTTGAACCACATCCTTTCCAAAAGTAAAACCTTCATACTGTTACTAGGCTAGGTCACTGATAGAAGAAAACAGTACTACTGAACATATTTGTGTACACTATCTCAATCAAAAAATAAAAAAATACATGAAATGAAACCAGTTCCCAGGCCATCAATAGAATTAATACTAGTTTGATGATTTAGCTGTCTAAAGATTTAAGCTGAGTAAATAGAATGCAATATCATTTTTGCTACAAGAAATAATGCATAGATAGAGAAATGGGAGAAATTGAGTTGCATATCCAAATTTAAGGTACAGTAAGTAACAAGATGAAAAACAACACTTAGGTAAACAAAGGAGGAAAAACAGTTCTAGTTGACCCATTTATGGTACTGAAGTTTCCATGTCAATATAAGATATTGAAAAGTTCACAACAAGCCTGAAGAATAAAAGGTCCATCTTTAATATTATTATGGTAGGTCACACTTACTGCTGGGCCAACCCAACCTGATCTCTGACGCCATTGATCAAATGATTTGCTTGGTCATAACCTTATGTATCCATTCTTGGAGACCTCCTTTTCTATACTACATTTCATTGCTTTCTAATATTGCAAACGCTGGATAGATCTACAGAGTCAGATGAAAATGTGTTCAATAGTACCAACCTCCAAATTTATAATCTTTCATCCTTTAAGTTGCTTTAAGATCCAAGGACAAAAATTAGATATATATACAAGAAAAGTAGACAACTCCAAATAGTTGAGACATTACTTCTTGTTATTGTTGTTATTGATTAGAAGTTTAGAACTACATAAGTAAAACAAAGCAAACTTCTGGCAAGGTTGATTTCAATTCCAATGGACAGTAGGAGGTTGCCCAACAATTACCACTACCAGGCGAAACAAAAGAATATTATATCAATCCACAAGATCTAGAAGATGAAAAAGGAATAAAATCAATTTTCTCGCCTGATAAAGTATCACAGACAAGCAACATAGAGGGTTTTAGAGAGAGTGCGAGAGATGTTGGATAGTAGAGCAATTGTGGGAAAGCCTTGGTAGTTGTTTTATTGGAAAGTGGTGCAGTATGTTTCTAACCTTACATCACTAAGAGATTTTGCTTGATTTTGAATGATTGCAGAAGTTTTTTCGTGGGTTTGGTGTTTTAAAAATATTGCACTTTTAGTAGATGATGAATGTTTTAGAATATAGGTTGGAGGAGCGAGGAATACTAACCAGGAGTTTTCAGAAGGTCACAAAGTACATGAATCAAAAGAATTATCAGCCACAACATTAGTTTGGTTTGGTTGGTTTTAAAAAGCGGTCAAACCTGAACAGGTTTGGTCTGTGATGATCTGTAATCTTAAAACACTGGTCACATAAATTTATGTCTAGTAGAAAGTATATGAATTTTGTTATCATTACCAGAACATCCTGCAGATGAACATGAATTTTCACTATGTTTTTAAAAAACAAGCAATTATCTGTTTTTATGCACATGTTAAGGCCCATGGATAATATGCTTAGAAGCAAAAAAAAAAAAATATATATCAATCCACAGATCTAGAAGATGAAAAGGAATAAAATCAATTTTCTCGCCTGATAAAGTATCACAGACAAGCAACATAGAGGGTTTAGAGAGAGTGCGAGAGATGTTGGATAGTAGAGCAATTGTGGGAAAGCCTTGGTAGTTGGTATTTATTGGAAAGTGGTGCAGTATGTTTCTAACCTTACATCACTAAGAGATTTTGCTTGATTTTGAATGATTGCAGAAGTTTTTTCGTGGGTTTGGTGTTTTAAAAATATTGCACTTTTAGTAGATGATGAATGTTTTAGAATATAGGTTGGAGGAGCGAGGAATACTAACCAGGAGTTTTCAGAAGGTCACAAAGTACATGAATCAAAAGAATTATCAGCCACAACATTAGTTTGGTTTGGTTGGTTTAAAAAGCGGTCAAACCTGAACAGGTTTGGTCTGTGATGATCTGTAATCTTAAAACACTGGTCACATAAATTTATGTCTAGTAGAAAGTATATGAATTTTGTTATCATTACCAGAACATCCTGCAGATGAACATGAATTTTCACTATGTTTTTAAAAAACAAGCAATTATCTGTTTTTATGCACATGTTAAGGCCCATGGATAATATGCTTAGAAGCAAAAAAAAAAAAAAAAAAAAAAAAAAAAAAAAAAAAAAAAAAAAAAAACATAAGTGACTTCCATGCTCATGCATTCTGTGTTAAAATTTATTAAAAAGATGATATAATTTGCAAACTTCTGATTTTAAAAGTAGAAAACATTTGAATCAGAAAGTAACGGACCTCTCCAGTTCCAATTATAAGGACATGTGTCATGAAGTTACGCCCTGCATTCCCTGCAAAAGAACACATAGGCAATGAAAAATTGCGTCTTTTCATCTTTAATTTCACAAATGGGATGCAGAAACTTCTATTTTTGTACAGATACCATCTTGCTGCAAACAAAGAATATGTTGCCATTTAAACTCTGTGCCAGTAACATGCTACATTTTATATGCTGACCAGCACAAGCCAACAATATGCAAATGGCCATTCACACCAAAGCATGGGCCTATGCCAACACAAGCACCACGGAGTTAAGCTTGTGGAAACTTTAAAACATGGTCACATAAATTTATGTCTAGTAGAAAGTATATGAATTTTGTTATCATTACCAGAACATCCTGCAGATGAACATGAATTTTCACTATGTTTTTAAAAAACAAGCAATTATCTGTTACCATGCTCAATGCATTCTGTGTTAAAATTATTAAAAAGATGATATAATTTGCAAACTTCTGATTTAAAAGTAGAAAACATTTGAATCAGAAAGTAACGGACCTCTCCAGTTCCAATTATAAGGACATGTGTCATGAAGTTACGCCCTGCATTCCCTGCAAAAGAACACATAGGCAATGAAAAATTGCGTCTTTTCATCTTAATTTCACAAATGGGATGCAGAAACTTCTATTTTTGTACAGATACCATCTTGCTGCAAACAAAGAATATGTTGCCATTTAAACTCTGTGCCAGTAACATGCTACATTTTATATGCTGACCAGCACAAGCCAACAATATGCAAATGGCCATTCACACCAAAGCATGGGCCTATGCCAACACAAGCACCACGGAGTTAAGCTTGTGGAAACTTTAAAACATGGTATTGATTACTGGATGCACAAAATATTGGTGTTATAAAAGTAAATGAAAGAAATAATTTGCTAACAACTAATAATATGTTTGGCATATGTATTTTTGACCTTAGCATTATAGTGAGGTTGCTCATTTGTAGCCTGGGTCACAAGCTATTAAAGTATACACGTAGCCTCTGATTGCAAGGAAAAGGCTACATACGTTGACCCTCATCAAAATCCATATGGACAAGAGCTTCGTGTTTGGTTGCCCTTTCTTTTAGCTTACATATTTCTGACCAACAGCCCAGTTGGTGTAGGGCTATGCAACTGTCTTATGTGCCTTGCTAGCAAGCAAAGACAAAAAGAATATGTGCTACATGATAGCTCAAAAAGACAAATAATTAGGGATTAAGGTGATATTAATGCTTATTAGCCTGTAAATAATTCTCAAAAGCCTCTTTAACACCTTGAAGAAGAGAAGTATACTAATTATCCTAGTTAACACAAGGGAAATTCACGCATTGCTTCTGGTCAAGGCTATAGCATATAAAAATCCACTCTCTTTTCTCTTTTTCTATCCATGGCTTCCCTCACTCTTCTTGGTCACATGATCCACTTTGATTCTCTTCCAGCTCCACTCCCTCCTCTCTCCTTCCTAGCCATCCGCTGAATATTAACCTATTGCCTCTTCTTTTGCATTTTCTTTCATGTTTTCATCTACACTGCTTTTTCTCTTCCAATATACCATAAATGACCAGTATATTATTCCATTAATCCTCAAGCATTCTGATAGCTTGTTTTCGCTTCATTGTATTATTTCAATTAAGTTGTCAAATATGCTTGATTTAATCCACAAATGTCTATAAAAGATGGACCTAGTCATCAAGATTAAATATGTCCACCTATATGTTTGTTCTTTTTCCCTGAACTACATTGACAGATAACTAACTCTTTACATAGTTTTCTATATTTATTGTAAAACTCAATATTTTCGTATTCTCACAGATAGATCCCTCATGTGTTCACATATGTGCCTGCATTCTTCATATGTGTCAGGCCATTAATATCCTCATTCTGCTATTCAGAACTATGGAAATTTGCACTATATCTAATTAGTCAAATCAACGAATGATTTCACAAAATCCACTCATCAGCATAGTTTGAACAATAGGCCAAACATAATCCCCAGGGCAGAAAGCTTGCAGACCATTAATTTCATTCTAGATCACTATTGACTTCACATAGGTAAACCTGCATTCTTCATATGTGTCAGGCCATTAATATCCTCATTCTGCTATTCAGAACTATGGAAAATTTGCACTACTATCTAATTAGTCAATCAACGAATGATTCACAAAATCACTCATCAGCATAGTTTGAACAATAGGCAAACATAATCCCAGGGCCGAAAGCTTGCAGACCATTTAATTTCATTTCTAGATCACTATTGACTTCACATAGGTAAACGACAAGAGAAAGTATATATTTTTTGAATATGAGGACTATGTTTCCTAGAAGAAATTTGGATAAATAATTAACACAATATTCCAACAAATGTTCTTATCGGTTTTCTAATTAAAAGTTAATTATTCATGACTGTGCAACCAACTGTATGGTGTGCCAGTAAAAGCTATGACTTTTACACTTTGAGATTGAGCAATATCTACTTTTATTGGACCCTTCCTACAATGTACAAAAATGAAGATGTGCCACATAGTGTGCCATGACTGGTGATTCTCATTCCACAGTCAAAAGATATGCCAAATGTACCTCTCTATTTTAACCACATCACTCTTACACTTTGAGATTGGGCAATATCCACTTTTATTGGGGCCTTTCTACAATGTACAAAAATGAAGATGTTCAACAATAACTCAAAGACAATATTGGTTGTGGCACAAAAAGAATCCAACAAGTTTAAGTTGGATTTTGAAGGGTGATACTCCTTGTAATAACTTTAAAGTTTACTCTGTATCTTGGGACACTTTAGTCAAATTCGAGTGAAGGGTGAGTTCAAAGACAGAAGAAGCATGGAACACTCACGAGGCAACAACATACTCATACCAAATTGACCAAAATCACCGGCCCCCGGCGAACACCAAAGGTAAAATTAATGCTCCCTTGGTCTCCTCTTATTTCGTCTCATGTGTGCCCATTTATTTTGCTTTGAACTATAATAGCTGGTTCTTGCACATGCAATAATTGTTAAGATCTTGAAGCTTACAAATAAAGGCATTGTAGCATTACTGTACAATAGATGATCTTAATTTTCACCTTTTAATTAAAACGGTTGACCTTCCTACCAGATTAATTTCAACCTCTTTCCAAAGACAAACAAATACATAAATATAGCAAAGCAAAGGAAAAGAAATCATTCTTGTGTTCGGGTTCGATTATCATGAAAAATCCAAATAATAATTTTCTAGGAAACACCACGAGCCCACAAGATTTTACTTTCAGTGGAAGCCACCCACATGCACCTAAAATTTCTTAAGTGTTTTCTACTATCACTTAAGAAAGCTTTATCAAATTTTTCTCAAGAACACCACAATAGGAACAAAGAATATGAGACCCTACAAAGCTCTATTTCTATAGGAAGCCATCCACAAGCACCTAAACTTCCTAAAGATTGATGTAATGCGTACCCTGAAGAAAGGGCATGAACAATGAACCACAACTAGAGACCCTCTTCATCAAAAGAAGAAGAATCATATCAAGAAATGCCATGGCCCAGAATCTTTCTTGAGCTTTATAAAACAAGAAACAGTAATACCAGCATCAATTACCAAGAAACTGCGAACGGACATCGAAAAAGAGAGACCAAGAAAGGCAATTAGAACGAATCCGGAAGCAGTAGACTGACCTAGAGCCTTTCGAGAACGGCCTCTTGGTCGCCCATGCTTCCTCCGGACAGGCTGGTCGGGGAGCGGCGCGTCGGCGGAGAGGGAGGACGATGGCCCGGGCAGAGGAGACGAGGTCGTCCTTTCGTCGACGGCCCGGCGAGGGTGAATCCTGGGTCGCCCCCGTTTTCTCGGGACGGACCCGGGGTGGAGCGTGACCTGGGAGGCGGAGGCCCCGGGATCAACGGAGGGGGTAGAAGCAAGGGAGACGGGAGTGGGATTCGAGGGCACGTTCTCGGCGGGAGAGAAGACTCCACTGCTGCCGTCGCGGATGTCGTGCTGTTCGGTCGGTTGGGAGGCGGGAGTGAGATCCGAGGGCACGTTCTCGCCGGGAGAGAAGACTCCACTGCTGCCGTCGCGGATGTCGTGCTGTTCGGTCGGTTGAGAGGCGGGAGTGGGATACGAGGGCACGTTCTCGGCGGGAGAGAAGACTCCACTGCTGCCGTCGCGGATGTCGTGCTGTGCGGTCGGTTGGACGCGCCGAAAATAGTAAGCTACGCCACGGATGGTGAAGTAAGGGTAGGAAGGTACTCTTCTTGGGTCCATGGCGGTGGAAAGAGCGCAGGCGAGAGGAGGGAAGAAAGAAAAAAAGAGTGAATTCGAACGCCTTTTAAAATTATTATGAATTTTAATTATATTATAATATATATATATATATATTAAATTTCCGGTATTATTTTATTTTTAATGCATTATTGCCTACTTTGAGAACATTAAGAAGGAAAAAAGGAATAAAAACGTTAAAACATGAAAATAAAATTAATAGATGCAATGTAACTCAATTTAGATCTCCAATATCATCTAAAATGCACTTTTTTATTCCCAATAAAAGTTTTATTAAAAATCTATTGGTTGAAAAATGTCAATAAATACATGAAAGTATTTACTGGTCCGATCAAGCCAATAAACTAATTTGGTACAGTTGGATTTTGGATTTTGACGATAAAATCAATTGATAGAGTTAATAATCTAATTTATATTTTGAGGGACGTAGAATTAGTTTTAATTATGAAGATATAATTAAAGCAGGAAGAATCAACGTTGGGTCATAGTGGAATATGTCAGAAGATTAAATATCGAGGCGGAGGATCAGTTAATGTGTCGACAGAAGGCTTTATGTCATGAGTACGGGCACCAAACCTAGAAGAGCAGACATTGCGCCAAGAAGATAAGAGTTATAGAGGTCAACTTGTAAATTAGGTAAAATATCACAAAAGATGATGATGCATCTGAGGATTGGATGAAGCTCCGATGAACTAATAACATGTCGGAAAACATGTGATTAATGTTTTGTAATAATTGTCTAGATTGAAATAGTTTTAAGTTGTAATTGGGTTGGAATTAGGCCAACTCAATTAAGGGGCCATTAGGCCTAAGTTAGGGCTGAGTTGGACCAGATGGATGGCCCACTCGACCACTTGGAGCTATGCCAGGCGATGGCATCGTCTAGGGTGGGCGATGGAACTACTTAAGACTCAGCTTCCCAAGAGGACTGGGCGATGGTACCGCTGACAGTTAATGCTGCTAGGCGGTGGAACTACTTGAGACTTAGCTTCCCAGAAGGACTAAGCGATGGTACCGTCGATAGTTAATGTTGCTAGGCAGTGGCACCGCCAGAGCCCAATCTCCGAGGCTTTATAAGGCGATAGTACCGTCCAATGTCAAAGTGTCAGGTGGTAGTACTGTCCAGTACTGACGATGGTACCGCTAATATCCCGAAAACCCGGGATAAAATTATTTTGGCTCCAAATTTGAATTCATTTGGGGCCTATAAAAACCTTACTCATCCTTGCTCGATGAACATCATCAACTGAGAGCAAAAAACAAAGGAAAAGTCTATTACAACATTGTGAGAACTCTCAAGCTCTAAGTATAGGGTGAAGTTTAAAAGAGGGATGAGTAGTCGTAAAGGTTATCTCCTAAACCCATGAAAGGAGAAAAAAATAAAAATAAAAGGGTAGTTGATTAAGATCGGTAGTGAAAGTCGATAAAAGGAATCAGAAGTGAATATAGGTCACGACGATCGAATCACTATAAATTTGATTTATATTTACTTTATGCTTTTCATTTATATTGCAAACTAATTTACTTATTCACTACGTGCTTTCAAGTTAAACTCATATTCTCGATACCGGCTTTATCGAACAAAAATTTTTAAACTAACGTTTTTAACGTAAGCACTAATTCACCATCTCTTAATGCCGACTTAGTCATAACATATACCATTATATCATATTTTTTATTTTTTTTGGGGATATTCTCGAGTAATGCTAGTTGATTTTTGTCACTCTATTCTATGTTGATTTAATAAATTATCAAAATTAATATTGGACCAAGGTTTAATGTTTATTATATAATCATATAAAAATAATCTAATTTATACGAAAACTTAATCAACTAGAAATGTGAATATCTATCAAATCTATTATGAATATATATTCTCCCTTTAAATTTTGTTTTCCATATGTTATCTTTCCCTCTCTTAAGAGAATAAAAAAAAATATTATCGTTATATCACATAATAAGGGCAAACAAAATAATGTTAGATCCAATATTTCTATGGCCAATGTTAAGATAATAAGGATATATATATATATATGTATATGTATATGTATATATATAGTAAAAGATAAGGAAAAAAAATTTTAGCCCAAAAACTTATAATATATTGTCAAAATCTTTACTAACCAGATTAGCTTACATCTTCAATAAATGATGTTAAGATTGGAACCCAATCCATAAGGTTCGAATATAATTTTTCATATTTTACATAATATATAAAATATTATTGTTTTATAGATCAATCCATAAATTAATCTATTTATAATTTTTTTACACTATGTTAAGGTATTTTTTAGTAAATCAAAAAATAACATAACTTAGTACAAAAATATCGTGACAAATTTTGTAAAAGCACCATAAATATGATGTCTTTTCATTGTGTTATAGTGTTTTTACCATGCGTTATTATAATGTTTTTACTGACACCAGAAAAACACTATAACAAACACTATACTATAGTACTTTATCTATTCTACTATAGTATTTTTTTTAGTATTATTAAAAATACTATAAGGTAGTATAAAAATATTATAATAAGATAGATTCGATCGATTTATAATTAAAAATAGATAGGTGATTGAGAATATTTCAGATATTAAATTCAAAAAAAATATTAGAGAATTCTGAAAATTAGAGACACCTTTCGAAAAAAAAAGAAGAGAAAAAGATCAATTGTTTTCGAGAATTAACTCTAATTTAACCGGACCCATGACGTATTTCCTACCGTGTTAACTCAGGACCGTGACGAGTCGGCAGCCCAACTCGGGAGAAAATAAACACTTCCCGCATCCGATCGAACCGGTGGCGACGACGGAATTCTTCTCTGCCGACATGGACGAGCAAAGGAAGCGGACCGCCGTCTCCTCGTTTGTCCGCGGCAGGTCCCGCCGACGGAGGTGGAGCCCTCCATCGCTCCGCCCTGCGCCTCCTACCGCGGCGGCTAGCTTTGCGGACCTCCCGTTCGACGTGCTCGCACGGCTGGCGGCGCCCTTCGACGTGCCCACCCTCTGGGCCGCAAGCACGGTGTGCCAGTCCTGGCGGGAGGCCCTCCGGCCGCTTCGGGAGGCTATGGTGCTGCTACGTGTGGGAAAGGGTTACAAGCGCGGTCGCGGCCCCGGGATCGGCCGCCCCAACCCTCACCGGGCTATCGAGTACTTCCTCAAGGGCGTCGACCGGGGTTCGGCACCCGCCATGGTCGACGCCGGGCTCATGTACTGGGAGATGGGGAAGAAGGAGGAGGCGGAGGCCTTGTATCGGAGGGCAGCTGAGCTTGGCTATCCGGCTGGGCAGTGCAATCTTGGCGTCTGCTACTTGGAAGGTAACTGTTTTATAGATAATTGAGTTCCGATTTACAATTTGGATGCTACTCCACAATAATGATCCTCTTGGTGATCTTGTGGTTTCATAGGTCGACCCTGTGCCCATCGCTTGCTGCCTGTAAAATTTGCCATTCTTATGTTCCGCAAAACCTAAATTAGCTATATGTCATTCAGCACGATCAGTTTTCAGGGTGATTTATCGTGTAAAATGAACCTATGCTGTTTGCATCCGTCTGCAACTATGCAAGTCACCAAACATGATTACTTCTAAAGTAATTCCTATGGTTCCTGAATGAACTGATATATTATTTGGTTGAATTAGAGTCCTAACTTCACTGCCGTTTCATTTTTTTCCCGCATCCATGGAATTCAAGTTATCGACCTTTGGTGTTTTTGGGACTCTTTCAAGAAAAGAAAAAGTTATCATCACTTCAGGGTCTGCAGCTGGTTTGGTTTATCTATGGTCAATGGTGGAAAGAGATTCATATAGTCAACTCCAAATAGTTGGGATATCAAGTCTTGTTATACACCTGGTTCATCTTTTTTTTGGAGTGTTTTCAACCTTGGGTGCTTGCTGTCTTTCATTCTAGAATGTTGCTGAATTAGTTTAGCTGTCTTAGGTTCTTTTTCAATTGCAATTAGATTCACATATAGCTACTTCACATGCATATATTTCTACTTGTTACTGTTCATCTTTGAGTAAAGATATAGCCTCATGATGTTTTAGTCACATTTTCTTCTTACTTGCTCTCTCTTGCATAGCTGACATTATAATACAGGATAAAGAATAGTAGGCCATTTTGTTTGCTAATACTCAAAGGCTGCTGGAGAGTGATAGCTGAATTATTATTAGTATTTATAGTGTCTTACTTTCTTTCTCGTTTTTTGAACGAATAGGTTTGGGAGGACCTTTTTAACCTGTGCTAAAAATATTTCTGTTGCAGCTGATCAACCCAAGTCAGAAGAGGCTGTGAAGTGGTTCTATCGAGCAGCTGAATCAGGTTATGCGAGTGCTCAATATAACTTGGCACTTTGTCTTCATAAAGGCCGTGGAGTGAAGAATGACTTAGCAAATGCTGTATGTTATCTATTAACTTTAAGCCCTTTAGACTTGTCTTCATGCTTACACAATGGACTCTGGAGAAGATATATGCCTTTTTCCATATGGTGATATCCATCCTTACTAATATGTATTTTATATAGGAAATGGATCTTTTTTCTGCTCATGTTGCTTCGTTACATTCAGACATGATAATTTGGTAAAATTGTTGCTGTTGAAATGTGCAGAGTTAATATTTTTTTTGTTTTTATTATCATTATTTGTTGAATGAAATCAATTGACACTAATGTTTTGTTCAACATTAAATTTATAAATCTTGAGGCTGAACTTTTTTGTTGCATGAGTTTTTTAATACAATTTTGTTTATCTTATTTTCTATATTTTAAAATTTTAAATTAACTTTTGGCCAAAATGTTGTTCCTGCAACTTATGCAGTTGGTGGTCTGATTTTAAGATCATATCCTATGGCTGTTCTGGAATTCCTGAAGAAAAGTGCATTCAAGTTAGAAATTTCACACAGCACAGATTGGTGGTTTTGTTGGGAGTAATAAAAGCATGATAGCCCTTAGATCATGTTGAACCTGTTTGTATCTAGAGTTGATTGGTTATAATATTTACCAGCCTGGTACATGCTGGTATATGTGCTGGCACAGTAACATATTGGCAAACTGTCAAAACTTCCAATAAGTGTGTCTTGCGACACCATTGTCATGGCACAAACATGAGGTTCAGAATCATAGTAAGGCAGGACAAGTTTGACGTCACTATTAGACATCAGTGTTTTTGCTCAAAGTTCACCCAAAACACAATAATGATGATGATGCCAGCAATAACAGGCCATGAAACCTTTCTTATTGCCTCTTAAAATCTTTTTTGGCCTTCCACAATCTCTCCTGGATACCATTACTCTGGATTATTTCCTAGCAACACACTTTTAGATCTTTCAACATGTCCAAAACATTATTAGTGATTTCTTCCATGTCATTTCCTATTAGTACTAACCTAAATTTTCAAGGGCACAAGTTTTCAATAAATTTTTTTGATAAAACCATTTATCCATCCAAAACATCAATGCTAGCTTTTCAATATGTTGTTTACTAATTGTTCAACATTTTAGTGCATAATGCACAGTTAGCACTGTAATTTCTCTGTGATGATGGTTAAATATTTTCAATTTTTTACCAAAAGATGTTGCTCAACTTGTGTCCTTTAACCTTTTCATTTGTTTAAATTTTAGCTTTTTGGCAAGATCCAAAAACTTGAATGATATCGTAGACAGGAAAATTTCTATGATTATGCTGGGAAAGAAAAACCCAAACCAATATTTGAGTTCATGGGCCAAGCAAATGATTCCTAAAAGGGTTAAAATTCCAAGGGATAATCTACTTTTTGAAGAACATATATAAATCACATTTGATTCTTTGTTGGTTAACAACAGTGGCTTTGAATCCTCTTAAGTGTTGAAATTTGGTTAGGCCTATAAATAAGATTGCAGACCTTAAAATACCTTTCTAAAATGTTTACCTTATAAAAGATATCCGATTTGATAGAGGATAAGATGAGAAAAAATTGCTTAAGATGATATAGACATGTGCTTAGGAGATGTCTGAATGCGATAGTCAAAAGAGGTAAATGATTAATGTTAGTGGTATGAGAGATAGAGGAAGACCTAAAAAGATTTTAATAGAAACTATAAATAAAGATTTAAGTACTCTGAACTTAACTAAACATATAGTTTTTTACAGATCTCAATAGCGACAAAAGATCTATATAGCCGACCCCAAATAAGTAGGACTTATGACTTTGTTGTTGTTGTTGTTGTATAGAAGATATTTGGTTCATTATGAACCAATCACATTTTGTTCATTTTTATCTGATTGTTTAACTGAATCAATATATTTTTTTAGTCCTTTAGCATTGGTGATCCATTCCTATTACAAGATCTTTGTACAACGTTCTTTAATCTTTTTAAGAATGACATTTCCTTGCTTTATTTTTACTGGATTTAAGTAGAAACCCCAAGTGCATAAAGTGGGGGCATTAGGCGACCTTAAGATCTAGTAACCTTCTAATGTTAGATTCATCATAATAAGTAAACAGCGCTTGAAGTTAGGGTTGACATAATGCACCACCCGCCCAGCCAGCACAACATATCATCATTTATGATCCATGGACAGTAAGGCCACCGTGTAGGTTATGATGGGCAGTTGGATGGAATATCATGAGCATGGGGGGAGATGATATTGGTGGAAATCGTCAATCTTAAATCTTCTATTTGCAGAATCCACTTTGCTTGATTCATCGCTTGGCCTTCAGAAATTATGCAATTTATGATAGGATTCCTGTTCATCGATTGGTACAATCTTTTCATATTAATGTTTGTGTATCAGTTCACTAAATCAATGAATTTTTGCCACCAAATTATGTTCTAAATGATAAGATATTGGTTGGTACAGGCTAAATGGTACCTGAGAGCTGCACAAGGGGGGAACGTGCGTGCAATGTATAACACTTCCTTGTGTTATTCCACGGGAGAAGGATTGGTCCAAAATATTGGGCACGCAAGAGTATGGATGAAGCGTGCTGCAAAAGGTGGCCACAGTAAAGCACAGTTTCAGCATGGTCTTGAGCTTTATTCTGTATGTCTTCTCAGCATATTTACTATCTACTGAAAATGGCTTGTTACCTCGAAGTTTGACAAAGCAAATTATAGCTATGAAATCTTATTTCATAAAACAATACTTAGTTTTCAAAGGGTAAAAGATGCAAACAGGTTTCATGATATCTGCAAAAAATTCTAATATCACGTTTTGTACTAGCGAGTGTGTATGATAGAGATTATGAAAATTTCTGTTGGATACTGTCTCTCTTTTTTTGCAAAATCTTTATCTGGACATTGTCAGTGGTAAGTCCCCGTTTTGTGCCTATAAATAGCGTGAAACATGAAAGTTATCACAATTTCTTCATCTCTTGAATTCATGTTCTGTTATCATAGTATATAGTGGCATCTAATGCATTAGCTAACTTGCTAGGAACCAATGTAGGTTCTTATTTTTATGTTGTTCTTAGTCAGGGGACATGATGGAGGCTCTTGTCTACCTTGAACTGGCTACACGTGCTGGAGTGGCTGATGCAGTAGGTATAAGAAACAGGGTTCTGCAATCGCTCTGCCAAGCTTCACGAGATCGTGTGATGTTGCGTGTGGAGAGATGGCAACCATTGCGATTGCATCCTGTGCATTAGGACTATATGTGGCCCTTTCACCACCCTAGGAGATTATCCGGATCGCTGGCACTTTTCAGCTGCTACCTCTTGCATCCTTCATTGATCAAGGTTTTAGGGTGGCTGCATTAAGTAAACAGTAAACAGTAAACAGTTTACAGTAACAGCTGGGGATTATTTTGGCAGAATCAGTTTCCTGTGCCGGTCGAGATCATGTGGAGTGAACTCGTGGCTGCAGAACACATAAATCGGCCACGAATCTTGATTTGTTTGGTTCAAAAACTCTTGATGCAGCGGTCGACATATTATTGTACTGCATTTATGTGTAATAATATGTGCAAGTTGTTCGATAATGTCACTGTATTTTCTTTTTTCTTATTCGACATTGAACATGCCAGAGATTATTATCTGTTTATGACTTCTACCAAATGGGATGAATACTCTCATAATGATGTACAGATTTTGTTCCAAATGAACAGTGTCGAGAATGTTTTGTAGCACGGTTCTATCGCCCATTTCTTTACTTCACTTGTGACTTGTTGGACATCTCATTTACGATATCCTACAAGATCAGAAGCAAAATGTTGCATAATAACATGGCAGACAACAGATCCTTTTCATCAGAAAACTTATATGGAAGATGATCGATAATTTCTTTTATTTATTTTTATCAATTTAGCAATTTAGTTCCCGACAAGGACTTTAATATCAATCATATATTTCATCCAACCGAGCAAAATACTCAGAAAGAATGACATTTGGGCCAGTCATCACCCAACCATCTTTAAGCCACAAAACAAAAAGAAAAAAAAAGTGGGACCCACTTCATCTGGATGAATGACAAAGCAGGTATGTTGGCTGAGTACGACTCGAGGGGAGCCCCGGGGGAAAGGGAGATAAGTTTTTGGACCCACTCTATGTTATCCAATGAAACAGCAGGTATTAAAACGAGTGTCAAGGCAAGGGTAAGATATCTACCAATAAGAGAAGCGACTTTCCTACTTGGTTTCGCTACTCACAAGATTACCTTCTTTTTACTGGATGAAATTACTGAATCACCGGAGCCCACGACTGCATGTGAGAAAAAAGGGTAAGATATGAAATACGTTCTTTGGTCCGGCGTTATTTCATCCAATGACAAAGCAGGTCGGACCGGTGCTAAGTGAACCCACTCTTATACCTTTACATGATTAGGGCAAATGACGGGAATTACCGGAACCCACAAGGGCATTGCAGACGTGTAACGGCCGGATACGAGACGGTATGTCTAAGACGGTGGACTCCGGGAGCACTTATTCGAGAACTTTCGAGACCCACAAACGTCGCCGATTAACCTCCGCCTCTTCGCTTCGCTCTGTTTATTCTTCCGTGCCTCCGCGTGGTTCTCCCGGCACGAGATCGGATGACTAATATCCTTTATCTACAGTAGATTTGGATTAGTTCTCGGATTTTGTTCTGTTTCTTTTGTCCATCGGTTGATGTTGATGGAATTCTAGGGTTTGCTTTTCCTCTGCTTCTTCTTGATGATGTAAGAACTGATATGTTTAACTTAACTCCAATTCACGGGGAAGCCAGAGAGAAACCGACCGGCAGAGGGCTCAAGCCCGAAAAGGTCAGATGAAGCAAAGGGACGACGGCCTGACCCCCGAGCAGCGCCGCGAGAGGTGTAGTCTTCCCTTGATCAGCTCCGGTTACTTTTTTCCTGTTCTTAGGGTTTTGTTTGGATTTATTATTATCTTTAACAATTTCGACCTTATTCGATTATTTTTAAATGGAAAAACGATTTTTTGTTAGATTAATTTGGTAATTGACGGGGAAAAACTGATTGTGTAAAGGGATGCAAAAGCACTCCAAGAGAAGGCAGCCAAGAAGGCTGCACAAGCAGCAGTTGGTGGAGGCACCACGGACTCCAAAAACAAAGGCAGTGCAAAGAAGTGATTCCTCAGGTCATTAATTTAAGAGGATCATGATGTTATCTTCCCAAATCGATCTTGCTAAGTGGACTATTTCCTTGTATCTTTGATTTATTCTTATGTGGCTACTGTTTGATTAGAAAGTCTTGAACTTCAAATTAAAAGCAATCTGTTTGCTTCTCATGACCTATGGAAGTTCAGGCTTGCAAATTGTGGTTATCTTTTATTAGTTGATCTGTGCGTGAAGTTTAGATTGTCTCACTGATGGGGTTGTGTAGTCCACTGTGTTCGTGACACTTTTACTAAACAAACAGCATGATACTTGGTTTTTGGGTAGTGGCAACCATGAAATTTTTATCATTAGAAGGAGTATGTGGTATTCTATTAGTTTTCTTTGATTTTAGCTATGCACCTGGGCGTAGTTGCTGATGAAGGTAAAATAAATATTTTGATTTGTAACCTTTGACGCTCATGATATTATGGATGTTTGGTAATTTGTTCTAATTGTTAATAAGAAAATTTTGGTTAGTTGTTTTAGTGTTGAAAGCAAGATTTATATTTCGGCTAGTTGTGTACATGTCGTTAGGTCATGACATAATTACTTTTTATTACCTTTCCATCCGGTTTTGTAAAGATATAAAGAAAACAGCAAATTGAATCGAGTCAAAACCGGAACCGGCCCAATGCTATAAATGACTATATTCAGGGATGTTGTTGATTATTTTATAAATTTTTATATTAAAAATTATCCGTTTGAATCGAAACTAGAACCTGCACGCTTAGCATAGGGGTAATAGGATTGGTTTCTTATATCTCTTTATTGGGAATTCTTATCTTTTTGATTAGGGTGTTATAATAATGTTCATATTATAAGTGGCCTTAGAGAGATGGCGTTCTTATATGTAGAGTTT
This sequence comes from Musa balbisiana, assembly GCA_004837865.1. Taxonomy (NCBI): domain Eukaryota; kingdom Viridiplantae; phylum Streptophyta; class Magnoliopsida; order Zingiberales; family Musaceae; genus Musa; species Musa balbisiana. The sequence goes on along the minus strand of CM017196.1, from coordinate 4,851,167 downwards.
ATGTAACAAATGGGTATGAAGACTTTTTCAGGTGAAAATCCAAAAACTTATAAGCTGCGACTTAGTTGTTGTGCTGAAGTGATTCTTACTAGTGATTGGTTCAAAACTGTGTGGATGTTGTATTTCATGCTGTCATTAGTTAATGATACGGTAATTTAATCATCCTCGCTAAGGGAAAGAAGCAGGGTGGGTAAGAGGGAGTTGGGGAATGGGTGGCGGGTGAGTAGATGTTGGACTGATGCAGTTCAAGGATCGGTCAATGCGTGCAGTCCGTATCTGCAGAGAAGACAGATACGGCTGAGTTCCAGTCATCAGCCGGAATAGGTGCATGCATGACATCCGCCGCCCTCTCCAACCTAGCCTCTTCCATTCGTGCGCATCACCACCTGCAGCTCCTCGATCGACTCCGAATATGCCTGCACACCGCCAAAACCCAACACCTGCCACAGCCATCGTCTGGATGACGAAGCTTCCGCTTCACTCAATTCGCTGCCAATGACTACGCCACCCATCATCTTTGCAGCCGAAGACTACTGCAACCTCCATTTCGATCTCTTCATTCGCTGCCGAAGAATATGCCGATCTCCATTTTGATCCCTCTGCCCAAGCCAAAGTCGATCTCGACTGGAAAGTTGAAGAAGGTAATGTGATTCTCCTCCAGGCGCATAGGGTCGTAGGCATCTATGTTTCAAAGGATAGAGAAGATGGCATGACGGCATTTACTATAGTTCAGAACTAAGAGTCACGATGCAGAATCAAAGAGTACACTTGACGAGCTTGAATTGACTAATTTGAAAAGAGCAGATCGAATCAACTTTGCCACATCATATCAAACGGTCGAACTTTTAAATGACAGCAGATCGAAACAACTTGTGGGACGCATGGCGGTTTTGGAGTAAACCCGAATAAACATGGAAAGTGTGAATCTTTGCTCAGAAAACAAATAATTACGAATAAACTGTAGAAGAACAGCACATATATACAGAAAAAGAATGCGAAAACTATCGCTAAATATACATTATCACAAAATTTTGGATACATCCATGATCGATGCAGTGATATTACCAAGTCATTGGCTGATGCAACTTTGAGACCATCTGTAGGCAACCATATATCGAACGTTATGATATGTAAATGATAAATAATGTACTATCTAAACAAATTCAAAGTGAAAACAAGAAGAAAAGTAGTTCACACCCAGCATCATGTATTTGCATATATTTTTGATATGTTCCCCCCATAACCTTTCACTTGTAATTTTGCAGCTACATTTAACTTAGCTTCTTGCTAATGCATCAAGGAAGCGAGATTGTATAAAGCATAGGCAAAAAAAAATAAGGTATACAATTTGCCAAAGCAATCTAATTCGTTTTAACCAGAATGCCACAGGCCTCGCATGATATTTCTTGACATTCAGAAAATGTTTCATCTGCAGTGTATGTGTCTGTGACAAAATCCATTAATGGAAGAATATTATCTACAATCTCAATTGGATGATAGTAACTGAAAAGGAGCAACTTGCGATCATGTTTAGAACTTTTATATTCTGTACAATTCATGCCAGTTCAAATATTAAGCTATGGCCTAGACATGTTACTTGCATTGTTTTATCATATTTGCATTGGTTTGGCACCTTCTCCTATTCTGTCAATATTTGGAAAATTTTGGACCATAAAGTAACAGTCTGACTAATTGGACAAAGATTCCCAATAATGCATGATTAGCAAAAACAAGAAATGTAGCCTACTTCTAGAACAATTACATATCCAATTTGACTGATGGACAAATATTAGACAGATAGCAGGGCATTTATTTCTAATCAACAAATATATGGCACATCTTAAAGACCTATGAGCCAACTAGTTCATTTCCAGTTTTTCAATGGACATCTTGTGGATCATCAATTCACATCAAACTTTCAAAAGAAAATTTTGAATTGAACAAATAGAAACGTTTCGGTGGAACTAAGCCTATTTTAGAGAATTCCTGCATTGAGTTCATTATGCTAAAATTTGGTAAATGCTCAGGCAAAAGATCATTCTATTTGCTCAATTGTGTGAACTATAACAGAGATTTTGAAAGGAATTTAATCAAACTTCACACAAACTACTTCATTAGAACTACACTTTCAAGCTGCATGATGGAACATAAACCAGAATGTTAATCCATGATAAATTCATCAAACAACATTCAATGGACTAAATACAAGGATACTAGACATACTTGTGATGTCATGACCCTATCTAATGGAATAACTAACAAATCTACTAACTTGATAAGCCCAGAACCACATGGTCCAAAACTGCTTAAGCCAAAGTTAATGGAAGTACACTCATTTAGCTCCATAAACCAACTCAATTCTGCTCTCACATCACATGTAGGCCTAAGCCGGAGTGTCATAATAATTTACAAGTTTTATTTACAAGATTTTTTGTCTTTGCAGTCCTTAATTCCATCTCATGGAACAGACAACTAACATGAAATATAGGAACCACATTAATATCCATAATAATGAAGATTAAAATTAATAAAATTTGTTTATAAAGTACTCTGGGTGGCTGAACAATACAGGGAAATGGTTAGTAATATATAAACTTTGATGTATAAGAGAAGATAAAACATAAAATTGGAGTATGGATTCTTGCAGACAAGTACATTAAGAAATATGTTGCAGAAGTAACAAAATTAATTGGCAATAGAAATCTATTATAGAACTTTGTGATAAGAGAACAGAGATTAAATGTTACAAATAATAGTGCACATGAAATAGGATTAAATTCATAATTCTTAAAATCAACATCAGAATTGGAATTGGCCAGGGAAAATAACATAGTGATTGAAAATTTAGTTGGATCAGATGGGGAGGATCAGGATCACTTGTGAAAATAATTTAATAATCTAATATTTTTTGTAAAAATAAAAAAATATTATATTCCATAAGGTTATTTTACCACCATCTTTCATGAAACATTTGACTTTAAAAACACTATGAAACTAAATTATAAAAGATAAAAACATTAATATACAATTTATTTACTAAATACCGACAAAAATTATTTAATGAAATTAGAACTAATCTTATCATACAAGAATATTCCTATGGTTATAGAAATATTCAAATTCCTCTAGTTGCACACACTGGCCCTAGTGTTTTTTTGAAAAGAACACTAATACCAAAAAAGAATATTTTGAAAAGAGCACCCATGGAATATAACATTAATTTTTAACTCCATGCCATCTTCCTCTTCATAATACCATTCTTTATAAGGTTATGAGCTTCTCTCTATCTGCACCTTTCCTCCCCCTGTAGTTTTTCTTCTGCCATGATGAGCAGTTAGCACTTAATAGCAAAGGCAAAAGTTGCAGTACTTTTTCATCTATTGCATGATCACAATTACATATTTCTTCTTTAACCTTTCCTCTATCTCATCTTTTCTTTTCTCCTTCACCTCCATTTCTTTTGGCAATGAAACTGAGTAGAATTTGCCAAAATCAACGAAGTTTTGCTGAATTCAATTTATTCAAATTAATTCCAACCAATTTTGGATTAGTTGGGTAGATTTTGAACAAAAGGACATTAAGAGTTCTATATGATTGTGAAATGCACTTTAGATTAATAGAAGCTTTATCCAGTGTCGTAATTTTTTTCTCAACTTTTGATAACTGCAAGAGAAAATAAAGTTCCAGCATTGCAAACAGCTATACCAGAAGATGTACATTACTAAAAAAAGTCAAACATGTAGGAGAAAAGTATCACATGTGAAAGATCATCCTTGTGGTAGGTAATGTGTCAAACCTTTTAGCAGGAGCAGAAGATGGCTACAGCAACTTCAGCACCGAGTTTTGGGCTAATCATGAAGTCAAGCTATGAACTTCCACCAGACTCAGTATGAGAATGTTGCTTATACTCACTCTATATGGTCTCAAAGAAGGTGTTCTTGCTCAGATTGTGCTTGAGCAAATATAGCACCAAAATCAGGATGCACAGTAACAGACACTTCATCATCATCCATTACTGAGCTCTGAAAAGTTTCTTTAGCAAATACTTCAGCCGGAAAAACTGTTTTGCGTGGGCTATATGGTTGTGGCACCTTTCTTCTCTGTCCGTCCTGTGCCATAAAGTTTGTGATGTACAAGTTTAAATGTTACAACAGTTGTTATTTTAAATTTATCCAGAATATGATACAATATATATACCTTTGACGCATAAGGACCGTATGTGTTTAATGCTTGTTGAATGGATGAATAAATATCACTAGCTTGTTCAGATCCACGGCAACACTTTATCACACGAATGGTATTTGACTCAGCCGACCTCATCTGCAGATATAAGATGAGACGTGAAGGTAGTGATCCTTGTTGATCTTTCTTTCCACGTGTCAGCTCCATTGTCACCAAATCATCCCACAGGACATCCCACAATACTGTACAAGCATCTCTTGCTGGATTGAATTTCCTTTGCCCCATGATATTTGTTGGTTGCTGATTTAAAAATGATGCTTAAGTGGATACAAAGAGAGATATTTAAGTAAAAAAAAAGACTATTGACAGTGATGTCTACTAACCTGAAGTAACAATACTCTCCGATGAGTGACTAAAAGAATCTTTCCTTTTGGAAGCATAAAATGGTCTTCATAAGCATCAGATAATGCAAATTTCCCTCGGACTTTAAAGAGATCAACTTGGCCAAAAAATGTACCACATTCAGCAAATTGCAAGATAGCCTTCATAAGAAGTATGAACACCAGTCAGATTGCTCCTTAAAACTATGTTTCAAGAATGGATCGATCAATTTACATGAATTGTCACTCTGCAAATACAACAATAAATAGGGAAAAAGGAACAACTTCCGACAGGCCCAGTGCATCAGGCTCCCGCCAATGCATGGCCTGATGATGATAATTTCTAACGATAATTTCACCAAAAAAAAAAAAACAGATCAGCAAGTGTTCTTACACTGGATCTTTGACCAACATCAGATACATTACTAGTTGTTTGAAATTTTCGTGGCACACATAAAAGGGGACAAATTACATAAAACCAAAGGAAAATAGAGATGGCTAAACTTACAAAAAATTTAAGTCTGAATCCCAAATTAAGTCTATAATATGAAAATGAATAAAGAATCTAGAAAGAGATGGTGAAAAACATATAAAAAAATGACAGTTCAATATCTTGATCGAGATTCCACCAAGTGAAGGCTTGATTACCTGTCCTTGTGCTTTATATTCATCATAAGGGCGGAGCAAATTATCTCCCCCAATTGCTCGGGGTAGGCGTTTTCGGAGCAATTGCTCTTCTGACATGATAGCTGATGAAATCTTCATTCTTACAGCATTGGCACCTTCAGTAGTTTTCGATAAAAGATCAAGGACACCACTCACAGGTTGAGTTGCAGCACCAATTAAACCTTTACCTACACCCTGAACAAAGCCTTCAACACCTGAAGTTTTTGCACCTTCTAGAGGCTTTGTTAATATGCCTGTCACACCTCTAAAGAGGCCCTTTGCAAGAGCCCCACCTCCTTCTCTAATTACATCACCAATATCTTCAACACCTTTGCTATCCTAAAAGAAACAGTACAATAGTGTCTCATTACATTCATTTAATGGCTTAAATGATGCATCATAGAGTATCCAAAATCTCATTTAATTTGATTGAAATTTTCCACACCTGTTTTTGTCGGCTTTGAATAAATTTCTTGTCCATGGATAAAGCAGCAACACCTTTACTCATATTACTAAGTGCACTGCTGGCGTTTCCAAGAATATCAACGCCAGAAAGCAACTGAAGAGGTTGAGTAAGAAGATCTTTTTGTATATTAGTTACTGCAGTACTCGTAAGAGCACTTTGCCGCATGCAAACTTCTTCACGGTATCTGTGAGGGATGCGCACCTAAAAACATTAAAAACCATAAAGAACTCAATTTTTTTTTTTTGCAGCGAAACAACTACATCAGAAATACTTGATACCATTTACTGGAGAATATTAGACCTACCGGCATGTGTTCCATGTTACCAAGTGCAGTCATCAAAGATGACCAAAAACCAAGAACACCTCTTGGTCGTTGTGCGGGTGACATAGCCATTGATACTTTAAATCGGATTTCAGATATGTTAAGAAGCCTAATAGCAAAATAATACTTCATTACCATCTACGTAAGTGAAGAGATTGGAACAGTTCATACTTCATACCAAAATGCAGTGCATTGATCAAAGCCATGCACAGGTCTGGCCAATAGCAAAATTCAGTGCAGTATTCACATACCCAATTTTTATTATTGGATCAACTGACACAGCAGTTGAAGAGCTTGATATCCTGTCAATCTTCACTTGTTGGAACATCTCATGAAGGCGCCAAATAATTGGTTCATGAATATTAACCAAAAATGCAGAATTATCAGGAACCTATAAGCGAATGTTGCTATAAGTCATTAATCCACCAGAAAGAACATCAAAAGATTCAGAATAATGTTGTTTAAATTAAAATAGTGACTCAAGCAGGAACAATCAACATATGCACCTGCAGACCGATATATGGGTATACGCAAAAGTCTAAGGAATTATTAGTTTGCATGGTCATAGAGAACTTCAGAACAAAGTCTGTCTGTTCACCAACTCTCTGTAATCTGAACAGAACTGGCATTGGGCTCAAAGGCAATTGATTATCCACTTGAATCTCATCCATTCGTAATTTGAATCTGCACAAATAAAAACACAAAAACAAAGAAGATGAAAAGTTTAAATAGCCAGAGAATGCATAATCTTGTGTAATTTCTGTTCCTCTTCACCGTACATTCCTCTTGTATAGATTGTATTCTCTTAATGAAATAAAGTTGAATCTTTCCTGCTTTGCTATAAAAAAGGACTCACCTGCTGACTCCAGAACCCAGCCCAGACGAATAACAAATGAGAAGATTCTGCACAGATAGATACAGAACCTCCTCAGGCATATGGTCTATTAAGGACAACCCCAGCTCTGTTAGTTCGAAAGTAACATGGAATTCACTATCCAAGGTAGAAGATGGTTCCTTGTAGTCAATCTGCGGTGAAGGTGCATGTAATTGATCTCTCTCATGTACATATTCCTGGGTTTCATTTTCTGGCATCCAATCACTGATTCGAGTAATGTGCATCTTCCCCTCTTTATGAACAGTAACTTGCAAAGCTTTAATAGGTCCACTAGATTCCAGCATAGGATGACTCTCCATAACCTCATCAATGTTATATCTAGTAGATCTCAAGGGGTCCATTCCGTCAACTAAGACCTCTAATAGCCGTAGTCTACCAAGATCTTGCCAGAAAAATGAAGCAGCAGAATTAGGAGGAAGACTTTGCCAGGAATCATCAGTACCATCCGCTTGGCGGACACGCACAGGTAAGAACATTGAGCGGTTTTCAATCCTGTTAAAAGTGAGAAATATCCATGTATATTAGAAGCCCACAAGGAAAAACTAAATATAGAGCAGAGGCAGAAAATATACCTGTAAGGGCTTGTTAAAGTGGCAAGATGGAAAACAACTTCATAGCGAGAACTTTTTGTTCCCCCTCTTACTTCTACTCTCAGAAAAATCAGATCATTTCCCTGATCATTCTTTAGGAAAACACACATCATACCATCATTTTCAATGCTAAATGGCGTACTCCACTTGTATTCATCAAGTCGTATCTGTCGATAGAAGATAATCAAAAACATAATTTTTCCAATATAAAGGATAACATAGAAACAAAGGCAAAACAATTAAAATCGATCGAGAATCCTCACCCTCAACAACTCATTTCTAGCATTCGAATCCCATTTAAATAGCTTTGGAGGATCCGTTGGATGAACCCAATTTTCTCTTTCAGAGTTACACTGAGACAAACATATGCTGTGTCCAATCCTGTTGATAAATAGAGTCCGTGGCAGGATATGGACAACCTACACATGAATTACAATTTATTAACTGCAAGGTTACAATTAACCACATATGAAGGTCGAATACCAGTTTGGGTTTTGAAACCAATAAACAATAATCTTAAGAAGTAATGATGTGATGAAGTTTTTAGTTTTCACAGCTTATAAAATAATGACATGTAAAATTAGAATGTTCTTCACTCTTTCACATCATGGTATAAATCAGAGTAAGCCAAAATTTATACCATACACTTCAATCACCAAATCATTTCATACATTTAAGCAAGGATTGTTGTACCACCCAAAACAGTATGAAACAGGCAGTACATACCGGTCTGGATGTGGACTGGTACGTTGAGCACCCCCGTTCTGGGTAGCCCGGTCCAGTTCTAAAAATAATAAAAGAATCGAAAATAGTGGTGGGCTTGTCGAACTCGAAATTAAGAAAAGAAAAAAAAATCCTAAAATAAAAATTAGGGCTCATGATCGCGAGCTCTCTTCCCGCATTCAATGATGCTGCTTTACCGCTACCATTGCCAACACCATTGTTGTTGCTACACTACACCGCTACCAACGTTGTTGCCACCATGTTCTTTCTTCCCAGGTACGCTCGCACCTCTTCTCCTCTTCTTCCTTCTCCAACACTTCCTCTTCTTCCTTTTTCCTTCTCCTTCCTTCACCGCCCCTTCCTCTTCTCCCTCTTTTTCTTCCTTTCCAAAACATCGATGCATAACTATGTACCAACAAACTATTACAGAGTTAGTTGGCTTTGCCTAAGTCGTGTGGTAACCTTGTGCGTCCATCCGCAAAGGGTTAGCCTCGCCGAAACTTCTTATGGTCCCATAAGAACGTACAAAAGAGACGATGGGCTAGAAGAAGCATTTAACTCGAAATCCAACAAACGAACATTTCAGCAAACACTTAATAGGCAATGCAAATTACAAATATATATTTCCCAAGCTCTACACGGTCGCACAACAAAGGGTCCAAGGTGGTCCACTGCAGCCAAAATTCCCCACAAGTGCCCACATGGCACTGCCCTGGAACAAGGCAACGAACCAACCCTTAATAATACCCTAAAGGCCAAGCCAACCATGTGCCACTCAGCTAACTCCAAGGTGCTATAAAACCCCTAAAATGATTCCTAGATGGCCTATTCTTGGGTAGCTATATCTCTATGCGACGACTGCACACAACTTACATTTACAAGACTAAAACAGTTACCAAAGCTAACCAAAATAGGGCTACCATACCTACTACAAGCCCTACACATGTTATGTAAAGCATAAACAAAACCGAAAGGTACGAACATACACAAACATTACATCAAACACCCTGTGTACAGATTTGTCCGTGACATTCTCCCTCATTCTTTCGATGTCCTCGTCAAAGCCTTTGCGTACATTGTATCTCCTCGTTTTTTAAGAATCTTCAATCTTCTGCTTTAGTTGTAGTGCTCCACCCTCGACTTTTAGTTGCTCTCCGCCGTTGTTATCGAGAAGTCAAACTTTAATCCACCAACGTTGCTTTAACTCGCCAGTGACCTTTAATCTGCCAACACTGCTTTAACTCGCCAGTGACTCTTCTAGTGCATGGTCGATCAAGTTGCATTGATCTTTGGTAGTTCCTTCAGATTCCTCAGATGAAGGCAAAGACCTTGTTGCAGGTCAGTCTCTTAAACATCTCACATCGCTTGAATTGGGTACATGCTTGTTGGAGCTTTAACAAGTATCACCGTAAAGACTTTGAAGTTTTCCTTCGCAAAACTTGTTCATAGATTCCTCTTCCACTTAGTTGTTACCTTTAAGAAGGTTCGTATCATTTATGCTTTTGAGTGACATTCTATTGGGAAATTAAGCGGACAACCTACTCTTGGTGGAACCAATCACCATGGGTGAGGATTTAACAACTGTTTTTCCACTAAGTCTCTTCAAAGAAAATTTGAAGATGTGAAGAGCTTATTTGTTGGATAAATAAGAGAATTAGGGTACTCAATTTCACCTATTCTCTTAAGAGTTAAAAAGGCAAAGGTTACTTAACTTTGTTTGCCTCCTCGAGAGTTATACTTTATGCATCAAGCTAGTTACCAGCCTTATCTTACTCTTTGGTCATAGTTCTAAAGCACCCAAAGCGTTTACACTCCTTGCGTTGAGTTAGCTTCTACAATTCGCCTCTTCATTGTTATCGAACTTCTAGAATGCAAGAAGTTTTGCCCAAAAAGAATAAAATTTCGCTTCGACTTAGAGCAAGTCTTTGATAGTTTTGGTTGCCTCTAGGATTGTATCGTCTTCTCCATCATTTCCGTCGCCTACTCCTTTGAGTAGAAAAGGTAGAGCTTTGTGTACGACTTACTATGTTCCTTGGTAGAGCACTCTTGCATCAATTCGAAGTCCCTCACTTTCGGTTATCTTGATAAGAAGCTCATCGACACCGGTCTTACGAAGTTCCCTAGCCTCCGCCCTTCTACCTTGTCTCAGTACTTGACGTTTACCTCTGCATTCTCTAACTCCATGGCCCCCTTTCACGATCATACACTCTCCCTCCATAAGAGCTAGGAATATATGACTCCACAGAAGTCTTACATTTGTAATACCATGGTGCTGCCATGCCCATGACCCTAACTATTCATTGTCTCACATCTGCGTCCTTTTCTTTGCAATTAGTAGATCCGCCTCTTCAGCATTATGTCACTTTTTCGAGTCCACCTCCATCCTAACCAATGCTTGGTTTTAGGTAGCTAAGTTTCTCTGGACTTGTCATTGCTTCCTCGTCCCTTTTGACCACTTGCTTCAATACATCTATATTCTCCGAGCAATTCCCCATGGTCGATGGACAAACAAATTACAACTCTCATGTATGACCTCCGCCATCACGTTGCAGGGCTCGCATCGATTTTGTTCTCCTTTGCATCTTTGATAGCAACATTCGCTTGCTCAACCTTGTCATCTGACTTGTCGGACTCTCTCAAACGAATATGAGCTCTAGAGTAGTCTAAATTATAGTCGCTTCAGTCATACCTCTGTTAGATCATCTCCCCTATAGGACTCGCTAGTACTTGCACTTCGAATCCCCCTCGATGGTACATAGCCCCCCATATGCTGATGACCAAGGCTTTCATCCAAAGCAAATTTAGAGCACTTATGGAAGACTCACCTCTACGGTACCATGACATTCACTACTTGAAAACATAGCCCTTCTTGCCATCACGTTGCTCCTCGAAGTGGAGCTCCTAATAGCTCCTGATTATACCTCTGTATGATCGAGTCCCTCGTAGGACTTGTGTGTCACATTGCCTTCAAACTATTCCACCACAATCCGCTACACCATGTCGCCTCTTGGTGACATCTTCATTGTATTCTGATCTTTGTGAGATGAACTTGGATTGCGATCTCTTCATGTGTGGCTTTGCTAGCACAACGCAGGGTCTCCAACACCTTTGATTGTGTTCGCTCTTTTAGTAATCAATCTTTGTCCACCAACTTTTGGGTCACACACAGATGAAGCGCAACTCTAGGATAGTCCATCGCCCAGGAACTCTCGAAGTCCACTGACTTCATTGAAATTGGTGTGCATTGTTTGAATCTTGGGCCCTTACCCCTAGCATAATCTCCATTGCACATAACTTCTTTTGCGACAACTCAAATGGTAGCACTGCAGCATATTCATTAAAAGTACCCACCTCTACGTCCTCTTGCCACGTGCCAAGGCCTTTTGACCCAAACTTCGCTTAGGTAAGTTTAGTCGCCTTAATCCCTCTGTCAATTGGTTTGTCGAGATAAGGTGCATGTGTCTTAAAGCTTCCTTCGACTTTGGCACCATGCAAGATAAGTCTACTTTATCAAAACGAGGGGCCCATGGAACAACATGATCTCGCTCTTGCCTCTATAAGAGTTTATATCCTTGACCTTTTATCCAAGGAAAGCTTTGCGTCTCCGCTCCATGCTTTATGTTCTATGTGGACTCCTTTCAAGTGACTTGGGCTCCCAAGTTCCACCCAAGTTACTCCATTCCCTTGATTTCCATTAAGTTGATAGTGGCTCTCGCGCCCAACATTTCATGAATTAATCCTCTATTGAGTTCGATGACTTCAAGTGTGCATTTGTTGGGTTGCCTAGGTGCCTAGGGTCGCTCCCCCACTTGTTTGTTCGGTGTTGCCTAGGGTTACTCCCCCACTTGATCTCATAATGTGTCCACCAACGCTTTACCTCGTATGAGATCATTCAACGACTCCTTACCGCTCTTTCGGTCTATTGAGCTTTATGGAGTTGTCTTGATGTACCCCTTAACATGTGCAGTCTGTTGCACATGATTCTCCTTTTGGAGAACCAAGACTTCTCTCCTAGATATCTATCCAGTTAGAGCAACTTTCCTCTTCATATCATTTTCTTTGGAAGTTTTGGAAACCACCATCTCCTTGGACTACTTTGCGTTGCTGAACAAATCGTGCACTGTTTCTCCACCGCGAACACACTTGTTAGATTATGACTTATTGCTAATATAGCCCACGCTGCATCACTCAAGGACTAGTAACATGTCGAACCTACTGCACACTTCAACCTCCTACAAACGTATCCCTCCCAAGCCAAAGAGAAAGTTTTCATGCTCCATAATATTAAGTTTTAGTTGACATGGGATGGCCACAAACAATCCACCATTCATATACAAGCACTTGCATAAGTCGTGTGGCACCCTTATGTGCCCACCCGCAATGGTTCAACCTCCCCAAAACCTCTTATGGTCCTATGAGGACTTACAAAAGATAAAATGGGTTAGAGGAAGCATTTAGCTTGGGGTCTCACAAGCAGACATTTCAACAAACACTTAATAGGCAATGCAAATTACAAACATAGACTTCGAAAGTTTTGAATAGTTGAATGACAAAGAGATTAAGATGATTCGCCATAACAAAAAGTTTTCACAAGTGCCCACATGACACTGCTACAAAATAAGGCAGGGAACTAGACAATACCCCAAATGCCCATTTAGTCATGTGCCACCCAAGTAGCTCCAAGACGATGTACTGGCCGACACTTTGTACTACTCTGCGGAGCTACAAAAACCCCTAAAATAACTACCTAGATGACTCGTTTTTGGATAGTTTTGCCTCCACACGATGCCTGCACATAACCTGTGTTTATAGGACTCAAACGATTACAAAAGTCAAGTCAAAATGAGACTATCAAGCGTACTACAAGCTCACTACATGCTGTGAAAGGCATGAATAAAATCAAAAGACACAGATATACATAAACATTACATCGAACACCCTGTGTACAGATTTGTTCGTGACAAGACGGTGTGCTGGTATTGACTAGTATGTACAGATTCAATAGATCACCAAAACAGGTCTAGTATCCAAAACGACAATCCATGCATTTAAGAGCTCATAAAATAATAAAAATAATTTTATGAAGAGTTAAAAAAAACCTGAATTATGGATTATACAAGCGTCACTTTAGAAACTCATGCTTGTGTTTAACATCTACTTCATTGGTGTTATTCCACATCTGTTTACTAGTCCGCAAACCTTATCCAAGAAATGGCAAACTAAAGTCGATTTGACAATGCAAGAATTTTATAAATAGAGAAGCCCATATAAAAGTGGTGTAAATCTTGATTGTCTCAACTCAAAAATGAGCTGCTGTTAGTTATCAAATGTATCATGTTGTATTGGAAGGACCTAGATGTTAAAGTGAGAGTACACATACAAAACTATAAATTCAAGTTGGGAATCATTAGAGCCAATTTAGAATAATCTGATTAATAAGTACTTGTCAAGAAAAGTAGGACTGACTATCAAGATGGTTACTTCCATCAATTGATATCATAGTGATCAAATCAGTGTTATTTATGGTTTAATAATTGGAATGGATATTGTTTGGATTTTGAAATATTAAACTAAGTTGCCGCTAGTTATTATTATCACATAGGAGAAGTCACAAAATCACATAGACAAAGTTTTTAAAAAAATCAAGATTAATATTATTGACCAGTATTTACTGACATGACCAACTATTCATATTAGAACATAACTGGATACCTATGCATATACTATTCATTTTTATTATTTTATTAAATGATACCAAATAGTATAACAATACTGTTACTGTCCAAAGGAAACTGGTATTAGACTAATAAACTATAAACTTCACATATGCTTCACATTGTCGCCCTCTAACATGAAGGAAAAGAAAGAGAATGGTTCTTTAGCTCTTCTTTTCTTATTAATAGAATTACATTGATCAACAAGGACTGATTTTACAACCTAAATCAATTGAGGTTTGACATTAATTGCTTTGATTGTTCCAGATACAAAAAGATTAATGATAACGAGGGACTAGTCAGTTCAGATGGGTTTGTCAGTCCCAGATGATCCTGTATAATATGCCAAATATAAAAAAAGAATGAGAAAGAACCTTGGTTCTGTCAGAAGCCATCTTAAGTTGTGCTGATAACCTGTAATATGATCCATCAGAAGCAAATGCATTAAAATCAACCCGCTCCTGTAAAAGATTTCATGTCATTAATCATCAATGCTTAAGACAAAGTATAAGCAATAACAATATCAACTTCTCTAAAATCACAGATTAAAAACACATGTATAGAGATCATTATAACCTTGCTTTCAAGCTCAAGAAGAGAGATTCCAAGACTGTACTTATCAGAGCGGCTGACAGCAATAGATATTCCTACTCGTGAGGTACAAGTACTGCTGCCACGAGACTGAAATGACATACTGCCACTTCGGTTCATAAAATCCTGTGGAGAGAACATAACGAATTTTGGACTAATATCCTCAATAACATCATATATCTGAATGTTTCTCCTTGTATTAGAATTTCTTCTATCAAAAGACTTTGAGGAGCTTCTCATGGAAAACTTTGCAGATTTAACTGCTCTAGAAATTAATAGAGAATCAGCATCAGAGCTGTCCACTGGTTCCACCTCTACAATGCGATATGAAAGTGGCACTGATGAATCATTCTGAATCCAGTAAGGTACGAAAAATCTTATTGTTTTTGGAGAAGCATCAGTTCCCCCCAGATCATGCTCAACACTCACCCGCAACCTCCTGAAGACACCACTCCATGATGAATAAAAACCAATTGTTTCGACATTAAAGAAGCAAATTGAACATAACAACCATGTGCTTTCTCCTTGTTAATAATTGATAAAGTAACTCAAAAAATATATATGTGAGAAGGGAAATGACTAATTCTTTTTGTAACAAAATGTACAAACACTGACCCTATAAGTACATTACATATGTTGATTTAATTTTTACATCATTATTGAATTTCTGATTGAAATTGCTTAAAATGAAGATTATTCTATGCAAATAAGATATTCACTTTTTTTCTCAAGTCAAACCAGAGAGAAGTTCCAAAATTTACACTGAGGAAGCATGTTGGTGATGTGACAAACCAATATGTACTAACCAAAATGTGCTCTGTGCATACAGATAAATACACATTAAGTGCTACATACATATGCAAGTGGTAAAAGATACTTTTAGATGAAAAGGTTTGCTTATTCAATTATGCTTATTTTAAATTGAGACCATGTGTATTTTTGCTATGACAAAATCCGATGAACCTACTGCCACAATTACTTAGATAAATGGACATTAAACCATGTTATCGAAAGTGATCAGGCCCAAGTTATTATTTGTAACCAATCAAGCATTACCAATTAATCCAACATAATACAAAGTCATCAGGCCCAAGTTATTATTTGTGGGCCTATTTATTGGGTGGCACTTTGTTTATATATCATAACAAAAGATATCATTTCGATCCAACCAACATACTCGGCAGACATGATTTTTTATCATGTTTGAACAAATGGACCAGGTTAGTTGAACATCAGGTCAGGTCAACCAAAACATGTACAAGTCTTACTAAAAGTAACTAAAACATATTCTTTTTCCTGTGGTATCAGGCAAAATTCCTTTCTCAAATTTTTTACTATTATTATTTCTCATGTTCAATCGATACAAGTTCTTCGGACTGCCAACTGCCTAGCTGTTCCAGTATGCACATCACTAACTTTATACATTCTGTGTATGAGAGGGAATGAAATTCTTCCATTCAGCTTATGGGGAGAATTACACATATGACAGACCTGTTAGTTTGTTGCTGGAGCATCCAAAACGAAGAAGCATGATCAAGGCCTAGTAAATCCAAAATTAGAACAGCATCCTGAGACAGAAAGCTAAATAGTGTCAGGTAGAAACATTCCTCGTAGATATTATGAATATCATAGCTAAAGTTGCTGTTACCTTTTCCAAAACCCAGCCACCTTGAACAAACATTGTGAGGTAAATAGGTTTCCGAATATCTGCTGAATAGACAGAAGCACTTTCGCCTGGTGAGATAACACCATGCTGCCGTTCAATCATTTTCCCATCAAATGTTTTCTCCCAAACAGCATATTCAGTTTCGCTCGGAAGCTTATTTTCCAATCTGAGAGCTGAATTAAGAGATATTTTCCAATCATAAACAGGAGCATTCAATTGTGTATGAAGAACAGTGGCATCAGTCCCAACACTAAGCCAGAAACACCGCTGAGCACTATTGCTTGGAGTACAATATGAAAGAAGGTCCTTCTTCTCAAGCTGATTCAATCTAAGAACATAATTCTGTGACGTAAAATCTAAACATTTAGAGGTACTTTGCCTAGAAAGTTGAGGTTGGACAGTGACAGGCTGCTCCTTTCTGGAACCAAGGGTGAACATCTGGCTCCAGGTGTAAGATTCATGAGAACTTTCTGAAAAAGGACGAACTTGCAAGCACAAGTCCCTATCCTTAGTCATACTTGTCCATGGTAAATAAGTGGATGATCCTGGACTAAGAACAGCAATTACATTCCTCCTATTATCTATGTTTTCCACAGGCAACTGTTCCCTTGTACGTGTCCATCGCCTTCTTCGCACAAAGTCAAAAGCTGATCTAGAAGATGATTTAGAAGAATTTGGAGGCCAGTTAAAGCTCTGATAGTCAGTTCCATATGCCCACCCATCAGAGTCCAAAAACTGAGACTTATCAATTTTCCAAGCCGAAGTCCACCTCCAACCAGTGGGAAGAGCAGGCTCAAAGAAGTCCTTCAGAAATATATATATATATTTTTGTAAACATATTACATTAAAAAAGGGCATTCACCTAAACTATGCTGAAAATGAACAGTTGTTTATCCCTCACCTTAGATGAATATGAATAGTCCCTGGTACTCCACCGTGCTGGATCATTAGCACGAGTACTGGATGACTTGCCAGAAATTGGTTGATATCTCTGATTTTCAAAGACCTCTTCTGTCACAGTGACAGAACTGCTAGTTCCTGTGTTCAAGACAGGACTGATAAGTGATATAGAAGAGAACAAAGATACTTCAAGCTTGATATCAGCATCATTGACAAGGAGAGCAAGAGATCTAAGAATAGCATGCTTCTTGCTATTCCTCATGATAACTTCAAAGGCCATAGCTTGTTTATTAAGTAATTTTGGAACAACAGCTGATAGTGGAAGAACCGAACTGAAGTCCTCCCATGGGCCATCAGGGCCAAGGCCAACCCAAAAACCAACATCTCTATTGGCAGGTACTGTTCTGTCAGTAATTTCAAAGTTCTTTTCAGCATTTTGATCAATATATGAAATGGAAATTACAAGAGCACCACAGTCTTTGCTTTCCTCATTTCTGACTATCTGTCCCTGTGTCCAAAAATAAAAGAGTTTGAGTTGGTTAAAACGACAAGGCAGGAGTAAAAATATTCAGAATATAAATGTCCTCAACCATTTTGTATAAGAACCTGAACTTGCAGAACAATGCCAGAGATGCAACAAAAGTACCTTGCACCTAAGAGGATAGGATGAGAACTCTTGAAACTCAGCTGCTTGCTGTAGCATTTTTATTGAAGCAGCACGTTTCAGCATGCTTGCACTGCTACTGACTGGAATACAAAGTGCCCCTATGACTTCACCTGCACACCTCAGCATTGGTCAACATCATATAAGTCCATACAGCCAAAGCATAAAAAACCATTCAAACTCAAATAAGAGTTTGGGGAAAAAAAAACAGAAACATCGTATGTCAGAACTTAAAAAAGGTAATTAGGAAACTGGGAACAACTGTGATCCAAAGTGAATGAACAGCAAGAATTTATGAAAGGTTATGAAGATAATAAAAGAAGATTAAACAGAAATTAATCAATTGAATATTATATAAATATTACATTATGTAGGATTTTATGAATGACAGTTTTTAATAACAATGGCAGCTAAAAGCAAAGGAAATATTAATTCCTACATGTAGACAAATATGCACACATAACACAGGAAGTTATCACACATGCATGTTAGAAGTTCATATTTCGGAGTAGCATGAGTTATACTAATCCACTACTGATATGCATATGATCTTTCTAGTGACATCCATCCATTTCAATTTGTACTCTTTATCTTTAAAACATCATCTTAATGGAACAAATTGATAGGTATTTAGAGCCCAAGACAGTTATCTTTATTGATCTGAACAAGGTTTAAAATATGAATATTGGTCCACACCAGCATATGGCCCATGTATTACAATACAATAAGTACTATAACAATGTTTGATATTGTCAATACTGGCAAGACAAATTAGTATCGCATCAAACTGGCATCACGGTTTGTTTCATTGTGATACTGTTGTATTTGAAATTGTAGACCCACAGATAAGCTTTCACTTGTATGGATCTAGTCCAATTGAAGTTTGGAGCCTCAATGTCCTCTAATTCTTAGTCCACTGATATATTTAGTTTTTCAATATATAAGTCGCCTTTAAGAAAATAACTATTGGAAGTGGCCTAAATGGTAATCATGCCATCATGTATGCAAAATTCAAAGGAACAATGTTGATGATGCATTATAATTAGTTAAAAAAAGATATCAAGGAAAGCAGCTATTCATATCCAACAACCTTTCTGCAATAATCAGTTCTCCCACCAAATAAAAGTATCACAAAGTTTCCAAAATTTTCATTCATCGTCTTGACAGAATACCATATTGGTAATGGGATCTATATATATAAGACGACTTTCACATCGGTCACAAGTAAACAACTGCAAGCATAAATATTGCAGATAAAAATGAACAATATCTATTTTCTTTTTCTTCAAGGCAAATAGCCGTAAGCCCATTCAAACTCTCATCATTAAGTAAATGGAGTAACAAAAGAACAAAAACGAGAAGATGTTAAAAGAAGGGGAATGGAGGCTTGTAAACAGTTTTACTATTTGCCACTCACTTAACAAAACAAACAGGTTTCCTGATTCCTAAATGCTCCAGATAAAAGTATACAGGACCAAGTTGGTGTCAACATACCTTTCCCAGCTTTCGAAGCAAGATTTGTAACCTCAACTTCAAGATTAGCCATTCCCTGAACATAATGAAGAAATTGCTTATGCAACTCAGGTATGAAATCCTCATACTGGAGGTGAGTCTAAAAGTGAACTGAACAGTCAAAAGTTTTATGACAAGAATGGTAAATTCTAAGAGGATGGAAGTGGAACATTTGGTTTACCATACAAAATTAAAAAAAATAATGGCATACGAAAAATACAAATTGGCAAGGCTCATCAAACAGCCAAAAACACAGTTCTTATGGCATTTTGGCATTTTTGTGCATATGTTGAGAATCATTTTGAAGCAACTGCAGACTATCCTAAATGAGCAATACAGATATATAAATATATATTATATATTATATTATGTATGTATGTATGTATGTATGTATGTATGTATGTATGTATGTATGTATGTATGTATGTATGTATGTATGTATGTATGTATGTATGTATGTATGTATGTATGTATGTATGTATGTATGTATGTATGTATGTATGTATGTATGTATGTATGTATGTATGTATGTATGTATGTATGTATGTATGTATGTATGTATGTATGTATGTATGTATGTATGTATGTATGTATGTATGTATGTATGTATGTATGTATGTATGTATGTATGTATGTATGTATGTATGTATGTATGTATGTATGTATGTATGTATGTATGTATGTATGTATGTATGTATGTATGTATGTATGTATGTATGTATGTATGTATGTATGTATGTATGTATGTATGTATGTATGTATGTATGTATGTATGTATGTATGTATGTATGTATGTATGTATGTATGTATGTATGTATGTATGTATGTATGTATGTATGTATGTATGTATGTATGTATGTATGTATGTAGAGTTAAAAGAAGGGGAATGGAGGCTTGTAAACAGTTTTACTATTTGCCACTCACTTAACAAAACAAACAGGTTTCCTGATTCCTAAATGCTCCAGATAAAAGTATACAGGACCAAGTTGGTGTCAACATATTAATACCTTTCCCAGCTTTCGAAGCAAGATTTGTAACCTCAACTTCAAGATTAGCCATTCCCTGAACATAATGAAGAAATTGCTTATGCAACTCAGGTATGAAATCCTCATACTGGAGGTGAGTCTAAAAGTGAACTGAACAGTCAAAAGTTTTATGACAAGAATGGTAAATTCTAAGAGGATGGAAGTGGAACATTTGGTTTTACCATACAAAATTAAAAAAAATAATGGCATACGAAAAATACAATTGGCAAGGCTCATCAAACATGTATGTATGTTGGATCAAGGTTTTAAATATCGGTTTGATATCAAGTTGCAATTATTACCAGCCGGTACAATATATTAGCATATAGAATTATACTAATATATCAGCAATATACCAAGCGGTACAATACTGTATCATAGAAAATAAAAAAGTACCAATCGGCAAGGTTCACAATTTCGCGTAAACATACTGTACCATAATGGTCTGCATCAATGTAACCAGAGTGTCAGTGCATACCAAGTTTTCAAAAAAAGAAAACCGAAAAGATGACTGCCTAGTACAGGGCCTGTACCGAACCATATAAGCCCTATACCAAGCCTACAGCAAGGTCTCATCTAATATATGAACCAGTAAACTGTAGGAACTGTAAATATCACCCGTATCATACCATATTGAGGTATTAGAAACCTTCTCAATCGGTATTTTAAATCAGTTTCATTTAAAAGAAAAAAGTGTATAATGATTAAAACTTCATCTAATGAGAAATTGATGAAGTTTTTGATGACACTGAGAATCTTGAACAAAAGAGTAAGAATATAGAAGTACAGAAATATAAAAAGTAGTGTTCTGATAAGATAGAAGGTCAACTATTTATAAATGAAGATGGTTTTTAAACCATAATATACCAATTGAAATATATCAATGTCTTAATGTATCAACTGTATCAGTATCAATACTTTTAAAGTTGCCTTTAAAGTAGTTACTTTGTAAAGTTGGTTCCATATATAGGCTACTACTGTGCTAAAGTTGGTTCCTTTATGACATGAGAAGTCCTAGGGTCTTTAAAGTTGCTACTTCATAACTCAGGCAACCAAACTTGAGCTACAGAAACAACTACTGACTTCTATAGGGTTAGTATATCAAACATTGACCCATTGACACTCTCTAGATCTTGTATCAACAGAAGCCTCATCCGCTGATTTTCCTTTTTACACTGGTAACCTTCCCATAATCTAATCTGACATATATGAACAATACTAAAAAAAATCATATGATATGTTGAAAAGATTGGTATGTCGATAAGTATGGTTGGTACAATTAGTATGCCAATGGTATGTCGACAAGCATGGTTGGTACAAATAGTATGCCACCATAATAGTTAATAAGCTTGAAGTACAGCTAATGAATGTTTGGAATAATTTGCTCGACTCCTTGAATATAAGAGGACAAATGTAACAACACAACCAAAGTAACAAATTTAACTGCCATCAACATTGACGAAGATGCAAAACAGAATACATAAAAGTAAAAAACAAACACTTTGAAAATAAAGATAATCTATTAATTTTCAAAAAAAAAAAGAAGAGTGATTTTAGATGGGTATCCTCAAAAGTAAGTTTTGCTCGCCTGAGTCGGTATGGTATGGGCGGTACATGCCGATCCAACGGGCGAACGAGATAATGATTGCTCGAGTCCACGTCGGCACGCCCCAGCATACCATGTGTTGGTATGCTAGTACGGAGCAGTACGTACCATACCATTGGCCAGTCAGCACGAGAAGTCAAACCTTATTCAAAAGTCAAAATTGTTTCTGTTCTACGCTACAAGACAGTTTTGAATGACAATTCCCCCAAGTGCATATCATTTGCAAATGGCCAGCTAAATTCAAGTTGGAAGCTAAACAAAACTTGCCTTCTCTGGAACTTCAAATATAAAAAGTTCATTCCACTTGGCAGATCCCTCAGCTAAGTCATTTCCCGAAATCAATGGGCTTACACATCTTGTCCTTGCACTCTGTGGAAAAAGCTTATACTGTTCCGAAACCTTACCCTCGATCAACAATCGTAAAGCACAAAAGTATTCATGGCTATTGCCATCATCCACAATAATAAGCCCCTGCAAATGATTAGAAAAGATTAATATCCAAAACCACGGATTTTGAGTCAACTCTTATTATAAATAAAGTAGTATGACCTTAGACTCAAGAATTTGTATGGCAACATAGTAGCGTGATTCTCTGGATTTGGTCACTACATTTAGCTTATCTAAAAACCTTGGAGGTGGCAAGGACATTGACACTTCCTTGTCATGCTGTAAGAACTTGGTAATCTCTGAGTTTGAGTTTTGCTCAAAAACTCTCAGATAAACATCACATCCAAGTTGGTTTTCAAGAATCACTTTCTGAACATCATCATCATCCAACGCAGAGGAGATTAACTCATCATACTGAGCAAAATTTTCACCATCTTCCTAGAACAAAAAATATAACAGTATTAATTCAAATATACAAAAACATATTAGATTTCCATATGCAGTCAAATTTACGGCACATAGGACCTCGACCTTTTTTGATGATTTGTGCTCCACATCATTTTGCCTACCCCATGACACAATAGTTTCTGTCAGGGTTTCGAGATTTGCAGCACTAACATTAAGATTTAGAGAAGTTGTTGCAGAAAATCGAATCTGCTTGCCAACCTTTGATTGAGAGTTTTTGCTTGTATAATATGTTTCCAACCTAAAGAGCATGTAAATGGACCAAACTGAGAAGCTTCACACCTCAATTATTTGACTTGAACAATGATTAGGCAAGCCTTGGAATTTAACAAAAGTATGTAGAATAAAAAACCAAAAAGCAATAGGATATATTACTTCAATATCGCATCAAATGGTTCAATTAGAGGTTCCCATGCTTCTATTTGCCTATTGAATGTGGATGCAGCAATTGAACAAATCAGTACAGCATTCATTGCCTCGAGACGCCCATGCGTAGCAAGATTCATGTTGGTCACTGTCGCATCAACAAGTGGCGTCATCTGAAGAGAACCAACAGGGTGTGATAAGCATTGCTATCATGGATAGGGTGAGGCATTCTTCTTTCTCATCTAATACACTAGAGCTGTATTAACAAGGCTACTCACTGTTCCACAAAAGTTGTCCGAAACACTAACTGAAAGAAGTCCCAACTTCAACTCAGCAGCAACATTTTCACGAGCTTTAGGTTTGACATAATCACTAATTTTGTATGCCAAGCGGGTTGATGGTGTTTTGAGATCAGAACGTGCAAGAAAAGTGCAGGCCTGTTACAAAGGAGGTACAAACAAGGGGAGAAAATTAGAAGGGATCTGAATAAAGAACAAGAGTGAAAAATAAGAACCTATCACATTGACAGCAATACTACATAAAATAAATGCCTCAGGAAATAACATCAAGGACCTGATTTTCAACTTTCCAGATACTCCAGCAGTTTGAGCCCTTCGAAGTGGATGACCTAGAAATGGGTTCAACAGAAACATTTGCTTGGCTAACAAGGTCCAATCTGGGACAGCAGACAAGATCCTTCTTTGGCGATTCATCAGTTGTTGTCACTATGCATCCAAATGAAGCATAACCAGGAGGAGGAGTTGGATACCAGAAAAATGCTTCATCAAGTCCTTTTCCAATAACATGTGCAACTTTAGTGAATTGCACAGGCCTTGCAGATATTGCTGGATAATCACACTTGAAAACTAACCCCAACGCTGGTGGTTCTAAACTGATAAAGGAAATAAGCAACTTGTCAATTATCATACCAGAAAAATACTTATGTATATGTACTAGGAAAGAAAGACAATAAAGTCAATGTCCAACCCTTCTGTCACACAATCACCAAGTGCACTGAAACCTGGACGTCTTACTGGCCGCCATATTGAAATTGGCCTTCTTGTATCACATCCTTTATCCCACCAAATTCTTTCAAAGTGGGGAGTAGATAAACAATAAGCAGCAGCTCCAGATAAAGATCTCAAAATATCCCATCCAGAAGAACTATTACTGCTACCACCTTGTTCATAGTGTGGCTTGTTTTCTGCTGTTTCCTTTGAGCTGATATCATCAGGATTCCGCAGAAGAATCTGGTGCAAATTGAAACTTTCTACCTGAGGAGGACTGTCCACTGAATTATGTGCATAAAATGAACCAACAACATTATCAACACGCCAGATGCTAAATCCAGAAGGAACCCTAAGAACATGCCAAAGACAAGTTAGTACATCACCTTGCCATACATGTAAAACATATTATAGGGAAAGGAACATGGTACCCAGAATTTGGCGGAATAAAGCACATGCAGCCTGAAAAGTTGGTAGATGTCAAAAGATCAGCACGAAGGCAGTGTACAATGTGGTTTGGAGGAGGCTGGCTCCCAGGATGTGCTACACATCCTACTGCTGAATAGCCTGGAGGTGGAATTGGCATCCAGATTGAGCAGTCAGAATCATTATTCAGCTTGGTTACATCTCCCAATGCCAGAATATTAGACATCAAGCCAATGAACTTGAAGCCAAGTGGTTTCCGGACCCGACCGTAGGTATTGCTCACTGCAAGTACAACTTGTGATGGAGGAATGGACCTGTGGATGCATTGCAAAGCATAGCTGTTCACAAGATTTAAGGGCTGAAATTTCCTCTGATCATAATAATTATACAGGCAACTGTCCAAAAAATTTGCACAACCACCATAGGGCCAAAAGATAACATAAGGTAAGCAGAAAAGGAAATCAAGAAATGATAGTCATATAGCTCAACCGTGGAGTTAAATTTTTGACATGTAATACAAACAGAACCTCTAGCACAACGTAATTAGCAACAATTTCTGACCTGGAAGTACCAAATCTGGTCTTGGTTAAGGGTGTTTCAGTTCAGTAATGAGATGCTGTACTAGCAATTGTATGCAAGTTCATGCATGTGTACAGTATGCCAATAAGCCTTTGTCGTTTTGCATAATATCACAAAACTAAATCCTTGTTACAGAAGTAGTCAACAAAGAAAAAGGCTGTTCTGCCTTTAGTCCTCTTTTAATTTCCTCCCTTTCTTTTATTGAACTTTAATATTAACCATAGACATGTATAAAGAAAAATGACAACAATATTCCTGAGTATATAGTTTTTCATTGAATCACATGCAGTCAATATTAATACACTGAAGAAGTAGCACCTGTGACTTCAGTTCTCTAGACATACTCTATGACTTTCAGCAAATAGAAGGTTAAATATCAACGGGATATGAGAATTTGAATGGATTGAGGCATAAAGGGGTCTACTATTCCCTAAGCCTAGATGGCTACATCGCCACCTTTTTATGAGAGAAAATGAACTAACAAAGCAACTCGTTCATATTGCTCCATTATTTTCTTTTTCAGCATGTATTGACGCTGCAAGTTACAAGAGAAAATGACAACTAATAGAGCATGTTATTCAGACCGTTAAACAAGGTTAAAAAGAAAAGGAAAAGGCTAAATGACTGCCATATACATACAACTTAGGTTGATGCTCATATGAAACAGTAATTCAGCAATCACATCCATATTTTTCAATAACAGACCATGCTTCTGCAATGCTTGGACTGGAACGTGCTACTGAAACATGCTCTGCGATATGTATGGCCAATAACTTTGGTTACAAGGCAAAGAACAATGAGACACTGGCCCATAACATCTAATAGCTATTTCTGGTCGACATATATCATGAACATAGCAGTGAAGTGTTAGGACTCTAGCTAGGAGAGTCCTAATTGAGAGAGACATTCATGTAAAACCTACCTAAGCCGACCCCTATTAAAAAGATAAAGAGGCCAGCTAGGGTTAGGAGGTTGTTTCTTATATAAGAATTAGGAGTTGAAAAGGAATAGGAGTCTTGAGTAGGAGTCCTATTAGGAGTTGGTTAGAAGTAGGAATCTTGAGTAGGAGTAGTATCTTGAGTAGGAGTCCTATTAGGAGTTAGGGTTTAGAAACCCTATAAATAGCCATGTATTCCTCCTCTTTTCATAAGCAATAGATGAATCTTTTCTGTAGCCTTTGTGCAGCAACTTGGAGGAAGGAACCCCTATAGAGTTCCAAGGAGGCTGATCCCCTAAAGAGATCAACCCCAAGCTTAGAATCTATAAGGGTTCTATCACTTGGTATCAGAGCAGCGTTCTTGATGTCTCGCTCCCCTTCCACAGCCATCCATCATCTCTCCACAGCCGCCCAAAGCAATTCTCATAATTGCTTAAAAGATCGTCGCCAAATTCCACCGTTATCTCCACCACCGCGGATCATCCTTTGATCTCTCCGTGAATTGCAACAGGTTCTGGTTTCCTACCTTACTGTTGCTGCAATTTAGTTATCTTTATTCGAAAATCAAAAAAAAATTATTCCTATATTGCTGCATAAACTTTTTGTCGCAAAATTTTCATCTCTACGATGAAAGATACATTGCAGAATTCCAACCGCATAGCACACTCTGTTTGATCTTCTACTGTGTTTTTTCTATCCAAATCTCTACAAAATTTTTATGACAACTTTAAAACTTCCTAACAACAGATTTCCCTTTAGTTTTGTCAAAAAATTCTCAATATAAACCATTGATCTTTTACGTCTAATCTGCTATACTTGAAAATCTGCACTGTAAAATTCCAGCCGCATAGCATAGTTTGTTTGATCTTGCTACTATGTTTTTTCTGTCTAAATCTCTACGAAATTTTTATGATAGCTTTGACACTTCCTAACAGTATATTTCCCTTTTGTTTCATCAAAAAATTCTCAATATAAACCACTGATCTTTTACATCCAATCTGCTATAATTGAAAATCTGTGCTGCAGAAAATTTCAGCCGCATATTGTTGCCTTAACCGATCTATTTGCAATCTTTTTGAACAAAATTTCTTATACACTTCATAGATCATCTTGGCTTCCATCTAAGATTGATCTATTGAAGAATTTATCTCAGAAAACAATTTTGTGTTGCTGCAAATTTTCGTCGCAAACCGCTGAAATTTTTCAACGAGAATTTTGCTATCACAACTTGCACCAATTTGTTTGCTATTATACTAACGAAATTTTCTTCATTAAATTAGACATCCTTACTGTCATATAAACTGAGATTTTGCTTTCAATTCCCTCCTCAAATCTCTTAAGTTTTTGGTAAAAATTTCATTGAGAAACCATTGTTTCTTCGACGACACTTCTGCTTTTACAAGACAACACAATTCTGTAGCAAACTTCCACTGATTTCTATCAATCACATATCTAAAACATTCATCCATAGCCCTAAAACTCCACCAAACCACACCCTCAAACTTCACCCAAAACAGTCGTAAGACAAGCCTAACCTACAGCCTACATCCACCAATCCACCAACCCTTTCGACTATCACTTCTCTCAACCTATACTTGCCCTTAATCCGACAACAAAAAAGAGATCTTAACATCACAGATTTAGAGGCATATACTATGGCATATAAGGAGGCAATCAATGCTAAATTCGAAGCCTTGGAGGTGCGAATAGAGGATAAGATTCGGATTCTCTTTACCGAACTCAGTTCAAGAGTACATTGACGAACAACTAGCAAAGATCCGACAAACCTCTACCGTTCAAGAGTACTAAACCAGGTTTGAAAGGTTATCTAATCCAAGGTTCGCTGTATCATACCATACCGGCGTTTCGACTAGGGCTCGGTACGGTACGGTACCGATGTACCGAGCGGTACATCAGAGCGGTACACCCTGGTGTACCGAACAATTTTATATTTTTTTTCATACTGTAGCAGTGCTACAGCATAGTACTGTAGCATTGTAGCGGTACGGGGCGGTCCGTGTACCGGTAACTTGTCGGACCGGTACGTACCGCCCGTACCAGGCGGTACGCTTCGGTACGACAGACCTTGATTCTAATCAAACTTGTGATTGGTCTCAAAAACAGCTATTGGGGACCTTCATTGAGGGCTTGAAGCCGGAGATCCGGGGAGAAGTTAAAGCACAACAACCGTACACACTTATGGCAGCCATCTCTTTCGCACGACATCAAAAGGAGCGATTGAATCATGAAGCTCGGAGGACTTGGATCGCTTCTCGACCTACAATGCAGAAGCCCTCGGCCCCCCCTACTATCAACCAAGTCCCTACACCAAAAATGATGACAAGAGAATAGCTTCGGGAGCGATCTACGAAGGAGTTATGTTGGCACCGCGACGAGCCGTGGAGCCGCGAGCATTACTGTAGAAAAGGAGACTTTTTACGATTAAACCAGTAGAAGAAGAGGTCATTGAACATCTAGAAGAGAGCCTTGATAATGAAGAAGAAGATGCAAAAGAAGAGCCACAACCGACCAAAGTTATGATACATGCACTAGCCGGCTACTCAAACCCGCAAACGATGAAAGTTGAAGGCCTTTTCAAACAACAATCGATCACTGTTCTCATCGACCCGGCCAGCACTAATAACTTCCTAGATAGTAAACTTGCTGTCCGGATGGCCTTACCTATCGAGTATTACATTAGGTTTGACGTCAAGTTCACCAACGGACGGATTTTGAAGTGTGATCATAGGCGCCCACGGGAGAAACTGTTACTGCAGGACCAAAATTGCTACATGGCTTTCTGGGTTTAACAGGCTACTACCGCAAGTTCGTGAAAAACTATGGAAAGATCAGTGCACCACTTCCTTACTAAAAAAATATGCCTTCCAATGGTTGGACAAAACCTTCACTGCCTTCGACAAACTTAAGGCAGCCATGACGACGACGCCAGTGCTAGCACTACCAGATTTCAACCGACCCTTCATTATTGAGGCCGAAGCATCTGGAGTCAAAATTGGAGCCATTCTCATGCAAGATAGTCGACCACTCATATAAACTAGCAAGACATTGTCTCCCTCCCATCAAAACATGTCAACATATGATACGGAGATGCTCGTCATTGTGCATGCAACAACGAGGTGGAGACCCTACTTGATCGGTCGACGATTTCAAATTAAAACCGACCATAAAAGCCTAAAGTACTTTTTGGAGCAAAAGATATCATCCCCTGAGCAGCAAAAATGGACAACAAAACTTCTTAGATTTGATTATGAAATAACTTACAAAAAGGGGAAAGAGAATGTTGTTGCAGATGCGCTTTCGCAGCTAGCCGAGCAAGCTGAACTTTCGACCGTTTCACTTCCGACCAGTGACTTCCTTGAGGATATTAAGATGAAATGGCAGGAAGATCCAGAGACCAGTAAGATCATAAAAAAATTGGAAGAAGCATCAAGCTCCGTGGCTCATTACAATTGGGACTCCAAAGAATTACACTATAAAGGACGCATTGTGCTTATGACAAATTCTACTTGCATCTTCACGAGCAGATTTTGGACAAAATTATTCTATATGCAGGGTACTAAATTGAAAAGGAGTATGACATATCACCCACAAACCGACAGCCAGACAAAAGTTATAAATAGGAGCTTGGAGATAGCCCAAAGCCACCCACCAACCAAATATGACTACTCAAGGAGAACTCCAGACCCAGCTAAGTGCCATTATTGATCAACAGATCATGACTCGACGACGACAACCCACTAATGAAGTGCTAATACAGTGGGTGAACCTACTGACAGAAGATGCCACTTGGGAGAGCTATGACGACTTGAAGATCAAATTCCCATAATTCATGAATCGTCAGCCTCGAGGACAAAGCTGATTTGAAGAGGGCGGGTCTGTTAGGACTCTAGCTAGGAGAGTCCTAATTGAGAGAGACATTCATGTAAAACCTATCTAAGCCGACCCCTATTAGGAGTTGGTTAGAAGTAGGAATCTTGAGTAGGAGTCCTATTAGGAGTTGGTTAGAAGTAGGAATCTTGAGTAGGAGTCCTATTAGGAGTTGGTTAGAAGTAGGAATCTTGAGTAGGAGTCCTATTAGGAGTTGGTTAGAAGTAGGAATCTTGAGTAGGAGTCCTATTAGGAGTTGGTTAGAAGTAGGAATCTTGAGTAGGAGTCCTATTAGGAGTTGGTTAGAAGTAGGAATCTTGAGTAGGAGTCCTATTAGGAGTTGGTTAGAAGTAGGAATCTTGAGTAGGAGTCCTATTAGGAGTTGGTTAGAAGTAGGAATCTTGAGTAGGAGTCCTATTAGGAGTTGGTTAGAAGTAGGAATCTTGAGTAGGAGTCCTATTAGGAGTTGGTTAGAAGTAGGAATCTTGAGTAGGAGTCCTATTAGGAGTTGGTTAGAAGTAGGAATCTTGAGTAGGAGTCCTATTAGGAGTTGGTTAGAAGTAGGAATCTTGAGTAGGAGTCCTATTAGGAGTTGGTTAGAAGTAGGAATCTTGAGTAGGAGTCCTATTAGGAGTTGGTTAGAAGTAGGAATCTTGAGTAGGAGTCCTATTAGGAGTTGGTTAGAAGTAGGAATCTTGAGTAGGAGTCCTATTAGGAGTTGGTTAGAAGTAGGAATCTTGAGTAGGAGTCCTATTAGGAGTTGGTTAGAAGTAGGAATCTTGAGTAGGAGTCCTATTAGGAGTTGGTTAGAAGTAGGAATCTTGAGTAGGAGTCCTATTAGGAGTTGGTTAGAAGTAGGAATCTTGAGTAGGAGTCCTATTAGGAGTTGGTTAGAAGTAGGAATCTTGAGTAGGAGTCCTATTAGGAGTTGGTTAGAAGTAGGAATCTTGAGTAGGAGTCCTATTAGGAGTTGGTTAGAAGTAGGAATCTTGAGTAGGAGTCCTATTAGGAGTTGGTTAGAAGTAGGAATCTTGAGTAGGAGTCCTATTAGGAGTTGGTTAGAAGTAGGAATCTTGAGTAGGACTAGTAGGAGTTGGTTAGAAGTAGGAATCTTGAGTAGGAGTCCTATTAGGAGTTAGAGTTTAGAAACCCTATAAATAGCCATATATTCCTCCTCTTTTCATAAGCAACAGATGAATCTTTTCTGCAGCCTTTGTGCAGCAACTTGGAGGAAGGAACCCCTATAGAGTTCCAAGGAGGCTGATCCCCTAAAGAGATCAACCCCAAGCTTAGAATCTATAAGGGTTCTAACATGAAGGTAAAATTGCCTGGAAACCTATGAAGGCCACATAAAATTCTAATAACAGAACATTTTCTGATCTGTGAGGCCCGAAGTATATTTCCTGATGCAGAATAAAATCAAGGAGCACAATTTCTTGACTACCAGCAAGAATTTGAACATCAGAAATATATTTCAAGATTGAACAATCATCTCAATTCACATCTTGTCTACATAAAGACAAAGATAGAGAGCAAAATTATGCACCATGAAACGATGTTTGGCCAAACGAAACTAACAAAGTATCACAAGTTCACAACTACATTTTTTTTTACGCTAGGACTCGATATCCAATACATACACCAAGTAAAATATTTTCTTCCTTTCTTGTTTCATCAATCATAATTTCATATTTTACTAAAATGTATTTCATAAAGAATGCTTTGTCCGGAGACCATGCTTCTGCGTTGGCATCCGTATGCGGGTTTGGCGGAAACATACTTTGTTATATTTATGGCCAATAACTCTGGTTATAAAAAAGAATTATAAGATACTAGCCCATAGCAAGATATAATATTGATTTTACTGTTGATTGCTATTTCTGGTTGTTATATATCATGTGCACATAGAAGTGGACGAAAGACCGCGTGAAAACCTATGAACACTGCATACAACTCTACTGACAGAACATTTTCTGATCATTGAGGCAAGAAATATGTTTACTGATACATGCTGTATAGGCATGCTTGATTGGAAGTTCAATCAGAATAAAAAAACGAGCACCATTTCTCAACCACCATAGGAATTAGAACATCAAAATTTTAATTCAAGAAAGAACAAACATTTCTATTTACATCTTTACTTGCTACATAAAATAAAGATGCAAAATTTTGCACCATGAAACAATGTTTGGCCAAATAAAACCTGCAAACTATCACAAATTCACAACAGCAAATTTTTTTCGCTAGCAAGACAGATATCTAATATATATGCCAAGTATAACTAGATCTTTCCTTTTAATAAAAGGTAATTCATAAATAATGCCTTGTCAAGTAGGAAAAATGTTTCATTTCACTTTTTAGCAAGGTTCATAATTTCGTATCGTACCGACGTATCGAGCTCTACTCTGCTCGGTACGATACAGGTGTATCAAGTTGTACGCCAGGGTGTACTGCTCGATATATATATATATATATATATATATATATATATATATATATATATATATATATATATATATATATATATATATATATATATATATATATATATATATATATTAAAAATAAAAAACAAGGAGGCATACGCTGCCTCGGCAACGTCACCTCCTCTTCTCGTCGCATTAGAAGAG
Source organism: Musa balbisiana (assembly GCA_004837865.1). Taxonomy (NCBI): domain Eukaryota; kingdom Viridiplantae; phylum Streptophyta; class Magnoliopsida; order Zingiberales; family Musaceae; genus Musa; species Musa balbisiana. Next base: position 4,818,580 of record CM017196.1, on the reverse strand, counting down.
GAGAAGAACGCCATCTTCTCCTCATCTACGCGTTCGGCGAAGACGTCTCCTGCCTTCGGCGAAAAACACAATGAAGTAGCCGAGCCACCACCTCTCCGTTACCTCCTAGATCAGGATCGTCGAGGGAGGGCGGCGTCAGATCGAGAAGCGTCGAGGTTCTCCCGATTCTCCCACTTCTTCAAGCGCCTTCTCCCTCTTCTCCCTCGATGCTTCTTCTCTCCGCCTCGTAGCCAGACTGGTATCGCCCAGTAACGGGCAGTGACGGTCGAAATCGATCGTTACCAACCTGTTTCAGACAGTAACGATCGAAATATCGACCGTTACCGCCCGATACAGCCACGTATCGTCCGATACGGGTCTAGATCAATGGTACCGCCCGATAGCAGGCTGTCCGCATACCGCTCTGCTAACGAATTGATACGTACCACCCAATATGAGCGGTATCATTCGAAATTAAAATCCTTGCTTTTTATAATGGTGTTTCTAGGAATAAGAGCACTCAAAAAGTTTGGCAAAACCTCACTTAAACTCATTGCAATCTATTTTATAAACGAACCAGATCTTTTTATCAGGGTTTGTCGTGCCGACCTGTACCGCCCGATAGAGGCAGTACGTACCAGTTCGATCTGGATCTGTATGCTAACGGCACCAAACCATCCCATCTATCGGGGTCGACCAAACAAGTGTGTTAGTCCCAGACTTCATAAACCTATCAGAAACCCTAACATTTTTGTTTTTTTAATATTCAATAATGAAAAACAAGGCTTCAAGCCTTCAACACATTGATCTGATACTAACTCTGACACTTTATTGGCTGATAGGATACATGTATATTCAATGCTAGACCCTCATGTACCACCCAATTCAAATGAGAAAAAAAAAAAGAAAGAATACCAACAAGATTAAATGATCTACTACCAATCCTCTATCAGATCAATATATACCGACTTATATGTACTAGTTCGACCAAAATATAAAATCACATACCTTATAATTACAAACCCAAAGATCATGCATATGTCAGAAGTCATGCTATACTAATACATGTATCAAGACAAAATGAGAAAAGGTAATAGTTATCCTGACCATTTCAACTATAATAACAACAACAAAGCCACAAGTCCCAACTATTAGGGGTTGACGACATGGATCTTTTGCCATCATTAATATCCTGACCATTTCAAGTCACCATCATAAATTATTCCTCAATAAAAAAATTGTTCACAGGCATCTTATCATTCAAATTTAAAAGCAAGAAGCTCTGCAATAACAATCAAGTTCAAAACTTAATAATTGATTTCATGATTCCTTTGACAATTAGGATTTACATTCTAGTTATATCGATATAATAACAAAGGATTGATGTGTCAATTAGGCTAATCATGCCAATATAATAATAGTATAGTTAAAAACCATATGTGTGTTTGTACATAGGTCTATAAACCGTTGGACATAGATCAAACAAAGGTTCATCATACCGTGACATACCACTTGGTACAGACAGTACATATCGATGCAATTGGGGATCGGAATGAGTGGTACATCATTACGCCCCCATGTACTGTGTGTTATTATACTTGTTACTGTTTGGTACATACTGTACCAACAGCTGGTTGGTATACTGGTATGGACCGGTAAGACAAACCATAGATCAAACCAAAGAAAATATAATTGGATCAGATCATTGGATTAGGTTTCTTATTTAGTCACTAGAATTGATCAAGTCAAGTTGGATTCAGCAAAGACCCAACTAAAGTAGAAGGTGATAGAAGCCAGATAGGAAGGCTTCATGTTAGGGTTCCATGTGTGATGTCAACAGTTAGATTTCAATACATATGATATACATAATACAAGAAACCTATTCGGATTGTCATCAAAACAGATCAACCTCAATCCACATGCTATAATACTACAGATTGAGTAACTATTTAAATATCAGATTGTATTAGTTCTAACTGGATACCTGAATATGTATCAAATCGGATCCAATCCACTTAATTTGCTACCACACTCCCAATGCTAGGTAGCAGGTTTGTGTTAGTAAGTGAAAATCCCGAGTTGTATTAGACTAGCATAATACTTGCACACTAAGTGATGGTGACCATGAGATATTTGCTCTTCAGAAAAATTCTTAAATAGCACCAAAATATAGAAGGGTAACCCTTAGCAATTTTCTTATCTCACTGAAGTCTACATACCTTGATGTTACACAATCACCCAGAATAGAATAATTAGGAGGAGCTTGGGGCCTCCAAAAAGTGAGATTATATCCAGGAAGGTCCTCTGCAATAATTGACTAATGAAGGATAAGAGCATGACAACCAAAGCTTATACAAATATAATAACACCTAAGTGTACATCTGAATTTTCTAAACTGGAAGACATGAAAACAAGTAATAAAACAATCATAACCTTTTGGTGATGCCCATATTTGTTTGAAGTTGGTACAAGAAGCCAAAGGATTAACATTACCAAATTGCAATGCAGCAAGAGCCTCGTTTTGCAATTTAAGTAAGAGAGAAGCAACACTAAGAGACAGGTGGATACATATATCTGTAGATGTGATGGATATATTTGTCTTCTCCTTGACAGAGGTATATCCTCCTGAAATATCAACTGGTGCAAGAACAACAAGACCTGAACCAGCCTCAACAGCGAGATCTTTCACGAGGGACCGAACCCATGTGTCATTTTCTTTTGAAGCATACCTGTCAAGAAAAATTTTGAACACAATGTGAAACGAATATAATAGGATCGGCTATTTCTGGAAAATGATAAAAGAAAATTACCCTATAATCAATTTAGTGAATGTGAAGACTTACATGAAACTTAAGTCCATCTTTGCACGGAGTAACTTCTCAACATGCAAGGAATCATTATACAGTTTTGAACTATCATAGAAGGTAAATTCTGAAGAGATAATCTGCAATTGACAAGGAAACACAAACATCAATAGCGAAAGTGTTCCCTCCTGTCAGGTTTCATGCTGTATCTATAAGAATACACCACAATAATCTCACTTAGTAAAGTCAACCATCAAATACCAGTAGATATTAGAACAGCAAGTATCAAACATGACTACAAAGAACTCGTCTAGGCAATAGATATCCTAAAGCAAAGCATGAGAAGGGAAAAACAAGATTACATAATAAGAAGTTAATTCTCCTCCATCCCATTATGAAAGATACAAAGTTCAGATTTTCTACTAATCATTTTAATCCCAAAACCATATCCTTAGACAAGCTAACTTTTCAGATATATTGTAGCTTAAACAAACAAAACTGCAACTCACAGGGCAACTTGGTTCTTCTAACTGTCATTTATCATTTAGTTCATAGGAACAAAGTGGACAGAAAAGACAAAATAAATGCACTTATCCACTTTAGGTATACTGCTCTCAGCTTTTTGAGGCAAGGAAAGCAAAGCATATTGTTTTTCCACCTCTACTTCCAGTCCCTTTTCTTGATATAAAAACCGATCATTTTATTTCACCAAGATTTTATAAGTACATGGATGAGAAGGAGAAGAGATAGAGAATATACACAAGTGGGGGATAAAACAAGGATTCTACTCCTACATGTTTAACATGGGATCAACTTTCAAGCAGAAAGATCCACAACAAACAAATTTCTTCCTTAGAACATTAATGTTCCATTCAAGAAGTTTTTACACGATGCTCTCCTTGCATGTCTCCATCAAGTAGCAACTCTCAAATCTTTTCCGTCTAGTCTACTTTTCTAACATTTATATGATTACTATAGCCCCTTGACCTAATGATTTATGCCCGACAGCTACTTAGCCATTGTATATCCAAGATATATGTTAGTTCATAACAGATTTTATTGGTTCTTAATACTTTTTGAACAATGTATTTAGCAAATTTCATAGCAAGGGCGATTGCTAACACCTTTTCAACAAGGCAAAGTAACATGTCATGCCGGTCAACTTGGTCCTGTGGGTCCAACAGCTCAGCTTGTCTCACCGGCTCAAATTAGACATAAGTGGCCAATAGACCTAATCAACTCATCCAGCATGAATCAAAGATATAAAATAAAGGACTAAGGTGAAGCTATACAGCTTGAGGGACAAAGATAGAGAATCAGGGTCACCACAAAGATAGAGAATTGAGGAAACATGGATGGAGCAGGAGAGAAACTCAGATGCCATTGTGTCTTGTTTTCTTTAGGCAAAGGTTAGGCAGTAGTCAACTCATTTCCTTCCTAAACAATAACAGCAATGCCATAAATGAATACAGGACAGTGCAGCAACAAATGGTTTTATGTACAACCCATACTGTATCAGATGGTATGTACCAGTCCATCAACTAATCGGTACACGGACCAGTCCACTCAGAAATATACTGTTATGTACCACATGGTATGCCTCTTGTATCGTCCGAGACAATTCAAATTTGACTGTTACTGACCAGTACGGATTGGTAATGGCATAATATAGCAATGATCGGATTTTGATCACACCAGTCTCCTCTCAAATCAGTCCAGCTCCCAACAGTTAAATTGATCATTGGGCCTGTTTTGACACTTTAAATCCTCCTCCCTCTCCCCTATTTTGCTCACTCTCATTCTCACTCCGCTCGCTCACTGACTCTCATTTATTTTTTCATCGTATTAACCTAGAATTTCTATTAATTAATGGCTTAGATACATTTTATTCTTATCTAAATAACTTACATACTAAGAAATTAGGAGAAAAAACCAAAAATATGTATCTCAATTTTGGACCATTTTTTGACCCTCTACAAAACACTGGTATGTACTAACACATGGTACCGTTGTACCAATGTACTCAATGTAAACCAGTATATTCTGATATACCAACACATGGTATACCAATATACACCAGTGTACTAAGATATGGTACACCGGTACATATTGGTATGAATCAGGCCTACCAACAAGACACGAGACAATGTTTCTTGATAAATACATCGTTCCTTGCCAAATACATCAATTAGGGGCACAATTAGAGGACTCAGGAAAAAAAAATCTAGGAGTTCATCACTCAGTATGGTTTTCCAAACTGTTGTGCTATGCCAACTACACCACTTATTGTGTACCGTTAGGTCAAATTGAGATCTTTTTTTCTTTTTTCTTTTTTCTTTTTTTTTTGTTTCTTTATTCCAGAAGCACATCAATCAATCGCATTTGCATGTATAATGGTCAGTCAAATCCCCTTGTGCTGTTAAACCTGATAATCTCATTTACATGTATTGCTGGCAAGTAGTCATGAAAAAGCTAGAGAAGGCAAATTACAAAAGTCAATGATATGGCTTGAGAAACTAATACAAGCATGACAAATACTGTGTACCTGAGCTTCAAACGTAAAACTAAGTATTTGACTTGAAGCAGCACTTATATCAGCAATTGGATCATTTGTCTGTTGGCCTTGTTGAGTTTCAGCAGAACCCAGCTTGGCTATATCAGATGTCAAACTATCCAATAAAGAAATCTCAACCCCATCATCTGCAGACACTGAATAGCTGCTACCATTATTCAGGTACGTACACTTTCTCAACAATGCACCATTCTGATGAATACACAAAATAAAAACAAGTCACCTAGAGGGAAAAAAGTTTGCCACATGTCGTGATAATAACAACAACCATAGCACGACAGAGTCTATAACCAAGATCTAAGTTGATAACCAAATTTAACCGTAAAAAGACAAGTTCTAGTAGAAAAAACACAGGAGGCAAATAATAAAACATCAGCATTAATTAAACAGCAAACAAGGAAAAATATGATATGTCATCCAAAATGGTCAACATAATACAGACTGAAAAATATCCAGCAACTCCAATAAAGTTCTAGAATTCATTTTAGCTCCAACATTGAGAACTTTTGATGGATATAAATCTAGAATGTCCACCAGGAGGGAACCCTAAATTGAAAAGATAATTTTACTTCCAGTATATGTAATTACACAATGAATCATCCATCCGTTCTGGTTAGCTAACTAGTAGAAGCAGATATTCAAAAAGTTCTGCATGTGCCACTTAACAATGAATCTGAGACAATTCTACACAGTTCATACTTTGCCAAAGTCATAACATGGAAAATGTGATAGAATAGCTCCTGCAAGTAGATTGGCCAATGATGAGATGTCGCATCTCTCTAAATGGGAAAACCATCAGCAGCTCCCCACTAAAAATTGACAACATAGGAGCCAACAGACACTACATCTCATCTTTAGTAGGGACAAAATTTTAGATGAGTCCCTCTGCACTCATCACAAAAAAAAGCCTAAAAAGACACAAACTACTTCAACTTTATCTGGTACAATAAGTTTAATGAGACCCTTTGCGCTCATCATTAATAAAAGCCTACAAGAGAAACACTGTAGCTTCTTTTGACTACCCTCTTGCATCTATAACTAGAATAGGAGGCTTTGTATAAAATGGGAGACCTTAAAGATTCTCTATTTAGTACTGATATGATTTTACTTTAGGCAAAAAAGGGATTTTGCATCATCATCATGGATCTACAATAACAACATTTGTCACCCTAAAGAATATGACAAACAAATACTTAGGCTACATAAGAAAAGGTTCACATTAACTGCCCCTATAGATAGAGGTTAACCACTCCTTGACTGATCCTGTAGCATGTTAGCTGGACATCTCAAAATGTGATTCCATAATGCTACCTGTCCCATCACCTCTAAAATGAGTATACAGCTTTCAAAGGGCTGGACAAGCTATATGGTTTGGTCCAAGATTAGAAATACCATCTGGTACAGATTGGTGTGGTCTGATAAGTTACAGGCATGCACACCAGGGTATATCGAGCAGTATGCCTGATACTTCCTTTTCTATTTTTCAGACTTCTTTTCATATTTTTTTTGAAACACAGTACGTACCAATGCACCTACACATAGTACACAGGTATGGCCATGACGCGTACGGATCTAGGCCTGCACCAGTATGGGTCTAGCCCTCGAGATTGTGTTCCTTGCTTTGGTCTCTTATTAACCATAGGCCTGATGAGGGGATGAACATAATGTAGCAACTAAATATCATGGTCAATTTCCGCCCATGCTCGGTCCATGTCGCAACTTGAGAGAGAATTAAAAGCTAGAGGATAGAACCCACTTCCTGAAGTTCAAATACTCTTTTGAAGAAGGATGAACCCAAAAAGGCCTCATGTTAGCCATTACATCACCATCCAAAAATGAGACAAAAAATGTGGTCAACTTAAAAAGCAAATCATATCCAGAATTTTCATACTAAGTTGAAATTTAAGGGGTCAACACAGGGAAGTAAACATATATGATAGTAGACAATAGGCAAGCTGATGAGTAACAAGAGAATAGATCTGTTTGGCTGATACATCTTACAAAAAAAAGGTTTTTCAAACAAGTAATATGCAAGCTTCTTATATTGAAACATTGAAGCAGTAATATGTAACTAACTTCATGATAAATAACCATAACATAATACAGCAAGCTGGATAACCTAAAAAGGACTCATTCAACATGCAGCAGATATGAGACAAAAAAAATTTGCAGTCTCTTCCCAGGCCAAATATTAAAAAACTATAAGAGAATATGATGCAACCAAATTGTTCCAGGCTTCCAGCAATGGCATTTCAAACCATGCTCTGTACCAAGTGACAGCTCAGAATTCCCATCAAATTAACCTAGCAAAACTATAAGTATATTGCATTGCAAGAGGGAAATCATGCTATCCATGGGAGCCAGCTACTGCAGTGATATTGCAAGATTATAAAAGGAAAACAGATACCTCAATCTTTACATTCCTGAATCTCAATCTCTTTCCACGTCCAATTATTATAATAGGTCCAGTAAATGACTGTCCTTTTATGTCATATTCTTCACTCAAAGATAGTGTACCTCCACCACCATCATAAATGAACTCACTAGAAGCACAACCATCTACTATTAACTGTCTCCTAGGCGAGAGGTGTACGACCTCATCTCTCTGCACATAAAGAGATCCTGAAAGTATTATGTCATCTGAATTGATCAGCGCGTCGTTCTTTGGATTCATAGTCTCCTCCCTGCCTGTAATGGAACCCAAACTAGGCACAAAAAATTCAGCAACTGCAAGAAGAAAATCTATAACAACAAGAACACGTGGTTGCTGAATTCTGATCACAATGGATTGAAAAGATGCACGCCATCGATAATCCAATATCAGCATTGTCAAGTATGAAGCACCAGTATCAGTTGCACTTTCCAGATTCTTGGCAGGCACATCATCTTTTGGGATTATCAAATCAGTTCCACCAGGTCCAAGATTAAGTAAACCGGGCTTATATATATTCGTGTGAGAGCCAAGCATCAGTCGCATTTCAGGTTTTGTATCAGGACGTATATCCAGCACAGATAATTTGGGAATTGTCACATAGAGGTCCGCTTCAGAAAAGGATGTTGACCTATATGAAACCCAAAGACCTTCTAACTGCCAACATAAGAAGCATTTCAGTAAACAAACTCTACAAACCATACAAGTGTAAAGAGTTCTGTAGTAACTAGAATATTTTTTTCCAATAAGAATAAAAAATATTATTCTAAAACGTACAAACATTATAAAAAAAAAAAACACAAGCATAATACGAAAAAAAATAATATAGAAGTTTTTGAGGGCTCAGAGAAGATTACAGCTATCCGAGCTAAAGGAGATTCCTCTTCGTGGTCATTGCATAGCTCCAACAAAGCATCATGAACGTCAACAGCTAGAATAATCACAGTACGAGAGAGTAAGATTTGACTGTTCAAATTGACTTTATCAGCAATCATACGAATAGACTCCTTCATTCCAGTTAAATTGTCACGAAAACTTGGAGGAAGTTTAGGCACTTCTGAAATGTTCATGTAAATACAGTTTATTATGATAGCATATTCCTTATCAGACATGATACCATGCAGTAAGCCAATCTGCAAAATAAAAGTCAAAATTATATCAAAATTATTCAACACAAATATGTTTGGAAGCAATTTCAGAAGTTGAACTACTTACAAGAAAAAGAATTATCACATATTAAACTATGTGGTTTCCAAGTTTTTTTTTTTTTTTTGAGGAAAAAGATAGAGTCTATCACCAAAAATCATAAAGGACAATAAATAATGAGTACAAGAGAGTAAGATTCCGAAGAAAAAGAAAGGATGAAGATACATAAGTACTTTCCTTGACCCAACATCTGCATACAGCACAAATTCCTAAGCAATTAAAACATGCTGCTGTTAGAAAGCAGGAAGGGTGAATCAAGAGTTTTAATTTGTCCATCACACCAATTTTCCACCACTAGGCTTTAAACTTGGAGATGACAACCAAGTCTGACATGTAATAACTATGTTAAAGGTGCCAATACATACTAGGCCAACTTTCCAGTTGTTTTAGTCCCACAAAGGCAAATGTTGTTTAACATGGCACAGGATCATACCACACCAGAAGGTATTAACACAGACTAGTGTAACAAAACAACAAAGATACCAAAAGATTCAGTTTAGAAATTAAAGTCTGAGACAACATCAAAAAACTTCCATGCAATTTTAACCCATGAGTGCTTAAACTATGTTAATATGGTATAAACCTGAAGGAATACCAATATATGTCAATCTACATGAGTAAGGAACCAATGTTCAATAAAAAATGTCCTAAACTTGGTCCTAAAACCATAATAAAAATAATGAACATTCTCTAACCAATATTCAAAACTAAAAAGGTCCACTAAGTATTATGATGTATCTCAACCAGAAGTTATTTTAGTTTGATTGAATCTGGATTAGACATTTGTTACCTTTCAGAGAACTTTTGAGTTTTTAACTTTCGATATCATTCAGAGAACTTTTAAGTTTTTAATATGTAATTTTAGATTCTGGGTTTGGTGTCTTACGTTATTATTTTGTTTATTTGGAAAAAAGGAAAAAGATAAAATTTCTATCTTAACCAATCTTGAAAATAGCAGAACTGTTGTACCAAAATAAAAATAAAGTCCTTAAGTGGCTGAAATATTTATGACGATAATTTTTTGGATGAAGGAAACAGTGTTTCTGTAGGCCCTTGTGGCATTCTTATCTGCTTCCTCTCTAGGATGAGTATTTCTTCCATATTCTTATATTTTTCAATCCATAATCTCATAGCACTCACTTTGCCACTCTTATTTCATAGATTTAAAAGTCATTTGTTGTTTTAGTTCTTATCTGTTAGTTCTTACATCATTTTTGATACTAGAGCAAGAATGCGGAGAATTTCAAGAAAGAGAACACTATCTTGTATCTATTTCATTCCAGCTTGAATTCCATTCTTGGTCGTTTACCTTTTAATTTTGCTTATGGATTTCCTATTCTCAAGTTACAAAAATGCTATGGTTTCATATGATTCAACAGTGAGTTAGTCCAAGAAAATTTTGTTGTTCAAAACCAGTAAGACTCCGCCATAATATATCAAGGATGAGATCCATGACATGGAAAGCAAATTAATTCATTCAATTCAAGAAGTCAGGTCAAAGGATTTTTTTAGATTCGTTGAGTGTAGAAACAATTTAATTATTGTTACGTATTTAGTTTTAGTGTGATATTTTTGCATTAATTTTTAAAAGTCGTATTTGACATGGATAAGTTTGATCTCATGATTAATTTGTTTTTACCTTTGTTTACTTGGAAAAGAAGATAACATAAGGTAGAAATCTCATTTTTAGAGATTTTAGAAAAGTTCGGTAATGAGGAGATGAAGTCCATGTCTTACATGATGGATATTTCTTTCAGCTTTGTGACATGATGGATTTTTCTTTCAGCTTATAATCTTCATCTTCCAACTCATAATCTCCTATCTTTCTCATATTCTCACTAATTTATAGATTCAATCATCTTTCAGCTATTTGACACTTTAGTTTGATGTGCTTAAACCTGTGAAAGATGTTATATCATGTTAAATTGAAAATGTGGACTACCTTGTCTGTCACTTCAACATGTTCAGTATAAGTATAACATACTCTATGTACCAGCACAACAATTAAGAAAATGATTCCACCCAGATAGATAAAATAATGCAGGACACAGACAACTCATAAATTAAAGTCGCACAAAGGATGATAACAATCTGTATTTACAACTTAATTAACACAGACAAAGATAACAAACAAAAACTGACAAGTATAGTGAGTGGTTCTTCCAACTGCATGGTTTGACTTAGAACTAGCAAAACATATCAGTGTCCAGTTGCCCACAATCCACTACTAAACACATTTAAACTGAAACAGTCCAACAAGGATTTGCTGTAGCATAGAATCTGTGTACGATAACCAGTCAAAACAATTATGAAATAGATTTCAGCCTAACATACAAAACATCTACAAACGAACACTCAATTGTACTCGAAGAGAAACGAATTATCTCACTTTCTGCAACTTAATCAGTATGCAAAATTACAAATAGCAAATAAACAACTATGAACATGAAGATTGTTTATCCAAAACGTTCATTTCAAGAAATATACTAACAGTCCAACCAAATTATGAAACAAAGAATTACCAACTGAACAAGTGAGACATCATTTTATAATAGAGAGATTATATATAAATAGACAAGATTACAATAAATAGAATAATCACCTGTACTTTCAGAGAAAGGTTTGGAACTTTACGGAAGACATCTCTCAAGCTTCGTCGCACCTCAATATGAATACCATGACCTTCTCGTATCAAAGGTTTCCCTAAAACTCCACCAACTCCAACTGCCATGTTAATTCCATGAATCTGCAAGTTTAAATATTATACAGTCTGGTGCTGCTCACTTTAAGACACCATAGAATGTGAAAGTTGTTCCACATTACAGAAATACCTCAGCATGAAGAATATCGAGATGTATAGCTGAGGGATTGTTTTCCTTGCAACCATGCCAACTAAAACTGTTCTTCACTTGGAGTTGTCCAAGATCTAGTTGCATATAACTGCACCAAATAGAGTTGTATGTAGACTTCCACTAATTAGAAAGCAGTGAATAGTAAGCACTGCATCATCAAACAGCTAATATAAACAGCTCACAAAATAACTAGATATTCTAAATAATTTTGGGTGGATGGAAAGCAATATTTATCCACCACATTGAACTTCCATAACAGTTCATAGTCCATCATACAAACATATATTAGGTTTAAACTTAAAAATGGGTCCAATGCAGAAACCAGAGTATCACAGAACTAGTCTTCTCACGTTCATAGGTCATCTATAGTTCTATACTACGAATAGATATAAAATTTATACTAAAGAAGTCTAACGTTATAGATACTAAGAAACATAATATTTCTTATAGAAAGAAGAAAAATAGCATCATGAGGTTGTACATAAAAAAATGCAATTATTTATTTGGACTTTGATGGGCCTATAGCCACAATAGAAAACTGAGAAAACAAAAAGAGAGAACAATATTTTTCCACCTGGTCATTTCATGACCAAATTTGTAATTATTTGTGTATTAGGGTCCCAAAAAAAAAACTAAGAATCCATAAGAAAATTTCAAAGTTTTGAGGACTTTCGTGAAAAAATTAAAAGAAAATGGGAATCCACCAAAAAGTCTTCATTGATTCAAGCAAGGTAATAACATTCTTCGATAATAAAAAAACAAAAGGGACCTAACTTTTACAAAAGTATAAAAAGAAAAGGCGGGATTCACTGATAAGTCTTATGATTTAAGTAATACAAAAGCTCACTCCTTTTGTATACAGCTATCAATTATTTAAAACAGAGCACACAAATGAAAAACAATGTTGGCTGAGCAAAGGTTAAATTGTCACGTGCCAAGCCCATACTAGCCAGCTCTCCAAATGGTGCATACCCTCCAGAGAAAGCATGTAGCAGGTCTTTTGTCGCATGTCAGTGAATATGATGCAACAGCATTACATGACAGAGTGACATGCATCAGCATGCACTAGCATATCATTTGCATGATACAAAGATGCATGCCAAGGGAAAATTTAGCTAGCAAGGTATGTTAAGCAGAATCCAACAGTGTTTTTGGTAATAGGATCACAGATACGAACTCATTACTCATGGAATTCATGGGCACAATAATTATTGGAGTGTCCAAAGATAGGTCCAGTTTAACAGCAGTTGCACCATCGATCTCATATTTCTGAATAAGCCATTCAAAACCCCCAACCTTGTCCACAAGCTTAATTGCTTCTTCAGTGTGCGGAGAAGCAAGCTCCATAAAATATGAAGTTATCTGCATGTTTTTGGGTGGACATTGAATATCAGCACAGACTCTGAAAGGAGATTAGCCAATCACAAAAGAGAATTAAAATCAATAAAGCCCTGAAATGAAGTATGCTATGAAGCTATCTATGTGTAAGCCTCACAATTGCTTCATGCACATGATTGACCATGACGATGAAGCATGCAAGATTGGGCATGAGGCTTCCAAGAATTTGAGGATTCACAGAGTAAAAGCATGTAATGCTGGTCACTTAAGCAATCACATACCTCCTGAACAAAACGGTACAGAAAAACAATGCGTACTGCTGAAAGACGTCCACTCAAGCTGTAATCATGCCCTTGGTAATCATCATCTTCAGTACTGTAAGAGTGGAATGTGAACTGGACAAAAGAGAAGATAGAGAACAATTTGTTAGCCACTGAATTACACACAACAAATTACATTTCTAATCAACAATAGCATAACCAAATATTCTGCAGATTGACCAAGAAAGAGGGCAATAATAGCCATCAAGGATTCAAATGTCAAACACTATCAACTAGCATTTACCAGTCCAACCACAAACATCAACAAAACCAACATAATACCAACACATGATATATCTCTTATATTATTTTCCCAGTGATCTACAATGGAACACTGTGTTGTGCTTAAGTACCATATCTGTCTGACAATGGATTATAACATGTGCCATCAACATTATCACTTCTTATATAGCAACTATTGCATGTCATTTAGTAACTCTCAACCATGCAAACTCAATGCATATGCAATCTTATGATTGCTATATAAAGATTTTTTTTATCTAAGAGACATTCAGTGATGTGTGACTCCAGATGATCCACCATATTCTGATTGTCCCACTTCCGTTTTATAAGCTATAGCTTGCTGGAAAGATATAATGGCCAATAAACAAAAACTCCTTTGAACAAAACTGTCAACTACTTGTATTTGCTATGAAAAGGTCATTCAAACTAAATCAGTCACAAATCTCATAGGGTAATGCCGAACACAAATTTGCTCCTCAGAACCTTTATTGTTCTTTGAGAATCTACGGAAGCATTAAATTGTTAGTTTCCTAACCGCAAGATCCAGATCAACGTAACCAAGAGAAATACAATGGTGAAAATGAAAAATAAAATACCTTGATAAGAGACTCAATCCCTTGGTGACGAATATCGCAAAGCCAGCTCCATTGACTATCTGGGCCAAGTGACATATCGCGAAGCCTCATATTTCCAAGTGTACCATCAATGGAGATAGAACCGGGATGTACCTGAATTACATGAGGGCAAAAAGTTGTACAACATGTCACGATGAGTTCTAAACTGCATAAAAAGATAACAAGGAATCAGAAAAATGAGATTGTTCTTATTATGATATCAATCCATGTAGCCAAATTAACTATAACAAAAAATGGCATTCACATACTGTACACGGTTCATTGCGCCTGCAATATATTGTTGTTACCTTCAGATCCAGCAGAAACCTTTCTTGTATGAACATTGCAAGTTGAGAACCATCCTCCTTGTTAAGAAACACACAGAAACTGTCAACATCCATAATCAGATTGAAAACTACCCGACTCTTTCCATGACCAAGCAATCCTTTAACTAGAGTCCGACAGTTTTCTTCCTTCTTCTCAGTGCATTTTGTGTTGGGTGTTGCAACATCAGTACAATTTTCGGAGCTTTCTCTATAATTAACCATGCTCAGGTCAAAGCCAAATTCGATCAAAGCAACAAGTGTCGGCCTGTTGCAGAAAAATTCTAAAGCAGACATTCGGATAATCATCTGTAACACATGAAATAAAATTATCACCAGATTATGTTACACAGTGGATCTGATCGAAATTGGCTCATATAAGATAATTCAAGAGAATACAATTATCTACCTGAGTGTCAATACCAACATACAGACGTGAATCAGGATACCTAGTCAAAAATGTAATGGCCACAAAATCAGATATATTACTGTCTTGTGCTTCATAAAATATCTCACCAGCCTTCCCATTCATGTGGTCTTTATCATGATCTGAAGGATCATTATGGCTGACTCCAGCATGATTCTCAAAACGATCAGCACCAGGCCCTAAATTGCTTGCCAGGTCAATGTAGTTTGAACAAGAGCTCTGATCAGGAGTAGAAAGGAAATCAGGCAATGCATCTGTAAAGCAATCATCTTCTTCCAGGGAAAACGGTTCAAAAATTGTTTCACTGACATCTAATGTATCAGATTTCCGAGCTTTTAGTTTATCACTCATCACAGAACACACTAGATATTCTGGAAATTTTGACAGACAACCTTGAAGTTCATCTTTAATCTTCAAAGAATGCAGCTTCATTTTCACGATCAGGTCACTTGCAGATCGAGTAAAGTTCACCTATTTCAAAAACAAACTTGAAACTTAAAGGCAGAACTTTCCAATATCAACTATGGCTTACAAAGTAAACACAGAAAATGGATATATTGAGCAAAAAGAAATTTGGTCAGAAGTACTGAATAATATTTGCCCACCAAGACATTGATTACCAAATGATATAATATATGCAAACAATTATGGACCTAATTATTTCAGTCCCACTTCATCTAGTTGCTCAAGAAAGACAGAATATCAAGGTTTTGAATAATATCTCACAGCAAGGTTTCAAATAACAGCTGACACTGTTCTGTATAAAATTGGTCACACTCCATCATAGGATGCAGTATAGCAACCATAATGGCATCTACATACAAATATGGGGTATTGTATCAACTATTCAAATTTAAACCCCATATATTTAAGGACTTCAAAAGCATATGCATCCAGCTGTTACAGAACTTGCACATAACTGTGGAAAATTTATATTTTTATGGTATCTTTCCACGATACTTTGTAGACAAACATTCCAATATGTAAAAATGCTCAAAAGCTTTGATGTTAAGGACTAAAACTTTATGCACATTAAATCATGACTATAAACTAGAAGAAAACAAATTTTTCAATAATTACTACGAACTTGTTAGCCTTGTTTTATTTAACCATTTTTCATAACATGTCAAAACCCTCAATTCTTAACCGGAGGAAGAGAATTGATTCAAAAGCTTTTGCTTTAATCAACAATCATCAACTCCTCACCCTTGGGTGATCGGATATGCCATAAGTAGGACATCCACACTATCATCTCAATAGTTAGAAGGAACAAGTTGCTACTATTCTCCACAACTCACAAAAGCCTTGCTTTACCAAGATCTTGATCTTCAATTCTTCATGTGACTAACCCTCAAAACACAGGATTACTACAAAGTAAATCCCCCACACTGAAGGTTAGCCTTGTAACACAAGTTGCTACTATTCTCCACAACTCACAAAACCCTTGCTTTACCAAGATCTTGATCTTCAATTCTTCATGCAACTAACCCTCAAAAAACAGGATTACTACAAAGTAAATACTACCAAGTAAATCCTCCACACTGAAGATTAGCCTTGTAACTGTCATGGATTTCCTTCGATGTAACAATGTTGCAGGGATTGGTGGATGGTGGATGGTCTTCTATCAGATGCAAAGCCATGTGTAGATCATAACAATAGACTAAGCCTATGATATAGCAAAGATGTACCATTGTAGGTGCATTTCAGCCAATGCAGAACTATCCAAGTCCACATGGAAGGAAAAGGGGAGAAAACCTAAAACTATTCTCAACAAAAATGCTGACCTTTCCTCCACTAGCAATCAATTCTATGATTGGACCCTCTGCAGTATTAGAATTTCTATCCAACTGCAAGAAAAACATAAAGAGTGAGAGCTTAATAACAAAAAGTAGGCTATCACCAAATACAGTAAGAAATAGTAACAGCACATTGAAAATCATTAAAAGGATACTAAAAGCACATCTTACTTTTCCATATATAGACAACTTAGTTTCAATCAATGTGCCATTGATAATAAGATCTGATGACCCTGGAATACTAAAAAGATCTTCACTAGATTGTGATGAACTATTGACTGATTCTCCAAATATGTCCATTGCAGCGGGAGCATGACTATGACTGATCTCCAAATATGTCCATTGCAGCGGGAGCCTACAAAAACATGACATAATTATTGTCAAAAACAAAAAAAATCAAAATTTCACATATAACTTGAAGGTAGAACACAAAAAAAGAATTATAAGTTAAAAGTGATACAGAAGCACGATAGGTTGCTTGAACAGTTCTTTCAGCCAGGTAGCCTTTGATTCTTCATCATGGAATTCAATAATCAGAGTATTAGTTGATTCCAGTGCCTGCACAATGAAATGTTGGACATGCACTATGAAATGACCAAACTATGAGATGCAATTATGGAAATAATAAATTGACGATGCAGAAAAAGAAAAACTGGGCATCGAAGAACAGGATATTGACTTCTACTAATTATATTTTGCACCAGCATCGTTGAAGAAGTAATGACAAGATACGTATCTCATCAAACTTGCTAGCTTGTCAAATATGTTCCTCGTTAAAGTTCCCGGCATAATTAACTTGACAGCAATAGGTGATTTCCAATCAAAGCCCAAGTAATCATCACATGCAAGATAGACTTGGAATAACCAACATTTGCAACTAGCACGAAACTTTTTCCATGCTGCAAAAAGTATAACTCTGTCACTGAGTCGTACATATTGGTTGGCCCAGACCCACTTACATGGAATGGATTCCACCAATATTTAAGCACCAAAATCCTATTTATTTTTGCATCCGAAAGTTTGATGTTTGCCTTTCAACTTGCACAATGGTTTAGCTAAAGTCAGTTTTATTATCTGAAGCTTTAAGGCTTTTGAGTTTTCCACTATCAAGACCTCAAGAAGGTGCAAGGACAATACTGGTCTTACTTTCCCTACCAAAAGCCACCAGTGTTGGCACACCAAACTTCCATGGTCCAAATAACGTGACTTTTCCCTTGATTAAAATCCAATTATATTTTGCACCAGCATCGTTGAAGAAGTAATGACAAGATACGTATCTCATCAAACTTGCTAGCTTGTCAAATATGTTCCTCGTTAAAGTTCCCGGCATAATTAACTTGACAGCAATAGGTGATTTCCAATCAAAGCCCAAGTAATCATCACATGCAAGATAGACTTGGAATAACCAACATTTGCAACTAGCACGAAACTTTTTCCATGCTGCAAAAAGTATAACTCTGTCACTGAGTCGTACATATTGGTTGGCCCAGACCCACTTACATGGAATGGATTCCACCAATATTTAAGCACCAAAATCCTATTTATTTTGCATCCGAAAGTTTGATGTTTGCCTTTCAACTTGCACAATGGTTTAGCTAAAGTCAGTTTTATTATCTGAAGCTTTAAGGCTTTTGAGTTTTCCACTATCAAGACCTCAAGAAGGTGCAAGGACAATACTGGTCTTACTTTCCCTACCAAAAGCCACCAGTGTTGGCACACCAAACTTCCCGTCCACATCAATGAACCATATTGATCAATAACCATCAAAACTCAGCTCGGACCAGAACTGCAATCCTTGATTAAGACCAAGTACTTTGTAGTTTGTACTACATACAAGAAGATAGCAAAAGATTTTGCTGGTATTAAAATTTCTTTTAGTGTAGATAAATTACTATTAACCTCTTGACAAAAGAAGTCATAGACTGCACATATAGAGTTCATTTCTTTTCATTGAACTGTTACCTTCTGAATATCAACTCCCCTGAAGCTAACAGCAACAGCATAAGCTGACCCCCCAATACTTGCTGGTGGAACCTCAAGTACCTGTCGACCAGCCATGCTGCAAAGTTCACCAAGAATAACAGATTATACACGAAAAATAATTGTAATAAATCTACATCTAGTCTTAATGAAAATGAAAAACAAGAATCTTGAACCTACCGGAAACATTTTTGATAGTTGTGAGAAACTTCAGATTCTAAAACATAAAGATACAAACCAGACAAAACAATATAACAAGGATGCCACTCAGCCAAAGAATTTCCAAGCCCCTTTAAAACAGAGAACAAAGAGATAAAAGAATTAGTTGCAGAGAAAGCTAAGATATGTGTAATGTGATATATATCAACCATTCAAGGATTATACCCGCCAAACTAGAGTTCTAGCATCAGTTGCTAGATCAACAGGATGCCAAGGTGAATGACCAGTTTGCAGCTGTCCACTAAGGTTCTGCTCGTTGCTTTTACTCAAGCCATAGAATATGTCTAAGAGTTCCGTTATTCTGCAGTATCTTTCTGGAGAAAAATGAATACCAAGGTTGGGAACTTGAATAGAAACCCTGGTTGATGGATAGTTTGGATGGGGTACCTTGATCTTCAAAAGCACATTGAAGGGGGAACATACAAAAGATGTTAGCCAAAGATCCAACATAGAATTAAACATGTCAGCACAATCAGACAACCATCTTAACAAGCATATTCAACTATTTTATACACTAGCATGCAGGGTTTATCATTTCAGATACCAGACCCATCTCAGTAATTTGTCAATACAGTATGTACTATGTACAAGGCCTATATAGGTGTACCAACACAACAATACACCAGGGCATGCCGACCGGGACTCAGGCGAGCCGCATCTCAGTGGCAGGTCAAACCGGTACATACTGCCGCATACCATACCGACTCAGACGGTACAACAAACCTTGATAACATGAATACGTGTATTTGTACTAGGCTTCAATTTAAATATAAATCTTATGGCTTTAATTCACTTAAGGGTTTATACACACCAATCCAATGTCATGCCAGCATATCTCCAAGTATTAGAGGCACAAAGAAAAGGGAAACATGATGTCACCGCATATTGGAAAGCAAATCAAACTGGTACATAACCTCTAAAGCTATGCACCATGTTATCTATGAGTTTTTGTGTCACAACATATATGATGCAATTTATGCAGTGCAGTACCACATACTAGCTTTCATAATTCCTCAGGTTCTGAAACTACGTCATTTCAGATCCACTGATGACAAATTTGACAATTTTGGAGCAGGTTTTCAAGGTACCATCTATAACAATTTCTTTCACATCTTCCTCTGCTGGAACAACTCCTCTGCTTCCTCTCGCCACCCCGCCTCCAAGACCACCACCCCACCACCTCCTCCCCACTGCCGCCACCACTCCATTTGCAGCTCTCTGTGCTTTTAGTAATCTGACTGGTACAAACGCATACTGTCTATACCAGCACTAGGTAGCACCATTATCATATAGATCCAGCTGTAACTGGTATTGGTATTGTACTAAGATTTTTTTAATCTTTCATCTAAACCATGATCCAAAAGCATTTTAAATAAAAATTGTTTTTTATGACTTATCATCATTGTGAAATCTTCAATAAAGAATCTTAGCTTTCCACAACCAACCCACAAATAATGCCAAGCATATAATTAAACTCAAACAAAAGCTTATGTATCCGCTCATTGTGCTGTGCATGTTTCATGTCTTTGAATGGGTGCATCTACTTTTAGGGCATAAACATATGAAATATTAGAAATTTCAGTAACAGAGATAATATAAAACAATGCCCAATAAGCTAACTCATAAAACATGTGACTGGTAAACGACAACTATTGTAATCAGTACACTGACATACCTGATCAACTACAACTGACATGCCACAGCGATCAAGAATAGAATAAAACGGATTGATATCCTCCAAAGTAGGTGATGTCGAAGTTTGACTCACATCATTCATAGTAGTGAGATCCTTCTCTTTGGAAAAGTCATCTATAAAAAAAGCAGCCATGTCTCTTCCTGATATATAAAAGCGAGAGTATAAACCCTGCCTTTCACCACGTAATGCATCCTGCAGTTACATACAAAAATATGAATCAAACAGAAAATTAAAGCTTGCAAAAAGAACTCAGTTCCGACAACTTACCCGGGTACGCAATGTAAAATGCCCAAAATCCAGCAGAAACAGGCTACCTTTCACTATAGACGCACTATGATTCAGAGGAACCCTAACTTTTGGAGCATCAAAATCAATATCAAGTGCAAATCTGACAAAAAATAAAAAGACAAATAAATGCACTGCAGATATAATATTTTTACACCATAAAATAAATTTACCATAATATCATATATATCATAAACCAAGCTTGTGTTCTATAATGATAATAAATAAGGTATGCCTCACAAACTGGTAACCGAGTATAACCAGTAATAATAACCAAATATTTTAATTGCTAGAGCCTAGAAGTCTCAATTACATTGGGAGCTATGACCACCAAGTATGACTAGTATGAAGACCAAATATTTCAGCATCAGTAGCTATATACCAAATGGTGGCTAAACTGTCAAACATCCTTGTCAAGAGTTTCCCAGAAAAGTGTTTCATCTGGCTCTGAGGCCAATTAAGCCCAGAATTTTATAACTAGGCTTCACTGGGAACCTTGAGAGCTTAAGGTCTTAATGCTGAGGAATAAGAATTCGGGAATGCTATTACCATCTGGATACCTACTTTCTTTTTTTGTCTTTTCCACTGGTTCCTCTTTCCAAATGGCTGGTTGGGTCAACTTACTAGAATTCAGATCCAATTCCAACATATAGTATTGATTTGTTAGCTAACTATAACTCGATATTAGATACCATTTAAAAATGTAGTACTTTGCAAAACCCATTGTAATGAAGTGATGCTGAAAATATGCAAGGTATCATATTGAAAATCCTCAAAACGGCTTTCATTGCTCATGACCAACAGTTTCCATATCAGCAATTTCTTATGATAAACATGTAGATAACTATTTTAACTTTGTCACCAGAGTGTTATAAACAATGAAAAATATAATAGTGCTATAAACCTGCTTCGCTCTTCCAGTACCATTTGAAATTGTTCTTGGGCTCTTCGAGTAACCTGTTCTAGCTTCATCTGACCTCAGAAAATATACATTTAAGAAAAAGTGAGATTTCTTCAAGATCCTATTCCATCAGCCAAAATAATTGACACATAATGAAGCCTGCAAAGGTGAATGACAAAAGCACATCATACCTGTAAAGCAGTAGCAGTCTCCATAGCAACTGTTGGGCTAATAGCGTTACTCCTGTTCACAAATTCCAAAAACCGCTCATAGCTCTCCATCAAGATCTACCAGCCCAAACAAAACACTAAATATGAGAGACAATGCAGAATCTTATATCAACAATATGATGTAGAACATCTAGAGTTTTTATGATAATGATGTAATAAACAACATCAACTTATTAACAAGATATTCATGGGAGAATATGCAGAACCCTATATGTTAACTAAAATCAAACCGCACTGAATATTCAGCCACAAAAACATCCATTCTGCAATGCGTATATATGGGATCTTCTCTGAATTAGTGAGAACTACATGTGCACCTCATGTACATGAACATAGAGAAGGTGATGTCAACGAATCAATCTAACGGAATAGTGACAGAGATATTGCATCAAGAATCTTGTCTGCATCCACGTCTCATTGCTTGAAAGATTTAAAATAGACATTCAACAGCAAAAATGAAGCACAAAATTATCTCCATTAAATTTGTTGATGAAACCTTTATCCTGAATTCCACTGAAGGAAAAAGGTATCTAACAAGTCGGAATCCAAGCCCCATTGGAAGGAGTGTCTACAAGTACTTCAGCAATAGGTGGTTGTCATGGGGTTGTATTAGAAGCTCTTCATCTGTCAAGAGAGGCACAATAAGTGAATCAGTATGAGGCTCTTCGTTCTTGCCTGAGGGAGATGTTTTCCACAAGGTTTTGAAAGGATAGTCATATAGTTCCTCATCAAATCAAGCTCTCCCTAAATAGACAGCTATTTCTCCCCTAAATAGCCAGCTGTATTTGATCACCTAGCATCCCAGTCAATTTAGCTCTCATTTAGAACTGGCTAGGTCTGATGAGCTATTCGAGCCTTATCAAATGCCTATAGCTCTTAACTCTTCACTCACCTCTCTTTATCCTTCAGTCAAAGTGTCTCACTCTTACCACTAACCAACTCCAATGACCTCTATGTTACCTACCGCAACTTTGATGATCCTATCCATTGTATTACCCAAGACGAACTGAATGGTACTTCAAGTGACTGGAACTTACAATAGAGGCAGTGCAAAAAATTAGTTTTTAAAACAAGGCTTGATTCAGGATACCTCATGCCTTTTCTACACATCAACTACAGAGTCCATGGACAATTTTCTAATTGACTGCTCATCAGCCTCATCTTTTATAACCGATTTCAACTCAAGGCTGATACAGTGACCATGATTGAGTTGAATAAGTTACAATGATGTGGATGGGAGGTTGTAACAAAGGGTAGACTGGGGGGTTATAGAAAATTTCCTCTCCTATTTCTCTTTGGTTTCCTTATATTCTTTTCTGAAACCATCCAACCAAAAGACCTTCTAACCTTCCAAGCCCTCGTATTTCCAACATGCAGTTCTTGTTTCACATATCTCCTGAGGAAGTGCAACAAATAAAAAGTATTTGATAGTAAGAAAGAAATATTTGGAGACTAAGGTAGAGTCCTATTACATGATCTCTTCTGTTCTCTTTTCCTTCTATTGTATTGATTGGAGAAGTCATGTAGGATCCTTCAAATCACAATCCTCTTCTATATCAAATTCTTAATTTTGTATTTGTTACATATATTTTGTTGTCATATATTCTTATTTCGTATATTTTCAAAAAACAACTCCTGCCAAGATATCATACAAAAATGTAAGCAAAGACAAATTTACAAGATCTTTTCATTTTAACAACAAAATCCTAAAAGCTTTGGATGTGAGATTCAAGGCAATGAAACTATGGAAGAACTACATAAGTGTTTCCATGCAATGCAATCATCTATCCAACAAGATAACAAACATAAAAAGTTGAGTTACTTGAAATAAAAATCAAGCACCTTTATTAAAGTTTATAGTCTTATATAATGTAATTAGGCTTCAAAAAAACATGGCTACAGTTTTGTAAAATTTAGTTGACAGTTTATTTTTAGTACCAAGTGTTTCATGATTTCATCTAGGAAAGCAACATCCATAACTTCAATTTGAAACTTTTCTATTTTCCCCCTTTTGTTTCCACATGGGAGTCAAAACAAGGCATTCATATAGTGCAATTTTCATTGCTGTTCAAACTGTAGCATGTATTCATTCTCTAAGAAATTATTAACTTATTTTTTCAAAATAATTTGATGAGGATCTTCCATAAATTTGTTCACCAACTCTAAGATTAACTACAAAGCATCCTCCGAGCACACATGAACAGCTAGTTTGGTATAGTGTAGAAAACTAGAAATACCCTCACCCCGCACCTGGATCTTAAGCATTAGAAGCTGTCAGGTGGAAGCAGACCTGAATTTTTCCACCAATCTAGGGCTAGCCTTGTTTGATCCAGACTTTTCACTTAATGAAACATGGAAGCATAATCTATAAATGAATCGATCATAATTTTCTAATGTAGTAATGATAAGGTCTCACCAAAACTAACCTAAGAATCACAAGTAGCTCAAACAAGATGACTTGATTTAATTGATAACGAAGACCAGGTTGTCCAAAGTCCAAACCCTTACCAATATGCCTAAAATCCAGACTTATCTATAGAGAAAATAATTGCCCAAACCTAGGCATCTGTAAATATATACTTGGAGGTGATCCTTTTCAATTTGAACCCAGTCAGTCGAATGGGCTTGATGCTTGACCAAAAGTTGTCAGTTATAACCTTGAGAATGTCTCTAAGAATCAAATGCAAACAAGGGCCTAAATAATGCAAATCCAGCTAATTTGTCAACTCCAAAAACAACAAAAAGAGAAGAAGCAAAAGGAGTTCGACGGCTACAATATGTAGCACAGATATAGGAAGGAAAGTGAAGAAGGATACGAAGGAGGTGAAGAAAGACAAGATTCCATGATAAGAAAAGGCAACATGATGACAAATTAAATTTAGTTTGTAATCACAAGCAAACAAAACTATCAATTAGGACACTTCCAGTAGAATCTACATAAATCTATCGAGACTAGATAATATCAAGAATTTAGGTGCTAAGAACATGATAACTGGTAAAGACATGGAAAAAGAAATGGTTATGGACAAACTAGACTTCCAAACGAATTCCTTAGCCAAGGATGTGTCCAAGGGACAATAGGACCTAACATATTTCCTCTAGAACCCATCAATATCTTAGAATTTAAGCATCTACAATAGTATCATGCCCACTTCTCTTCAGCAATCAGCATATCTCCAATAAGACCAATAATAAGCTTTCTATCATTTGGACAAAGGAAGAATTCCACATATATGTGAGCAGATGAAAATTACCGTTACATGGCATGGAGCAATAGTTGCTGTAAGCCGCCACTCTACATCCTCACCAACAGGTGCATGTATAAAACTAGCATCAAGAGCATTAGCCTTCCTTTCACTGATCATGCTCTGCAGATAATACTCTATCATATCATAATAAATCAACGAAGAGTAAAAGCATGACATGATATCAAAAGCACAAAATTCTGACAATGAATTAAACAAACCTCCGCAAGTGACCCTTCAGGAGACGATAAGCCACAACACTTCAAGGACACATTACAGTGAATGCTTTTAGGATACAGCTTGGTGGTGACATAAAGTTGTTCGAATCTACCACAAACAATCTCTGTCTCATTGATATTGATGATTCGAGCAGCAGCCTTCCCAATGGATACTTCCACGAGGTACTGTATCATACTCTGGACATCCTTTCCTAAAATGGTGCTTGTGTCCTCATCAGGCTGGTAGCTCAACATTTCATTTATCGCTTGCCATTCCTCCTTGGTCAATTTTTCCTCTTCGGCCAACTGTGATTCATTCGATTTACTTGCTACAGAAGACTCTCCAGAAGTGCGCCTATGATTTATTGAGAGATAAGTAAACACATTTAGAAGACAGTAATAATGATAATATATTAATAATAAGCTTCAGTAAGTATCTTCTGTGGAAAAGCTTAATGATAAACAATAATACCACAAAGATACATAATGGATAGGAAAAGGTTGTCAATACATTGAACATACCATCGGAATGACCACCAGCCTCTCTTCAAAGATTCTTTCTGTTCTGATGCTTCTTTTGACTTCACATATCCAAACTTAGCATGTGCCAGCAACCTAAATAAAACAAAGCAAGATAAAGGACAATATTAAATGTACTAATGATCAAGCAAAGTTCACTTGTTTAGAACCCACCTCCAGAGTACAATCACTTTGGAATCAAGAATCCTCTCAATCTGCCGAATTTCAGATATATCAACATCGGGTGATTGTTGCAAAACATTTACATACAATTGTACATAACGTCGACGGAGCTGGCAAAGATGTCTAATTTTATCCCACGAGAACCAGTAGCTTAAAGCAAGAAAACATCTGGATTAGACTAGGAAAACTAGAAAGAACATATAAAACTGATCCAAAAGGGGATATTACAATTCAGGCAATTTTATATCATCTATAACTTTCATCAATAAAAAATATAGTTAAGTTACATAAGCTTTATTAATGAGTTTCACTTTAATAAATTTTCAACAAATGACAGAAGGAATATCCACCACACACCACAGTTTTTTCTGCTGTAAGCCAGCCAGCATAGCAAACTGCCACCATGCATGAGGATCCTGTGAAATTGGCACTACAGGTCTCAGATGGGATACATCAACGCGTGTCTTATATCTTGAAAATGTTTCAAGGAGCTTTATGCCATCATAATACTGAGACTGCAAGAAGCAAAAGAATTTATAAAAAATAATGTTACTGTAGTATGGGCATGAATAAGATGACTCAAGCAATCAAATGTCTAGTACCTCAGAAACAGTTAAATAAACATCACTCAGAACAAGCGAAGATTTCTCAAAAGGGATCTCAGTATCTTGTCTTTCTTGCTTTCCAAGACGATGATATTTAAGGACTCCATTAATAGGTGATACTAAGTACCTACGATTCAATGCCCGGATAGCAACTTCATCTCTAGAATGTTCATTAATCCCTTCTTGGAATATCTGCCGATGATAACAAAAAGCTTAACTGTTCTTTTTTTCTGTGCAGAAAGCACCTAAAGTAAGAGAACATAAGATGATAGAGTGAATGACAAACCTCAGTCCATTCCTTAGGGGTCAAATCCTCCCATCTCTTATTGAGGTTCCATGGAAAGCTGTCAGAATCATGATATATGGCCAGCCTCTCAAGTTGTAATGACTGATACATACAGCAAGTTTTCATTATTTACAATTAGAATGCTCAAAAATTCAAAATATCAGGATGTGCATGCTTCATACTTCATAGGAAGTTAGGAACAGTCGAATAAAATTTAAAGTCAATATTGAGCCACAAAGAGTAAAGTAAACCAAATAACCACTGAAATAGAAATCAAAGAAACATGAGTAAATTCATTCATTAAAATAGTACATGGATGATCATTATACTGCAGATAGATATACAATTATAGCATCACTTGAATGCAATTGGTATCCTGCCACAAAAATATGTGCTCACCACGGAGCACATGGCAGTGTCAAAGTCCAAACTAAGCCAACCCAGCAGGATCCCCATACTAAAGTTACAGGGCTCAACTCAACAAAACTTGCATAATAGTGCAAGTAACACTAGTTAAATGTCGAGCATGCTACCATGTGACGGGCAACAAATATCATAGCAACGCAAAAAAGGGAAACACGACAAACAAAGCTCTAGCAAATCAAGTGTTTAGAGAGTCAATGTATGCAGCCTTACCCCTGCACCCCTGCATGCAAAGAGGTTTTTCTCATAAATTGAACATTGATCATATAAGTGGGAAAAAAGGGCTCTGCAACCCTTATATGTTATCAAGGTCCATGGTCTATCATACGAAAACAACATCACGATCTCTGTCTTGATATAACAATGATAAGTGGCTGCTTCCAAATAAGCCTTAACTCTATTGGTTATTTACTTCCAAAGGAGCACGGAAGGTAGGTATGGAGTCAATACAGAACCCAGATCCAAACATGCTCTAGGGATTCAAATACCCAACAGCAAATGGTATTCAACATGAAACACACTCTAGGTAACTTCCTCTAAAATTTTTCTCTCTCACTCGTCATTCTTTTACTTTTTTTCTTTATTATTCCATGCTTCCAGCATATTGTTTTGACTCAACATCAGCATGCCATGTACTAACAACATGCAGTGCCAATTACCAAACATCACTGGGGCTTGTTCCAGCAAGTAAATATATGATGCTTTAATATTACTAATTTATCTTCTTAAACAACAATATAAAGTTCTGAAAGAGTTGTTTATCCAAGATTCTCAATTTCAATGTGTACCATCCGGTATGGGCGGTATGTACTGGTCCGAGAGAATACCGGTATGCAGACTGCCCTCTACCGGGTGATATCGATGTTTTGACCCCGTATCGGGCAATACGGGGACTGTACCGGGCAGTAACGATCGAATGTATGCAGACTGCCCTCTACCGGGTGATACCGATGTTTTGACGTCATATCAGGCGATACGGGGACTGTACCGGGCGGTAACGGTCGAAATTTGACCGTTACCAAGGCGTACAGGTTAGAACGCCTCAGATTTCGATCATTACCAAGGTGTACCGGTCGGTACACCTTGGATTTCGACCATTACTGAGGCGCACCAATCAGTACACCCTAGTATTTTTGGACCGTTACCTCCAAGTATTTTTGGAGGTTTTTTAGTTTTTTTTGGGCATACCGTCGGTACATATCATACCAAGCAAGGCTCGATACACTGGTACGGACCGAAATTGAGAACCTTGTATTCATCCAAACCCAAGTACCTTGTATTCATCCAAAATCCAATTATCAGATTTAGCTAGAATTCCAATTAGGCCCCATGTCAGCTTTAACTTAGTTATACAAAGTCAAAAATAAAGCCACTCTGGTTTGGTTCTGATTTTACTAAAGCAAAATCCCAAGGAAATTGATCCAAATAAACCTATGTATACTTTATGTAGAGCATATCTATGCCGTTGGACGTTTTGATTGAGAACCAAGATTTCGCAAATAGGATACAAACAAAGAGGGTGATTATATAAATTATAATATGGTTAACAGCATCTATCAAAACTCAGATACAAAGAACATGAATATAACGCATACCTTCCGCAGTTTATCAAGAGCACCACTAGTATCAAATGTTTCATTACCCTGTTCATCCATTGTAAAAGCAGCAAGCTTTGATAACGTAAACCCAGTACAAAATGGATGCCCTGGGTTACTGAAATAATAATTTTAAATAACAAGTCAGATTAAGAACATGGGCACAAAGACTAAAAAAGCAAAAGGCATGTAATATACTAATATTAATGATATCAAATGATGACTTCCTACAAACCTGATAGTGTCCTCATATCTGATATGAACATTGCTGATAGTAACTTTAAGATTGCCAATTATAGTTGCTATAAGAGAGCCCAGCCATGAGCTCCCACCAGGTGCCTGAAATGATATCAGTAAGGATTTACACAATAATGACCTAGCTCGCTTAATAACCAATCATTTTCACATGTAAAACATGTTGTTTCAGTAAACGAAAGACCTTCAAATATGCTATTAAGGAAACTAAATCATAAAAGATCAGCATACGGACAATGAAAACACCAGCCGTAGCAAATTACTTTTAAGATATTTTCTGCATCATTTTCTGTGACTTATAAACCAATTAACTAGAATAAATATGCAAACTTCAATTTTTGCAATCAACATTAGTAATTCAAAGCAAGGTATGCAATTTCGAATAATACCGTCCGGTACGGGCAATACGTACCGGTCCGTCAGCTTACTGGTACACGGATCGCCCGTTACCGAGCGAAACGAATATATATATATATATATATATATATATATATATATATATATATATATATATATATATGAGGCGATGTGATGTCGCCTTTTATAAATATATATATATATACCGAGCGGTATACCACTCGGTAAACAGTTTCGTACCGTACCAAGCGAACGTCGAAACTTCGGTACGGTACGAAATTGCATACCTTGATTCAAAGAAACCAATAATGTTATACTTGAACTATTTGTAGATTCTAAAGCCGACATCAAACTTCATAGATTGACAAATGAAATTTTCTAGGTCATACACATAAGCACCACCCTTTTATTGGTAAACTACAAAAATAACATTATAAACCTAGCATTTATTAGAATTACTTAACACTATAAACACGACAATCTTTATACAAGATATAATAGTCTACTGTCTTTTCTCAATTTATGAAATCATGCAAAGAACCAAGGTTTTCAATTTCGAATAATACCGCCCATACCAAGCAGTATGTACCAATCCGCCAGTAGACCAGTACACGGACCGCCCACTACCGGACAGTATTTTTTTTTACTTATATATATAAAGGTGATGTCGCCTCATTTTTCTGCAACGTCGCCTCGCGTGGGGAGAAGAGAGGCTATATATATATATATATATATATATATATATATATATATATACACACACACACCAAACGGTATACTAAAATATACCGCTTGGTATACAGTATCGTACCGTACCGAGCGAATGTCGAAACACCGGTACGATACGATATTTCAATTTTTTCAAGGAACAAATTCCAACATCTAAAAAACTACTGAGTTGCTTCTGAAATCATTCTCAGGACCCAGAAAGAAGCATAAAGGACACAGGTGCAACTAAATGTTGACCAAGGATCTAAAAACTATAGAACTAAGTCACTAACTAATAAATAAAGGAAAGATAATCAATGATGAAAGCCTTACACTTCCTGTTCTCGATCTCCTGGTTGCTTCAATGGTTGCCAATTCCAACTCCTGTGCATATAAAACAGCAATAACCATTAAAACAGTTAAGAGTAGCACTTGATCCAGTCTATATAAAAAAGGCATACAGCAAAGCTGCAGAAAACTTCCTAAATGCCAGAAGAAACACAGTGCAATTGTTTGAGGCTTTGAGCATTCATAAAAAAAAGGAAAAAAGAATAGCTGAATCCATCCAAAAATAGGTAGGAAGAAGTTGCCACCCATCACCACACACTCTAACACAAGAACAAGTTCAAATAGACCTAATACAAATTACTAGTTAAGCAGTCTCCAGGGTGGTAAACACCGTATCAATACTCAGAATACAAAATTGATATTAATAGAGCTCTACAATTTTGTTTTCAGGGCACACAAAGACAGTTCAATGCACAATGTGCCAGCCATTAGGAGTATGCAGATGAACTGGTTAAACTAAACTGAACCAAGACAGTCAGATTGATTTTGTTATGTTCTCTTAAACCAATTAGCCTGGTTGTGGGGAAAGGGCCCAGAGGCCCAAGCTGAACCAATCTGACTATACATAATAACTGTGTATACCTGCATTATTTTAAAAAATAATAATAAGCTATATTTATTCAATCACAACAAATATATTAAATAAATATAACATGTCGTTATATTATGCTCATGAATATAATCATATGGTTTATGTATATTTATGATTATATACAACAATATATCGTTAAAATTATTATGAAATGAATAGAAAAAAAGAACAACCAAATTTTGTTTTAATTTAGTATGTTTTTTCTATACGATTCCAAATTCTCAAAATTGAACAAGTTCACTTCAGCTTGAAAAAAATTCTTATAAACAATTAAAACCAAACAGTCTGTGCATCCCTTCTGGAGTTTAGGTAGGTTAAATGTTTGGAATCACACTCATGACTCAAGCACTTCACACCTATTACACAATAGAGCAACATTACCAAACCAAGGCTCATTCACATGCTTCCAATAAGATAGAAGTGTCAGCTCAGATGTTTGAGTTAATCTAGTTAAATGAATTTACACTTATGTAAAAGTGATAAGATAATAAGATAATACAAGAAAAACAAAAACAAAATGTGGAACCCTTTCATGAAAAAAGGAATAGATGAACATAAAACCTATCATGTTATCTAACTTTCAAATTGGTATAAGTTAGAAATAAAAAGTGAAACAATAATGAAACCAGTAAAAGAATCTCATAATGACACAAAACATCAACATGATAGTATCTTAGTATCAAACAAGAAAAGAAGTTCAAAATAACTGCAGAAGGCAAGCTATTGAAAGTTTTGTTCTAAGCCAAACGGCCAAGACCGAACATGAACAAAAAAGAAATAAATTATTTCTTTCATACTTTGGAGGGCCCACAAGTAATTTTCTTCCAGAAGCATAGTAACCTTAAGCAAAAGTTACATAAGAAAGAAAGAATTAGCTGATCACAAACACCAAACAAATTGGCACAAGCTATTAGAATATATTCCTTTCAAAATGTACAGATACATCATTCACTTTTAAGGACCAACCAGGAAGACTCAAAATCCCAGCAAAACAAGGCAAAACTTATGGCATATTCCATGGCACCAAGGACTAAAAATGCAATTGATATAAAGTCAAAGACATTGCAAACATATAAATTTCACATTGAATAATTTACATATAAAGGAGGAAGTAAAAGTAAAAGTAGCACGTTCTACAAGAGAACATGTGATAATTATCATCAGAGCTACTTAGAAAAATGCATATACGTGGATGATACTGCACTGAAACAAGCGAGAGAAATCCCAAGGGAATCATTCATCAAGAAGTACCAGTAAGATAAAAATATAAGCAGAGCAGCAAAAGGAAACACAATACAAAGATACATTATGAAAGCTGAGATGAACCTAATATCCAAAGATACATTATGTAAAAGCTAAAGTAATAACTAATCCAAAAAGATACATTTTGAAAGCACAATCCAAAAATATATACAACGTAACATGAACCTAATATGAAAGCTGAGATATCAGCAAAATTTAAGCAACAATAGTAAATATTATGGATGTATCGTATTACAATCGCAAATGGACTATAACCCTTTACTCAAGAAGAAAATGGAAATTTGAGGCCTTACTGACCAAATTGTAACATGCAAATTCATCCAAAGGTTATGCATGATCACCCACTAGACACCTAAGAAGATTCTATGTGTTTCTACTGACCACTTTGGTTTGACTATCACTTTATGGATGATATGGAGATGAATCCTAAAGTATGGGTTCAACATCCTCAGCAATCTTTTTCTACAAATAATTAGAAGACTTGACATCTCTAGCAGGGCCAATAACCTTAAGCAATCATGCAAATCACATGAAAGAACACTCTAGACAACAGGTATTTCAACAAAAAATCTTTATATAAAAGATAAAATGAACCATTTACAGAACCCGTCGACAGATTTAAATAGAAAAATGTTTCCAAGAGTCTGGTATAATTTATAAATCAGCTACCATATGTGGCACAGCTGAAGCAATGCAAGAATTTAAATCTAGATCTGATACCAGTTTCAATAACTGATTGGGTAAGCATAATACCATATGCAGGCTACATACCAGTCCATACCACTGGGTATCAATAGACAGAAATAATAGAAAATAAATACAGATAACTGCCGCGACATATAATATCAGTACAATACCAATTTCAGCAACTGATCAGGCTAGAATGGCACTAGTATATCGGGCAGTATATCAACCTGTACTGTCCAGCTTCACAAGAAAAAAAACAATAATGAATTGAATACCGTCCATTCCAATACCAATCTATATGGTTCAGTATGATCCTTAGTTGAACCAGTGAACACTAGTCCATACCGATCAATTACAACAAAATTTTGATTCCTTGATAGCATGTATCCATTCCTCTGTCTGACCATTGCCAACTGACATGTAAAGCATCAAGAATCAATATGCAACACCTTCTCTCCTAAACCCAGCGATAAAATATGACATCAACCACAACAATCTTGAGATACTTCACATGAAAGGAGCAACGACATGTAGGACAAAATATAAGAGGCAAACCAAGGAAAACATATATAGAGAAACCCTTTAACCTAAATTTCCCACTGGTGGGCATATCTCTTGTAAGAGCAACTAATAACAACCTAACAAAAGTAACAGAATGAGCAGAAAAATGGAAAAAAAAAAAAAAAACCTTTCATTGCCAAGATCAACAGGCATGCGCTAAGGATCAAACACAAAAGTAGACAACCATTTCCACAAAATATATACATGTGCACCTCGATTTGCTGCAGTTTAGCTTGGAAAAGCTTTTCTCTATCTTCATCCTGAAATATCCAAATAAAGACAATCTAAGCTTGAACACTATGACAAAAATACCTTAACACCAAGTAATATGACAAGACCATTCTTACCAAAGAAAAAAGATAAAACATCTTACCCTGAGAGTTTGCCCATCAGGAACAGGATGAGCAAGAAGAAAAACACGATCAATAAGAACAATGACAGGTTCCTTTCCAAGGCTTTTCCAAGGTACCTACATGAAAAAAGTAAATACTATAAGATGATTGATTTAATGCACTTACTGTTAGGCATACATGATGTCATTGCCAGTATATTTCTAAATTCAGAAACAAACAGCTGATAACCTGATACAAGCCCAAGGCATATATGCATATATGAATTCATGATCTTAGAAAAATATACTAGCTGTCATCAAAACAATATCCTACTTAATAAAATATACACAAGTATGGGGAACATGAACAAATTTTAATTAGGATGACTAAAGAATTAAATAATGAAAACATCCATGTCCATGATAATAAATTTAAAGGAGGAACTTACAGGAAAAATTGGAACAAAAAAAAAACACTGTGGACAAATAATGATATGGAAGAAACTAATTAAATCAGAAACCAACAATCAAGTAAACATGATAAGAAAAGATGTAGCAGGTGCTAAAGGTGCAAATAACAGAAGATAACTTATACTGCAAAAGCACATGAGTTCTTGCCATTTGTACATTTCTAGCTCTCCCATTTCTACAAGTTATGCTTCAAAAGGAGCCAGATGATTATCTCCAGCCCTAAAGTTTTTCTTTTGATCAATAATACCTGGGTTTAGATGTGGTAGCCTGGTAGGTACAAGCAACGCATGGATAAAGGAGCAAATAACAGAAGAGAACTTCTACAATAAATAAAGCACATGAGTTCCCACCTTGTATATGGTTTCTAGCTTTACCATTTACACTAGTTTTGCTTCAAAGGGGACCGGATTATAATCCGTAGCCCTAATACTTGACTTACGTGGCCAGAACTTCTTTTGATCAACGATACCTGGCTTTAGCCACAATAAATTCTGCCACATATAAAACCATAGATCTCTGACCCTTCCTATATTAAGGAATTGAATTTCACTCAGTTCAGCATGGTACAGCAGATATTTACCAGCCCTACTGCTGATCGGGACACAACAATCAAAACCAGATGGTTCAATCCAGGTACAAGGCTTACCACCAGGATTCTGAATACCGGTCTGTATTAGCATATCGAGCTCTGCTCAGTACAGTACGTATTGTATGTACCATCGATATACTATGGCATACCGATGGTACACCTTAAAACCTTAAAAATACCTTCACCTACCACGCAAGGGCGTACCGATCGGTATGCCTCGGTAACGATCGAGGTACACCTCGGTACTAGTCAAAACACTGGTACTGCTCAGTAGAGGACGGTCCGCGTACTGATATCCTCTTGGATCGATACATATCACTCGTACTGGACGGTACACATCAAAATTGAGAACCTTACTTACCACTTGGTAAGCCTATTGTACTGGGCTTACAACCCAGTATTTGACCATTACCGCTCTATACAGTATAGTGAACTCACCCTTGGTGAGTGGTAGGCAAAAAAGAATCATCGGGCACTCCTTTGGGCTGTGTTAAATACACCCCTGCCTCCCACCCCCTCTTCCTCTCATCTCTCCCTCTCATGCATCCTCCCTTAAGAAAACAAGGAGCAAGGATCATTTATGATCCTATAATATGTAGTAAGCCAACAGAATATAGCCCCATGCATGTACATACTAGTAAAGAGAGGGTTACTTGGTAGACTTAGAAAATGGCTAATCATTTTTTTGGCACATGTATATGCAGAGAACAGCATGTCAGTATATTGCAACAATGAAAGTTCTCAAAAATAGGTTAATGGTAGATGAAAGGGTACAAAGGAGAGATATTACTGGTAGAATCAAGAAAAACAAGAAATGATAGAAGAAAATAAATGGAGAGCCTGCCAGCTGCAAAAGAATAGAATCATTGATGAATTAATCACAATGCAGAAAATCTCAAACTGATTCTTTGTATATATGTGCCCATATCATCTTACTGCTATGTTATAAAACTCCTGGAACCTTTAAGAATTGAGACTCCTTAAGCCAATAAAGAAAACAAGTAAAAAACAAAGTAACAATTCTTAATCAGTTGGACCCTTACTGAAACTCAAATAGACAGATAAATAATTGTTTGCAGAAGTAACCAAGGTATATTAAAATTTAAAAGAAGTGCAACTGTATTTAAAACTTAAAAGATAGCAAAACTTGATATGGCATCACTAAAAGTTAAAACAAGTACAATTAAACCTATGTCAGGACGACCACCAATAACTTTTTAAGCAACATGATATTCCTTATATTATCAAAATTACAACTTAACCTGGTACATGAACAAAGATGTTTATGCAAATAAGTAGCATAGATTTCATTGAACAATTATAAATATAACTAATATCTTTTTTGGTGATAAATGTTCTAAATATACTCCTACAATTCTATCACAATGCACAGTATCATGAAAAAAGAGGCAAGTTTTGTCAAACTTCAATAAGGATAAGAAATTGACCTCTATTCTTAATACCTACTTAGGCAAATTTATGCAGGTGCAGGGATGAAAAAGAAGCAACTACACTGCAAACCTACCTTTAACGTTATTGTTCCAACAAATCCAGCTTTGACAATTACAGGAAGCCTCAAAGAATTCAATGCCTCGGCCTTCAGTTTCAAATCCTTAAGAACAACATCACCTTTAATAAAAGATAGAACAGTTGATAAGAAAATTGCAATGTGGAGAGATAAAGCCAGGCAAGATCGATTCTATGTATGTAATTAGCAAAGATGACAATCATAGAATCACTATGCAAGGAGTTGAAAATTAGAGACAAAAACCAGCAGAATTGGATGCAAACTAATGATATACAGACTGGCAACAATAAGTTACACAATGTTGTTTTAAAAAAAAAAACAGATAACATTTTTAATGAAAAGCACTAGAGAAAAATATGCAAAAGTCAATCCAGTCTATAAGTAGTTAAGTTTTCATTCAACCAAAGAAAGAAATAGCATATGAAGCCATTCGAGAAAAATTACAGAAGCCAACTAACAAATTTTTTAAAATAAATTAAATTTGGCAGGGAACAGTTAGAATTGCATGATGAACCAACTTCTGATACCCATACAGAATCTTGTCAGTAATATTTTTTAACAGAAAAACTGCCTGACATGTTACTTCCAATATGTTTCTACAATTTCTTCCATGTGCAACAATAGTATCCATAATGTTTTTGTAACAATGTAGGAGAGAACCACTCAATTTTCAAAGAAGGAAGACATTGAGACAGCATCAGTTTCACAACAATTGTGACGATTGATATAAATAAATTTAATCTGCAACATGTAACACCAAATGGAACAGACACAGGTAGTGAAATGAAGCCCCAACCAATCAGCTGAACTTTATTGTCAGATTCAGATCACGGTCCAGGTCAGGCAGAAATGATTTGGTAAATGCAGGATTCAGGTCCAAAGACCGATCAAGAACAAGAAACTAATTGATAAAACAAAAACAACATTAATTGTAAAGTGAAAATACTTAAAAACCAAGTGATGGCTCAAATTCACTTCATCCTAAAAGAATTAATTAACTATTAAATTCAAATTTGTTTAATACCTAAGCTCAAATGGATTAAAGATAGTATGGAAAGAGCATATGGAGGGATATGAGAGCTAAAACAAACAAACTGTAGAAGGCAAATAAATAAAAATTCAAATTAGCAATCAAATTCTGCTAAATAATGAACATAAGAAGTTAAGAACCATGATCTAGTACCAAATCCTATTTGAAGCTTACTTTTTATTTTACGTACAGCTTACATTTTATCTTCCATAGCATAATGCAAATGATAAATATATTTCACATATTCACTGGTAATTTAAACAGGCCCAGATCCATCCATACAGAAAATAGACCCAGACCCAAACTTACAGTGAGTAATAACTTCAACCCATACCCTATACATATGAACACAGTTCTATATTGGGGTCTAATTTGATCCAGATCAGGTAGAGACAATCTGAGTAAGAGTACTTCCACTAGACATTAGTAGACATAGAAAAGGAAACTTTCCTTCTAAAAAAATAATGTTAGGCTCTTAAGGATTAAATGCAAAAAATATATCAAAAAAGGACAAAAGGAGGACTAGAGCAAGAAAGGCAAAGAAAGGGATAAGAGACACTATTATTGCAATCAAGACAGTATTAAGGACTGGTAAATGATGGAGGAGATGACGATAATAATTAGAGCAAGAGAAGAGGGATTACCTTCTTGATAAATAATTCTCGCTCAAAACCCAAAGTGTCATCTAAGAATGGCAAACCTAGTGGTAAATTGGTCAAGTAAATATCCTAGGTTAAGCTACAGCTACAAGATTGCCAGATAAGATTATACAGGGAGATAAAATGATACAGTGCAATCAACAACCTTTTTGGGGTTCAAGATGTCAGTTTTAACAAGATCCAAGTCTTCTACAGATAAATTTTAGATACCAATATGAAA
This sequence comes from Musa balbisiana, assembly GCA_004837865.1. Taxonomy (NCBI): domain Eukaryota; kingdom Viridiplantae; phylum Streptophyta; class Magnoliopsida; order Zingiberales; family Musaceae; genus Musa; species Musa balbisiana. The sequence continues at coordinate 4,779,691 of CM017196.1, read as the reverse complement.
AGAGTTGCAAATTCAATCTCTTCATAATTATGTGATGACATACACGAGAATTATAATCACAAGGCATGATGTCACCGAGGTGTGGTCTCCAAAACCAGGGTAACTCATAAAATACTTCGCTTTTCCAATTCCATCAATGTCAACTTTCTATGTTCATCTTCTCACTAACCGACTTACCTACCCAAACCTCAGAACTCAGAAGTTTCTATTTTATCCCTATTTATTTCCATATAATAGTCTAACTTCTTTAAACTGAATCAAAGATTCTCCTGACATGCATGCCAAATTTCTAATATACCAAATTAGATCTTATAATCCGTTTTATCATTTAATCCAGGAACCCTAGAGACCTAGGATACAAAGTTCTTATTAAAAAAATATCAGATAATTAGCACAATGACACATCACAAGCATGCCCATGAATAATAGCTATGAACAATAGCAAGCATACCGATGTACAATGGCCTATGGAAACATTAAAAGATTGTTTATACATAAAATGTATAATCAAGCTATAATGCATATGTATAGATAACAAAATGCAATATAACATAGAAAAAAAAACATATTAGACTGCTGGGTAGAAAAACAATAAGAACCTCATAGTCTATTTCCAAACGAATTTCATTAGCAGCTAAAAAAACAAACAAAGATATCAAAAACTCTGGCGATATTATATAATTTAAGCATGCTTCAAATATAGAGAGTATCTATATTCTATAGCAATAGGAAGAAAGAAAGAAAGAAAGTGAAGCTTGCAATGATCATAACAAACTTTGCAAAACTCATGTAAGATGTACGAACCTTTCCAAACACTTATTCTAAGAGCTTCAACAGAAAGCCCCTCGACATATTCTCCCAAATATTTCCGAAGCAGATAGAGAACCTATTATAGTGACGCAAAGCAAAGCTCATTAGGACTAGCATTTCCATATCATCTTGCATTAATATGACAGTACATGGATCATTGAAAGAGAACAAAATAAGTCAACCATCAATAATACAACAAACAATTAAATAAACAAAAAAATTATACATCAGGCTAATGTTTAACGACTTTGATATGCATGCTGTTTTTACAACATTTCAACATTTAAAAATACAATGCTTTTTTAGGCATTAAATAATTCATTTGTGCTTCTCCCTTGTGATCAGTAGTGTCATAAATAATACATATAAGTTCTTACAATGTCACGATTTCAGATTACTAAAGCAAATCGCACTAGTAATAAACCACTCATCGAAGCTAGGGTGCTAAGTTGGATCTTTTTCCCAGGAAAAATTGAAAATCCCTTAAGCAAAAGGAAGGGCACGGAAAGACAATCAAGGTTTTAATTAGTAGCCACATATAAAGTATTATTATTTAAAATTTTGTAAAAGTTGGAGATTATGGATATTCCTTGGTACACTAGAGATTTGTGTATATGATATGTTTGTAGTTCTTGTAATCATTTCAGATAGATTATATTGACTAGCATACTATACCTTCACACAAGTTTTGCATCTTATGATAATCCTGATGCCCATTTAAGATACCACTAAGCATTGATTTTTTATGATATGGTAATCCAGATATCTTTTGCTATAGTTTATCTTATCATTGCTTTGATTGTTACCTTGCTTTTTTTTCTTTTTTTTTGTCATAATTGTGAAGCACTAGTGCACATAGACTCGAGCACAAGGCATCACAGCATCTAAAATAGAATGTTATGCCCATGACAACACGTCACCTTCTTCTCTCATATTCCACTACATTGCACTTCCTTCCTTCCTTAGCATCAACTATCACTGACCTATCACCTCCTCCACCCTTGTTTTTCTACCTTTCACCCTGACCATGTAAGACAACCTCACACAACAAAAGCGCAACTGTTGTAGCGGAACCCTCTCTTGACTGTTTCTGGTTCTGCTGCATGCAGTAGTCATGAGTGTTTAAAGATCACTTTTCTCGTTCAACAATTGATTTCAATCAGATTAAAAATGAATAATGATTGTAGATAACCACTATGATCCTTTAGGGGAGGGGGCATATGTTATTGTACTTCAAATATTAAGATTCCAAAATCCCAAACTGACCCCTTTCTCTTTCCCTTTTTTTTTTCTGGGTAACCTTTTCACTATGAATCAATGTGTGATAACCATCCTTTAATGATAAAGAGCAAATTGGAAAAAATATCATTTTCAAAATGAAAGGCCCAATGTGAAATTGTTCCTTGTTTTGCATTCCATCTGATAGGCTTTCAAAGCCTACAGGTATGCTTGGACTCACTTCTCTCTCTGTCTTTGTTAATGCCTTTCTTAGTCTTTGTTAATGCCTAGATTTTAGTTTCACAGCCAATGTTCATATCTATGTGACATTTTTCTTTATTGCTCATGGTTTTTCAACTTTCTCTAAATATTGGTCCAAGAAGATTATGTAGGATAAGTTTTGACGCTTGATAGGGGACTATTAAAGAACATTAAATTTCTTCAATGGTTCGATCAACTAAATTCCTATCCACTTCAAGTAATGCATTTGTTCGGATTTTCATAAATTTTGGTTGTTTAGTTTCTTCACGAAATATATAATGATTCCATTAGATCGGATTGACTGATGTTGAACATAAGGCTCTTCACAAGTCCATTATTCTGATAGTAGAACCAACTAGATACTTTCTGGTGGATTCTGTAGTGCATGTTTTTCTAAATGAAACAAAATCAATTGCATCTCAAATCTCAACTTATTAATTGGTATCTCCGTTAACTTTAATAATGATGTTTAGATTAACAAACTATATACAATTTTTAGAATTAGGTGAATGATTTAATTTATGTAAAACCATATGGCCCCCATAAGATGAATTCTCCATCTCCGATTATGATGCTTTAGCTATTCTGAACGATTACTTCCAATATAATAGTTCGCTGACGGCAACCTACGTCTTAAGTAATGATGGATAGGGTTACGGCATGTGAAGTTCCCTGGCCTCGAACAAGTATAATTAGAAGAAATGCTACTCTAGCGAGATCACAGGTGGAACCAAGGATATCAGAGGTGCCAACGACCCAATTATCAGCAACGCCATCGATCGAACATAGCTATGCGCACGACCCATTGGGTCTTCCTATCGGCTCATATTTTGCCATCGAAATCAACAATAAACGAACGAGAAGAATCTTACGTGCGCCTCCAACATAGTGCCGCCCAAGAAAACGGATCACCACGATTTGCTAAGCCCCGAGGAAGACCGGCTCCATGCCCTAGCCTTGCGACCGTAGTCGCGGATCAGCGTCGATCTGTGGCAATCGAAGAGGCCGGCAATCGATGAGACGCGGAGCTCGGGCCTCGTGGGGTGGAGAATGAGGCGGAGGAGGAGGAGACGAGTCGAGAAACAACCGAGGTGAGGGCGACGGGCGGGTCCTATAAGGAAGGGGGGTGGGATGTTGGAGAGAGAGTCGAGAGAACGGAACGGAAATGGGAGGGGCAGGCCGGCACCGTTTTATAGCCGACTGTAAGGGATCCCGCAATCGTTACGGGTGAGTGATTCATGACCGTCCGATCTGATGAGCCACGTAAATCGAGGTTTGATGGAGTTGGAAACGAGTCATTGGCATCACGTGGTAAGAAGGTAAGCGTCGCTGGTGCTTGAATCCAACGGCAAGTTAGTCTGGAAATTACTGTTGCTCACATTTTTCTCATCCTGTGCGTCAGTCCTTGACGGTAAAGGATAATAGCATGCTATTTCACGTAAATTTTAATTTTTGGGAATGGAAACCGAAATTAAATTTAATATTTTTATTTTTATATAATTCTAAAGCACTACGTTGGAAACCACGCCCGATCATCACCAAACGGGACTCGGTCTTGATCATTGTGATGAATCCTATATGTCTTAATGGCCCGATTAGGGTAATATTTCTGCATCAAACTGTCGGATTTGGCCACGTGCGAATTCTCTTTTTTATTAAAATATATATCTGAAATTTTGATTATAAAGGCTTAAATTAAGATGTAGCGAATTGGCTATTATCATCTTAATCTCAATGCGGGAACATAATTCCGCAATACTTTAAATTTCTTAATATATACGTATTAGGTTGAAAACTTTAGTGTATTGGATAGAGTATTTGTTGATGTACCTATAGACCACAGGTATGCTGGTAATTTTTGTTTACCTGAGTAGTGTTTGCTTTGATGGACGCTCTTGTGAGGCTGTTGATCTTGATCTCACTAATAGTTTCTCCGTTTGAGTGTTCAGGAAGCTATTGATTTTGTTAAGCGACATAGTAATTACATCATAAGTAAATTCTTATTTTATATTTTCTTTCCCTTACGCAAATGCCCACAACATCCTAAATAGTTTTGGTCATTTGCACATTGGAACGATCCATTAAGTGAACAGATTTAATTACAATTGTTTTATTCATATTTACAGTATTGTTGATACATTCATGAAAATACTATAGTCACATTAAAAAATATGTAACTAATGTATAAGTCAAGTATTTTATATTTTTATTAATATATAAAAATATATATTTGAAAGTACTTTGTATTGTATCTTAAGTTATTATTTATTAATCATATTATCTTTGTATAAGTTTACGATGTTATAAATACAATAACAATAACAACAAATTCCTAAGTCCCAACTATTTATTATTGACTTATAATATTATGAATATGAGATAAAAAATGATATAACAATATTCAAATATATCATATGATATAATTTTTTTTTGTATATTCTAAAATATCAACCAATATATTTGTCTATTTGAAAACAATCATAAGTTAGTTTATTTTATATTATGTGTCTTGATTTCAATTATAGTATATTTTGTATATACTTATTTCTAATATATTCACAAAATAATATGATGTTTTGGGATGTGCCATCTAATATATTTTTGGAACTAAGGGAATAAGGGCACCGCTAGATAGAAACAAAGATAAATGATACCATTGGGGAAAAAACCCAAAATGAATAGTTATGTCATCCTTTCAATCTTTATAACCATGAAAAAATCAAAAAAGAAAACATATGGTTCTTCATCTTCAGGTAACAACATAAAAAAGTGATGATTGGATTATATCGACATTATATTTATGAGACTCAACAGCATATCTTTCTCGGGAGAGAATATTTATTTATTCGATCCCTAATCGAAATATTTAAAAAGGGTCACACGATAATTAATCTTATCGATAGAATATTTTTATGATCAACATTTAGGAACAAACATTACAATTTTTTTCACCCAATTTCCAATTGATAAGTGTAACATTTTCTTAAGGTATATTTTTAGAATATGGCATGCATTTAATTTTGATGTAATGAAGCTTAAATGAAAGGCTTAATATATGTATAAGAAGGTTTGGTTCGATTACTAAACATGAATGATATAATTTGGCCATATAACAACGAAATAAATGTTTAAACAACCAAAACTGAGATCAATAACTTACCATTTGTTTGGTGCACGGAACTTTTGGGTTGAATTGCTCAATGTGCAATCAAATAATTTGATGTTGTGAAACCTTTGAGGATTTTAATTATGATATTCGAAAACATACACAAGTAATGTGCACAAAAGAATATATTTTGGCACATCAATACGAGGACTGAGTCAGGATATTGTCTGCAATCAAATGTAATATTCACGGTAAAAAATAATTAAAAATATCAATTATGTATTAAAAATGTCAGGAAAATATTATTAGCGTATCATGATTAATTCTACTAAGAAATATCATCGAAGTATTACGAGTAAAATCATCGTTAACTCGTCATCTTGATATACATGAATAAATTTGATTTTTTTTTTATAAAACAAATATACTAAACAACAAGTACAAAATACCTAACTTCATATGATTAGATAATAACACCAGATGGCAAGCAGGGTTGATTAAAACAACCATAATTAAAACCCCTATCGATTAATTAATAAAAAATGAAATATAAAAAGGCAAGAGAAAGGGAAAGAGAAAGGAGATAGTAGAACTAAAGATAAAAGAAAATAAAAAGGCAAGCATAGAACATGTAATCATAAAAGGAAATCAAGATGATAAATTTATAGAATAAATCTTCATATAAAAATATAAAATATAAAATAATATAAAACTGTAGGAGAGTATAATTAAAAAGAATTAAAATAAAACAATAAGCGAAATATAAAAGGGAAAGTATTAAGTGGAAGATAAGAAATAGCACAAAAAGGTTTATGTATTATGAAAAAAATAGAGAAGGATAAAAAACATCTCACTTGATAAAAAACACTTAACATAAATAAAAGCAATATACATGTATATATGTATGTATATGTATACATATATATATATATGTACATATATATAAATATAAATATATTGCAAATAAAAGAGTTATCTTCATGACTTCTTACAAAGAATCGTTATCCAAATATTGAGAAAAATCTTTAAATATAATTAATAATTAATAAAAAATGTTGAAATATAAATATTTTAAATGAAATACTATAATAAAAAATGTAATCCTTTTTCAGTAAATGATTTTTTTTTAGGATAAGGGGGAAAAAAAAGTCTGTTCTCATTGCTTCTGTCTTTTGTATTTTGTCCTTAGCTTGGACGCTTCGCCAATGTGATGGTGGGAGAAGAGAGTGCCCGACCATAAAGCACGCACCACTAACAAAAAAACATGCAAACTTATTGCAATTTGATTCATAAAAGGGCATGTATTACCGGCCATCTTACTTGTTTTAATCTCAACCGTCTACTGACCTTATACAAAAAAGGCAATCAGAACCATATTTATTTAAAAGGACGGTCAAGAAAAGAAAGAGAGGGATGGACGGTTTAAATAACCCATACATAAATCTGTTTTGTACCCAATCCCAACAAAAGATCCGATATCCAAAAAAGTAGCTCCAATTCGCACGCGTGGTGCGAAATCAATTACTGACAGCAGCCCCGTATGGGTCCAACAACCCATCATCCGTCGCGGGCCCCACCAGTCCCCTTATCTAATGGAAAAGTTTTGGATCCGAAGCTTTTCCGGTCCTTACATTCCACGGCGACGATCGATGCAACGCATGGCCAATTCTACCTCTCGCCGATGTGCTCTCGAGCTGGGGCTGCTGCTCCTCAGCGGTGGCTTCTACTTGTCCTCGTCGGCCCCCGAGGATGCTCGCGTCACTTACTTGCCAGGATTCAATGGAACGTTCCCATCGGATCACTATGCCGGGTATCGAGTACTGATAGAATAAGGCCTTCTTCGTATTCGTATATTCTCGTTCTTTGATCTTTTTTCCCCTTTTCTATACGGGGAATAGATATGTGACTGTAGATGAGGACCATGGGAGGAAGCTCTTCTACTACTTTGTGGTTTCCGAGAGAAACCCCTCCAAGGATCCGGTGGTGCTCTGGCTTAATGGCGGACCGGGATGCTCCAGCTTCGACGGCTTCGTTTACGAGCATGGTACAACGGTTACGTGAATGCTATTCTCCAGACTAATCCTTACGGAATCTTCTGTTATATTCACTTCTAATTTAAACTCTTGACATGAGGTATCACTCTCTAGTATCAACAGTCTTTTGGAATAAATGAGAAGCCAATTTACTCTGAAACTGTAGTTAGCACGGGAAAAACACCAGCTTTTTCAGTATCGTGGATCCTTAGTTTTGGTCTGCGTAACAGGTCCATTCAATTTTCAATCTGGGGTGGCGAGTGGGAGCCTTCCACAGCTGCATCTTAATCCTTATAGTTGGTCGAAGGTCCGCCATTTTGATTTGGATTGGGAACTTGGCAATTTTTATGGTTTCCCTGCTTCCTGATCATTCTGATGAATTTTGGATCTCAGTTCTCTAACATCATCTATCTGGACTCTCCGGCTGGAGTAGGAATGTCATACTCGACGGATCAGTCGGACTACAATACTGGGGATCTGAAGACAGCTTCTGATTCACACACCTTCCTTTTGAAGGTGTGAATTAACATATTCAAGTAGTACTTTAAGAAAATAAAAAAAAGTAGTACTTTGGTCCAGATAACATAAATAATTTTCCTTTCAGACTTCTGAAATATAACAAAACTGTATCTGAAATTTGATTCTATCTACATCAGTTGTTTTGTATGCTTTCTCTAGCAGGAGCCTAAGTCTTTTCCTTCCCACATAATTTGATTGTCCATGCAGTGGTTTAGGGAATATCCAGAGTTCCTTGAAAATCCATTTTACATTGCTGGAGAGTCGTATGCTGGAGTTTACGTTCCAACTCTTGCTTCTGAAGTTGTTCAAGGTATGGTACACTATTTTAGAGGATATACACTATTTTAGAGGATATGATTAGTTTCTTCTTCTCTGTCTTTGTTTATTAATCAAAGTCTCTTACAGGAATTAAATCTGGCATGACGCCTACTCTGAATTTCAAGGTCGGAATATGTTGAGTACTTTGTTCTCTTTCTCACCATACACGAAGATATACCTTTAACACCCTTATTCTCCATACAGGGCTATATGGTTGGAAATGGTGTCACTGATGAGGCTTTTGATGGTGATGCTCTTGTACCATTTGCATATGGAATGGGTCTTATATCAACCAACTTGTTTCAGGTATTGTTTTCACCATGCCAAGTCACTGAATGCATTTTCTGAAGCTAATAAGATTCACAATAGGAGTTTCTTAATTCTTAATTCTTAATTTCTTATAATGCTGAACTTGATTTTAATCTTAACTTTTAGGTTAACATAGCTATCGCTTAAGTGGATATTCATATCTGCTTGTTCATCATGCAATTTCATTTGCTTTTTAACCCAGTTATAAGATTGTGTGCTGCTATTCAGGAGGTTAATACTGCTTGTAAGGGAAGCTACTGGAATCCAGAAAATGAAATCTGTGAAACCAAGCTAGAAAAAGTTGATAAGGTTATAATAATTTTTTTATTCTCAATCAATTATTTTTTCCTAATGATACATAGAGCTTTTCATCCTTCATATCCAGGCACTTGAGGACCTCAACATTTATGATATCCTTGAACCATGCTACCATAGGCCTGAAATCAGGAAAGTTACCCTTCGTCATAACAAGTTGCCATCGAGTTTCAGAAGATTGGGGGAGACCAATCGACCACTGCCTGTTCGAAAAAGAATTTTTGGTCGTTCTTGGCCTCTGAGAGCTCCAGTAAGAGAAGGACATGTCCCGACATGGCCAGAACTTGGTAGTTCAGTTCCTTGTATGGTAAGTACTATGGCATCTGTGAATTTGATGAATTTGTCATTTGGCTGCTAAATAATCTTGAGGTTTAGGTTATGAGCCTGTTATTCAGATCTGTCCAATAATTGACATGGATTTTTTCCCCAAATCTGACCCAATTCCAAAGTCCGATCCTTTTCATAATTCTTCAACAGAATATAAACACAAATACGATTTATCTATATAGTCTACGTTATTTTTAAAATTTATTAGATTGGTTGTATATTTCTAGTTATTTAGACACTATTTTTGTTCATAATGTTATTGTTTTTTGACCTTTTCTCTTTGTCCCTTGTTTTTCAAAGTATTTGGTTGAATGAGTTCCCATACCTTCTTGCTCTATATATTGGTCTACCTGTTGTTGCGCGGTTGGTACTGGCACAACCTTTCATTTGGTTTCTGACTATTAATAGTCCAATTATATTCACTGATTTACTCTTATATGTGTAAATGTCTTAGAACATGCTTGACTGTGTATTATAACTTTTGTACCCAACCCATCATGATGGCTGGGCATAAATCATCATTATCTTCTCAGTTGTGGGCCATTATTCAATACAAATATTGTTGCATAGCCATGTCTGTATAATTATCCTATGTTGTAAATTCATTGATTAGGAATTATACTCAAAATTAGCAAAATTTTGATACCCCAGATGAAAGATGATGCTGAAAGTACTGGCTTTGGAGAGATCAACATCTACACTTATCTTTAGATCATATTGGTTATCTTGCATCATTTGCGATTCCTAATCTTGACTATTTTGTAGGATGATGAAGTTGCAACTTCATGGCTGAACAATGAAGCAGTGAGATCTGCAATGCATGCTCAACCGGTATATGATCCAAAGTATAAATAAGAAGTTATAAGGCAATTAATTACTTAAGTACTAAATTGTTTGTCTTCTATTCTTTTGCCTCTCATATGAAACAATTCAGGTAAGTGTAGTGGGTCCATGGGAGTTGTGTACAGGTAATATTTACTTCCAGCATGATGCTGGAAGTATGATCAAGTATCACAAGAACCTTACATATGGTGGTTACCGTGCACTCATATTCAGGTAACCTATCCTTGCAGAAATCTGTGGTATTCTTTTGATATGTTTCAATTAGAACTACAAAGGCAACTTATATTGTTCTGGTGGTGGCAGAGCCGCAGAAGCAGTGATATTTTTTCTCATTCAGACTATGTTTAAGTTTCCACAAAGTTGAAATAGTTTCTAGTTTGATTATGCATTGCATTCAATTGTTTTTGTTTATTTATGTCATCTTGGTGAGATCATGATAAGAAGATTTCAATAACAATCTACTTTGCAACTTCAGAAGTGTCTGGTTCATGCATCTTGTACTTAAATTTGGTATGCACTTCATCCCTCCACTTCTAGGGAAGCCTTCTCACTGCAAATGTTTTTCTCTAGATGGCAATATGGTCTAAACGTAATCCCCACGCCTCAACTTCCATGATCAGTAGTGACACCTTTGATATTACCAGTTAATTTTAAATCTATTGCTGTTATGCTTTTTTTTTCTGATAGAAAGCCACATGCAAACCCCACTAACTCTCTGGCTACTGGGGTCTGGGGCACCAATATTCAGCCAATAACCTGCATGTGAGATGTCTTGTCCATGGCTCCAAAGTCATGTCTTGTGCATGACTCCAAAGTCGTGGCCTTTTGGTAGAAATCATGTACTACGTGTCATTTCTTTGTATCATTGCTGAATTATTTGCTTAGGTTGAGCTTCTTAATTTCTTTTTTTCTTTCTCAAACTTTGTTATTTCTTTATATAATTATTTTTTTAAAATTATTATCATTTGATTTCTCAGTAAAATAGGTGTTAACTCTTGATCTTGCCTCAATCATACCAGTGAAAGCTTGAACAATATAGATCCTGGCTCAAACTTTGATTTACTTTAAAACCAGCTTCTGTTAAATTTTTTCATTATTTTGGTCTAAAAGTCGTGTTAACCAAAAGAACAATAAGTTTGGCTAATTGTGTGATGCTGGCCTTTGATGGCTGACTTACTGCATGCTGTTGGCGATACCGGCAGATAATTTTTTCCTAACTTTTATTTGGTTTTTCAAGCTTCTTTCTCATAGACCCCTTTGTCAAATTTTACAATTTCCCACCAAAATTGTAACTTTTTACAAGGATTCACCCATATTTCATTACATGTGCTTTTCAGTCTTGATGATTGCCAGTCTTTAGAGATATCATGCCCAGTACATCTGTGAGCAATGCATGTACCAAAATAATAGATGGTATTGGCTTGGGATTTCTTGGCAATGCTTACAGACCAATTATACATGTGCTTAGCACTCACATGTTTAGTTCAGGATTCCTCTTACCCAATCCAATGAAACTTGGGCTTATAGTAAATCAATACTATATTGATCAGGGAACATCTAGGATAGCCAACTTAAGTATGATCATCTTGTCTAGTCCTGGCTACCTAACCCCAACCAACTAGGCTAAAGATTGATCAGCTCAGATCTGCTAAACCTGAGTCTGATAAGACCTGGAAATTATCACTTGCTAATATCCCTGAACCAAAGGGCCTTTACTATCTTTTAAGTTTTTCATTAAAACTTCCTACTTGATTTAAATTATCTGCAGAAAGCCATAATGTTATGGTCCTCCTATACCTTCCCAAAAATGTTTGCTAGATCATTGCTTCTTTTGATGAATATTTACCTTTTCTTTTACTTCAGTTGTTGGTTCAACATTTCAAATAAATTGTTTCGCCTTCAAATTTAAAAATGATGGCCATTTTCTAGGTTAAAATTTCCAACTGTTTGGATTGGCCTTTGGTGAGATGATGCAATTTTGTTCCTCTGTGGCAGTGGCGACCATGATATGTGTGTACCTTACACTGGTAGCCAAGCATGGACTCGGTCACTGGGATATCAAGTCCTAGATGAGTGGAGACCTTGGTATTTCGACAAACAAGTTGCTGGGTATGTGTTTTAACCTCTTGTCAGTCACTCTCTTACATGCTTAGACACATTAAAATATATGCTTATGGAAAAATTCTTGGTGCATCAGAGTTGATTAGCTTTCAATTCATGTATCATGATTTATATTGTAAATGACATGGAAATATTTTCCATAGCAAGTTTGAGGGTACAACATTCTCTTTGTCTTCTATAACAAGATCCATCTTGCGACTCCCAAATATATACCACCATAAATGAACCTAGGGAAAGAAATATCCATTGCATATTTAATTGATTGTAAATTGTTACACTCATTCCTTTCGTTGTTTTTACCCACAGATACACCCAAGGCTACGAGCATAATCTTACCTTTCTTACCATAAAGGTAGGCATGTCAACTTGTTTTATATCCTCAAGTAAACTGTCATTAGAATGATACTGCTGTCAACTAAGATCTGTTTCTTCAGTCATTTGTAATATGCTGGCAATCATAAGTTCCTCTAAATGTGATGATCGGGAATTGCTCCTTACAGTATAGATATTCATTGTCTTTTGATCAGCATAATTTTCTTGCAGTATCTTTCGCTAATACATTTTATGTGATCTTGTTGCAGGGTTCTGGTCATACTGTTCCCGAATACAAGCCGAGAGAGGCATTGGCCTTCTACGCACGTTGGTTGGCGGGCGGAAGTATTTGAAACAGAAAAATGTTCAAATTCCATTGCGTTCCTTCATGGAATCATGTGTTTGGTTAAATGTGACCCACAAAATTTGGCAACATGTAGAAATTGTTGCAGCTAATTTCGATATGTTTGAATTATAGTTAATCTCTTACAATCCTGCAATGTCAAACTCCAAGGAGACAATTATCTTATGTCTGAATGCACAAACTTTTGTACTACATTCCTTCCAGCCATAATTTCTTTGCAGAATGATGCTGATGCTATAATCTTCATGGAGCTTATTCATAACAGTGGTATAACATGAGTTTCCATGCCAAAGCTCTGGGAAATGGAACTTAATTTAGTAGGGTTATGCAACATCTAAATTCATGATACTAAGTTTCAAAGGAGAAGTGTATTCCTTTGATGAAGAACTTCCCTTTTTCAATACTTTGATATGTTTTTGAGACATCAATAAGATCCAATGTATAAGCCCTCCCTCGGTGTGGGATTTGGTGACAGTACTGTCTATTCACTCTCTCCCTGCCACTCTGCTCACTCTCAGCAGGCACTCTCCAGCTACAAGGATGAGTTGTCCCACATCAGGCTATATCTCTTTTGCAACTTTCTGGATCAACATCTGCCATCTACGAACGACTTGACACAATTTGTGATCCAGACAAAAAAGGGAGAACTGAAGGGTATATTTACACGTCACTCGATCCACTTGCCAGTTGATCAATCACATTTATCCATGCTGGCAACCTTATCCAAAACTGTAGTCTTCTTGGTACAAGATCTGTTTGGACCATCTTGCTGGATCTTATCCTCAATACTTACTAAAAGATTCTTCCTTACTGTCCTCGTCATATCCTTTCTGAACCTGCATGGACATGAAGTGGAATGATCCCCATGTGCTTGTGGGAAGGCAAAACAATAGCTTTCACAATTCATATAAAGAACAAGAGATATAATAAATAAATAAATAAAATAAATAACATAGTACAGTTTACAGAATACAGAACAATGATCAGAGTAAAACAATGATCAAGTAAAGCATTGATTCCTCAAATTAATTAAGGACATGACAATTATAACAAACCACATAAACAAGTTGGAATTGTACAAAAACAAATGCAATCCTACACACTGACATTTGACATTTGGAGCTCACGGAGAGATCACCTAGACATTTTGAATACAGTCAGGCTGCTCTTCTCGTGAAAAAAAGGAGTTCCAGCTGCAGATTTCTTTAATTAGTCCACGAGACCACTTAAGCCACTGCCAAGCTAGTTGCTAACTTTTGGTGGTCGTTGTCAGCTTCTAAGCAGCAGTAATTTTGGCAGTATAGATAAGGTATGCATGTAGGACACCTCTGTAGAGCACAAACAGTCGCCAACCTTTGTTTGGGTGCCATCGTCACAGGAGGGTTGTTGATACGATTGAGATCTAGTTGTCTTTTATTTTAGCCTCCTTATCCTGCTGAATCTCAGTGCAAGCTCCGAGTGTGCTAGATTGGTCCAAAGAAGTTGACCCTGCAAGTTCCATGCCATCCAGTGGCCCATCGCCTTCATTTGTCCGTTCAATGGAGGAACCATTAGATGATTCTACATCAAGGAAGAGGCAGACCACAGCACAGTCATCTATCTTTGACGTAGGATACTTGATCCTCCAGGCTCTGACTGCTGTTTCAACAAGATATCGAGCTGCAGAGGACCTTGTAGGAGCAGAATCAACAATCTCTACCACCTCTTGATTGGATAATACATCCCAGACCTGATGAAATCAGCTATAAACATGTAAGGTTAATTCTTCAAAAACATTATGGCATCTTAGTCATGTTAATTTGATAATCATACAGAAAGCATTTAACACTAAGTTCAGGAATTTTGCTGGATACATGGAAATAGGATCATGAGAAATCATAATCCATCTCACCCCATCGGTGGCCAAGACAATAAACTCATCTTTTTCAGTGATGCGTCTATATGTAATCTCAGGCACAGAAATCAGGCCAAATTTTTTCAAACAAAAATCACCGAGAGCTCGTGCCATGGCTAAGCCTGGGGAATCGATATTAGGGAGCCAAACCCGAGCCACCTCCGGTTCATCCCGGAGAGCAAAGACACGGCCCCTACAACTCCTAATTCTTTCTGCTTCCCCTGTAAAAGAAAAGCACAATGTTTGCATTGAAACATCCATAGGAGAACAAATGAACAAATTAAACAAGTAGCAAACTGGTGATAAAAAAACAAATGGCAATCCCCATCCATCTAAGAAGTTGCTCCAATGAGAGGAAATACCTAAATAGAAGAAGAAAAAGAGCAAGACCAACAGCTAGGTCCATCCAAATACATATAGTTAGCAGTTATCTTATGCACCAAAATCAGCTTTTTTGAGGTTTTAAACAAAATTATGTAATATTTACAGAACAACAACGAAGTACTCTCAAACAAAGTATCTTATATCAATCTGGTGCTCAATGTAATTGTATTTCTAGAAATATGATTTCTTTTCCATATGCCAATGACAATCACATGGATGATATTTGATCAAATAGTTTTACAAGATTGTCCCATTTGAAAAAACAATCCATCATAAAAATTGTGCCACAGAAAGAATGACTTGTCACTTTCCGCCATTTATAAATGTCATAAAAATTTGTAAGGAAAAGATGAGGAATGAAGTCATCCGTTTAACCCTCACCGAAACAGAAGAGATTTCTTTCAAAATATACCCATGTAGATTTGTCAAATTATGCATTTGCCTCTCTATGCACCTACTTGCATAAATACCCTTATAAATTGAAATTATTAATACCAATATCCTTGTGATCGATAGACATTATAGCAACAGAAAGAGCCATCAATCACACCAGATGACTCTCAACTGTCATAATGTCGAGACTAGAACTTCTGAAGATATATAGAAACTTCTAGAAGGCACCTATGCTAAAATTTACTTCTGTAAGGGTAAACATGAAGAGTACTAAGTGGAAATTCAAGACATTTTGCAGCTTAGGTTTGCAGCAACTGACATTTAATTAGACTTGGTTTGGTGCATATGGACGGAATGCGAATAAGGTATTGGTTCACATAAATTGCGTTATTATGGTATCTATGCAAGATATTTTTGGAGGAGCAATTATGTAATTTGTCAAATTTGCAGGAGGATATATACACACACACACACATCCCATTCAGGATGTAGGTATACCGTATAACACTACTTATGAAGATATAACCATTAATCCATCACATTCTGTTCACTTTGCAAAGTATCTTATTAAAACAATGTAAATAAAAAATTGGATGAGGCTCCTTTCTAATTATCCATAAATGGGTTGAAAATGCACCTAAAATATGATAGAATTTGAGAAATCATCAATCACCGAAACAATCATTATCTAACAGTCCTCCAAGGGAATCTCACGACAGGTAGAACAAGAGAGATGATCAACAGCATTTACCTACATTTGTAATAAGTATTCATATAGTCATCCTATTATTAAAATAAATAGTTCAAATGACCATCCTCGTAGTCACAAATTATTAAATATAGTCATCTTATAGATTCAAACATCACAGAAAGTAGAAAAGACATCTCTGTTGATAGCTGTCCAAAATGGACTACATAAATACACATGCCAATATGAGGGAGTGCATTTATATAAAACATGCATAAGCATTATTTGAATTATGAAGAGTCAAAAAAACAGAGGAGGAGAGGAACATACTGGGAAGATTTGGTTTGAGGTCCACAGTCAACTGAACCGGAATCAAGGAGTTATTATGATCTCTAGTGCCCAGTACTGCTCTTGAGTCTCCAACATTTCCAATGACAAGATCTTGGCCCTAAAGATGGATGAAACAAATATTATCACAGACAAAAAAAAATCTAGCATTTGTTCAGAACTATACATAATACATTGATACTTCATCATTCATTAAAAACTAAGATGGAAGCTAATAGCTAATAGCTTATAGTTAACCTGCTTGACCACAGTGACTGCTGTGGTCCCACTATAAATGCACTCAATATCAGGATGCAATCTCAATTCTTTATCCACTACCCTAAAAGCTTTTAAGAACGAGTCTTCCAATGTTGTCAAGGTTTCTGAATCCTTGTCCGTTTCTTCAAAGCCAGTGAGAGCTCTGGATTCTTCATCGAGGAACACAGATGATGTTTCCTCTGAAATCATGCTACCAGGATTGCCGATATTGTTATCTATGACCTCATCATTTCCTGTATTTGCTTCCCAACTGGCACACAGCTTTAGAGGGAGAATATCTCTCACTTTCCTTGCCACCATGTGGCCGTTTGGACCATGACCATCAAAAACTCCACAAAAAACAGTGTCACTTCTATTGCCAAAATTCTGCATGCAAAAGATCAAATTGCCCAGAGAATATAAGATAATGCCATTGTACAAAAAGAAGATAATTCCAAACCAATGAAGAGCAGGAAGCAAATGGTCTTCGACATGTACCATATGCTAAAAAGCAATACCTAACAAATGATAAAGTAGGAAAAAAAATTATGCAGCAAATGGATTTATGTTATAAACGGTTTAGAACCAAAGTACTTGTGTTCAAAACTTGATTACATATTCTGTACAATAAATTGCGGTCATTGACATCCAAAAGAGCTACTAATCCGTTTACATCAACTGAATGCATACTACAATCATTCAGTTATCAAAAGGGAATGTTTATACAACCAATATCGATTGAACAAAAGCAAAGAACACAAGCATTCGATCATAACAAAGAAGCTATTTAATAGGCTGAATCAGTATTTTATGAGATTTATTTCCAGAATGCATCTGAAGAGCAAATTTAAGCAAAAAGGGATACCTACAAAAGCCAATAGGAGCATTACATGGCAAACGTAGAGACAAAGCATCACCTAACATGCAATCACAGCGACTCAAATGTATAAATCCAAATAACAGCGGAAGGAATCTCAACTAACCTCCCACACGATCATGGCGTCCTGATTGGTCCCCTTCTTGCCCTGCTGGGTGAACAGAGACGCGGCACTGGATGCGCCATTGAGGAACATCCTCCCGGGAATCCCATGGAGCTGCTGCTCCTCCTCCGACAAGCCACGCGGCCGCCTCCTCGGGCCCCTCCGATGCCGCCTGGCCCCTGTCGCCGGGGACGACGGTCGAGAGTCGCTGCTCCGGCCATCCGACGACAGACAGGAACCCATCGGAAGGGCCCTGATCACATCCAGTATGCACTCCAGAGCAGCCAGGCAGCGAAACAAAGCGTTTCGGATTGGCGAATCCGTGGAGACCCCACGAAAGTTACGCCCCGCTGACGCTCCTCAATCCGATCGATCCAATTTCTTCCCCCGCTCAATTTTGTCCCTTTTCTAGAATTTTTTTCTGGGAAAAATCGATCGAATACGTGAAGGCTTGAGATTGACAGACAGCAAACGAGAACATCATCGTCAACAACAACAACATACGAAAAAGACGAATGCGCCTAGATGATCACGTAAAAGAAAGGATTTTTATTCGAGAAGGATAGGGGCGGATTGCAAGACACACAACAACAATCAAAATCTAAATCTTGAACGGAACATCACAACAACAACAACAACAACAACAACACAGAAACAAGCAATAAATTCGTGCGCAGGATTCGTTCTTGGGAAAAAAAGGAGAATTTTCCTGAAAAGAAGGAAGTGAAGAAAGTTATGATATGGAAAGCAGGCGCAGAAGGAGGAGGAGGTGGAGGTGGGAAGAAGGATCTATTCTCAAAGTATCGGCTTTTAAAGGGGTTGAGGGTAGAAGGCAAAGGCAGATTCCATCCCGTTCCTTCCTGTTTACTCCTTCCTTCCTAACCTTTTCCTCTTCATCGTCTTCGTCTTCGTCTTCCGCCTTCGTCCAATTCCGTGGCTCTAACGCTTCCCCTTATTCCCGTTCTTCTCTTCCCCCTCCCCCCTCTCTCTCTCTCTCTCTCTCTCTCTCTCTTGGTTGATACTTCTTGTTATTATCCACCCTGGTTTATCTTCTTTGTCCCCGGGCGAGGCATAAAATTGTTATCCTAATTTGGGCATATGAAGTTATGGCCGCTCCTGTTCGTTTCCAATACGACCGAATCACCCCGAAAAGTTTCAGGGATGACGCCACCTCTGACGTGTGGGGTCCACAACGGAGGGATTGATACACTCCCGATACTTTCCAGGGGTGATTCGGTCTCGCCTGATAGCCCATGAATTACCGTGGTTGCCAAGGGCACGTGCCGGAGGCCCGAGTGGTTAATGGGTATGTGGAGATCCGACGGTGGTCCTATCCACTAATCGTGGATTATCCTCGACGACTCGATCTCATTTATCACCTGACTAATTTGCATTGTCGTGGATAATGATGAATACGAATACATAAGATTTCGCCTATTATAAACAGGTTGGTGTGGAAACCAACCATGCAAATTAAAACTCCGTGAACGATAAAGCATCGACAGTGTTACGCACTCCCTTAATCACTGGACTCATGAAATGTGATGATGGCGGCATGTTGATGTGAAGACGATAAAGGAAACGACTCATCACGAGATCCACTAGCTTCCTCGGCCACAAAAGATGGGACAGTGGTGCGCGCCACGATCTAGTGCACGAGGGAGGTAAGAGACGAGCCATTGGTGATTTGGCTAAATGCGGAAGGAGATTTGATTTGATTTGATTTACATGGTTAAATAGATAACCTACTATTAATTTAAGTTTACGGAGTTAAGAACAATGATCGCCGACGCCAAGCCTTCTCTCTTAGAGATAATTCAATGTTTTGGGAGGTATAATTTCAGCTCTGAGTGAAGTATTGGGCCACTCATAGTTTGGGCTGGCTCTGGATGGGCTTTAGCTAATAAAAATAGTATATATATATATATATGTGTGTGTGTGTGCGAATTTAAAAAAATAATAATCACTTCCACGTTGAAAAATTCATATAAAATATATTTTGTATAAAAATACCATATTACCCGCAACTCCATTGGCTCCATCTTACACAACTATCTTCTCCTTTCGAATCTATCACTCACAGCATGATCCTCACATAAGAAATGAGAGGGTGTAGAGGTGAAAACGATAATAGTTTTTACAATATCTCTTTTATCGTGTGAGGATTACGAAGTAAGATATAAAAGCACAACCGATAAAGTCTTTATAAAGTCTTGTAAGAGTTATAATTATAGGTAAGCATGATGAGAGTGAAGATAACGAGGAGTTCAACGTGACAAGGTTAAAACTATTATTTTAAATTTTTTAAAATATAAATACGTTCTGCGAAAATAATTTATAAATATGATTTTTTTTTAAAATTCATCTTATGTATATATCTTTATAAAACTAAAAACTTTCATATATATATATATATATTATGCTACTTGTTTTCCTGAAGCTAAGAAGGGAGAGTTCGACTCCGGTGGGAGCTCCTCCTCCTCCGCCGCTCTCTCGCTTCCAATGGCGCCTCCGAAGAAATCGAAGAAACCCAAACGCAAGGCGAAGGATCCATCGAAGCTCGGCGACAGATCCAACGCCGCTCATGTGGAGCTCAAGGCCGGGGACACAGAGTGGTGGTACACCTTCTGGCACAAGAACGGTGGCTCGCCCGGTACGTCCACGATTCCGTTTCCTGCCATTCTGCTAATTAACCAGGCCTTTCTGATCATCGGTTATTTCAATCGCTGTGCTATGATCGTCTCGAGATGCATCCTTGTGAATGCTGCAGATTAGGGTTTATGGATTGCTCCCTGTTTGCTTGCATATGGTGGCTGCTGTCGAATTGATGAATTGAAGTTTGCCCACGTAATTGCAGATCTCTGCAGTTTTAGTCTCTTGGTCTTTAGGTAGATGGCGAATGCATGATGGGACTGCTAGAGTACCTGATAAGTGGCATTTTCATATATTTTTGCGACTGCTAAGCACTTGATTTCCATGTTGAGGATCTAGTAATCATGTGATAGTTCAAACACGGCAGCTGGTGTAAGATAGTTCCAAGGAGAAAGATTAAGTTCGTGAATCATAAAGTTTCATAAATTTGTTCTAGTTTGGTTAAAGAAACAATATATACGTATATATCTTAATGTGAAAAATGAGAAGGAAGGAAGATTCTGTGTTTTAGAATTTTCCTAATTGGGGCACAACACAGATGAAGTGAGTTTAATTTCTTGACCAATTTAAAATTTACTCCATGTAAGTGTGAGAATCTTTTAGAAAAATAAGCTTAAAATTTCCACACTAAAGAATGCATTCTCAGTTATCGGTCTTCCAGTGAGGCTTTGAATTCATGGTCAATCTTTCTTGAAGTAATCTGGTTTTTGAGAGATCATGTCATTATGGTGTGCTGCCGTTTTGAGACTTCAGTGGCTAATCTATCAATAGAATCATAGATGTTATTTTATGAACCTTATTCTCATTGCTGATAATTAAAGTAAATAAAGGTAAAAGTGGGAAAGTAAGAGAAAATAGATGGGAGGAGATAAAATGGAGGGGGTGAAGCCTGTGCTCCAGCTAAAACTTACTATAGATGATCCCTAAAGCTTTTTACACTGTATCACTCTTCCACCCCAATCAGGAAACAAAATGCAGGTCTCTAGAAGAATAATTAGCTTATTGGGATATACTTTGGTACACATCATTTGTCCCTTATTATGTTCCAGCTAATAAGTTTGTAGAATATGATATATTCAGTAAAATACAACAAACATTTCATCTATTTAGCTTATGAAGTCCCAAATCCTGTTAGGATGTAGGAACACAAGCAGCAAACATACACAATTGCTGGAGCAGACAGACACTTCTAAATTTGAAAATACAGAGTCCAAGTCCAACTATAATTATACTTCAACTTTTGTTAATTAACTCATTAAAACTGAAACTAATTAACTGTATCGAACTAAATAAAAGTTTCACCCTTGGACTTGATTAGCACTTCAATCAACTCAAAGCTAGACCTATGCACACATTCATGACACATTTTTTTCTTCCTTCATCTAATCAATGACAACTCTGCCGACCTTGTGGTGTCTTCTGATTTCAAAAAGTCCCAAGTCTGAGCGATGTTAGCTTTTTTGCTGTTAATATACCTTCCAACTTATCCATCATCAGTAGCAATTTGTCTAATTTCGTACCTGCACTTTCTGTTTTTTTTTTCTCCATATGCATGTTTTTTAGATACTATAATCGGCTTATATACTTCTTGGGAATGTGAGAAGCTTTTTGATCAGATAATCCACCTTGCTATATTGTTATAACACCTGTAGGATGGGTTTCGATCTCAACCCTATGATATTCTTTATGAATAATTTAATATTGTTATAAACCTTGATTGGAAATATAAACTTTATCACGTGTCAAAGATTAAAGACAGTCAGTCTGGACTCTAATACTAATCCTTTAACCCTGTCACATGACATGCAGGGATCGCTATTCCTTCTGATGAAGACGAAGCTTTCAAGTATTTCTTTCGGGTGTCGAAGAAGACTTTTGAGTACATATGTTCACTTGTGAGACAGGATCTGGTTTCAAGGCCTCCTTCAGGTCTTATAAATATTGAAGGGAGGCTTCTAAGCGTCGAGAAGCAAGTTGCCATTGCAATGAGAAGATTAGCATCTGGTGAATCCCAAGTATCAGTTGGTGCCGCCTTTGGTGTTGGACAATCTACTGTTTCTCAAGTCACATGGAGATTTATCGAGTCCATGGAAGAGCGAGCCAGACATCATCTCAGGTGGCCTGATGCAGACAGGATAGAGCAGATCAAAACCAAATTGGAGACAGCCTTTGGATTGCCTAACTGCTGTGGAGCCATAGATGCAACCCATATTATCATGACGCTTCCTGCAGTGGAATCGTCAGATGATTGGTGCGACCAAGAGAGCAATTACAGCATGTTCCTGCAAGGAATCGTGGACCATGAACTGAGATTCCTTGACATTGTGACCGGTTGGCCTGGAAGCATGACTATTTCCCGCCTATTGAAGTGCTCAGGTTTTTTTAAACTCTGTGAGAGTGGGAGGCGGCTAAACGGTCCTATTAAAATGTCTTCAGAGAAGGCAGAGATCAGAGAATTCATCGTAGGAGATGCAACCTACCCCCTTCTTCCTTGGCTCATGACTCCATATGAAGGCAAAAACTTGTCCTCTTCAATGATCGGCTTCAATGCCAAACAAAAGGCTGCAAGGTTGCTTGCAGCGAGGGCATTGTCACAATTAAAGGGTGGCTGGAGGATCCTACACAAAGTCATGTGGAGACCAGATAAGCACAAGTTACCTAGCATTATACTCGTGTGCTGTCTGCTTCATAACATTATTATTGACACCGGCGATGAGTTAAACGCGGATGTTGCTTTGTCGAACCATCATGATGCTGGTTACAAAGAGCAAAGCTCTCAGCAGGTGGATCCCCAAGGTAAGGCTATGAGAGAGGCCCTAACCAGACATTTGCCATGTGATGACTCATCGTGTTGAGCCAAAATGTCTCAAATGATAATTTATGCACTCTTGTACCGACATCGATTTAGATGCTGTTGAATTCCATAAACGTACACCAAATATGAAACTTTTGGCCATGGATAGGCTGATTTTTGCTTGATTGATGCTTGCTGTGAGAAGATGAGTTCTGTTTCTCATTTTACTTTTCTGGTTTAATTCTTTGATTTTAGTAAACTGAGGGTTAGAGGAGAAACCGATAGTTAAAAGTTCAGCTTGATCTTAGATCAAGCTGAATTTAATTTAACATTTATCTATTCTGAATTTTGTGCTCACCCAGCGATCATACCATCGACTGCAAGAATAAAGAAAGATACAGCACTGTGGCAGATGATCATATACGAATATTACACAACGAAGAGCTCTCATAACCGCGACTTTAAGATTACGGCTTTGTGTCCAATGTTTGTCCCACCAAAAAATCTCTCTACAATCCACAGATCATTGATCTTAGAGGTACTACGTGTTGATTACGTTACTAAATGCTTATTTACGTGTAGGTCATTCCTCTTATTCGCCTATTGATTTTGTCAACTCACATGAACCTTTTTTTTCGCATTTTAATGCGTGATAGTAATTTCATCGTCTATTTTCATAATATTTTTCATCCTACAATAATAAGATTATTCCTTTGTGATCAGTGTCTCACAAAAATTTGAAGCCTCCAACGAATCAATCAATCACAACTTTGGATATGACCAGAAAGAAAAGTGGACGTCGTTGCTTTGATAATATTGGCACTCATTTACAGAGAAACAATCGAACCATACATAACACATTCCACATAAAACAGGAGCGAGAACGATCACACGCGCATCCTTTTTTTTCTTTTTTTCTATATCTGCAATCGTACACGATGCTATTATCGGTTGTTTGACGATAAGCTTGCACTTCAACACGAACCTCTCGATCGCAACGACGCCAGCGAGGAGTACATTCCGAGCTTTCTTCTGTATATAGTCTTTGCATCGTCCTCTCTTCTTCCTCTCCGTGATAACTCGGCAGTCGCGAGCGGGATCCAAGGCTGCGCCTCCACAGAACCAATGGGGGAATTGGATGAGATGAAGGTGCATGCCAAGGAGATGGTCCGCCTGCTCAAGAAGGGGATGAAGAAGGTCAAGACCTCCTGCAAGAAGGGATGGCGCAAGGCCAAGAATGCAGCGGCTACATGGAAGAAGCTCCCCTCCCCCATCAAGAAGAAATTGGTGAAGAAGGGAAAACAGTCTTTCCACGAATAGCGTGCTTCTGATCTCATCATCTTCAAGCAAATCCATGTGGCTTTCTTTCTCTTGGTCCCTCTCTCTCTGTGTCTCTCCGCTGTTGCAGCATGTATCACATGTGTTCCTGCCATATTTCTTCGTCTCATCAACAATATTTTATATGATATAATGACATTTGAGTTCCATTTCTTTATATCGTATGTCTTGAGATTAAAACCTGAGAAGGATTAAATTCCATCCGATTAAAATTAAAATGTATAATATATTTTGATTTCAATATCAAAATATTTATCGTAAACGTATTATGAGATTCAATCATCGTAATATAAATTATATTATATTTTTCATTGGATTTAACATGATCTTAGTATGTTCTATTATTTTGATCAATTATTTGAGTCTGTATATTTTATATATTTAAAAATATTAATCTATATTTGACTTTCAACATAAATATTCAAATAATCAAAAAAGTAATATGTAAATATTTTTTAAATTTTACAGGAATATATATGTAAAATAGCTAACTTTGGAGGGATATACAAGTAAGTTCAGCTGAAACATATGTAAGCATGTGACCTGGGCTTGAGCACGTGACAAGAGAAGGATCCAATGTAGCCCATAATATCCTCAATTCACATTCACTGCAACGCCAGCTGTCACAATAAACCCCGCAGCCACGCCCCCCAAATTCTGCACAGCGGCGACTTCCCTGTGTTCCCGGATGTCCAGCAGGATCCCGTCCATTGCCAATCCGAACTTTCAAATCACAATGCTCATCGGACCCGTCAATTTGTCTAAACGTGAGGGAATCCCTCCGTCGCTGCGTGGGACCCACATGATGCGGTGGACCCATCTAACATGTTCGCTGGAGAGGATCCGACATCCAACTCCCCAGATGCAGATTGAGATCCCGTCCATTGCCAATCGGAAATTCCAAGGCACAGTGCCAATTGAAACCGTCAAATTGTCAGCTCGTAAGAATATCCATCCGTCGATATGTCGTGCCCATTGGATACGGTGGACTCTTTTAAAAGGTTCGCTGGAGAGGATCCATTCTCAAGCCGGAACGCCGCACCAGCCCGGACCAGTCAGGACAAGCAGGTATTTAAATCCTGACCGAACCCTAAAATTAAATACCCGCTTGATCTCCTCTTTTCTCTCCTTCTTCTTCGGCGTTGAGCTCTTCGGCATTGTTGTCTCCACTGTCGCCAACCTAAAACCCTCGGGGAACCGATCCAGAACCCTAGCTGGGGGTCAGCGATTGGTTCCCTCTTGCCGCTGGCTGATAAAGATTCCGGCGTCCCGCCGCCATGGATCTCACCAGCCTCGCCGTTGTCCTCCGTTCCGCGCTCAGCCACATCCCCGAGGAGCGGAAGGCCGCGGAGGAGAGCCTCAACCAGGTGTGTTCCACGCCCTTCTGTCTTTAACCGGTTGGCCTTTTGAGTTATTGTTGTTTTCCGACGTTATCGGTGGGCCAGAGTACCGTGTGATCCACGGCGATTGCGCTTTCTTGTGTTGGCTTAGTGATGAGGTTCTTACCAGCCTGATCGCTTCTATCCTTTCGTTGATCTAATGGGGTGTTGAAGTATATAGTTCTTGATTGGTTATTGATAATCACATTGTCTCGTGTTGCTTTTCCCGTTGTTAAGGTATTGTAGTGCGCTGCGTTCCATAAACTGTGTGGGTACTTCGCAGCCGTACTTGCCATTTGGAGTATCATATAGACTCATCCGTCCTTCAGTTCTGACCCGAGCTCCATGATGTTAACAAATGAATGTGTATATTATCAGGGGATCATGCCTTTGCATTTTCTTTATTTTCATCCATTGCAAACATTTGATGCTATCTCACAATCCATCAATGGTCCTTGTATTCACATATGCAAAGGTGGAAACACAGAATTATGCATACTACAAGAGGTAGCCTCACACAAGACAGTGATTCTGGTTGTGGTTGTTCTTATATCTTTTTTGTTTGCTATACTAAATTCAGCTTTTCTTTTCAACAGTTACAATATATGGAGCAACATTTGGTGAGGTTATTGCTGATCATAATAGATGGTGGTTGTGATATGGCTGTACGACAAGTGGCCAGCATTCATTTCAAAAACTTTGTAGCTAAAAACTGGTCACCTCATGAACACGGTATGGATGAGGATTTCCATGTTAGAACTTGTAAAACTTGACTTTGGTGTAATATCTTGATATTATTGATAATTCCAGGGGAGCCTCAGAAAATATTAGAAAGTGACAAGAGAGTTGTCCGTGATAATATCCTTGGATTTATTGCTCAGATTCCTCCTTTGTTGAGGTATATCATTTAGTGATTTTTGTAAATTTAAATATTTTCCAAAATGTCAATTTGTACTTACCCATGACAGTTTTCTGGTGTAAAATTGAGAATATCTCTATATGTAACTTTTTGAGGATAATTTTAATGGAAATATTTCATGGACACCCTCAAACAAACATATGCACATTTGCTGATGAATTACGGATCTAATGAAAATTTGAACTTAGTAGGCAGGTGCATAATTCGGTAGGCTTAAAGGTGGTAGCATACAACTTTGCGTCCTACATACATGCAATTTCTCTCTTTTATTTTATATTTAATGTACTATCTATGCGTATTTCATGCATAAAGTCTAGTACTCAGCTCATTTTCTGTTCTGAATGAATGTTTTAATATCCCGCAGACACTCAGCTGCTTTCTTAGGCATTATCATCAATTTATTACGTTTTAGTTGGCATGTAGTTCGTGCTTGGTAATGTATGTATTGCTTTTAACCTTTAATGCTCGCTTCTTGAATCTTCCCATGCTTGTAGTTTTATTATATTTCTTTCCATTTTCTGGACTATATGTAATTGTTCGATTTGATTTAACTTTGTCATGGGCAATCTAATAAACATCTTTATAATTGCTGGGGATTGCCTGCTGTGATGTTGTCGCTTGTTTCTTTAGTCTTCCTAGCTTTTTTCAAGAGCTATGGAGGAGAGTTGCATGGTACATCTACATATCACTGTGAAATTCCATTTTGATGCTTTCAACATCTATGTCTCTATCTTGTATACTTCTATTTTCTATTAACATTTTGATTTCTTTCCAGTGTTTATTAGCATGTAAACATATATGATTTGTCTCTGATGTATTGAAAATTTGTTCTAATATTTAGATTTTCATCACAGAGCACAACTTGGAGAATGCTTAAAAACTATCATCCAAGATGATTACCCAGAACAGTGGCCAAGTCTTCTTCACTGGATAAAGTGCAATTTACAATTGCAAGATCAGCAAATATTTGCAGCTTTATATGTATTGAGGGTTTTGTCTAGGAAATATGAGTAAGTATAGCTGCTGACTGAAAAATGTTTCTTCATTTGCCTTTCCACTTCATACTTTTTCTTATTGATTAATTCATTGCGATTTAATAAAAAAAATCAACCTTGTGGTTTTGATGATGCAAATTTAATTTTGATTGATGTTTGGTGAGTCCTGAAATCGAGGTAAGAGTTTCAGTATTGGAGAGGAAAGATTTCTGTTTCGTTGAAACTCTCTCCTTGTGATAGTTGGCCTGGACTACCACTGTATGATGCCATGATTCCATCAAGATTGACACAGTTTAAGTAGCAGCAAATTGAGAAGAAAGATATTACAGTCAGCATCATAGATTAGATTTTATACTTCGCAAGTGGCCTAACTGCATCTGGAATAGCAAATTCCCAGTAGGGGTGTCAAATATATGTTGGGCCACCCAGTTTACTTTTTTAATTATCACATTTATGTTGCAACAATTTTGAAAAAGAAAGATGGTATCATCAGCTTCCTACTTTAAAATTGATAGCTTATTTAGAATTAGATGTCAGTCCACTCTGACAAGAAGGTATTGTAGCTTGCTTTGTTATGGAGTATGTGCAAAATTTTAAAATGAAACAAGAGAGCTAGGCAGCAGGCACTTGGCCTGTTGTTTACTATCTTGATATTTTTCTAATCTTCTATCTCATTCTCCCATTCCTCTGTTTTCTGCATTTAAAGCAGATTAACAGCAGAATTGCATGTCTGATATTATTTGTTATTTGGTGTTTAAGTAGTAGCTTAAGAAATTCAATGTTGTTGCTGAAATTGAAGATGTAAGGCTACTATTATAACAAAAGGTGACACATTATGGTTGGTGTTTAAATGTAGAGATTCTCTGGACCGCACCCAATATGAGATTTCAATTCTTTGCCTGATATTTACTGATGTGTGTACAAATTTGTCAACTCCAAACAAGTGTTTAAGAGCATAATGTCTTTGGAACATTTATACATTTCTATATGTTACTGAAAACATAATTAAATAATTTAAAATTATAGTGGATGACTCAATTGCAACAGTTTATTGTCAAAGAATGCTACTTTACAAGAGATTCTATTTTTGGATGACACATGACTTGACTGGCCTTTTCTTTTTGTTCTAAGGTTCAAGTCTGACGATGAGCGGACACCACTTCATCTCATCGTTGAGGATACATTTCCTCTGCTGTTGAACATATTCAATAAACTTATTCAGATTATGAACCCCTCAATTGAAGTAGCTGTCCTTATCAAGCTCATATGCAAAATATTCTGGTCATCTATATATGTGAGTTTGTCAAACAAATTTAGTTTCTCTTCAGAGAACATTGTTTAATTTTTTTGCTTTAAATGCTTTTCAGTTAGAGATTCCAGAAAAGCTACTTGATCCCAATGTATTCACTGCATGGATGGTTCTATACTTGAATTTATTGGAGAGACCTGTTCCTTTGGAAGGTCAGCCATGTGATCCTGATCTAAGGAAATCTTGGGGATGGTGGAAAGTTAAGAAGTGGACTGTTCACATATTAAATCGTTTATATACTAGGTGAGAATTTTAGTTGCTGAAATGCGAAGCATGATCTTTCAATCATCTTCAGCTTATTTACTTGTGAAAAATTGCTAAAAGGTTTGGAGATCTGAAGCTTCGGAAGGCAGAGAGCAAAGCATTTGCTCAAATGTTTCAGAAGAGTTATGCTGGTAAAATTTTGGTATGCCACTTACAGTTGCTTGGTGTTCTTCGTACAGGCGGTTATCTGCCTGATAGGATTATCAACCTTATACTTCAATATCTCAGCAGCAGGTTTGTCTTGCTTTGCTCTCCCTAGTTGCTTGTTTTGGTTAATTTCAGGGGGTTAACTGGTTGAATTGCCTTATCTTGTAAATTATTTCTCTGTTATAATCTTTTTGAAGCTGTGCCATCTGCTAAATACAATTTCCACTATCTATGCCTCCTTGAATCTGGTACTCAATCTTATATATTGAGGTCAAAGACCTTGTTCTGCAATTTCTGTGACTTTTGAGGAAGAGATCTTTGTAAAACAAGGAATATTTTCTTGAATTTTTTAAAATGAAAAATAACTGTTGGGGCAGTCTACGGGTGGCATCTAATTAGAAAGATGAGAAGAATTCCGGTTCTTGGCTCGATTTGAATGCATTATTCTCATTGAAGCACGCTTGATTTGCCAAATAGGTGACTTATAAAATTTTTATCTATAGTGTGGAGAAATCTTATATAGATTCTTTGTTTTTGGCTTTCCTGATTGGAATATCTCAGTGACATTTCTTATTCTGAATATATTATTTTCTATATCTGTTACCTTTTCTTCTTCTTTGTTGTTGTACATTCCAGGACAGAGTATTAAGTAAAATTATATATGTAATAATAATATAAATCATGTAATGAATGCCTTTGTTTCTTGGTTGGCTCTATGTTATGATGACTGCAGATTGCTATTTGTCAAACCCTTTTTTGTTGACTTCATGGTTGGGCAATTTTATAGTGAACTCTAGGTTTTCTTGGGGAATCATATTTCTCTTTGGTAATGGAAATCTAGTTCTTTTGGTTTCTTATCTTACAACACATACTTTATCTGGGATGCAAATTTGCTTTAGTTCTGTTGGATGATACATTCACATTGCTTATTTTTGTTGTTGTTACTTTAATGCTATTTCCAGCATGTTGTTGTCCTCTTAGTTTTGTGGTTGCAGATAGTTTTCTTAAATATTATGAACTAGCTCAATTGCATTAATGCTCTGCAGTGTTTCAAAGAACAGTATGTATCAGCTGCTGCAACCACAGCTTGACATTTTTCTTTTTGAGATCATCTTTCCTCTGATGTGCTTCAATGACAATGATCAGAAGTTATGGACTGAAGATCCACATGAGTATGTCAGAAAGGGTTATGGTGAGCTTAGACTCTGTTCTGTACTTAATATGGCATTCTGTGAGATATAGATTCTGAATAGTATCTTTGAATTTAATATAGACTAGTATCATGTAGTTTTCTTTATTCCAGATATTATTGAAGATCTATACAGTCCTCGAACAGCAGCCATGGATTTTGTGAGTGAATTAGTGAGAAAACATGGAAAAGGGAACCTACAGAAACTTATTCATTTCATTGTGGAGATTTTTAGGAGGTTGCTTAACTTGTTGGTCCTTTATATCCTCTTGTACTTGTTCTCTTCATGGTTCTTTACATATTTTATATGATTACCTGTACCAGATATGATGAGGCACCTATTGAACTTAAACCATATCGTCAGAAAGATGGTGCTCTTCTAGCTATTGGAACATTATGTGATAAACTGAAGCAATCCGAGCCTTACAAATCAGAGCTAGAGCGGATGTTAGTTCAACATGTTCTTCCTGAGTTCTCAAGTCCTGTTGGTCACCTTCGAGCAAAGGTTACACCTCTTTTCTTATTTACTTAATCTCTGTGCTTGGTGTTGGGTCATGTTTCCCTCTTTTGTTTCTGAACATCCAAGCACTACTATTGTTCCTCCCAGAGTCAAAAATTAATTTTACATACCAATCAAATTTATCAGTGGCATTGTCTGTTGCTGCTTGTTCTCATGCCATGCTAGTGATTCTTTTACGAGACTTAATACTATTGCCTAACTATTCTTTGTGCTGTGTTGGTGATTTACAAAGTACCATTTTCTTATCATGATTTTTTTGGGTAGTTTATTTTTATTTTTTAAAATTAAATCAAGATTTCCATTTAATTGTTAATATCAGAACTTTTGAATTTATGGATCTATTTGATTGAATACTAGGCAGCATGGGTTGCTGGGCAATATGCACATATCAACTTCTCTGACCAGAACAATTTTTGGAGAGCCTTTCACTGTGTTGTTTCTGGAATGCGGGATCCAGAGCTTCCTGTGCGTGTTGATTCAGTTTTTGCTTTGCGCTCATTCATTGAGGCTTGCCAAGGTATGCTTAAGCTAACCTTACCTGTAACCTAATTCAGTGGAATTTTTATTGATTTATCATCTGAAGTAACTTTGAGTTATGGTTTTGGTGTAGATCTAAATGAGATCCGACCAATTCTTCCTCAATTACTTGATGGTATGCAGAGTCATATTTCATTTAATACTGCTGTACTCTATTCCTTCCTAAGATCTTTAAATTTTTATGTGCAGAGTTCTTTAAACTTATGAATGAGGTTGAGAATGAAGACCTTGTCTTCACTCTTGAGACCATTGTGGGCAAGTTTGGTGAAGAGATGGCTCCATATGCTTTTGGCTTGTGCCAGAATCTGGTATAATAATTTCCTTATAATATTTTTGTGATATTGTAATATGATTTGTTCTGACATGAATTTTAAATGTTTGCATAGGCTGCTGCATTTTGGAAGTGCTTGAATACATCTGAAGCAGATGAAGAAGCTGATGATTCAGGTGCTTTAGCTGCTGTTGGTTGTTTGCGTGCCATAAGCACAATCCTGGAGTCCATTAGCAGTCTTCCACATCTTTTTGCTCAAATTGAGCCTATTTTACTGCCTATAATGCAGAGAATGCTGACTACGGATGGTCAAGGTAATGTTCATTTAAGGGAATATAGTTATCCATCCATATATGTTTACACAAATATACATATACAAGTGTTTATTTGTGTAATGTTCACTTGGATATATACGTAACCTAACATCTATGGTACTGCCCCATAACATGTAACATCCAAATGAAACTATGAAAGTACTGCCTGATTGGTCATTTCGAAACAATTCCATGTGCTAAATTAACACACTCATATGAGAATCTGGGGATGGGGCCATTGACTGTCGTACCATGCTGATTGGTGGTATCAGTCCATGGGTGGACTGTTATGTGCTGGTTGGTGCAAGCGCGTACCATATGTTGGTCTGTTGGTATGTTTTCGGTCTTTTATAAAAAGACTGAAAATTCACAAAAATCCCCTTTTAGGATTTTTTATTCTAATGTAATGTAATATTATTGTATTCAAATAATAATTGAGTGTATATAAGACAAATGAATAGCAATTTGTAGGTTATACGGATGAACATAGTGGATATGAGAACTTCTGCAGAATCCCAAGTTCCAATCCTTTTTTATCCGAATCAATGGCTTGATTACTACTGATGTCAGTTAAGAACATTAATTAGCTTCAAGTGTAAGAGTGAGAAAGATAGTGAGAATGAGAGTGAGGGAGTGAGAATGAGCGAAAGACGGGAGAGGGAGTAGGGTTTAATGTCCCAAAAGAGGGCTTAACAGTCAATTTGACTGTTGGGGTCAAACTTGACCAGATTTGGGTTAAAGTCAAGTATTTTTGTTGATTTGGAGTAATCCGGTCGATTTCTTTGTGATGGAAAGAAAATCACATATTTACACTATTCCCATTCATTTTTTTGTTAAAGGTCCTATTGAACCTGCTAGTTAGAAAACAAAGCTCAAGTTAGATAAAATGTATATCCATTTGTGACCTTGCTACTTTTTAGTGAAAGTGTAGCCAGGAAAGGTAAAGAAGAAGGCACCAGAAGTCTCTTAGTTGTATTAGACCTTAAGGCAACATTTTCCTGCTCTGTATCAATGCCCTTACATATGTTTTCACATTTGCTATTCTTGAGCTATGTTAATGTTGATGGGAATTATGAAAATTTTACTAGCCCTTGGCACCCTGTGGAAAGCCCACTGCAAAGTACTCGTGGTAAAGATAGTGAGAATGAGATGTGAGTGAGAATGAGCGAAAGACGGGAGAGGGAGTAGGGTTTAATGTCCCAAAAGAGGGCTTAACAGTCAATTTGACTGTTGGGGTCAAACTTGACCAGATTTGGGTTAAAGTCAAGTATTTTTGTTGATTTGGAGTAATCCGGTCGATTTCTTTGTGATGGAAAGAAAATCACATATTTACACTATTCCCATTCATTTTTTTGTTAAAGGTCCTATTGAACCTGCTAGTTAGAAAACAAAGCTCAAGTTAGATAAAATGTATATCCATTTGTGACCTTGCTACTTTTTAGTGAAAGTGTAGCCAGGAAAGGTAAAGAAGAAGGCACCAGAAGTCTCTTAGTTGTATTAGACCTTAAGGCAACATTTTCCTGCTCTGTATCAATGCCCTTACATATGTTTTCACATTTGCTATTCTTGAGCTATGTTAATGTTGATGGGAATTATGAAATAACTAGCCCTTGGCACCCTGTGGAAAGCCCACTGCAAAGTACTCGTGGTGAAATGATTTACTCGTTGATTGTATATAAGATGTTTGATTTTGAAACTTATCAATATCTGAAGTTGGTGGAGTAAATTATTTGCTTTGTTATAAATTGATCTTTTTGCAAAGATTAAAATACTCTTCAAAATGGTTGAAATTTTTTCGGATTTATGCATTGTTCAACTTGTAATTGAATTTGATTTATCAGCATCTGCTAACTTATAACTTTTTGGCAATCGATGTGATATCCATGGACCATGATATGTTGGATTACCTAGCCTCCCAGTTGCCTTGTTAGTGAAATCACAAACTGCTATGGCTGGAAGGAGAATTGAACATGAACTTTCCATTTTATAAAGTGTACAAGGATGGTCAACAGAGGCTTTGCTTGGTACAATGATGAATGGAGAATGTTGGTATGAAGTGACTGATGGAAGTGTTATGTCATCTTGTGGTAGAATAAAACGAATTAGATGAGATAGGAGTAGGAAGAGAGGTATGAGAATGGAGAGGAGAGAGGGAGAGTGTAAGGAGAGAGACAGGGTCTTGGGTACCCATCTTCTTTCTTGGAGCTAGCTGCTAAATCTGGTCAATTTGATACATAGTTGTGTGGAAAATATTCATGGGGCAATCTTACCATGACATCAAAGCCTAACCTCTAAAAGGGGCAATCCACTGCATAAGGTTCTTACTAATGTGTCTGGAGAGGGTTGGTCAATGCAGCTGGAGGGTCAATGTGCTTATTTTCCTAGGAAAATTCATGATTTTTTTAAATTTCACCAAACTTGTGATTTCCCTTTCATTAGTGATGGCCTTAACTTGAATCAAACTCCTTGTATTAATTTAAGACCATGATATCTGCAAGGTGAGTTCTAAATGCAGGTTTGGCTTTACTGCAGAATTGTTCATTGTATCTGACATTGTCGAACCTACAGACCCAGTGCTGTCTTCTTGGCTGAGAACAGAAAATTGTGTGGAATTTCATTCTTTCTATGATCATTAAGACTGCTTGCTATTATAATCCATAAAGAGTATTCCTTGCTATTCTCTATAATTTGTTGGTCCTTAATTCTGTTGTATAAGTGTAAATCTTGTCGTCTACATCATATGGAAAGTTTTAATGGTATGTGGCTCTGATTAGATTGCTTATTTTACTAGTTTGTGGCACTGCTAACTTTGGTTATTTCACCATGTACTATGCAACTTTGTGGCAAGTGGAGAACATATCTGTGAACTTTGCTAGGTCCCTGTGATGCAGTGTTATTTCCTGATAATCTTCATGTTTAACAGATGTTTTTGACGAAGTTCTGGAACTTGTTTCTTATATGACAATTTTCTCCCCAACAATCTCATTGGACATGTGGAGTCTTTGGCCTTTAATGGTAGAAGCACTTGGAGACTGGGCTATAGATTTCTTTGAGAGTAAGTCAACATGCTAATCTTCTAGGGGTTTTTTCTTCTGGAGCTTGTTATTTATATTCTATAAATTAATCTTATTATTCATTTTTTCTTGCAATTAGTGGCTTACTCTATGTATCAATCATTAATACAAATTGTATGCTTTATTTTATTTGTTCCCTTTGCAACTTAATCTGCATGTTCTGTATTGTAATCCAAGATCTACATTATCAGTTTAAAATGGACTTCCAAGATATAGATGTGGACTACTTTATTTTATTTGTAATCAGGTTTTTCTCTAAAAATTTGTTATGGTATGGAAAGCAAATTTTTTATGAAGTCAGGTGGTTGAGTAAGAGGATGAGGGCAAAGGTAACGAGAGATTGATGATATATCTCTACCCAACTTCAAAAAGGCCCCGACACTGAAAGGAGTGCTATCTTCCTACTTTTAAAAGACAAACAGAAATTTTCAATGTCAAGATGACCTTCGTTCAAATATTAAAATCAATCCAATTTAATTATATATTTTTAGCTCTTTTTATATTCACTGCTTTTATTAGTTATTATAATTAACTGTTTATGTTATAACTAACTACATTAGCTATAATCAATTTTATATATCATTATTTATACATATATCTTTATCTTCAAGTGAAAAATATCCTTAAAATTTATACAGTATGCTGAAATAAATATTCTGCAATTTATACATTAAGTGAATTATTATTTAATAATTAGTTATGCTATCTACAATAAGTGGCAAATACCTTTACAATTTATTTTTTATATTTAAAAATTTTGAGTATAATTTTTTACCTTCATATTTAAATAGATAGACCTTTATATTTTAAATTTTGAATAAAATATATTCTATTTCACATGTAATGTAATTGTTTAATAAATGTTCTATGTAAATGTTTTGTTTTAGTTATTACTATAATCATGGCAGCACAATTACTTGATGTTACTTTTTAAATAACATTATATATGTACACACTATCTTTAAAAATAATGTGTTTAATAATTGATTAGTAATTTATTATCATGTTTAATAAAACATGTGGTAAAATTTAGTTATGGTTAATTAAAATAAAATATTAATTAAATTTACATTAGTCAACTAAGTAATAAAATTTTGAGCCAGTACCAAAATGGTTGACAGTTGAAATGGCATGGTTTGGTATCATATGGCTGTGGGGAGAAGGTGGCGATGTGGTGCAGTGGTGCAGAGCAGTAGGAGAAGAGGAAGATAATAAGACAAGGCAAAAAATAAAAAAGAAGGGGGTAGGGTGTAGACTGCTTGGTACAGCTGGGTACTGATCAACCCGGTTTTGGATGACCTGGCAAAAGTTTCCAGTTCATGTGCTGATCAGCCATCAGACTTGTAGAAACTAGATCATACCATTTGGTATGTTTGAGGTATGAATCCACAAAATCAACTAAGGAATACTAACTTGTAATAAAATATTAAGAACTATAATTTTAGATGAATGGAGGAGTTCTCCTTAAGTTCCTAACTTAAAAGTAAGGATTTGTATAAATTGTAAAGGTAAATGTCTTGTGTCAAGAAAGATTAAAGGTAAATGACTTCTAAAGTGCTATAAATTATAAAATAATGAACAAAGGAGTTATGATGCGTAATTTTAAAGTAAATCACCATTCTTGTGTTTATCTACTGTACTCATCCAACTTGTTCAGATGTTCTTATTCCTGTTCATGATAAAAAATGAACTCTTGCATATCAAGTTAATTCTTATTGTGCTATCTTGTTTCAAATTGGCACTATCCAAATCCTCTGACTACTGGATAATCATTGTCTTCTCAAAGTTAGTGATATAAAATTTCAGCTTTATGCTGAAACAAATCTGTGAAATATTTCCTACTACTGTTCCATTGTTGACTTGTTGCTTTGTGAGAACTTTTTTTTTTTTTTTGCGAGGAAAGTCTTAGGTTATTCTTTGATACAATTCTCTTTTTACCATCTTAAGAATTATGCTAGCTAATATTTAACTTCATTGTTCATGCCTAGAGTGATTGAATAATATACTCAAGATGATCTGTATGCTTTATTGCTTTTGATGATCACAATGTTTGATATGACTATTAGAGTATTACACTACATGGAATCATCTGCACCTGTCAACAGATATGTCTCAGATCTCAATTGTATTGTTAATTTGCTCAAATTTCAATTTTCTTCAGGGCTTTACTTCATGTATTTAATCTAGTGGCAATGTTTTCTGGTAGATATGCTTGTTCCTCTGGACAATTACATATCCAGGAGTACAACTCATTTCCTTACATGCAAAGATCCAGATTACCAGCAAAGCCTGTGGAAAATACTTTCAACAGTAAGTGAAGTGGCTCTATTCAGTTTTTTATTAAGCTGACAAGCGTAGTTCCATTGTTTTTTGTCTCTTATTGGTGCAAAGCTTGTGATCTTTGATACATTTTGTACAGATCATGTCAGATAGAAAGATGGAAGACAGTGATATTGAACCTGCTCCTAAGCTGATTGAAGTAGTATTCCAAAATTGTAAAGGTCAAGTGGATCACTGGGTTGAGCCTTATTTGAGGATTACTATTGATCGACTGCATCGAACAAAGAAGCCATATATGAAATGTCTTCTGATGATAGTGGTAAGAATTCCTGTTTGATGTGTCAGCAGTGAGTACCTGACTTAATTTTATCTCTTCACTTGGTATAGAGTACATGATGTATTTTGAACAAGTGAAATGAACTGCTGGAATAAGATTTATTAGTCTTCTGTTGTGAAATTAAACAGTTCAGACAACAATGGTATACAGGCATGTTCTTATGTGAAGAATCTGGACATGACATGTGTTCATGCTGTTCAGAAAACCGACGAGAATATATAGTAACATGTTTTCTTGGGAATTTGATTGCAAATGATCTGCTTTGCAAGAATGGTTTCATAAGTTAGTGCCTTGGCCTTTTCTGTTAGATGAGTCTGATCAAAAGAAAGTCAGGCCTAACAAAGTCTGTGCTAGTCAGTTTTGGTCTCCATAATTTTTGTAGAGCTTATGATTAATTTGTTTCTAAAAGTCGGTGACATCCAAACAACCATGGCATATATTTGTTCCATGGTGATACATTTTGCTCAGATTCCACCAAAGATTTACAGTTCCCCTGGTAGGACAAGGTAAGTTGATTCTTTAGAGGAAGACCAAGAAATGCCGTAGTCAAAAGACTCAAAACAATGAGAAATGCTTGGATGACCCAACATATTGATGATATTGGCCGTTGCGAAACTTGTTGGTAGCATGCTATTCATTTGGCCCCAAATATCTGGGAACTATGGCATTTTATTACTACCATCCATCATAGTAGTTACAAGTTTCTATCTGGTTAAACCTTGTTAATAGTTATATCATGACAATGATACATATATGTCACAATAATCTTATATTGTTTTGTTCTGCCATGTTATTAAACCTTCTACGTATCCCACATTACATCTATTTGGTCATCATAAATACTGCTTGAATCGTGATTTTGATTATTTTGTATTTGTTTGATGTATAATCTATTCTTGATATACTTAGGTGTAGAATTAGGGTTATTGGGTATTGCATTTAGCAAATCTGTTCTTATACATTAACAAATTCAATCGTATCTCTTCCTGCAAATTGATTGCCATCTTTGATAGTCTAACACAAAAGACTTGTTTTTCTAACACAAAGGACTTGCAAATTGAGGGAGGTCCTTGGTAGTTGGTACAACGGTAATGTTGCTCTTTGCAATATGGGAGACCAAAGTTCGAGTTAGGGAAATAGCTTCTACGTATCTCTCTATATGTAGAGGTAAGGTAAGGCCCCCTTCCCAGATCCCGCCTTAGCGGGAGACTCGTGTATTGAATACGCCCTTTTACATTCCCTTGCTCATTTATCATATTGTATGAGTGGCTTATCTAAAAGAGAGTAAAAATACATCATCACACAAGCATTGTTGTGGCCTCCAATTTCAGATCCTAAGTGATGGATGTTCTTTAGTCTGGTTTATGGTAGGTAATCTAATCAATTGGGAAATTGATTTACCTTTCCTTAGTTATTTCTTTTCCACCTTTTGAGGACATCACCATAGTGTATCTGGGTCGTGTTGGTTTTTGATGCTCCCATAGGAA
The DNA here is from genome assembly GCA_004837865.1 of Musa balbisiana. Lineage (NCBI taxonomy): Eukaryota > Viridiplantae > Streptophyta > Magnoliopsida > Zingiberales > Musaceae > Musa > Musa balbisiana. Next base: position 4,740,105 of record CM017196.1, on the reverse strand, counting down.
GAACTCCAGTGTTCTTGCATAGAGGTTGCTGGTGAGGTCTGCAAAGAGCTATTCATAGATGGAGTATAGAATAGTGAGGGCTGCACTGGAGAGGCTGGAAGTTTGAAGAAGTGAGAATTGAGTAATAGATAGAAGACTCAAGATAGAAGGACTTTATTGTGGTTCAAATGTGATGAACCCATTTAATTTGAGACCTTTTTGAGGTCTTATACTAAATTTTGTGTAATATATCAATCTTCCTAGATAGTTTTTCCTGTCCACTTTGTTTCTTATAAATAAATTATGTTAATTCTCCTACTCATTGTATCTATCAATTATAACCCCTTCTAAAAAAAGTGTTCCTATACTCCAAGTTGTTAGTTTATTCTTCTGTTTTTGAATTAACTGTTTTATTACTTGCACTGTGTGTTGCTCCTTGTATATTGTATACCCCACGTTCTGTACCAGATTAGGTGACAATGTGACGGGTTGTTCCACGGTGACTTTCCATCCCACCCTTTGCACTTCGGGGCACACGTGGTGGAGATATCTTGTGTCATTCTGGGTGATGATCTATTCATATAATAAAATTGGTTAAGATCCATGTTTGTGAGATCTGACAAAGTTACAAGTTAAATATCAATAGCCTAACTCAACCCTCTTTAGTTCGAGTTTGGGATCAGCAGTGAATAACACATGCAGAGTTTACTTTAATCTTTAGTAATACTTCTGAAATTTGAAGAGCCATTTTGTTAATTAATCCATTTTAAATTAAAAGTTACACCTATATTCTAACATGTCTATGTTAATAGGAGAAACGAGTTTGTGCTGTTGACTCTAGTTTCTTCACATCTGAATATTGTACTTCTTCCTTGTGTTGAAATGCTTCCAGTCTCTACTTCGTCATGTACTGAGTTGTCCAAATGGACTTCATCGGGGGCCGTGGTTTTGTGATTATTTATTGAGAAATCTCACAAAGTTTCATCCTTTCTAAATACTATGTTTGTGGGTGTATATCTTTAATTAGCTTTGGTTAAAAAAACCAGTTTTCTATCTCTAAGTATTCTCCAGTGTATGCTTGCTATTCTCTTGAATAAAAGTTTCTGTTAAGGATGTATCTGCTTTCAGTGCTCTATTCTTGATGCTTTTCTTCTATTAGGGTCTAGTTATTCTTGTGCCTTTAAGTTCAAATATGTGCGTCACATATAGCATGTCTTGATACTCTAGATCATCTTCTAACTCGAAATCAAATGCTGTAACAGTTATTTCTATGATTGTATCTTATTCATCTCATCTGTTATTTGGAATTCTGAATTTGATGCCTTTCGGAGTTTTATGTATTTTCATTTTAATGCAATACCTTGGCTGTTGCAGATTGCTGATGCTCTTTACTATAATGCCTCTTTGACTCTTGGGACACTGCATAAGCTTGGAGTTGCTTCAGATATTTTCAATCTCTGGTTTCAGATGCTGCAAGACGTGAAAAAGAATGGTATGCGTGCAAACTTTAGAGGGTAAGACTTTGTTTTTTTCTCTTTCATGTTAGTTCCCATTAATGCCTTTAGCTTAATGCCCTGTGTTAATTGTAGGCTACATGATAAAAAGGTTTGCTGCTTGGGATTAACTTCACTTCTTTGCCTCCCTGTGGATCACTTTCCTGGTGAAGCTTTAGAACGTGTCTTTAAAGCAACACTTGAGCTTCTAGTTTCTTACAAGGATCAAGTTGCAGGTACATCTTTTTGCATCTTTCTGCATATGTGGCGGAGTATATTCTCCCAAATCTTTTGGACTGCCCTTCTTGGTTGCTCCTATCCACATCCTATGTTTTACTAAAAATTTATGGATTGTTTCCTGTTAATTTATTTCCTGCTATCTTCCGCCATATCATATATGTCCTAACTGTTTCCCTGGATACAAGTTTTTGTTAATCTGAGATTCTCCTGAAATTTCAACTGCTGTCTTCTGATGTAAATTATTACTAGAATACCTGTTAGCTAAATACTTTGTTTATCTTGTTACCTCATCTCATGTCGGAGATGCCTCTTGCTTAATTTTCTTTTTCTTCTAGTTTAATGTTAAAAAAAATATTTTAAACTGAGTGCCTTATTTCATTAAGCAGTAACTTCTTTTGCTTTAACAGAAGCTGAAAAGCTAAATGATGCTGCTGATGATATGGATGGTTTTGATGCTGATGAGGAAAACGAGGAAGAAGATTCTGATAAAGAAATGGGAGATGACACTGAGGATGGGGATGAAGTGGACAGTCTAGAACTTCAGAAATTGGCAACAGAGGTTAGTAGAAGAATGTAATATCTTTATCAGTAGGTATTTCGTTTTTACAGTCATCAATAATACTTCCATGGTGAAGGCTAGCACACAAGATGACTACCATTCAACCTGTCTACTAGGATTTTATTAGCACAAGTGACACTGAAGTTTACCAATAGGAGAACCGGTTGTTTTATGGTGGATAAGGGTAACCTATAGAAGTAAATGGACTTTTTTAAAGATGAAAATCTCATGATTCCTAGATTATTTGTTTTCAATTAATTTTCTTTTGTGGAACATCTCCTGTGCACCACCGTGCACATGCACAGGTGTAGAGCACTGTTGGATCTGCTCCATGATCCATGTCAGCATGGATCATGAAGCATGCCAAAGGTTATTCTTTCAGTGTGCTGTGTGCAGCTTTGGAGATGCACTCCCCCATTACCAAAAACCAGGATACGACTTTGATATTAGAAGTTGTGTTTTATTGTAAATGGCAATGAGGATTGGTTTAGGATGTAAACCCATTGCTTTTGTATAGTAATTCTGAATTCTTTTAGTTCGTCCTTGGTTTTCTTATGCGTAATTGCATCACTAAATCATCTAGTTTGCTCCCAGTAATTTTGAATTATTTTGTGGCATCAATATTTATTTAGTTCTGCTCATAAATGATGAAATCAGGCAAGAGGGTTTCAATCAAATGATGAGGATTACGAGACTGACGATGATTACAGCGATTATGATGATGACTCGCAATCACCAATCGATGAAATTGACCCTTTCATTTTCTTTGTCGAAACTGTTCATGGTAAAACAGTTTGTCCGTTTATTTCATCTTGTTATCTCCTCTCATTTCAAACATGCCTGACATGTGACCATTATGGTCAGCTTTGCAAGCTTCAGATCCTACTAGGTTTCAGAACCTGATGCTGACCTTAGACTTCCACTACCAAGCTCTTGCAAGTGGCATTGCTCAACATGCCGAACAGAGAAGGACAGATATCGAGAAAGCAAAGCTGGACAAGGCAGCCACTCAGTGAATATCATCATAGTAAAAGATTGAAATAGTTTCATGTTTCATATTATCAGCGATCTCTTAAATGGAGGAAGAATCTAAGGTAGTTCATGGAGCCATTTTCCGAGGTATCATTTGTCAGGACGATTGTAGGCTCTTGACAATTTTGCTTCTCCTTCGATGGAGAATCCGGATAACAGACGCATTTTTGTAAATGCTATGTTATCTTCAATTCTATCAGCAATTCTTTTGGTGGTGGTCTCTTGGTGTGAGGGATCGCTGCCCAATAATATCACCGATTTTGTGTTTTTTTTTTCCCTTGGAAGCACATAAGATATTTTTTACCTTCTGCCTATGAAAGAGTCCAATTATGAGGGGATTTATTGCTTGATCATTCTGTTAAAGAAGGGGGCCAGCAATAAAGGATGTATATAGAGTCGTTTATACCAAGGGATGATACTGAACTGACTCAGTTGCAAAGATCTTTGATATTAATATTTGAATTATTAGTGTTTACTGCCTTGAGAGGTTGATGTATTGTTCCCGTATTATTTGCTTTTGATGTTTTCCATAGTGGAGTGTTTGGTTTTGGCGTATTACTTTACCTCCGTTATCTCTGTTTGCGGTACATTACGAAAGAATGTGTGTTAAAATAATTACGGTAACTTATAAAATAATAATATATTATTACTGTTACTGCATCGTTATAATGTGATAAATCTCGGTTTTAGTGCGTGTATCTTATGATTTTTAAAAAATTAAAAGATAATAACTCTAATTATAGAGTTCAAATCATTTAACCCTCGATCTGATATAATTCAACCAAATAGTTTGTGTAATACTTACTGGCTGTTCTTTTCCCTCTTATTCTCAACAACTGAGTAATCCATTCAATTATCTATCCCCACTTCGTGTTAAGATGACAAAGCATCAAAAGATTCACTGTTGGACTCTCATCCTTCTCTCCCTGGCATTCCTCTGAGCATACAGCAATTGGATCTTTTGGACAGCGGGAGTCTACTGGTCTCTTCCACACACCACATTAACTCAATCTATATATCTTAGACTAGATGTGCTTCCAACGTGCATCTATGTTTCCGTGCCATTAGTAGTCCTAATTAAAAACGAAACTCTTAATCTATGTGCCTAATCATCCATTCTAATATTAATCACCTTTTAATACTCGCCTCCGCAAAAAGTCAATGCTCCCCGCTTATTTTAACATAAATATATATAGTCTTACAAATATAAAAAACCTAATCAATTATCCAATTGGTAAATAAAGTTTGTAAGAGTGTCGGCTTGCGCCATATCAATTCTAGTTGAATTGGATGAAATATTTTGATCCAATTAGTTTTCTATGTGGATTTATGTCGATTAGGCGCATTTATTATCGAATTTATTGGATAACACGTAATAATTATGCGTAATATATATACTACTAAAATGAGATTGTATTGTTTCTGTCGATGGTCCAGTGATTTGGATATGTGGAGCCCAGTGATGGGCTGTCCCGGAGTTGACCGTCCCCGTCAGTCTTTTTTCGTGCACGTGGCGTGGGAACCGTGGATTTTTACTTGTTTCAGTTACTTCCGTGCCGCTCAAATCCAACATGAACCAACAGACTTCGGACGAATTCTCTCTCGACCGCCGACTTCCCTCCGGTCAACGCCTGCCTCCCGAGGCAAAGGCCTAAACTGTCACCCTCCGATGAGGCACTGCTCTGTGTGTACATGTGAGAGAGAGAGAGAGAGAGAGAGAGAGAGAGAGAGAGAGAGAGATGGGGGACGACGGGACGGTGGAGGAGCGAGCGCTGAGGACGCTGGGGCTCGGCTTCGACCTCACCAGCGACTTCCGTCTCCGCTTCGCCAAGGGCTACCCCGGCCGCAGGTTGGTGGAGCTCGACGAGGAACGCACGTGGGACATCGCCCTCCCCGGCGGCCCCACCATCCGGGGCGCCTCCAGGGACGTCGGCTTCGACAAGGGCGACCGCACTCGGTTCCGCTCCGACGTGCTCGAGTTCAACCAGGTGGGTTCTCCTTGTTCTTCCCTCCCCTTCTGCCCTTCCTCCCAGTGAATGCTTGCTGGTCCACCATTAGCAGTGATCAGGTCTTCGATTCTTTTATGTGGCCAGCAATTTGGCCAAATAGTGTGGAACAAACACGGATTACAGCAATCGGTCTCCTTGTTTCAACTCCTTTATAATCGTGATGTAGTAGCACTTGAGGCACAATCAGTTGGGCATTGGTAATCCATGGGAAGAAGAGCTAAAAAAAAAAATATGTGGAAACCTGAATGAAAAATGTTAATCTTTCTCTTTGAATGAATTATGACAGAGATGTTTTAGAAGGAAACTGCTTCTTGAAATGGTGGAAGTTATGTTTTGGGCTGTATCCCTCTTATAAAACATGTACAAGAATTAAAACTTACAGACTTCATTTACAAGATCTCTTGTGTGAAATGATGTACATAGTGAGCAGGTAAATGCATAGATCTAGCTGGCTCAACCCTGTGCCAATAGCAGTATATTCATTCTATGGAAGACTGCAAAAGTATGATCAGTTACCACTTCTTAACTCAGGACATCATTTCCTAAAGAAAAGCTGATGGTGGTTAGCTGCAGGTATAGAACTTGTGTGATTTATGTTGATTACCATAATTGTATCCTGCTTAATGACTATTTGTCTCATCAAACAACAACTGATCGAGCCATTTTCTCTGTGAAAAGCTCGACAGTCTATTCAGAGAAGGTTAATGCTTAAATTCATATTATTTTGACATGATGCTTATTTCAAAATCTTGTTCATGCCATGTTGTTCTTTTGCCCTTCTCCCAACAACAGATGTCTATATTACTCAATCAGAAATCTTCAGTCCAAGGAAAAGTTCCTTCAGGATATTTTAATGCGCTTTTTGATCTAAGTGGGGCATGGTTGGAAGATGCCAAGAGCACAAAATGTCTTGCTTTTGATGGATACTTCATTTCCTTGTACAATCTGCACCTAAGATCTTCTCCTCTAGTCCTTCGAGAAGAAGTGAAAAAAGCAGTTCCATCGAAGTGGGATCCTGCATCTTTGTGCCGGTAAGTCCTAAACATGAATCTCTTACAAGAATCTTGCTTGTGGTAATGCCAAAAACCTAGATTTTTTATGTCACATTTGTACATATCATCTATTCTCAGGTCACATTGATATATTCTGCATATTAATCTCATATTAAATTTGCATAGAAATGATTACCAGCAAAAATTATACCTTTCTGCAGGTTCATAAGGACCTTTGGGACACACATAATAGTGGAAATCGCGATAGGAGGTCAGGATGTAGTTTGTGTAAGGCAAAGTCATTGTTCAACAATTTCATCTGCTGAGCTCAAGAAACATCTTGAGGACCTTGGAGACTTTATATTTTCTGATGGAAGAAACCTCTCTCCTCTGCATTCCAAGGATGGAGAAGGGAAGAAAAAGGTGTATCTCCTTATACATGTTCAATTTATCCTCCACATATTTTCTATAGTCAATAATAATTCTCTTTTTTACAGGTGCCTGAAGTCTTCTTGCAAATCTTGCATTCAAACTACCTGCAGCTGCCGAGCTATTCAGAGTCTTCAAGCAAGGAAGTAAGACCCAAAGACTTGTATATGATCTCCAGTTTGGATCTCTGGTTTAACTATAGCTCTTCATATCGACAGGGCCTCTCAGTTATTTGCTCAAAAAGAGGAGGCAATGTGTGTACTTCGAATCACTCGGAATGGCTACAAACAGTACAGAGTAGTCCTGATGCCATATTGTTGAAGTTTATTCCTATTACCTCTCTTCTAACTGGAATCCAAGGCAGTGGGTACCTCAGCCATGCTATCAATCTGTATCTCCGCTGTAAGTCATTCGCATGAACATAACAATAGAGTTCTCATTCCGATCTCGATGATGATCTTTACTTATTTTGCTTACTTAATGCTATGTTATGCAACTAGAGAACTTGCATAGACAGTATCAGATCATCTTTGTGCTTTATATTGCTACATTCAATTCTCATTTTCATTTCTTCAGCAAAGCAATATGTTCTGACTAAATTCTTTTGCCAGACAAACCTGATCCTGAGGATTTGCAGTATTTTCTGGAATTCCAAGTCCCGTACCAGTGGGCGCCGCGATACAGTGATTATGCTCTTGGACCTCAAATAAAAAAAGCATCCAATCCTTCTCTGCAGTTTAGATTTTTGGGCCCCAAACTTCAAATTAACACTGATCAGGTACTCTGTTCTGATTACTTTTGTTGGACCGTTCCATGATCTTATTGAAGAATTGAATTGTTTGATCAAGTTAGGTGGGTCAGATTGTTCATCATATCATTGTATCCAAGTGCAGATTTCAACATTGTATCTCTGAAAAGAGGGAAAAGAAATGTCGCAAGTAAATACTAATATTGTTGAATATCTAGTTAATTCTGTTGATTCTTCATCATATCATTGTATAATCTCTCAAAAGAAAAAAGAAAAGAATGTTGCAAGTATACATTAATATTTGTTGAATCAAACTTACCTCTTGCTTTGCTATCGATGAGATAATTTCCTTTAGAGTCAATAGCTTCTAAGATTTCTTCGTGACTCGATTCAGGTGTCGAGTGATCGAAAGCTGGTGGTGGGTCTGCGGCTATATTTGGAGGGCCGGAAGTGCAACCGGCTAACCATCCATGTGCAACACCTCTCTAGTCTCCCCAGAATCCTCAGGGCCTCAGCCTCGGAGATGTGCTTCTGGCAGGGATCAGAGGATTCCGACCCAGCATTCATCGAACCGATACGGTGGCGGCAGTATTCCGCCGTCTGCACATCGACCGTGAAGCACGATCCAGAATGGCTCCACAGAGTATCCGACGGCGTGTTCGTGGTCGCCGGCGCTCAGCTCGTTACCAAGGGGAAGTGGGCGAAGACGGTGCTCCATCTCCGCCTCCTCTTCGCTCACGTACCCAGCTGCACCATCCGGAAGACCGAGTGGACTCGCGCACCTGCCACCGAAGGGAGGCTTTTTGACAAACATGAGCACTGCATTCACGCAGCGTGATGCGCTGCCGCCGACGACGACGACTGAATCTGCAGAGCTGAACTCCGGCGTGTGTCCGGATGGCCCGCCAGTGCCTGTGCAATCGAGGAAGCTGCTGAAGTTTGTGGACATGGCCGAAGTGGTCAGGGGCGCCCACAATGCGCCTGGGCATTGGCTGGTGACCGCTGCCAAGCTTGTCAAGAAAGAAGGGAAGATTGGGCTGCAGGCGAAGTTTGCTCTGCTCAACTACGTGTCGGGGACTGAGACGATATCCTCGTGACATAAGAGGGCCGTATACATGCACTCACGCGTAGTGTCTCGCATCGATCGCACAGTTATTTCGTACAATATAGAGATACGTCTTATTAAAAATATAAATGTAATTTAATAATTTATGAATATTAATCATGTAATTGTTTTTAAGTTTTGTGTTTGTAATTAATCAAGTGTTTTTGTTTGACCACATGTTTGACTGAGTGGGTCAACGTACCGGCGGTCAACTAACACGGGCAGTCATTATAATTACAGCAACCGTTAAAAACGTCGATTCTTAGGGTTTCCGGCTGAATTCTTCTTTATATACTGAACGAGTCCCGCGATTGCCTCCCGCTTCCAGCCACACGGCCCGGCGAAATCTCTCTCCGTAGCAGAACGAGGCCTGGGATCATGGAGACGACCCAATTCGCAATGGTAAGCGAAGCCCTAACTCCTCTACCATTCTCTGTTCTTGGGATTCAGACTTTTCGATGACATTGAGCGGCGTGAATCGGGAATTTATGTTGCCTACATGCCTTTTCTTGATTCCTTGGTTCGTTGGATGATGATGATGGTAAAATTACTAGTAGAGAATTGCTTCCTTAGTAGAAATCTTCAGGGCTTCTTGCCATGGATAGTTCTCTTTTTCATCTCGAATCTGACATGTATAACTGAAATTTTGATTTTTCCTGTTGGTCTTGCGGAAAAAATTGTTTCGTAGATGGAGACAAAAACGAACGGAAGTATAGGTAGAGAACAATCTTAGTGTGCTTTCGTTATTGGTGTCAATTGTGTTACGAGTTGCTTAGGGGACCCTTTGCCAGTACACCTCCGTAGTGCAGCAAAGTATTGTCGGATCACTGGCAGCAATCTTGGAATACCCACTAGAAACAGTAGGAAACTATGCAACTAGTATGATGAAAAGATGGGCAGAAAAACAAGAGAGTAGAACTGATGCATTCAAACGATGCAGATTGGTCCATGTTTGCTGATGCTCTGCCCTTGTCATGAAAGGGCACTAAACAGAGAATGGTGCATCATTCGTAACTTAAATATAATAATAGTAAACAAGAGATTTTATGTTGAAGGCATGGGAGATAAGGGATATTGTTGGGCATGAGTATTCCATCCAAGGAAGGTTTGCTCCTATATGCATAATGTACACTTGAAAATAAAACTTTCAACTTAAGTTACTTGTATGACATACCATTTCACAAATTCTTATTGTTACTTTCAGGTAGAGGAGTTGGCTTCTCTTATAAAGGATAACTTGTCCTGCAAGCACCTTGTTCTTTCAGTAGAAGAAGCCTTAGTCAACTTTCTTCAAGATGATACAAGGTAACCAAGTAAGCACAAAGCAAATTATAATCCTCTGTGTATTGATGTTTTTCATAAGAGTTGTCTAAAGTTTTGAGCTCTATTGTCTTGGTAGCATCTGAAAAAAAAAAAATAAGATACAGTAACATTTGTTGATTGAAAATTATTTTATTTTGACATGAAATAGGTGTTAAGTTGTTGTAAGACATGTAACTTCTGCATGTAGTGATGAATTTTAACATTCACCTAGTAGAGCTAGCATAGGGTTTTCCATAATGGTGGCAATAGGGTTTTCCATAATGGTGGCAATTTGGCTGGTATAGGTGTTTATTGCCTTAATTTTCTTTTCAGTTAATTAGCTAATTTCAGTTGCTTGTGTAAGTAGTTCAACAATGGTCCATCACTATGCTCAAGTTTATGACTACCGCATATTAGTCTTTTGCTTTATATCCTAAATTTGCAAGAAACTTGCAGAGCGTTTGTGATAATTATTGTCAGTATGCACCATTGTAAGTTCTGCTCCTTTTCTTTTTTTTTGTTTAAATGCAGTTCAGGTGGAATATCAGACTGCCATAACTATTATCAGTATGCACCATTGTAAATTCTGCTCATTTTCTTTTTTGTGTTTAAATACAGTTCAGATGGAATATTAGAGCTCCAACCAATGGGTCCATACCACCGTCTGCTTTTGCATCGTCTTGCAGATATATATGGGTAAATATATCTTCTGTAGTCTGCATAATTTCTCTTAACTTCCTAAGAGAATTCTTTTTTGCTCTCTTCTAAATGACAACTAAAATACCTTTACCTCTTTATCTTAATCATCTGTCTTATGGCATCTGAAATTGTCGACTTTCTAGATTTGCTCATGAATCTGTCGGTGAAGGTGATTATCGCCACTTAGTTCTGGAGCGGTGTGCAGATACGACAATGTATGACATTTTTTTTTGTGTATGCCTTGATTTTGCTTTCATTTCTCTACGTTTCCTTTGGTTAATTTCTATAAAGTAAATCTTGTAACGTCTTTTCTTTACCATCAGCTACAGCTAAGAGTTTCCAACTTTCTCAATAGCCCCACATCATTTTGAATATATTTTGTATGTTAAGTAGTTCTTGTATAAAATTTCTGACAGATACCAGCAGTGTTTTTAATTGTTTAAAAAATCATCATCTAATACTTGGTAGCTTGTAGAAGTTTGCACAAATAATTTTTGACTGAACATTTCTTGATGACTTCTATTTTACTGCAGCCCACCAATTCTTGTTAGTGATATACTATGGCAGTATGATGAACATCAAACTCTGAGTGCTTCTAACTATATACTGCTGAGAAATGATGCTCCAGGTAACCTTGCTGTTCATTTTATATTATAGTCTCGGGGGTATGTTTCATTTTCTTGAATTTGAATATATCTTCTCCTTTTCATTTTGCTTAGTCCGTGGTATCTGATATGAACAGTTCAAAAGGTTCAAAGATTTTTTTTCATTTTTGTATGTCAGGTTTTTAACAGTTTGTCAAATTCGAGTAGGTTTAATGGATGTTTTGCATACTCTGATCAAGCAATTGCAAAGTGAACTTGTTTTAGAGGATTTACTCAAACAAAAAGTTCGGTAAAGATGTCATGGAGGAATTGAGAAAGGTTTTTCAAGATTTGGCTGGTCCTGATCTAGACCATTTAAGAACAGATTGGATCAGCCAATCCAGGTCTGTAACTCCTAAAAGCATCGGAAACCTTGGTTCTTAAAATACACTTGTGAAGATCGTATGGTTTCTTAAAACTGTTAAAATATGGTTACAAACTAGAGTATAATTAAGACTACTAGAGTTGTAGGTGGATTATAAAAGACTTGCCATGTGGTTGTGCATCTTGTTTGCTATAGGGAATAAACAATACCACCACTGGTGGCTGCTTTGTGCCTGGTGTTGCCCTCTCGGCAAAATGCTGAACTCTGGCATTAGCCCAAGTGGTCTGCCCGGGCACTAGAATGGGCATAAGATGCCACATATATGCTCAAGTGTTACATTTTTGAGTTAGCCACGTAGTAGTCACCTATATATATTTCCTAATGTTATAGGATTAATGTTAACCTTGAGTCACTATTGATAAATCAATAGGTGAGGTTTCTCTCAAAGTTTGTGTATCAGTAAATTTTCTTCCTGTATTGAAAATAGGCTGAGAAATGTAGGATCTGGTGTACACCATTAACCGGATTTGCTATTGAATATATAAGACAATATTGGACTATTCTGTTCAATTATATGGGTGCCTATGAGGACTTGATCTAGGTAAATTTTAGGTGGTGTTTCACACACTATTATGATGAGATAATTTAAGATCATCTTGTTGATAAAGGAGCTAATTTTTTCTAAAATTAGTTTCTTATAAATGAAGCACAAGTTTCATAGTTCATCAGTTTTTAAGTTTTGCAAACACTCTACCAGCTCTGAAGACAACTCAACAATTATCACCTTCAATCCCACTCAAAGAGAGAGAAGCTTCTTATGAAGCTGCCCGTGCACGGATTTTTTCTTTGCATGAGGATGGTGAACGGGATTTAACTGCTCCAAAGTCCCGTAAAATTCCAGTGGTTGCTAGGCGGATGATTGCACATGCACTTGGCCAGAGGATTTCTCCAACGGAGAAGCTCTCCTTGAATGAAAGTGAGAAAGAAGTCACTGGTGGACTGAGCAGTGATGAAGGTAAAAATTTGTGTCCAAAGGTAGAAGATATCAAAGAATCAACTGCTTTTTCTACCGGTAAACTGGGTTCACATGGAAGGAAAAAATATGATAAGATGACTCATGGCAGTAGTGGAGGTCGCAGTCATAACACTGATGGGCATAATGAAGTTGCTACTGATGTTTCTGCTAAGAATAATTTATTACCAAATGCAAGTAACAGAAGAGCTGTTGGTGCTGATGATATGGAGAAACTACATATCGGAGCTGCTCGGAGGATTTTTGCTCATGCGTTGGGTTTACCCTCCGGCAAAGGAAATCTGGAAACTATGGTGAAATCGAATGAAGGAAACAGAGATTTTAAAAGAGAGACAGAGATTGATGATCACGAAGTCACATGATGGAGCACTTATTATTGTGAGTTACAACGGATTGGTGGGTTCTGCATTGACTTCATGGGCCTTTCAATTCATGGAGTGGAGCCGAGGTGGACCGAGAAAAAAGAGAAGGATCAACACTGATATCGACTTTGGAATATAAGAGGTGTTTTGATTTTTCACTGATGCATATTTCAGCAGAATTCAGTCGTCAAACTGTTGCGCAGATCCTCAATTGTGGAAGCAGAGCAGAGCATTTTTTTTGGAAGGCACACCTCGGATACTGTATGTGTGCATTAGTAAGTTATCCTCTGCCAACCTGGTCTTGATTATTTAGCCACTTCTTTGTTAGTCCTCACTATGATTAAGCATTTATTTTCTCCTGAACAATCTCAGAAACATAGCAATGTTATAGATTCTTGAATTGACAAATGTAGTCCTGTAAAATCTAGTCAGAGAATTGGTGAGACGAGTGCTATAAAGGCTCAAGATGAAGAGAGTTGGCAAATGTACTCTTGATTTGGTTTCTCATCTAGGGATTTAGTGTAGGAAACCGTGAATTGACTTCTTGAGGTGGTTTGGCTTAAGTATACAATGTGATTTGGAGGATATTCGTCGTTAGAATTTAGTACCAATGTTGTAGGTGTCGTTGGCTCACTTTGTGGGTGCTCGGCTTTCGGTGGTGATCAAGCTCTGCCACTCCCTGTTGCACTTCTTCGCAGACCACCACCCTCCTTCACGTGTCTTATTGGAATCTCTCTGCCGCTATGCGATTGGAGGAGGATTTCATTACCTTCTTCGACTTCCTGGTCGAGTTCGAGGTGGGAATGGAGGTGATGCAGATGCCATGCATGCGCATCTTCCATGGCAGTTGTATCACCGGATGGCTGGAGGACAATCGTCTGTCCCCTCCCTGCACCAGATGTGAGAAATAAAAAAAAAAAACATAAATAATGGATTCCAATTACCCTCTCTCTCTCTCTCTCTCTTCTCTCTCTCTCTCTCTCTCTCTCTTTCTCTAAATTCATGCGTACACAACTGTGTCGCGCATGCTTATCACAACATATACCCACTCCTGCTTGTTGTCTCCTTTTTCTTCCTTGCATCTATCCCTTATTACGGGTAATGATTAAATTACTAATGTGATCAATACTGTTACAAACAACGTCATGAAATAATGCATCCAAATCGATGCAAATAATTCTGAGCCAAACTATACCAAAGGTAATAAATATGAAAGAAGAGATATTCAACTCCTACCATTTTTTTTAAAATGCTCATTTTAGGTGCTAAAATTCAACATTTAGCAATCCATGATTGAACATTAACAATCGACCAAGCGACAAAGTTGCAATTGTAAGATTCTTTATATTGCAAGAAAGCCAATAGATAAAGAGAGAACCAAAAAAATATCTTTTATACTAAATAGGAACGGCAAAGTTGCCATTAATTCAAAATCAGAGTAGCAAAGCAGACTGACATCCAAGTTATTAACAATAGAACCCAACCATGCATCGGATTATTCATGGTAGCTATTTTCACTGGGAAGATGTGCAAAAAATCCAGTGAAGATTACACTATGTACCAGTGTGAGCATCTACGAGAAGTCCAGAAATGCAGCAACTTAGTAGCATACGAGCCCATTCACAAAACCTTAACTGATACTAATGATGGATGAAGCCTTTCGTTTCTGTGTCCTTGCCTACTGCAAATTTTCTCCATGCTCCAGAAAGCACATCGAGTTGCAGCCTCACCTCTGGTGGTAAAGCACTTCACCTTTCAATTCCTTGATCAATATCACCGATGAAACAAGGTTGATCTCGATTGGTCATGGCTGAGGCCTTGTCTGAACTATGAAAATGTCTTTCCCGACCACACACCCTTCAACATCCTGCGGACACCCAAACTTCTGTTCGAGAAAGAAGCCTATTGTGCACAGACGTTGACCAATCTGCCTCCTGTAGATAGGGTCAATTGTCAATGGCTTCTTACTGTAGTCCACGGTTAGGTGAATAAATTCTCCATTTGCAGGGCCAGAATTAAGCACCAATAGCTCCTCACTGAAGTTTGCAAAAGCCAGGGTAGTTACTTTTCCATCAAACTTTCCAGATGAAAGCCTCCATGGTGTGCCACGAGTTCCTGAGGCAAGTGTTTCCCCAAGACCAGGAGCAATCTCTGCTTCAACCACCTTGGGATCACGATCAGTCGGGCTAACTGTGTGAAGCACAAAAGAGAGATCTGGGAACAACATCTCCTGCACCAAAACAGCCATCATTGCATCTTTTTGGGGGATACCAGCTGTTCGACGACTTAAAATGGCTCTTCTTGTGTAGAGGGAAGCCCACACTCGGCCAACAGCTGCTCCGAAGGCACCTGGGTTTGAGAGGCTGACATTTGGAACAGATTCATACAAACCAGCAGCTGACATCCCAGCTAAGTCCTCAACATTGGCACTAGACCTTACAATAAGACGGGTATTGATTGGAAGAATTTTTCCGATAGCTTCCACAGTTTCTTTGGATGGACGTTGGGCTGAAACCAGCGTCTGGAGCTCAGAGCATAATCTATCAAGTTCACCATTTTCAAGTTTGGCTGTCTCTAATCGTTCTACAAGGGATAGGAAGGATTTGGTTGAACCACTTCTTTCAACTGCCAATTCCAGAGACCCGAAAGGAATCACTGCCCCTGAAGGGACCCCGAATGAAGCAGGAACTCCTTGGTCACTGTTAACTGACATCAAATGGCCCAAATAAAACAAGAGAAGTTGTTAATGCAAGATTATAGTATGTCATCCTAACTATGGATGATATCTCCACTAATCGATGCAAAGAAGAAGGTTCTGAGGAGTCTTGTATATACAAGATGACAGAAATAATATGGGTTGGTATGTAGTTCAGACAGGCTATTTTTCTTCAAGATGAGGACTCATTCTAAAAAAGATCAATACAATAAAACAGTTTTGATTCAATAATTACCTTTTTTAGAAATTGTCGCCATAGAAGCAAGGAGACCACAAGCAGCAGCTTTTGCACCAGATGTTTCAGCAACTGCCTGTGAAAGCTCTAGCACACTAGCAGTACCATGTGAAGGGTTCTGTTTTACCTGTCAGTATATTCAAAAAATAATAATAAATAACACGGCAAGCTTTAAGAGAGAGAGAGAGAGAGGGGGGTCATGAGGGTGAAAGGGAAACCTTTGGTATCTAATACTTGTTTAATCAAAAAATAGAGATGGTACCTCACTTGACCATCGCATGCTAGGGAGTTCATCTTTCGATGAAGTTGAAGTACTTGATAGTTCTTCCGGCAAAGCCTCTTTATTTTCTTTAGATGAGCAAGACACTTCAACATGAGTAGCTGATGCCTTCAACCTAATTTCAATATAGAAACATCAATAAGTAAGTTACAGAACGAAAAAAAAAAGGGATGCATATATGTTGGAATTTCTAGGTCATATATGCATAAATATTATCAAACCAATCAGCATGTGTTAACATGGGCTGCAATGTACCATGCCAAAAAGGTATAAGTATGGATCAACATGGTGGTCAAGGTACTGAGAAATGGCTAGGGGACTAGGCCAACATTTAACCTGGGCTAGACAGCACAAAGGTGTGCCAATGGACACTGCATATAATTGTATCATGCATCAGAAATGTTGGCACATGACCTCATGACATGAGGGCTGGGAGGGTCTCTTAACACCTCTTTTTTCTTCCCATTAGAGATACTTCTCTTACATGAATATGTATGTGCATAAATGAAATTCTAAGAAAAAGAATTCTTTATTGGGCACAAAATCCTTATTAACAATATTTCTTAAGTACTCTCTAGCATGATCAATGATAGGGAACATTACATGAGAAGATTCCTTCTGGTTTTATCAAGATATTATTGAGAACAGACAAAGCAATTTGGGCTTCCATGTAGACACAAATAAACATGAGTGCACACAACTGAAGCTCACCCCAACCCTATTTACTGCCTATTCTTATAGGTTAACTACTCTGTATGAATTACATGATGTTTTCTCATTTAGTTGATCGTCAAGAACATGGAACTGAGTACTATTGGCATTGTGGAAACCAATAGACTACTGATTTTGTACAATGTTAATTGGCATGACTGCTGTAGCATGGGAGCAGAGAAATAAAGAAAGTCACGATTGGCATCAAAGCAGCAAAAGAATTATGCATCCATATTCTCCATCCCATCCAGATTCTTCTCCCCTGGCGTGCCACCTCTGGCTCAAATGACAAAAATAACACAAACAGCAAGTTCTAATATTGAGAAGCGACATCAAATTCGTGCTACAGTGACTTTGTGCTGAATCCTCTATAACATTTGGACAAATTTGGTCTTTTAGGCTTAAACGGTAATGTGAAAGCATTCATTACCTCACCTCCATTAATGTATACACATGACAAAATAGGTTTTCTTAACTAAGGCTAAATGATCGATCCCAGACTTTGATCCTTGTTTAAAAATATAGCCAACCTCAATATTTAATGCTCAAGAAGAGGGTTTGAGAACTCGATACCGGACCCATACTGGTCCCTATCTGGACCAGTATGGAACCTGTATGCACCGGCATATACTGACACACAATACGCCAACATACCAGTTGGACCCAAAAGGGAGAGGACAAGAATGGGAAGGAGGAGCAAATCAGGAGGAAGAGGAGTGGAGGAGAGGAATGGAGCAGGAGGAGTCGAGAGAGAGAGAGAGAGACTATAGAGAGCACATGGAGGATTTGATAGGACTTCACATCTAGCTATAGACTTACATGAACCTTCCAAATCAGATGTCAAATTCCTAGCCAAGGCAAATGTAAAGAATAAATGGAGTAGCTGTAAGACCTAAAAGCTAGCAAGTAGGGAAATCTATCTTTGAGGTAACAGTCAATTCATGCTCCCAAGGGATAGAGGCATTGAAAACTGTACCATAGTGAACAAATATACAAATCAACAAAAGTAATTCAAAAATAAAGATCAAAATCGAAAATTTGAAAGGTCAAGAACATAACCTAACATATTTTCCTTCAAGCTTCCGGATGCTAGCAATTCTATCATCATCTTCACATGTCACAAATGTCACTTTCTCCTAAGAATTGGCACCAATGAAAATCCGAACTCAATTTGAAATTGCCAAATAGTTTGCTTGCATTAAAAAGTTGCAAAAGGCAAAGTCATAAACTGACCTGTCGGGCTCTAACACCAAGATGAGAAAGGTGAGGTAACTCCTGCAAAAGTACAACTCCTACAATTTTATCTCCAGCAGCCTTGACCTGCAGTAATCACATTCAAGAAAAGCAAAATTAAATGTTTAATAACATAAGTAGCACTAGGACCAACAAAATAAAGTTGACACAATATCAAGAATAGAAAAATTAACAACCTCCTCATCCCCATCAGCCTTATTGACAACCAGAATGACAGGTCCTTTGACAGATGAAGGCAAAGAACCCGGAATAATGCTTTCAACCTGAAGAATATGATAAAACGATAGAATGAGAATCAGGTCTTCTTTTACAAAATTATAAATTATAAGTTATAGGAAGTCACGAAGCTGAAAAGGTCATATAACAAAATCAGATTTGTTTGATTTAAAATTCATTAGGATAAAATAAACACCAAATGGTGATTCAACTGCTAGCTCACAGATTTCTCGAAATATATCCTATAACCTTCAAAACCTTTCATTTTTGTCTTCTGTTTCTAACTGAGACTTTGGTAGGCACATACAAGTATGTGCCTCTCGCTCTGTCTATATATATACATATACATATGTGTACATACATGCATATAAAAACATGAGGATTGTGATTGTAAAAGAAATCAATTTAATATCTTTATACAATTTAGTGGAAAACTGAAATTTATCATGTCCTGAAGTTAAGTACTTATTTCAATATACTTGCTATGACTTGAATTATCAAGGATAATAAGAATTGCAGAATGATAATGGTTATTACAGCTGCCATATGGTTTACTTCTTAACATTCTGTTTACATGTCATTGCCAATTTGATGATTGCATCCTTCCTCAAGCATAATCATCAACTAGGAAGGAGTTCAATTTTGATATAAATGTTATCTCACTCAAACTAGTATAACTATTAAGTATTATTATCGTTAAGTACCTGTAGAAGGGTTCCATGAGCCACTCCAGGTACAAGAATGTCCCAGCCTGATGATCCCAATGCAGCCCGTACAGCTCTTAGTAGAAGAGTGCATAGCTTAGAAACCTGAAAAATTACACTGGCGAAAAAACAATTTGCACACAATGTAATTAACTTTACAAAATCAGATGTTAATTCTCTAATAACAAAAAAAAGAATAAAGCCTAGAAAAATTGCTGGATTAAAGGAACATTCAAAAATTAAGCAGAAGAAAGCTATACCCTGCACGAATTTCCGCTTCAGTGTATGTCCTTACACTGTTCTCTGGGATTCCAAGGGCTTGGCCTAGCCTCTGCAATGTAAAGATAAACTAGGTCAAAAGATTCATTTGATAGCTTAGTTTTTCAGAATACTAACCTTGAGAAGGTCAGCAAAACCAACATAAAGATGGCAAAAGAAAAGTCCAAACAAAAAGAACGATTTGTCACTGTCAAATACTATATGGGGAAACACATCACCTAGCTTCTGTGAGATAATAAATTGTGGATCTATGAAAGAAATTAAACATCAATTTAGAAAAGGACAGCTTCTTCATTCAGAAGCATATTAACCTGGAAGGCATATATAAAATCTCACACTTCACCAGAAGAGCATAAGTAATTACTCATGCAAATCACAATACGTATAGAATATAAAACATCTAAAGCATAAGCAAACATGAGAATTAGAAAACAGGGGCATTCTATACAGGAGGGTATAAACAGAAAAAAAGGTGTCACTTTCTAAACCATAGGGTGAAACAAGTCAAAGAAAAGCATATTATTCTTTTCCAAATTAGTGACACAAGATGCAGCATTAGTGGCTCAAATCAAGTCTCGATGAAAGGGATAAAAGACAATCAGCAACAACATGCTTAGAATTACTAGTGTATGATAACTTTTTAATACCCATTAATTAGTACTGGTGAACTGGAAAAGAAAGTTGTCTTCCATACATTATACAATATGAGATGATATATAAGCAATTTGGCTTCTAATATGAAAATACTTTAGAGAGAAACAGTTATACAATTGATCATAACCCAGCAGCAAAGATTAGAAAGTGATGATTGTGAAATAGAAATTAGAATTGAACACAAACATCAACCTGGACTTTGTCCGGGAAAATCTGAAGAAGTACTTCAGAGTATTCTTCCGTTAACCGCCTTGCTCTATCTAAAGTAGCCTTGAGCCTTAGCGACCAAATATACTTTCCTTCCTCACTGCCTAACCAAAACAAATAAGCAGGAAAAATAAGACTTAGAACTAAATGTAATGCAATAAAACCTAGAACAAGATGAGAAATACCTTCTCTATCAAATATGCCTTTATCTAGCCATGAGAGAAGCTCATTCTGTATAGCATTGCATTCCTCTAACTTCCAACCTGAAAGCCAAACCTGGCGTAAGCCAATGTTTAGGGCAACAAGTGGATGAGTCCAAGGACTTATGTTTTTTGATCCAATGTTTTGTGCAAGCCACGACGATCCTCCCATTTCTTCAAGAGCATTAACAAATCTATGAAGTGGAAATTAAGAAGAATAGTCAAGCCACAATAGAGCCTTACATTACCAGTTCTCAATGACAATACATGAGTAAAAGTTAACCTAAAAATTTACAGTTGTACTAATAATTTTCCAGTAGTAATAGATATTTCTGAAACAAACTGCCTTGATAAGTCCAGAGTCTTAAAAGAATGCCAAAACTTCTTCACGCTATGTATTTACAGAAAGAATATAAAAATGACACTATAGAAAAGCTCCTTCAAATTCCACAGGTAGTACTTTGGTCACAAATAACAGCAATGTTAATATTCATTATGTTCTCCCATGTATAATTGTGCTATCCGTCTGATTGAACTCCCAAAAGTTTTCTAAAGATTTTTTCATAACATTAAGTATTAATTCGATTATATTCTAAAACATTCCATAAATATACTCTTTCAATTACATGACCAAAAAGATAATCAAGTTTCTTAACTTGCATATACAACAGTTTTATAATAGGGTTACAACTTATAGTTAAGTCAACGCCCTCCTTCAAACCTGCATCTGTGATCATAGGGTATAAAATATAGAGCAAACATAGGCTCCTTTTAGTGACCGATGAGAACTTTGAGGCTTAGTGCTCATACACTCTTGTGCAAGAGAATTGAGCCAACTGTGAGTGATCCATGATCGATCCATGAGCCTCAGGGCATATCTTGGCAAGATGGAGGAACCAGGTTCTCTTAGAATTAAGATAAAAGCAACAGTAGTTCCTCCAAAAGATCCTAGATCTTTACAACATAGATAGACAAGCACACTATTACACAATAAAAGTCCAAACTCAAAAGAGCCCTTACAATGATTCAAGTAACAAATTTCCATGTCTTAAACATAATGCACTTCTATTTATGGTATCAATCAATACGTATTACAAGCTAGGATCAAACAACCAGCCACACCGTCTGCTGCAGTACTGGTTTTTACCATTCAACAAAAAAAGGGGATGCAGACCGAGCATTACACCTGGTTCGGGTTCGGGATAAACTGTACCACCCAATAAGTTCCTGTACCATGCTTATCAGATGTTGTAATGAGACCAGTACATAAGGGTAGCTGTCAGTCTTTATTTTTTATACTCCCTCTCACCCTCTGCCTCTTTGTCTCTCTCCTTGACTCTTTCTCCTTCTCAATTTCCTATTTCCCATTTCCACCACCACTCCTCCTACCAGTATGCACTGTGATCTGTTCCTCCTCCTTTCCTTCTTCTCCTCCTCCCCTTCCCTGCCAGTGCAACAATTGCATCATCACTTCCATGTTATCGTGGCCTCCTCCTCGATACATTGTTGCCTCCTCCTACCAGTATGCACTGTGATCTGTTCCTCCTCCTTTCCTTCTTCTCCTCCTCCCCTTCCCTGCCAGTGCAACAATTGCATCATCACTTCCATGTTATCGTGGCCTCCTCCTCGATACATTGTTGCCTCCTCCTACCAGTATGCACTGTGATCTGTTCCTCCTCCTTTCCTTCTTCTCCTCCTCCCCTTCCCTGCCAGTGCAACAATTGCATCATCACTTCCATGTTATCGTGGCCTCCTCCTCGATACATTGTTGCCTCCTCCTACCAGTATGCACTGTGATCTGTTCCTCCTCCTTTCCTTCTTCTCCTCCTCCCCTTCCCTGCCAGTGCAACAATTGCATCATCACTTCCATGTTATCGTGGTCCCCTTCCCTGCCAGTGCAACAATTGCATCATCACTTCCATGTTATCGTGGCCTCCTCCTCGATACATTGTTGCCTCCTCCTACCAGTATGCACTGTGATCTGTTCCTCCTCCTTTCCTTCTTCTCCTCCTCCCCTCTTCTCCAACTCTTTCTCTTAGGCCCATACTGACCAATATGGACGCATAGTATATTGACACCGCCCTCATATGGCTGAACCAGTATGGGTCTCGGACTGGAATTTGATATTTTATTTACATACGTAAGAAACATGGCAATTTAAGGACTACAGTAACGAGAAACAACATAATTCACAAAAGTAATTCTGATGAACAATGCAAATGATACCAAAATAATAGTACATGGAGAGAAGACAAGGAAGACGAAGTGATGTACTAAGTAAACTATAGATCAAGATCATTCATTTCATTAAACAGGAGTATTCATAAGTAAATTTCTGTCAATAATATTTCAATCATGTTACAAAAATAAAGCTTGCAAGAGTTTAGGTTCTAAAAAATGAATGAGAAGAAAACTACATCAAAGATGCCCAATGTCACATTACAAAAAAAGACAAACACAATACGGTAGACTCCCACCAGTGTGAGGTCTAAGGAGGGTCCGTGTTAAAGAGGGTCAATGTATACAACCTTACCCACACATACACTGGCAGAGAGGTTGCTTCCTTAACTCAAGCCCTGGTTACCCAGGCTGTAAAAGAGCAAGCTTAATGTCATACCAAGGCTCATCCCTCTCCAGTACCGAATTATGAAGCCAATAAATATACTTGGTACAAAAACTGGCACATGAACAAGCTTGGCATAACACGAGAACATGAGAGGGGGTATTGCATGGGCAACATTGGCAAGTATATACCATGCTGCCCAAGCTCACATTTACTTGGCATCATTATTCTTGGACTTCAGAACAGTACTTAAATAAATGCATATTGTTCTGTCAGAGTTCTACGTGTAAAACAACATAAAATATTATGTTAAGAATCACCTGCTAGTTACTTTGTCTAATTATTGAAAAATAATCTGCATTAGATATGTAATAAAAACTAAAAGCTCTTATTACAAAATTAAGTTTGATTAGAAATTCCAAAAGAGATTATAGTAAAGTAAATACCTGCTAAGGAGAACAAAAGAGTAATCCTCAAGGCCAATCTCACAGAGACGCCACTACAAAACAGTAAACAATATTTTCATATAAAAGACTTAAAAGTGTATATCATGTGTATGTGTATCATGTGTATGTAACAAGCACACCTGCATGTAGAGAGTCACTTGCACATAAATGCAGAGACGCATAGAGATTGGGTATAAGCAATAGTAAAGTAAATACCTGCCTAAGGAGAACAAAAGAGTAATCCTCAAGGCCAATCTCACAGAGCGCCACTACAAAACAGTAAACAATATTTCATATAAAAGACTTAAAAGAGTGTATATCATCGTGTATGTAACAAGCACCACCTGCATGTAGAGAGGTCACTTGCACATAAATGCAGAGACGCCTAGAGAAGACAAATGGAAAATAACATATGAACGTGGCACATACTTTTTGGCGCATTGCAATGGCAGCATCAGGAGCATCATTTCTAATACCACTTTCAAGACCTTTCACAATGAGTGACCTTATACCCGATAAAGATGTCAAAGTTTCCATCAGCAATTCAACCCCACCATTTTCAATAAAGTTCTTTTCTTCCTGCAACTTCTCTAAGCTCTGCAACATTTTAGATAAGTTTATTGTAATGACACAGAAATCTGACTACAAATGAAAGCATGGTAAACTTTATAAATTACTTCCAACGTCTAGCTATTAAGCAAGTCATCAATGGTGAAGGTTCTATTACTGAGATAAAAACCGAATCAGATTCTATAAACCTTAAAAAAGGATAAACATGGTACACCCAATAAACTAAACATTCACCAATACTTTATAAGCACACAAACAATTCTCTAATGAATATCTACCTAACAAGTAAACCTTTGAAAATTTCAAGTGTCCAGCAAGAATATTTGAACTTTACTTTTACCATAGAAGATTTTAGATATTTCCTTCTTAAAAGTCTACTAAAGAAAATAATATTCATCTTTTGTGGGTGGTTTATTTTTAATTGCGCTAAAAGAGAAGTCATCACATAAATTTTAGGCCTTTCTGGCATCAAGGTGAATTTTGAGGCTTTGCTATTTGGTTCAATTGCATAAGCTTAAACTATGAAAAAATAAAGGTAGATCTTCTTATAATGCAAACTGCCAAGTAGCATTTTAGGTTTTAAGGCATTTCTTATGTTACCAAAATTTACCTTAGCTAGGAATATAGAACCGTAGAAAAAATGTTAATCCATCATGAGAGTCAAACAGAAGTTGATGAAGACTTGTCTACTTTAACTATGCCTTTTAACTTTATCCTATGTTGATGGCAAATCTTGGATTTTCATGAAACGGTGATTATAAGTATCCACAAATTAATAGAAATAAAAGAAATGTTCAATAATTTTTAAAACTCTGGTGATTAATAAGTTCCATTTAACAAATTACATGTTTATAAAGGAATATAAAATATTAAGAACATATGATCAAATGCATAATGGAAAATATAAATAGCATACCATTAAATGCATAAAGACATGATATTTATTGACAGAAAATGCAAATTACCTTTTTGCTATCCAAAAACAAAGCAAGAGCTTGCAAGCTATGTTCGTCTAAAGATTCTTTTATCGACTCCAGCTGCTCAGTGAGACTGCAAGAACATCAGTTAGAGAGGGATAAACCTAAGATATGAACTTTATATATCTTTTACTTTGTTTTCTAAGTCTAATTAGATCCATAATCAATATAGAAAAGCAGTGTGTTTCTTTCATGATGACTACAAATGATATCTTTCTGATTAAAACCTTTAGGTGCTATACAACTACAACATTTTATCACAGTCTTGCATTTGATAGATGGAAAAACATGAACGATGAGAAGAAAGGGATTATCTACATGGACTGAGTCTATTGGCTAACATTAGGACAATGTGGGAAGTTCATGACAAGTTCTCCTATCGCTAAAGTTTGTATCAATTTTGAGTTGCAATTTTGACACACTAGTAACTGATTAACTTATAAGGCATACTCAAGAACAACTTTCATGATGATGCTTGTTGTTTGATGATGATAATGCTCTGAAAGATAAGAGCTTAATTGGATACTTATAATAACAGTGCCTCGCTAGAATAACTTATAATTGCTAAGTATAAAACATAAATATGAGTTAGATTATAACACCACTAACCTTCCAGCATTGAAGAAATCTTTGAGCTCATTGTAAAATATCTTAAATTGTTCTACAAATGCATCACTATACTCCCCTGGAGTCTTGGTGATCCTAGCAAGCATGGCTTCTGTGGCAATTAAATCTTCTGGACCAGCATTCCGGTGAAGCTTGTTTTGAATTGTATGTTTGATTTCTTGCTGTTAATTAAAAAGAATATTTCAGTGCATGATGTCAATGAGGATTATATCAGGTTATCAACTATGCTATGACAAGAAACAACCTTCAGATTGTGAGGAATGTCCCCCCGATGAGCAATATCGCGTATGCGTGTTAGAGGGACAGAAGCAGTAAACTCTGACTTAAATGAAGGCAAACATGGATGTATCTTCCGGATCACCAGTACATCCTGAAAATATATACAATGTAAAAAGATAGTAAGTGACAATCATCAGAGGTTAAGCTAAGATTCTAGATAGTTACAGCAGAAAAAACAGGTAAGGAGCAATTATGTACATCTCAAGCACATAAAAGAAGCAATCTCATGATCATAAGCGATTGTGAACCAATCAAAGCCTCATGGTGATTAGGCCATTCTGTAGCCTGTTGTTAGAAGGTGTACCCTAAGACATACATCCTTGCCAACAACTTATACTTTAATGATATGAGCAAACACTAAAAATTGTCAAGCATAGGCGTATCCAGGAAGGTTCTGAATACCGTACCATACCGGTGTAACAATCAACTATCAGTACGATACATACCGAACTATACCGAGCATACCGACACATAGCATACTAAGGTGTACCGATGTACCGCCCTTATCGGTCCTCTATCGAACCGGTACGTACCACCCATATCGAGCGATACGATACAGTATTGCAAGCCATGGTACCTAGTACATGAGATTCCCATTAATACAAGGTCTAAGGAGGATCAATGTATGCATTCATACCTTTAAATATTTATAGAGACTATTTTTGTGACTTAAACATAGTCTCCCTGGTAGCAAAGAAGCAACATTACCATTGTATGAACGCTTGTATACATAAAGACATACAATTGGTATATCATGTCACAATCGAAAAGGTATCCTTCACAAGATTGGAATTGAATTTAGAATTTATCATGAGAATCATGATATGAACCAATTGAATCACATACATAGAATGAATCAGCCAAAGAAAATAAAATTATGATATTTCAGCCTTTCAGGTACAAAAATAGGAAAATTACATTTGATAAATATTAGATCATTATGTGTGTGTGGATACATACATATATATAATCAAGGTCAGTACATAGAATTTTTCTTTTTCCAACTCCTTCCTCTCCGCCTCCTTTCTGCTTATGCTGCTGACTCTCTTCTTTCTCATCATCTCCACCTCTGTCCTCTCTCCTACCAATTTCAATCCCAACCAACCAAAAAATCACCCATAATTTATTGAGTGGAGTCAGTTAACCTATATAAACTGATACCATCTACAACCAAGCAATTTCAATTAATCCAGCTTTGGATTAACTGAAACTAATGGGAATTAACCACTTAATATTTGCATCATCCAATCCCAGATAGAGATCAACCAACTTCCATTTGATATCAGCCTAGATGATTTTGATTTGGATTGGTCATATCTGATAGGTATTAGCCAATCCTATAAAACCTGAACTAAAGCAAATCTGTCAACAAACTATACGATTACATATTCAGATGACTTAGAGAAAAGAGATGAAAAAAAAGAAAAAAATAAGGTGCATTTGGGACTAGTAAAGGCACCACCAGTTGATGAAATACCATCTGAAGATTTAACATTTGATGATACATATATATAGTAATGCTTCTAGAGGAAGGCATACAAGCAGTAAAAGCAAAAAAATACAGTTGTAATTTTATATGGAAAATGATAAATATATTATAAAAAACCTGAGGTGAAGTGTCCTTCATGTAGTGTATCCTTTCAAGTTCGCGAAAGATAAGCCTGGAGATCTCTGCATGTCTGTTGGGCCGGCGATGACCACCATCTTCAAAGCAGGGAATTTGACCAGTATTGATCCACTAAAACACAAATAGGTTGGTTATCTTCCAAAAATCAACTGCAAAAGTTATATTCTTGAAAAGAAAATCAAGCATATATACTCATCAATCATGCTACTTGGTAATGGTTGCTTTAAAATCAACAAACGACAACTGAACATTGTCATTGTAGACCAGAAAAGATTTCAAAAAACCTTCAGGTAGATAGCAGAATATATTAGGGCTTCCAGGAAATTTCCTCCAATGTTGCCAGTCAAAAGTTCTCGTACAACCTCTAACTGCATAAAGAAAAAATTGATAGTAATTAGATTCGATAGTCATGGAAAACGCAACTTGAATCCTCATTATGTTGTTGAGCAAAGGTCAAAAGAGAAGTAGAATATCAGAACATATATTTGAACTGCAATTTAACAGCACCAAAATAGCATTAGACCCTCTTCATGCAGATAAATTCACCAAGCATATTACAGCTTTCTCAACTATTTTCCAACAAGCAGAAATTTGCTGTTCCTAGATATTTGTTCTATACTTTCTACAACCATATCCATACAGATACCCCATTAAATTCACAAGAAAATGCATCACTCTTCTACATAATGTTATAGATAATTTATTATCACAGGCAAAATAATACAAGGAATTAATGCAAGACTGAGCTTTCAAATTCTTTTTATTTCCCTACGTGCAGTCCTGTAGGCTGCACTTAATTAAAGCAAATTCCCACACCCTTTTGGCATGTACATAAACCAGATGAACTAAAATAAAGGTCATAATTACATCAGAATCTATGCAGGACACTGGTTCAGCTAAAGCTTATTTAGTCATTGTGGTTTCACATCCATCTCCATCAACTCGGAGTAATTAGATGTGATTAGTCTCACCATACCAGGATTACAGAACAGTAAATTGACTGTTACCAAATAATATCAAGTGTTAAGTCTACCACCTACTATTATCAAGCTTTTAGTTTTCTATAATATAGCAACAGATGATGTAATTGTATTTTTATATCCTTCTCTCTCATCTCATCTTCTTCTCCATCTCCTCTACCTCCATCACCACCGTCAGCACCATCAGCTCCTCTTTTCCAGCTTCTCCTCCTCTGCCACCTTCATTTCATCGTCCTCCTCCCCCTTATCTCTTCTCTTGTCTCTTTTCCAGTCTCCTTCCTCCGTTGACAAAATCTGTACCGATCAGCACAGGGGTACGAACATATAGTGCACCAACTGCACCAATATCATAATGGTTTGCCAAAAGACCGGCACCAGTATCAGACTGAGATTTGAAATGTTGGTATACCTAATGGAAAGTGTTTGCCTAATAGATGATACAAGCTTTGTCTCCATCATACAATCTTCTCTAAGGTCAGTGTTGGAATCCTGTTAATTTTCACTTGTTGCTGTTCAGAAGACAAAAAATACCAGAAAATTCTTGGTCTCTTCGGCAAAAGTTTCTAGAGGTCTAGAACTAACACTTGCCAAACATGGAATTGCCAAGTGTCAACTTCAGCAACCATGAATAGTGGAAAGCTCAGAACCAACAGCCAATCAAAATGAAAGTCAACACTAGCTTTATCAGCTGTAGCAATTGTTTTAGCAAGCACATATCATCAGTAGCAAGCTGCTCATTGCTCAAGGCCTACATTCTCCAAATTGTGTCCTTTTGGCAATTGACACTTGACTTATAGCCAATATTTACCAACAGATCTGTCAAACTAGTAGTAAATTTATTTCAAAAGTTATAAAGAATGTAACTTCTGATGCTCCTTTGTGACTATCCACTTCCCGTGTTCTCCAGCCACCCTTCTCTTTTCTAGCAGAAGCTGTTACACGAATAAGCCATGTAAGGTAGCATAACAGGAGTAGAGGAGATGTAGCCTTTAACTCTTAAGCCCTAAAAATAAATCAAACCTGAGATAAAGATTCTTTTAGTAATATATTGGACAAAAATAGGTTGATCTGCAGTCAAAATTGTCATTCCGGTTTTTATTACATGAGCCAGCTTATAGTGTTTTACGAGCCCTGGTCTCAGGTCTTGATAGGAGGCCTACTCAATGGGATCAGAACCAATTGGCAATTCAATCATTTTTTTGCAAATTCCTTTTTACGTTTATTTCCACAGTATTGTTGTATTCAACAGTGTACCATGATGCCTTGTTCTATGCTAATCGTCCTGCAACGAACAGTGGAATATGATGAACATTATCAGGATCTTATAAATGAATGAAGATCATATTTAGCTCTAGATCATAAATAGCCACAACAAACAGTGAGCAGTAGGTTGCCCCTTTTGTTGTCCTCCTGAAGAGATTAAACATGCTCCTAACAGTAAACTTACACAGGTGGGTGAAAATTTCCCAAAACTGGTGTGTGTTTTATTGCCATGATAAGATCCACCAATTACCTCATGTAGTGCCAATATCAAACTAAGAAGCACATACACATGCTATATGACAAAATACCTACCCGTGCTACTATTATTCATTGCAGGAAGCAATTATGCAAGATCAAGGTCAACTTAGTTGCAATAGCAAAAAAACTCACTGAAAGAAGGATATTTCAGATGTCAATGTATCAAAACAAGTAACTATTGATTGTGCTTGTTTGTTCAAATTCTTTAGGCTGAGTAAAATGAGTTTGTGATCATGAGCTAGTTTTTAATCCCAGCAATATTACTACATCGTTATGGTAAGGTTCCTCCTTTATGAGTAGCAGAAATAGATTTTATACTCGTAGGGATAAGGTTACAAATGTTGACCCTTTCTAGACCCCTCCATCGGTTGGGACCACCCTAATATTTCCAAGTTCAAATGATGAAATAGAACAATGAATAAAGAGAGTTAGCCTGTTTGTGCAGCTCCTTAAGCTTATGTGTGATTTCCATTGTGTGGGTTCCTTGCTTTGTAGAGAACTAGATAAATCACTGAACTATGCTCTTGTATTAGGCAATTGCTTCATGATACTAATGTTTAGATTCACCTCAGTTATCCAATCATGAAACTCCAATACCTAATAAAACTATGGAATTTGATTCATTCTTTTTTTTACAAACAAGATCTTGAGCCTTTTAGCATTCATAATTTTATTTTCAACTGGTGGTTCAAGCGGCAAGACGGATGTTAAGTATGCTATTTTACTTGATGCTTCCAACCATACACAGGTGCCAATCATTGCTTGGACTCCACAACCATCTATGTGGTCACACGTTAAGCATCATGTAAGACTGAAACAACTATTCCACAGAGTTTACCGAAGATTAGTCATGGCAATAATGTCATCTAAAAGGTCAACACAACAATATGCAATTGTACCTTGCATCACCAATCCTGGCAGACAAATGACCTCATTGAATGAAGATTTACTCATTAAAATAGATCAAAATCCCATTAAATGAAGGAAATTTTGATGTGCATGCATCAATACCATTATAACAGCTTAAGCCTGCTTATCCATATTTGATTTTTTAAGTTATTTTAATCAAAGCACAATTTCAGGGTTTATAAAGGGTGAAATCCTTAAGTATGCGAATGCAAAATAAGAACAAAGACAAGAGAATCACCTTGTTAATGCAGCTCCTTAAGTATATGCCTAACTGCCATCCTATGGTTTCCATGCTTTGAAGAGAACTAGGTAAAACACTAATCTGTCCCTTCAATATTAAATTGCAATATGCAACTAGTAACAGAAATCATAGAGCCTTTTGAATTCACCTAAATTATTTAATCATAAAAAATTAAAAATCCATTGCCTACTTATAATGATATTTCATGTAATCCTCTTTTTTGGAAACAATATTCATCCTTCTTTTTGCATGTATTTTTTTTTAAATAACAAATCAAGAAGCAAGAGGAAGGTTAATACTATACTATTCTTGTATTTCTCTCTAAGCATGCACGTGGACCAGCATATCTTGCAAAACCCTCTATGTGAACTCGCACTAAGCATTATAAAAGGGTAAAAACAATAGTATCACTTTAGGTTAGAAAAATATATATGCAGACTTACCTTGCGCCACCAGTTCCTGGCAGATCGATCATCTTCCACCAACTTCAGAGCAGCACCAACGAGACCATCCGTGTTCCATTTCCTCTCTGTCTCTCTACTCGCATGGTCATTGGACCGCATGAATGATGCTGCCCTGCCTTGCCACTGCTCGACAAAAGGACTCGCCTCTGCTTCCGATTCAAAACTACCGTCTTCGACCAAAGACTCATCTTCAACATCCGCACTCTGCAACTCCACATCCTCTTCACCGAGAGAAGTCCCTAGCAGCTCCAAGGCCTCGTCCGTCTTGTTCCAGTGGCAAACCATATCAAAAGCCCCTTTCTCAGGCAGCGTCAAGACCCGGTTACCCCCGCCCTCCCACACCACATCCTTTTTCCCTCTTAACAAAACCACAAACTTGAACTCCACAGATTCTCCACCGCGAAGCTCGATATCCTGGACCCATCCATCGGGCGTCCACTCCATCATCACGTGCTTCCTCCATGACCCGAGCTCCTTGGTCGAGCCGAGAACGGCGACGTGCTCACCGAACTCGACCTGGTGGTCAAGCCGGACGCGGACGCCGGACGCGGACGGCCCCCCGCTCCCCCGACGCCTCGCGCATCTTCTTCTTCTGCTTCTTCTTCTCCTCGCTCCTGCAGATCAAACAAGGACGACTTCTTTGTATTTCTTGGATTCGAAGCTTCTTGATTCCTGATTTATGATGAATCGCGTACCTTTCGATAGATGGGGCGGTGCTGCCGCGGCAAAGGAAGAAGTGACGACGAGGGTGAGGAGGAGGATAGGGGCGGCAGGGGAAGGGGAGACTGCGGGTAGGCGTCGCCATCGGGGAGGACGCGAAGGGATTGGGAGGGGATCGAAGAAGGCCGGCATTGAAAGGGTGGAGAGAAGCCATCGGATTGGAGGACGGAAGAACAGACTTGGGGAAGATTTGGCGGTGGAAGTGAAGACGAAGGCGAGGTAGTCTTCGAGGATGGGCGACGTATGGTTGGCTATATAGTGTATAAAGCGAGGTTGATCGATTCATGGAGAGGCACGTGTAATGCATGATCCAAGAAAAGGGCAACATCACGGGATGTGTGCCAACATGCAAAGTAGTAGTAATCGATTATGATGCGCTTTCATCGCAGATAACGAGGGGGTTACCTTACCTCCGCAAGGTGATAGAATTGGACATGACAGGCCACCGGCTCATCCTTGAAGAAACGAGATGGCTTCAATGGACGGACAGCAAGGCAAAGAACGACGGTGCGGGTCCCCCACGGCTGATTCCGCTCGCCACCCGACAACGAAACAACGCTGCGTAACGCTCGTCTACAAAACAGAGTCAGAAATATCAGAAGCAAAGGTGACACCATGTAACCATGAAAGCTTGACATGAGAATAGAGAAAAGAAGGAACCACTGGGGCAGAAGCTCTAGCACAAAGTTCAGAAGATTCAAGAGATGAAAGCACACGATAAAAGCTTACACTTCCGGCTTCTTGTGTGCTAAGAACACTTCTAGTATATAGTTACCACGTCACTGATTAGTGTTTGGACTTCACAGGTAAAAGGACAAATACAAGCAAACTTGTTGCAGTTGTACAAGGAACATGTTCAAGCATCAAAATATACTGGAGAAAAAAACGTCTAGGCCTTCTCAAAATATGATAGGAGGGAAGCTTGCTTGTCCCCAGTATTCTTAACAGGCCGTGCCTTCTTTTTCAGTTTAGAGCCCTTCTCAGATGTTAATCCAGAATCAGGTGCAATAGCCCCGGAGCCTCGTTTGGTGCCACAAATTTCTGGTTCTATGCTAGGATTCTTGAGCAGGGAGAAGTGATCAGACTCGTCAGCATTTGCATGTGTGTCGAATTCCAGATGTTCTTTCAGATCATCAAAGTGATCTCCTTGTGGAGATTCTTCAGATGATATACTGAGTTCCGCAGCTATATCAAAAATCTCTTTTTTGGAGATTCCTTGAGGGACTTACCATGCTTTATGGAGATTCCTTGAGGGACTTACCATGCTTTACCTCCATCTGGTCCTCATCATCAGTTTTCTTTGCAAAGAACTTGGATATTGGGTTTCTGTCAGCTGAGCTGAGTTGTATCTGGCAGTTAATAGAGCAAAACGTATATACAATTGTAAATTGGCATTATAGGATTCCACAAAGGGTCCATCATTCGTCCTACCAGTTCTAATTTGGCTGTACAGAGTTTAATTTAGCATTTCAATTTTGGTTAAATATGTCCACAAATTTTATCTATTTGCTTTTGAATTATGTTACTCACCAAAAGTAGGTTTTTACACGATTAACTTGAAGAACTCATTCAAACTTAACTTGTAACTTTTGTGTCAATTATTTATGGCAAATTACAACTTAACTGGCTGGACACACACAATGTCACTGGACAGCCAAAGCGACAAAATAAAGCATTTCTCAGATATTACAAATCAACCAAAATTTATGCAACATATGGCATGAGGCACCTATTAAAAATCAGTACTTGGAAGATTGAAAGCACTTACTATACAGGTAAATTTATCAATATCAAGGTATGCGCCATTAATCAAATCAACAGTAACTTCCTGTAATTTATGCATCTGTTGGTCACTATATTCCGAAATTTGGCTTATTAGAAACTGTATACGAAACTCCATAATATTACTTCCAAAAACAATACAACCTAAAGCTCCAAAAATAGCCCTTGAAATAATTCTAGAAGCAGAATAAAGCATTTCTTAATCTTCACAACAAACTAAGACCACAAAATAAAAGTAGTTGAAATTAACACTCCTAATGTAACAATACTTTACCCAAAGAGCCAGTAGTAACATCTTGTTCAAGTACTAGAGGAACTAATCAGTATTGGTTGATATTTACTATTAAGCATTTTCATAGAAATTTGAAGCAATTTATGCTTCAATTTCTGCTTCCTGACAATTGTCAACTAGCAATTTCACTAGTATTCCATAAAATAACTTCTGAAGTGATACAAGTTAAGATATGATATACCTCTTTAATACACTCAGGCCCATCAAAGGATGGTTTACCAACTGCAGTTGTCACAGGATACCAAACCTACCAAATAATTTATGGTGAAATACAAGAAAATTCAAATAATAAGCAAAACAAGAAGAATAATTTACAAGAAAAAAAGGCTGAAATGAATATATTCATAGATATATTGGTATATAGAAGAATATTGACAATTGCAGGTAAAAAAAGCACAAGTACAGTGACACCAAAGAATAATAAGTCCCACCGCCAGATGGGATAAGCCAATTGGACTTCTAAAGCAGAACTACTTACCAGATCAGCATCCTCATATGGCCTAAGGACAGTTTCAAATTCTGGTATGGCTTTGTTTAACCAAACATCAACAGAACCCTCATTCCTCAAGATCACGGGCATCCGATCTGCAGGTAAGTGCACATTAAATTAGTCATCAATTAACATGAAGGATAAAACATCAAGCAGTGTGATGGAAATAATAGCTGATGATCCACCAACATCAGATTTTCCAGATTAAAAGTGGTGAATAGCAAAGCTAAAGGAGTATTCCATTATAATACTTGATGAAAAGAAGTAAGACCAATATACTAGAACACAGGCCACAAATGATAACAATATATGTTAACATGATAGGCCTCATCACATAATTAGTTTACATCATCAGATAGACCATAAACATTCAGAAGTAAGCTTTTCTTACATCTGTCGTCAGTTTTATTGTTACAAGAGAATTGGGGGATACTCTATCCTCAGCACATAATAGGACTTAGCACCTATGGCAATGAGTCTAATGGCCACCTGCCAAAACTCAATGTAGGGAAGGTACTGGAATCCTTTTGCACAAGAGTGGGACAAGAACAGAGATGAAACACCAAATCAAGCATCTACCAAAGGAAAAAGGCAAAAAAGCAAAAAAAACACAACAGCGCAAGTTTTGTTGCACAAGTTTTGTTTGTCAAAAAAACACAAAACAAAACAAAAACAAAAACAAAATCCATGCTTCAGACTGCTCAAAATAATGATAAAGCTTTACAGTATCTTCATCTTCTTCTACTTCTGCAATTATAAGAGCTTT
This sequence comes from Musa balbisiana, assembly GCA_004837865.1. Taxonomy (NCBI): domain Eukaryota; kingdom Viridiplantae; phylum Streptophyta; class Magnoliopsida; order Zingiberales; family Musaceae; genus Musa; species Musa balbisiana. The sequence continues at coordinate 4,704,444 of CM017196.1, read as the reverse complement.
AATGTCAAATTGGGTTTCAAAGACTATCAGCATTTTTTAGTTTTAGCACATGAATTGACAAATTTTTAGTAATTATAATTTGTTCCATGAAGTAGATATTGAAATGGGGTGAATTGCATTGTGACTATTGTTGTACCAAAATTTACTTTGGAGCTATTCTTCTTGCAACCAATGTACCGTGACCATATAGAATGAGCCATATGACAAAAAGAGAAACTCATGAAACAATTTTAGCTTATAGGTGCCATGAACTTTAATTTTTTATTCAAACAATTAAATGATGGCAACAAATTGAAAAGTGTACTTGCTATCATATGGGTTAATTAATGCAGCTGTGACAGATTTTTTTGTTATTCGACCAAACCAAAAATTCTGGAAATGTTGCTACTTCTATTCCTATTTACAAAAACCTTTCATCATATTAATTTGTATTTCTCAATCTTAAACAGGGAAATTTCATAAAGCCTACTTGTCAGGCCATAACCAGTTCAAATACCTAGCCAATTTCTCCACCACTTACTAGAAAGTAGAAACTATGATGTAAACCATCAAATTTCATGATAGAGGAAAAAGACCAAGAGATCAGACCATGAAGCCACTGCAAGGCCAATGATGAGCTTGTGGTCAGAATTGTTAAGGTGTAAAGGATATCCCCTGTAACAAAAAGCAAAACCAAGAACGTTTTATAGCCATCAATCATGGAATTGGCATGAAACAATCCAAACATTGTTTAGTGGGAAGAACAATAAGAAAAATGTAAAATAGAAAGGAAAAATATCATTATGACAATAAATACTACTTCAATCAATCTAATTCTTCTTTGCATAAAAATATGATTATTTCCAGCTTGACACTTAAGCCAAAGGCAATATCATATAAGGCAAGCACCTGCTGCAAAATGTAACTTGTCCCGAGGATTAAATATTGCCATACATCTTATTTTATGCACAAGATAGAATTTGACTGCCAAATATGTATCTTACCAGCTTTTGTTGGTCCATATGTCAACCATGATTCAGGTCTGCTGAATTGACAGCATAAATACATGCTAGCTGGGACACTATGAATATTCAAAGAGTCAGACTTTAGTACTCTCAAGTCTCAAGAAAGGATTTCAATCTCGCCCAAATGACACTATGCAAAACTAAGAGATGTTTCAACTTTCTACTCTTAAACGTGTAGATCTTAAAATTGGTGAACTTCATGTCTCATCCCTCAAGTACAAATACTTGTCCATTGTCTTTGCCCAACTTAGCAAACATATTTATCTCTTTTAAGTCATTTGTTTTAAGTCTTCGAAATGTAAAAGTAAAAAGATAACAAACTCACCTTCTGAGTTCTTCCAAGCATCATAGAGAGCAGCAAATACAAGAGGTCGGTTATCCTTGAAATGTATATAGTATGGTTGTTTTTTTGAACCATCTTTCTTCCACTCATAGAATCTACATCCAAATGATTGCACGCACACTGATCAGGTATTAATAATCAAAATAACAAGATCAAAAACACAGAGTAAAGCTAGACAATTCTCAACTCCATGAAGAGTTCCCTCGAAGTCAAAGTGAAATCACATTACATGACTACAGGACATGTGATTTCATATTAAAGGACACAACATGAATAAAGCTAGGTCCAATTGCATCAAGATTAACAGTTTAACCAGGCCACAATGACCAGAATTGAATAATTTGGTTCTATCTACAACCCTAACACATTTAGGGTGTTTAGGGTTTAGATATCATCTTACAGAAATTCATAATGGTATTTCCCAATGGAAGAGATGTTGTGCGAAACTAGCTTATAAACAAATAGTAATGGGAAAACAACAAAGCAGAAAAGATAAAGGTACTCAATTCTGTCATACCCTTCTACTGCCACAAGGCACCGGTTAGTAGGAACAAGTCGACGAAATGAAGCTTTCTCTTTTATTGATTCTGATCGAGCATTGAACTGCATACAAGGGAAAAGATCACAGTTGTCTTTCTCGTTAGTAGCAAGCCTAAACTTTTTGGCATGTATTGCACAATATGAAAATTTATCCAATAGTTGAAAGATATTTCTCACTCACCACCTTTACAGATATAGGTCATTAGTTGTGGTCTAACACAATAATCTTATTTCAATAGCTCATAAGTGAGAGGCAGAATTCATTACTAAAGCTGTACAAAATAAGATATTTTACCTCTGTGCTTAAGAAATCATTTCCATGACAACTTTATTTGACTTAAAAAAATGTGTTCACTTTATACTTGAGTATCTTACATAAACGAAATATATGGATAATAAAGTATAATGGTTAGTGTTATGGTAATGCACTTCCTATCAATTTCTAGTAAAATGTTGATGAATCTTATGTTGCATAAGAGGATGCATGTGATGTTAGTTTGACAATAGAAGTTGGATCAATGTTTGCATCATCAATAATTTTAAGTTTATATTGATTACTACTCAAGGTTCTAGTAAATTAACATATAAAAGCAACAAAGTACATAAAGCTACAGCGCCTATTGACAAAGCGGCTGATTGAGCCAACACCTATTGGGATTGGCAAATATTTTGGATTCCTAGAGCCAGTATCCCAGTGCGATTGGGAATCCTAGTACGAGAAAAAGACCCCATCAAGGAAGGAAACCCTAATCTAGGGTTTGATTTGCATAAAAATATGATTATTTCCAGCTTGACACTTAAGCCAAAGGCAATATCATATAAGGCAAGCACCTGCTGCAAAATGTAACTTGTCCCGAGGATTAAATATTGCCATACATCTTATTTTATGCACAAGATAGAATTTGACTGCCAAATATGTATCTTACCAGCTTTTGTTGGTCCATATGTCAACCATGATTCAGGTCTGCTGAATTGACAGCATAAATACATGCTAGCTGGGACACTATGAATATTCAAAGAGTCAGACTTTAGTACTCTCAAGTCTCAAGAAAGGATTTCAATCTCGCCCAAATGACACTATGCAAAACTAAGAGATGTTTCAACTTTCTACTCTTAAACGTGTAGATCTTAAAATTGGTGAACTTCATGTCTCATCCCTCAAGTACAAATACTTGTCCATTGTCTTTGCCCAACTTAGCAAACATATTTATCTCTTTTAAGTCATTTGTTTTAAGTCTTCGAAATGTAAAAGTAAAAAGATAACAAACTCACCTTCTGAGTTCTTCCAAGCATCATAGAGAGCAGCAAATACAAGAGGTCGGTTATCCTTGAAATGTATATAGTATGGTTGTTTTTTTGAACCATCTTTCTTCCACTCATAGAATCTACATCCAAATGATTGCACGCACACTGATCAGGTATTAATAATCAAAATAACAAGATCAAAAACACAGAGTAAAGCTAGACAATTCTCAACTCCATGAAGAGTTCCCTCGAAGTCAAAGTGAAATCACATTACATGACTACAGGACATGTGATTTCATATTAAAGGACACAACATGAATAAAGCTAGGTCCAATTGCATCAAGATTAACAGTTTAACCAGGCCACAATGACCAGAATTGAATAATTTGGTTCTATCTACAACCCTAACACATTTAGGGTGTTTAGGGTTTAGATATCATCTTACAGAAATTCATAATGGTATTTCCCAATGGAAGAGATGTTGTGCGAAACTAGCTTATAAACAAATAGTAATGGGAAAACAACAAAGCAGAAAAGATAAAGGTACTCAATTCTGTCATACCCTTCTACTGCCACAAGGCACCGGTTAGTAGGAACAAGTCGACGAAATGAAGCTTTCTCTTTTATTGATTCTGATCGAGCATTGAACTGCATACAAGGGAAAAGATCACAGTTGTCTTTCTCGTTAGTAGCAAGCCTAAACTTTTTGGCATGTATTGCACAATATGAAAATTTATCCAATAGTTGAAAGATATTTCTCACTCACCACCTTTTACAGATATAGGTCATTAGTTGTGGTCTAACACAATAATCTTATTTCAATAGCTCATAAGTGAGAGGCAGAATTCATTACTAAAGCTGTACAAAATAAGATATTTTACCTCTGTGCTTAAGAAATCATTTCCATGACAACTTTATTTGACTTAAAAAAATGTGTTCACTTTATACTTGAGTATCTTACATAAACGAAATATATATGGATAATAAAGTATAATGGTTAGTGTTATGGTAATGCACTTCCTATCAATTTCTAGTAAAATGTTGATGAATCTTATGTTGCATAAGAGGATGCATGTGATGTTAGTTTGACAATAGAAGTTGGATCAATGTTTGCATCATCAATAATTTTAAGTTTATATTGATTACTACTCAAGGTTCTAGTAAATTAAACATATAAAAGCAACAAAGTACATAAAGCTACAGCGCCTATTGACAAAGCGGCTGATTGAGCCAACACCTATTGGGATTGGCAAATATTTTGGGATTCCTAGAGCCAGTATCCCAGTGCGATTGGGAATCCTAGTACGAGAAAAAGACCCCATCAAGGAAGGAAACCCTAATCTTAGGGTTTGATTCTTCTATAAAAAACTCATATATCTCTAGGTTTTAGTGGGGAAGAGCAAGATGTGAGGAATTCTATTGGTGCTCCTAGATTTCTCTCTAAAGTATCTAGAGAGAGTGCTCTCTAGGGTGAGAACAGAGTGTAAATTCTTGGGGATTTATGTGAGAGGATTTGTAAAGAAATTTGTGTTTGGGTGAGGATAACTCAAGATCATAATTTTTAGATCTCACATTGTGAAGAATTTGATTTTCTCCATGGATGTATATGGAATTTACCAAACCACGTTAAATCTTTCATCGGTTTTCTAATATGCTTATTTTATTTGTTGATCTCTAGTAGATTTCTCTTTTGATTTTCAATTTTTTCCTCTTGCTCCCCAACAAGTTGGTTTAATGTTAATTTGACAATAAAAGTTGGTTTAATGTTTGCATCATCACTAATTTTAAGTTTATTTTGACTGCTGCTCAGCATTATAGTAAATTAAACCTGTAAAAGCAACAAAGCACATAAGACTGCTGCGCCCGTTGACAAAGCAGCTGACTGAGCCAACACTTATGCAGCTCGACAAATGATCGAAATGGCCACTTTTCAGGACACAGTGATTCACTATAGTGGATATTAACCTCAAAGCCACCAGATAACAAACCACACAACAATAAATTCAATAACCCGTAAAACCCAAATCGAATCCCTAAGCTGAATCTCCAAATGAAATGTTCAATCCAATGATTTCTGCTAAATTTTCTATATTAACAAGGATGTAAAAAAGATGTGCCACCATAATTTTCAGTACCATTTTGTAGTGATCAGGCTTCTCGGTCTTCTTTGTGAAGCTGGGAACGAGACCCCACTTCATGCAACGGATGGCCGGCGACTCCTCCGCTTCTCCCGTGGCCCTCTCCACGAGCACCACCGGCAGGTACGCCCCCGGCGAAACGTTGTAAGACGGACGATAACTACGAATCAGACCCAAAAGAGGAGCCAACACCTAAGACCTTCTACCAAGAATCACAATCCATCGCGAGAATCGAACACAGGGTGAGGGTTTATCGATATGCTCACCGGTCGATTTCGTGGGTGCGGATGGAGGCGGCATTGACAGTGAGGCCGCAAGCCCTAGCGATTTGATCGGTGTTGAGGGTGCAACGAGTCCTTCCGCACATCCTCCCTCTCTCTCACAACCGCCCTCTCTCTTCGCCTCGCTCTCCTGATTTCTCCTCCCTCTCGCTGTCGCTCTCACTCGTTCTCGATGGATTGGGAATGGGCGCGGGAAAAGAATATTGCTAAATATTGGAGAAGGAAGAGGCAGAAGAAGACACGTGGGAAGCCATCAGGAGAGAACCGGTGCATTGAGGTTGGTGAGATGATTGATCGCCTTCGCAAGCAATAAAAAGAGCTCCTTTGTTTAGTATATACAAACAACATCCCACTATTTATGTGTCGCTGTCACGCACGAGGAGTTTCACGATTACAAAATAAAAATCAATATTAAACTACAATAAAGAACACAACTGCACATCAAAATGCAGACGCGTGTACACTGCATCATCTTTCTCTCTTACGATTTTACTCACCACGCCCGACTCACCCACTAACTGGTGGGGCCCGCTAGGACGCGATTGACCCTCCGTTACTGTGCAAATGATTCGACCCGAAAGGAAAGCCGTCCACGTTTTACTACGTAATAGGGTTGCTATAGCGGGGCCTACAGCTGACAGAGACAGGGTACCGAGTTGCTACCGCTTCAGAAAGTACAACCACGAAAAGAACGGCAAGTGCAACCACGCCGCCCGTGTTCTGCCTCAAAAGGGGGTCCCACACGGCGCTACTGTCGGGTGACGACGTGGGTGTCGACTAACAAGCGTACGAGTAAGCGGCGGCATGCGGGCAGTTATAGCCGGCATGCCCATGCCGAGCTCGCCGCCGGGACTACACAGAATTCGGATCCTCTCCGGCGTCTGAACCACGTAACCTTTGATCGTATCGTTTATCTTCCTTGTCGGTGCAGATGAACGGTTATGATGCTGGTACTAGGAGGATGCTTCTAAATACAATTGCAGAGGATCCACTATCTCCCACGAGTCCTCAACCGGTCTACGTGACTAGTTTAACAAATACCCCTAATATTTCGAGTAAACTGAATCATTACCCCTAACTGGACAGATGAAGCTACCATACCAAATATTTATCCGCGTCGCGTGTCGGTTTCCGTTTCATCGACTTCCGCCCATCTTGTCCGTTCGTCCGCTCAAGCAGCATGCAACGAACGGTTCCGATCGGATGATGCTGCTTCTAAGCCCACCGTTTATGGTACACGGTAAGAGGATACCTCGGAAGTAACAAAAAGCACGGCAGCAAGTGATTGGAATCGGCGGATGGCCGGCTCGTTATTTTTACCAACTGAATGGGCAGAACGGTATGAATATCTACGGTTTCGCGGCCTTTACCTTCTATAAATTCCCACCTCACCGGCGGAGGCAACTCGCTTCTCGCATAGCTGCTTCCTCTTCTCAGTGGCAGCTCTCTCCATATCTCGTTCTCTCCTAGGGTTAGGGTTAACTTCTTCAGGCGATGGCCGATGAGACGGCGACGACGGGATTGCTGGGGTTCAAGCCGCAGCTGGTTGTGCCGGGGATGAAGGCGGAGGCAGCAGTGCAGTTCTATAAGGCAGCATTCGGAGCGAAGGAGCTCCTGCGGGTGGCGCATCCCAAGCGCAAGGCAGAGCAAGAGCTCCCCCTCATCCTCTCCGCCGAGCTCAAGATCGGCTCGTCGTTCCTGCTCGTCAGCGACCGCTTTGACGACGCGTAAGCCTCCCTCGTCCCACGGTTCCTGGCCCAAGCTCCGTCATATGTACGGGTTTCATTAGCTCATTCATTCCCTTTCTTAAACCGATGCGGTTTTGGTGCTGACGGCAGGGGGGAGGACGGCTCCGCGGTGGCGAGTGGTGGTGGAATCTTGTTGCGGCTGGAGGCGGAGGATGTGGACGCGGTCATGAAGAAGGCGGCGGCAGCAGGAGCGGAGATCGTTGGCGAGGTGACGGAGGCTGAGGGTGGCGTTCATGGGAAGGTGAGGGACCCGTTCGGCGTGGTCTGGGCCATCGCGGCCGTGGACAAGAAGTGTCCCGAGGCGGAGGCTTGATCTGGGCCGTCGCAAAGTAGTCCAACGTTGGGTATACCCTTCTATGGGGTTTGTGCCCTTCAAGACTGTTGTTAAGGGCCACGGGCGTCGTCACAGTCGTCGTTAGAGCTTCTCTTAGACTAAGGCTCTTCTTTTGTAGGAAATGACAGGCAGGCCATAACAGCATGGTCTTTGCTGTACCTGATATCTATTTTCTATTTCGAAGGCTTCAGCTCTTGTTTACATTTGCCATGAGCACCCTGAATGTCTGGTTCTTTATTGAAGATGGTTTCAGGAAGGTTGCTTGTCTCGTTTAATGTTCCGTGATACCGCAGCTGGTTTTTCGCCGTGTTGATTGATACCACAACTAGACGATATGTTTTGCAGGATACGGCAGAAACGACTGCTCGTCTCGATGAATGTGCTTGAACGCCGGTCAACAGCTTTTTCTATCGATGCTGATCGCAAGTAGCAAGAGTGCAATCTTTCCTTAGGTCAATGCTTAAGTTCTTTAGCATAACGCCTGGACCTGAAATTGCTATCAACATGGTGAAACTACGTGACCATTTATTATACAAAAAATCATCACATTTCAATAGACACGATGAGCAACAACTTGTACACAACCTGAGGGCCTTTTTATGACACTATTAACACAGAATCAAACCGTGCAACATATGATCTTGTATTGTTGCCCATGATATCAAGTTTACCTGTCAAGGATGCAGCTACATCTTCATTTTGCCACGTCTTACTAAATCAAATTCACCTAACCTTGATGCAGAGGCAGCAGGTTGGGGGAACGGCAAACCAACAGACTCAGGGATGTCTAGGTCAACCTTTGCTGATGGACCAGCAATTGCTTTTCGGATTGCAACTTCATGCAGTGGCTGAACTTTGACCATCACCTTCTCAATCTGCATCGTATTTGACTCCAGCTTGAAATTAATATTCATGCAAGCTAAAAAGCTTTTGAATATGCTAAAAATGATATTTTAATTTTCCTTCAAGACTTAAGCTACCACCAGATATTTGAAGATTTATGAATCGTTTCACATACAATCTAACAGCCTATTGGACCAATAATTTATAGACTCTTAGTTAAAGTGGCCCAAAATAATAAATCCAAATTAGTCGTAATGGCCACCTAAAGTTCTCATCAGCTGAAATCATAACGTTCCATAATCCAAATAGAATGGAACTTACAAGCCAATGACCAGGTGAACTGGGATTATCAAATGGTAATTGACCACTTGTTTAAGATTTGCAATAGAAGCAAACTGATTGTACATATTATATAAACATGTAGTATATGAATATTTGCTAGACAAAATGATACAAGACTTTGAAGTATTAATTTAAATGAGTGCATAACTTTATTTTTGCATACCAGTTCCAGGTGATGAATGCGTGAATGAGCTTCAGATAGCCTCTTTTGTAAGTCATCTTCCTTTTTCCTTTCATACTCTGAGTTCTCCATTTCATTTCCTCTCTCGCCTATTTCTCGATATAAAGCTGTATGAAAGTAGCATAACTCAATGAATTTTACACTTTTGATATGGGTCATTCCTACTTAAGGGTGTTCTACACTATAAAATGACCAAATATCCATTCCTATAGCAGGTTTGTCTGAAGTTCCAGGGTTTCATGTGCAGCCACAGCATGTTAATAGTTTCTCTGGCATGCCATGAGAACTGACCATGCAATTTTATATAGGAAAAAAGGCTTCAAATGGCAGAAACGCAAAGTATAGACATGCTGTACGACCGAAGTACCTGTTAAGACAGAAAGCACCCAAATCTGAGTTGGAACGTCATAGAGTGTCTTTGCAAGGGTTAATGATGACTTCAATATCTCCCTAGCTTGTCCAGTGTCATGTAACTGAAGGGCCAAAGTGCCTAGAATTGTCAAGTACTGAGAAACAAGTTGAATATTGCCCAATTGTTGGTGTGCTATTTTCAAGCCACTGGCAAGGCGAACTCTGCATAAAAGATGTATAAGCTGGGATTCCTTGAAAACTGAACAGTGGGATTTTTCAATTTCCATTAGTAACAATGGACAATATGCACAAATTATAAGCGACAGACAAAGATAGTTTTCAAAAATCACTTTCTGTGAAATATAAAGGTTATACACAATTTACCCACTCATAAGCTGATCTTCACTACAAGCAGTTTCTCATATAAGAAAGAAGAAAAGCCAGGTGAAGAGTTGCAGGAAGACCATTACATTCGAAAATGCGAAAATACAAAAACAACCGGGTTTCAACAATTATATCCACCTACAAACAGAAATATTTTTAAAAGTGTTTTGCAAAGTGGCAAAACAAATGTTTGACAGAGAACCACTTCCTACGGTAAAAGATCTGGTACTCATGAAAATGTATGCAAAAACAAGCATGACTGACATATATAATATGCCAAGACTACAAGTTGCTAAGAGATCTTAGAGGACAGGAAAGCAACAATAACCTGGTTATCACCATCACACAGCCACAAAAGACAAATTTCAGAATACAATCTGGTGACCTAATTGTATTGCAGCTTTCTGGGAATGATATGAAGAACTTTGACATGAATAGCTCAGATTTTAAGTCTGCAACATATTATACTTGAGTCTCAGATTTTTTTTATTAATATTATTTGTGTATAACATATTATACTCTACCAGACTTATTTATATTACAAACTTCCTGTAATAGGTGCTATGATTTTACACTTTATAAAGAACAGTAACACCTAGATAAAGCTAGAGACGTAGCTGAAGTAAGACAATCTCAAAAATCAACAAATAAAAGAATCAATAATACCATGAAACAGCTGAGAATGATGAATGCATTCACTTCTCAAATATTAATTGAGTCATGGATGAAATGAGTTTTCCTCCAAAACAATTATGTGAATTAGTTTGTCTCACAAAAATAAATGCATTCAAGAATTGAGTGCTTTGTCATGAAAAGTTATTCTAGAGAAACATGAAAAGTATACAAGCAAAAGCAAATTAGGAAAGACAGATTTGTCCAGTATCGGGTATGTAAATACATCAGAACTGAATAACCTTGTCAAGACTGATAACAATCAAAAATCACATGGCATAAAAGCATGGGCAACAGGCTGATACATAAATGGCTTCAGTTATTTTATCCTAATTTAACATGCTTCTTTGTCTCTTTCAATAGATAGAGTAGCATCATACACAATCAAAGAAATTCCAACAGATAGAGAAAAAGAATTAAGACTTCCTGAAAGGACTGATAGGAACAAAATCGAAGGAACATGGTTGCCTTCAAGCAAAGACATAGACGACACAGTTACAAAAAGTTAAAAACAACTAGAGATAATCAAGATTCTTCTTAAGTATAATGTTATGTAAATAATAATTTAACATTCATACCGTGCCTCTTGTAGATTATGTTGCCTCATCAACAAAAGTCCATAAACAAAGATGATACATGTTTTCTCCCGCACTCCAACAAACGAATCCATGATTCTGAAAACTGGCCCTACCAAATCCAGGGCCTATACATAAATTGAAGAAAACTACTCAGTTGCATACAATATTCTAGAAGGTCAAAGAAAAGAAAAATACAAGAATAGTCTTAAACTTCCTGATCAAAGAATTTACCTTTGAAGATGATTCAGCATCTCCAATACAGATATAGGAGACAGCTGCATAAACGTGGCACATAGATTGCACAGATTTGCTTTCAGTAAGCTAAAAAAAGAAACACAATTGCTGTTAAACCAAAATTATGGTAGTCATGTCAGCTCAGCATTCTTCATGATTAAAAAATTAATATGGATGAGCAGAACACTGTAACATGAGATCAGAGACCTTTGTAGCTTCAGTAAAATGGAAAGCAGCCTCATGAAAGCAACCAACCGAGTGAGCATACTGCCCTCTAAGCATTTCAATAGTGCTTTCACATCCTTGTAAGATTGTTGGGAAACGAACAAACCAATCCTTCATTTGCACTAATGCCTGTGAGAAGAGGGTAAAAAAGTTGAGATAGAGAACACAGTTACACTGAAGCTAATAAGCAATAAAAAGTACTATGTTACTTGGATTCTCTTGAAGCTTTAATCATTGGTATCTAATACATGCAACCACAGATTTCATTTCAGAAATCAGCCGCATTCACTTCACTACAAGGATCTTGATCTATTTGAAATCAACAGTTAGTCTCTCTAATGAGGACGTTGAGATGGAGGAATGGGATTAGTAGAGAATATTAGAGAAGGTCCATATACACTCTTGTGCAATTCAGGATAATTCCAAGGGAAAAATGAGGGGAAACTGGAAGGTTTTGCGGACATATTCAAATGAGACTTATAGATGAACCAAATTCATATGGTGAATTAATTATTATTAATGATGCATGAAGAGATAGAATAAGGCATTAAGTTTGTTAGAGACAGCATAAACATATTTGATAGACTTAGTTGATTAGGTATATTGCCCTCAACAAAGTTCAATGGTGAAGAAGATCCATGTTAATGTAAGCTCATAGCCTTTGGTCACCTAGATTTAGGAGTTATTCACATCATTGATGCTTTATTTGTTTTATTTTATTATTGGGCTAGATTATTTTGTATGATACTTTTGTGATTTTAATGATTTCTGATACTTGGGTATTTGTTTCCCATTATTTAGATAAGATTAGACACAATTATTTCCATCATACATATATCACTAGGATGGAAAGTAGCTTAAGGGGGGAAGAAAGAGAAGTTTACTCTTGAGCCTATATGAGAACATCTTTACCAGCTCATCGACACTTGAGTTTCTCCTATTTTTAGTATTTTTAGCAGATCCAGCTTGACTGCCATGAGCCTTTTCCTGGTGAGACATGAACTCGTACTTACATTACCAAATAATCCATGAATTCATACCCACTACTTTAAGGCTTAGCCTAAATTTACAGTCTCCTAATAATTTTGATTTGAACATACTGTTGTTGTTGGTTTATTTTTTGAATTGCTGGTAGATCTTTTTTTTCTTTTGCCAATAATTAAAGACTTGCTAGAGATGATTTGTCTCATTTGGATTTTTTTTCAATGTTGAACCTTAGTTATTCCTTTACTACATAAGTTGACATTGAATACTAACTTAGTTTTAGTATTTATTCAAAGTTCTTTGTGCATTTCAAAAGAATCTGCATCATGTAACTGCATCACATGTAATGACCCCAAAGGTATGAGCAAGCCTCATAGGTTTTAATGGTTTCTGCTCTAACCCGGTAATACATGCAGAAACTAAGAAGCCACAACTCTTCTAGTATTCTGTCCGAATTTATATTTTGTTGTCACTATATCTTTGGAACTGCACTATCAAGAAAAGAGGCACACATATCATGAAACTCAATCTTTGTCTTGTAAGTCCCATAGAAGGTACCACAAACTTTATCAACAACCAGCGCAAATGTTACCAGGGAATCATAACAAAGTCAATGAAATGAATTCTACAATACAACAAAAATATATACTCGGTCATTGAGCCATCAGCAGTTAAGAGAATCTACCTCTTGAGCTTCAACAAACTCCGACCGAGTAAGTTCTACTGCAACTTTGTTTTCCAGGAATTGCATTAGAAGCATCAGATACAGCCCAGCCATCCAGATTGCTGAGTGCTGCAAATCCACCTCTAAGCACCATATGAACACTTCTTATGATAAGTAAAATTGAAAATGGCAACGATACGGACAAAAGATGCAAAGAACTAAATTTATCTAGAGTAAACTAATCTATTTTTTTGCCAACTCATTAGAAATAGGATCTGTCTCAAGTAACGCCAGCCAACAATATGCATAAGAGTATGCTGCAAATCCTTCCCCAGCATGGCATCTCATGGATCCCTGAGCCAATACCATGCTGGGACCCTGGAAGAGTGGACTGAAACTCATAACCATGCTCAGAACATAAATGTACCATTACTTATATAGGTAATTGGACAAAAGACTCAAATCCAATATATAATTCCTTATGGTGTTGTCTTTCAATATGTCAAAAGTTTTCCACCCAGATTGCATTGCCCAGTCTAATAATGGTAAAATTCCTCTTCTGCCAAATTTTTCTCATATTCCTGACAACGTCTTGGACCAGTCTGTCGAGATTTTTCCACATTTTTTCATTTGATTTTTGCACAAGCTTTGTTGTCATTATCAAATAATACAGCAATCAATTAAATTAATTCTTCAGTACATACATTTTCATATACTCATTTATTCCTGACTTGATCTTTTGTAGATTCCAACAATGATTAAAACACATGGAACATTGACTCATGCAATGTAATCAAATATAGATGATTTAGACAGTTAGACATTGGATGCTTTCTAAAAAGCAAAATCAGTTGGACAAGATAATTATGATACAAATATGCAAGATATTTCATAGAGAATGTGAGTAGCCAAGCACCCTAACCACAATCCAAACCCAACCCCAGGCCTATCAAAAAACCAAAAATAGTAATTAAGAAGAAGCACATATACACAATTTTGTTCCCCCAACCTCGACCCCCTCACCCCTATAACACAAGGTACAAATAACAAAAAAAATGCTGACAAAAAAATAATATGGCATGATAAAACACTGAGAGCAGAAACTACATACCTCTCCTACCATCGACGACACCTAATTTCGCTAGTTCCTCTGCACACAAGTCAGGAGATCTTCATGTAAGAATCTAACACAAATTATATTTAACACAAGTTGAATACTTTCTAGAAAAATATTTACTTTTTTTTTTTGCCCTCGACTCAGTTTCATTCCATGCATCACATGCTTGGAGTAAAAACCGTAACAATGCAATTATTTGTTATTAAGTATTTTGGGCCACTAAGGGAAGATAATGCAAGACAGGTTCATGGAACCAAATACCAGATAGATGACTATGTTATTTAACCATGTAAATCATAAAAATTAACCACAAAAACACGAAAAAAAAAAAACTGAATGAAATACAGCAAGATGTGGCTTATCATACACAAATTTACCATAAATTAACTGCAGTCCAGACTGTATCCGCCTTCCACACTCCTTAAATACCCCTTTTGGGCGACCCAACATGACAACCATGAGATCCACCAATGCAGAGACAGCACCTCTCGGAAGCCACTCCCCATCCATTGGTGGAGGTGCCAATAGCAACTTGTCATCAAGATCCAACAACTTGTTAGCGGAATCCACCCCAGTAGCCATTCTCAACTGCTCCTGAAGCTGGCCCTGCTTCTCGTACAATGACAACCTATCTCTCCGCTGTAAATTAGATTGGAAGAGGCTCCTGTTCACAGAATTCAGCTCTGCAATTAATTCTTTCACATGCTGAACCTTCTGCTGCTCGCTTTTCATGGCGGCATCCAATTTTTCAACATGCTGAGCTGCACCCTTGTAGTCACAAATCCTCAGCAAATAGAAGGTTTGGAGCAACTCGTTATAGAAGAACAATCCAATGTAGTGCTGTCTCTGCAACAATAGAACTAGTGAGATCATGAAAATAGGGTTATACAAATTGCCTATGTTGAGGGTGAAAATGGCAGGAAGGTGGAACCTGGTCGAATGGAATGGACTCCCACAGCTCGAGACACCTGCGGACAGTGGCTTCGACGGACGGTGGGTCCTCCCAGTGAAGGAGGTGGACGTGGAGGGCAGAGGCTGCAAAGAAGAGCTGCAGCTCAGAGCTGCGGAGCTCCTCGGCTGCCCCAAAGCCAGAGGAGAGAGCGGAGAGAGCGCCAGGGTGATCCCCGTCGATGACGAGAGTAGAAGCGAGATGGGAATAAAAATTCGCAGACCAAAGAAGGGTGGCAGCAGGAGGGAGGGATCCGCCGGCAGCGGAGGACGAGAGGAGGTCGAGAGCACGGAGGAGGATGTGCTTCTGGGAAGGGATGGCGCCGATAAGATGGTAACAGCGGGCGAGGAGGGAGTGGGCGCTGAGCTTGAGGTGGAGAGCTGCCGAGCGGGCGGAGGAGAGGAGTAGGAGGGCGCGCTCGAGATGGGCCTTGGCGTGGTTGAGGTTGTGAGAGCGGGACAGGAGGAGGTGGGCAAGGCGGAGGCGGGTGCGGATCTCGACGAGGGGGAGTAGAGAGGCTCCGCACTGGAGGAGAGACTCCAGGCACTTGGCGGCAGCGCCGTAATCGCGGCGGAGTTCCGCCTCCTCCGCCAGCGACCATAGGCCCTCCACTACCGCCTCCATAACCGGAGGTCCCACGAGCTGATGCCGCCCGCGAGCTAGGGTTAGGGTTTGGAAGGCAATCGGGCAGCGGAAAGGAGTCAAAATCAAGGAGAATGAGAGAGGAGAAAAAGAAATAAAACGAATGCGACAGCATGCAACTTAATCATATTGTTGACTGAAACTAGACCGACCCAATAACACGTGCGTTGAACGTGTTCTTGAAATTTCGAATTTGGATTCAAACATAAATCGGATTTATAAAAAAATATTATTATATATATAATCTAATATTTTATTGATAAAATTGAGAAACTAATTATGTGTTGAATGTGTTTGCTACGAGATATAGCAAATATTTTATCCAAATAAATGAATAATTTAGATGATCGATTTATTCGAGTGGATGAATCGACCAAATATTTAATCAAAAATTGAATATCAAATCAAATGATTAAATGATTATTTAAGTAATGAAATCAAAATTAATTATACTTCCAACATGGGGCTTCACGGGAATGAAAGGATAATATTAGGTTCGAGGTGACATCTTTAGGATTAACGATTAGATTTCAATTCTTACTTTAGTATTATCTTCTTATATAAGAGATTAATGTTGGGAGGGAGATTTCAGACTCGACCTTTTAGAAGTCAAAATTAATATAAGGTGGATCCAAAAGTATTTCTTTATGTCTGAGGTCCAATCCTACGATGCTGATCGGAGGATTGATATTTTTATATTTCATAGAGTCGACTGTACTCATGTCATTAAACGATCATTGATGCTTCAAGCGATTGGAACGTATTCTCTAGATGGCCTTTCCTTATAAATTAATTAGTTAAGAATATCGACTAAGCAGGTTTGAAGAGTTCCCTATGTTCAAACAAGATGTAATCCTCAACCGAGCTCTTAATTCGATCGAAAACCTTAGGAAAGAGGAACATTCCTTCCTTCAAATATGACACATGCTTACAGATGACCTATGCCCAATAAACCCTTGATTAGTTAGTAGGACAAGCCTCCAAACATTAGGAGAATTTAGAATTCAAGATGGTCCTCGATCGAGCTCTTAATCCGATCGAAAACCCTAGGAGAGAGGGACATTACATTGGGTGGGAGTTGCTCCTCTCAGTTCTCTTCCTCCTCGTTGTGGACAGGGGTTTCAATCCGAAATCAATTTTGATTTGGTAGGGTTTTTCTTTTTTTCTTTTTACTCACTTGGTAGGCCATTACATGGGAATAATTGCAAGGCTTCTTAATGAAATTGATTGAAATAGCTACCACATCCCTTTTTTCTACACCAAAAAAAAGGTTCACTTTTTAGATCGAAATTTGGTGATAGCATGAAGTAAATTGGAGGGACTGCTTTTTATTATAGTGATAGTTAACGTGATAAATTTTTAAAAGACAATATATCCAATATACTTTTTTTTTTGGGGGGAAAGAATAGCTAAACTCACTTATAAAAAATTGTATAAGCAATTATTTTTTTATAATATTGATTTTTATTTTCTAAAAAATTTATATATGTATTGTATACTAAGACCATACATACACTAAAAAACATTCTTGAAACCCATTTTATACATGATATTTTAATTATTAAAATTTCATCTACTTTTGAGTTGACTTTATGAACACAAAAAAAATTTAATTCATATAAATTTATTTTGACAAGCATAGACATATCATATTAAGTAGTAAAATAAAAAGGACTAGCTAGCCAATGCTACTTGATCAAGCATATACCTTTTACCTATACATTACATGTATAAAACAAATGGAAATATAAGAAGCTTGTAGAACAAAATATTGTGTTTGATTATAATAATTAGTGTGGGTGAGCCAAAGTCCAGACCGTAGACGGGTCTGGTTCAACCAGGCCAAGTCCGATTCCGGTTTAGTCCGACCGTAGAGACATTGTATGCATAAAAATCTATATGCGAACACCCTGGCCGATATAATCAAGTCGCGATATAAAAGGCTAGGGTTTGAGGGCAGGGAGGGTGTGCGAGTGAGAGGAGGGACGAGGGCGGCGGCAGAAGTACCGGGGAGAGAGAGAGGAAGCTGCTTGCCGCGGCCGGACAACATGGGTAAGGATCGGAACCCTAGGTTCTCGATCCACAGTTGGAAACCCTGAGATCTGTGCACCCATGACGTTGCCCTTCTGCTCGCAGGTATCTCGCGGGACTCCATGCACAAGAGGCGGGCCACCGGAGGGAAGAAGAAGGCGTGGCGGAAGAAGAGAAAGTTAGTTCCTTTTATTTGTTATATGTTTTCTCCGTCGTAGTAAAACCACCTCATCTGATGCGTTTTCATCTCCTTTGCGGTGTTGATTGCTTGTAGCGTTTGTTTCTTATCATTTTGTGATATGATTGTACTTTACGGGGATTGAGACACCCCACTCGTTGAATCTTGGCGATTCTTCAATTCATTTTGATGCTATCTTGCTTGTACAGTTCTGATTCGCATGATTTCTCTTAAAAATGTCGAGATTTTTATTCTATGCAGTGCTTTGCGCTGTTCTCACTGTTTTCTCTTGCTATCTATTTCTTAAATCTTCAGATTTGGTTATCAAACGTGTTATTTTCATTAGTTTTGTTGGGGACGGTTTTTTCTCGATGTAATCTTAGCGTGTTTTACCATTTGTCTTGAAAGGTATGAGTTGGGAAGGCAACCAGCTAATACCAAACTTTCGAGCAACAAGACTGTGAGGAGGGTTCGAGTTCGAGGAGGCAACGTGAAGTGGAGGGCCCTCCGCTTGGATCATGGGAACTACTCATGGGGGAGTGAGGCAGTGACACGCAAGACCCGTATCCTTGATGTGGTCTACAACGCTTCAAACAACGAGCTTGTGAGGACACAGACCCTTGTGAAGAGTGCCATCATTCAGGTTGATGCTGCCCCATTCAAGCAGTGGTATCTCCAGCACTATGGTGTTGAGATTGGCAGGAAGAAGAAAGCCCCTGCTGTTAAGAAGGAAGCAACTGAGGTGAATTTCTTTTTGATGTTATGTTTTCTGTTGTCCCATATATCTATCAGATTTTGCTCTTAGTTAAATTGTTTTTTGATAGCACTTTGGATTGTGTTTGTTTTATTCTGGTTCTGATACATTGCTTACAAGGCTATATCTCAGATTTTCCAGAGGTGGGCTTCCTGGGGATTATAGCTTTGTACATTTTTTCATGTTATTAATTTGTTGACTCCCAATAAATGGAGCTGATGATTATTTGTAGTTTTACGCCAGTGAGGGCTCAGTTGTCTTATTTGGTAGCATTAACTTTGATGCTTTCTCTAGATTTTATATGTTCTTGTTAAGTGGGGTTTCTCATTTGTGGATAATGATGAGACGAGGTTTGGTGGAAGTTGGAACTGCAGTTTTGTATATCTGCATTGGCCACCAGGTGGTTATTCTGATGTTATTTTTTCTAAAACAACATAGATTACAAGTATGTGTTTGATTCTAGTATCATAACTGTGAAGGGTCTTAACCTTTTGGTCTCAATTAAGGGTTACTAATCATGCATTTTATGGCATGATCAACTAATTTTATTAGTGAAGTTTTAGTCCATTGTAGTGTAGGTTTCAGTGTTATACTTCTCTTTGCTTTGAATGCTAGATTTTCTGACCAGTCTCTTTGATTTGGTTAGAAATTAGAACAGTTATCTGTCATTTTGGTACCACAGAAGGAACTTTATGTAATTTATCATGAAAACCTTTTTCAGATGTGCTTTTTAGTTTAGTTTGAAAATGAGAAGATTCCGCTAATATAGTGCTGGGTTTCAAGCAAAAGCAAATTTACCAAAGGTTGCAGGTTTCTTATTACCTAAAAGATTAGTTCATGGGTTAAAAGATGTAATGTCAGCGATTGTCTATGTATTATAACAGAGCAGGCAACTTGAGCCTTAACAAGAAATATGTTCAACATATGTGAATTTCAGATTTTTAGCACCATATATGTGGCGATGAAATAGATGCCTCAAATTCTGAGGCTGGATCATTGACTTGTCATCTACTTGTTTGATTTGATCATTAATTGTGAATATTTTAAGGTGATTGGATTTTTTTTTACACTGATGATGTTGGGGCTGCTTTTACACACATGATTCTGGGCTGATTTACACATGATCTGGCAATAAATTTGCAAGTCACAAATGATTGGACTTACTAACATGCTAGGAAATAGATTTTTAAAATTAGTATTTCAGTCCCTGTAGATGGCCCTGGATATAGCCTTAACATTCCAAACAAATGTTTTTATGGATTAAGTTGAACAAAACTTTTATTTAGGCTTTTAGTTGTTATTTTGGGCATTGTGCAGGCTTTATCTGTTCTATTATGTCCAAAAAAGTGCCTTACTGATCACAATTTAATCACGTACGGCTAGAGATATCTATCCAAAAAGTTAAATAGAAGGTCTAAGTTATGTGCACTAAATAGTGAACAATGTTTATCCAAGAGCACTAATACCCCTTTTAGCTGTGAAGTTGAGAATATACTGTTTTTCTTAGTTTCATAATGCTTTCTCCATTAAAGTCTTAACTGAAGTTGTTTTGTAGTTACAAGAATACTATCAGTTTTTCTTTGTTCATTGTAACTATTTAACTTATTTTGGAATTGAAACTACCTTAATACTAAAGGTGTTGGTAATACACAAATTATTAAAGTGAGAAATCTAGGGTGCTATGTTGTTCTTGTACAATTTAATATTAACTGTCAATGTCTAAACTTGCTCTCAACTAATTCGACTATAATACAATGTCCTAACATAATCCTAGCGGTTCTAGTCTTTTTCTTTAACTGATGTATGCACTGATTGTATAAATTATAAAAGTTTGTGTCCTAATTGATGTTGTTGGCAAGTTTTGTTGGTTGTCACATGGCTTTTTGACTTGAATATCTGTGAGTCTTCTAATTTTAATTGGCTTAGAAAACCATTGTGCTTGAGTTGGCTTACCTTGTAGTTACCGTGCTTTGTATTTTATAGAGCTTTATGTTAATATTGTGATTCTTTAGTACAATCTACCAAGGTCTCCATTCAGGGTTATCTTTTCCTTGATTCTCAGCATGTGATTCAATTGAGTAACTCCACTGCCTTCTTAAGATACATAAGATCATGTGATTCAATGTAGGACTCCACTGCTTTCTTATGATATGTTCAAATTGCTGTGTACTAAATTTGATGATTATCATCTCATTTAATGTGCTTCTTTGCATTGGCGGCAGGGACAGGAGGCTGAACCTGCTACAGAGGAAGCAAATAAGAGTAATCATGTCACCAGGAAGCTGGAGAAGCGTCAGCAGGGTCGGAAACTCGATGCCCACATCGAGGAGCAATTTAGCAGTGGAAGGTTGTTGGCTTGTATCTCCTCCCGCCCTGGTCAGTGTGGCCGAGCAGATGGGTAAGAATAACAACCATTAGAAGATCTTCTCAAGTAGAGCTACAACCTGTCTTTCTCCCTATTCCTCTGCCAGCTGAACTAATTGGTCAGTCTTCTTTGTGATTTATGATTCTTAGATACATATTGGAAGGAAAAGAGCTGGAATTCTACATGAAGAAGATCCAGAGGAAGAAGGGCAAAGGAGCAGGAGGTGCAGCTTAAGTAATGCTTCGGTCATTTCGTCAGTTGGTTCCGAATGAGAACCTGTGCAATTGCTTTGCATCAGCTTAAGGAACCTTGTTAGCTAGCTTCATCTTCAAGTGAACCTTATTTAATGTTCGCTCATTCAAGGCTTCGTAATACTTTTGTAGCTACCATAAATTATCTTTGTTTCCATCATGTTTAATCCGTGTGGACAATTTGTTCTTGGTATGTCTTCTTCCCTCGAGATCCATTGTTCCTGACCGTCAATTGGAATTGCTTGCAGTAGAGCTACTTCGTATTCTAACCGGTAAAGAAAAGTATGGCGTGTGTCGTCGTATTGATGAGCTGTTTTAAGTCTTCGTTTATGCCGAAATAGAATTTTGAATGTTCACAAAACCTTATGTAATTTTTTCCTATATTGTTATGGCCTTATGTTAGTGGAATAATATGATATTCAAATGAAATAGTGGGCTATTATAAATGTTGAGTATAATGTTCAAATTTCTAAATAGTGAAATATAACACAAATCAAATGATATATACATAATGTTCATTCATTTCCCATTTTCCATATAAATTACATGGTCAAATTATCTATTAAATCTATCTTCTATCAAAATTACATCTTTTTGTTTAAAACCATAGAAATTTATGATTTTACAAAGTAGGAAATAGAAACTGTTCCATAATATAAGATGATTTACTTATTATTAAATACAGATTTGTAATTGAATTATTTGCTCCAAACATACTCATCGTGATGAAAGAGAGGTGCACTCTAACGAAACCGTTCCATCACGAACGTTGCCCATGGTCTCGTGGCTGAAGCCCTTCGCACCGCCTCATAAACCCCATCGTACGCTGATCCGCGGGTACTCGTATGCCCCAAAAATTTGAACGGCCTTTTCTCGGCCCCTTAGAATAAAATTACGTTTATAGCCTTATCGGATTTAAACCTCCCATTTCCCCCTCTTCACCCTCATCTCTCAACGGCTGTGTCTCTCTGTTAGGTTTCCGAACTTCCGATCTCGTTCCCGCTTCCCTCTCTCTTCGATCTCCATGAAGGCCTTCACGAGTCCTAGGAGCGCTAGGGTTCCGCCCTCCGAAACCCTCGCTCCTTCCTCGCACAAGCAGCGGCCGCCTCGGATCCCCAAAGAGAACGTCGATCCCTGCCCCGCGCCGCCGGATCGGTCCCCATTCCACAGCCATGCGCCCGGCGGAAAGCCCTTCTCCGCGAAGAACCGTAGCCCCCTTCCCCCTCGCCCGCCGCTCGCCTCCAAACACTCCGCCAACCCGCTCAAGAGGAAGCTCAGCTTGGAAACCATCGCCGAGAATGGGGTTCCGCCCTCGTCGGCGCCGGATTCTGGCGTTCAGGTATATTTTAGGATTATTGTTGACGGCTGCGCTTGTTGGATTTGCATGAGAGCGCTTTGTTGGGTTAAGTAGGTGATCGTGAGGATGCGGCCTCCGGGCAAGCAGGAGGAAGAAGCCGATCTGATTGTGGAGAAGGCCTCTGTGAACTCTCTTTCAATTCTTGATCACACGTTCACCTTTGATTCGGTAGCTGATATCAGATCCACACAGGTGGGTGTACCTGTTTGATTCATTGGAGTCCGTAATATTCCCGTTTATAGAATTTCTAGGGCAATGCTTTAGAAAGCTCCTAAATTTTTTGCTGGAATTGAACGCCAGGAAGATATATTTCGACTCGTTGGGCTTCCGTTGGTGGAGAATTGTTTGGCTGGGTTCAACAGCTCGATATTTGCATATGGGCAGGTGAAGAGTGCTTCTGTGTTTTGATCTCTGTAGGGCTTCTTTCTTCTGACGGACTTGTCTGTAAAGAAAGCTACATTAATTGTTTCCTGTTGATTTCTTTGGTAAAGACCGGAAGTGGAAAGACATATACTATGTGGGGGCCTCCCAGTGTTATGTCAGAGGGTACATCTAGCATCGACCGAGGATTGACTCCGCGTGTTTTTGAGAGGCTTTTTTGTCGCATAGACGAAGTAAAAAACTTTAGAACTTCTGCTTTATATGAAATTTTGCCAGCGTTGTGCTTAAAGATGTAATATCCCAGGAACAATCTAAGCACTCCGACAAGCAGCTGAATTACCAGTGCCGTTGTTCCTTCTTGGAGGCAAGTGTGCTGATGCTACCTGATATTCCAAGTATCTCTAGCTTTGTTGCAATGCTATTACCTGATTTGTCAGGTTCTTGGGTTTACAGATCTACAATGAACAGATCACCGACTTGTTGGAACCGACTCAAAGAAATCTCCAGGTGACAAACAAAATTTTTTTCTTTCACTGTTTCTTATTACTTGCCCATGACATTCTTTTTTATTTTTTGATGAAACTATGGTGATATCTTTCAGATCAGGGAAGATGTAAGAACTGGTGTTTATGTGGACTATTTGACAGAGGAGTATGTATCTACAGTGAAGGATGTAAATAATTTGTTGATGAAGGTGAAATTCACATATTATTATCTCAAACTCCTTTACGGTTATATGCTTAATATCAATAAGCATCAAATAAGAAAATTTGATAATTGCCTATAATCCTGTGGATAGATCAGAAATGATGCAAAACAATTATTTCTATTATCAATTTGTTTATGTGCTCTCATATTAGTTTGGATTATGCTTGATATATTGCTAACTTGTGGCTTTGAGCACTATTGTCTCAAATAAATATCATCTTCATTAATTTTGTTTGTTTAATCTATTTTCTTTTGGACAACTTTCTTTTATGACTTAAGCTTTAAAGTAAGGTGCTCTTCATGTTATACTACCCATAACCGTGTCATGCTTTCTTACTTGTTCAGTGCTACCTTTCCTCTTATTTCATTTTGTGTTGGTTTATACTGGTCAAATTATGATGTTGTATGTTTACATTTGCGATTAGGACACAATATGTCTTTATTTTAATTAAAATGGAATGCATTCACTTGTAGTAAAATCCATTTAACATATTAAAATAATTAAGCATTCCTCATGTGTATATTGTTCTTTCTCTATATTTTTTATGAATGTACTATTTTGTTGCTATAATCTTCTCATGCAAACCATTGATGCCTTTATTTAATCTTGATGCATTGGTTGGAATCCTCCTTACATTGGAATCCTTATAGTTATGAAAGTGAAACATCTAGGTCTATTTACTCTAACGCCGTTGGTTTTAAAACACAAAAAAATAGGCAAAAAGGTAATTTTAATCATTCTCATTGGTGGTGGAGGACACTAATGTCGTTGGATGCAGCGGATAACTATTGTAGATGAGGAGAGTGGTGGCGAAAAGTGAGGGCCGCTCGTCGGCGTCAACGTAGTTGTCTAGCGGCGAAAGGGCCACTCGGTATTTGCATCGATGCCAACGCAAATAGAGTGGCGAAAGGGCTACGTCGAGCAGCGAAAGGGCCGCTCGATATTTGCATCGGCGTCGACGCAAATATAGAGTGGCGAAAGGGTCGTTCATTGCATTAGCATTAATGGCTGCTCGACAATTGCGTCGACGTTGATGAGCAGCCCTCATCTCTCTTCGCCGCTCTCCTTATCTACAATAGCCACCTACGGCTTCCAATGTCGTCGTCGTCTGTCACCACCATCACCGTCCACCATCACCAATGGGAATGATTGAAATTATCTCCTTGTTCATTGTTTTTGTATTTTCATTGATAAAATCGATTGCATTAGGATAAATGGATCTAGATGTTTCATTTTCATAACTATAGAGATTCCAATATAAAATTTTGAAGTCTAATGATTGGGATGTTAAGGAGGGGTCTAACTACAGGGGTTAATATGTAATTAGCCCTATACTATCGTTGCATGTGATTGTCGACACAATATCTCAAAATGATCATTTGTTGTCTTCTTGTAGTAATTCAGGTTTTCTATCGACTCCATAGCCTATATGTTTCAAAAGCTAAGAATATATATTTGTACCAAAGTTGTTTGCAATAGGCTGATCAAATAATGTATTGAGAACTTCATACATCATATGCATGCGTAAAATGAGGAATGCTGAATTCCTAGTCAAGGTAATCATGATCATCTTGTGTTGAGAATAAAATTCATGCCAATGGCTGGATAAGATCTAGGTAGCAAGTACAAACAGGTATGCATACAGCCAATTATCTCACCCTTGATGGCTAGTAAATCAAGTAGAGGGAAACCTATTAATCAAACAATTAATGCCAGTGGATGAGATGCAACCATACTTCCAATTGATATGCTTTTGAGGGGATATATGCTTAAGAATCTAAAGCATGGGCTTCCAAGAAGGCCTATTATAGGTTTTTCCCTTGTCCATCTTTTAATCAAAATGTTTGGGATTTATCACTATAAGAAAATGTGGAATGAGCATGCTGTTGGAGAATATACCTATTGTCCACTGTTCTCCTCCCTCCCTTTAATGAAACCTGTTTGATCCTTACCCATATCATATGGATAACAGTTTCTAAATGATTTGCTAATCCTTGCAAGACAAGTAACATTACAAAGAAAGACTGGCTAAGATTGATATGGTAGCATCTGGGCTTGAGCCTTCTTTCCAGTGCATCCCCTTTAATTCACAGCAGCACTTGATCCATACATTATATATGTTAACAGATTGCAATACACAAATTATTATAGTAACACCAGTCCAGTTTGATGTGTTATTGGTTGTACTTATTTACTGTCTCCTTCGGGTATTCAGTGATTGTTGCTGTGTATTCAGAAGTTGGATATTCAGAATCTGGATCGGACACAGGGTTCTGTAAAATGTAAATAATTCAATATTTACTGAAATATATGACTTTAACATTTGATGAAGGTCTTGAATATGGTGCTGTTTCTTGGATTAACTAAGAATTTTTTTAAGCTTTTGTTTAGTATAATTATGCCCACATACTGCTCTCCTTTACACATACAGGGACTTGTAAACAGGAGGACTGGTGCAACAAGTATAAATGTGGAAAGTTCACGATCTCATTGTGTGTTTACTTGCATCATTGAGTCTCGTTCTAAGGTGGCACCTCTATTCTTCTTTTGATATACTTCAAAGTTTGTACTACAAATCGAGATGTTATAATGATATTAGATGATGATTATAGTATGTCTTGGCCCCCGAAAATAAGAATCTAGTATCATTTTGACATGGAGCAGTATTGCTTTTATTTCATGTTACTTCAATGGAGTACTGATAATATCATGCATTATAGGTTCCGGTGTCGAGCTTCAATTTTATCAAATTAAGATTACAAATATCATGCATTATGTATTACTTTCTTTATTGAATTCAGTGTCTTCGGTTCCTCATTCTGTGAATACTAAATTTTCAGAGGTGCTCTTTTTGCTAACAGTGGGCACATATGACATATCTTTGATGTAGGATCTCATCTGTTCTATCATGCTTTTAAGATTACTTGCTTTTATATAACTTTTTATCAAAAGATAGATAGCTAAATCATACAGATTAGTGAAATTTACATTCTAATGGAAGTTGTCTGATTAGGTTGACAATAAAAAAAGCTTCCTGCATCCTTTAAACATCAGATGGTACATAGCAGATATATGTTTTTTTCCTTCGCTTTATTATAGTTAATTCTGAGACATCTTTCTTATATTAAAATCTTGTAGAGTGTGACAGACGGCTTAGTGAGCTTAAAGACTAGCAGGATCAACCTTGTTGATCTGGCAGGATCTGAAAGGCAAAAACAAACAGGTGCAGGAGGGGAACGTTTAAAGGAAGCTGGGAATATTAATCGTTCCCTGTCACAACTTGGGTATCTTTTCAGTTTAAGTACTTGTTCTTTTGTCTCAGTCCCCAATATGCAATCATGATCAATTAAGTTGCATATATACATCACTCAAGTCTTGTTCATATTCATTTCATTACTTGGTGTATAAATATGAATTTGAAACTTACAAATGTAGTTGTAAACTTATAATTATTACATACAGGCCACATAGATATGCAATGTCTTACAACATATAGAAATAAAATATATATTGAACAACAATAAAGCTTTGATTGTGACATACATGCTAGAATATATCTTTTTTGTGCATACCCTAGTTATTATTTTTAAGAAATGGGCTATGGTGATTAAATAATAAATATAGTTCTGTAAATGTCATCCAAAATTACTAATCACCTATATTGTGATAATAGGAGTAGATAAAATCATGCTCTCTTGAGCCAGTGAGATTTATGATGAACATATTGTTTAAGAGGACAGAAATACCACTACACTTTTCCATTTATTTGTTCTGTTTCTTATGTAAATTTGTTGGATGTAGTGTGTTTCAATACTCTAAAACAATCTTGTGATAGGCCCTTGTACGGTCTATGCACAAGCACATCACATCAATCAAAACTTTCAAATACATGATTGTGAGACATTAATTAGATGTTTTTATACACAAATGCATGAAGTTGGTCCTTGGGAACTATCAGGCACAAGTTGAACTTGATGCTGGGCAAAATGGTATTTAGAATGTGAAGAAGAACAAACAAACAGAAGACTTGCTTTGCTTACCAAGAAAGTGGGAGCCAGATTACCTGTTGCTGTCAACATTTAGGGGACACTACTAGTTAGGTGGGCCTACCCACCCTTGAAATTCTAATGGGAGTTGTCACCTCTCACAGGCCTGATGAGTGTGGGGAGCCTCTAACAATCAGGTCTATGAGAGACCAGAACAGTCTAGAGAATTTCAGGCATAGCCTTACATATAACTCCATCTGCTTTTCTAGTTAGGAAAAAGAGTTTATCTGGATATAATTATGTCCTATTTAAGAGTATTAAATGCAAAGCTCTCTACTTTGTTGTAGGTCAAAGTTTTCTAAAATTAGAAGATTATCTCTCAGAGTCTCAGCATATCACATGTAGGATTATTTAGGTTACTTGCCTCACATCAAAGAGATTGCCCGTTGATATATGTTGATAACCATCATACTTCATCCCAGTTAACATGACACAGCATTTTATCTTATTGTTTGGTGTAGATGGTCTATGGGTTGTAATTATTTATCAGTTACAACAGCTTTAGTTTAATTATATGAGCCAAATTTCCTTGAAAATTAACTTGCTTACCCAGAAAGTTTTGTATCATTTTGCATCACTGCTGAAATGCCGGAAACAATAGTTTAGCTTCATATTCTTTTTGAATAGTACCTGAATGTTATTTGCTTTTCACTATCATCATATGTCTTCTATGAATTGGTGTGGCAGTTTCTTTCATAAGTAGAATTTGTCATCTCAAAATGTCAATTAGCAGAACTTGCATGGATAAGACAAAACCAGGTTATGCTCTCAAAGCTAATCTTACTGATATTCATTTGTGTATTGCAGGAATTTGATTAATATTCTTGCTGAAGTTTCGCATTCTGGAAAACAGAGGCATATTCCTTACCGAGATTCCAAGCTGACATTTTTATTGCAGGAATCTCTTGGTGGTAATGCAAAACTAGCAATGATATGTGCTATTTCACCATCACGAAGGTAAACTAGAGGCCCTGCATCCATGTTCTGTCCTAAAATTTTCTATTTTGACATGGAATTATTGATTAATGCAGCTGTAAGAATGAAACTTTGAGCACCTTACGTTTTGCCCAGCGTGCAAAAGCAATACGGAACAAGGCAGTTGTAAATGAAATAATGCAGGACGATGTTAATGTTCTGCGTGAGCAGATACGTCTACTGAAGGTAGTGTTTGATAACAGTTCTGTCACCACATTGAAGTTGTTGGTAATCTTAATTTTGCAGCTAATGCTCATTGAACTTTGTTTAACTATGCCTTTAATAGGATGAACTTCTGCGTATGAAATCTAATGGATCTTCAGACAACAATGGAGGTTACTCAACAGGATGGAATGCTCGAAGAAGTTTGCATATATTGAAAATGAGCCTTACTCGTCCCGCACCATTACCTATTGTCAATGACGACAGTGATGAAGAGATGGAAATTGATGAAAATGATGTTGAGATTCCATGTGTCCAAGCTGCTTCCCAAGTATCTCCTTGTGTAGATAGATTGTCTGCAGATCTGACAATGTCAAAAGAAAATGTAAGGCCTTTTATATATAATAGTAATAGATTTCTTCATAGTACACAGCAAATGTGCAGATCTAAGCTTGTGTATGGAGTTAATCAGATTTTTGTGTTCAGGATTTCGAGTTGAGGGAAACAGGATCATGCCAAGTCCCTGCAAAGTCTGATGGAAAAGCAATTGCTTCTTTTGGTGATGATCTAGACAGTCAACTGGATGCCAACCGTGAAGTAATAATGCATGATGAAAAGATTCATGTTCTTCCAGATAGTGAATTGCCTACTGAAAGAAAACCTTCAGTAGGAAATGGGCAAATCATGCTTGCAGACCCATCTTATAACTCTGACCTCTCTCCAAATACCATATTATCACCATCCAATCTTAGCATTGAACCTTGCCACACATCTCCAGTTCTTCAGTCTACTTTGAGCAGTTCACCTATAGTCGATACTTCCACTAGCAGGAAGAGTCTTAGGACATCATTATCAATGTCAGCATCTCAAAAGAATATTCTGGAAAATGTGAAATCAAGTTCAGGAGCTGTGAATGCATCAACTGAAGCTTTATCCTTAGATGCTTCTTTGAGTCAAATAAAAAGGAGTTCCCTTAAACCAACTGAACACCTGACAGCTAGTCTCCAACATGGTCGTGAAGTTATTGATAATTGGCAGCAGAACTCAATCTTGAGAAGGTCATCATTCAGGTTTTCTGTTAGGCCAACTGAAGGCAAGCCACTTATCCCAGTAAACAAGGTTGATGTTGGAATTCAAGCACTTGAAGAGCTAGAAGATCTACCTAATATTTGTAGTTACTGCAAAAATGCAGTTTCAGAAGATGAAAATAAAGATGGCAACAGAAGCAAGGATCTGCAACTGGTACCTGTTGATGGATTGATACCGACTGAGAAACTCAAGATGCATGTACCAAAAGTAGGTCTCAAATTATAAGATGAACAATTCATAATTTTGTTTGTTCCCAAGTCTTTTTTGTCTTGGATCTATTAGATTGTGGTGAATTATTGGGTATCTTTCCCTCATCCCTCAAAAAAAAAAAGTTCTTAGCATCTTTTTATGATTACATAGGCAGTGGAGCAAGTTTTGGCAGGATCAATCAGACGAGAAATGGCACTTGAAGATCATTCTGCAAAGCAAGCTGCTGAAATTATGCAGCTAGAGCGTTTGGTGCTTGTTCCTTTTCCACTTTTTTAGTTTCTTATTGAATTTATTATTTGTTATGTTTCTCATTGCTGTGGATCTTGCAGGTCCAACAATATAAATATGAACGGGAATGCAATGCAATGATTGCTCAAACCCGTGAGGATAAAATCTCTCGTCTTGAGAGACTTATGGATGGTATTCTGCCTACCGAGGAGTTCATGGAGGAAGAGTTTATTGCTCTTGTGAATGAACATAAGGTCTTACAGATACTTGTTTCTGTGTTTGATATCCTTTCATTTCTGCAGTTACCGAGCTTTTTTATCAAAATTTCTTACTGATTTTAAAACTTTAATGTCACACTGTAGCTTCTCAAAGAGAAATACGAGAATGATCCAGAAGTTTCACGGGTAAATATCGAGCTGAAAAGAGTGCAAGATGAGCTTGATGGCTATAGAAATTTCTTTGTTATGGGTGAGAGGGATGTTTTAATGGAAGAGATTCAGGATTTAAGAAGTCAATTGAAATACTACATGGAATCCTCTTCTGCTGAATCAACCAAAAAACCTTTTTCTTTGCTTCAATTAACTCATCAGGGCAGACTCAGCACAACAACAGTGTTGGATGAAATAAGTGCTGGTAGTAAAGTCGAAGTAGAGAAGGGTAGTTGGACAGAAAGAGAGAGCAATTCTTCTCTTGTTGAAGAACTTAAGGTTGCACTTGAAGCAAGTCGATCTGTGGCTGAAAAATTAAAATTGGAACTTGAATCTGAGAAAAAATGTGCTGAGGAGCTGAAAGAGGCACTACAAACTGCTATGCAGGGTCATACCCGCATTCTAGAACAGTATGCTGAACTTCAGGAGAAACACACTGCACTACTTTTAAGGAATCGGAAAATCAGTGATGATATTGATAATGTTATGGAAGCAGCAGCCGAAGTGGGAGTCAAGGATGCTGAGTCAAAGTTCGTTAAATCTCTTGCAGCTGAAATTTCAGTCTTAAAATCAGAAAGAGAAAGGGAAAGGCAACAATGGAGGGATGAAAATAAAGCCCTTCAAACCCAACTCAGAGACACTGCTGAAGCTCTACAGGCTGCTGGTGAGCTTCTTGTGCGACTAAAAGAAGCAGAGGAAACTGCTGCAATTGCCGAGGTACCTTTCTTTTTTTTTCCCTGTAAATTTGTTCCCACATCAAGATTCATATGTACAACTGTATATACATTGTTTTGCTGTTGTACATGTCCTGAAGGCTCTACGGAAATACCAAGTACAACTTATTACTAGCATAAAAAAGAGAGAGGACATAGAGTATGCTTTATTCTTTATCATGGCACCTGCTGTCTATCAAATGATAAGAGAATTCACACCTTTTACCTTTAGTCTCCTTCATGATTTTTGTTTATGGTTACTTACTGGCTTAGGCTCATGCCTTAGGGAACTTTTGTAGCATTGCTTTGGTTATTACCTTCAAGTCAGTTATGGTCAAACATCTATTGGATATTACTAAATAAAATCCTGTGTTGTGTGTTCAGTTGGTTTATGCTTATATCTTAATTATCTTTCTGAACCCTTTTATTTTTTTGCTTTCGGTTGATCTATGCTTATATTTCTTATCTTGCTCTACATCTTGCAGAAAAGAGCATTAATGGCAGAGAAAGAGACTGAGAAGGCAAACAAAGAGATCGATAGCTTGAAGAAGAATCATGATAGAGAAATTATTTCGTTGAAACAGATACTTGCAGAATCACGTTCATCAACAGAAGCTCTTGAACACACTGAATTTGATGATTCTGAAGTGCCCAAATCTGAGGAAGGAAAGAGTGAGCAGAGATGGACAGAGGACTTTGAACCTTTCTGCAGGAGAGGGGATACTGAATTATCCATGGACACAGATCCTAATTCATGGTTTGCTGGTTATGATAGGTGCAATATCTAAAAATTCTAAAGGAACATGCCAGCAATATGTTTGTATCACTAGGAAAAGACATGTTGTACAACACCTTAAACGATGGTAATGTAGCACTTGTGTGTCATGAATCACCATCATCTACAATTTCTGGTTCTCACCAATCGTGAGAACTGGTCATGTTCTCTGAGATTGCATCCCAGAAGATATTAATCTCCCTCACAGTAAAAATAATCAGTAGTTCAATGGTTACTTGTTTTTTGTTTACATGTGTGTAAGCATTAATACTTTACATGGTCAGTAGTTCAATCGTGAGAACAGTCGTAGATCTGGTAAAAGCAAAGGACAACTGCTCTTACCAACACCATATTAGGTTCTGATGAGGACTAACACACAGCTTTTATCTCTGTAAGTGAAGAATGTTACCATGACATCAAAGCCTATCCTCTATTTTTGCATCACATGTTAATGATCGTAACTTATCTTAAACTTTATTTGGAATTTGATGACATGAGTGGTACATGATGTGCCCAAATCATGGAACAGTAACTTGTTTGTGACATTAATGTTGATTAGTTGGTGAATGATAGAAGATCGTATTGCCAGTTGGTTGAGAAGGATGTTTAAACTCTCTTATCTGGATTTAGCCAGCTGTATGAACAGGAATTCAATACATATCTTATGGCATTTAATACGAGGGGAGTTAGATTGCCCAGCCCTACTTGGTAGAGAAGCTTTCTTGCCATGGCTGTGCATCTTGTTTGGTGTAAATGTTTCACCTAATCACATTATATATTGGTTATCATTGCTGAAGCATAGCTGATATGGAGATTGAGATTTGAGTCCAAATGTGTGATATGAAGCCACTTTTTTCTTTCTTGGTGAAGGCCTTCAAGTTGATCAGACTGTCTATTCTCCTACAAAGAAGGATTCCTAATGCAGACAGTAGACTTACATGAATCATTAGATCTACCATGTCAAAAGAGATTGAAATATATTAGCTGGAGAGTGCTAAAAGGGATTGAAATATATAATTATTAGTGGGTGTGACATGATTAGTCCAAATCAATATTATTTGAGACAAATTGCTTGTGAATCTGAGCTGCTTCAGTGATGGTTGGTTGGAAAGACATGTAGATGTTCACTGATTAGGATGGTTGGTGCCACAGCATGTCCTCTAATGTTCCAGATAGTGTCTCCCCTAGCTGTTTATCTTTGATCAGGAGCATGACCGTGTGATTTGGATCTGCACCAAAAAGCTTTGAATCCATCTAGCAGATTTAGTTGCAGTGGTTAAAAAGAAGTACAGAACTATGATTCAGTAACAAGAAATCAGGTAAAAGGGTACACAATATGATTCACTGCTATGAAGCTTAATTTAGAGCTCAGCAGGGGTTGATGACATAATATGACCTTCCAAGACCTTTGTCCTTGCTCGAGTATTGCAGACAAGTGAATCTAAGCTTTGGCTTAATTTTGGAGGCAAAACATCATACACCTTATGGACATGAATGGTAGACTACAACTGATAAGACAGGAAAAGAAGAGCAGACGTTTCGAGGCATTGATGGAAGGAGTAAATACCACCATGGCTTCCAGCTGGATTGTGAACTGTAGAGCCTGAGTGATTCAACTTTATGAACAATGGTTTGTTCCTCGATCAATCCGTTTCAAATTCAAATCTTTAATTAGCCAATTTAAAGCTGATCCTCTTGGAACAGAAGCCAAGTTACTGAAGACGAAGAGAGGTTCCAAATTCATTTATGGTTGACTTCCAGCTCAAACAGGTATCTCATTTCATCCTTCACTTTAGTGTAACTGATGGTAATATCACATTTCATCCTAATCATAATACAAAATAGCATCAACCATACCATCCCATATTATTACAATTTTACATCTGAGGCAAGAAGAAAATGTTGCTGCAATTCGGCACTCAGACCTGATGGTGTTAGTTCAAAGCTTCCAATGCTAATTTCTCACTTAGTACAAAATTATGAAATCTTATAATCATAATTCAGTCTTCATGTGAAGTGTCTTCCAGTTCACTCCGCAGGCAGACTTCGAGGAGGTCGTTCTCCCAGAAATGCCTATCCGAAGAGGGATCCATGTACATCAGGTCCATTGGCCACCATGCTCTCAAGAGGGATCCCCAGAGGTTGCTGAGCACATGAGAAGTCTAGTTGGGGGTTTAAGGTCGCCAACTTCATCGACAAGAACTGAAACGTGACAGCATTAGTACAGATGACAAAGTAGCTCACCGAGGGAAGTGAAAATTTACTCTCTTCTATGATCCTTACCTCGACTTGCCGCTGCAATGCCTGCACGTAGTTGATGGTCTCGTCCAGCATTACCGCTTTGCCAGTTACCTAAGATTCGAAGGAGTCAGGACTTCATCTTGATGCAAGAACTGGTTAAGCATCTGTTACCTTACTGCAACCCGGCACAAGATCCTGCAGAAGCTTCATCCTCTCGCTGATCTTCTCTCTTCTGACCTGGTAAATCGAGGAAGAAGACGGTGTCAAGCTTGATGCCACGAGCAGGCTGATCACCGTAGAAAGAAGTGTTCTATTGCTCACCCTCTCCGCGAGGCTGTGGCTGGCGGTGGCTTGTCCCCTTCTCGCCCTGACATGGATGTAGTCTTTGGGGGGCTCCGAAGGCTTCGCACTGTTCTGTTTCTTTGGCTCGACCGCCGTCGCATTGGTTTCAGCTGGTCTGCATCTCTTTGTATCGGAATCTCCCACCTCGCTCAGCTGCAAACCGAGAATTCTTGGCTTTTTATTTGCTCGATCAGAGAATTATGTGGTGCAAGAATCAAGCTCGAGACATACCTTGAGAGGATTCGTGTTGGAGGATGTTAAAGGTGTCCCCTTTGCTTTGCCCTTGGAAGCTGACTTCCGCTTCCTCGAGTTGGTCTCTGCACTGCTCGTCGTCATCCTATTCGACATTGACGACGATTCGTCTGGCGTCGAAGATCCTGACGTCCGACCACCAAGCTTCAACCTTGTCTCCGTCTTCGATCTCTCTGCGTCTGTCATTGGTGCCTCCTTGCCGCTGTTCGAAGCTCCCATCTGTTGCCGGCTGGCCGCCATCAGAGACTGGCTGCTTGAGACCCTCGACAGCTTTCCAGCCTCCGCGAGGCCGAATTGAGCCCCAAGACCGCCGTCACTCGTCGCTCCAAAGCACGACAACGTCGCGGCTCTCTCCGCGAATCCCGAGTCGGCGGTGAACGGCGCGAATTTCTCGGCCGCCGTTTGATTCCCCGGCATCGGCAGGGGTGCCCTGCCCTGCTGCTGGTGACCCATCGTGGAAAGGATGAGCTTTGGAGGGGAATCGAGCGGCGTCCTGTAACACGAGGTGTTGTTAGCACTCTGGTACCGCGAGGGAGGGGATATTTCCCCGGAGTTGCAGATGCTGCAGAGCCGGCCGCTGAGCTCACTGATGACGACGCTTTCGTTGCCCGCAGGCGTGCTGGACGACGGCGACGAGACGAGCGAGCTGAGCGCCGACTCCATGTGGGTATCGCGGCAGTGGCACATGGGCTGCCCCCAGCTGAGGCTGAGGAAGGAATGCGGCAATCGATCGCCGTCGGACCCGGAATACATCTTCGGCTGCCAGTTCACGGCGAAAAATCCCTCCTTTTCCATTCCTGAGCAGGGGAACCACCGCGACAAGCGGAAGAAATGAGTAAAGACAAGGTCTTGATAAGAGGATTCGGAAGAAGGAACGGAGAAGAAGACGAAGAAGAATAGAGAGAGCAAGAGAAGAGAGATGGGAGTTTTTGACCTCTGGGTATGTATAGAGAGATGGAAGCCGAGGAGGCAGCACAGTCGGTGAAGAGGGGTTGCGGGGCTTTGGAAGCCAGAGGAGGAGCCGTATGTGCCCCTCTGCCAGCAGAAACCTTTGGGGAAAGAGTGGGAGCGAAGTGAATTGTGGAGGGAGCTTTAATGCCACCCCATAAACCATGGTTACTGATGGACAGTGTGAGATTTCCAAGATCAATCATTGGAGCCGAAGAAAGGGATGGGCTTTGAGAGACGCATGGATAAGGATAATAATAATAATAATAATAATAATAATAGCAATAGTAATAATAATATAAAGGTTTTATATATCTATCCTTTCATATTTAGAAATATCATATTTACTCCAAATTTTAATATTACAATTTAAAATGTTATATGGGTTTGGGTTTGGGTTATATGTAGAAGTATATTTTACATAAGGAAGGCGAACCCACGTCGAGCCCAATTATATGGGTTTGCTTCAGAAGTAATTTAAAGTGGAACCTAAGCCCAACTACATAAGTAGGAGTAGTTGACACTGGTCGAGACATTGACACGAAGATATCTCAAAAGTTGTTTTTTTTTTTTTTGCAAAGAAAAAAATGATGAAAATAAAAATTGATCCCAAACTTTGCTAAATTATCAAATATCTTCTTAAAATTTTTCGGATAAGATTTTGTAAAAAGAAATTAATCATACCAAAATATCAATATTGTAAAAAAATTTCTATCCAGACTTATCCCAAATTCACTCAAACCTAATATAAGTAGGTTGAAAATGTCAAAGAAATAATTTGTTCCATTGCTTTTTAACCAACCTATAACATGTGGCTGATAGCGAGTGGGATAATGCAGATTTTTATCTTGTCTAAATTCAAATTTAGCCAAACTTAGACTTAAGTATATCTATGTTCAGTTGCACTCATTCTTATTATATCATTAGCCTTATTTGATTGGATAAAATATAACATAAATTTGATTATGATTATTGATCAATAATTTTTTTTTAATCATGATATGATTCATGAATTTAATGGGAGAAACTTTCTTGTTAATAGGACATTCTAGAGATTATTGATATTATCTAAATTCAAGATTTGAATTGATGAGTATTTTTATTTTTAATTGCACTCATTTCTGTTATATTTTGTAGTAGTACTATTTAATTAGGTAATATGTATTATAGATTTAAATAAATTTTAATTAATAAAAAAAATATAATTATAATATGATTCTTTTGATTATTTATCTTATAGTCTCTGCTCTCATCTATTAATTAATAGACGAAGGATTTTATAACATCAAAAAAAAAATTTTATTGTTTCTCCTTAATTATTTTCTCTCTCGTCTTTCCTTAGTTCTTACTTCATATATTATAATTATAATGTGAAAGAATAATTTTAAAAAGAAAAAAGTCTAACTCGATAATGAACTTACAAATAGATAAAAAAAATTAAATAATATTTAAAAATATGCATATTTAAACTTCAATATATGTCTTGATATTATTTTTTAATAATACAAATATGATTATAATTTTTATACTTATAATTCTAACTATAATTATAAGATATTTATATTTATGGTAAATGGAGAGAGGTTTGATATTTATATTTTATAATACAAATATGTCATGTCTGTAAAACTACTCAATCGACATGTGATCATCAAATTAAGATTAGCATCCATATCAAAATGAAGAATATTTAGGATTTGGAGA
Organism: Musa balbisiana; assembly: GCA_004837865.1. Taxonomy (NCBI): domain Eukaryota; kingdom Viridiplantae; phylum Streptophyta; class Magnoliopsida; order Zingiberales; family Musaceae; genus Musa; species Musa balbisiana. The sequence goes on along the minus strand of CM017196.1, from coordinate 4,666,506 downwards.
ATTTTGATTAACAACATAATAGTTAGTTATACTTGTAACACAGTAAAATAAATAGGACTATCATTCAATGTTGTTATACTTGTGACTATAAATCTTATTTGTTGGATTATAATGTACTATGATGCATATTCAATAATTCTCTTTATGACTATAAATCTTGTTATAATTATAATGCACTATGCATATCTTGGTAACTATATAATGATCGATGATTATATATAATCATCTAACAAATTAACTCTTTGAATGATTATTGAAACTCACTATCAAATGCTACGTTTGGTGCATCATTTGATCCATATGTAAATGCTAATATATCTTCTAATATAGTTTGACCTATCGAATATATTTTCTAATATAGTTTGACATTATAGACATATAAAACTTATTTGTTGGGTTCAAATTAAATTCGAGTCTCGAATATATTTAACAATCAAGATAAAAAACAAAAAGTAAACAAAAAGAGCAACTATTCAATATTATAAGTTCATGAAACTTTATGGTGTTAGGGGTGCATCCATGTTGGCTTCCTCAACTCCAATAAATAGACGTACGTCTTAATAAAAAAAATTAGTGACATATATAATAAATAATCATATTATTATGATAAAAGATATCGTTGATCTAGAGTTATATGTATAAGATTGATTTAAATTAAATAAGTTTAAATTCAAACATCATCGTAAACTCGACCATCTCGAGACGATGAGGTTAGCCGCAGCTAAACCCCCCTAACCTTGACTACAATTTCTACGTCTCAATAACTACTCACACCAGCTTCGTCTGCATCCTTGCTCCATATGTAAATGCTAATATATCTTCTAATATAGTTTGACCTATCGAATATATTTTCTAATATAGTTTGACATTATAGACATATAAACTTATTTGTTGGGTCAAATTAAATTCGAGTCTCGAATATATTTAACAATCAAGATAAAAACAAAAGTAAACAAAAAGAGCAACTATCAATATTATAAGTTCATGAAACCTTTATGGTGTAGGGTGCATCCATGTTGGCTTCCTCAACTCCAATAATATTAATAGACGTACGTCTTAATAAAAAAAATTAGTGACATATATAATAAAATAATCATATTATTATGATAAAAGATATCGTTGATCTAGAGTATATGTATAAGATTGATTTAAATTAAATAAGTTTAAATTCAAACATCATCGTAAACATCTCGATCTCTCTCTCTCTCTCTCTCGAACGTGGTTGTCAAGAATTCGGTGACAGAAATATTTGATTCGAAGGCCAGAAAGCTTTCATTAAAGCAATTGGAAAGGTAGGAGATGTGAAGAACACAGGGATTTGTATAGATACGTCGAAGATTTCTGGAGTCAATGGGTTAGTAACGCAAGTCAGAGCCATAAAGTGCGCAATCTAATGTCACATGAACACACACCCGACCAATTATTCTGGTGGTGTGGATCCAAGTTTGATCCAAACGTGTAAATGGTTTGAACTCACTCGATGACTTGTATGTATACTCATTATAATATCTTTTATATTATTAATATTTACAAGAGGTTCTGAGATCAAATATCATCTTTATTGAATTATAGTTGGGAACATGTCAATCAATAAACTAGTAATTTTCTTAAATTTAAAATTTTCATTCTTCGATTATTCAATTAAAAAATTTAAAAATAATTAAGACTCATTTTGTATAATAAATTTAATGATTATAATTAATATGGATTTAAACTAACAATTCGATACATCGTAATTCGATTGATCGAGACGAAAAGTCTACTTTTTTTAAGTAGAACATTTTAAATGCATATGAGAAATGTAAAAAATCTTTACGAATATTATGAAAATAAAAAAAAATATCGGAAAAAAACATCCTACATTCATTACATTAAAAAAAAAAAGTCAATCTTTAAGCTGTAAAATATTACATAATGCCAACTCCCACCACACCAAGACATCAATTAGGCATTTGCCAACCTCAGATGATCATGAAGAGACACAATTCAACTGATCCCATGTGAGTTAGGTGAGATAGACAGTTGACACCAGCCCAAACTTGGCTTGAGCAACCAAACCCACCATGCTTTTGTGATTGTGATTGTGAGTGTGTGCGCGCGCGCAAGTCATGCATGCCTTGGAAGGAATCACTTCCTCAGTCAAACTCACACGCCTCTCTCATCCCTTTGGAGACAAAAGTCGGTGAGTTTCAACTCAACTTTTCTTGCAAGCAAAGGTGATAAAATGGAAATTATTACCTACTCACAACAGTTGATTGAGCTGCTTGTCTTCAATCCAATTGAACCAAACCAAATAATGAGAAGATTTTTATTTATAAAATTAATTAAAAAACATAATAATAAATCATCTATCAAATAAAATAAACTCCAAGTTTAAACTCCAAGCTTCCTATATTTCTTCCTATATAAATATATATATATATATATATGAGAAAGAAAATGTTGGTTAATTATATGGAAAATTGCATTTGTTATACCATAATTAATTTGACAACATTTCATTAAGTGCCTTTACTTTATATATTAGAATATTTTTTAAGATAAGCTACTTCGAATTTATAATTTGAGAAATGAAACATATTTATTGATTGAAAAAATATTTATAATTATTAATGTATTATATAATTAAATATTACATTTCTTTTTAAATGTTTTTGTCTATGCACATGAATTGATAAAATAGTTTATTTTCGAGTAGACTCTATTTAGTACTTCAGTAATATAAATATTTTTCTTAATTAATAAAGATTTTGATGACTTAATGTAATATACTAAGCTCTCGTATTTATTATTTTTTTATAAAAAATAAAAAATTTTCTCTCTTGATAAAATAAAATTGAAACTTTTATCTAGAAAAGTGATGTAGATCATCGATAAGGGTATGATGAGTTATTTTTTTTACGTACCAAAGATTAACTTATATATCAATATCATTATGATTAGTTGTTTAACTTACCTATTAATATTGTTACTTTGATGGATCTCATCATCTCTCGTTATTTTCTATACTTAGGTTGCTTTTACTTTAAGTCTCTTCCCTTCCATCAAATACACGAGTTTGTTGTGTGCTATAAAATATATATTATCGAGTGATCCACATATTATATTATAAAATAATATATTTTTTTATAAAATTATATTATAAAATAATTTGATTATATTATAAAATATTTTTTAATATTTTTTTAATTTATATAATTTTATAGTCATTTATAGAGAGATTTGACCATCAAACGATTTCCAAGATAAGTGTTGCAACAATGTTTCTTATCATAATTATGAATAAATAATATAGCATCAGAATGAGTTTTCTTAGTATTTTTTTATTATTTTGCATAGATTTAAAACGACTAGAATATGATATGATTTTGTCATAATTACTACGGTATATATGTATATATATGTATGTATATATATATATATGTTTATATATATCGACGTTGAGATATTTAAGTTGATTAATATATTATTTCGAAAGTGATAGATATAATAATTTTTTTATTTTTTTTTAAATACTTATTCTCACATAAATATCAATCAAAATCGATTTTTAAGGATCACATGAGCAAACAACACGAACAAATAATTAAGTCGAGTCAACACTTAAATCTACGAATCCCAATCCAATCACCTCCGAGTATGATAAAGACATGACCGTTGCATTGGAGACGATGACACCAACATCAAGATGACATTGCAAGTGTCACTTGGACATGCATTCCCGAACCTTCTACATATTTCTAGATCCTCGGGAAGCCACGAATTATGATGTCCTCAAAATAATAATTCTATGGGAGGTGTAACGTGTCGTCCTTTTATTGTATAGTATATTTCGGCTAATTAATGTATTGTTGCTCCCTTTGACTTAAGACTTGTGGATAGTTCTTTTCATGTTAATTCCTTTTGTTTCTTATGGTATTCATTGGGGGGAAATTTTCATTATATGCATACTTATATATTTATACTTGTGAACTATTTTTTAGTGGAGAAAGACTTTCCTTCATTATATAATATATATATATATATATATATATATATATATATATATATATATATATATATATATATATATATATATGAGAAAAATTTACTTTGTTATGCTAATTTAAATTTAGACCTATCTTTTGTTGGAATATTTTTTAATTTCTTTATATCTAGTAAAAAATATAATAGAATATTTTTTTTGCTTGATGTGAAAGATGTCGATGTAAGCAGAATCATTCGACTTGATTCGAACTCATGTGCAATAGAAGTCCGAGTAGAATTGAGAAGGCCTCAAATATTGAATAATAAGATGTTGACCTATGAAAAAGTTGTAATTGAATGAGGTTTTTGACATGAATTTTGCGTAATTGATCATGAAATAAAGATGTCATTGAGGATTAGATCATCATGACTTGATTGGAACCTATGTGCATAAAAAATCTAAATAGAGTCAGAATATCTCGAATATTTAATCAAATATTGACTCACAAAAAAAGTTGAAATCAAATTTCTTTAGACGTATTAATCGATCTTGAAACGAAAAATAAGAATTTCATGATCAATTTTTTAGAATGGACTCAATCATAGAATATTTTACGATATAAATAATATATTTTTGATATTTTATATTGGACTGATTTCTACTTGCTTCGATTATTAAATGGGGTCTTATTCTTTTGTGCTAATTATGTTGCCATGATTGGGTGAATATATATTTTTATCATTATCATATATAATAAACTTAAAATATACATATGGTTTTTTATTAATTTGATCCTAAGATTTTTTTTTCCATACAAAAGACTTTGTAAATATAAAATCGTTAATAATTAAGAATTTAAAAAATTCATACCAATTATAATAATCTAAGTTATCGATGACCTAATCGAGGATAAGATAGTCCTTTCACACAAAGAAAAATTTTGTGTGTGCCCGAAGAAATTAAACGCATTTGACAGTCATCAAATAAATTCTCACATTTATTTTTATTTTAAGAAGCTTTAGTTTAACTACTAGTTTGGTTGGTTTAGCGGCAGTGTGGAAGACCACCTGGTTTCGGTGATGCACGCTTCGGCTTTCATTCTCGCGCCACTGGTCTGTCACTGTGGGTCCACAGGAATCTTCAGGGTCCCACCTGAGAAAAGAGGGTTGAGCGGAACACAGATAAGGTTTCTGTCCTGGGCCGAGTCAGGGAACAAACACACCCCCCCCACCCCCCCCCCCCCCCACCCCCCACAAAAGCCGCTGCCATCCAATTACTCAACGGCGGCTACTCACAGATAAATACAAAAAAAAAGAGGCATTAAAAATAAAATACAAGTATTTAGATTAAATGTTTAATAATATATATATATCCAAAATGTATATCTTTTGGTTTTTATAATCATATAAAGAGAGCCAATTTCTTTTGGGAAAAAAAAATACTGTTATTTTAAAAATAGATGTCTTTTGTTAAAATTCAAAACTAGATTTTCAACAGAACTAATATAGTTGTTATATAGGATCGATCATAATATTTTGTTGATGGAATTATAGTAATAAAAAAAGTATTTTAACTTAGTAGTAGTTATTTTTATATTAAATTATCATAAATAATATAAAAAATTGTAAGATATAATTTAGGATAAAGGAGGAAAATAAAAAAAAATAAAATAAAATTTCTTGTGTATATAATTATATCAAAAATAAAAAAAGGAGAAACTAAAATTTGTTATATATATAATTATATCAAAAATAAGAAAAAGGGAGAAACTAAAATTACTCCGGTGCCTCGGCCCCCACGCGGCTTTGCCAACCCCAACCTCTGTCGCTCGTCACACATCTCTCTCCCTCGTCACCTTTTCCCCCATTGTTTCTCTTTTGTTTCTTCCCCACCGCCTCATCGTCTTCTCTTTCTCTCTCTCTCCGAGCCCAAACAGAGAGCAAAGACGAAGACACACCATCAAGATCGAGATCGAGATCGAGATCGAGATCGAGATCTAGGTTTATTCGGGCGATGGCGAAGAGGAGGAAGCAATGCCTTGTAGGCGCCGTCGTCCCCCGTCTCGTCCACCTCGTGATGTTGCTCGTTGCGTTGGATCTGGTGCGGCGATGCCGCGCGGCCTCGCCCTCCTCCTCCTCCTCGCCGGACGCCAAGGCCATGTCGGAGCTGGCGCGCGCCCTCTCGGGGGTGCCCTCCAGCTGGAAGACCGGCTCTGACCCTTGCGAGTGGGACGGCGTCACCTGTTCCGCCGGCCGGGTCTCCCTCATCAACCTCGCCTCCCGCGGCGTCTCCGGCACCCTTCCAGACTCCCTCAACGCTCTGACCTCCCTCGCCTCCCTCCAGCTCCAGCGCAACCGCCTGTCCGGCCCCCTTCCCCTCCTCCCCGACCTCGCCTCCCTTCAGTCCCTCTTCCTTGACGGAAACGCCTTCGACTTACTCCCCAACACCTTCTTCGCCGGCCTCTCCGCCCTCCAGGAGATCTCCCTTGACGACCTCCCCCTCGCCACCTGGAACCTTTCCCAGGATCTCGCCGCCGCCGTCGGCCTCTCCAAGCTCTCCGCCTCCAACGCCTCCCTCTCTGGGACCCTCCCCGACTTCCTCGGCTCCCTCCCCAACCTCAACGTCCTCCGCCTCTCCTACAACCAGCTCACCGGCCCCCTCCCGCCCTCCCTCGCCGGCTCCAGCGTGCAGCAGCTACTCCTCAACAACCAGCAGTCCCGCGACAAGCTCTCCGGCCGCATCGACGTCCTCTCCGCCATGCCGCAGCTCACCATGGTCTGGCTTCAGTCCAACAGCTTCACGGGGCCTATCCCGGACCTCTCCAACCTCACCGCCCTCGAGTCCTTCAATGTTCGCGACAACGCCCTAACCGGCGTCGTCCCGCCATCCCTCACCGCCTGTCCCACCCTCAGGAACGCCACCCTCTCCAACAACCTGCTCCAGGGGCCCTTCCCGCAGTTCTCCAGCAAATCCGTCACCCTGGACATCGACAAGGGCAACCAGTTCTGCAACTCCGGCGACAGCCCGTGCGACCCTCGTGTCACGGCGCTGCTTGCGGTCGCCGAGGGGTTCGGGTACCCTGCCGTGCTCGCTAAGTCATGGAAGGGGAACGACCCATGCGCCAGCTGGCTGGGCGTCACCTGCAACGCGCAGCAGGACATCATCGTCATCAATTTCGGGAGCCAGCACTTTGGCGGTGTCATCTCGCCGGCCTTTGCCAACTTCACCGCTCTGCGTCAGCTGTATCTAAGCAACAACGGCCTCACCGGCTTAATTCCAGACAGCTTGACGCAGCTCCTGCAGCTCCAGTTGCTGGATGTCAGCAATAACAGCCTCTCAGGAAAGATACCGGCATTTTCCAGCTCCGTCACGCTCAAGCTGGATGGCAACACCAAGCTAGGAAGTGACTCAGACTCGAGCGGCGGAAGCTCTTCTTCTCCTTCAAGTGGGATGCCTGGTTCTACATCCGGCAGCAGTGATAACTCCGGTGGATCGAAGTCGTCATCAGCAGCCATGATTGCTGGCATAATCGTGGCAGTGGTGGTTCTTGTTGGTTGTTCAGTGGCATTGTTTATGCATTATCACAAAAGGAAACAGGAAAAGAAATTTGGGCGTGTTCCGATGGGAACCCCTCCAAACGAGCCAGAGATAGTTAGTATAGGGGTGGGTGGTATGAACGGCAATGGTGGAGGCTTGGGGATGCTTTACAGCCAAAGCAGTGCCGGGAGTACTGGCTCCTACATGGTTGAAGCTCAAGGAATGCACATATCAATCCAATCCCTTCGAAGGGCTACTAATAATTTCAGCGAAGATAATTTCTTGGGCAGGGGTGGGTTTGGTATTGTATACAAAGGGGATCATAATGGGAATCTGATTGCTGTGAAGAGAAACCAGTGTGATTTAATGGGTAAGAAGGGGCAGGAGGAGTTCAAAGCAGAGATTGATGTTCTTAAGAAGGTTAAGCATCGGAACTTGGTCACACTTCTTGGCTACTGTGATGATGGTCAAGAGAGGCTTTTGGTGTATGAATACATGTCTGGGGGTACACTGGGGGATCACTTGTTTGAATGGCAGAGCAGAAACGAGCCACCACTTACTTGGAAGCAGCGGCTGACGATTGCTCTCGATGTTGCTAGAGCGATCGAGTACTTGCATAGTTTGGCTCAAGAAAGTTTCATTCACAGAGATCTGAAGCCCTCTAACATACTCTTGGACAAGGACTTGAGGGCCAAGGTTTCTGATTTTGGGTTGGTCAAGCTTGCTGATGACAATCAGAAGTCCATGATGACACGATTAGCAGGGACATTTGGGTATCTCGCTCCTGAGTATGCTAGTAAGTCTGTTATACTTTTTCTCTCAGACTGTTAATTAAAAAGCCATATGTTGTTCTTTTTTTTTGCAAATTTGCATATTGAATTAACTGTTGGTTCAAGTATAGCAATTCAAAGACTTGTTCTGATTAGTAAAGAAGGTTCATAGTTCTTCTTAGGTTCAGTGTTTAAGAACCTTGTCAAATCTAGTTTGGAACTTTAGGCAATATGTCTGAACATTTTCAACTGCTTAGAAGTACACAAATAATCAGCCTAATCATATTGAGAAATGTCACAATGAATATATGGAAACTCAAAAGCATATCTGACGATATATACAAATAAATATGAAATCTGAAAAATTTTAGCAACAGAATGATGCGATATTGGCTAGAAACAATAACTAATAAATCCACAAACAATGATCCTTTTGAATAATAATGATTTTAATTTTTGCTCATTCTACATATTCCTCTTGAATCTTTCTCAAGACAAGATGTTGACAAGAATCCGGGAGCCAAAGTTTTGATAGACACAAACAAAAGTATCTATTTCTTGGATCAGAGATTGAGAGAACAAAAAAAAGATTCTTTTACTTTGATTAACGTGAACAAGAAGATGCTTTTAATTAGAAGCTATTCATGTTACGTGACATCAATATATCCAAATTGTCTAAGGATTCAAAGTTGAAGACAACAAACTATTTGGTCCAAGTGTGGAAGGAGCAGTTCTACAACAGGGATAAGTGTACATCACAACCCTCTCTTGGTTGCACAGCACAAGTTTTCTTGACATGTTCCTGTGCCTATTCTCTTCAAATGTTTGAAGTAGCAGTTATATTAGTTGATATTGGAGACTATGATATTTTATGTGATGCTATTAATTACTGAAACAATTTGTTTCATGGCTTTTCTGGATTGCTACTTGCTGATAAGCTGAATCGTCTCCCTTTTTAACTAAAATTGTGAATAATGCTTGGTCATTACATGAATCAGAGAGAGCAATGTACTTACAAAACAAGTAATGCAATCTAGGATACTTCTAGAAGGGCAAAAAATTATGAGAGTATGAAAGAGGTAAAATAGCAGAGGAAATCACTGTACAGAAAGCCCAATTACTACAATTCTCTATTGATTCTTTTTACTGAACAAAGCTTGAGCTTCTGGTTATTTTGTATTTGCCTTCTGTACTTATTGATCCTGAGCTGCAATATTCTAACAGCTACTGGAAAGGTGTCGACCAAGGTTGATGTTTATGCATTTGGTGTGATATTGATGGAGCTAATTACTGGGAGAAAAGTACTAGATGAGTCACTCCCACCTGAAGATAGCCATCTGGTGGCATTATTCCGTAGGGGATTTTCCCATGAAAAGAACAAATTTTTGAATGCCATGGTGGATCAAATTCTTGAGCTCGATGAAGAAGCTCATCGGAGCTTGGTGGAAGTTGCAGACCTAGCTTGGCACTGTACAGCCCGTGAACCTTATCAGAGGCCTGACATGAGCCATGCAGTCAATAGGGTAGCTCCCCTAGTTGAACAGTGGAGGCCCACCAACTGTGCCGTTGAAGATGATGGTGAGCCGAGTTTGAGTCTGACAGAAAGACTCAAGAGATGGCGATACGATAACACCAATTCAACAACAGAGTCATTCGGTTATACTTCAAGTGATGTCTGATCATGAATTGTGTTTATGATCCTTTTAATGGCTTCTGCAACGTTCTGACTCCTATTGTTGAGCTATGGGAGGAAAAGAACTATTGCTGTGTGTGGTGGGCAGCTTGTTCATGGTAGTAGATGGAGGTGCATGATAGTCTCTCGGTCTCACTCTGGAAGTCATGGTAAACTGCGACGGTGCATCAACCCAATTCTATTTGGGTTTGATACTGAAACCTGCTTCGATTTCAAGTGATTGAGGATTAAAATTAAGTAGTATCTTTTCATTTCTCTTAAATATTTCTTTGTTTCTTTCAATATTTGGTCGGTTTGGTTGTTCTCCTTGGATCATAAGACAGCTGTACATTGTAATGCTTAGCAACATATCAGAAATCTGGCATTCGAGTACATGACAATGTAATAGAGGAAGAGGTTGTTAAGGTTGGCCGAGTCGGTGAGAAAAAAAAAATATATATGTGATTTACCAGTTTTCTTATATACATACTCATGTTATATCGCTATGTTTCTGGGATGAAGGTAATTCGTCCGAGACAGTAGAAACTGCTACTCCCCTGACAATATATTCCCTGCAGGTGTTGGCAAGAAGTGCATCAGACACATGCAATTGGTTCGCAGTATTTTTGGTTGTCTTGTTTGCTAGACTTTTGCCACCATGAATCTGCATACCTGATGCCTAAACTATTCTCGGATGGTAAATGATCCCTGAGTTGCTACATGATGGCGAGGAGCAGCAGGGCAAAGCATCTTGTCTTCATCAATTGCAAGTTATAGTGTCAACTGCAGATGAGTTTCTTGATTCAGAACTCCCTATATTTCTTACAGTGCGTTGTTGTTTTGATGTCTGTGCAGTTGATTATAATCGACAGAGCAAGAATCTTCCCAGCAACAGATGCAGTTAATGGGTGCGGACCTGCACACCTTCAGGCGGGGAATGAATGGTGAAAGAGTTACGAAGGATGATACTGCAGCGAAGTTTAGTTTATTGTATGCTGCTATTTGTCTTTTTCTTTTCTTCTAGCAGACAAGCAGTAACATTTGCCTCACGGATATGGATTCTTGATGTTGAAGGAAGGTGCAGAGGAGGAATCACCCAGGTCATGCCAGACCCCAGGAAACGCCAAGGTTCCCCTGGCACCTCAACAAAAGCCTGAAGACGAGGCCATGTCGCTCTTAGTACGGACCATGGACATCTTCCACATGTATCTAACGTTCAACGTGACCAGATGCAACAAGGTACTTTGGCCTACCTCTTAATTACCTGCTCGTATCATATTATTGGAAGATATAGCTGTTGGTAAATCATTGCTCTGGTATTATATCGAAAAATATTTCGAAAGTGTGGTAAGCTTCAATAAATGATGATATATCATGTATTATAGTCATAGATCTTTATCTGATTTAATTTCATGGATTCAAACAAACAGAAGAATGATTTATTTTATTTTTAGATGTAGAAGTATATCAATTTCGTTACTAAATCCAAAGAATTTAAAATTTTGTGATGATCAGTAGGACTAATTATATATTACATCATATAGTTAACTACATTTAGCATTTCGATCTCTACACTTTCAAAAATTATATTAAGATTTTTATGCTTACGAAAGTAAAATATTTAATCCCGTTTTTACTCACATAGTCGATTCTCCTAACATAAATATCGCACCTGTTGTCACACTAAAATAGAGTTAAAAAGGTAATTTTACACCATTAAAATAGTGTGTATTTGCCTAAACTATGATTTACCTAAGAGAATCGAGCTTTTGGGAAGAACAAAAAGGTCGGTTGTCGAAGGATGTTAACAGCCAAGCCTAGGTTCAGATCGAAGTGAAGCTTTCGAGATTTGATTAAAGTTTTCTCCTCTCAGTAGGTCATTTGGGAGGATACCAAAGCCGGAGGAGAGGATGAAATCGGAGAAGAAAATAGCTTTCACAAAAGTTACTGAATAAAAAATTAATATCGATGAGAATAATATTATAAAATTATTTTTAATATTATTTTAGTGTCATTTTTCACACGTGACAATATGTGCAATATGTTCGTAAGCAGAATCGATATCGTGAGGAAAAATGAGATTAAATATTTTACTTTCATAAGTATATGAATCTTAATTTTTAAAAGTATTAAGGATCCAGATATTAAAGGTAGGTAACTACAATTAGCCTATCTTAGTATAATAGAAGTATTAGTACTTTTTATTATCTATGCAATAGTAAGATTTAACAAGCTAATTAGGTTTTTGGTTGACATATAATAAAAAAAGCATCTTTAATTTTCATCGTAATCATACTATGCATCTTCTTTTTAATACAATTAATTTCTTGCATTGAAGCATCACATATGCTAACCTCAAAGGTTTGAGTGGGGAATGTTGATTTGGACTCGTAAGGCCCAACGGACTGCTCGAGGTCGTTGTGGGTTCGGTGCGTTGGTTTGGGTTTAGTCGAGCTTATCTTTGAGGGTATGATTTATTTCAATCTATCATTATAACTAGAAAATAGTGCAAAATATTTGCCAGTATAACAAACATATGATTTTTAAAGTGATATTTAGTTTACTTTTATTTTTTATGTGCTTCGATCAATTTACCATTCAAGACCTGCAAAATTAATTCTTCGTATCAATCTTGTTAAATATGGCGTCATCAATCCTTTCAACACGAATATATATATATATATATATATATATATATATATATATATATATATATATATATATATATATATATATATATATATATATATTCATTTCTAAGTGAAGATAGTTTTCGAAAAAAATAAAAACTAAGAAACTAAATAGCTTATTATAGCACTTTTTATTTTCTTACCAAATGAAATGAACAAGAAAACATATATTTACACCACCAGGGAAAAAGGACACCCTCTCATTTGCGGCATTAACGCAAACAGGTGACGAGCATCCTGTGCACCACCACCGCGCTCCCAGTAACAAGCGCCTAAACCATCCTCACACTTCAGTCCATATGGCCTCAGACGCTCGACCCCTCTTCCTCCCACCTTATAAAGCCCTCTTCTCCATTCCCCCACTCTCGACTACGTCCCTCTCTTCCTCCGCTCCGCTTCTCCTTCCCATCCTCTTCTCCTCTTCTCCACCGTGTCCGCCACGCCGCCGCCTCCGCCATGGAGTCCGTCGCCGAGTGGGGCCTCACCCCTCTGTCCGCCGTCGACCCGGAGATCCACGATCTCATCGAGCATGAGAAGCACCGCCAGTCCCACGGTATCGAGCTCATCGCCTCCGAGAACTTCACCTCCTTCGCCGTCATCGAGGCCCTCGGCAGCGCCCTCACCAACAAGTACTCCGAGGGTATGCCCGGCAACCGCTACTACGGTGGCAATGAGCACATCGACGCCATCGAGAACCTCTGCCGCTTCCGCGCCCGCGCCGCTTTCCGCCTCGACCCTACCAGGTGGGGCGTCAATGTCCAGCCCTACTCCGGCAGCCCCGCCAACTTAGCCGCCTACACCGCCCTTCTTAACCCCCACGACCGCATCATGGGCCTCGACCTCCCCTCCGGCGGCCACCTCACCCACGGATACTACACCTCCGGGGGATAGAAGATCTCCGCCGCCTCCATCTACTTTGAGAGCCTGCCCTACAAGGTCAGCTCCGTCACCGGCTACATCGACTACGACAAGCTCGAGGAGAAAGCTCTCGACTTCCGCCCTAAGCTCATCATCTGCGGCGGGAGCGCGTATCCTCGAGACTGGGACTACGCAAGATTCAGGTCCATTGCTGACAAGTGCGGCGCATTGTTGCTGTGCGAAATGGCTCACATCAGTGGCCTCGTGGCCGCTCAGGTAATGACTATGATTCTTTCTTTCCTCTCTCTCCTTTCTGGGCTATTGTTGTTTCCTGAAAAATGGGTTGTTTGAGGTTGGGGATATTCTTTATGACTGCAAGGGTTATGGAGGACAGCCAAGATCTGATGGCTAGGATGGAGAATTCCTTGATGTTTTTATTGTCATGTCATGCAGTTGAATTGTCTGGATCTGATCTTCCTCGGTTAGACTTTTGTGATGCAAGTAGATCTTTGAATCAGAAAATGTTGAAGATACTTGTTCTGTTTGGTTCTCCTAGTTAAAACTTTGCATTTTTGTATACAGATAATATCTTGATTATATTGCGTTTTGATGGTATCGAGTGCAAATCTAATTATTCAAGGCAACCATTGTTCACGGAGTCTATCAAAGTTCAAGTGTTAGTTGATTGTAAATGATGGCAAAATGTGGATTTATGATACTTCCAAGTATCATGATCATGGTATATTTCTGTTAATATATAGCAACCATCATTTTTAGAACGATTAAAGATAAATGGGCAGCTATGCCTTTTTCCTCTTTGAGAATCTAATTCTTCCTTGCATTTATATGTTTCTTTAGATGCGTACATGATAATTCTGCATCTATCAGGATATCCTTAGACTGCTTTTGTTTATCTTTTAGATCTATATGATGTTCTGCTTGTTCTGATGAAGAAAGAAAGATTGTCTTCCATTTTCACTTTTAGAAAAATGCAATTACTGAAGTCATTCTTCATGAACACTTCTGTTTTTAAATTGTCTTTTCTTATGATCTGTTTCTTCCCCGTGTTAGGCAAACACAGGAATCCTGGCTTCACTGCCTTCTCATAGATACTAAAGCCTTTATTCTTCTATGCCGTAGGAAGCTGCAAATCCCTTTGAGTCCTGTGATGTGGTTACAACCACCACTCACAAGAGTCTCAGAGGACCGAGATCCGGCATGATCTTCTTCAGGAAGGGCCCTAAGCCTCCAAAGAAGGGACAGCCAGAAGACGCTGTCTATGATTTCAAAGATAAAAATCAACTTTGCTGTGTTCCCAGCCCTCCAAGGTGGTCCTCACAATCACCAGATTGCTGCTTTGGCTGTTGCATTGAAGCAGGCAACTTCACCTGGATTCAAGGCCTATGCCAAGCAGGTCAAGGCCAATGCGGTTGCTCTTGGAAACTATCTGATGAGCAAGGGATACAAACTCGTGACAGACGGAACTGAGAATCATCTGGTCTTTTGGGATCTACGACCTCTTGGCTTGACCGGTATTGACATTTATATTTATTCACGGAACTATTTGTTACCTCCTGCACAAAACTTCATCTTTTCTTTCCTTTGGATGTATGTAGGAAACAAGGTTGAGAAACTTTGCGATCTTTGCAATGTCACCGTTAACAAAAATGCTGTTTTTGGTGACAGCAGTGCATTGGCTCCTGGAGGTGTACGAATTGGTATGAATGTCATCTTTTGTGGAATGTGTCAGTTATTAGAATCTGCTTAATCTTTGATGGTGGAAATGCTTGAAATTATATTTTGAGTACACATTTGAAAGCAATATATGGTTGGAACTTGCATGCAACAACTTCAACCGTACCAGAAAGCAAGAAAGATATGGCATGTGAACCTGCTTAATATTTCTCATATAGATATATTTATGTAAGAGACAGCATTAATCAGAAGATGTCAAGTGAAATGGAGTGATTAGAATATTCATTTTTACCTAATCTAAATTCCAACTATTTTAGCATTTACCACTCTGAACTGGTGTCCTGCACACCCATCAGTTTCTGATGGATAGCCATATGGATGCGACAGTCTTCAATTCCTACATTTAGGTTGAGGCCTTTTGTATTGTTTGGACTGTAGCGATAAAGATACCTTTCATTAGAGGAAAAATAGTTTTATCCAAATTATGGAAAAATTACCACATTCAAAATACCATCAACAAATGCTTTTCAATGTGCGCTTTACGTGGATAAGTGGACAACTGCTTTGCTTCATGTATGCTGTAACTTAGCACTGAATAATTAGTGGAAATCTTGTTTGTTTCTTGTGTTAAAATTTGTGCATCTTTACGCTCTTATAATGCTGTCTCATTGTTATGGAAATGTTACTAATAGTATGTGCTTATCTTTAAGGTACTCCTGCCATGACCTCAAGGGGCTTGATTGAGAAGGACTTTGTTTGAACATTCAGAAGGAAACATGGGAAGGAACCCTTTGTTTGAGCATTCAGAAGGAACATGGGAAGCTGCTGAAGGACTTTAACGAAGGCCTTATCGAGGAACTCAAGGCAGCAGTGGACAAGTTTGCTTCCTCATTCCACATGCCTGGCTTTCATATGTCTGTCTGCCATGAAGTACAAGGAGTAGGCAGCTTATCACATCCAAGATCTGCTCTTTTGGTTTTACTTCCTTTTCGACAGTTGCAGATCTTTTCTTTTTGTTCCAGCTATTCTCTTTTCTCTATGATGTGCCCATGGTGGTAGCATATTTCTTTAACCTAAGAATGGATTCCATGTTCTGATTCTAGGTCGTGGTTCTCTGGAAATAAACTTAATTTAGCGGTCTGTTGATTCACCACATAGACTCATTATTTTGTTTAGTAAACTACAAATCATGCCTGTCTCCTCGACAGATTTAATTTCGACGTCGGAAGCATATAAAGACTTGAATTGGCTTGTTACTATCAAGTTGAGGTTATGCATCTTGGATCAATAACTCAGACTTAATTAGATAATACATCAGTTATTCTATCAAATTAGATCAATCAATGATGATGATGATGATGATGTGTAAAGACCCATAAAAAACATGAAGACCAAAATAATCCAATGGTTAGGCCTTTGTCTGTGCAATGGTTTAGAGAACTAATTAACCTGCCTCTCTCAAACTTCCAATGCCATGGTTAGTGGTCATTGTGGAGTCCATCTTGAACTTCCTCGCACCTACTAACGGAGGTGTCAATGTAATTGCTTGTACGCCAAGACTTGCTCGGGCGCAAGTAGTTCAGTGGAAGAAACATGTCGTCTCCTTCCAAGCATCGGGAGATCACCATGGCGCTCATGCTGCTTCTGCTGCAGGCCGTGTTCTGGGTCGTCGGCTCATTGGCAAGACTCCTAATCTTCGTCGTCTTCAGAGGGGCGGCGCTTCTCATAGTCGCCCTCATCCGCCTCCTCAGTATCCCCCGGCGAGCTTCCAACGACGCGCTCGAGCTGGCCGGAGGCCTCATCAGGTCTGCGCTGGAGCACGCGGTGGAGCTCGTCAAGGACGCGGTCGCGTCGCTCGTCTCGAGCTCGTTCGACGCCGTCGCCGGTGGCGCGACGGGCTCGATCCAGCTCACGACGTCGGCGGTCGTCGAGCTGGTGGAGAAGACGAGGAGCGCGCTCGAGGGGCTGTCGGAGGTCTTCCCGCGGGCCTTCGAGGGCGCGTGGGAGACGGTCGTCGAGGTGGCTGACAGCCTGTGGAGCAGCTTCGTGGACGCTGTAGGATACGTCATGGAGAATGCTTAGCTCGATCGTGAGACGTCTGCAAGCTAAAATGCAGACAACAGGCAATGCATTCGCTCCTCGTGAAAGGATGTAATTATCACTTAGGGAAAGCAGTGTTATTAGATATTGTCATGTATAGAGAGAGGTTAATGCTATTGGATACAGTGAATAACTAAGAAATACAACTTATTATTTTTGTTATGGATGTGAGAGAAAATAATAATAATTTCTTTCGTCAACGTCACGAGACTCGGTATATGATACAATGAGAAATAATTGTTTGAGATATTATGCATACATTATAAAGAGATTTATAAATGTTATGATTAGGAGAGGTAAGATAAATTAATAAAGGAATACCTAGAAAGATTTTATTAGAATTTATTAATAAGTATTTAAATATTCATAATTTAATCATAGGTATCACTTTAAGTAGAGCTAAAACAGGGAAAAAAAATCTATGCAGCTAATCTTAAATAGTTTGGATGTTACCATTTGTGGGTGATATATTATGATTTATGAGTGAATCAAATGATAAGACTTTGATCAGGTCATCACCAACGACAAAAGCTTACATGGTTAGTGAAGAGTTCAAATCTTGTTACGGAAAATCATCAACGACCCTCAAATTAGCCTGATGTGATCTAAATTCAAAAGCACATGAATGTCCAAGATGGTTCCGATGGCAAGGTGTCGAGTTCTCGAGGTGTCACTTGTACTAAGATCGATATCGAGAGAAATTTTATGACTCGATCCTTTCAATGCTCGAGTTAGTGATCGAGGTATTTTAGTGGGTGTGGGTTTTTCTTTGCTCCGAGAACCCCCCTCTCTCGGCGTAGCGTTGGAAATTAACCTTTATACATGGCCTAGGATTTTGTCCAATGTCCCCCTATTAGAATTTTGTCCATGTGAGTAGCAAGGGAAAACAGCCTTAAACGACCTTTCGTGAACTTTTATCAATGTGAGCAGATGGGTCGAGAGCGACCTGGACTTTTTTCTTCTACAATAGCTTCTACGGGACATTTATGTGACAGATGATAGTTGACCCTTAATATATTCCTTATCATTTATCCCCGTGTACATCGGGGCTCTTATTAAAGGAGTTCGGAGTACAACATTTAATTTATCCAATAATTCTATTGCCAATATTTCCCTTTGGTGTCAAAAAGACACACGTTGGTCAGGCAGGGGTTGGGTTTTCTCGACCCACATGCCTCGAGCGCATTTCGCCTTACGTCACCATGGCATATTTTTCTTGGCTCGGTTTAGGTTTTCTTAACTTACATGTCTCGGGCGCATTTCGCCTTATGTCACCATGGCAAATTTCTCTTGGCTCGGGTTAGGTTTTTTTGACTCACACATCTCGGGGACATTCATCGTGTGTCTCGGTCGTAGTGGATTTCTCTTAGTACGGGTCAAGTTTTCCGACTTCATACCTCGGATATATTTCACCTTGCACTTCCACCGTAACAGATTTCTCTTGACATAAGTCGAGTTTTTTCGACTCACATGCCTCGGGCATATTTTGTCTTGTTGTTCTGAATTTTTCTTGGCACAGATCGAGTTTTCCCAACTCAAACACCTCAGGTGCATTTCGCCGTATGCCTCCATCATAATATATTTTTCTTAATACGAGTTTGGTTTTCTCGACTCACACACCTCGAACACATTTTGCCATGCGCCTATGCTAGAGCAGATTTCTCTTTCGTACGATAATAAAACTTTTTTCTTTTGTGAAATCTGATATTTTATTTTTTTGTTCTTCCACTGTGTGTGTGATGCTTTGTCCAGATTTTCTAACAAGGACCAAATACATAACTGAGACTACGAAATCATTATTTGACAATGAAGCATCATTAACCATCTAGTATTCTGTAAGCGGATCATTAGTGAACTCATTCTCCAATAAACATTTGCACTATATCCCTAGTGTTCCTATATAAGCAGTTATGATATCAGCTACTTTTATCATATGGATGTGTATATAGCACACCAGTCTGTTCGATTATCTCAATGTCTCCCTTGAGTAATCTATGACCAGGAATATTTAGGATTTGTGTTTAAAGGTAAATTGGTCTCATTATCATGATCTTGTTGGGAAATCTTTGAGGGTGACATCACATGCGCAGCGAAAGAACAAGAAAACAAAATCCCCTATTCCCAAAGAGATGTTCGTCGTCGTGCGAAGATTGGTGTGCAAAAATCACGAAACTTAAAACTTCGTATAAGATAAATTGTGTTACCTAAGGAGATCGTATATCCCTATTTCACTATAGATCTCTCGGAGAGGATGAAGGAGGTCAAGTATTCTCCTCTCCAGCGGTGATCCACACAGCATAGCTGCGATGACGCTCCTCAAAACTCCAGGCCTGCTCTGAGGTGGAGAGGGGGAGGAGAATAGGAGAGGCAAGCAAAGGCTTAGCCTATGAACCACTGAATCCCACCTATTTATAGAGGTTCTCTGTCAAACCCTAATGAATCTTCCCCTATTGAGTATTGGATCTGCATCCAATTACCCAAGCCTCTTAAATTAGTATATTTTTATCCAATAATCTCTCATGGGCTTTTATTGGATCTCATCCACAGGATCCAATAAGACAAGGGCTCCGACGAATATCTCATATCCGAACCTCTACTCATCGCAACGTCTACCATATTTGTGTGACTCTCTAGGCCCAATATCGAGCTGGCCATGAGTCATAGCTATCAGAACTCCTTCTGGCTCAGTAAATTATTATCTCCATAATAATTCACTCGACTCATCGACTACGGACGTACTAAGCCACGACGCCGTAGCCCTCAAACAATACAGGAGAATCCAATCCATTGGACCTGTCTGTCCTTAGTTACCGTGTACCGATATTCTCTCATTCATCTAATATCCCAGAGACCGTATACCGGGTATGGTACTGTCAGACCCAAATGGTTTTTACTCGAGTCTCGCTCTAATCGGATTCTCCCGGAGAACTCTTTTTCTCTCAATCTGAATGACCCTGGCCAGGGATTTGTCTAAGCAAGAATGCATGTGATATTCTTCTCATGACGCCGATAGTGGATGATCCTCTATCGACACTTAATAGCCCTCGTAAGGTCGACTGCCACTCCCAATGACCAGTTGTACTAAATCTGGGACATCCAAACCTATAAGTCCGGTATCAAAGAGTGGAGCACTCATACAGGATATCCTTGGTGTCTCAAGTCTAAGGACCAGATACACCACTAGGACTACAGAATCATTGTCTAACAATAAGACATCATCAACCATCCAGCATTCCGTAAGCAGATCAATCAGTGAACTCATTCTCCATTGAGCACCTGTACTGTATCCCTAGTGTCCCCACACGAGCAGCTATGAGATCAACTGCATCTATCATATGGACGAGTATACAGCACACCAGTTTGTCCGGTTATCTTGATGTCCCTCTCAAGTAATCGATGATCGAGATTATTTAGGATTTGTGTTTAAAGGTGAATTGGTCTCATTATCGTGATCTCATCACGATCCGATTCTCATTGCACAGATCCAAGGACATCACAATATATACATGTATATGTACAATAATCAATATAAAGTGATAAATGTCAAAATATAATAAGCAAAAAGATTCTATGTTAAGTCACACATGCCATCACTCACGTGATTGGTTTGTTGGGCACCTGTGACTAGTAGATCTCGTCATGATCTAATTCTCATTGTACAAATCCAAAGATATTACAATATATTCATCATCCAATAAAAGAGATTGTGCAGCATATTATATATGTCATCACTCACATGATTAACTTACAAGACACTATAACTAACAAGTTATTTTTGAATCATCTTAGGACCTCAAAGCGCTTTTCAATGGTAGTTCGGGTGTAAGCTTTGCGATTCATGGAGCTGTCTCCTCCCAAAGCAGGTCTACCAATGAAGATTTCAGTTTATCTTTCTATTGGCCCGTGTGGTTGAGGTGAAAGTTCTCGGTGCCTCCGGACAAATCTCGCCCTCGATAAACGAGTTCAACAATGTATTCCTTCAAATCGCGATCATCCTCTTCGATGGTGCCTTCATCGATTCTTTAAAAATATTTTAGTTCTAGTTATATTTAAGGGTGTCGATTCAGATCTCAAGCGAGATAGCTCGGGTCGATCATTTCTTCTTCATTGTGGTGACCTCGAGGTCGGGATTGATAGTAGTCGTTCATGTCTTAACCTTTTACATATCTCTTCACGCTTACTCAAGATCATTGTATCTGCAGTAATATATTAGTTAGCCCTCTAGATCACCTTAGGTATTATCGTCGATGGCCTCTCCACCAATGACCAGAAAAAGCAAGAGGGCTTGAGTCTTATCATAAAGGCTTGCATCGCAAGCGACAGATAAGCTTCTTACATGCCTCAGATCTCGTTAGTGAATTGAGTAAGGAAATTAGAGAGTGTTTCTTCCTCCCCTTGCTTGAGTCCAAGAAGTATTTCTATCGATGGCCTCAGGTGCACATTCCCGATGAAGTAGCGCTCAAACTCCTTTGTGAGTTGAGAAAAGGAGTCAACCGAGAGCGGCTTCAAGCGAATGTACCATTCTCGTGTTGAGCATCTTCATATTGTCAAAAAGGTGCCGCACATCAGGGCATCCAAGATATTGTACAACGATATTTAGGCATGGAAGGTGATAATATGCTCTATCTAGTTGATACTACAATCAAAGACGGGAGGTAGAAGTTCGTTAGGATTAGTTCATCTTGAATGTTCTAGTTAATGGAGACTAACCTGAGGTGGGATTGACCAAACTTCCCCTTTGGATTGTTGAACTCTCATCGCATCTTTTCTAAGCATTAGTCCATTTACCATAGCTGGATCCTTGGGGAGTCATCCATCGAGTCTATTGATTGGGTCTCATATTTGGGCAGAGTAGAGTGCTGGTGTGACTGTGCACTGAGTTCCATAGTTGGGGAGTGGGGCGCTCCCTCAGCCGACAGTTCCATGAGTCTTGAGCAATCTCGAGATGTTAGCACTGTATCGAGCAGGGGGATCTTGACGGGCGCTGATGGCAGTGACAGTTGATGTATTGATTGTGGCTGAGATGGTGGTGTTGCTTTTTGGGCCAACTGAGGTAGGAGCATGATGATAGTTTGCATCATACTCATTAGCATCTACACTTACTGGGTGAGATTCAATAACACCTCGGCATGGATAAATAGGTGTCTCGATGTCATCCCTGGGTTGAGAGGCTTAGGTTATTAAATAGACACTAGTATCGTGTCTACATTTATGTCGAAGTGGACGCATCCACATGTGGGAAGGGTGGTAGTTGCCCCTCTTGAGTAAAATTGTTATGGGTCGAAGGCATAGCGTTTGCTGAGAGGATTGATAGGCGAGCATTCCTACGATATCACGCTCTCCTTTTAGTGTCAAAAATTTATGAAAAATCATCATCGACGTTTGAGTCGACCCGACGTTGTCCAAACTCATGGCATAAAAGTATCCAATGTAGTGGTTGAGGTGGCTCCAGGGGAAGGTATCGAGCTCCCTAGGCACCACCTACACTAAAACCAATGTTGGAGGAAATTTTTTGACCAAGTCTATTCAATGCTCAAGTTAGTAACCGATGTCTCTTAGTGGGTGTGAAGTTTTTCTTGATACGAGAGCTGAGGATTAGCTTTTATACTTAGCTTAGGATGAGACAATCTATAACCGCCCCAACGTCATCTTCATGGTGTTTTGTCCATGTAGGTAGCAAGGAGAGATAGCCCCGAATAACCTACCTTAGACTTTTGTCCCAGGGGGCAAATGAATGGAGGATGACTCAAATATTTTCCTTCCATAATAACTTTCACGTGATACTTATATATCAGATGAGGATTGACCATTAATATATTCTATATCAAATTTATATCTAACCTACATCATAATTTTGTCCAACTTATTCTATATCTATTGATGGATCATATATAAAATGACATAAGAAATTAATAGCAAAGAACCATTCTATTATTGATGATAGAATGGTCCTTTCCTATTCATTTTTTTTATAGAAAAGATCAAATATTTTATTAATATATAGAGTTAGAAGACGGAAAATGAGGTGAAGACGAAGAACTTGGAGGAGGAAGAGCGAGGATAAAAAGAGACGAAGGGGAAAAATAAAGATAAAAAATTAGAGGTAAATGAGAAATGTGAGATTAAGAGTTCAAATTTTTACCTGAATTTTGGGTTACTTCTCTTATGGATCATATTTACCCAAATCAAGCAAGCTTAAGTCATCTCATAATATAAAACTAAAAAAAAGAAAGAGAGAGAGAGAGAGAGAGAGAGAGAGAGAGAGAGAGAGAGAGAGAGAGAGAGAGAGAGATCGACATAATTAGGCTGGTTACTGATTTATTATTCGAGTAACTTAATACATAAGATAGAAGTGAATCTATCATGTCCCCGTTTCTTTCCCTAATTGGAATTATAATGAATTTTTTGTACTATTTTTATTATTTTAAACATAGACTTGGACGTGCATGGTTTCGATACGTTAATGCAATACTAGTTTTTTACTGGTCTGATTGCCTCCAAATCACAAATGGCTTTATGATTTATTAACTATCTCCATGTTAATTTTCTTTCTTCTATGATATATTTTTCTGAAAAATGGAAATTTTCTTTTTTTTCTATATGTAACTATCAGAAAAAAGTCCTCCAAAACTTTGGCTGGTGGGATTTTCACGTGCGTCCGCTCGCGTCTTCCTTTTTTGCGTGTTAGGTGGACGAAATCATGCCGCGCGTTGTGATGGGTGAGGAGTCGCCTTGCGATCTTTGGACCAGAATTGACTGACGGCGTTCCGCCGAGAAGGATCGACACGAGAGATACTTGATGCGGTTGCTGGTTGTCAGATTGGCTTAAATCCAACCGTTCCCTCCACCTACCGACCTTTCATCCACCCTTCGCCCTCGTAACTCCGTCATTTGTCCGGACTAACCGTCCGTTGCTCGCCTGCCCTCGCAAGCCTTTTAAGTAGTGCTGCTGCCCATCGGCTTCCTCGTCCTCCGTCGGCAGCACGAGAAAAGGCTTGAGGAAAGAGAGAAGCTGACTCCATGGACTCCGACCTCCACGTCGTCATGTTCCCTTACCTCGCCTTCGGCCACATCAGCCCCTTCCTGCAGCTCGCACGCAAGATCTCGTCCTGTGCCGCCAGTGGTGGCGTGCGCGTCACGTTCCTCTCCGCCGCCGCCAACGTCCCCCGGATCGAGTCCCTTCTCCCCGCCTCCACGTCCATCTCTGTCGTCCCGCTCCACCTGCCGGCCGTGCCCGGCCTGCCCCCGGGCGTCGAGAGCACGGCCGACCTCCCCCCGACGTCACCAGCGGCCGAGCTCCTCAAGCTCGCCGTGGACGGGACCAGGCCCCAGGTGGAGTCCCTCCTCCGTGAACTCCACCCACATCTGGCCGTCTTCGACTTCGGCATGCAGTGGCTGCCGGAGGTCGCGGAGCCGCTCGGCGTCCGGACGCTCTTCTTCTCCGTCTTCGCGGCGGTCTCCACCGCCTACCTAACCGTCCCCGCGCGGCGCCTTCACGGCCCCGCCCCGACCCTCGGTGACATCATGTCGCCCCCTCCGGGCTTCCCGTCCGCCGCCTCCTCGATCCGCTCCGTCCCCGCCTACCAGGCCGCCGACTTCCTCTACATCTTCAAGAGCTTCGGCGGGGACGCCTGCGTCTACGAGCGCGTCGTCAAATGCATCGAGAGCTGCAGCGCCATCGTCGCCAAGACGTGTACAGAGATGGAGGGCTCGTACATCGACTACGTCGAGCGCCAGTTCGGGAAGCCGATGCTGCTCGCTGGCCCGGTGGTGCCGGAACAGCCGGAGGGAGAACTGGAGACCCGGTGGGCGAAGTGGCTGGGCGGCTTCGCGGAGGGCACCGTCGTCTTCAGCTCCTTCGGCAGCGAGACGTTCCTGACGGACGAGGGAGAGAGGGAGCTCCTGTTAGGGCTGGAGATGACCGGCATGCCGTTCCTGGTGGTCCTGAACCGCCCCAAGTCCGGCACGAACGGGGAACAAGAAGAGGTGAGGAAGAGGCTGCCTGAGGGATTCGAGGAGAGGGTGAAGGGGAGGGGGATGGTGCACAGCGGGTGGGTGCAGCAGCAGCACATCCTCCGCCACAAGAGCGTAGGCTGCTTCGTCTGCCACGCCGGGCTGAGCTCGGTGATGGAAGGGGTGGCGGCCGGCTGCCATCTCGCGATGATGCCGCAGAAGGGCGACCAGTACCTGAACGCGGCGCTGTTCGCCAGGGACCTGGGGATAGGGGTGGAGGTGGAGAGGAAAGGCGAGGACGGGAGCTTCACGAGGGAGTCGGTGTGCGCGGCGGTGAGGAAGGTGATGGCGGCGGAGGCGAGGAAGAAGCATGGCAAGTGGAGGGAGTTCCTGTTGGAGAAGGAGCTGCAAGATGGGTTCACGGCAAAGCTGGTGAAAAGGCTGAGGGAGTTGGCAAAAGCATGATGCGTGACGAATGCTTCGTTAACGTGGCCGGCAAACGCCGATATCAACAGCTCAGAATCGCACTGTCACATTAAATAAAACGTCGAGTCTCGGTAATATCCCCATACAATACAATGCATCTTCAGCGACGTCACATCTTAATAATGAATTTAGTTAGAAAATGACAAATCCATGTGGAAATGAATGATTGATTGCCGATCCATATAGTACAAAAGAAACACTATTAGTGCCTGTGGCGGTCACAGTGCCTGTGTCGGTCAGATTGCCGATCCATATAGTTCAAAAGAAACACTATTAGTGCCTGTGGCGGTCAGGCAGAACAGTTCTTGATAAGTAGTGTGCCTAAAATAGATCACTGGATTCTTAGCTGGCAGGAAAATTGTCGACGCCATGAATACATCGTGTTTTCACCACTAGAAAAGGCCTTACCGCTGGATTAAATTCGCCTTCATCCTCACGCCACTCGAGTTGTTGGAAATAAATGTTTCTCGACCGACCAGATTTTGGGCGCGGAAAGCTCCATCTTAATATTGTCAGTTGAAAATTTCTTGAGCTTCGATGATGCTGTGTTGACTGGAATCAAATCCAAAACCAGCCCCCGAGTATAAGTATCTTGAAAGCAAGAGATCATAAAGGCAAGGAACAATTAGTCCAATATGCTTACAGTTCATCCTTCGTGACGCGGTAATATTTTTCAGCATGCTGACGTTGACCGATCAGCTGAGCAAACCTCTCATCGTGAGTAATTACTATCAACTGAAAATTCTCCTGGCCCTTTCGGTCTTCCATAATTCTGAGAGTACATTCATGAATAACAAGTAGTAGCCAAACTCAGAACTTTCATAGCCATTCATCACTTATACAGGATTCATCATGCCAAATTACCTTAAGAGAGCTGCAGCAAGACTTTCTGCGTTTGGCCCGTCCAAGTTGGTAGTTGGTTCATCAAGTGCTAGTATCCCGCAATTGAGACAAAATGTTTCTGCTAGAGCCAGTCTTATAATAAGCGACGCAAGAACCTGAAAACCAACATATGATGAACAAAATCATCATTATTGTCAAGCCTGAAAAAGAGCTAAATACTAGTGATCTTGATAGCACAAGAGCTAAATATGTGGAAGGTACATGTGTAGAACCCCAAATAGTTGGAAAATACGGTTTATTACTGTTGTTGTATGAGCAGTGCACATATTTAACTTGTGTATCAGTCAGCCAATGCTTGTCATCCAAGAACTCATTTTGGTTTCTCATCGCCCTACCATCTATGCTAACTATAAACCAAACAAAACTTCACCTTCTGACCAGCACTACACCTTCCCCTCATCTCAAGCTCAGCATCGCCAGTCTGCATTAGGACCTGAATAGCAATTACATTAGAATCATCACTCACAATACTGTCTTGAATTATAATGTTTTCCTTACTCTGTAGCTGTATGACCGAGTCCCAGCGCCTTCAGAATCAGAATGAATACTTATGTAATCAATATCCTGCCCCCTATAAGTTTGCTGCCATAATTCCTTAATGATCATGTTTATTTCCTCCATCTTCATTGTATGAAAGCGCATGAGAGCCCTAGTGACAGATAACAACTAATCAGAAAGGGAATTAGCACTTCGGAACTAACCAAAGGCACAAGTAGAAAAAAGGAACTTACATTGTGCATTTGTTTGAATGCTCATCACGTTTAGCATGCAATTTAACTTTCTAAGATAGAAGAGTGAATGAGAAGGATGTTTATCAAGAGCAAACCATCATCAGCCACCATAAAAGTGATAAAGAGGAGGTGATGCTTACCAAGAATGGGGTGGAAAATAAAACTACAAACCAAGTAACTACTAAAGAAAACTGACATCTGACAGGATTTCTCTTATCCAGAAATCAAGCTAAAAAGTGTTGTTACCCTGTACATGATTGCAGAACATTGATCATCACACAACAGGAAGTATAGAGCTTATTATAATACAGACTGTCAAATTAATGATTCTCAAACAATCCTCAGTGGTGAACTACAGTTAAAAGGCAACTCATTAAATACTTTCTAAAGAGCCAAGTCCTAGATGCAATTTGAAAGCAGTTATGTGAAACACATTGGTGCACTGTACATTATGATGAACCTTCCATTTGGCAGAGGAATATGGCACCATTAGTAGAGTGGCAATGGTTCTGGGAACTTGCCATGCTCAAATATACTTCATTCTTGAGGACCCCAGTGATACAGTGAGCCCTGATGAGCATGCCAAAAATTTGAGTGGGATGCGAAGATCACCATACCCCAATGATTACATCGACAGGCCAAAATATAAATAGCATATGTTCACTATAGAAACCTCAATGCTAATGATATTAGATGCCAATGCTAATGATATTAGATACCACAGCAGTAGATAACACGATTGGCTACATAGGTGCGAATAAGTATTAGAGATGACATAGTTGATAATAAGATCAAGTGCTCACTTATCAAGTGCACTGTAGTATCTATCAAGGTCCTTGTTTGCCATTTCTGTTGTCTGCAAGCAGAGTGATCAATTCAGATATCCAATGGTAAAATGTAGAAGCTGAAATAGTGAAACAAGACATTTATATACCTTAAGTTGAATAAGATGATTGAAATACCTTCTATCAATGTCATTATACTGAGCCTGTTTAAGGTCAAGCTTGTACTTTGATATGTTACTCTGATAGACAGAGAGAGTTCCATGACACCTATTCAGCTGTCAATGTAACATGACAAAATCAAGAAAGTGGATGACTAATTAGAATGGAATATATTTCCAAACATATGTACCACTTGGCTAACAGCAGTAATTTGCCTCATTGAGAGTAGGAAGATGAAACATGAACAGTGGGACCAGCAAGTTGACAACATAATTAAAAAATACGGTTTGTCAAAGTAATTAGGTAATCAATACTGGCTGACATTTTTTTCTTTTTTCTGGATAATATTCACATTAAGGGCAGACAGCTGTCACTAAACAAATACAATTTGTCAAAGCAATCATGTACTGATACTGGCTAACATATTTCTGCTTGTCTGGATAATATACATATCAAGATTTCATTTGTCTCCTTGAATTTTTTGTCCTCTGTTCCTCTGTTAAAAAATTCATCCTCATCTTTTAATCTATCATCTACCAAGTCTAGCAGAGTATTCACATACTACCCATGAGACTTTAGGCTGCATCATTATAAAATGTCTTACAAGCCACAAATTACCCACCAACAAGGTTCTGCAGTTCCTATCATTCATGTAAGAAAATTTTCCCAATATTTTTTCTCAGATACCTAATTCAGATGCCTCAGGCATTCTGATTGAGGCTCTACTGGTCAAGTTTCACATGTTTCAGGCATGTATTAGCTGCTTTGTAAATACTAAAATGTTATTTGTACAACAAAACTCAACTTGGCCTGCTCGTAGCACGATGTGCAAGGATATAATGTCAAATCAGTGCACCAACACTATCACTCCACTAGTGAAGGTCGCTCAATCTGCCACAGGAAATAATCCTATTTTTTTCTAAAAAACACTTGAATGGATAAATATTTTCCATATGTTTATATAGTTGAAAATTAATATTTCTTAACACCTAAAACACTAAAAGTCAGTGTTTAGTTGACAGAAGTTCATTATTACTTGGTAGTTCTTTGTCTAGTTTCATATGTTTATGCGTAGCTTGGCAAACTGTGTTAAACACATTGTCATTTCCAATTATATGTGACTATATTTCATATTTTATTTCATCAGTTATTTTGTTTTCTTTATTTTCCTTATATGCATTATGTGGTACCCAACCCACCTATATACTGCGACTTTTCAAACATTGACCAAAACTAAAATTAATGCAAGACTTAGTTGCATCACTTGTTCTAGATCAGGTTAATTTATAATTCAACAACTATACTAGAAATAATAAAAAGAAAATTTTAACTAGTCATCGTTAGTTTTAAACAAAAAAAAATTTTTTTTTTTTTGTTTTTTTTTTTTTTTTTTTTTTTGTTTTTTTTTTTTTTTTTTTTTTTTTTTGTTTTTTTTTTTTTTTTTTTTTTTTTTTTTTTGTTTTTTTTTTTTTTTTTTTTTGTTTTTTTTTTTTTTTTTTTTTTTTTTTTTGTTTTTTTTTTTTTTTGTTTTTTTTTTTTTTTGTTTTTTTTTTTTTTTTGTTTTTTTTTTTTTGTTTTTTTTTTTTTTTTTTTGTTTTTTTTTTTTTTTTTTTTTGTTTTTTTTTTTTTTTTTTTTTTGTTTTTTTTTTTTTGTTTTTTTTTTTTTTTGTTTTTTTTTTTTTTTTTTTTTTTTTTTTTTGTTTTTTTTTTTTTTTTTTTTTTGTTTTTTTTTTTTTTGTTTTTTTTTTTTTTTTGTTTTTTTTTTTTTTTTTTTGTTTTTTTTTTTTTGTTTTTTTTTTTTTTTTTTTTTTTTTTTTTTTTTTTGTTTTTTTTTTTTTGTTTTTTTTTTTTTTTTTTTTGTCATATCAGTACTATTACCTGAAATTCGACTTGATACAGACATATATACAAGTGACTAGATATTACCTCTGAGAGAAGTCTCTCTTTCTCCTGCAAATGCCTTTTAAGATCAGCTTCTAAACTCGACATACTGCCAATATTTAACACCTTCTCCTCCAGGGATTCAATCTCAGAAGTAAGTTCATCTACTTCAGCTTTCGTCTTCCTATAATTCAAGTTATCATCAATATTTCTTTTTAGTTGATCTTGGTTTCTCAGTAACTCCTTACTCTTGTTCAAATCAGCTGAAATTTCCTGCTTCTTAGTTTCACATTTTTGTAGCTGTGATTCAAACAAAGTGTGCTTTTCTTGCATGTCCTTTAATTTCTCAACTTTCTTTGAGTCAAGGTACCTAGAACAGATATATTACTTTAATCAATTAAAAATACACTGACACCAATATTTGCAACTAGAAAAGGAAAATCGACATACTCTTTGATCCGACTACTAAGTGTCATAAGCATCTCAATGTCCTGCTGGAAACTTCTTTTACTTTCTGCTTGCTCATCATATTCTCGCTCAAGTTTCAGTTTTAAATTTGCATGATCTTGCAATAATTTCTCTTTCTCCTTTATCAATGGAACAAGAGCTTCTGCTAAATGCTGGAAAGTTCACAAACGAAATGAAGCAGAAATGTCAGATTAAAATGCCAATTAACATATGGAAAATACTGATCTTCATTAGTAAGGCGAGTCACCAAAATCCATGGGCCATCATGTTTATTTAGAAGGAGCACCAAAATTATCAAATTAGTAGGGACTGGTTGACATGGGAGCCTTGTGTGCCAGGCCGCTCTTTTTAACAGTCACCAATTTCACATACTAGTTAATTATGATAAATAATGGTTATTTTACTTATTTCTTCTGAAAATTGGTAAAGGACCCCTCTCTAAGGTTCTTTAGGGTCAGCAAGGGCCCAACTTTCTCACCAAAAAAAATGCCCTAAAGTGGATCACTGAAGTGTCATATGCAGAAATTTTCATGCTTATTGGATCACTGAAGTGGATATGGTTTTTGGCTTTCATTTGCACAGAGTCTAAGGAAATAGGCTTACTACGTGTAGAGTTTCTTTCCTAATTTGACATTACAAAGCAGTCAGCCTATTGATAAACTATTTAAAATCAACAGAGAAGAAGAGTATAAAGAGTGTTAAGAATATTTATGTTCTTTGCTTGTAACTTTGATATATTAAAAAAATTACAACGAGAAAATTCGCAAGAAACATATTTACCAATGATATGTTGGGAATACAATTCCATGACAAACTTATGGTTGACATGTATTTTTTTCAGATGAAGATTGCGGCCTTGAGTAATCCTTGCTATTTTGTTTTCTCACTCCTGACCACAAATTCTAGCGGGTTGACCCTTGGTAGTGTGAGTTGTATATGTAAATATAAAGTGATCTAAAGTTCTGTAGCCACATGCTCGGCAAAGCACCATTCCCCATGTGGGTAACATAGAGACCAGGTACATGAAAGTCTGCACCAGTCAACATAGCCAGTATGATCCTCAACACAGAGAAGAGATAGAAGAATTTTTAAGACAAGCTAAAATTAAGTTCATCATTTACCCTATCGGAGCATCATGATAACAGTGCATCAGTCAAAGGTTGCAGATATCTAAATCAGATTCCAGAAAAAATCACGAAAGCATTCAGTGCCAATAAAATTTTGGTGTAAACAGATGTGGCGAAGATTTATGTGTAGTAGAGGCAACTGAAACATGTAAGTACTTGACAACCATGAGCAAGATGATGGCTACAACCAGTTTGTTTACACCATTAGTGGTCACATAAGGCCAGCTTAGGCCACATTCATGGAATAAGAAATAGAAAAAGTAATCATTTGACTGTAAATGAGCAAGAGTGAAAAGTACATAAGTCATGATTTACATGAGGCATGAGAAAGAAAAATTTATGTTGGTAAGGAATCCTCATGGGAGCCATAACCAACCAGTCAAGGATGAGAAAAAAGAAGGCAAGCTTACGATCATACCCACAAATTCTCATCCATATCTAATTCACTTCAAGTATTTGTAGGAGATTCGCTCTTAGTTTGATCAATTGTTAATGCATAGGCCAAGGCATTAAACATTTGTTTAAGTTGAAAAGGAAAATGCATCATTGTTCATCTATATTTTTTAACACAGTACTCTGCATGTCAGATTCAACTTCATGGGTGAAATTTTCTAGGCAACGCAGAATCTCCTTTTTATCATTGAGGTCACAGAGAGAAAGCAACAAACTTAATAAAAATCATAAAACAATCTTCGTCACAATAACGACTGTAATCATATGTTAAAAGTGACTGTTGCAGACAAATGTAACAGCTATTATCCATTTGAGGGATTAATATAACATCAAACGTAAGCTAGCACAATTGCCTAATAGATAGATAAGGATCACAGAGAAAATTAAGTTGAAAAAACTATAAAATATAATGGGACAAATAAGGGTAACAGATAAATAAGGCACAATATGATGGGATAAGTAACTCCTAGACACATGAAAATACTATTAAATTACCTTCTCATCTAGGTCTACTTGAGCATTTTCCTCAGCTAGAAGAACTAAATCCTCATCTGCTTTTTTGACTTTGTGCAATATACTAGAGGCTTTCAGTTTTTCCTCTCTAAGAGCATGCCACCTCATTTGAATACTTGACAAATCAGCATTGAGGAACTTTTGTTCTTCTCTCAGATTCTCTACGTCAGCACTCAGTGACTCCCTAGTCATAGATTCCATGTAAACCTCCGATAAAAATCAGAAAGAACCAAAATAATAATATCTTTCATCAAATACCGGTTAAACTATTACCTTCACAGGAGTTGAGACCACACATGGAAATAGAAGGTAACAGAAAAAGAAATGATAAACATTTATGGCATGCTTGCCAACTAAAAAGAAGAAAAATGTTCATCCATATATCTCATAAATCTCACTTATAATCAACCTCAAATAAATCAGCAAAGGGAAAAAAACATAGATCACTGTATTAGTACTTCAACAACTAAAAATGAACAGAAAAAGTCATGATTTTTTAACCCATCTAGTTGTCAAATATAAACATGATTGGTAAACAAAACATTCTAATAAAGAAAATAATTTTGATGTTTTGTACACAAGAATATGTCAAACTGATGACCGCCAATTTATTCTGTCGCTACTCAAGCCATGGATCTACAACATTATTTGGGCGCATTCACATGCCTACCAAATGTCGTCAGAAGGAGCAATGCTGATGCTGCTTCAACACAGGCATGCTAGAACCATGAATGTAAAAGCAAAAAAAGATCAGAGAAAGAGAGGACAAATCTAGGACTCACCTCAGATTGGTAAGTTCCAATGATGATCTTCAGATTAAAAGCCACCATGACATGACAACAAAAGACTATAAAAGTGACTAAATATTAAGCCATTCCAACAGGATAGCCAACTGCACTTCTCAATTCACATGCCAACCTAGTCCCTAACTTGAACAATAGTAATTTTCCCACAAAAAGATAGATCAAATGGATAACTAAACGCAAAACCAAAGTGCAACATATGAGTATTTAATAGGCTTCTCTTTTCCTCTTTTCCATTCCTCCTAATCAGAAACAGAAGAGCCACTTTTCCTAAAGGCTCAATGGTAAACAGCATAAATCTCTAGTTGTAACTTGTTTCTTTGTCCCTTTTATTAAACTAATTTCTTATGATTGGTTACTTATACTTCTTGAAAGAAATAATCCTGTAACAGAGTGTTTAATACCTTTTGAGAAGTATGGTTAAGTCTTGTTTGATGTTTATGCCACAAAGCAAATCCAATATCACTAATCAATGAAGGAGAGAAAGAAAAAGGGCATTAGTGTGTAGCAATCAGTTTAAGGGAAACTAATTTAACCTTTTACCTATTCCCATTCTCAATATTGCACCATTAACCTCTCATATTTCTGAAACTGTGATAAATGAGATTGGTGAGCTAGGAATCTACCCATAGGGTCATACCACATGAATCTGGAACTTATAGTTTTTGCCATATTTTGAAACTAAACTAGACTATCAAACCTTTAAACCAAACCACAGTGACAAATATGGATTCATTCTATCTAATGGTTTAAAACATCCACGCAAACCCCTAATTTCAGCAAAGTTAATAAAAAACTAAAGTAGAGCTTAGACATAAATTGCCAAATGATAACTTTACAAGAAACAAGAAGAGAAGCTTTGACCACTCGTAGTTTGACTAGCAATACCGCATTAAACAGAAAACAATGGAGGAAAAAGATCCATGTTGCTCATTGGACATTATGGCTTTGTCATTTTTGTCAGTCGCAGACAGTAGCACGCTAGATGCATTCAACGCTTTAAAAAAAAAAGTCCATGGATTCAGTTTCAGGGTCTTTGAAATTCAGCCACAGAAGCAAGAGAAACAGAGGAAGGTTCCTGGGGAGTGCTAACCATCTGTTGTCTAAAAGAAATTGAAGGAATCTGAACATACTGGTTCAAATGATATGTATATAAACAAAATTCCTACTTTTTCCACGTAGAGTAGCAAGATGACAAGATCTGAGAGATGTTATCATGTTAATAGTCCCAAGAGCTACTGGCCAGGTATGTAATAATGTGCCTTCTTTCCTCTCTTCTGGTTTCTTTTTTCTTTCTTTCATTTTTCTTCAGCCAGGATGAGCACGATGGTAGACTGTACTATGTTAACAGCGCATGCCCATCCAGTGTCTAGCACAGGCTTGCCACCTAATTGCAATTTTTACTTCTTAATCATTAATTATGACTTTCCAAGGAAAATAATTAAAGGTCCTCCCGTAAAACAAACTGAACAAATATTTGAAAACAAGAAGATGAAATTATTATATATTTCTCAGTGAAGGGAAAGACTTGGTGCCACAGTAAGGTTGTAGTTGACTATGGTTCAAAACTTCAGGTCATGGAAAAAGCCTCACTGCTAGCAGGGTTAAGGTTGCATACATTGAACTTTTCCCTAAACTTGCTAATGTAGGAGCCTCACGCACTGGACTGCCCTTCTTTACAAGGATCAAAATATTAAGAACCATCAAAGTTAATATGTTATGCTCGATCATTCCTAGTGAAGGTCAAGAGATGTTAACAAGCTCCAACATATCTTCCAGAAGAAGGGACACCTTTAGATGGTATATAGGAAAGATTGGTTATATTTGTGATTATATGTGTCTCAAGGTTGAAGCCCTTAAAATCAAAGTATCTTGATCATTAGTGAATAAATTCCAGGAATTTATGTATTTCACTCCAGAAAGTAGCAGATTAAGAAAAATGTATACAAATAAGATGTCAAAAGAATCCTATCAAGTCTAATTGGTTTTCTAGATGACCATTATTCATTCTTAAATTTACTTCTAGGTTGTAAAGAACACACAACAAACTGTTGTGGGCGTAAAATGAAGTTTCTAATAATTGGAAGAAATAACCTGAATCAAAATTTATATCAGATCAAGAACCTGGGTGTGCTAGATTCAGATTTAATGTTCATACTAATAGGATCCTACAATAAATTTCACGCCCATGGCTAGATTCAGGATCTCAAATTCCATAGATCACCCTGATAGCAAACATCACAAAATCTGGATATGATTTGATATCCTTCTCCCGTCTCAATCTGGGCACGATAAACCAGAATGATCATTCCATAGGGATGAACCAATTTTAATTATTAATTGATGGTGCTTTGCGGAAACTGGAAACTATTAGTTCCTCATCCCTCCATGTCAGCAGGAACTGATGCCAATGATGAATACCTTTTGCTTTGCAGAGAATTAAGCTGTAACTGAATTTCCTCCATAGATCTGACACCTTGTCCTCGAGAATCCAGCTTATACTCCAAATCTTCAATTTGGGGTTTCAAATTCTCCATTTCCTGCCAAAGCCGGTCAATAGTTTCCACTGGTTGAAGTAAAACTTCTACAGCATCCTTCTCAGTCTTAACATGAGCTAGAACCCCTATAAGCTGCAGTCGAGCACCACAACAAAGTCAGAATGATAACTATTTTATAATATTCACCCAACCACAGTAAAAGAAGTTGTTTAGTAACTGATGACAAAAGAATAAAACAAAGTGGTGTTAGATAGCTCAGAAAAGATTTGCAAGTAGCTTGACATAACAAATGCAAAAGCCAAAATTGAACAAAGGCATATCAATTCACAACTACTACAAAAATTCTTAGTTTTTAGGTTTACCTTCATTAGATTGCCATTTTTCACATATAATATGTTAGTACCCAACTGCCAAATATATTTAAGCTAAGCAGATACTTCGAGAAAATCTGCTAGAAATTCTCTTGGGTATGTATAAAAATAACGGTTCCCAGGATTACAAATAAAAAAAGATCAAACTTAGTAGGTGCACATGTTTTCAGCATTGATTTGAAAACTCAATCTTTGCTTGTCAGTGAATCATATGTACCTCTAGATGTGTGATCACACAGATGACAGGCTAAAGTGAAAATAAAATGCTATAAACACAAGCTCCATAACTACTTATCAAACTTGAAATTTAAAACTGTAATAGAATTTGCACACCTAATAACTGGAAGTGCCTGTCAGAGTGCCACTGCTTTATCAGTGGCTTTGGAAAAAATATGGAAACACATTAATTGACAAGTAACAGTTGAGAACAACAAAGAAGCTACTCACATGCTTGTGAAAACTTGTGAAAGCACATGATGAAAGAAAGAAGTCAACTTAATAGGATTCTGGGCAACTTTTGTAGCAAAGACGGGACTTCAATTTAATTTCAGAATGTTCAGAAAATCACACAAAAAATCCACTAAAAAAGATTCTAAGGCAACTTCTCTGCCCAGTTAAGATAACTCCATTTGCTAAGATACTGATGCCAAAGTCATTCAACATGAAAACCTGAGTTTACTAGACCGAAAGATAGGTTATATTACATCGTCAAATGCCTGAGACTTCTGACTGAGATCTTCTGTGAGTTCTTTCAGATTTTTCTCTGCTAAAGGGATTGCTTCCTTTCCAAGTTTAACATATTCCTCATATATCATGCGGAGCTTGTCCAACTGGTGGAAATGTGTATCAGCATTCGAAGACTCCACAGCCAATAATTTCATATGCTCTGCAGAACTTGCACTTTTAACTCTTTGCTGGAATTCGGAAGAGGTTCAACAAAAGCACTTTAGGACAATGACATCAGTAGCCTGCTTTAATTTTACTTTCAGCCATACTGACCTTCTTGACAAATTCATCCTCTTCTTCAGGTGAGAAAGGTCGTTCACAACAAGGACATATATGATGCGCACGAGCAACTCTTTCGAAAGGGTCAAACATTTGGCGCATACCATCTGCAATGTTGTATTTGCTGCGTGGAGAATTTAAATGGATGACAAATGCTTACATATTCAGCTAACAGAAACTGACTTGTGTAATATATGAAAATCAAAAACCATCTACAGATTAAGAAACCTCTTCTGAACATCTTTTTTCTCCATAGCTTCAAGAAGAACTTTGGTAAATGAACCTATATCTGCCGGTGGTTGGATCAAGGCCTGGAGTTTTGAATCAAGAAACCTTCTCTTTGCTACATAAAAGGTCATCACTCAAATCAAAACCTCAATCTAAATTAAAAGTTATGAAAAAGAATGCATAGAAGATAAATAAGTCATAACTCAAAACTCAAAAGTACCTACAGAGTACCAGTTCACTTGAAACTGGTATGTATAAAGTACAACTTCGACACACAATCAAGTATAACAAAAAAAGTAGGAGGAAGATTTTTGAAATTTAGGGCTATGATCCCAAGTAGTTTCTGGATTGACAGACAAGTTTGATATCTAACAAATAATAAAATATAAAACTAAGATTAAGTAGATGAAGCTGGAAGAATTACTTATGTTTAGGACTCTGATTTTACATTTTGATCTATAAATATAGTTGTGAATAAAGAATACCAATCTTGAGTTCAATTGTCTACCAGCCAAAACCATGCAATTAGTTGATTAACAATACTTGTCCACTAACATTTCGAACATGATAGCGATCCTCTACTTCAATTCGTTCACCAGCATGCGCCGACATGCTTATAAACAAAAGTCCAACGAAACAACAAATCCCAAAGAACAGAAAAATATGCCTTTTTATCTCTATGCATGTAACGCAACAAACTAAGTCATACACCATGTATGAATAGCAGCGTAAATTTTTTTTCAAAAAAATCTGTTGAATTTCAAATTTCTGTAAGACAAAAGTAGAAAATGTTTCAAGCTCGGGACAGTTATTACAAAATAGCATAATAAAAGGGCATCCTTAGTAGGAAGGTAATAACAGAAAAGCCTGCAAATAAAGATTTTGGCACTTTCAATCAATAGCTAGCCTAATCATTGCTAAGAGAGAAGAGGGGCAAACTGAACGTTTAAGATAGCAAGGAAAAAAAATAGAAATTACCATCCACATCTTTTTGAAGCTTTAAAATGTGGCTTTTAGCATCTTGTATTTTCATCTGCACCAATTTCACTTCCTTTTCTGCTTCCAGAGTTTTTGAGTTCAAGTCATCATACTCTTTCTTTAGAGACCTTAATTGGAAAGTTCACCAAACTTAAGTGACACAACCAACATAACAGAATACGGATATGCAGTATAGTCAAGAACAGCATTTAACCAGACATAATAAATTTAGAACACTGCTAGCACAGAAACAAATATCACATAGATTAAGGCAATGGTTATACCTACTATTTAATTCAATTGTGCCTAGAGCACTGGTCTTCCCCTATTTAACTTTCAGCTACTT
The DNA here is from genome assembly GCA_004837865.1 of Musa balbisiana. Lineage (NCBI taxonomy): Eukaryota > Viridiplantae > Streptophyta > Magnoliopsida > Zingiberales > Musaceae > Musa > Musa balbisiana. Next base: position 4,627,529 of record CM017196.1, on the reverse strand, counting down.
AACATTAAGTTTTGGCTCTTCATCCTCTATAAGGAAAAAATGCTCTTACGGATCAAAGACATATAGCAGCTATGGCGATGCTGAGAGTTGAATTTTACAATTATGTTCTTCATACATATGCACGTGTACTTCTATCAAACTTTCATATGATACAGATTTTGAGTCACAGGAAAAGGTTTCATAACATGAAACAAAGGTCGGCTGAGCTGAAGTATATGTTTTAAAGAATACGGCAATGGTTATACCTACTATTTAATTCAATTGTGCCTAGAGCACTGGTCTTCCCCTATTTAACTTTCAGCTACTTAACATTAAGTTTTGGCTCTTCATCCTCTATAAGGAAAAAATGCTCTTACGGATCAAAGACATATAGCAGCTATGGCGATGCTGAGAGTTGAATTTTACAATTATGTTCTTCACACATATGCGCGTGTACTTCTATCAAACTTTCATATGATACAGATTTTGAGTCACAGGAAAAGGTTTCATAACATGAAACAAAGGTCGGCTGAGCTGAAGTATATGTTTTAAAGAATACCAGTTACATAAAAGATATACCTTTTTCCTGTCCTAGATTCAAGATTACATAAAACATAAAACTAAGACATATATCAGGAAAAATAAAAGATAAACTTGTTTTCTTGTGAATTTATATTACATAATCTAAAAAGAGGACTAATAGGACTGAAAAAAGTTTTTGTTTTTTAATGAAGAACAAATCCAACAGATGATCCTATAAAATAGCAACAGAGAAAGAGATAATAACACAACCCAAAGGCATGAGTAGTCTCCTTCTTGAGATCTTTATCAGAAGGAACTCTTCCTTTCAGCACACCTCTGATTTTTTCTTTGTATTCTTCCATTCTGAAAGTTAGCACAAAGTTAAAAATTGAATGACAAAGAAACAGATGATGAATATAAACTTATTACTAAATTCACAAAAAAAGGAGTAAAGAACTTGCAATTTTTTTTGTTTCCTCTTGCAGCTCTCAAACTCTTCCTTCTTCATATCCAGCTTCACCCTATCCTCAGAGTCACTAGCCAAGATATCTTTCTCACGGTACAGAGCTTTGATCTTTTGGTCCAAACTAAACATTTCAGTGCGTTTTTGACTGATGGTGGCTTCATAGTCCTTTTCTCCCAGTAGAAGTGTCTTCCTTTCAACCTCAATTTGCTATCAATAAACCAAAATGTATGGTGTGTCAATGTTCACTTCTTCCAGAAGAAAGAAATCAAGACAGATACCAGAAAGCAAGGGACAGTACGTACAAAGCTTCTTTCCCTTTCATCTATGTGAGACAGATTAAGGTTTGACAATTCACGATCTGCAAGATCTCGCTCGTTGGATTTCTCTTTCATGCGCTTTGAAATGCCTAACTGATAAACACTTGCAGGGATTCATTCCAGTGGTGAGTATCAGACCTTTAACAACAACAATCTGAACAGTTTGTTACAAACCTTGGTCTCACTCTTGGCCTGTTTCTGACTTTCAACTTCACTACAACGAGCATTTGCCATGACATAACGTTCCCATAAAAACTTAAGCTCCATTTCATTTGATTTCTGTATACAATAATAGTTGGTGTTAGAGCTGAAATGTGAAAAAAAAAGTATCTTATAAAACTGTACGTGAACATCATCTATTCAGCATAAAAATATATATCTCTAGATGCAGTAGCATAATCCACTGAATTCCATGTTTTGTGATGTTTCAATAATCCCACATCAAAAAACAATTATATTAGACTGGATGGGCCTACTAGTAACATGGACTTAAGATTTTAGATTATACAATTAAGGATCATTTTGTCCAAATTATTGGATCTGTAGGTCTGTTTATTTTATCATCACAAATTAGTATTGGAGAAGGATGTAGGAGCATGTGTGTGCAGATTAAACCAATAAAAAAGGTCTATTCACATACAATCTCAAAGGGCAAGTTGCAGCTCAAAACCACCATTGTGGTACCATGATCCTGCTTACCTTCATGCCTATCATGTATACAAAAAAACCATATAACAAATGTTAAGGCAGCACTTGGCCCTCAATTTTGTGCATGAGTCAAGTTTAATTCTACATCAACTAAACATGCGATAATACTTGATAACTCTTCTACCAGTTGCTATATATTTTTTGATATGCCAATTTTCCAGTTTCACAATTTAACTTCATCTCCACTTATGAATCAACATCATGCTTTTGAAAACATTGACCTGTTACATCATATGACATTGCAGCAAGCTCATATATGCCAGGCATAAAAAAAAATTCTCTGATGATAACTTCAGGTGTGAAAACATTTAGAGAACATTCGGTTGCCGTGCCAGAGCTTACCTACACATTCCACCTTAAATGCCCTCAATATCTCCAATGCACTAGTTAAGCACATCTGTCTTTACCAAGTGACATCCTGTTACCCAAAAGCTGTTGTCTCATGGAACACGGGCAATACCAACACCATTCTGCACAACATGAATCCATGCCATGCCAGTTGACACGCCCTTGTGCTGACTGACATAAGCCAAAGATTTACCAAGTCATATACAGGCACCTCTAATTAAGGTCAGCATGACAATTGACAAGTGCTGATTGATAAATTCTTGATACGGTATCTTCTGGTCTATATCACCATGCAACGATAAACATTTCAATCCTTGTTGGGTCATCTCCTTCCATCTATTATATTGACAGCCAGTATCCTCATTTGCTGACAAACTGGTCCTCGTGAAAGCAGATCCAACTATTGGTGGGCTCTAAGGAAGATCATTGCCACAGGTTTTTGAAAATTGCGTGGACGGAATGCAGGAGACAGGTTCATGAAGTTATGTTGTCTTTCTTATCAAAAGAAAGATAGCAATAAACTGACCGTATCTCTTTCGATACTTCTTACTCGTAATTAATTTTACGACTTATTGACAAAAAAATATTGATTGCAATCACTTTCATTTTCATGTATGGAATAATACCCATATGACACTATAATAACCAGGACTCTACAGGGCAGTCTAATTGGTGGCGAGATATGAGATTCAAAACAATACTTCAAGACATTAAAGTTGGTTTACCTTGATAGGATCAAAGGTGATTTAAATGATGGATGTACATATTGCATAAGTCAAGCATGACAATCTACCCACAAACTAACAAAGAAGCTATTTATTTTTCACAAGCTATCTGCATTCTTCATAAGTATTGAAAAAGAATTAGGATTTTCCTCCTACTACTTGGTTCACATAATTTAGAATAAAAAAAACAGCCACCAAAATTGGCTTCAGAAGAGTAATCTATGTGAAACTAAATTGAAAGAATTAGTATTAGCACTAACAGTGTTAATCATGATTTGTTCGTTTCACAAGTGGAAAAGATAAGTTGTTTCGGACTATAGAGAGGATAAACACAAATTGAAACCAACTAACTGTAAAATATCCTATAAAAAGTGACAATTCAGACAAAATAAGAATATTCACTAAAATCCATGGAAACTATGTGATTATAACAAACTAAAAGAGATAAGACTAAAGGGTATGGAACAGAGATAGTCTTTGATGAAAACATATATAAAGAATATAGAGAAAATATATGCACCTTTTTATCTTGTAATTCCTTCTCAACATCCAACAGTCTTGTCTTTGTGCGATTTGTAAGGTTTAAAGCAACATCATTGCTAAAAGGGGCATCAGGAAGAGAACCAAGATTATACTTTGTAAATATCCTCTGTATGGTTGAATCACGTTCATGTCTCAAAGACATATGAGCCTAAAAGATTATGTCAATCTTTAAACTAAAGCCATTAAACAAATTAGAAATGAACTGATAAAGCTTAAAGTGAATCCTGGAAACATACATCTGCTTCAGCCTGAAGTTTCCCAATCTCACGTGTAGTGTCATTTATTGTCTGCAAAAGCAGGGAACTTTTGGTTTCTTCATCATTCATCTCCCTTTCCAGCTTACTAATTTTTGTTTCAAGTAATGCAATCCTTTCCTCAAATTTCATTTGCCATTCTTTCAACTCCTCATCAGTATCTAGAAGAAGGATAGGTATTAATGATAAACAAGACCACAAGGCTGAGTATACTTGCAAGCAGCATGCATCATCAGAACCATGAAAGTGGTCCATACATGCAAGAAAACCTTAGCACTTATCTGTTCCCAACTTTAAAAGAAAAATCACTATTGACTCAACCAAGGATTGCACTTGCTAGCCATGCCCATCCTTACCAGATGGCAGGTGTTGTGCCAGCTCAAGACTCCTCATAATGCCAGCAAGGCTGTCATTATCCAATATTAGGCCTGCTGCTGGTTTATGTCTGTCAACAGACCTCATGCCATTATCCCTATGCATGTTATCAGTACAGGGCATCTAAGCAAAGTTGATATCCTGGGAGTCGACAACTTTCATGTGCCTTCATCAGAAGCATAATTTTCTAGTAATTTGCTAAGTTTATAGTAATTGATTGATGAACCTTCATTTTCCTCCGCAAGAGCAGCATATTGTGTCTGCTGAAGTTTATACAACGTGCTTCTAGCAGTAGTTCTCGTTGAAATCTGATCTTGGAGCTTCCTCAATTCCTTCAGTGTGGTTTCTGCATGCAGTATTTTATTCTCAATGCCTTCAATGTTCCTTTCTAACTCCTTTATTTGAGCTTTTAAGAATTCAGATTTCTCTTGATCTTGAGCAATATTCTCACGAAGCTGCAAGCAAAACAAACTCAGATTACTAAAAGACCGTTCACCAACTAATGTTGCAGAAAACAGAAACACCACTAGAAATTTATGCTGATTACATATACTAGGAAACTATATCCAATAAGAAAATATAAAATTTTATAGCAAAATGTTAAAGTCATACAGCACAATGATGTCATTTTGTCAGCTCTTCCTTATGCATTATCATTCAAGGTCAAGTGTTCACAAGGCTCCTGAAGTCAGCATTTAATCCAAGCCCAAAGCTAAGCGGTTAAGGAATGCATCAGTGGATACAATTGTGTAATTTTTGGGTCATGAAATGATGAAAGAACAGGAGATTCAATTCAGGTATGGTCACCATATGGTTGCAAGCCCTAGTTACTCATGTCCAAGTAAATATGGAAATAATTGCACTCAGTTAACAGTTTGGACTCAATTCACTGTAGCATAAGCATTCCAGTGCAAAATAGCAAGAGGTCTTTTTCAAGTCCAAAATGTAAAGGAATATCAATCTGTTGGTCGAAATTATCAACTTTAATAGAAAAAAAATGCATACTAAATTTCCCATAGTTGCATGGGCCACCTGCAAATGGTTTATACAACAAGAAGTATGAGGCATCTGCTGCTTGAAGTGGAACAGGATGCAAAATAAGGCAGACAATTTTTTAGAGGACCTTATAAGCTGCATCTTTCAGAGTTTGCAGGTTCTCCAACTTCAGCTTGTACGTTTTTATCTCCTGTGCTTGTTCCTTGTGAAGTTTCTTTATGGCCTCTAAAGCCTTAGTGTAGCTAGGAGAGAGAATCCCAAACTAGAAGTTAGAGATATCCAATAAATGCAATTGAAACATTATAAAAGATAAGAACAGAGAAAGTCTAGCAACAGTCAGCATTCTTTCAAGTAGAATGCATGGACATCGGTATTAAATAAAGCTATCAGGATTTAGCAAGGAAAAGTTTAGTCTGCACAAGAACTGCAGTTCAAAGCAAATAGAAGAAGTGCAAAAAAAGCAATTGACTGGTTTTCTATTTTGTCAATCTCAGAGTCTGAGATGGAAACAACTTTAGTATGTCCAAACTTCTAAAAAGAGGACCTTGTATTAAGCAATAGATTAGAAATCCAAAAAGAACGAAACATCCGGATGGCTACTCAATTCTGTACTTACTAACTTCAAATTCTGTTACTATTAATCAAACCTAGCAATATATTCTTCAAAGAAGATGTCATTATTGGCTCAAGAATAGGTGACAAGGAATATTAGATTAATAAAGATATATTTTCATCAAGGGTTTCAAAAGGCGCTACGCGCTCGCCTCACCTGAGCGCCTCATAGTAACCCCAGGCGCAGCGCTTCAATGAAGCACTACTCGGGCGCTCGCCTGAGCCTGAGGTTGGGGATTGGGTTCAATCGTTGGTTCAATTGGACTTATAAGTTGGTTCAATCAAACCAACTAACGTAGTCCAACCCCCTCCCTCGACTGATGCAGTAAAAGAAAAGAAACCCTACATCTATCACCTTTATTCACTCTACCAACAGTCGTCAGCAACCTTGTCCAATCTGTTCACCGCAGCTCGTTGTCGCTAGAGCTCACCGCAGCTCGTTTGTCGCTAGAGCTCATCCCGCCATTGCAACTCATCCATTGTTGGAGCTCATCCACCACTGCAGCTCGTCTGCCACTGCAGCTCGTCTAAAACCTAAACCTCTTCGACCGCTATAACTCTGTCTGTTGCTGTAGTAGCTCTGTCTGTCACCAATGGCAACCTCTTCCATTACCTTCTTTGGTCGCCTTCGCACGCTCCGTTCGTCGTCGTCGACAACATCGTCTACTGCCTTCCTCCGCCACTGCAGCTTCATCCGTTCGCAGCTGCAGTTTCATTTACCGCCCTCTATTAATTAAATTGCTTCGTCTATTCCCCCACCTTCCTATTAATTAAATTGCTTCGTCTATTCCCCCACCTTCCTATTAATTAAATTGCTTCGTCTATTCCCCCACCTTCCTATTAATTAAATTGCTTCGTCTATTCCCCCACCTTCCTATTAATTAAATTGCTTCGTCTATTCCCCCACCTTCCTATTAATTAAATTGCTTCGTCTATTCCCCCACCTTCCTATTAATTAAATTGCTTCGTCTATTCCCCCACCTTCCTATTAATTAAATTGCTTCGTCTATTCCCCCACCTTCCTATTAATTAAATTGCTTCGTCTATTCCCCCACCTTCCTATTAATTAAATTGCTTCGTCTATTCCCCCACCTTCCTATTAATTAAATTGCTTCGTCTATTCCCCCACCTTCCTATTAATTAAATTGCTTCGTCTATTCCCCCACCTTCCTATTAATTAAATTGCTTCGTCTATTCCCCCACCTTCCTATTAATTAAATTGCTTCGTCTATTCCCCCACCTTCCTATTAATTAAATTGCTTCGTCTATTCCCCCACCTTCCTATTAATTAAATTGCTTCGTCTATTCCCCCACCTTCCTATTAATTAAATTGCTTCGTCTATTCCCCCACCTTCCTATTAATTAAATTGCTTCGTCTATTCCCCCACCTTCCTATTAATTAAATTGCTTCGTCTATTCCCCCACCTTCCTATTAATTAAATTGCTTCGTCTATTCCCCCACCTTCCTATTAATTAAATTGCTTCGTCTATTCCCCCACCTTCCTATTAATTAAATTGCTTCGTCTATTCCCCCACCTTCCTATTAATTAAATTGCTTCGTCTATTCCCCCACCTTCCTATTAATTAAATTGCTTCGTCTATTCCCCCACCTTCCTATTAATTAAATTGCTTCGTCTATTCCCCCACCTTCCTATTAATTAAATTGCTTCGTCTATTCCCCCACCTTCCTATTAATTAAATTGCTTCGTCTATTCCCCCACCTTCCTATGAAGCACTACTCGGGCGCTCGCCTGAGCCTGAGGTTGGGGATTGGGTTCAATCGTTGGTTCAATTGGACTTATAAGTTGGTTCAATCAAACCAACTAACGTAGTCCAACCCCCTCCCTCGACTGATGCAGTAAAAGAAAAGAAACCCTACATCTATCACCTTTATTCACTCTACCAACAGTCGTCAGAAACCTTGTCCAATCTTGTTCACCGCAGCTAGTTTGTCGCTAGAGCTCATCCCGCCATTGCAACTCATCCATGTTGGAGCTCATCCACCACTGCAGCTCGTCTGCCACTGCAGCTCGTCTAAAACCTAAACCTCTTCGACCGCTATAACTCTGTCTGTTGCTGTAGTAGCTCTGTCTGTCACCAATGGCAACCTCTTCCATACCTTCTTTGGTCGCCTTCGCAAGCTCCGTGCTCGTCCACCTTCCTATTAATTAAATTGCTTCGTCTATTCCCCCACCTTCCTGTTAATTAACTGGTTGGCTCTTGTCCAACTTTGGTCAAGAAACTCCCTAGTTAACAAAACATTTCTGGTATACATGAAACTCCCTTAGCTTTAAATTGATGATGTCTTAGAGCAGCAAAACATTCCTTGTTAATAAGATGCTTTGGAGCAGTTTAATTCTAACATAGGTCTTCGTAAACATGTTTAACATATTTTTATTTAATTGTATATTATTTTAATTACAATATTCGGGAGCGCTACGGGCGTTTTGAGACCTTGGTGTCTTTTAGTGCCTAGCGTCTTTTAAATCACTGATTTTCATTCTAAAACTAAACATTTATTAAGCTATCATTAATGAATTCTTCCACAGAATAGGCAGAATTAAGGCTATGAGACTATGCATTGTCAGATGGAACAAGTGTGTTGAAAGCACTGTACACAATATGATGTACAGACCTATTTTTGAAGGTTTGCTAACCATATAATTCAAATCCAGAAGTCAAAGGATAATCTTAGCTTCTCAATAAGGCAAAGACAAAACACGCATCCACAAGACAAACAGTTGCAACCATTGTCAGCAAACGTGCAGTTGAAATCAAGTTTAGGTAAGAAAGAGGTAATACCGGGTGGCAGAGAATATGTCATCAAACTTCTTCTTGAGGGTCGAAGGGTCCTGAAGAGGCCAGTTGGATTCGTCCTGGTGCACGAATATCACGTTATCAAGGATCGCCTTGGAGACGCCCATCAACGCGGGGATCTCACGGTCCATGTCGGCACATCGATAGCTAAGGCAGACCTTCTGCACTCATACAAGGTAAGACAAGGATCAGCGTGTCAAAGGGACGTCAATTGGTGAGACTGAAGAAAGGGGGGAGGGGGAAAAGGAAGGGAAGGGACCTCTCCAGTGTGGGGATTGATGGTCTGGAGGACGCTCTCGATGGCCTTGAACTCCATCTTGGAGGCCTTCTGGGTGAGCTGGAAGGAGCGGATGCAGACCACGTCCTTGCCGGCGGCCGTCTTGAACCGCAGCTTAATCTGCCCCTTGGTCTCCGTCTCGCCCGCCACCTTCGCATGGAAAAATCCCCGAGAACGAATCAAAACGACGAAAAGCAGCGGGAGACGACGACATCAAAGGGGATCGAAAAGGGAGGAAAACCTTGGGGTCGTGGATGAAGCTGTGGCCGGAGCGGGAGTTGGGCGGGAGTTCACCGGTGCAAGAGAGCTTGAGGCACTCGATGATGGTGGTCTTGCCGGCGCCGTTGGGGCCGACGATGAGAGTGAGCGGTTTGAAGAAGGTAATGACGTGCTTGTTCTCCGGGCTGAAGCTCCGGATCCCCTTGACCAGCATCTTGTCCACCGTACTCATCTTTCCTTTTCCCTCTCGCTCTACTCTCCCCTTCTCTTTGGCTTGTCGGTCACGCGTACCCTCTCCACCTCTCCATCTCTAGCTTTGTCTTCTCCTCAAGGGTTTTGGCTGTTGATTGCCCCTCTTGTAACGGCAAAATAAATGAGGGTTGGGGTTTATATATCATCTATAAGCGAATTCTCGAAAATAAAACTATTTTTTTTCGTTTAGAATCCCTTTTTTATATTTCGGAAAAGACGTTATTTATTTATCATAATTTCTCCTCAAGAGTACCTAAGATCAGTTTTAAAATTTTAAATTAATTGTTTTTTTATCTAATATCTTAAAGATCTCCCGTGTCCATTATCTTATTGGTTGGCTAGTGCCTTCACTTTTGGCATGGTGGCCCTCTATCCTCCATGAGGTTTTATTTTTCTCACCTCCACCTCATGTCTCCTTCTCATTTATGGGGAGTTTCAATAAACCTATCATATCATCTTCCGAAGTAAAAGTAACTCAAAAAATATTATCATAATAATAATATCATTATGATGGACGCAAGAAAGGTTTAGATGATTTTCATTTTGATAACGATGAAGACATAGATAAATTAAAAAAATCAAGAAGAAATATAATAAAAACAATATAATGGATAGAGAGAGACATGACAAAACGAACGAGACTACTACAATAACGAAAAGTTTGTGACAACATGAGTATTTAGGGTATTAAAAAAGTTAAAATTAAAAATTATAACACCTTTCGAGAAAAAAAGATTTTTATTTTTTTAAATATATTACTTAATTTTCATAATTTGTGCCAATTTGGATCAATTATTGGTACGATGTAGACTTAGTTATTATATTTTATAATAGGTTTATAGTGTTTTAGTAAATTTGTTAAATATTAAAAAAATTATAGTTGATGTATCCACATCTAATATATATATATATATATATATATATATATATATATTAGTTCCTTATAATATGTATGTAAATATACATATCTCGGTTACAATGTTTCTCTGGATACCTCAAAAATATTGCCCAAATGTCTATTATCACCTATATGAAATAATCAATTTCATGGCACCATTAATATCCTGCAAACTCTTTTGTAAAGAGAAATATTTTCCTAAAAACCCTATTATGACCCAAACTGATGTCTTTGATTTTTCTATGGATAAATTGGACCTTTTCACTTGCAGAATTCAAATGGCAAGCACTGAAAACAATATTGGTGGCCTACCTTTATCCCTTTAATATTTTTTTCCTGCAGAACCTCGTTTAAGAATAATTCCAAATATCGATTTAGAATTCTATATAATTAAGGTCCCAATTTCTCAATAGGATTCTAGCTCAATATATATATATATATATATATATATATATATATATATATATATATATATATATATATATATATATATATATATATATATATATATATATATATATATATATATATATATATATATATATATATATATATATATATATATATATATATATATATATATATATATATATATATATATATATATATATATATATATATATATATATATATATATATATATATATATATATATATATATATATATATATATATATATATATATATATATATATATATATATATATATATATATATATATATATATATATATATATATATATATATATATATATATATATATATATATATATATATATATATATATATATATATATATATATATATATATATATATATATATATATATATATATATATATATATATATATATATATATATATATATATATATATATATATATATATATATATATATATATATATATATATATATATATATATATATAATACATTCTCGGTTACACTGTTTCTCTGGATACCTCAAAATATTGCCCAAATGTCTATATCACCTATATGAATAATCAATTTCATGGCACCATTAATATCCTGCAAACTCTTTTGTAAAGAGAAATATTTTCCTAAAACCCTATTATGCCCAAACTGATGTCTTGATTTTTCTATGGATAAATTGGACCTTTTCACTTGCAGAATTCAAATGGCAAGCACTGAAAACAATATTTGGTGGCCTACCTTTATCCCTTTAATATTTTTTTTTCCTGCAGAACCTCGTTTAAGAATAATTCCAAATATCGATTTAGAATTCTATATAATTAAGGTCCCAATTTTCTCAATAGGATTCTAGCTCAATTTGATATACATTTTTTTTTTATTAAATTTAGAGGATTAAACACGCTAACAATCCTCATGGTATACATATTATAAGTGAGGATTTGTGGTCTCAGGAAATAGGATTCTATCTCAAATTTAAAATAAAACTGATATTAAATATAGAGGATTACAGTGAACGTCATTAATAGAAAAATTTTGGATTAAATTTAAACCATTAGATATTAATTATTGTGGTATATACTCATATGGCTCTTTCTATCAATGCTCCATTTGCCAAGCTCCTCCGGTGTAGAGCACATGGAATAGATAAGTATTTTATGAAAAAAATATGAGTTAAAGTTTATTTTAACCCAATTTTAATCATGAATCTCTCGAGTCTTTATAATTTATTTATGTTTGAAATAACTTATATATTTTCAAAAGCGTAATATATAAGCTCCTCCCGTTGATTTGAGTTAACACACGTTAAACTTTACTTACATGACTCATAATAAATTATTAATATAATAATATATATAATTTAAGTTTAAAGAAATTTAAGACCACCATCAATGATATGAGGAGGCATGACCACTAGTAGCAACACCAAGTCGTTGTTGTTTAACAGGATGTTATATGCACGCAATCTCTCCCACGTTGACGATAAACTCATGAGCTTTCGATCTTGTCTCAAGACGTGTATCGACTAGTCCGACATTAGACACGTAGTTGTCTTCTAATAACTCTTTCTCCTCTGGGCGTCTTTGTCCCCACCACCTTTCATCTTATCATCTCTTATGTCTTCACATGTCACGTCTACAATATGATGGTCTAGCTCTCCCTCATTTTTTACCTTTGGCCTCTCTTACCTCTATCTCTCCGTTATCGTTTATTGTTATTATATTCACTACAAGATGAATTTTTAACTTTTTTATTTAAATTACATGTATTATTATATTAAATAATTTATTATAAAATCAATATGTTGTATATGTTAATTCAGATATGATGAGATAAACTTATATATTATTTTTTAAAAATATAATATTTATTTTAGACATTTTAAGTAGTCTATCATCAAAAAATACATAAGCTAAAATAAACCTTAACTCAATAACGATTTTTAGATAAATCGTAGTATTCGATCGGAATCTTTTTGCAAAGTCTACGAGATGTGATTGGTGTGTGGTGTACAGTCAACGAGCTTTTCTTAGATAAAACTCAAACACGAGAGTTGACTTTTGCTCTTTGTTGAGGTGAAGAATACGTGAAGCAGAGGTATTGTCGAGGATCGAGCCATCAACGTACAGGGGAAGATAATATCGACGAGATGAACACACACTGCCGATTCGCATATCTGAACTCGAAGAGAGAAGGCGCCGCTCCGTCCATCGATCAGGAGGAGCCGCCCGCCATCGCCGGTCGTCGTCATCTTGTGTTGGCTGACAATGATGGGAAAGGGATGGCGAGCGACAAGCGATTCGTGCGCGCTCAAAACCAGCAGCTCTCTCCTTTGGCTGGCCGGATTGACCTTAGCAGCCTTTCACAAGTCTTCTCATCTGTATTTGATTGCGTGAGACTGCAGGCTTACTGCAAATCCTACGTCGGTCGTCGCAATCGTTCTATATAGGTCGTCGTGTTCGAGGATAGGGTGACATAAGTTGTCACCGATGAAGACCTGGAATCTCGTCTTCCTCTCCGTCGCCTTGGATTTGGCCATCGAGCTCCTCGGCCCCGCCTCCGTGGCAAGAACTCGGAGCTCCCACGTGGGCCGCCTCCCTTTGCCCGTCCTCGGTAACCTCGTCCTGCTCGTCGGTCTTTCTTGGACCTCGGGCCCATCCGTAGCTGCCTCAGCGCCACCTACGGCCCGGTGGTGACCTTGTTCGTCGGTCACAAGCCCGCCGTCTACATCGTCGACTGACATGTCGCTCGCCAAGCCCTCGTCGAGAAGACCTCTCAGTTCTTCGACCGGCCGCCGCCAATCGGTGCCACCTGCATCTTCAGCAGTGGTGGTCGCATCATCAGCTCTGCGGCCGACGGTGCTCTGTGGCGCCTCCTCCGCCGCAACCTCACATCTGGGATCCTCCTCCCCTCTCGCATCAGGTCCTGCTCCTGGGTTGGTGAGCGCGCCCTTGCTAGCTTGATCGAATCCCTCAAAGATGATGCCGATTCGGGCGATGGTATTGTTATGGTTTACGATCATATACGGCACGCGTTTCTGCGCCTGCTGATCCTGATGTGCTTGGACGACGCCCTCTCCGGGAAAGCAGTTCGAGACATCATGCGCATCCAGCGAGCTCGTCGGCATGGGGGCCGATCTCTTATTCGACATGTGGCCACGAGTGGCGATGGTGTTCCTGTGGAGGAGATGGAGCGGATTTCTGGCGACTCGCCGCGAGCAAGAAGGCGTCATGTATCCATCTCGAGTACTTTGTGGCCAATCTGCTGGGGGAGTTCGAGTGGAAGCCCGCCATGGACGATGAGGAGGTCGACCTGTCGTCGAAGTTGGTGTTCATGGTGGTAATGAAGCATCCACTGCGTGCTCGAATTGCACGCATACTCGTATAACCAATGAGATCACCCTAAGCTTGCTGTCTAATTCTTAGAATTAAATTATTCATAATGGATAGAAATAACTATTTTATGTAACTACATAATCATATATGATTAAGAATGATTTGCTATATTATTTGATTTAAGGAAATATTTGAGGTAGAAATGTGACCTATCGTGATGTGATCGGCGGTGATATAGAACGAGAATATAGGAGGAAAATGAATATAAATGAACAGAGCCACATCATCTATCGAAGAATGGGAAGAAAAGATGAAATAGTTGGCTGTTTGATGAAACAGAGCGGTCCCACTGTCCCGAACAGTAGCGGACTGCCAGGTCGGCTAAAAGAAATGTGTATGCTACTGAGCCCGAAAGAGGGGATTCGTTCCTCGTTTCCGACCCTGACTCCAGCGAGATCGGACCCATCGCCACCACAACCAAAAAGGCAACAACAAACAGTAAAGCTGAACGAAGAGGTGGTGGCGAAGGACTACCCCTGTTTTCTTCCACCTACTCGACTTCCTCCGCAGCCAAAGGCAGGGAATTCCGCTGATGTGTGATGCGATGCAGGCCTTCTTCCGCCTCGAGCCATAGCAGCAGTGGTGGTAGGCAAACTGATGGCACCGCCGCGCAAGAAGTGGACGGAGGAGGAGGAGCGATCCCTCCTCGATAAGTACGCCGATATGGCTGCTGACGAGTCCCTTTCCCGCCTCCGCACCCGCGAGCGCCGCTTCCGCCCCATCGCTGCCCACGTCAACGCTCGCCACCACGCCGCCGACCCCGCCGCCTACCCCTTCCTCTGGTCCTGGAAAGACGCCGCCACCAAGGTGCACAACATGCGCCACCAGTACCTCCTCGTCAAGCGCAAGCTTCTCGTCCTCAACCGAAACTCCTCGTTTTCATGTTCCGCCGACGCTGCCATCGACGACTGGGTCGAGCAAGGCATCTCCCACTGGCCCAACTTCCTCCGCTACCGCTCCATCTTCGGCGATGCATCCTTACCGCCGGCAGACCCCGTCCCTGTTCCCGGGGTCCCCTTCGATGATGACGGCGAACTCGGCCTAGGGTTAGCCTTCGACTGCTGCACCGAAGGCGCCAGCGAGGGAGCCGATCGTGAGATCGAGGACAACGAGGGTTTTGATTTCGATGATGTGACCCCTGTCTCCGCCGCTGTGCCACAGCAACTCTTGCCGCCTCCGGTGGTGGAGATGGGCACGACGAAGAGGAGAAAGAAGAAGCGTACCGAGCAGCGGCGAGTGCTGGCTGGTTGGTGGGGGTGGGAGGCGAGGATGGAGGAGAGGGAGGCGGAACGGGAGAGTTTGAGGAGGGTGAGGAAACGGGCGGCGGAGCAGGTGGAGGAGGAAATGGAGCAGGGGAGGAGACAGGAGAAGCAGCAGTGGAGGGAGGAGGAGCTGGAGTGGGATGAGCGGATGGAAGGGAATAGGGCAGAATGGAGGAAGCGGATGGAGGGGATGCTGAAGGAACACCAGGTTGAGATGGAGCAGGTCCAGGCGCAAATCCTCCATGAGCAACAGACTGTGGTCGGTCAGCTCCTGGGAGCGCTATCTCAATGGGTGGCAAGCCCTGTGTTTGGAGGGCTCTCAGATGGTGGCAGTGGTGCCGGAATGGGAAATCACCACCATGATCACCATCAACACCACCACCAACCCATGCCATATCTGTCTCAAATGACGCAGGGGTTGCACCACCATGTTAACGGAATTGTTTCAGCAGAGAATCAGACTGATGGGGATGCTCATGAGGATCATTTTATTGTTGATCATTGATTGAATTTGGTAATTTTGATCACTTATATCACATTAAGGGATGTAATGAGATCACTCAGATGGAGAACTGTAGTGGCAGGCGTTTGCAGGAGGAGGAGCATAATGCTTAGTGATCAGAATTGGATTTTTGTATATGGCTTCATGCTGGATTGGAGGTACTTCAGTTGAACCTTTACGTGTGTTATCTGTCCAGTCATCATTCTTTCTATTCTTAGCTGTAAGGTATGATGCAATGTCTTTGTTCTAGCAGCCATCTTTCGTATTCGTTATATGAACATATGAATGAAGATGTAGTTTATATTTAGGAGCTCAGTGGATTTCTTGATATCTTTACTAGCATGGAAAAAATGGCTAAGTGGGATGTATTCAGTTGATGTTTATGAGTTCCATTATTACTTGCTTTATACCTATGTTCGTTAGATGTAGCAAATTCATGGAATGCCATCATTCAGAAATTTCATAGTTGATGGGCAAGCTACTCATTGATTTGGTTTCAGTTGGAAAGTGAGTTGCGTAAGCTAATAGATGACTTATTGTTTTGTGATTTGTATTCTAAAACTTTCCTCTCACCTTTGGGATTGCAGAATGAGATGAGCACAAGGTGTGAAACATATGTAACTTCAATTAAAAACGCAAAAATTGTGAAATTCTTACAACAAAACGTTTATTAATTCTGAAAATGATGTGCTTTTTCTTTAGTTTAAGACTATAATCTGTGTCATCTTCCAGATCTTGGAGGACATACAGTGACAGCATACAAATCCATTGTGTGGTGTTCAAAGTTCAGAATGTTGAAAAATAATGTTTATATATACAGCTCTGAGCAAAAATAATGCTCAGAAGCATTGCACATCATGCTTCTGAACACTGAAATATGGGTGACAGAAGCTGCAGGAAGAATTCTTCATGGAGATAGCTTTTCGATAGAGTTGTCTTTAGCATGGAAGGGCTTGGTTGTATTGGCTCTTATACTATGGACACATTGGGTGCTCTGCTGCTGGAATTATGGTCCCGACTGTATGTTAGGAGAATTCTGCTACCGGTAACCAGACATTTCTTTCCTCACTCAATGATTTGCCAGTTTCTTGTTACTTGTTTCTCATATTCAAGATTGGGTAAATGCAGTCAGACCAACTCTATAGTGAGATCCAGTATCTAAAGTCTGCTTTAATAACTTTGATGATTTCTTCCAAAATGAGTCTCTGGGTATTCAATTAAATGGTACTTTCGCATTTTTCGTGCTGGTACCAGGTTTGTTATAGATCCTCAAAAGATGTTGTCTACAGTAGCATAAGTTCACTGGTCCTTGTCCGTTAAACTTGTATGATTTAATCTGCAAATGGTATGTAGGTATATTAAGACATTTTCTTTCTCAATTTCTCTTCACCTTGATATATCTCCATAGTTTCTGCTTCTGTTTGGCAGCTATCAGTGAAATTCATTTCAGCCAAAGGGCTTGAACATTGTTCTTCACGTGCTTATTACATCCTGGAACTTGTGTCACATGTAGCTTGTTCACATAAAAACACATGATAATGTATATGTTCATGGTACTCCCAATCTACTAAATTTCATATATTTGCACCATTTTAGGCCCAAAGTCAGCAAGAATATTATGTGCTTTCTTCTTTATGTTTACTGGTCTTATTAAAATATTAACACACTTCAGTTCATCCAACACAACCTTCTATTTCAATCTTGCCATTTTTTTTAATGTTCCATGTTGGAGTATGCCAACAACTGAAATTGATCGTTGATGTTGAACAATGTCAAGCATTTTACTAGTTAAGTAATTAAGAATAATTTGCAAAGGGGATTATCCTTCTAATGTTAACCATCATTTATCTCCTGTGAGTGGCCATTAACACTCTCTGTGAGTATTACAGTCGGGATCTCCTGCAAGTGGCGGATCTCTTGTCACCCCAGTTCAAACTAATCGAGTCTTTTGTACCTCATGGTTTGATGCTTTCCTGCAGCCTTCATGGATGGAGTGGATACATGTGTCAGTTCTCCGCTTGGCAGAGCATCGTCAGGCAGGAGTTGGTAACAAACAATATCGGCAGATGAAGGAGGGTTGCACCATATCAATGAGCTTTTGTTTTGGTAACTTGGGTTTATAGGGTGACTAAGAGAAAAGTCAGAGATGACAATAAGAACTGGAATACTGGATGCTTCTCTAGCTCATCTGAAAGTGATTTAGAAGGTACGGACACAGTCAAGTTGACTCATCTGTGTACTTTCATATCTTGGTTCAAACATATCATATGTTTATTGTTGTGACATTTACACATATCTTATTTGTTAATCAGTGTTCTAACAAATGAATATATAGTCGTGCAGGCTCTGTCATTGTTGCAGCAATCATGCATGTACCTTGCAGTTTCAAATTCAACAAATGAAGCTGCAATTACTTTGGAGTACTTGGATGAGTCAGTGGTTTCTGATTCAAAGAGGTATACTTCTACAACTGAATCTTAGATGATGAGGTTGTTCAAAATTTTG
Organism: Musa balbisiana; assembly: GCA_004837865.1. Lineage (NCBI taxonomy): Eukaryota > Viridiplantae > Streptophyta > Magnoliopsida > Zingiberales > Musaceae > Musa > Musa balbisiana. The sequence continues at coordinate 4,609,126 of CM017196.1, read as the reverse complement.
AAGGTTTATTTTCTGTATTGTTTGACACCAAAGTGGTTTAAGGCAGCAGCTAAATAAATATTAGTTGTTTGAGTTTCATAGTGTGTCTTATCCAATGGATTGGATTTTCTTTACATCGTAAAGTATTCATTTTTTTGGTTGAGTTATAATTCTCAGTCAAAATAACCAGGTTAATTTAGCTTAACCCAGCCTGACTGCCAGAGTTCAATAAACTCAATAACTTTTCTGTTTTGCTTTTAACATAGATGACTACATGGTTATCTGCAATAAAGATGAATATTGCAAAATAATGCATATTCTTAGGGTAATTTATATTGCATGGTTACGTTAAAATCTTCTAGAACAATATGTATTATTACTTGTACTTTTAACAGTCCACTTGTGAGTAATTAGATGCCTATTAAATAAATTAACGAATATAACAAATCAGGATATGCACAACTCTTTCAATAATCTCATGGATGACATAATTCTTGAGATCAAAAGGTAGCACTTACTACTTAGAAGGAATTCCATAGAGGTTTGTAAAAAATGTGCATTTATGTTCCTTGTGCTAGTGATATTTAAAATGCAACAAACAAAATAAAGAAATTGAACTCACAGTACTCGATTTGCAGTTCGGTGCCTAAACGTTCTCATCTGCATGCCCATAAACCATCAATACCTCGATCTCATGCATGACTGGTAGAAGTAGATGGACAATATCAGGCATTTGAACAACCACAGCAGAAGAAAAGAATTGCCTTTGTTAATTTCTTAATGATCTTAATCTTCTTTTTTGTTCTCATAAGTCATCTAACTGCTTGTCAGCCGAGGGCCAGTGACGAGGATGAGATGCTGTCTGCCATCGTTCTCTAACTCTCCATCAATTGAAGAGAGATCAAGGATGGAAGTCCAGGAGGGTGGTGCAGGTATATATGCTTCGACTCCTACCTTTTTAGCTTGAAATAGAACATGACATGAACATATCTTCTCTTGGCATCTCTAGCTTTGATTTTGAAATATAAGAAAAACCGGTGTTCTCATGCTTTTTTTTTTTTCCAAACAAATTTTAATTGTTTATATTGATTCAGGTTTCGGAATTATGCAAATAGTGTCTCTATAAGATAGTATACTCACTCTAATAAGAGCATCAAAATATTAGTTCATCCTATATTTCATTCTTAATCTGGATTGGATTGATATGTGATCAATAGAATAAGAATGCAGAGGACACCTTACTATTGCTTCCTAATATGTACTGCCTAGTGTCAACTATTTTATTTCATTTTCTTTAATTTATTTTTATTGTATGTATCATAAACTAATGTGTATGGTAATTTACTTTGGGGAAGAGACAAAAGAGATTAATTCTGCACATCCACTTACAGTGGAGATAAATTCATGTCCCACTAATTCATGTCCAAAATTAATATCATAGCAACCATCTATTATCTTTGATTTAGAGAATTAATTTACAGACACATGATCATTATTTGAACGATTTGTATCAGTCAACTTAAACTCCACATAAACATCGTGGTTTCATTAATTAGAGAAATCACATCCCCCACATAATCCATACACAGCATGTTCCTTGTGCAACAAACCTCAGAATAACTTCGAGAAAACAAGATATCAACATTCCTAAACCCTTGTTGTTGTTGTGCATCAATCCCTGTGTTTTCATCACAGTAGTTTCTACTCCTCTCTTCGCAGAGGCTTCAGATTCCTTGTGGGGACATCAAAATTAAGAATAGATCTGCATCTGCTCCAGCACATGCTCGAAGCTGTTGATTGGTTTCTCCGTGGTATGGTTGTGGACTCCCTCGTAAGTCGTCTCCACAATGCCTTCGTCTTTGGATAGCCGCTGCACCTGCTTCTTCACGTTGCAGCCTTGATGTGTGCACCGGTAGTAGCTTCTGCAGCCAAAAGGATCCATAGTTCAAAGGATTAGAGAGAGAGAGAGAGAGAGAGAGAGAGATGAAGTGTCCAGGAAGCATGAGATGAGAAGACCAACCTCGGGAACTTGTTATTCTTCACTGCCTTCTGGCCGTACTTCCTCCAGCGATAGCCATCGTCGAGTATGTCCACGTGACTTCTGGTGTGGAAGGCGTACCGCTGCTTCTGCTGCTGCACCTTCTTCTCCTCCTCGAGAGGCGATTCCATCTGATGAGCTCCTTGCGCTTCAGATGGAACCCGGGCGCTACTGATCATATCTGACGGCTAGCTAGGAAGGAGCGCCGAGGGGAAGGCAAGGCAGACGACGGTGGTCGTTGCAGGGAGCTTTCCATGTATATATGGACTGGTGGGTGGACGGTGGCGGCTGTTGGGGGCGAAGAGAGAGAGAGAGAGAGAGAGAGAGAGAGAGAGAGAGTCGTGACCGGCAAGCAAGCGAAGGGTGTCGCTATTCCATCTTAAAAGGGAGGATGAGACTTCGGCCACGTGTCCGCGTGCCAAATGGTTCTCAAGATTGCATCAACTTCTGCATCTGTTGTTTGCTGATCTCGATGCAATTTGAATCGTTTTTAGTGCAAATCATGTTAGCTGGTGACGTTTAATTTTACGCATATAAAAATGTGCGGAGTTCTAAAGTATTCGTACGTGTTTCTCGATTTATCCTATTATTAAGATGGCATTTATCGATCATCTATTCTATGAATCTGGTCTTCCAACATGGCATTGGACTTATTCTCTGTGGGCTTAGCAAGTTGTAATTATTAATTTCAGAATTAGACTTCGTCTCATGCTAATGGAGTCATAGGTTATCTAACCCCCTTTCTAAAGATTATTATATTCTAATAATTGAATCTCTGAGGGGATTAGATGACGACTCACTCGAGAATATTCTTTTGAGTCATGAGCATCGAGGAAACATCTGACATAATCATTCTACTCGACACGTGAGAATCAAAAAGGTTTTTAATTTTGAATCGTACCTAAGAGTTTCTATTTATATGAAGTAGAATATTTTTAAAATAAATTTATTTCAACTAATATTATCTAACCAATTAAATTTTATCATAATTTATTAAAAAAAGACTAATTATGCCAATAACTACTCTTTGTGGAGCAAATTTGGAGAAGAACTTCCATTTCATTCCAACATCCATCAATATAGAAAAATGAGGAGTGTCTCTTACCCTCCATATTTCTAAGTGAGAACCAGCATTGCCTTCTCATAATCTTTCCAGGGACCGACTGTTGGGGGTGCATTCAAGTGTTTCATTGGTGGAAGCATGTTCTTCCAAATCTTTCCTAGGGTTCTACTGGAGTTTGGCACAAACAAGAATATTAAAAGCATTAAAGTACAGACAGAGGTTGCACTTGCTACCAACCTTCTATTGACTTTGCAGTAAAACTTGAAGAATCATGACTTCGATTTAAATGACCACCAAACCAAGAAGACGTCTTTGTTTTCTTCAGTTGGCTACTACTTCCCTGTCAAACTGCACAAGCAACAAAAGTTAGGAAAATTAAGGACCATGACCCAACCAAGAACATGTGCATCACACATAAAAAAGGAGGATTGAGACTAAATCATCAACTTCTTTTTGTATTTGGAGTGGTTTTGCAAGTCTCAACTCATGGTGTTCTTCAGGTCTACCCTGTGAGCTCACTTTCTGAGATGATGAAGGAAAGTGAGAGGGATGTATTCCACTCTCTCCTCTCTCATCCAATAGCAGAAGCTCTCGTCTCTTTCATAGATAACTCAAAGTGTTGAATTAGTAATCCTACGTAGATTTTAATATCTTCTCTTACAAGTTAATTATCCATAATATTTTAATTAAATGTTGGATGAAATAAAAACAGACATGTATATGATTTGAACTTACAGTCCACTCAAATATCATGATAAATTTTTTATCCTAAAAATTTCACTAACAAACCGTAAAAACAAAAAAACAAAATTTCACACTAACTCATAAGTAATTTTAATTCCAAGGAACTTATGAATCCTTCCCATACAACCCATTTAATGTTTTAACTACGATTCAATATATGTTTTAAAATTTTTAATTATCTAAATCAGGTCTTTGATAGAAAAAATATTTATTACTTGATACATGATAGATCAGTCTGACCGAGATAGTCAAGGCCTCGTTTAACTACTGAACATCAATCCAATATAAAATATCTCTAAAATATTTTAATTAGATGATGAAATATTTTTACAAATTAGATTATTCATAAAAGATCTATTTATTAAACTATGGTAATATTATTCAATCTAAACTATCATCTCGTTATATCACTAATTTAAGCGTTAAATAGACTGGATCGAGAAACCAAAAACATTTGAGATCTTGACGAGTAAATATGAAGATCTATCATGGATACAAATTCCAACCAAACTGAATTGAATTGATACGATCATCTCGAACATCATCCCCGATAGCATCCGACCCGGTAACAAAGGTCTCTGCTTGTTGATTAGAAGCAAGCACAGGTACAATAGGAACAGGAATGGTTGTCGTGACCGAGTCAGCCCCAATCACCAACCATAAATGACGCCGACAACCGCAGTCAAATTCGACCAATAGGAAATAAGTGGACCCCCTCGTCCACGATGCTCTGCGCTCTCAGGGTATCTTCATGGGGCCCGCGATCCACCTGTCGCCAAGAAGAGAAGCCACCTTCGACGACTGCAGCTGCACATTGTGAGTGCATGCGTGGGGAGTCTAATCCTTCGGTCATTTCATAAGAACTTAATATCTCGACTTTATGATTATGTAATTTGATAAGGTTATCATATTTCAGTCATTTCATTAGAATTTAATACTCTGACATTAATTATTATATAATATATTATTATTATTATTATTTATTTTCTCCGATGAAATAGATTCAATCTCGTTTCGATCCGACAGAAAGTTGTGGCCGTCGATATTCAAGAAGTAATTCTCCAGTAGGGTTTGTGACATCGAATTATTCCTTATACAAATCCTTCGATGTTTAAATTAACTTGATGAATCCAGAAAGTAAAATATATAATTTTACCATAATAAATCTAAAAATATTTATATATCATATTTTTTTATAAAAAATATTCTTAAAAACATATATTTAGAATCAGAGACTATAATATTATCGACTAAAAGTGATTTAATCAAGATCAGAGAATCAACGAATAATCTAATGATTTCGAATACGAATAATTTCTTCCAAATCAATATATATCTGAAAATAAGAGATTATAATATAGTAGATCAATGTGATGAGGATGCCGATGTAAAAATGATTTGATCGTCAAGGATGATCTAACGATTAAACATTTCTTCCAAATTAAAGATTATCGATATTAAAAATGACTTGGTTGAGGTAAGAGGAACAAGGATGATTATGATGGATGATGAAATTACCAACATAAAAGCTGCCTTAAAATATCATCATCACCTAATGAGATGTTCAATCCCCCTTTTAAATAATATCATCAGCATGATCGAAACATTATTAAATACATTAATATCTTCATCCACTCTAATATTGGTAGTCATTTAGGACAAGCAGCATTCGTTGCTTAATCCACTTCAAAGACAACTAATCCCTCTCCATCTCCAACACTAATGTGTTGGTGTTGCATCAGATACTGCAGATACGACAACAGCTTACGTGGACCAAGTAACCACTCTTTCTTACCTAACAATGGCATCACTCGATGTAAGAGCAAAGTAATAAACAACAAAGCTTAAACAATGCATGGCTACTGGTTGTGGATAAGCACGTAGCTTTATGCTACTTGGCTCCACTTAATTAATACTGATGGTTGATTGTATTTAATTGGACACCTAAACAAATGCCCAACGACCGTATTAATTTGCCTCCCATTATTTATTGCATGCAAGCATATTAACGAACAAAACTACCGGAATCAGTGAGCATAATTTACATAATTAACGGCGAATATGATAATAAAACAAACAAGTACGATTTTTACAGCAGATTTATGATTTTGCCCTTTTTTTAGCGTCTAATTTCTCTGTCACCTCAATGATGCTTCACGCGCCCGGACCCCAAAGGCTCCACAAACGCGAATGGAACAACCCCATCACGTCCGCCCATCCCCTTCGCCGCTCGCCGTTCCCCGCCTCCGCCTCCACACCCTCCTCCTCCGCGGCTCCGACTCTCGCTCCCACCGGAGCCTCTTCGCTACCGAACCCCTCCGCTCCCCCAGACGTCGTCACCTCGAGAGGCTTCTCCGCCTCCTCCGGCTGTTTTTGAGCCTTATCCGCCTCCACCTCCAGTCTCCGAGCCTTCTCCTTCTCCTTCTCCTTCTCCTTGCCTTTCTTGCCCTTGACCGCCCGCTCGGCGGCCTTGCGTTCCGCCCGCCGTCCCCTCGCGCCCTTCTTCTCCGCGCTCGCGAGGTGCTCCTCGAACGCCTCGATGGCCTGGTGGATGAGCTCGCGGTCGGGGGAGCAATCCCAGCGCGACCAGAACCCGGTGTAGCAGTCGAAGCACCCGCAGCCGAAGACCGGCAGGTGCTGGGTTGCGCTCCCTGGCCTCCGGCAATGCCGCCGCTCCTCCGCCGCGGCCGCCGGACCGTCGATCGACCGCGTGAGGAGGTACGCGAGCACCTCCTTGTCCTCCTCCCGCAGCGCCGCCGTCAGCGCGAGGATCGCCGCCGGGAGGAGGCCGAGCACCGCCAGGGCGTCGTGCGGCGGGGGCGATGGGTGGATCTTTCCCTTCCCTTTCATCTCCTTCCGCTCCCCCTCTCACTATCTCACTCTTAAGATAGAAGAGAAGCAGCAATTTTTGCGATATTTATCGAACTCTTAGCTTAGCAAGCACGAAAGGGGACGCGGAGAAAGGAAAGAACGAAAGTTTACAGGAGAGCTGAAACTGTTGACCGCCTATAGCCCGTCTCACGTGCCCTAATATTTTGATCCGCAGGTAAGGTTATATGCGGACGATCGGTCACCTTAGGATGTGTTTTGCATCATATGATGGACGGCAGAACCGTCGTGGCTTGAGTCCCGCCGAATGCGGTAACCGGAGCGCGAGAATATATCGAGGTGGAAGCTGGAGAACCGTCCGATGAGGCGAGGAACAGATCGTTCGAGTACGGTGACCGTCGGTGGCGGTACCGGCCAATTATCTCGATATGCTTTTGGCCGGAAAGGAAGGCAAGAATACGGTGATGTGCAGCCGCCTGATGAGGAGCGGGCCAGAGATCGACGGCTCCAGTGAGATCGGTACGCGTCGGTGTAGTAACTGCACGTACACTATCCGAGAGTTGATTCCGCAGAGGAGTACGTCAGAGTTCGTGTGTGGGGGAGGGGAGGGGGGGGGGCTGATCTTGGATCAGACGGCCGACACTTGAGGTACGATGTAGGTATCGGTATGGCCGGCGTACGAAGTTTGGCCGTCTCTTCTTTTCTGTCGCCCGCTCTCTTTCGGCCACACGCTTTCTTGACGTTGATTGGAGTGGCCGAGGCGTCTCGCACTCTTTCTTTCCAGCTTTATTCATTTTAGGTCTTCGGTGCATGCGTCTTAAAGTACTACCATCGTTCTTTTTCTTCAGGGATTTTTATTTTCATTATTCACAAAATACAGAATCAGTAAAGATAGTTCCTCTTTTTTAAAAGAGATGAAACCAAAGCAGAGGACCAGCAAATAGGAGAGAGGTTGACCCTTCTTGAGTTGTTGAGGCTGTTGCTTGGTCTAAACCACAGTTGAAAATTTAGTGTAGTTAGTTGACCTAAGGACAATTTTAGCCATCTCTCTCTCTCTCTCTCTCTCTCTCTCTCTCTCTCTCTCTCTCAAAAAAAAAAAAAAAAAAAAAACTAAGCTCATTTTATCTATCAAATCACCAATGTAAATGGATATACTATTATGATATTTTGCCTCAAATTCTCTTACTTCACAACTTTGTTGTATTTTTTTCTATTTTGTGCACACATGGAACTAGTACAATAAGAAACTAAGTAGCCTTGCTGTAACCTCACTAGTAGGAAATATGATTTAAGAAAAGAACATTGATAGATTTTTAAAATGTTATTATAAACAATCAGGATAGGCAAAAAGATCCTTTTTATCTTTTTCTTTTTTTTGCATAAATGCCAAGAACACTCATCCTTTCTTTTTAATATTGAATCGTATATCGGTGGATAGATAGTCTCATTTTAGAGACACGAACCATCAAGATATTTTTTTTAATGAAAAGCATCTAAGAAAAAGGTGATGAATTATATATACATATACATATACATACATATATATATACATACATATATATATATATATATATACACACATACATATATATATACACATACATATATATATATATATACATACATATATATATATATATATATTTATATATATATATATATTCCCGAGAGAGAAGCCGTCGTATCAGGAGTTCCAACGCCGAGTTGCTGGAAACCCAAAGGGAGGCTGTGGACGAGGGGAGGAAGGGAGTACGGTCAGATGAAGAGGAGGAGGCTCGCCCGAGAAGAAGAGGATTTAGGCCGGAAGAGGCCGCAGGTGGGTGTGGCGGAGGAGGGGAGCGGTTTTTTCTCCTGCCTTCCGGACGACCTCGTCGTTACCATCCTCTGCAGGCTGAGCGCCTCCACCGCAAGGCCCTCCGATCTCCTTGGAGTCCTCATAGCGTAACCCCGAAGATTTTGCTTGGGGTTTTCTTTTGATTTCTTGAGATGAAACTGATCCTTCTTCTGGGATTTGATGATAGGTGTAAGAGACTGAATAGGTTAGGGCTGGATCCTCTGGTTCTGTCGAATGCATCCGTAGAATCCCTCGCCATTAGAGCCATGAAATGGTCCGCATCCGCTCACAGATTCTTGAAGCGCTGCGCCGATGCCGGAAACCTCGAGGCTTGCTACATCCTCGGAATGGTAGGACTCTTCCTTGTTTTGGTCGCAGAGGAGCGAGGCTTCAATCTTGAAGGACTGATGTTTGGGTTCGTAGATTCGGTTCTACTGCTTAGGGAATCGGCGGAGTGGCTTGTCGCTGATGGCGCGGGCGGCGATCTGTAACCATATGGAGGCGCTCTACTCGTTGGCGGTGATACATTTCAACGGCAGCGGCAGGTCCAATAGCGACAGGGACCTCAGCGCCGGCGTCGCTTTCTGCGCTCGTGCCGCCTCTCTCGGCCACGAGGACGCCATCCGTGTTCTGGGCCACTGCCTCCAGGACGGCTACGGCGTGCGCCGGAACGCGGCCAAGGGCCGCCGCTTTCTCCTCCTGGCGAACGCCCGCGAGCTGGCCGTCGTCCTGAGCACCTCTTCCTCTTCCTTGCCTCACTGCCGGCGACTATGCTCGCTTTTGAGAGACTTCTGGTGCAGCACGCCGGCCGGTGCGCCGCACCCTGCGAACCAGTTCATGGTGGAGTGGTTCGCGGCAAGGGGCGGCGTTGTGGTGGAGAGCGAGGGGCTCAGCCTGTGTTCCTACGGCGGCTGCGGTCGGCCAGAGACGCGGCGCCACGAGTTCCGACGGTGCTCTGCTTGCGGTGTGGCCAGCTACTGCTCGAGGGCGTGCCAGGCGTTGCACTGGAAGTTGGCGCACAAGGCCGAGTGTGTACCAATGGAGCGATGGCTTGATTTGGCTGCCGCCTCCGCCGACGGAGCTCCGGCCGACGGTGGCGATCTGTAGTTGGTCCTGAGTCAACGGTAATAAAACGTGAGCTCGTCGGCTCTTTCTTACCGTGTTTTGGCGTCTTATTTTGCCTTTCATATAAAAAGGGTTCCCTTATCAAGGCATTGTTTAGGAAGCCGCCTATTTTCTTATCTATAATCATACATTGTCATATATTACAAATATTTATGGATTATTTTTATAAAATAATTATTTTAAATTATTTTCATTAAGACAGCTCATCAACTATTTTATTAGTGAGTAGAATAAGTCTTAATCGGGTCAACTGAATCGAAAAGATTGCTCATTTACCAATTAGCATGTTCTTTCAATGCAAATTTGAACAAATAATTTATAGGAAATAATTAGAGTAGATTAGACTAATTAAGTAGTATAAAAAAACCACTAAATTGTTAAATGCTCAGTTATGATAATAAGGCCACGATCTTAACTGATGCCCTTTCTTGCGCTTACTACTTTTAAGAAATCGTTTATCTCATATAGCCTTTTTTTTAGCTACGTATCTTTCCCATGTTTTGAACTCTCATATTTGCCCTTATGAAACTTAATATAGCACAAATACAAAGAACACAAAATACCTTGGATGAATATGGGACATGAATGATAATATTAGAATCATACTATAAAACCTAAATTCAATATTAGGATGTCTCAATTAATTTTGACTTGGATGAATATAAATCCACTTAAAGAAACTCTGTTTGTGTTCAATCCTTGAACCCAATCCACATTTCTTTGATTAAGACCGACATGCAATGAAGTCCCTTTGTTTATAAAACCTGCATTTAACATTCCAAGTTCCAAATTGCATACGCTAACTAAAATTATTTCAGTTTCTTGTGATAAAAGACACCTCTCTCTCTCTCTCTCTCTCTAACATATCCTTTCACGCACCAGATCAAGCAGCTATACCCCATCCAATTATGCAGAAGTTATTAGTAGATAACCTCGTTCATGATTTTGAAAAGGAGATGCAATTGCCCTCAATTGGTCCCAAATGCTTATGAATCCCCAACTTAAAGACCAATTTTCCTTTTAGGTCTCATCCAAAGAGTGTCAGTGAGATGAAAATTTGCTCAGATTTTGGTGCATCTGCCTCCCACTGATGCATGGTTAATGTCCCCACGAAGATAAATATTTCCTCCACATGTAATGATATTTGTGACCGAATATATTGTGTTTCTAATTGCTACTTCAGTAAACTACACAATATCTTAAATAACCATGGGATCAAAATTATGGATCATACATACCTTGGCAAACAAATTCTGGTATACTGTTGCTCTCTTAAGCATGGTTTCTTAGTATCAGGTAACGAATAGTTGGCCTGCTCACTCTCTTCAGAAAACCATACAAAATGTCAGCGAAATGACGAGCAAAGAAGTTGTTTCTCGTACCACGATTTAACTGTCAAAGAGGCATAAGAATGATCCCAATATGACATGAAAAACAAAATTTAGAGTTAAGAGATTTACTGGTTCAAAAATCTACATGTATGCAGGGAAAATTTGGTGCACTAATGTTGACATGGGAAGTACACTATCATATGATAACAAAGAGGGTAACAATGCACAGGGTATGCATTACATACGTGATATGTAGGTGCCAGCAAACCAATGCAGTCTAAACGTACTACAAATGAAGGGCTGATCGGTACCTGGCTCAACTAGACCAAGCCAAAAGGGTAAGAGATTTGGGTGATCAGGACAGACTTGTCAGTTATCATCATGCAGAACTTGAATGAGCATAATGTTCTCATTTGGAGCATAATTGTGTAACAAACTGCCATGGATTTTGGCCTTAAATTTCATTGTTTATAAGGTTTACCTAGTCCAGCAAGGAACAAGTTAAGGATCTGGAATCTGATTTTTAGGTTTTGATCATATAAGGAAAGAGAACTACATTGTATGCCATATTATCGACTGCACTAGAATTGTAAAATTACTTCTCTTCTATGTATCATCTCTTTCTGCTAATCAAATTTTGCTGAGATTTAGCTACCAGATGTATGCATCTGCATCTTGTAAAGATAAGGGAGCCCTTAAAGCTTACATGGGATTATTTTGAATACAAGTGCTTGTGAGACCCTAGACATGCACATCGACAGGTGGTGTACACAGTCTAAAACAGCTTAAAGTATGTCATGGCACCACCTAAATTTCACAACAAACTCAGGAATGTCTATTGCCCATCAACTAAGTAGATGATTTAGGCTATTATAACATAAAAATCAGATTTAGTTTATTCTTCAAATAAGTACTTGTTAAGGTAAGAGGACAAAAGGTTGTTTTGCTCTCTATCATGGGAACAATTAAGAAACTCAACTCTGGATGATGAGAATTGAGAAAGCTGCAAGTGAACCAGTAGAACTGAACACTAATTTCTTGATAAAATATGATGGCAGAATGATAAGCCAATTTAATGTGGGAGACATCTGCTACTTACTGCTCCATGTGCATTTTGTTAATCAGACGGCTAAACGGATAAGCTCCCAAATTGTCTGTTCCACTCCTCACAAGTCCTCATTTCGTTCAAGGAAACAGAAGGTCTTACCACCCGTAATGCATTCTCAAAATCCTACAAAAGAGTAATAATTAAGTTAGTTTGTTCACAATGTGCACACTCCTGACAGAAAAAGAAATTGTCTATGACCAACCAACAAGAAGAGTTGTTTAAACACTATAAAATCAGAAATTTATTTTCACCTGAAAAGTAACTGGCTGCATATACTCTTTTCTAAGTTTTGTAATCTCAATTCCCTGTCCTAGGGCTTCTCTGAGTGGCCCCATAGATGCATCTTTTACAAGGTTCTTCATATCTGATCCGCAATAACCTAAAAAGTTGAAGCAATAACAAGCTTTTTTTTTCCCCAAAAACAATAAGGAATACTAATATGGCAATGATTTACAGGTAAACATCACACAGAATAATTGATTTTACTAATTACCTTCAGTTAACTTGCAGATTGCAATTATGTCTTCTTCTGAGAGCTTCAACAGCCCATCTTTCTCCAAAAGATTACAGACGACCCAGGCTCTTGCTTTCTTCAAACCAATTTTGCAGAGGCTTGGAATGTTTTAGAATGTTTCAAGAACATAATCAAGAAAATCATGGCAATAGAAAAGCCACTTGATGATGGAAGAGGTATATATAACCATCCAGTTTGTCACCTGTGAGCTGCTTCATCAAGCTCCTGTGGCCTATTAGTCGCTCCTGAATTGTATTTTCAAGTCATTATCCAATATAGAATTGGCGCTATTTGCTTTCCACTTTGCAGAATTAATCAGAGATAGTAAAAAAAATACTTGCAAATACCAAGAAAAAGAATGTTTCAGAATCCAAAATTTACCTATGAGCAGAATTTGACCATTTCCACTGCCAAATCCCTCCATTTCAATCAGAAAATGCGTTTCAAGTCGCCTACTTGACACATGCTCACCTTTAGTAAAGTGGAACTCCTGTCAGATGAAACCTGTGACAATATAGAGTCAATTTCATCCACAAATGTGACAAGCAGGCTGATGACAGCTGGCAATCCAAAAAGTGCCCTAAGTAACTTTTCACCTTCGCCAATCTACAGCATTCAATGTACAAGAAAATTGCTCGAGATGATATGTATGTACATATACCATTGCACGATGACAAATTTAATAATTAAAAACCTATATGAGGTAAATTTTGACAAAGAAGCCGAAGAATGCAGTGAGAAATATTGCATCAGCATGTCAGTGAGAAATAATTAGTTTCAGTCTGTCAGTGAGAAATTTACTGAAAGAAACTGTTTAGGTAATTAGTAAATAATGGTTCTAGCATTTTTTGCTGTTCCTGCATATTAATATAGCTGTAAATGTAGTTCCTATCTAAGAACATAATATGGTGTAAAATTGTGCTGATTACCCAGAGTACGTACTCATACAGAAAGACTACCCACAATAAACACATTTATCTGGTACTTGAGTTTTTTCTTGCATGCACGGTGAAAGGGAAGTAATCTACATTACTGTACAAATTCACCAACATAGTTCAAAAGAACAAAAGCATATGATGTTCACATTTGCAGCCACAGAAATGAGCATTTCTCAGCTTAAGTCATGGCTCAAGTCCTGATAGAGTATTGGCACACATAAAAAAGCGCACAATCCTAAACCCCAAAACCCTCTTGCCCCCTTGATGCATGCTGCATTAGTCTATCAAGACTTAATCAGGATGTGAAACAGCGCTCTCATATGTGGACTTTATTTCACAATATTATAGATCTCCTTATCCACAATATTTAAAAAAGATGTAATCTCTTAAATAGTATTGCATAAAACAGAAGAACACGAAACACTCTTGTACATACCCACTTGCTTGTCAAAGAACTTGTTGGTATGTAAAAATATGTTGCCTTCGCCTCTCCAGCAATGACTTTTCCAATCACTGTTTTACCTGTCCCCTACAATCATATAATCACAGTTAGAATTTGAAGTTGCAGTGGCATATTTATTTAAGTAACAAGTACTTACGGGGGGACCAAATAGCAGTAGACCTCTTTCTGGAGAACGACAACCATAATATCTCAGGACGTAAAAGAGGCCATATACCATCTCCATGACACATTTCTTAGTATCATGCAAGCCACTGAATTAGTAGAATAGTGAGACGATATTTTTTAGAGGCAATTTTTGGGCACCAAAAATGCTAAGAATTATGACAAAAACACAGTTATTGTTTCTGATTACCCATGTCGTCCCACCAAACATTAGAGTTTTTATCCATTATCTCATTACTAACAAGTTCAATTAGTCGAGGTTCCAGATTCCTTAACTTCTCAGGCAGCTCACTGTCAGGACCTCACAACATTTCTGAACTGGAAACACAACCTCAAATCCAGTAAGCTTGAAATCAGAAAATTTTAAGAACTTTGACTAAACTACATCCTGGAAATAGAACATGCAGAATACCTTGCACACATGGAGTCAGGATTTAAATCACAATCTGCGCTGATATCACATGGGAGTAGAAAACCAGATACAATAGTTGGTTGTTGATAATCCAGACCCATTAACATTTTAAACTATCAGCCAGTCAAATAAACTACAACATCCCCTTTCTCAACAAAAATACAACCAGCATCTCTTCTTGCTTGTTCAAATGCCTGGCTGAATCCAAAAGATGCTACATCTTGAGAAACTGAAGGGGAAAAATATACCTATTATCTTGGTACAACAAAGTAAAATAATCATAACATTGTTAATGTCTTATACGATTAAACTAAAATATTAAGCAAGCTTCGTATGTAACATTCCAAGATAATGCACTTCAGTGCCACTGTTTATTAATGCCAATTGTGTAAAGGAATAAGATTTAGCTATATGGACATCATGGCATCAAAAGCTTAAGATGAAACAGAGACCTAAGCACAATCCTTCATGCTCTGGTGCCCTTTGTATTATAAAATAATATTAGAGCTTTTAGGTCCAAGTCTATGTTCACTTACCAATCTTCCATTTTTTGCATTCAAGCATCAGATTTGTTCAAAATTTCCTCATATTTCTTTCAATGAAAATACAAGCTGTTTACATTGTTTCATGTTCAGAAAACCAATATTATCAACGGTCATTCAAGTTCCTCACTCTATATACTGAATGCCTATGGGTGGATTAGAGAGACATTATCAGTTAAAATAAGAAAGCTGTGTGAGGCTTCATTTTTAGTTATGTTTCACAATCTGATCATCTGCTGTGATGATTACATGCCAAAACTTAGTATGTGATTGCTCTTTCCTAAGTTGCTTATTAGTGTTTGCCATCCATGCTGGATACTTGCTGAAGCAAACTGCAATCTGGAAGAACAGCAAATTTTCACAGTGCCAAAGTAGTTTACAAATTTTTGGCAAACAACACGTGGTTCCATGTTTCTTTAGGTTGAGTTTTCATCCATACAGGTAGCAAAAATGTACGCCAACCCAGTAGCAGTACCTGAAACTGAGGTCTCACACCCCAAAAACAAGATCATTAAAAGCTTGATTTATGTGGCCAAACTACAAACATATATGAAACCCAACTGCCTTAACCATCAAATGCAATATATAAGTATTATTTTCAATCCGATAAGTAGAATATGCTAGTAGCAATCCTTTTATTAGCATGGAGCCCTGTAATGTATTAAGTCCTTCTGTCCCTCACATAATCCATAGATTTATTGATTCACGCTCCTTTAACATGGATTTTCCCCAGTATTATCCCCAAATTGTGAAAAAATTTTGTTTCCTGATTTTACAATCAATACTATTCCTGCTGCCATCATCATCATCATCATAATTTCATAATCATTTACTCCAAGATACAATCATGTTCATGTATATCATCTATAATTCCAGACATATAGATCATCATGGCAATGCATTTAAGAGATTGTTCTAGCAAGTTACTGTGTGTTTTTAGGTGTAAATCATTATATACCTTTTCCATGATTAAAACATTCTAGTTTAAGTGCCTTCCGAGGACTCTCACAGTCTCACTAGATGTGATAATCTCAAACCTCATCATCATCACACAAAAACAGAGTCCTAATGTCGTCAAGTCGCTCACGCTCCCTCTATCCCAGCAACAACCGCCAAAATAAAATGAGGCAAATCTCCGTATCTGTGAGTAAGTGAGCACACTCTCCAACTTCTTGAGGAAGAAACAGTCAATTTTTCTCTCTAAAGAACAATTGTTCTTTTCTCCTAAACTGACTTCATCAAGATAGTGAAAGTCGCCGATCGGAGGTCCATATTCGAATACACACAAAGTCGATTCAAATAACGACCAACAAATTCATAGCACCCGAGAAGCAGCACGATCAGCCACCAAATTCCGGGATAACGAGAGACAGAGATAGAGAGACGAACCGATCCGAGTCGAAGGCGTGGGCGCGGGAGGCGGCCTCAGTCAGAATGGAGGCGACGAGACCCGCGTCGATGTGGGTTCTCCCGATGAGGCGGAGCGCAAGGGTTCGGGAGGCGGCGTTGTGGTCCCGCTGGAGAGCGAGATCGGCGGCGAATAGGAGTGAGCGGAGTCGATTCAGGTTCTCGTCGACCTCCCTCCTCCAGCTCTTCAACCAGATCCTCCCTTCTTTCCTCCTCCCCTCTCCTTCGTTCCTCTCGTCCTCCGCCATCTCATTCTCTCTTCCCCCCCTCGGCCCGCCCGCCCTTTTATAGAGCTCGGCTCGATGGCGCGGGGTTTTGCCTGTGACATCAAAATGACGGAAATACCCCAACGAGGCAACGGAAATTTTAATGTCATTTTAATGACATTAAAATGACGTTAGTGGTATGAAAAAAAATAGAGGAAGATCTAAAATATTTTTAATAAAAATTATAAATAAAAACTTAAGAATCTCAAATTTAATTAATTATATTAAATTTTTATATATCTGAATAACGATAAAAGATCCATATAACTTATTCCAAATTATTAACACTTAGAATCTTGTTGTTATAGGATCCTCCGAGAACATCATATCCTCACATAATGTTTATTTCATTTTCCGGATGAACTAATTTTTAGATAATATTTTTCTATTGATATATTTTAAATGAAGGTATCTTGTGATCACAAAGTAGATGTGTTCATTCATATGTTATTTGTAGTGCATGGGAACAAGAAAAGATGAGGCATTTTAATTAAAAGAAGCGTGTATAGAAATCTCTTGAATAAGATTTTTAGATTTACATAGTTTCATTTTATTTTATTTTTATAGGTTATAGATTTTTGTAATTCTCTTTTATTTCATTGCCTCTGCACAATGTAAAATCTACTCGATAGATTCTGATGTTGACATTTGGTCAACACAACGAGAGAAAAATGAAGCAAAAGGATTGGCCTCTTTTTCCCAAAGAAAGCTCATCTTAGAGGGATGAAATATATGTATATATATATGTATATAATGGAATAATTCAGTTAATTTATGTCAATAAAGAATCTAGAGGGAGGGAACAAGAATGAATGCAAATCACATCTACATAGGCAGCTGGAATTGTAGTTGACTTGTGCATTGTTGGACAGATAATTGTTTCTCTATGTAAATGTTGTAAATGGATCAGAATCTTTCATTAAAATATATATATATATGTCTTAAGCTCTTTACCTCACTTGCCCAACATTAAAGTAATACTAGTCTTGAACATACCAAGTAATAGTTCTTTATTAGGAGAAACAAATAGGTTTGGAAGCAGTGGCAGCAATTGAGATCAGTACAAACCTGTGCAGTACACTTGTACTGTACACATCCATGCCCTAAGTATGCCGATGATGATGAGCAGTCGATGGAGGATGAAAGATGATTGATTTGGGATCTGAGTGATTCAGTGATGAAGATCCATTTTATGATGGCCGGCCGGCAATTCACGTATCTTGAAGCTACATATTGGTATGCTTTCTTGCTTGAAGGAGTGGAAGTTTCCACAGATGTGAAAAGCAATTGGGATCATCATCTCCAATTTTCTGCCATAAAAGCAGTCGCAAGATCTCTTTCTTTCTCTCTTCTAAGGTTGGTTGGCAGGTTGTTTCCACAGATGTGAAAAGCAATTGGGATCATCATCTCCAATTTTCTGCCATAAAAGCAGTCGCAAGATCTCTTTCTTTCTCTCTCTCTCTCTCTCTTTCTTTCTCTCTCTCTCTTTCTTTCTCTCTTCTAAGGTTGGTTGGCAGGTTGTTTCCACAGATGTGAAAAGCAATTGGGATCATCATCTCCAATTTTCTGCCATAAAAGCAGTCGCAAGATCTCTTTCTCTCTTCTAAGGTTGGTTGGCAGGTTGTTTCCACAGATGTGAAAAGCAATTGGGATCATCATCTCCAATTTTCTGCCATAAAAGCAGTCGCAAGATCTCTTTCTCTCTTCTAAGGTTGGTTGGCAGGTTGTTTCCACAGATGTGAAAAGCAATTGGGATCATCATCTCTTCTCTCTTCTAAGGTTGGTTGGCTGGTTGTTTCTACAGATGTGAAAAGCAATTGGGATCATCATCTCCAATTTTCTGCCATAAAAGCAGTCGCAAGATCTCTTTCTCTCTCTCTCTCTCCTCTCTCTCTCTCTCTCTCTCTCTCTCTCTCTCTCTCTCTCTTTCTTTCTCTCTTCTAAGGTTGGTTGGCAGGTTGTTTCCACAGATGTGAAAAGCAATTGGGATCATCATCTCCAATTTTCTGCCATAAAAGCAGTCGCAAGATCTCTTTCTTTCTCTCTCTCTCTCTCTCTCTCACTCTTCTAAGTTTTCCTTTCTTGATTCGAGTTATCTTCTCAGTACATTGAACCTCCTGATCTGTTCATTCATTGACACATTTGCTTGAACTAATTGAAGCTCCAGTTGAAGGACAGAGTATAATTCTGTGCATTGATCATGCAACAGATTGAGGCTACAATAGTAAGCTTTTTTACAGTTGAAAGGATGAATGCTCAAAGCAACACAAAAGCGGAGAAGAAGCTTTTTTACAGTGTGGTTGTCTGCATGAGCTGAAAACCCTTCTTCACCAAAGCACCCATTACCCATATCTCCATGGAGGACGCATTCATCTCCCCACTGAAGTTCCCCACCTGCAACACGGGGAAGAGGTTCCTTCCTTCAATGGAGAAAGAAAGGAGAGCAGAAGACATGGATAAGTAAAGATCTACCCACCTTAAAGGTTAGGTTGAACACAAAGCCCTCCGAGATGAGGGAGAAATGGGAGCTCTCCATATCGAAGCACGAGAGAGACGCGAGCGCGGAGTAAAGAGCCGACGGCTCTCCGCCGTCTCCCATGCTGCCCTCCACCTTCACGTAGAACCTCCCCTCGCCCACTTGGTATGCGTTCACCTGCGTTATCCTGCTCCCTGCTGCAGTAGTAGCAGTCTCCTGTGGCTGCATCCCTACCGCCGCCCCCCTGCTAGAAGCCTGAAGCATTTGCTCTCCATTGGATCCCGATTCGAGTAGGTTTATCTCCTCCTCCAACTTGTTAGCTTGAGATTGCAGATCTTTCACATGTGCAATTGCGTCTGCTATGATGGAAGCTTTGTCCATCTGCATGACAGAGAGATGGATCGTACTGTTGACTGCATCTCAACACAACTGCGTGCGCAGATCGCGGAGCTGCTGCTTACCTTGGTTATGTTGGGAACGAGAGATCGTAGCTCGTAGAGCTGCTCCTTCATCCGAACCCTTCGCGTCCTCTCCGAGATCAAGGTCTTGGACCGGTCCTTCCTTGTCTTTGGGATCACCTCGGGGGAATCACCATCACCACCGCGCTGCTCATCGCAGCGGCCTTCGCGCACCCGAGCATCGTCGTCTACCTGCAAGTCATGGTTGCCAGTTCGTTCGTGGCTGGTGTCGAACTCTCCTTCCCTCGATGAGCTAATCAGGTCAGCGTTCGTTCCTTCATGGATGGTATCAAGCACTTCATCCCTCGATAAGCTCATCAGATCAGAGTCCGTATCGATCCGCAAGACGTGGTCGGCAGTTCCTTCATGGCTGGTATCGAGCACACCTTCCCTCAACAAGCTCATCAGGTCAGCGTTCGAGAGATCGCCATCGAAGAGCACGAACTCCTCGAGATCATGGCCGTAGCTCTGGTGGGAGGTTGAGGCCATAAGGTGAGGTTGTGGTGTGAGGTAGAAAGGGTGATCGCCACTCTCCATGCCTAGGGTTGTGCTTGTTTCTGTGCCTCTAGGGCATCCACACAGCCCATATGGGGAACCAAGAAGATGACCCCCTGTTAATGTGAAGGGAATCATTGTGCTGGGTTTAGATGGCTGAGTGACGTTAGGTCATTAATTTATGTCCAATGGAATAATGAAATTTTAGTATTAGTAGTAGTAGTAGTAGTAGTACAATTTTTTTTTATTTTTTTGGAATTTGTCAAGTATTAAGTTTAATTTGCATACTATTTTTTGCACCATTGAGACGGAAAAAGATACTAAAAAATAAATAAAATTGTTAATTTGAATTATGGAAAAAGTTTAAAGAACCCACCATATAATTGCATAAAGAAAAGGTCAAAAACAACATTGCCATGAATAATTTATGCTTTGCTATAGTTAATAGAACATAGACTTGGATCCAGAGATCAAAAGTTGTTGATGGATTAGGATGACAATAATACGAGTACATTTGGATTCAATTTTTGAAGCTTATATGTATGCTCACAAATAATTTAAATGATGGAAAATATGATTATATAAATAATTTAGCTCCTAAAAGAAGACAATTTGTTGTCAGCAATTCGCTGGCTTTTTTTAACTTCTTGTTTAAGAGTAACTTTGAGCATAAAAGAGACCAACGAAAGAATTTTAGATGAACGATTAGAAAGCTTATAGGAAAAACAATGACGAAGGTTTTAATATCGGGAGTGCTATGTAATGTTGTTAGCCATATTAATTTGTTGTTATCCAATAGTTAATAGAATATAGAGAAGTTAAAAATTGACAAGATATAAACAAATGTACGGCGTTCTTAGATATAATCTCAAGCGTATGTTTTTATTATCGAAATAAACATGAAGCGAGACTTCTAATTATTGTACTTACAAGATAGTATTAGGGACTAAATTCACTTTTTTTTGGTGGATAAATAATCATATTGGAATAATTCTTTAGGTGACAATTGTTGGAATAAAAAACTAATCAATATCTTCTCTAAATATACTTTTTATTTGAATCCTGGTTAAATTTACTGGAAATATCACAACCAAACCAGCTATTCCACGGATCTATGCATTCCCACTTATGCAGACAGTCTTGCCGACCATGACTAACAATTAACAGAACAAATAAAAAATGTTCGATATAAGAAGAATGACGTAAATTAGCTAATTCGACACAACCAAAGAAAAGATTGTATATCTAGAATTAAAAGAATTAGTCTTCATGATAATTAGGTAAGGATCACTGCTTCATTGGAGCAATGGATACACGACACCAAAGACCTCCCTGCATACAAACTACTATCCGTGGGGTTAATGTGCTCTTTATAGTTGAGAATTCTACATAGGGTTGACGCTGTTGTTATGGTTGATACGGTGACAATTCAAAGACGTAATAATATAAAGAAAACAAATTGGCACTAAATAACTATCATACTTGAATATGATGGCAGGATACAAGATGCTATAAACAAAATAAAGACCACCAAAATGACAAACAGAGCATCAAATCCTTTAGCTGCACATACAACAACTTCAAAGAAAATTTAGAAGCTAACCTGACTCTAACAAGCAGATGATTCACATAAGTTATTGGAATTTGACATGAGAGCTTGTAAGACGCAGCAAGACAAAATAAGTGCTTGGTTTGACAACAGCAAACATAGCAAATAAAGCAGGCAGCAAATTCAATGCGAGAACATAGTCAACTGTAGACGTAAAAGGCCTACCTGATTAGGCACAATCTGACTCATGAACGACAAGCTTGCTTAAATATGGTACCTTAAGACCGATTCCAGAGATAAGAGTTTATGAGATAATTGAAGATACAGAAGAAAACCTGACGTTTACTTGTTAACCCAACAATATAATCACCCAAGAAAATATCTGATGGGGTAATTAACCTTTCTTTTATTATGGAGACCCCAAACATCAGCTTCAATATCATACAACCCCACCCCCCCAGTCTAAACCAAATCAAAATAAATCTCGAATAAGGGGCCTCAGACAACAGCCAAATATTGCACCTATAACTAATCTGTTTGGTCTACCTCCCAGTAATAACAGTAGTGAAAATTGAAAACCGTCACCTGCTCTGGCTCACGAGAAAGGTGAATCAGCGGCAACAGCACTCAGGTAGTGCACAGAAGCATCCAATGCTCCTGTTGGTAACCCATCTCCAACTTTAATTTAAGTTCCACAAAACCAAAAAAAGCCAAATAACAACCAAAATTTTCTGCACATGCATATCTGGATCAAGACATTTTTGTTTGGATTTGTCGGTGGACATGTACAAGGAACTCAACATAGGAGAGGCCTCCGGGACTTTTGTCTTCAACCATATAAGATAGAAAATGCATGCCTGCACAAAAAGGAAACTCCAATGAAGTTTGCAAATTAAATCACACTCCAGGAAACTTCTGAAATTTAGCTGAGCACACAAAGCAGAAATACGAGATCATGAAAACTATCTGGAGCTTCGTACGGCTTTAATAATTAACTGACCTGAAGGATCACCCTTTTTGCATAGCCGCAAACTGCACATTATATTTAAACACTTTAGTGTTTTGTACATACTAGCTATTAAGATACACGAGGATGAAAAGAAAACATCTGCCATACCGTAGGTATGAACATCTCTGCTGTCTAATCTCATTCATTACATCATTTAGTTTCTTTGACAATTCATTGTCGAACTGCTCTAAAACAAGCTGCATTGACCGAGAATGCAATTCACCAGTAAGTAACAAAATTTCTAATTGATTATGAAAAACAAGCCAGAATCAATCATCCTAAATCATCATATCTTCAGCAAACAATAATCCAAGACATGCACTACTAAGCTACATCCAAATGAAGTTGTTTAGCATGAGAATGTTCAAGATTTTAAATCAGGGTCATCATAGCATGATGCCCTCATGTATTCTGCAAAAATAAAAGGAAACACTTGTGAACTAGCACAAACACACACCTAAAATCTAAACAAACATACAGCATGTCAGTTAAAGATCTTAAACCGGAGTTATCAAAGCATAACACCCTCATGTATTCTGAAAACACACATGAATACACTGGTGAAAAGCACCTGCAGGCACACACGAATGAGAGCAGACAGTAATGCAGACAAAAATACATGCACAGAAAATGTGCAAACATCACAAGCTTATGCTCCACATACTCACTGACACCACACAAACACAGTTAAATTCTCAAAAACAACGTAGTAAACAAGTTAAGAGTCCTCTGTTCAGATGTCAGATGGCAATATGCTTTTGAATTTGGGGAGTTCAAACAGAATGTATGCACTATGAGAGGGTGTCTGAAAGCAGGAACAGCCAAAGGACATGCTGCTGAAATTTTAATCGATGGTGACACTATTCACTAGCAGACCTGCTTTAGAAACTAAAAGCAACAATATTGCCTGGTATTGCAGTTTGCAAGTTAAGGTTTTTTTCAGTTACCTACATGCTTCGCCCTTGATGACTCAAATGACCAGATTCTTCATCACAATCTGAAACTAAAGGTTTGCCACCAACAACGAAACATGAAAATACCACAGTTGAACCCATTCTATACTAAACCCTACTGGAAACAACTTTTGTCAATCAACTAAATCACAATAGCATTATCTGAGTATTTCCCATATCTTTGGATCACCAAAATGCAGATCCATCAAGGAAGTCTCTTTAACACAGTAATAAAAGTTCAGTCATCAAGACATATTTGATTGCTTGTTTTGTTATAAGTCATCAGTCAACAAAGAAAGGAATGAGAAATTTTTAGCATGCCGTTGAAGTTTCATCAGTGATCATCATGAATATTCACTTGTTTTCATATTAACATAGAAAAGAACTATGATACTAAGGTCTGTTTCCAGTGCCAATGAAATGAAGCAAATGAAATGTACCTGAGATGGAAGTCCATCCACAGAAGAAACTCCAAATATCTGTTGTAGGGTATCTGGGTTGACCATGTTTCCAATATAAATTAACCCATCTTCACCATTTTCCAAAAGATAAATTCCATCATCATTTATGTGCTCACTAGAAAGAGGAATATATAAAGCTAAAAGGGATCCATCATCCTCCTGCATCATTAGAATAATTTTGAGTTCAAACAAATAATTGATTGAACTAGTTTGAACTTAAAGATCAATTAAGAATGATGATTCATTATACATACCTTTGTAGTAAGGTCATGAATAGATATCATCCTAGGATATACTAAAGGAATAGCCAATGATATAGAAATTGATTCGACATGGCTGATCCAATAGGAACGATCATCCAACCGCCCATCATTTCGCAACCCAATGCTTTTAGCCAATGCTGAGAATGTAGAATAACATAAAGGGTAGTGATTTACTTGTATTCCAGCATAGAATGCGGCTTTCTATAACCTTATTCATGCAATATACATTAGGCATGGCAATGAAATGAAGGTAACAAAACAAATAATCCATACGAACTCAGAACTGATGGCAACCACAATGGCAAATGAATTTTAAATCTGATTTACTTTCCGATAATAAAAAGAGAAATTACTCTGCAATTTTTTTTGCAAGGATCCAATTCAGGCAAAAAAATAAAATGAAGATACAAGGGCATTTAGATGTACAGTATTAAAAAAATACAATACAATCCTATAGAAACTCTAAAGACTTAGAAGATTCATTTTCTATATTTTTAAACCATTTCATATCACAAGGTCTGATGAAAATGTTGAATGTAGAACCTGGAAACATAAGGATGTACACAACATAACTTGAGGCTGTGGATAAGAGAGTACATACCGAAGGTAGTTCCAGTGACCTCGAATAATTGGACACCTTAAGATGACCATGCTAAAAATTAAGTTAACAGAGCTGAGAGAACAATCGCCATAAATTAATAGAATATATCAATTAAAATCTGGCTTCCTATTGGTCCTTCCTAAATAAAATGAAGATACAAGGGCATTTAGATGTACAGTATTAAAAAAATACAATACAATCCTATAGAAACTCTAAAGACTTAGAAAGATTCATTTTCTATATTTTTAAACCATTTCATATCACAAGGTCTGATGAAAATGTTGAATGTAGAACCTGGAAACATAAGGATGTACACAACATAACTTGAGGCTGTGGATAAGAGAGTACATACCGAAGGTAGTTCCAGTGACCTCGAATAATTGGACACCTTAAGATGACCATGCTAAAAATTAAGTTAACAGAGCTGAGAGAACAATCGCCATAAATTAATAGAATATATCAATTAAAATCTGGCTTCCTATTGGTCCTTCCTATGCATGGAGGTGCTTGGTCAACATTTCATTAGACCACAGTTTCATCTAGAGCTTGTTAACAAGGACCTCGATGCAAATGATATCACTAATTAGTAATTTGGTAATATTTGTTATTAGAATGTTGTGCTTCAGAGACATGCCCTAATTATTGTGCAAGGCTATGCAAGGCTTTTGTGTTATTGAGCAACTTCACCATCAAATTTGACGATTTCAATGCATTTACAGTTAACTCATAATTACCACAAGAACTTACCTTTTACAAACAATTTTCACTAGATACATTCACATATTAATTACATAGAAAAACTTCAATATATTGTTGGAAATTGTGCTCATGTCAACACAAAAAAATAAAAAGAAATTTCTTTCTCACAACAATGAGTCCATGGGCAGGTAATGAAACAGAAATTATTGCACAACTTTTAAATTTAAGATGAAAGTCCACATAAGAGTCTGAATATATTCATTGCACAACTCATGAAAAATAGAACAAATATTAGATCATCTACTTCTCTGGTTTTGATTCCAATATATATTCTGTGAAGTGTGAACAATGTCATATCATCTCTTGCTCAAATTACAATTCCAATTTATATTCTATGACTAAATAACATGAAGATCTCATATCATTCATTGACATTTGATAAGCGGCAAAGGAAAATCATTGACACAATAATACACAACAATGTGGACTTGTATAGGTGTACCTAGAGTATATAGAGGCAACAGCTTGAGAGCTTCAGGAAGAATTAGCTGTCCTGCTGATGATACTGTGGCACAAAATTTTCGGTAGGCGTGTAGGATGTTGATGCAGAGGTTTGTGATTTGCTCATGTACTTGGGAAAGTGGGCTCACAGGGATCATACTTGCGGCTACAAAGTCCAGAAAAATAACAAATATTTAGCAATTTTAGAATTGAAACCTTAAATCTTATCAGTAGACTGATAAGATGTAATAGTAATAACAGTTCTAAAATGTACAATAGTAGCAACAAAAAGTTACAGCAAGTTATGCTGCAGCAATAGATCAAGAGGCATTAAGTGATATCATGTAACAGAATTTTAAATTTTTTACCTTGCTTGAGAAAACAAGCAAACTGAGTATCCAAATCTGCTGAACGGAACAGACTACTGAGCATGGTAGTGCAAGGAAGGGAGAGATTCATAACTCGAATTCTTCTTTGCCCATACACAGTAGTGTAAAGAAGTGCACACTGCAGAATGAAACATAAACAGAAGTTGTGCTACCACGTTTATTGTTCAAAAGAGACAAATGTATATTGCTATCTAAAGTTAACATGTCCTTTGCGGTTGGATATATTTATCAAAAGGTACACTGAGTTTGGAGAGAAGGCATTCAATTATTGAATGATATAAGCCCATAATGGCAGAGGTTCTACTTATATACCTGAAAGGAACATTCTGAATTCTCCTGGAACTTATCATCATGTTTAAATGTGACCATGATGGTTTTGTCGCTGTCAATCTGCATCAGAAAGGCTTCCTTAGAGCAGACAATAAATACTAAAAATATTAGACCATTAGTACATTGACAGTTACTGGGAGGTAGCACATCATACTCCATTGTTTGTAAATATCTATGTGAATTCTGATAGAAATGCAGTTAGAATAAAGAACTTTTTGGGCAGAGTTAAACACAATATATAAAGGAGAAGAAGAAAAGCAAAAGCTGACTTCATAAAGCCAGATCACCTTCCAGGAGTACCCTGACTTATCAAGGGAGTGGACACTATATGCAGGCTAGGAATGGGACCAAAATGACTCTTGCTTCTGCTGTCATTGATTCTTTTCACTCATCTCAGAAGGCTAAGGATTCACCATCTCTTGGAGTGGCCACGCAGCATGTATAGCTAACACAAAAGAGCCTGCAGAACTGATCCGGTACCACTCACAATGACTTGTGAACCAGGACCCTCTACCTCCAATAAGAATGCACTGATTTTTCCTCTTCCATTTTGCCCAGCAAGGTGGGAAGAGAATGGTTCAACACACTAGATATAGCCTCACGATCACTTATAGGGTTCCAGTGTGGGACTAAATCCAGATGGAATCCATCGTGGTTTTAGCATGGGTTAGCTAGAACTTCATGCTTATGTAATGTTAAAGTTCAGAATCGTGCCTTGAGGGTGATCAAGTACAAATCACAACAATAACAGTGTTGGATGGACATTCATGCTACAGTAAATTGGATGTTTACAAAAGCAACAATTCTACAAGGCATTGTATTTAGAATAATGGAGTATCATCAGAGCTATTCTTGATACTAGATAAAACAATTTGCAGGTTCAAAGTCATAACTGGTAGCTATTATCATCAGAGCTTAATGATTTACAAGGAAATTTAAAATCGAAATTAACATTAGCTAGAATCAGTTTTGATGATAATATAAAAATACTCACCGCAGGAAGATCAATATCGGTGGGAATACGCTTACAAAAGTTTCCAGAATACTCTTGAACTTGAAGACCCTAGAAAATCATGACACAGAAAATAACTACTTCTGAGAAAACTTTTTACCAAACATAGCACATCCAGATGCAAGAAAACTACATGCCAAATCAAATGTACCTGGCTACATCTAACACGCATCACTGCTTCAAAACCTTGGGGTCTACTGATGTTCCATCTAAGATCGTTGTAGAGTTTACCAGGATCAGAAAGAGCAGAAAATGGATAATAATAATACACCTGCAACAATAACATGGAAGTTGAGTTAAATAATCCAGCATCAAGGAATAATATCTGCTAAATTAACCATGACAGTTGTTATGTGTCAATGCACAATGACAATCGAACTAACTATAAATAGTAGCTGTACTTGTAAAACAGCAGGTGCAAAAGAAATAAATCTTAAGCGCATCCAGAAATTTAAGCATTATACCCGTAGCAAAAATATACTAGAACAAGAGAATGGTATATATGGAACCTAGTCTGGAAACAAACCACAAAAATCAATCCTGACAAACAACTGCTGCATTATTCCCACAGTTAATAAAATTCATTTGCTTTGAATCCTTGGACACCAATTGAAGCAACAAGCATTGAGACTTTGTAGGAAAAGGAAAGATGGAACAGAATATGCCAGGGATGAAGCGTAGAAGACATTTTATGAACGAATATCTTTGACATAGCAACAGAAGAAACATTCTGTTTCACATACTGCACTGACTATTATAAGTTTTATTTTCACTGTAAATTTTACGACTAATAAACATTTGGACTTAAAATTGGACATATATTAATGTTTGCCACTGCTATCATTATGCTCTTTTTAATAATAAAATATCAAGGATACATTAGTTATTATGACGATCACCACATGTCAGACAAGAGACCTCAAGGAGGAATATAGTATTCAATTACTTAAATCGGTGAATAAACTAATTTCAAAGAATATGCTACAATAGTAACTAAAAGGACTTTTTTTATAACCAGCTTCACAAAATGCCTTTAGGCATGTGAATAATACAAAGACAAAAAGCCACAAAATTTCATGTTTGGCACATAATTTCTAGCCAAGAAACATCACATATATATTAAGAAGTGATTTCCTGTAACTTTCTAAAAAGATTATGTTAGCAGAAGTGATTGGTGCATTATGGAAGAATGCTACTGAAATTAGAGGAAAGAAACTTTGAAATTTCAACTTGACAATGTCTCATAGTTTTAGAACTTTCAACAGCATAGTGAAATAAGAGAATAGATGATAATTTTTACTGGGTAACATGTAACTACTTCCACAAGAAGTTTGAGATTGAACCAATTAATGGAAAATAAGCTGGCAAAAAATCGTCTGTGTTCCTGATATGTCTGAGCAGACAAAAAAGATACCACAACAACAACAGGTACATTAAACAATTCAAGTTGGAGGCTACCATAGTAATTGGTATGGAAAAAATCATCCTGACAAGTAATAATACTGTAAAACCAGTTGAATTATAAATATAGTAATAAATCAAATAATAATACTGTAAACATAGTAATCGGTACAGAATCCAATCATCCTGACAATCACAATATATCCACTGCATCTTGGTAACAATGAGATCTTATTGTCCCCACACCACAATGTCGTAATTACAGATCCTACCACAAAGAAATCAAAGCTGATTTATATAGCTATAACAGTGAATCCAAAAGAAAACATTTTTCAACATCACACGATCAGTAGCGATTTAGTAAATAATTTATATATTCCACAAATTCCTGATAAAGGACTAAGATAAAAGAATTACCTGCCCCCCTGTAGTTGTTGGAACAACAGAAATGGATGCAATGTCCACAAAAGTCTGGGTAGTGATGAATATATCCACACAAACCTGGAGAACATTGTCAGATAAATTAGTCTAAATTCCAACTTAGTGAGGTATGTGGCAAGATAAAACCAAGCAACTTGCCTGGTATTCGGCAAACTCTATGGCCATTGTTTTCAATGTCTTGTCTGCTGGTTGGAGAAACTTATGAGCTTCCTGAAATTGACAAGTATTAGATTAGACATACTTCAGGTTCAACATTTATTTAGACACAAATCTTAGTGGCAGCTAACTTCATCAGTCGACAAATATTTCATTAAAATCAATGTGCAACAGTGCAGACAGAATAGCTGATTATTATATAAGCAGTTTAACTGGACACATAGTGTCAATGCAACTGAAAGAAAATCATCATCAAGATTCAGATATCCAATGGGTCATAATTCTGAACAAGTTGTGCAAAACTGAAAAAGAAATTCAAACATCACAAGAATTCAGCTAACAAGGATTCAAGAAGAGTATGTGTAATAAGTACACCTTGTCACCAGCAGAAACATTTGTTCTTCCCTCAGCCTCCCTGGCAGAAAGAGACCCAATACCAACTGATGGCAAAACTGCAAAAATAAATAAAAGGTCTGATTCTTGTACAAGCACCATCAGCAAAAAGGAAATAAAATATAATTTCAGAGTTAGATAAAGGTAAATGGATGAGGTCTGGTGAAGCCAAGGTTATGGAACTTGAGCCTGATCACTAAGGCTTGAATTGTTCAATATCAGCATTGATCTTAAGAGTCAATATTAAGCTTGTAAAGTTCATATTTAAAATGAATCTGGTTGAAGTCCAATTTCAGATGCAGTAGAATATGAGACTATGAAAATATTATTAGCATTCGAAAGAGATTGAACCAGACTAAAACTTAAAATTAATACTGAGTCTTAACATGATTCTAGGGTATGCACATATTGTAGAAACAAAGAAATGCATCATACACAGACATACTGCCCCGGTCAAAGGCGACTGCCTGTGTCGATTAGGGTAACTTGACCCAGTTCTGTTTCTCTCAAATTGGCTTTCAAGCATAGTTTTGCAAAGCCTGTAAAAGGAAGTATGTACCATGCACCAAACCAAGATGGGACAGATATATGGAGACTGTACTTTACCAGCCAAAACATAAAGAGTTTTGGCTCATTTATTTTCTTTCTTTTTCTGTTTCTTTTTTATTTGCTAATGACTGCCTATGTTCACATGCTACTCTACCAGTCTGTAAAATGCAGTACAAATCAGTATTTGATTCCATGGGGAGTTTCAAGATGTGAACATAATTTCAGACTTTATTTCAACACTAAATTTTTTATACAAAACAGTCTAAACCAAAAAAAGCAAGAAAAGCTAAACTGATTTATTTCAGTTTTATAACTTAATAACAGCTGGTACATACTAACTAATTTCAAATTTTTGTGCAGCATCCTTGTTTGTCAAGATGGCCCCTGACTACACTACTCTAATTGTACCAATCATGTCTAGCAGGCTCCTCGTGAATACCTTGCATCTTTTTATTGACCAAGCCCAAAATACCTAGGCTGATGCTCCAACATTTTTTTTCCCACTTAATGCATCTCTGTATAGTCAGATGTTTATATAAATGCCTGATGGCCATAAGACATGTCTGGACAATGAATCTTGCCCCTATCCATAAAAGGATGCTTTAAACCATATGTAGTACAAACTTTTATATGGAAATCCAAAATTCCAAATATAATCACTAAAGTTGATAGTTGCAGAAAATAAGCAAATATTCTCACTTAGTTTTACTAGAATTAAACATCATATAGACAAGCCTCATCTTCGACAAACTCCATAATCACCAAATTTCCATCAGATCTCATAAAACACAAACAATTCTCATATATAATAATTTTAGTGCAGAAAACACACCAACTTCCCGGTGACAAGTGCTAACAAAACATAATACAAATGTAACAAAACTATGAAATATAAATAACTGCAACATCAAAATTTCTTGACTCAAATGTGTCAGCTAGCTCAGCTGGTAAAGATCTTGATAGTTTATCACGAGATCCTAGACTCAAATCCCGCTTTCATCACTTACCCTTTGCAAAAAAAAAAAATTCCTTGACCTGTCTTAATATGCTTTTCCTATGCAACAGCCCATGATTTACCACTTTAGATATAATAATTTTAGTGCAGAAAACACACACCAACTTCCTGGTAACAAAGTGCTAACAAAACATAAAACATTATGTAACAAAACTATGAAATATAAATAACTGCAACATCAAATTTTCTTGACTCAAATGTGTCAGCTAGCTCAGCTGGTAAAGATCTTGACAGTTTATCACATGATCCTGGACTCGAATCCAGCCTTCATCATTTACCCTTTGCAAAAAAAGATTAAAAATCCTTGACTTGTCTTAATATGTGTTTCCTATGCAACAGCCCATGATTTACCACTTCAGATATCTTTTCATATAAAATATGCATGATATCAATGTCAAACAGAACAATGACACCTCTCCAACTGTTGTCTAGCTGCAATATTAATAGTGGACAACCATGTTGAATCCTCTTCCAATAAAGACAATTGGTTAACAGACTCATAGTTACACTATTTTCTCCATCACCTGTAGGATACAGACACTGAAGGACAAATATTGTTTGACAACCAAAGTTAAAAATGACCAGTATAAAAAGAATTATCTAGGCACTAAGACTAATGCTACATTTGGCTTGGACAACTTTTGTCCATGAGAAGCCAGTCAATCACAAAACCCATAGAATTATGCAAATATAATTGTATTTAATATATAATTATAATTTTATAATTAATATATTTGTATGAATTATAATTTTATATATTAAAAAAATACATGTGTCATCGCCGTGTCCGTGTCCTAATTTTTTTTAAATATAATGTGCAGTCGTGTCCGTGTCATGTCCATGTCCCGTGTCCATGTTTCTTAGCTGCAGTACCAAATGGAGGAAATGGTGCACAAAGCAGAAGAGAGGAATCTGACAAACAGGAAGGTACCTGATCTTATGCAAATCTACTTAATGAACAGATATCATTTTTCATTTCTCAACAAATATAAATTTTTTTGCTACTCTAAGTTCTTATTTTATTCTGGGTAACAAAGAACTCGTCTAATTCTTCGGTTCAAGAATTCCTCTATAACTCAAATGACACAATAAAAGCTTTTTCTATTCTTTTAGTTACTGATTTATGGATCCGATTTCACTCATCCATGTTTGGGAACCAATGATTGGTTCGGTCTACAACAATTTTGGATTGGATCATAACTAAAACAAAAGACAAAATTTCCAATAACAATATCAGGATTAAAAAAATGAATGTTGCTGCTTACCTGACTGAAACACAAGAAGTTTTCCACCTGTGGGTTTCAGTGCCAGGAACCCAGCCTGTGATAGATGAAACATTACATTTTACATTTAAATACATGGTCCAGGTATACGAAATCATCAAAAGCTTATCTAACAAATTTAGTAGAGATAATAGTGAAGAAGTTCTTAGACACTTCTGTGGGGGTGAGTGTTCATATTTGAATTACCCAATGGAGAAAAGAAGGCAAGGGAGCACAAAAGAATTACAATTTACAACTATTATACTAAGCATTAGTATCACCTTGATAGCCGCACCAAATGCAGACTCAGCAACTTTATTGTTATCGAACATGCTTGGGATGTTCTCTAGTAACTGCTCCAAACCTTGGCGGCACTGGATTCTCAGAAAGAATAGAAATATTATTTAAGCAAGAAACCAAAGGGTAATTCTTAATAAACACAAGAAAAATAGGATAAAGAAGGCAAACCTCAGTAAGTTGAACAATTATGTCTGTTTGAAGGGGTGTATAAACGTCATGTACGTCAGGAACAATGAGCATTAAAGGCTGCATGGATGTAACATTAGTAAACATCATTCCAGTCGCATCAGTTATCAATACAGATGCATGGATGCATGAGTGAAAAAGCAATGAAGCAAATAAATAGACATTATTCAGAAGAATTTCATGCTATAAAAGAAGTCAAACTTAATATATATCAGATAAGACTATTAAAAAGCATGATCTAAATTTGTCTCTTAGCTTTGTTATAGCTAACTAATACTGTTTTTGATTTATTAAGAATTTTTCAAAGAATTTTCATCACTGTATTTGTAGCTATTTAGAAATCCTAAGTAGCATTTTGGTCATTTTCTGTTGGCAGCAAAATACTAAAGAAACTACAAAATTCAGCAGAGCTCTACCCTTTTAAAGTAACTAAAAGAAAACTTCTAATGAGTTTTTTTTGTGTAGTCTAGGCAATATTAAAATTCTATCAAAAGCCACACTGATGGTCCTCCATCTGAATATTAAAAAAAGAAGTAAGAGAGAAAGAGGTCGACTAATGGCCTTCCACCATTGCTACTGTTGTTCTCCTGCCTCTCTCCATCTGCTGCATTCTTATATATTGTTCTTTTCTCTTTATTCTTCAATTCTCTGATGATTCTTTTTCTAAGCTCAATATATCTACTGCTAATGTCATTTTCTCTAAATATTTTACCAAAAAGGAACTGTACAAGATCTAGTGACATGTACTATTACTGCATTACATCAAATTGTTATTGTATGATATATATTCCATTTTCCTGCAACCTTGTTGCATAATCCATTGCTACAACACCCAAACACTGTGTATATTTCGACCCAATAGCAGAGGAAGTAATTTCAGAAGTTCATTATCTGCCAAGAATCTGTTTAAATTGCAATAGGATATGGTGAGACTCTTCTGAAAGCTCACTAGAGCATCACAGGCCAATCTCTTGATAGATCCTGTGTTATTTGGTACAACAGGGAACAATACCTGTTCATTCTGCTTAATCTTTATCTACTTTCAAACCATCTTTTAAAAATGAATTTGTAAGTCCAAATTCTGGAAAAATGAATAAGCAAACCCGTATAAAATATGTACTATGACTAGTCTGGAATTAGCTATACTTAATGAAACAATTGCATTTTTAAAAAAATTCATATCAAGCCACAGAATAACTCCAATTTTGTCATCATATTGTGTGTGCTTTTGGAGAAGCACGCATGCAAGAAGCAAGTTTGAGCTTTATGCAAATGGCTAATATATCTTCTGCTTCATCTGATAATCAATCAGATAAAAAAGTAATTCTATGTATCAATTCTTATGTCTCCTACAGTCCTACTTAAATTTAAACAAACAGGTTCAAGATTGTCAAGTCTCTGATAGATAGATTGATTCTACAGATTAGATCAACACTGCAACAGAATTTAACTAGATAAGACTATTTATGTAAGCTGCAGTCATTTGCTTGATGTGTCTACCTGCGCAGGACCAAAATCGACAAGATCTGGTCATAAACCAGTATTACCAGAATATGGTAGTGAAAATGTCAACTAAATGAGGGGATTGGCAACACATGAAATCCAACTAAGGAGCTTGAAAAATATAGTGAAAGATGATTTATCATACAAGGTGGTGAATAGAAAATCTTAAATTTCAACCAGCACATTAAGACCAACAGATTGAGAAAGGCAGCATCTGGAGCCAACCATCATCTTGAAACCAGTATACATGACCAAGGATGGGTTCCGTACTGACTGGACCAAAAAACGATATCAGATGCTGACATACATTACAAGGCATAGTGAATAAATTACATGTGAAGATTTGAGACCAATCAAACTGTTTGCAATGCAGGGATGGACTTCAACATAAGATCATGGTGCATCAGAGGTAGATCAACAATTTGCGGAAAAACTTTAGATATTGAGGAGATCTACATTGCAAAAGCAAATAGGAGCTTGATGGATCCATCATAAACTTAGATTCAATTTGAAGCTTCTATTTGAATCTTCAGTTCATCAGAATTTGAAGCTTCCATTTGAATCTTCAGTTCATCAGAACTGAACCAATCGAGTCTAAATTGTCACTTGAGTATGTTTTACTTGGTTATATAGTATTTTCTATTTTTCAAATTTTTCATACGAATTTCATCATTATATTATACAAAGTCATCTAGATTTTTCTAACAAAATCCTAAAAAATCTACAGATTGGCTGAGATATTTTATCTCGCTTGCAAGTTTTAAAGTTAACTGCCCTTACCCACCTTGTTGAACCACATATATACGTATATGTGTAAGCCATAAGTCCCTTCACCATAAGTTCGAGATTCCTTACTCTGATGCCTGCCAACATCTAATGGTAATGCAAACTTGCAGAGCCCTGATTAAAATAAACCAATCAACCTTGTTGCAGCTTGGCTGACATCCAAATGCAATGTCATAGACTCTCCCCAAAATCTGACTTCAGAAGCAATCTTTAATTTGCACTTTAGAATGTTCATGTTTACCCGCATTTTATTCATGCTGTGTGTTTCCTTTTATTAATGCATTCAAGCATCTATATTTCATCAGAAGACCTGCTTAAGAAAATCTTTATATCAAGGCTTCTCTGAAATTTCCTAACCTAAAGATCCCAACCTGCTACACCCACATATTGTCATGGACAAAATGATGAAGCTGGTAGTTGCAATTGCGGGAATCAGTTCAATACCATCTTCCATATTCAATTTAACTTCATGGCCTCATATTAACCATTGAGTTAATGTCGCTATATTTCGTTCATCCTATATTATCTTCATCATCATTGAAATTGCAAAGTCTTTACCACAATTCATTCTTATAACATCCTCTGATGAAAAACTATATACAAAGAATGTACAATATGCTACCTCAATTCCAGTAGAAGTTGGCTGTTTTCAAGTTCTATGTGGCAATATTAATTCAAAAAAAATGGTTATTCTTAATTCTAAACTGAATAACAATGCGATGCATAGACCAAAATGCTTGTCGTCCAAAATGATATTTGCTATATACCTGCTGTGAGGCACGTCTTAGATTGTAGAAATGAATAGTGCAATCAAAAGTTGCAATCCCAACCATTGTCTGCGGACCATCCTGCAAAAGAAGCAAATGTATTTACTCAAAACATCAATTAACTTCAAGTATTTGAAAGCAAAATCAAGCACTCATGGTGAGAAATATCAGAATTAACACAAAAGTATAAGTGATCTAAAATTGTATGCATTTACACCACATGACCACAGTTACAGAAATTCATAAGGAACGGTAAGCAATATATTGCAGGGAAGGTTTTTCTTGGAAGTTAAATGACAAATAGCTCCTAGTTGAACCTATAAAGAATTAGCAGTAAGCAACACCTGGAAACCAGAACTTTTATCTAACTACATATCAGTCATTCCAGTTTGATTTAACTTATACTCATTCCTGATCAATCAAAACATTTGTTCTTCATATGTGATGAACAGGTGTTCCATTGTCTTAGAGTGATTGAATAACTCAGATTTGATTTGAGTCGAAATAGATCATCAAAACTCTTGTTCAATCTTAGGGAACTTAAATAGGAAGCTAAATAGATTGAGCATAAACGAGGAAGCAAAATATCAATTTTAGGATCCAATATCTGCCCCAACATCTAATTTATTATGGTTCTAGTACCCTCATACCACAGTCAAATTAAAATCTGCATCATTTTAGTCCTTACCAGTTTACAAGTTTACCAGGTGGGTCAAGCCTGATAACACTTCCGGTATATAGCTAGTAATATCTAATTATCTATAATACATAAATGAAAATGTCCAAAACATAATAAGAATGCAATAACCACAACATATGTCCTTTCTTATGTAATTATAACATTTGTACTTCTTCAATGTGAATGTACATTAGTAAAGGTACTCAGTCTGGTGTACATAACTAACAACAGAAAGAATCAAAAACTCACAGGAAGATCTGCAAGAGACTGACTGATTGCACTGCAAGCTGCTGCAGTAGCACCCGTTTGTACAGCATTCATTGAAACATCAATGAGGAAGAAAAAGATGGCAGGCATTGGATCACGAACCTGAAACCAAATGATCATTGCAAAAATTAACACAATCCCATAGAAGAAACATATAATGTTTTATTGTGACATGACAGTTGTAAATGCTTTTTGCATTTTGCACACATAAAGAATATAACCGATCCCGGGAAGAAAAAATTAATTTTCTGACATTTTTTCTTTATGTAAAGGATTTTCTTCAACTGGACAAAGAGGCATATAGCACTAAGATCAAAATAAGGACTTTAAAAAAATAGCTAAGTTGATGAACAGCCACTGTTTTCTTATTCTTTTTACTCATCTTTTTTTTTTACTTTTTTGTGTGAAAATGTAGGCAGAAGCTCTCTTGGTTCATTTAAAATATGAAATAAGTATAGCGAGAGAAAGAAAAGTGAGAAAGTTAAAGCCATTAATGTCAGTCACTTCTATGCATCCTCAACAAGATAGAACCACATCCTCAACAAGATAGCACCACATCAATAAATGAAGGCACTAAAATGTCTTGTTCATATGCAGCAATGCAGGAAATTTTCAGATTGGTTTGGAAGTGCTATCATAAAAGAAAGTCGGCCTTCATAATTTTAACAGTGTAATGGAAATGTCATAAGATGCAAAAATATACATTTCAAAGGAAAAAAGTCATAACCAGACACAAGAAAAAAAAAACATGACACGCAGGAAACACGAGTTATAACAGCAACAAGAAGCCACTTCAGTATAGATTTTCAGACCAAGAAATTTTAGCAGAAGAGCAAGCAAGAAAATTCCAGCATTATATGTCGCAAGTTTCTAAGCATAAGCTGGTAAACGGGAGTTAATCTCAGCATGCAGCATGATTGGAAGATAATACAACATCAAGAAGAAAGCATCAGATCTCAATTATTCAGGAATGACTATTTTTGAACAAGTAGAAGAGAGATAGAGAAGAAAAGCAAGCAGAGACGAAATGGTACATAAATTGACCTAGAAGACTAGGGGGGAAAAACATTAACAAAGAGTAGAATATAAAGACAGGTCATAGAGGACAAACAGCGCAAAGCGTAAAACCACTTAATTCACTCTCTAAGGTCAGATAAATGAACAATAATCACACACTCCACCACCTCAATTATCAAGACTCCTCTTTTAAGGTGACAAACATATAGCTTAAAACAAATTTTAATAATAAATTTTAGGATATGGCATCCACTCTCTCCACATAAATTTGCCAAAATTGCATAAGGAGTCAACCACTCAGATGCAGGCAGAGCACATATGGGAACTACACATATCATGTCCTAACAAACATGCAGATGTGGCAGAATATATGACCCAGACAGCTGCTTTTGGATGCTTAAAATAGACACACACACACACAGAATAGGATTCACTATCTTTATGCATAGATCCTCCACACACAAAAATTTAACTGAAAGTAGTAATCCAAGAAATCTATTCAATCTTTTAACTGGAAGAAGTAATTTAAGAAATGCTTGTGTCTGTACCTATATCAATTCTATAAAGACAAATAAAAACAAAGCTAGACTACATTAGAAGACAGATGAAAGTTTCACCAACCATGTATTCCCTGGTAGCAACAAATTCAACTGTTCCTCTACAAAGTTCAGGCCTTTCATCAGCATCACGGCGTCTTCCATCTGGTCCAAGATTACAGTAGTAATCCCGTGGAGTATCATTGGTAAAGCCTGCAAACAAAAGTTATAAATAAAACTATTGAAACCTGAAATGATTACAATAAGGTGTGCAGCGGATAATCATAATAAGCACTCCAGTACTTTCAAATGATTACAATATAAGCATACTGCAAAAGGATCCAGCACAGAGACAGGCAAAGAAGTGTATTCAGAGCTCAAGTGGAGATATTGAAATAGGAAATTTTTTTAAAAGCAAGAGACTAGCATAATCAAACTGAATTGAGAGTTAAAAACATACCACATAAATTGCAAACAAATCTTCGTCCATGATCGATGAATCTCATATAAGGATTTATGTAACCTTTGCATCGAGTACAACGAATAGGTCCACTTTCACCAAAGTCCACAATCTATATTCCCAAAACAATAAATAGAAATTCAGTGATCTTAAATTAGATACGTCAAAATATACCACTGACATAATGAAGCTTCCACATAAGAATAAGTGAATATATTATCCAACATATCAACAAGAATTTCAAAGCTGCCAATGGTTGGAAACAAAGTCAGTAACAATCAACCAATGGTTAAAGTTAATGTCAGCACTTATTTATTCAACACATTACAATAGAAACGAATGCAAACATAAAAAAAGCAAATGAAATAGTACTCATAAGTAGAAACACACACTTCCTCTCTTCCCTGCAAATGACAGTAGAAATCTGCTTCTTTAGCCCATGTGCATAAACCAAATGCAGGCCTAGTAAAATCATCAATATTTATGAATTTAGCTACAATATAACTTCTCATATAAAAGGATGCCCTTTTTTCATGACAAATTAAATTATACGCAACCAAGGTTATGCCTTAGCAGCAAGAATACCTATTTAACGTGCAGCATCCATAGTTTACAAATTCTAATTTAATAAAATATTTCTTTTAAAAGTTGATCTCTGTTGTAGATCAACTCTCATAATTCCTCCTTCACTATCCATGTTAACATGCCACTAATTCAGCCATCCACATCAAAGAGCAGCCCTTCCAGGAATGTGTTCAGAAGACAGCTCAAACTCGATACTTCCGTACTTGAAAAATTTTAAACTCTCCTGTTAACAGGTTGCTTAGTATTTGGTGTTCTTCGTGATGCACTAAGTATTGAGAGCTATAGGCATGAGAAGTTCAGAGTCAAGGTTCATAGTAAATGACCAGCAAATCAAAATGTTAAGCCTGCTCTCGACAATAGAAGATTTCAAAAACAATTGAATAACTCAATTTCATGGTGTTATGCTAAAAAATGCGAGAAGCCATTCTTACTTTCTTCAGTTAAAATACCTAGAACAATAGCATTAGCCACTAAATGTTTTAAGGGACCAAGGGAAGAGAGGTGCATTACTTGGATGGGCTCCTCGGAAGGATGTGGAAGTGCCAATGGTTGCACCATCAATGCCAAAGGCATGCTAGATGTAGACAAAAGGTCTCCGGTGCATGGGATCTACCAACATAAACTTGTTTAAAACTAAAACAAAGTAATTATAAGGAACCAACAAAAGAGATGTTAATCAAAAACATACCTGATTCATGGTGCACCTCATTAAACGAGGGCTGCAATTACCAGTATCCTTGACAATGAAATTGCTAGTTGCAGGCTTAAACAAATAACAGTAGTAAGTCAGAACAACCAAAGGAAACAAATCAAAAAATAAAAACAATCTCATTATACAATTAGTTATCATTTATAAATGAGCTATAAGCTACAAGAAAATACTACTATGCTAATATCACAGCTTGAGGAAATACCGGAGGAGCATTTGCTTGATTTCCTTGACGAGTCTCAAAGAGTATGACGGAGGAACTTGGCATTGGTCGTGGAATTTGGTTTGGATCTACCTTTGATGGTGTTGAGGCCTGAGGACCTGCAAGAGACGAATGACCCAAAGCAGGTGGAATGGGAGGCATAGATTGGCCTGGCATGCTTGGTGGCATGCCAAACATTGTAGGAGGCGCTTGCACAGCACCAGGCATGGATGGGGCCACCTAAAACCAATTTTCAAGAATAACCTGATGTCAACTTCAATCACACATCAACTAGTTGAAGCAAACACAGCCAAGTAATGAACAATGTGAATGAAAAGTATAATGAAGATGGGCATCGTGTCAACCCAGTAGGTTATAGAAGAACAACAAAATCAGTTAATTCTTTAGTTGCTCAACAAAAGAAAACAGAAATAGTCACGTATTTGCAAATAGTTAAGATTCAAGATGGAGGAAGCATCTTGATTTATTCAGATTACAAAATTCCCTGACCTGCCGTGGCTGTGACGACCAAGCCGGAGCCCCGAAAGGAGTGACCGCAGTTGGGGGCCCTGAAAATGGTTGAGAAGATGGTGGGCCCATATATGAAGGTGAGGATGGCCGTCCTGCGTACGGAGCTCCAGTGAACGGCTGCACGGTCGGTGACGCACCAAATGGCTGTGAGGTTGGCGGCCCGGTGTAAGGCAGTCCAGCGAAGGGTGGCTGAGAGTTTGGTGGTCCGGCGAAGGGTGGCTGTGAGGTTGGTGGTCCGCCGAAGGGTGGCTGAGAGGATGGCGGTCCGGCGAAAGGCCGCTGAAAGGTCGTCGGTCCGGGGAAGGGCGGCTGTGAGGTAGGCTGTCCGGCCGAGGGCGGTTGCGAGGTCCGCGGTCCAGCGAAGGGTGGCTGCGAGGCTGGCGGTCCAGCGAACGGTGTATGCGTTGGCGGTGGTCTACTAAACGGCTGCGAGGCCGGCGATCCCATTAACGGCAACGATGCAGGAGCAACAGCAGGCGGGCTCCCGGGAAACGACTGGACGCCTGGAGCCTGGGAAGGGGCAGCCGACGGCGGAGGCGCCCTGACAGACGCCGGGGCGGCCACCGGCGGCGTCTGCTGCACAGGAGGCGGCGGAGGGAACCGCTGGGAAGCGAGGCCCGCAACGGGAGGCCCGTTGCTGGAGATCAGACCCTGAGACAAGGCAGCCGCGCCCTGCGGCGGCGGGCGAGACGCGAAAGGGGGAGGGGGGCCGGGGAGGGAGGAGGCGGAGAAGGGCGACGGCGACGCGGCGCGGGGGGCACCGGAGGGGGGTGGGGAGCGGCCGATCTGGGGGTTATGG
This sequence comes from Musa balbisiana, assembly GCA_004837865.1. Taxonomy (NCBI): domain Eukaryota; kingdom Viridiplantae; phylum Streptophyta; class Magnoliopsida; order Zingiberales; family Musaceae; genus Musa; species Musa balbisiana. The sequence continues at coordinate 4,566,631 of CM017196.1, read as the reverse complement.
GTGGCGACGGCGGCATTGGGATTGGCTAATGGGGCGAAGCCGGGTCGCGGCCGCGGTTGTCCCGAGACGAAAGGCGGAGACGACGACATGGATTTAGGGTTAGGGCTGGTAACGGAACGAGGGGAAGACAAGGGCGGGGCGAAAACCTCCAAACAGATGGAGAGAGAGATTGGGATCTGAGAGAGACGATGGACGGGAGGAAGGACCAAACTGGTGTGAGGGAGGTAAGATCGCGTGCGAGTAAATGCCGAGCGGAGGCGTGTGCTGAAACCGAGAGTCTGATGTGGCGAGAGGGTATTGGCGAAGCAACGTGGAGACGGTAGAGTATGCGTGCGGGCAGGTAAAGACGGACGTAACGTACGTTACGACGGGCGAAGGTTTTGCTCGACTCAAGGAAAGGCAAATATTATGAAAGCGGTGATACTCGTGATGGTCACGTGGCGGATGCGATACAATAATTTACTTAGAAAAACTTCCATTAATTGATTTTTACCAAACCGCACCGAGTTTACCCTTTTTTTCATAAATGAATAAATATCTTCTTAAATTTTTTTAATTTATTATATGTTAAAATTAAAATGAATCCAACTTAGGTTGGATATTCTTAGCTTCTTTTTTATTCCCCCCACCATCTCCCTTTGTTTCTTCGGAGAGGAAGGAAACGTGGAATATGGAAGGAAGGAAATTGAGGAATTTAATAAAAATGATGGGGTTGACTTAAATTGGTTCAGTGAATCGATTCGATTCGATTCACTGATATGAATTGATTCAATGAATTAATAGTAAGATTCATAAGATTATGTTTATCAAGTGTCTTTTAATACTTAGCCTAAAAAAAATAAATTGGACAATCTCCTTTGTCTAGCTAGAAGAGAATACTTAGTCCAAGAATAATACATCAAACATATTTTGATGCTTAGCCCGATAACAATACATTGGGTGCATTTTAGATGCTTAGGTTAAAAAATGATACAACATATGACATTTCAATTATAGCCCCAATAATCATTTACATAAGTGAATTAAAATTGATGAGCATCAAAGTAAAATAATTAGTCAAGTATAATATGTTAACAGAATGTCACTAATAAGATGTTTGACAGCAGAGGCAATGCCTTAAGTTATAATGATTACTTATGTAATAATAAGGCTTACTCTAGCTCCTGAGTCCTTATTTCATTTTTGTATGTCTTTGATTTTTTTTTTCCTCCTAAAACACTATCTCTCGTCCTCATATGAGGATAAAAAAAAAATCCTTCCTCTCTCTTATCAAAATTTCTATCTTTAACTAATTAGCGATCGAAGAAGTTGAAGTCTCATCATCAAATAGTTCGAGATATAGAAGGATCTCAACTTTTTCATTGGGAGGTTTATAAAAATAGGTCCAAAGATCTTGAGAGATATTCGGAACACATGCATGTCTGATATTTTATCTCAATCGAGTACTTGGTGTAGGTATCTTAATCTGGGCAACGTCACTTTGACTCAACATAGTGATATATTTGTTTGTACGTTGATTTGCTCAAGGTTGGGCTCGGGTTTCCCTTGATCCACTCATCCTTACATATTTTCATTGATGGAGAATTTTATATTATTATATGCATCCAACTCTTTATGTTATATAATCATCTTCATCGAGGAATGTTCATTAGATTGATACAACCTAACACAACCTATTTCATACTTATGATAAATATTTTATCATAAATAGTGATTGAGTTCAATTATTGTGGTTTGATGGATCTTTTATAATTGGCTAAGTTAAAATGAATATTTCAATATGAGTAGAATATTATAGGATGTTTTATATTTGGCCAATATCTAAGTAGCATTGTTGTTTATTATTACTCGAGTCTCCTCATGTTGGATTATCACATGTTGAACTATGATTGAGGTAAATACTTTATCTATTAGTAACTAATCAATTAGTCATTTTATCTCCTCACTAATACATGTATTACCTTAATAACATACATGTATTACCTTATTACATTTGAGGTGCTTCTAATGTAAAAATACTGAGTGCCTAAAGTGTCACCTGTATGAAAACCAAGATCAACAAAAGTTTTTTAACTTGATTTCTTCAACACCCAAATTAGTAATGTAAGGTAAGTAAGTATAGACGTAAGTAGTCTAAAGACGATCTTCTCTATTTTATTGTGTTGAAGATGAGATTTTATATATGATCATAAAAAGGTAAAATATTTCGTGAAATATTATGTGGAGAGACAATCTTTAACCGCCTCTAGTAACCCTTTGACATTTTATTCACACGGATAAAAAAGAGAGAGCCTATAACCGTTGTCTTGGATCCTTATCCATATAGGAAGACAAACGGAGGGTGACATTCGTCTTCTTCTTCTAGCCTAGATACTACACGAAGGCCACATATCATATATGATGATTGATTTCTTCCCGTTAATTTTAACCTAATAGGAAAGCGACATAACCAATGTAATTATTAGAGTACGAGAGCGACAACTTCGTAAAACGATATATTAGCTTTATGGTAGATATTTCCGCTAGAAGTTTTAATCCATGTAATTATTATATAAATATATTTTGTCATATTTTTACACGGGGGATGTAGCTCAGATGGTAGAGCGCTCGCTTAGCATGCGAGAGGTACGGGGATCGATACCCTGCATCTCCATATTTATTTTTCTTTTCTTTTACTTAGATCATCGTTTTCACGGCGAGGCAGGTTAAGGTATCCTACTCTGCGTTGGCCTTAAAGGCCACCTAACCCGCATCATCACAAATCCATTTCGCAAAAGGAAGCGTTTAAGGGGGGTTTACTCCGCGGGACATAAAAAAGCCAAGTAACCCTCGTCATCAGACTTCGCAATAGGGAACCGTCTCAGTGGAGCTGCAAGTCATCCTTTCGTCGCGCCGTGCCCTAATCCCGTTCCATCTCCGATGGCGAACAGTGAGTTCGTCTTGTCTTTGTTAGTGGATTCCTTTAACGTTTTCTTTCTGCCTTGACCCCAGTATCCTCGATTGGTAGATCGCATTTGTTTGGCTGCTTCTAGTTTCTTGTTTCTAAAGTTCGATGTTGGGTTCGGATTTTGGCAGCTATGGCTCGTTCTTTCCTGCAAGCCGTGTCCTCCTCCGAGGAGGTTTCGCCGCCTCTGCGAGTTGTTCAGATGGAAGGGCTGGTAAATCTTGAACCAACTCTTGTTTTTCTGTTTATCTTTCGTTTTGGTTCTTACTCGGAACGTCGTTCATTCTTGTTTCGCGAACAAGAATTAGAGTTTTGATTTTAAACTTGTGTTTTATCTTTGATGCGTTATCGGTTTTCGTAATCTATATGTCGGATCGAAGTTTGGAATTCCGATGAGAAGTTAATCAAGAACTAGGGTTTGGTATCCGAGGTGAGATATGTGTTCAGATATGTACTTTCACAGCAAGTTCTTCGTTCGTTTTTCAATTTTTTGGAGTTATGATCAAAAGGAATAAGAGTACTTCATGTGGACGTGCTCAAAAGTCTCTTATATTTGTTTTTAGTTCTTAACATTTGCTAGATTTTTCCTCGTTTTTGGAATATATGGATTCCGTTTGCTGCATGTGCATTCCCTGGAAGATCTATGGATCATCAGGTGCTGCTAAGAGTTAAAAGGATTCATTAGAACATTAGTATATCATTGAAGATTTACCTAATTATGATGTCGATATAGTCAGGTTGATTTTCTGATGGTATCAAAGATGTTGAGGTGGATTTGTTAGACAGAACTGTCAGTAGCCAAAAGACAATTGCCTTGTTTTTTTTTGGGGAGGGGGGGGGGGGCGGGGAGGGTGGTGGTGGTAAGGATGTAGCCTCATGACTCTTCTGGGCGACAAAAGCGATGGAGCCATATTCAAAACATTGGGTATGATTAAAGATAAAAAACTAGATAATATATTGAAAGTATTATGTGTGTGTGTGTGTGTGGCATGTGTATCAAGAACACAATATGGTTTAACATGTAAAAGAAAAATATAATTGATGGTTCACATGCACACACCATGCCCTTACCTTAATCCCCTTTGACAAATTTGATGGACAATTGTATATGCAAGTTTGAGTTAGAAGGATATGATAAACCTTTCTAATGATTTTTTTCAGAATCATCTAAACCTTTTTCGTGCTGGATCCATTGTTCAAAAGAGCAAAGAGTCATCTGTTATTGGCTTATTGCATATTCTTTTGTATTATCCTACAAAACTGTTGACTTAAACTATGTTTTTGTTTACATAATACTCAATTATTGCATGTTTTATGCACCTCATATATTTGGAACATGGATGATGCTTTTTGACTGTCTTCAATCCCAAATGAATATCCTATAAGGTGGATGGGCCATGATTAATTCTTATACCGTCCTGGTATCTGATCGGTTTTTCTCACTCATTGTAAAGTAAAGATATTGTTCTGGAAGGTCTTGCTTTCAGGCGCTAATTTATCATGATGAAAAAAGTTTCCAACAGGCTGTATATTCTCTGGTTGCTGTTGTGCAGGCTGTTCTGAAGATAATCAAACATTGCAATGAATTCTCACCAGCTTTAGTCACAGGTCAACTTCTTGGTTTGGATGTTGGGAGTGGAGTGTTCTTGAAGTCACCAACTGTTTTCCTTTCCCGGTATGAAGTGATTACTTATCAATTGTAGACCAAATAAATGATAATGATTCAGTGATGTCTAAGGAAAATATTTTTTTTTTCTCATTTTTCTGTTCATCCGTCAAAGATAAGGGAAGAAGATGATGAGATTGAAGCAGATGGAGCCAACTATCAGCTGTGGAAATGATGAGATGCCTAAGAGAGGTCAATGTCGACAATAATACCATCGGATGGTATGCATTATTGTTTTGTATTTTTAATGTTGAAGCATTTGTTGTGGGAAAACTTTCCTTTGTATCACCTTATATGCAATTTAATAGGGCCTTCATCCTCAAGAATATATTGGTAAAATTATTGCTCTTTATCACATTCTGCCTATAATGTTTGATCATCTTACATATGATCAAAGCTGCTATTATAGCTAAAAACTGATACATCTGTAAGGTGAAATGGGCTTGGGAATTTACATAGGATCCCTCAGAACATCATTGTGGTGGATGATGATGAGTCATTTTGGGAACATCCTCAACTTCTATCGATCTTTGGTTCAATCATCTGCACTGAAAATCTGACCTCTTGTAAATAACTTTGTTATGCTATAAGTCACTCACCTGCAGAAATGGCTTCCTTAAAGTTTGTCTACCATTTACCTTTTATGGGAACCTTCCATTTCTAGATTTGCCTTGGATAACTAGAGTCGTCACTCTTGTCAAATCTCCCTTGGAACCTTTTGCAGATTGGAATCCATTGATATAATTTTCGTATTGATGTTTTGTTGAGGTTTTAATTGTGGCCTGCAGGAGAATGAGTTCTGAGCTTTTGGTGGAAATTCCTGTGAAAACATAATTTCAAATTATTATTTCTTGATCTCTTCATTAGCTACATTCTTTTGTGGATAAACTGTGTATTATTATCTTATTAATAGAAGCTTTGTTCATATCAAAGTGCTCATGTTTAGATTCTCAAGCTTTTACAACCTATATCCTTTTATGATTGTCTTTTATTTTCAGGTATCAGTCAACTTTATTGGGATCTTTTCAGACTGTGGAGCTGATCGAAACATTCATGAATTACCAGGTAATGGAGAGATCCTTGGTCATATTCCGACAATGGAAGGTTACACTATTTCTAACATAACTGCTTTTTGTTTAAAAAGTTCCCTAGTTTCCATCCTGAAATACATGGCTTTGTGACGTGAAGTGGATGGAGAACGTCTATTATATACCATGTTTTCTGAATATTAAACAGATGGAGATGACAATGAAAGAAAGAAGGGAAGGGTAGGGGGTGGTGGTCAAGAATAGGCAACAACAATGCTAGAGGGCTGCTGGAAGAGGGGGAGACATTTTTACATCTCATAGGTTGATTTTTTAATGATTTTATATGTCATCAAGTTTCATGGAATGACAAAAGCAGTGGAAACTGCCAGTAGAAAAAGTAATTTTTGCTTGCTGCTAGTGGATAATGGTTGCTTTAAGTTGTCTGGCGAAAGGTTGGATTCTCTGCCTTCTGATGCCTGCTGAATCCAAGGTGTCATACATCTTGTAGCTGGTCACATGATTTTTCTTTTTTTTTTGTGCTAATACCCATGTTTTCCCTCTTCTCTCTATTGTTTTTCGTCTCTCAAATCAGAGATTAGGGTAACTTGCACTCAAGGAAATGTAGTCACACCCAGAATTGGGAGAACTCGTGGGATAGATTCTGTCCATTTCTATTTTGTAGACCACAACTAAGATGAAATCTACCTGAGAGGCTGGATGAGCATGTAAGCTGTCTTGTGAAACCTATTTCATGTGATTCCATGAGACATCTTGTATCCTGAGGACAGTATCTGACATATACTCAGGGCAATGTTTTTTGTAGGTGGTTGGCATAAGAAAAAGAATATGATGGCTGTTGGTGTGGTTGGAAAAGTTTGTGTGGCTCTAATTTGAGGTTATAAAACTATGGGCTAGTATGATATTTTCATCACAATACCTTGCAGAGTCATGCAAAATTTTCATCATGAAGATCTAAAGAGAAAAAAATTGGACTTTAATTCAATTGTGCATCCGTGTGTTATATTTAGAATTTGGAATGATGTCTGCTTATATTTTGATGGTAATGGTTGGTGGTGTACTTGGTTCTTTATATTTGCCTATTATGTTGCTTTGGTTAATATCTAATGGTTCTGTTTTGTCCTTGATGAATATCTTCAACCTTGTGTTAATTTTATATAACATTATTCTTCATGCAGGAGAATATTAGAAGATGTGTGTGTATCATATATGATCCATCAAGGTCTTCTCAAGGTGCTTTCGCTCTCAAGGCCTTGAAACTCACAGACTCTTTTATGGATCTTCACCGTAAAAATAATTTTACTGGGGAGAAGTACGTCTTCCTTTGTGATCTAAGTTAATCAAGTGGTTCATTGCTATATTTCTACGTACTATACATGCTACTGCTTTGCCTTTTGTAGGTTGAGGGAAAAGAAACTGTCATGGGTCGATATCTTTGAGGAGATTCCTGTGAGTTGTTTACGTTAAGCTGTCATTTGAAGCTACAGTACATGTTTCTCCAAATTGAGTTTGCAAATATATATCCACTTATCTGCTTAAATTTTATCATGAGGTATTATATTATGCATTGGTTGATCTGGCAGATTAAAATTTCTAATTCTGCACTTATTAGTGCATTCATGACAGAGTTAGAGCCTGAATCTCCTGTTTGCCAGGTCTGATAGCTTCTCCATTCTATAAATGCTCCACTGGACCATTCTGTGAATTTCTGGTGTCTCTTTTAATTCATAAGTCTAAAATACATGGAGATTTTATGACAGTGTGATTATGATCGACTGAAGTTATCTACTGCTCCATACATGGAGAGAAATTTAGAATTTTTGATTGATTGTATGGAAGATCTCTCTTCTGAACAGAACAAGGTTTGTTGTGCCGCACAAAGGATTAGGCTTTCTTCATTCTAGCAAAGATGATCATATTTTCATTTTATTTTTTTCTGCTTTCAGTTCCAATACTATTACCGAAGTCTCTCAAGGCAGCAAGCACAACAGCAAGCATGGCTTCAGAAGAGGAGGTACAATGTTGTCACAATCAATTTATGTAAAAGATGATAAAACTTTATTTTTAGACATTGGACCATCTTATTTCTTATGCATTTTGAATGTGGACTTAGTTTTGAACTGTTCATTTTTATGCTAATGTGACCTGCATGCAAACTTGTTTCTTCTCATTTGACTAACCCTGTTGCTTTTGTTGTGATGAAACTGAAACTGAAACCAATTCTTTGGAGATTCTACGATGAATCATCTAAAGCTGTGTGGTAGCTAGCTCTTGACATGATCCTCTGCGGTTTTTTCTTGATGCTCTTCCAGAAATAGAGGCAGACTAGATGATCTTGCATATGACGTGTGGGCCAAACTTGAATATGATTGTACTATATACTTTAATAGTTGTAAAATTATTTGGATCTAGGATGTAGTCATCTGGACTCTATCACTCTGGACTTTGGACTCCCACTCACAAAGTCGCCAATCTATTTGTTATTTGTTAATGCAATATCTGTTTTGTTAATTCACTAGTTCTGTGAATAGACGTTACAGTGAAAAGTCAATTTTATGCAACCAAAACACAGTTTGTATTGTCTTTTTTTTTTTTTTGTGATTTTACTAAACTCATCTGATGCAATGAGTTCTGTTTGACCTTGTGCACTTGTTATTTATGATCAAGTCAGATGTCTCATGTAAAATTTGATAGATAGACTCGGATCTTTTTGTTGTATGTGGTAGGGTGGAGAACATGGCAAGGAAAGCAGCTGGAGAGGAACCATTGCCCGAGGAAGATCCTTCTAATTCCATCTTCAAGACAATACCAGAACCATCCCATTTGGATAGCTATCTCATCACAAATCAGATATCCAACTACTGCAATCAAATTAATGGGTATGCAAGCTCTTCTACTAACATGTCACTGGTCCTCCTTAGTACTTCAGTATAGGTTTCTTAAATATTAAAATTTTGAAGCATGTTAAATACCTGATAATGACATATGAAGTTTAAACAACACATTTTGCATTATACACCTAATATATATATCATTTTAGTAGCCAGCAAAATTTTAATTTTTTTTGTTTTAATTTACCAATCCTACTGCTATGCTGCTACATAAACATGTCATCCTTTTCAGCATGGATATGCTAATTTCTTTTAGTACTTGGTGATGTTAATAGACATTAAACACGTTCAGACACAGTCACACCCATAACAACTTTGTTTTCTTCTTGTTTGTGTTTCATGCTGTGAATCACATTTGCTCCATTTCGGTGAGAATAGAAATGTTCAGTATAGTTTTCTATCATCCCTGTATATATCATGGCAGCAGCCCATTATTATATGTTAAATAATAGTAAGTATGCTCATCGTTGCTATATTTTGACTATTTAAAGAATGGTTCATTAAATAATTTAGTTGTCATGATGTGCTAAATTTGTATAACAATCTACTGTATTGGTGAGATCCAATAATGACCATTATTTCTGGCATAATATGGTCATTGGGTTTAGTACCTCTAACAAGGGGTGTCGTTTTTTTGGCTTAGAAAAAATATTTTTAACATGTAACTTCAGAAAATGTTATGATGGCCATTTCAATTGAAACAAATCATGGGAATAGTAACTACCAATTGTTTGATCTGTCCTTTGACCTTTTTTACAACATATTTTACTAATTTTTGGATGTTGGAAAAGTGGGTATAAGATGCTTGAGCTGTATTTATAACCCAGTGATTTCTTCCAATCAAATTAAATTTTATATTCTTCCTGTCCCATGTAATTTCATGTCAATCAGCAGAAAACTCAAAACATTGATGACTTTTTTTTTTGGTTCCAAAAATTGCAGAGTTGCTGGTCAGAATTTCAGCAGATTATACCTAATGAAGGCTTTGCACGAGAATTAAATCCAGGAAGGCACATGAGTGTGCGGTTATTGGATGGTAGCTTCACCCATGGTGGCTACAAAATTTTGTACTAACTATGGCGAAATTCTTATGTTGAGCTGCTATCTAATCATAGAGGCTCTTGTAGCAAATTGGTCTTTTCGAAGCAGCTGAAAACCTTGTTTAAGTGCATTTTGATCGTAGAATTTTGAGCAATGTAAAGTGCCAACTTACATCCTCCACACTGTCGACATGATATTTACATACTTGGAAGCTTGCATAATGTTGCAATCTTGCACGGCAGATGTCTTGGCTACACAAGTGCAAGTATGATGCTAAGTTGTGTTCCTTTGTCAGATGGATGACTTATGTAAAGAAGTATGTGCTAACAATTATTACTGATATGTGTTTCTCCAGTTTGGGAAATAGTTTCTTATGGATAGGTTAATTACATACTACCCTCTATAGTTAGCTGTTTTAACTTTAATATCTTAATTTTTTCGTTTTAAAAAATTATATTGATATCTTTATAGTTCTGAAAATAAAATATCTTAGTTTATTTATATTAATGATGTTAATTCTATTGGTGAAAATATATAAATAAAAGATAAAGTAATTTTAATATTTGGTGATATATGATGTTATTGTTAGCGTCGATGGTGGCGAATGATGATATCATTGTCATCGACGTTGACATAGTTTAATCATTTCTGACGATGATAAGTTTCGTTTTCACTGCGATGTCACTCGTCTCGATGAGGAGTGCATTGTCGACCTCATCATCATCCGTCCCATGTTGCTTTATATCTGTGTTGATGTTGATGTAGTTGTCGTGTGACAACTACATCTACGTTGACACAAATGACGGTGACGAACGATAGTTGTTGCCTTATCGTTGACTCGTCATGCAAATCCCAACCTTAATCTCTCGCTCTACACCTGTTGCTCTGTATCTGCGTTGATGTTGATGTAGTTGTCGTGTGGCAACTACATCAACGTTGACACAAATGATGGTGACGAACGATAGTTGTTGCCTTATCGTTGACCAGTCATGCAAATCCCAGCCTTAATCTCTCCCCCGTTTGCATTTGCGTCGGCATTGGTGCAGATGCCAAGCAACCATTACCCTTCGATCAATGCTCCCTTGGCAAGCCCTATACCATGTCCGACCACCTCCTTGACGAGTGGTTGTTGTTGTTGGACAAGACCATCACCTTTGCCTGTGCCTTTCTGATCATCCATAGCACCTCTCGCATCGACGACTGCTTCACCTCCTCAACCGCTACGCATGCCACCATGATGTTCAATAACACCGTCAGCTTCTTCTCAAATGCCTCATTCCTAGATATCCTGGGGTCCTCACTGGAATTGTTCCGCTCCTCCCACACGGAGTGAATACACCAAGGGATGTCGACGTTGTGCTCCTCCTAGAAGGGGGTCTTCCTAGTGAGGAGCTCCAAGAGGCCGCCAAAGCTATAGACATCAAAGAAGGGGGGCTTGGGAAGGCGAAACTCGAGCGCGTGATAGAAGAGGGAGGAGGATATGGTGGAGGAGGAGGGAGCAATGAGGTCATGGGGTGAGGCTAGGGGAAGGAGGATGGATAGGATCATAGGATAGTCAGTGAGGTAGAACTTGAAGTTTGGGCCAAGCAGGATGTTGGAGGGCTTAAGGTTGGCATGCACGACCAACGAGTTGCTCTGGTGGAGGTAGAGGAGGCTGGTGGTCATGTCCTTCGCTATCTTCAAGCATGACATCCAATGTAGTGATCGCTCAATATTTGCATCAACATTGATATAGATGCAAAAGGAGAAGGGTCGAGGTTGAGATCCACTCGATGAGTCAACGACGAGGTGGCCACCACCACGTGTCAACGCCAACGCAATTGTCACTCGACAATTACATCAACGTCAACATAGATGCAGAGCGATACAGGACGAGTAATGAGGTCGATAACGAACTCCACGTGGAGGTGGATGGAATCACACTAAGAGCGAATGTTATTGTCATCGGAGGCGGCCAAGCAATGACATCAGCATTGACATCAACAACACCATTGTCTACGATTGACCATTAAAATTATCTTTTTATTTTTTATTTTTATATTTTCGTTGATAAAACTGATATCGTTAGAATAAATGAACGTAGATGTTTTACTTTCATAACTATAAAGATGTTAATACAACTTTATAATCAAGACACTAAAAATAACTAACTATTGGGGATAATATACAAAGAGAGCCATTCTCGTTAACTCTCTTTGGCTTTAGTGCTAACAAAACAACAAGGCAACGACTCACGTGGGGCCCGTGGATCTCTACGAATCCTAACAATTCTTGTAAACCATTTAACGAACTCTTTGTCTGTTACTCGAAGAGCAGAACAGAGAAGAGCAGCAAGAACAAGAAGAATCGTTCCTCACTCGATGTGGTAGGTAGGGTATCTACCACTCCTCGTCACCGCTACCATTTGGTTTCTTTGAAACGTTAAACCCTCGTGAGCTTATTGTGAATTCTCTGTTCTTTTTTATTCTCTTCGTTCTTTACGATCGCGGGAGGCCGTAAAGATATTCTTCTCAATTGCGTCTGCATTGTTCCACATGCTTCTCAAGTACTTTTTATTAGAGGTCAATGGGTGTATGCAAATTCCATTTCCAAGTGCTCTAGAAAACGTTTATAAGGTTATGATTTTGATGTCCCCTTGAAAATAGGACCTATACTTTAATCTCTTTCTCAAACTTTTTGGGTAGATGCTTATGGATTTTCTGTTATATCATGAAATAATAACATTTACACAGTGGTCCAATGCCAACTTGCTAACTATACTACGAAAGGATGTGGACATGTTATACTACCAGACATGAGGAATAAATTCAACCTGTTTTTTACATCTTAAGATTCGAAAAGAATCATTTTAATTTCTTTGATGCGCAATAGTTTCAATCGGTTGAATTATTTCCATCCAGTATTCTGTTGTTGCTAATATAACTTAAATTCTGTCCAATTTTATTTGTTACTTTTCTTTTTCCAGGCAACATTCATTTGAAATTATTTTTTTTCCCTTGTCTTTTTTTACTTTTTGATGTATCCTTATGTAAATTATTCTCAATAGGATGGTTTACTATTCTATCCTTTTTATTTTCACTCATGTACCATATGTGTTCTAAATTACATGCTTTTAACTAGCATAACCCAAAATTGCAGATAATGAAGTTAGAAAATGACTGAGAATATGATCAATTATTTTTTATACTAAAAAGATAACTAATACAGTTCATTAGTAATTCTTCATAAGAATAGTCTCAATAGTTTATAATATTTAAATAATTTATCTAGCTATCATTTCAGATTGTCATATCAAGTTTACATGTAATCTTTGCAAAGAAAATTATGTTTTGTTGTAATCATGATATTTCAATTAGCCTTTGTTTTTTTTTTAATCTACTTATGAATAAGACAAGGTCTAGTAAGCTTTGTAATTTTCTTTTCATGAATCTTATGATATTTGACTTGTTTTTTTTTATAATTAATAAGGTAAGAGTCAATTTTATATATATATATATATATATATATATATATATATATATATTCTTTCTGTGGGTTCTGTAACAATAACTATTTGCTATTTGCAGTTGCATTTTCATGAAACAACCAATTATTTTTAAGCAATAAAAAAGATCAATAACTTTTAAATAAAGATAATGAATTATGCATCTAACAATCCTCATCCGTCCTTAGCTTCTATGACACAATATCTCAAGTAGCTAATCTCTTGATTGATTTCTAGATACATATGTGTATACTCATATGCATGTGCATACCACGAGTTAAACTGTTATCGGATGTAGAGTTCATGATACTTATCTAAAAGTTATCGATGCTCCAAATTGTTTCATGAAAAATGCAACTACGAAAAATCACTGTAACAAAATTCAAAAAAGAAATATAATTGACCCTTGCTTTATTTATTATCATACAATAACTAAGAGCCTTGCATTATTTACTGTTAGATTCAAGAAAAACAAAGGCCAAGAGAAGTTCTAGAATTACAACAAAGCATAATTTCCTCAAGACTCGTAAACTTGATATGAAAATATGAAATGATTACCAGACAAGATCTTCATAATATTATGATTATCGAGACCATTCTTATGAAGCAAAACTACTATATTGTATCATTAATCTTTTCAGAGTATAAGAAATGATGTACCATATTCCCAGACCTTCATTCACCTCATTACTTGTAATTTTGGGCCAAGAAGGCTAAAGAGAGCATGTAATTTAGAACATACATCGTACATGATTGAAAATAAAAAAGATATAATGGTAAATTTCGCATGTCTCACCCACCAACTGTGAACAATTGACAAAAGGATACATCAAAAAATAGAAAATGCAGAAGGAAAAAAATAATTTCAAATGATTGTTGTCAATGCATGATGGGTGAGAATATATAGGAAGACAAGAGAAAGCAACAAGTAAAAATTGGACAGATTTAAATTATATTGCTGGACGGAATTACCTCAGCTGATTGAAACCATTGCATGTAAAGGACCAAATTTATAGAATAGTTCTTTTCAATGTGAAGCTTAAGATGTAAAAATGCAAGTGGTATAACATGTCCTTCTCATCCCTTCTTGATATATCTAGCTGATTAGCACTGAACCACTGGATAAATATCATAATTTCTCATGTTGATTGTATCTTTGTTACCAAGATAACTTCAACAAGATAGACAATTCACTAGTACTCCCAAAATGGTTGAGACTTTACAACCTTATTGTCGTTGAGACAATTCACTAGTATCGGCTGTAGATATATCTATGTTTGCATCTAATTTCACTGTCACACGGAAAGGCACAGATATGATGAATTCAATTATCACCATAAGTCTTAGCATTATAGTATCAGTTTGCAAGAAATTTTTTTGTTAGCAGGACAAAAATTAATCAGAATACTACCAGTCCACTTCAAGAATAGTTCAACCAACTGTAGCATCATTAGATACATTTGTAAAGAAATAAATATAAATTAGTGGCACAAAATTGCATTGTTGAAAGCTGAAAGAGTCCTCCACTGATATAAACAAGAACTATAATTGGAGGAAACACTTCACTGTTCAAATGCTAATTCCTAGGATCATCTTCAGCTCAATTTGAATGGTTACAATTCTGAAAAAAATCATAGTAAGTGAAAATTTGAGGATTAGCAATATCCTAAACGGGCGTTTTTCTCTGTAGAAGTTACAGGAAATGAAGTGGATTTCTAATGTTTTCCTACTATCTGCGACATGCAGAAACTTTGCAACAAACTTCAGTTGGATTAGTTGGGTCAGATTCAAAAATCACGTAATTTGACTTGAATCTGATTCAGTCATATTACTTCCCATGTTGGATTATCACTGATGTCTAATTTGACCTCGATTTACAATGGATTATATTAGGTACAATTGAAGGATAACGAGTAGGACCAACTTAAAGCAAATTATGCGTTCTTTTTTTCAGAAAAAAATTAAGTAATATTAAGTAGGAGAACATCAAACTGACTCACCCTATTTCCTTGAAATGGGGTTCTACACTACCAAATTCAAATTTGCACATAAAGATGTCCTGCCGGCTTATGTTTGAAGTACATTGGTTCAGCATAAACTGTTGCTCAAGCTTCATCTAGCCAACCTAGAGCAGAAAACATCCTGAATTTAGGAACAATAAACCTCTCCTATTCAAAATCTAGCAGTAGTTTACCCAACTTCTTTACCTAAAGCCTTGAGAACTGTTAAAAGTAAGTTTGATTCAATTTTAAAGATAAATTGCTTTAAGATGGTTCAATCCCTAAAGGTTCTCTCATATCATTAAATATATAAGAAAACCAATAAAAAAAGTTCAAGAGATCATTAAAAAACTTCCCTGACTTATCAGAGCTTGACTTCAAAGCAACCTGCCAAAAGTTACATTTGCACATTGCATATCCATGATGATTTGTATCAGCAGGTAGGGCGATAATTACACAGCAAACAATCATTATGGCCTCAAGTTACCACAAACCAAAGACATCCTGAACTTTGGAAAAACAAACCATCCAATTAAAAATCTACAGGCAGCAATGCAGAAGACTCCAGTAAAAATATTCTATATTGTGAAAATATCAAAGAATGTTTTAATGATTCCTTTATTCAGTTGTCACTCAACTTTGGAAGTCTCTCAATACCTGGTCTCAAAGTTATCATCGGCTTATTTATAATACAGGATAGTTACCTTAGCTTGGTTCCAGAAATCTAAGCAATTCAGTTAAATAATGAATGAGAGATGATCCAGAGTGCAAGATTGAATTTTGACGATTCTAACAGGAAAGAATTGTTAAGATTATAAACCGCATATTCATAGCCAACAACAAAATAAATGCACTTGAGACAATAATGGGTCAAAAAAGTCATGATTTGAAGTCAGAATAGCCAAATCTTTAGAATTGGCTAAGAAAATAATGTCCGAGTCCGAAATTATTGTTTAGTTAAAAGATGGTCTTTGAAGTTTATGCAGTGCTAAATTCATTAGGAGTCCTGTTTTAAGTTGAACAGTGATGAATGCATATCATTATATGTAAAGAATTTTATCTCAAGTAGTTTAAATCATTTAAAAGCCGCTTGGTTGTCTACGAATATGTTTCTAAAGGAAGATGTGAACTTCTGATAATCATAAAAATAATTGGTATATCATGAGACAGCTCGCCTCCTTGTACATTATAGCTATATTAACTGTCTCCCCAAGCAGTCTAGGTCATAAATTCTTTTCAAAATACTTTGGAAGAAAGCCTGTCTCCGAAAGACGTCTTTCGAAAACCAAATTTAAAGTGTCATGGAACCAACAATTTATTAGCACTCTTGCAACATTGTGCTACGAATTGAATAGAAAGACTTGCATTTTTCTAAAAATTGTGTATGATTAAAAATTTATGTGGGCTGTTGGACTCATAATCTCTTCCAATTGTTTATCAAATAAGTTGGGACAGTAGAGGAAGTGCCAGTGATTGGCAGCTGAGTAATACTAGTTATATTAAATAAGGATATTCAGGGTTATTGTACAATTGTATAATGATGCTACTTATTTAATAGATCTCTAATGCTTTGGATAGCTAAAAACTGGATTAACTATAGTACTTAGTTTATTCATGATGTTTTAGACAGTTGTATTAAGTCATGTATGCTTTGCAAAGTTATGCATCATAGTCATCTTATTGCATCAATAGGTTAGCTTAATATATGTCAACTTTAGTATTGGTCAACATTCCCGGACAGCAATTTTCAATGCGTACCATTTGGCAGACAAGATTTGTATCTACACAAGACATTGTTGTTTGGGCATGTGATTTGGCTGACCATGCCTGTATACACCTAGAAATTTGGCAAGGAAAACTTGGCCTAGAAGAGGAAACATTCATGAAACCAAATTTGGGCATGCTTGGCCACATAATGGATGTGCGCTAAGAAGATCTTAGGCCAAGGAAAGAAAATAGATGGCTTAACCATATTAGCACAACTCAGTGATAATTAAGAATAAAGGCCAGATGTAAATGATTATAGTATCAAGCTTTTGCGGGTGTCTTAGCTAGAGTAAACAAATAGAATCAGGATGGAAATAGTGTTAGTTTGACACACCTAGATGAAGGTTGCCTTTAGTGAAGCAAAGAGCCACCTCAAAAGAGAAGAAGAATATTTTTAATTTCATAGTGTGTTGAGCAATCAAATTCTTTTGAGAGTATGTTTAATGTCACTTGGAAAACAATTTTGCAATGGATTGCAAATTGAAAACTTGGAAGCTGCATCTTCTATCTTATTAATAACTTTTAGTTATGCTTGTACTCCTTTTATTTCTACATCTAATGTCATAATTTTTTACCTTTTACTCCATTTTATTCTTAATTCATGGATGTCAAATGGCCTAGGTAGTTACCACCTTGACAGACTATCGCCTATTATAAAACATTTTTAGGAAACAATTAACTAGTACGTTTATGTATTTTAAACTGTAAAATGATCATGTGTTTTTGCATTGACATCTACAATTTATCAAATAGTGACACAATGTCATGGACATTCATGCAAATCTAGTATGGATCAATTTAACTAAATCAACCAAAAGCCTTGATGAATGAGACCAACTTACACAAGAAACTATATTTTTCCCATGCTGTGAAATTGATCAATTAAGATTTGCTCCTACTCAGATCCAACCTAGATTAGCTAATCCAATTGAGAATGATAAAGTAGAAGATGACTTGAATCATCTTAGACAATATTTTCTCTCATCTTATCACTAATGCAATAATTTTTATCCCATTTTTCCTTTTATCATCATCTCTAGCATATTAAAGTCAGAACAAATATTGATAACCCTTTAAAGCATTTATGAAGGCTGTTTCTATGTCAATTTAGAGACATTTTGCTTTTAATTATGGAAAAACTACACAATCATACAAGAAAGTGGTTGCACTTTATTCTAGCCATCCTGCTCTTATTTATTAAACAATTGTTTCTCAATCTCATCCTCTTTGATTATACAGTATACTATAAGTGTGCTACTTCCTATGTACATAAAGATTTCCATTTTACACCATCAATTTATAGCTGGTTTGATCAAGCAATGTGGACACGAATGCTTATTTCAAAATTTTCCTTTCTGTTTGTGGATGAGTTTATTGGTATGAACAAAACATACCACAACTAAAGAAAAGAACAATATAAAAACAAAAAAAGTGTTCATTAAAAAAAAAAACAAATTACTTAGTGATTTGGTGCATTTGGATAGGAAAGAAAATTTCAAATTTCAGGATTCTTCCATGATACTGGGGGACAAAATTGTCCTCTTTCCTTTTTATGGTGCCCATGCCAAGGGAATTAAAACAAGTTCCACTAACAGATTTTTAGAGAGATCAAAGGAGCTACTGGATATTAATTGATTGCTTGGATACTTCAAGACCATATTTTTTCTTTCAAAAACCCAACACATCTTTGTTTACTTGTTATCCTAATCTCTCTTAATACATACTTCTCTATTAATTTCTTACAAGAAAAAGCTACAAGTACACATGCAAATATGTACAAGTGATAATTAATATTATTATATTATTTCTTAGACATGAATGCCTATCTCAAGAATTGTTTTATCAAGTTCTTATCATCCCAAAAAGACCCATTTTGTTGTTGTTATTAATAAAGGTTTTTTGTACTATATTATTAACTTATTCTTTAATATGTTAAAATAGGCTACGATCAGTCAAGAAGAATCACAAACTCAAAATAATAGTGTATGCATTTGAAGTTCCTAGGTTTGCAATTAGCAGCTGTACCTATATTGTCAAGATAATGTACAAACAAGCCATTCATGAGGAGTTGCCCATACATGCTAAAAACATGTGCTTTCCGGAAATCGAATGAATTCAAGTTAAATCAACAAAAATTAAGATCCTTGATCTTATGGAAAGGTTAAGATGAAACTCCAAATAAGAATGATTCAATCAGTGAAGACGAGGATCAAAACAGTATTGCATCAATAAAAGAGAGGCGTTGTTGAAGTTGTATCAAATCAGGATTGCATCAATATGCAATATTGGTTAAGATGATTGGTCTTGAAACAACTTATGTTGAAATTCAACAAAGATGTTAAGCTTGCTCCCCCTACCTTCCCTTTCTTCTTATGAGGATACAACAATACAACCTACTTCACATGAAAAACATGGATGGATCTTATGTGCCTCTTGCAAAAACTTGATATAAGCATTGCTAATTGATATTTTCTGTAAATGAAATTAGTCTTTTGATTGACCACATTGAAAATTGACCATATGTCCATCATCTGATGTAGTTGAAACTAATAAAAGACATCGTTCCAGTATTCTAGAGGAAGAATGGGCATGTGTTGTCCTCCATTTTCTGAACATATATAGACATCTACATACCAAGGTTTAGGCACATTTATACCCAAACATAAATCTTAGCTAGCAATCATCCTTTCTTGAAAGTTTACCCCACAAGGAACAAGACTTTTCTTCAAAACATTTCATACCAAAATATCATTTCCCAGTTACTAGGATACCAATGGGATACCAAATCAGGAATACATTGTAACCTAACTATTCACTAACATGACTAAGCTTGAAAGCAGAAAAATAAAAACCACGTACTAAATTACCAGCATGTAAAGGAGCATAAGATTCATCAAACATCAACAAAGAGATATGATGGCCAATTATTTAATATTTGGCTAACATAGACACCCGTGCTTAAGACAATACAATAAATAAATCAAATATACTAAAAAAGTAGAGAATAGCAAGTACTAAACTACCAGCAGGTACAGCAACATAAGATTCATCAAATATCAACAAAGAGATTCGATGACCAACTATTTGATATCAGGCTAATTTAGGCATGCCTTTGCTTAAGACAATACAATAAATAATCAAACATACTAAAAGAAAAGAAAAACAACATGGATTAGAGTGAATGAATGTATGGATGTAGCGTGAGGAAACCACAACGTACCTAGCAGATGCAGCACTTCATCTCGACAAGGCCGACGGTAGGAATATGGGGCAAGAAGAAGCGATTGATGTTGGTGAGGCGAAACGGGGTGACAACGAGAAGGAGCACGCTGGTACTGGACCATGGCAGCCGGCATGGGCCTCGGACCGGCGTGCTCTCTCTCGTCGTCAACCAACAACGCTCATGCAAGCACATCAACAAGAAACCCCATCATCTGCGAAGCCCACACCATCAGTCACAAACATCAGCAAAGTCCCATTGTAAACATAAAAATACTTCTCATCATCCTCTCGATGTGATTACCAGAAATCTCAAAAAAAAAGAAAGGAAGAGAACTTACAAACCGCAGTGTGATGTGGATACTTCTCCGAGATCCGTCCGCTCCAACGAGGTAGAATCTTCTAATAAGCTATACTACCAAAAATTAAAGCAAAAGAATCTGAAAAATAGGAATAAGAAGAAGAAGAAGAATTCGAGATCCAAGGCAAACAAAGAGTCTTTCATCATCGGTAAGAAAACAAAGGAAGAGTACTGGATTAAACACGCATCCTGGTTCCCCAAGGATCCACTCACACACGGTGAGATCAGGCAAGCAAGTTAAGAGAACGAAACCCTTACTGGATCTGAAGGCAAGAAACTACCAGATCTCGAGCATCGTCCCAAGAATGGTGTGATCGAAACTAGAAACGAAGCGAAAGGGAGGAGAGATAGAGAGAGACAGAGGCGAAGCTTGCGGACGCGACCAAGCACACAACAGCAGCGAGCTCTTTGCCCGCCCCTCCCTCATTTCCTCGCCTTCTTCAAAACCATCCCATTGGAGAATAAATAAGCCTGATACGGAAAATAAGATAAAAATGGAAAGAAAAAAAAATGTTGCTAGAAAGTACTTGTTGAGGTGGAAATATCGGAATTATTGCAAGAGGAAAAGGACGATAAAACGGCATCAAACCGTT
This sequence comes from Musa balbisiana, assembly GCA_004837865.1. NCBI lineage: Eukaryota > Viridiplantae > Streptophyta > Magnoliopsida > Zingiberales > Musaceae > Musa > Musa balbisiana. Next base: position 4,545,619 of record CM017196.1, on the reverse strand, counting down.
CCATTGCTGATTGCCGGTACGCCTCTCTAAACCGTCCTCTTTCTCGTCACCGCCCAGCGTTCGCTCCTCGCCTTACCCCCTCCATAACCACCTCCCTGGCACGTGAGCCTTGTCGCTTTTACCCGGTAGTGAGGAGGTGTCGGGAGCGAAGGACGGTGCACCGTACCCAGCCAATCAGATGTCGAAACGTGTACCCGAAGGAAGGAGCGTTCTATGATTCGCGAGAATGCCACCGCGTCGGTCTCCGATCTCCTGCTCCCCTTCCCGAGCGGAGAGATCGAGAATTTTTTATGGACTGCGAAGGACGGGGCTGCCCTTTTACTCTTCGGAGCGACGCCACTTCCGTGGTCGTATTCGAGATCATGACGCAGCGTACGTTTTGTCCCTTTCCCCGCCCTTCCTGGTTTGCATCTCGTTCAAACCGCGACAAAAACATGGGAGGCGCGATGAAGCTTTCCGGGCGAGGTGGCCTCTGATGGAGCTGTTGCGTGGGACACACCGCGCCCAGTCCATGGGGAGGCTACTTCACCCAGGGAACTTTACAGGGGTGATTCGGTTGAACTGATAGCGCGAGCGTGGTGAAGGACGAGCACCGTGTTCGTGCATAGACCGTCATTAGCAGGTCAACCTACCTGTGTCGTCAGTAGAGGAGGTTTCGGGGTCCACCAGCTCAGGGTTGGGGACCTGTGGCGAGGGGTCTTTTCATGTTTCTGTGGAGCGTCTCAGTTTTGTGGCTGCGACTTGGCGCGACCACGACAGCAGCGCAGGGTACCGACGGTAGGCGTGGTCCGGATCAAGCAATCATCAGGACGGTGCAAAATCAGCGACATGAACCGTCGTGATGCACGGATTATATTGCGTTCTCGGCACTTTATTTTTCGACACGTAAGATCGCAACCAAGTAGGAATCGGCGAAGCTGGATAATAAAATAATAACAATAATATCATTATTAAGAATAGTAACACAAAAAATTACACCAACAAATACGTATGGATGTCTACAACATAAGCGACGGACGCCATATAGGTTGCACGCCTCATCTATCTAGAGCGCTGATATAGAGTGAAAGCTCTTGCATTTTCCTACTGCTGGACTTCATAAAATGGTAGTCTTCTCTTTGTAGTTCGTACCGTTCAGTCACAAAAATACGAAAATATATTAAAAAAACAATTATTCTTTGCAGTTATAAATCATAGAATACCTAAAAAACAGCAAACAATTGAGGAGGTCCAACTTTACAACATACAACTTTGGTGGGGGAAGAATATCTTATACCAATTATATGGTTGCATGTGGATATCTCGACTGATGTCGTTTGAGAGAGATTAATTTTTTATATTAATATACTCTACGTCAATATCTCTATATCAATATCTTCACACACATACAGCAATACACATTGACATATTTCATATCGATTTCTCTATCTTAACGCCCCATAAATCATCTGAATTTGATACTACGATAACTCGACATAATTAATCTCATATCTCTCAAGTCTATTCAGCTCAATCTATAAGAGAATAATAAAACATTGTTAACTTCACTTTTTATACGATCTATTCACTTTATCATTATAATAACTTCAAGTCCACATAATGTTAGTTATATCATAACATTTTTGACATCATATAAAATGAAATTAAAGTTTTCCATAGGTATATACTCTAATAAAGAAGAAAAAAAAGATTATGTTACTAAAGAGATGAGAAAAGATAAAAGGAGACAGAGATGCACAATAAGTTTTCACTTTAAATTATTCTAATTTTATTCTCTATTATATACATATTCATGAAGTTCACTCTCCTAGCCTAATTATTATTTTTAATTATATTTTAGATTTAATTTATTATTTAGATAAAAAATATTTTAAAAAATCATGATATTTAGCATGTTTGTTTCTTTAATAATTTTTTTTTCTTTTTTATATTGCAAGCATATATATATAGGCAAAGTCAACCCAAAAAACTTAATTTAAGATAAAATTTTGTTTTGGCATATTAAGTGATCCAACACCTTCACCATATCAACTCTCTCACGAACCTGACATTTTGGTGGGGCCGTAGCTGACGTGTGATTCTTCTTCAGGTGGCGTCTGCGGGTACTAAAACATCACGAAGGACGGATGCGGTTGGTTGTTTCGCTTATTTGTCAAAAGTACTCGCCTCATGTCGGGCCCCACCCTCCATCCACCCTACCCAGCGTCGGACCCCACCTAACGTCGAAGCCGAGCCACGTCCGAACACCGGTAAGATCACACACACAACGCCGTCGAGGGTGCCCGACCTGCGATCGCAAAACCCAGCAAAGCCCATCTCGCACCCATGTCTTCACCCCCAACTCGCACCTCCCACCACGTTGGAGCGTTCGCCTACGGGGCCCAGTCATCATCATGGAGGGCGCCGCGTGGTTGGTGCCGATGCTCTTACGTGGGGTTGGCGGATCCCTTTAAGAAAAAGCAGAGAAAAGCGCATTGAAAGTCCACTGGCGCGTAACCAAATTTCCACACGTGGCGCTCCTTGAACCGTTCTTTCAACCCCCACTTCCTCCCAACGAGGGCTCGAAATCGCCCACTTTTCGTCCGTTCCCTCGCAGACTTACTTACGCGGAACGTGCTCCGTCTCACCGGTCATCTGGATCAAGATCATATGAACGGTGATCAAATCGTCGATCACTGGGATGATCGTGCAACAGCGCGCACGGGAGGGGCGTTTCCTTCAAATGGCTGTTCGGACCGCCACCGACCCACTTCGCCTCCTTTGTTCCCCTCACTCGCTGGTGATACTTAAACAAAACCTTTCCCAGCACTGCTTTCCCGTCCAACCGTCGAAGGATGTAAAGCAGCTACGTGGCAACTCTTTAGTCTCCGCGAGTTACGATACCGCTCACTTCATGACAGTCTTGTTCGCAGCTAAAATATTAGACGCAGTTAAGAGCGCATGTATGTCTGACCGCAGCATCACGCTACGTAGATTTGACGGCCTCGATCGTTTATGTGGAGAAATCAAGGCGTATAAATGAGCACATGCGATGGGAAGTTCTGCGAGGGATCGGTGTCGGTTACAGTAACGGTTTCCTTCGCGGGTCCGTTAACTCGATCGCTGGATCGCGCGGGGGTAAAAAGAGAGAGAAAGGGGGAAATCGAATGGCTGGCTGTATTTCCTCTCCTCGTTTGTGGAGAGGAGAGCGTTTCCCCTCCTCCTCCTCCGCTTCGTCCTCTCGATCTCGCTGCCACCTTGCCTGGCCTCTGTGCCACCCTTCTCCGTCTCGTCCCCGGCCTCTTCGGTGATCGCAGGTGCCGGAGTCTGAGGTGGATCAGCGGAGGGAATGGGCGTTCCTGCGGCGATGATCTGGTGATGGCGGGAGATGGATGGAGCACAAGGGCGCCCGCCAGGACCGTGACGGAGGGGCCGTCGTTGTCGTCGCAGCCCGGAACTGATGAAGGTACGGATTAGGGTTTCTTTGATCCTGGAACACCGTAGCAACGCTGCGACTTGTCGTACTTTTGGGTATTTCCATACGATGGATGAGAGAACTGGGATGTTGATTGTGGACATTGAGCTCTAGTTCCGGTCTTTATTGTTTCTTGCGCAAGGATCGATGAATCGAGACGTTTCTATAGGTCTAAATTGGAAACTTTTAATTTTTCTCCATAGAAAGACTCCTTTTTAATCATAAGTTCGTTAGTTTGATCGAGACGACTCTCGTTTGATGATTTATGATGCTTCTGTTTCGGCTTTCTATTCAAATCCTAAATAGTGGTATATGATCTTGCATTTATGTGTTAGGATTATTCTAACATTCGTTTGGCATCTGCCTTTTTACTGTTTCTGTTCGTGTTTTGTTTTGGTGATCTGACGGCGCAATCCATGACTTACGTAACAATCAGATTTTTGAAACCAAGAGTGTAAGTTTTGCTTGGCCATAGCGTTGGAACCAATTTCTTAGTGAATGTTGGATTCTGCTCTGTTTTTTCTTTTTCCCTCTTATGACCATTTTGCAGATTTCTAACTATTAGCAAAATTTTCTGCATCTAGTCTCTTAAGTTGTTATCAAACATAAGAAAGCAATCTAAAACCTGGAATCTTTTATAATGTTGCAGAAGCAATGTGGAAAAGGATGAGAGAAAGTGATTCCATGGAAACTGGACCCTATCCTGAACGGCCAGGAGAGCCAGACTGTGCTTATTACATCAGGACTGGCCTTTGCAGATTTGGGAGGACTTGCAAATTTAATCATCCTCCTAACAGGATGCTGGTAATGAAGATTCCTGTGCAATTACATATATTGGATTCTGCAATGATACAAAAACATTCCCATTCTTCCATTTCAACTGCTCATATACTTTTGAAGCTAACATCATGTTAACTGCCAAGTCAGAAACAGTAGCCTGCTGTATGTTATTTCATTACTTCTGTGACCCTGATGCTTGTCACTTTGACTTTGTAAGAAATGCCGATGCTTTTTATACATTGAATGGCATTTATGTTCTTAATATCAGTCTGGGGTAATTACCAATTAGATGCCTTCATTCTGAAAAGCTATTGGATGGAATTTACGTTCTAATTGAATTCTGATCCTTCATCGGCAAATAGATGTCTTATTCTGAACATGCTTTACAGAAGTAGCTCTGCTATAGTTAGGTTATCTAGTCTCTTATACTGTGTTATCAAACATAAGAAAGCAATCTAAAACCGGGAATAACCTGGATTTTATAATGTTGCAGAAGCAATGGGAAAAAGGATGAGAGAAAGTGATTCCATGGAAACTGGACCCTATCCTTAACGGCCAGGAGAGCCAGACTGTGCTTATTACATCAGGACTGGCCTTTGCAGATTTGGGAGGACTTGCAAATTTAATCATCCTCCTAACAGGATGCTGGTAATGAGATTCCTGTGCAATTACATATATTGGAGTTCTGCAATGATACAAAAACATTCCCATTCTTCCATTTCAACTGCTCATATACTTTTGAAGCATAACATCATGTTAACTGCCAAGTCAGAAAAAGTAGCCTGGCTGTATGTTATTTCATTACTTCTGTGACCCTGATGCTTTGTCACTTTGACTTTGTAAGAATGCCGATGCTTTTTATACATTGAATGGCATTTATGTTCTTAATATAAGTCTGGGTAATTACCAATTAGATGCCTTCATTCTGAAAAGCCTATTGGATGGAATTTACGTTCTTAATTGAATTCTGATCCTTCATCGGCAAATAGATGTCTTTATTCTGAAACATGCTTTACAGAGTAGCTTCTGCTATGTTTGATAGTTCTTTCAAGTTAGGTTGTATGATTTGGTAGCTATTCCTTGCTTCAGATTTGATTGTTTTATTGTTTTGTTAGGCCCAGTTTTTTATCATTCTCATTGCATGAGTTTGATTGATTATATAAATAGAAATTTTGGAAAATTTTGCTCTATCAAGTATCAACTTCAATCTATATGCAATCTAGCTTCATGATCTACTATAAATTTGAGAAAATATAATAGTTTGTTTCTGATGCACCTAGCTTCTGAATTTTGTTGTCTACTTCTACTTTTTTTTTTTTTCATTTTTTATTTATTTATGGTGTCCACTTTGGAACTTAGACACCTCCCTTTAACTGTATTAGCAGGTTTTTGCCCCCCTTTATGGTGATGGTGGTTTGTTGGAATAAAAAGAAAAGAGTCAATTGAATGATAAATAAATCCAACCAGAAGTTATTTGGTTTTATGGTTCTGTAATGTAACTAACCCTCGCCATGTACATTCACTGTGGGAAGAAATGTATTCATGAATATATTTGTGGCACTAATTATGTGCTAAATGTGGTTTTCCAACATACTCTCTTTTTTTTAAGCTTCAATATCGTTGCTAGGTGAAGCCTTCAGTCATGCTGTGTATGGATCAATATTTTCATCTTAATACCTGCATCCTTGCAATAACAAGACCTTCATCACAAATGCTATGGTTGTGTCTGCCATCATCCAGGGAAAAAAAAAAAACAAAAAACTGTCGAGTGTCCAATAGTCAAACACAGATGTGTGACTTCAACACCACTCATTACCACTAAGATGTTGACCGAAAAGAATATCCAGAAATTGTTGTGTCCCTTGCATATTCACTCATAGACTGATACTGAGTACATGTCAAAGTTATTATTCTCTCAAATCAATAAAATATTGTTTTTTAAGCCATAGGAGAACTCATAATTAATGCTACATGTCAACTTTATACGAGCTTATATTGTGGATTTTAGATTTTAATCGAAAATCTCAGGCACGTCTCTGATGAGAGTTTCATGTCAAGATGCATTGATCACAAGAGGTTAGACGTGTGCAAACTCTAGTTATAATATCTATCATGGCATCCTGACCTTTTCCAATTAACATTAGAAGTTTGGCATTTTCTAGATTAACTATAGTATAAACAGTGTGCATTGAGAGAAGTCAATTTTAGTCTTAAGAGGAAAGTTGATGAGCATGATTGGTTGCAGCAAATGAATCGCAGTACTACCAGTATGCAGGAGAACAAGATCAATGATTGCCTTAATGTGGCTGTATGGTAAGTGCCGCCGGCAAGGCATACGTGTAATACAACATTTAATAATCCATACTGGGTAGCATGATACTTGCTATTGAAAAGCCGATGCTTAGATCCACATTTTCTCCCCTTCTGTTCTTATCGAGAAACACTAAGAAGCATTGTTGCCTCCCTTGTTTATGTAACCAATATTGGACTGATTGATGATAGGTGAACCCTTGTGCATTACCCTTTTTTGTTTCTGTAAGTCATTTTAGTTGTTGCCAGTTCCTCTAGCAGTAGATGATTTAAATCTAGTATTTTCCTTGGATCTTCTGCATTTTGACCTCTTACACCTAGAAGGGTTGTGTATTTAAATTTTGGGTCAAAAAAACTATGGATTCATTATATGCCTTTATTTTTGCATTGTCTTGTTCCTTCTAGCTTCTGAATTACAAAGTGTTTATTGTTTGGATGCCTTATAATTGTTTTTTTTTTTTTTCATTTTGTTGTTTCTTTTCTACTTTCATGTTTTATTAATGCTCCTACTTAATAAAGTTCTAGCAGACTTGATGATTTTAATTAGATCCTGTCATATCTCAGGCTGTTGCTGCTGCTGCTGCAAGAATCAGGGGAGGGTACCCTGAACGAGTTGGCCAACCTGAATGTCAGGTGACTCTTTGTTTATAACATTGAGAGTTCTTTTTTTTTATAAATATTTTATGTACATGGTGTAAGTGAAGTATAGTATCAAAAATCAGTGATTGGTATTAAGTTGTATTGTTTTTCCTTGTTTATATTGACTAATATGAAATTAGTTTCTACTTTGATTAGATGTAGTGTATTTAAATTTTGGGTCAAAAAAACTATGGATTCATTATATGCCTTTATTTTTGCATTGTCTTGTTCCTTCTAGCTTCTGAATTACAAAGTGTTTATTGTTTGGATGCCTTATAATTGTTTTTTTTTTTTTTTTTTTTTTTTTTTTTTTTTTTTTTTTTTTTTTTTTTTTTTTTTTTTTTTTTTTTTCATTTTGTTGTTTCTTTTCTACTTTCATGTTTTATTAATGCTCCTACTTAATAAAGTTCTAGCAGACTTGATGATTTTAATTAGATCCTGTCATATCTCAGGCTGTTGCTGCTGCTGCTGCAAGAATCAGGGGAGGGTACCCTGAACGAGTTGGCCAACCTGAATGTCAGGTGACTCTTTGTTTATAACATTGAGAGTTCTTTTTTTTTATAAATATTTTATGTACATGGTGTAAGTGAAGTATAGTATCAAAAATCAGTGATTGGTATTAAGTTGTATTGTTTTTCCTTGTTTATATTGACTAATATGAAATTAGTTTCTACTTTGATTAGATGTAGTGTATTTAAATTTTGGGTCAAAAAAACTATGGATTCATTATATGCCTTTATTTTTGCATTGTCTTGTTCCTTCTAGCTTCTGAATTACAAAGTGTTTATTGTTTGGATGCCTTATAATTGTTTTTTTTTTTTTTTTTCATTTTGTTGTTTCTTTTCTACTTTCATGTTTTATTAATGCTCCTACTTAATAAAGTTCTAGCAGACTTGATGATTTTAATTAGATCCTGTCATATCTCAGGCTGTTGCTGCTGCTGCTGCAAGAATCAGGGGAGGGTACCCTGAACGAGTTGGCCAACCTGAATGTCAGGTGACTCTTTGTTTATAACATTGAGAGTTCTTTTTTTTTATAAATATTTTATGTACATGGTGTAAGTGAAGTATAGTATCAAAAATCAGTGATTGGTATTAAGTTGTATTGTTTTTCCTTGTTTATATTGACTAATATGAAATTAGTTTCTACTTTGATTAGATGTAGTGTATTTAAATTTTGGGTCAAAAAAACTATGGATTCATTATATGCCTTTATTTTTGCATTGTCTTGTTCCTTCTAGCTTCTGAATTACAAAGTGTTTATTGTTTGGATGCCTTATAATTGTTTTTTTTCTCTTTTCGCAAGGCATTTACTAGGAAGTTGCATTTGTATACATCTAGTGCCTTTATTAATTCCTATTTGGAGTCAGCCACATGTATCTTTTTAGATATTTAGTTCTTTTACAATCAACATCTTCAGTTAATCAAGGGATGCTGGATCCTCACCATATAGACCAAGTTTTCTTTGGGGGCCCTCTCTCATTTATTTCTAGATTGAATTATCTCGTCTTTCCTTATGAAATCCTTGTGAAACCACCTAAAGTTTAAAGTTGGAATTCTAATACTCATGATTTGTCATAGTACAAAAACATAGGCAATTTGTTGTTTGGTCAGTGTCAAGTAAATAACATCAAAGAAACTTATTTTTTAAGAAGTAAGTTGAAGCCTGAATTACGTCATCTGTTGAATGGAACCTGTTATTGCTGGTGTTGCCCAGATCTGTTTGGGACTTGTAGTTGTCTTACCTTCTGCTATTATTCATCATTTATTTATTGTTTGCTATGATGTGATTTTTTGTAAGCTTCTTTCACTTTCTTATTGAATGAAGTTGATGGGTTGACGGTGGACTTTTTCGCTAAAAATAAAAGAACTCTTTTATGTTAACCTTCTTTGTTTTTGTACCATGTTAATGAGAGGGAAATTTGAGTTTCTTTGATTGTTCCATCGTATTAGGGCTTAATGTCATTGTAACATTTCTTTCTACTCTTTTTCAGTACTATTTGAAGACAGGAACATGCAAATTTGGAGCTATATGCAAGTTCCATCACCCCAAAGAGAAGGCTGGAATTGCTGGACGAGTTCAGTTAAATATTTTAGGCTACCCATTGCGACTGGTTTGTGCTTTATCTGGTTTTCCTTTTTTTTGGTATAATAGGATTTGTTAGCAACAAGTTAGAGTATGATTAAATATTAACTATACATCAGCTTTTTCTGGTATTTTTGCTCTTTCATTTTTTTCTCTCTTTTTTGTTTGCTTGTTTGTTAATTGGACCATTGCATGATAGTTTACAATTTTGAATCATAGAATGAGAAGGATTGTGCATATTATATAAGAACCGGAGAGTGTAAGTTCGGGAGTACATGTAAATTTCACCATCCACAGCCGTCTAATGCAGTAGTTGCTCTACGTGGTTCTCCTGTTTATCCTGCTGTACATTCCCCAACAACTCCTGGTCAGCAAACTTATCCTGCGGAGATGACAAACTGGACCTTATCAAGATCTTCTTTTATTCCAAGCCCTCGATGGCAAGCTTCTTCAAGTTACGCTCAGTTGATTCTTCCTCAGGGTGTGGTCCAAGTACCTGGCTGGACTTCTTACCCTGTAAGCCTTGTACTTTGTTTTTGCCTATATTAATTTTAAGTTGCAGTTGTTCAAAATAAAAAAAAGAACTTTAAATTTTAATCTGATTATTTAGGGTATAAGTCCTTGCATATGTGCTTTTTATGTGGATTTTGATGTTAATTTGTAATCTTTTCTTTCTGCAAATTTATACATTATGAGATTCATATGAATATGAATAAATACACAAGGACAAGTTCATTGAGCCTACTGTTATTATCTTTTGGTATGAACCTTACATGATTTTAAAGGAGATATGTCTCCTTCTTTAGTGTTGTTCTTGTGCTAGGTCATATCATTTTCGACCATGAAGTGTTTTTATGAACCTCCTGTACTGGAGATTTGTCCTTTGGTAAATGGAAGAGAGAAAATGCACTCTTTACCCAGATCATAAAGGTACCAGTAGGGTTCATTGTCAACACATGGCATGACAGCTGTGTGCTGACAGCACATTGAAAAAGAAAAACCCTAGAATCATTTACTAAGAATATTAAAAAAACCCAAAACGAAAAAAAAAACTATTGAATTTCTGTCACAATGTACAGCTGCTAGAGGATGTTTCAATGTGATAGAACTTAAAAGAGTCTGTCTTATCCTTTTGTCTCTTCTGGTCATTCATGTTGCTCTGGGGCTGAAGTTTTTGGGTCCCTTCAATCAGCATTCAAGCATTAAAGGACTGTTGCATCACAAACCAGCAGACCAGTTCAGTTCTTGATTTAGGTGTGTGGTTTAATGAGTCCTTTTGATTGAAACCACGAAAATTTGTATTTTCACTGAGAATAGGGCAGTCTGGTTACTGGTCTAGGCTCAGAGTGGTATGTACCACCTGGCACAAATGAAAGAGATTTGATTTGCATGTATTAGGTTCAGAATTGATTTGTTTTCAGTCTTTCTACCATATGTTTTATTGTCTTATGAATATACTTTTTCTTGCTCTAGCTATCGATCACTTATCTTTTGAGAGTCAGAAGGTGTTGATTTCACCATGTTTAATATTTAGTTGTGCTCAACATATTTGAGATTCCACTCTTTTGGTAAGACATATGTCGACTGCATTTAGCACTATTTTTGTTCTGGTTCTTTATATCTGTTCCCCTGAGTACAGTAATTATAGTGTGAAAATACTTTTGCTATACTGCAAGATGGGGGGACACAGAATTAATAGAAAAAAATGTTTTCTTTCTACTTATGATTTTAGTTCTGATTAATTTTGGATATGTCGCTATTGCTAGTTGTGCTTGGAAGTTGGAAGAATGGACATCCCTGAAAACCTCACATCGATATTTTCTTAATATTCTGATTTATTATCACTTTTTTTATGAGAGAGGTATATTAGGCCTGTTATCATTTCTATCATGATTATTGATTGATGTCCTTGCAGGGACAGCTGGGTTCATCTCCGGAAAGTCAGCGAACAACAGGAACTGCTCAGTTTTATGGTCCCTCACAGCAAGGTGAGACAAGCATTGGAGCTCAAGGGAAATTTCCATCTTACCGGCCAGGTTCTGCTCCTATGGGACTGTATGCAGTCCCAGGAGAGAACATATTTCCAGAGAGGCCTGGCCAACCTGAATGCCAGTTCTACATGAAGACTGGAGACTGTAAGTTTGGTGCTGTCTGCAAGTTCCATCACCCCAAGGAGAGACTAGTTCCAGTTCCAAATTGTGTCTTAAGTCCATTGGGCCTTCCATTACGTCCAGTAAGTTTATTCATTGAATCTCTTTTGATCAATAATTCATTCATGTTTAGGATCAGCTTTGCACCTTACACCACTTTGGTCCTCTATTGAATTTACTTTTCTAACACTGAGTGGTTATGTTTGATAAATTAGCAAATCTTTAGAACTTCTTTATTAACTATGTTGAAAGAATTTTCTGTGTTGATTATTCTGATCTTTAGATATCAATCTTGATTTTTATTCAAGAACATCATGGTTTTAGTTTCTCATGTGTATCAATCAAGGACAATGTGTACCTGTAAACTCTAAAGCATTATGTTATGCAGTCACCTTTTTAGCATCCTATCATTTTTCATCGGACAAGCACTAGAAGTTTTTGAGAGAATACACCGTTGAGAAGAAATGCTACCAGCTAAAAACAATGAAAAAAAAAGGTATTCACACAAAGTAGGATGAATTCAAATTGCTGAGGACAGTGATTTTTTGATGGCTCCAAGGGGCTCTTGTCACAAGATAGAGGGTATTAATGACCAAGATGAGTTATTAAAATTTTATTCCAGCTTCTTAAATGCATTAGTGATTTGTAACCTCTCTGAGACCACATAAGAAATTTAATTTAATTTTTTGAGTTGCATCATTGCAACTATCGATATGGATTGTTATCATAAGTTGATTGGTCTACTGAAGGCTGTTATATTGATTGTATTTTCCTAATTTAGTATAGCATACTATGTTGGACCAACCTTTGATGGCAGCTGGTGATGCCATATTAAGATTGCTCCATCATGGCCTCAGTGTCAAGGGTCGATTTATGGAGATGGTTTTTAATATATGCACCTTGTCAGTATGAAAACATTCTCATGGGAAAATTTTGCATGTTGAAAGGAAAGAAGCGACTAGGTTGACTTTATCAGGAGAGAGAAATAGGAAGACCAACAAGAGGATTTTCAAGCTAGACTAAACACAGAGAAGATCAAACTTGAGTTATATTAGAAATGGAGCTACTACCTATTTAACCATGACTACATATTTCTTTCTAGCGTAGAAGAAAATGAAGAGCTCTGTGAAAAAATGCTTAAATGTGATGTCTACTGGAGACCACACAAATGATTTCTTTTGTATACAATGACTAGTGTTAATGAAACTTTATTCTGCGTGCTACATGGTTTAAACATGCACGCTAGGCAGATTTTTCTTGAAATAAGAGATATTAAAGGGCAACTTTATACTTAAATGGTCCAAGGAGAACATGGTTACCTCAGATTTCCTCTTTCCTCTTGTTTTGGAATTTCTTGTCTTATATACAGCCATAAACTTAGCCTTCAATGGTTGGAGCTAAAATTCGGTTGTCCCTCCACTTGAAACTTAGCATGATGAAATAAAATGAACAAGGTAATTTACCATTATGCCATATGTTCATGTTGCTTTCCAGCCTCGTGAATTTTTCTTTTCACTAATGGATAGGTAAACTTTTAACAATCTGTCAAATGCTTGATAAAAATATTCACAGATTTCATATTAATTACTTCATCATATTTTAATTTTAGCGCTACAAAAGGGCAATACTTTATTCTTTTAGTACCTTTTATCTCTCTTTTTAAATTTCTTTTTTTAGTCATCTCTGAAGTACTCATTGCATTGAAGATTTATCCTTCTTCGTACTTGAAAGATTTATGTATCTCCCATTAAAATTTTCACTTGATTTATAAGATTTCTAGTATATTATTCCAAGGGATCAAAGGGGTAATTTTGTTCTTTAGATCTTGAATGGACCCAGTGGAGCTTTGTTGAAGCCATTAGACGTGGTTGTTTGAAAAATCGAGTCAAAACTGTTGAAATTTTATTTTAGAGAATAATGGATAAACATTAGAAGTAGAATATCAGAAATACTGGTTCACAATCTGATCTCTCATTTCATGGAGTATCAGATCAAATTTCGACTATTATTTCCCTAGTTACCTTAGCCATAAAATTAAACCCGGTCTTTTAGGCACCATATACACAAATATATCAAGAGCTTGAGAGATTTCTATGGACATAATGGCACATTTCTATTAGGATACTTTTGCTCTATATTATCATTTCAATCTTTTTTTCCCTTATATGGTATGTGGATGAGTGCTGAAGATGTCTATAATTTTAACAGGGAGAGCCCGTATGTGTTTTTTATTCTCGCTATGGGATCTGCAAATTTGGTCCTAACTGCAAGTTTGACCATCCCATGGGTACTTTCGCATATGGTGTTTCAGCATCCTCCGCCACCGGAGTTCCAACCGCTTGGCACCTACTGGGATCCTCATTGGAGCCTCCTACTCTGGCACCACCACCATCCCAAGGGACCGCAAATGGCAGCTCAGGAGCATCAAGACGGATATCGATATCGATATCGGAATCTCGGCACACAGCTGCTGGCGATGAGAATGAAGAGGCAGAGTCGTAGCCGGTTCCTGAACAAGCATTTGCAGGCTCCTTTTTTTCTCATTCAGCTACCCTGGATAAGTCCGTAACATCCAGCTTCCATGGCTGGAGATGTACAGTCCTTTTGTTGTCAGCTGAAAATTTTTCACCAGAAGATGTATCCACTTGGTGGCAAACAAGAATTGCCCTATTTAAATACGCCTCATCTCATAAGCTTCAGTTATGTGCCGTCGTGGGGAATGTGAAATGCCCCATTCACATTGGATGTTTTATTCGCTTCCTCCTGGTGTGGCTTCTTCCCCACTTTTGCATTCGCAGAGTGCTCTTTTTCTGGCTTCTTTTAATTTCTCCATCTTAAATTATCCCTTTTTACCACATGTCTTTGACGTTATGTTATATATTGTTCATAACAGTTTATTTGCTGCGTCCAAAATGTGTTTATACGTAACGAGGTACATTTATATATGCCAAGTTCTTGATAACGACTGTTCCCGCTCAAACCCCCAGTCCTTCGCATCCCAAGATTGCCCTCATCATGAGCCCACGTATCCAAAAACCGGAGGGTATTTAAGTATCTTCGTCACAGTTAGAGCAATTAGAGTTCATATGCTTTTTATATCCAATCAAAAGACAGGCAACTGTCTTTCTTTTACTGGCTTCATCTACCGTCTGATTCCAGAATGCATATATCCAACGGTGGACGATTCCCGTAGAGGAGAAAAGAAAGAAAAGTGAAGCGCGCTCACTATCTGTTATATTCCCGCATCGCTGCCGGACTTCCCTAGTCACCAATATTCGTTGTGTCTTTTCGACGTTGCGATGAGGGGACAGGCGGAGGTGGTGGCGACGGCGACGGCGGTAGTGGTGGTGGTGGTGGTGGTGGGGATGATTAGTGGGTCGGAGAAGGAGGTGACGTGGTGCGTCTCGCGGAGTGAGGCGGGGGCGATGGCGCTGGAGGCGGAGATGGACCAAGTGTGCGGGTCCGGGGTCGTGGACTGCTCGCCGGTGCAGCCCAACGGCCTCTGCTACCTCCCCAACACGCTGCCCTCCCACGCCTCCTACGCCTTCAACAGCTACTACCAGCGCTCCAACGCCAATCCCGCCGCCTGCGACTTCCATGGCACCGCCACCATCACCATCTTGAACCCCAGTCAGTGCTCTCTCTCTCTCTCTCCTTCTCCTTATTTCTGCAGCGGTGATGTAAGGAGTGTACGCCTGAAATTGACTACTACCGTCGGAATTCTTCAGATGCACGCTATGGCGAGTTTGTAGATTCCCCTGTCCGTAGTCTTCACCTCCGGGGAAAAAAATAACAGGAATTACAACCCTGCAAATTTTTGTAAGCATACAACATATGTGAAAATTAAGAAAAAAAACCATGTCGAAGTTTTATATTTTCCTAAAAGGGATATGTAGGATATATTCAATTTTCAACAAACATGTAGAGTTATATACATTATATTCTCAATTCTGGAGAGTCGATACGTATTTATTGATTTTCCAAGAAAAAGAGTAAAAAGAACTTTAGAAATATTTGTATTTCTCATATGACTTCATATGATTATTGTCTGAATTTTTTTTTTACTGTAGGGGTTCTTCTTGTAGTAATTGGTAACAGTGGTTTGAGATGAAAATGGGCATTTAAAGGATGATATGTTAAATTGATTTTTCTTGTTAAACTTTGCTTCAGGTTATGGATCCTGCACGTACCCTTCATCCATAAGGTATGTCATACTTGCTTTCTAAACATAAAGTTACAAGCTCTTCTTAGAAAGAATGAAGAATTTATTTTTAGACATTGTGTTTTGAATCAACTCATTCGGTACCAGTTCCGAAACTGGTAGATAGTGCGGTATATGGACTCCCACCGCCTGTTATTACTGAAAAATAATAAAAAAATAAACACCAATTGATAAGAAACTACATGTAGTATTATCCTTTTTTAATCAGATGGGTAAAGATCATACGGTACATATTGATCTGATTGGTTTTCAGAACTAAGTTGTGAATAATGTCTGCTTATGATTTGTTGCTCCTGTACGCTATGGCTAATTGGTTAGTATATCTATGTTTTGAACATGTTAAGCTACTTTCGTGCATGTACACACACACACACACACATTGACATGGACCATCTTGAAGTATCTTATGTCATCAGGTGAGTTTCAGGTGTGTTTTGTTTAAGTTTCGACCATCTCAAGCTGCATTTTATGATTATCTGATTCTTCCTTTGTCTTGGCCATTGTTATTACCTCATACGGAGGTGGTGTTAATTTTCGGGTGTTTCCTCATTTTAGGACTGAAGTTTTCAGATGATGGATTTTTTGGATCATCGATCCTGCAGCTCTTGTTAGTCTGATACCTGACCTGATGCTAATTGAAACTCATGAATTCTCATTTTAGATCAGTAAGGTCGCATTCAAGTTCACAATCATTGTTCAGTGTGCTATATGCTTCAAAGACTTAGATTTGTTTTTTTCTAGAGTAATGGTTTTGCATTGCTATTTAAAAGTTTGTAATCCCAATATGATGTTACAGTTCACAACGTTAGTTTTTCCAACCTAAATAAAGCTCCTCTAATCTTTCTCTTTTCTTCCTCAACTCTCTCTGTCACCTCTTTCTCTCGTTTTAATTTTCACTCCCAAAATCCACTTATCTCCCTAATTTGTATCACAACAGAGCCCCTGTTTGTGATTCCTTTGTTTTGATATGGGTAAGGTTGCTAGAGACGACAATAATGTAGGCCAACGATCTGTTTTATACACTGTGTGAGATATTGATGATCCATGGGATGATTGTTTTGTCCTTAAAAAAAGCACCTCAGTTGAAAATGTTGCATCATTGCTTATAAATCACATGCTTCCTCAACTCTCCACTATGTGAGATCTTTGCATGCTTTCAATACTTATACCACAATGCAGGTGATGTTTACGATTTGGAAGTAAAACCTTAATTTACATGAACCAATAGACTTTAGGCAAACTCCTGATTGTAAGTAAACAAACGAGTTTGTTTGTTAACTATCACAAGTGTTACAGTATTGTATCGTCGTCGTTATGATTTATGATACGCAGGATATGTTTTTCCTTCTGTTGTTGCTTCTCAAATAAATCGAGTCATTCTAATATTAAACACAACGGTTGTTCTTGCTGATGATGTTTTATCCTGTGAGTCTATTATGAACTACTTATTCTGCAGCAGAACTATGTCTATAGTCTTCCTTTTTATTTAGCCAGATCTGTTTGGGATATCAATTAAGTTTAAGGGAAATCATATGAGCTACAAAGTCTGATCATGTTCCTTCTTCACACGCATTAATGATTTCCAAAGATAACCATTTATTGATGGGTCATAAGTCCAAGTATATCTATATTTTCCAACGGAAGCATCGATCTGCATCAAAAACAAAGACTTCTGATTGTAACAGTGCATGTCTTGGTTACAGCACAGCAGGAGGCTTAATTAGTACACCAAACGCCGGTGGTGGTGATGATGTCGGTGATGGTGGTGGACTGAATCCTCCAGTGCTTGGTTCGACGGTGCCTGCTATCGACATGGCTGTTGCTTCTCATTTGTGCCGCCCGCTTTTGCTAGCCGTGTGCCTCTGCTTCGTCTCGCTGCTCTTCTGAAAGACTAGCTTAGGCCTCTTGACACCACAGTGTTGTATCTGCCACTCTTTTGTTTGAGAATTGGTAGGGTTGGTGAAACTGTGTTGATCTTGCCACCTTCAAAGGCTTGTAGAAAGGAACAAGGCATCGGATGTAGCATCTTCTTTGCTGTGCAACCTCTTTCTTTCTTGGATGCAACTTTATGGATTGTAATCATAAATGTTAAATAAAGATATTGTCTTGTACAAAATTGATCTCGGATAGTTAACGATAACTCAAGTCATAATGTCTTGAGTTATGTGGACTTGTTTGTGGCCGTTGACATTTATGCAATCTCTTTTACTTAGTACATTAATGCAAATCCCATTTATTTTGCTCAAAGCTGATTGAGATTGTTTGATGACTTGGATGCCGCCATTTGGTGAATAGGATTTGGGGAATTATAATAAGAAAAATTAAAAATATTAATTTTACTCGACCATTCGATCTTAATAATAAAAACTGTCTCATTAACTTATATGATTGAATCCGGATTGGTTAATATATTGTTGCACTAAGTGATAAGTTATAGAGGCTTAAGTAAGTCATGCTATTTGATGTAGTGAAAATTACTTCTAATTTTTTGATTAAAAAACTTATATAGTTAAATCCAGCTTTGTATTTTGTGCACATTATAATTTTCTCATGAAATGAATGGGCTGATGAAATGTCTGTTTTTGCACTTGATTTGGATAATAGCTCCTGTTGACTATCAAAAAATTTTAATAGGTGACTTAATGTTAGCTTGAGACTTGGTTTTTTTTTTTTTTTATTATTTAGACTTAATAAATTAATGGATCAATTATCCAAACGCATCGAATATGAGAGACTACAGTAGAAAGATATAAACTTTAACATGATTTGTAGAAAGATGACTTTGCTGACTGTGGAGACTCAATAATAAATTGTTCCAGCGGATTGGCTTAGAGTTTGATGGCTTCAGATGATTTACTTGCACATGAGCATGTTATTGCGTGATGCAGAGATGCATAGCATGTTCAAGCTTGCATGGAGATTCCAAAGACAGCAAACAAGAGAGTCGAGTTCAAATCACATATAGAGATTTCTACAGTGCAGAGTCATCGGGAATCACTTCGTCTCCTCCTCTGCTACGCTATCGAGTAGACGTAGGACTACTTAGCGGATGTGGATGTGGACGCCGACGGCGACGACGAAGATGGTGATCAGAGCGAAGTAGAGGACGGCATGGACGATGATGGCGACGCCGTTGGTCTTGAAGCTGCCGAACTCCACCGCCCGTTCGTTGCCCGGCAGCTGAAACAGCACCCCCGGCGTCAGCAGCACGAACAGCAGCACCGCCACCGCCACCGGCCCCCAGTCCGCCATCTTCCCCCCGCCCGCTGTGTGGTTGTCGGTACGCCTTCTCCTTCTTCTCCACCACCATTATTTGAAGAGAAGAGAAGATAAGAACAGGATGTTGCTTTCTCTTTCTCGCTCTTCATTAAAATGCAATGCGGGGATTGCCATTCATTCATCTGTGTGACGGTGGCGTGTGTGGCTCTTTGTGACATTAATTTTGCTATATTTCATATTATTTATTTTTAAGATATAAATATATATAATAATTTTTTTAAAAAAATTAAATATATTTTATAAATGATCGATTATACTAAGAAACGATATACCTATCAAATTAAAAGTATAGGCGTTAATTAAAAACCCGAATTATTGATTTAAAATAATTTATTAGAATAATTTATAAAAAATGTTTGATATAATTTTTTTATAAAATAAACTTTACTAGCCCTAAAAATTCATCTAGATTTTCTCATTATTTTTTTAGTAATTTATTTTGAAAATCAAATGAATTGATTATTTTAGAAAAAATTTACCTTATTATTTTATCTGACAAAATAATTTTTAATTATCATGAATATCACTTCGTCTCCTCCTCTGCTACGCTATCGAGTAGACGTAGGACTACTTAGCGGATGTGGATGTGGACGCCGACGGCGACGACGAAGATGGTGATCAGAGCGAAGTAGAGGACGGCATGGACGATGATGGCGACGCCGTTGGTCTTGAAGCTGCCGAACTCCACCGCCCGTTCGTTGCCCGGCAGCTGAAACAGCACCCCCGGCGTCAGCAGCACGAACAGCAGCACCGCCACCGCCACCGGCCCCCAGTCCGCCATCTTCCCCCCGCCCGCTGTGTGGTTGTCGGTACGCCTTCTCCTTCTTCTCCACCACCATTATTTGAAGAGAAGAGAAGATAAGAACAGGATGTTGCTTTCTCTTTCTCGCTCTTCATTAAAATGCAATGCGGGGATTGCCATTCATTCATCTGTGTGACGGTGGCGTGTGTGGCTCTTTGTGACATTAATTTTGCTATATTTCATATTATTTATTTTTTAAGATATAAATATATATAATAATTATCAAATGATTGAATATTTTAGAAAAAAATTTACCTTATTATTTTAGCTGACAAATAATTTTTATTATCATGAATTTTATAAAAAAAACTAGGATACATATAAAACTAAATACACATGAAATTTAACTTAAGATAGATCATTTAGAGGTTAAACTATCCCTCCTAATATTATTAATATTCACTAAATTTCAAAATATATATTCTTATAGTTGTTAGACTGCTTTTGAATAGCCTTACATTATTGTTCCACCTTAATAAAAACAGTATAAACTTGAAATATTGTAACAATCATATTTTTTTTAAGTGCATCACATGAACCAATCCATAAAGTATGGACATAAAGTCGGTGGAAGGTCAAGAACATTGTAGATATTAGAGACACCTAATAAGACATCTGAAAATGAAATTTTTTTTGAAAAAATTCAAAAAGAAAAACTTTTTTCTTTTGGAGAAATCGATTCTCAGAAATAAAAATATGTATATATTCTAAATACAAGAGGTACAAATTAAATGGCGGTCAAAATTAAGTGCTTGCAAATATGTGAGCATTGTGCACACCACACTGTAAAGAAATGGAGATTTCATGTTTGAAACCCAAGAATGGAGAGACACCCCAATAGGATTTGGCTTACAACAAAGCTTATTATTAGAACAACAACTGATATGGCAAATGATCCTTTTCCAATAATGTGTTGGGTGAATAGAGCTCAGGCAGACTTCAGCAGCTTCTTGAACCAGTCGACTGAGTTCTTCGGATATCTCTTAAGGTTGTCATTGTAATCTATGAAGTAGAGGCCAAATCTAGATGTGTATCCTGCAGCCCATTCCCAGTTGTCGAGAAGAGACCACGCAAAGTAACCCTGCACATTACAGCCATCTTGCCTGCATGATAGAATACCAACAAGTAGATGGTTTAGGTGCAGTGCAGTAAATGTCATTAGTTCCATCTCTCTCTCTTTCTCTCTCTCTCTAAGCAAGTTTTGAAGTTGAGATTGGACTGAATTGAATCAGCTATGGCACCATCAACATCAAAGATCCCTTAACAATCCATACTAAGATCTGTAAAATGTATTTTTATAAAAAGATGAATCAAATCAAGTAAAAGGTATTAAGATTTGGTTTACCTCAGCTTGAAGATTTGTAAATTATTTTATAAAAAGCACAAAGATTTGATGTATCTAATCCGCTTATCTTAGGTTGAGAATTCAAAACCTCATCCTATAAATTTTTTTTTTTTGAAGGAAAAAGAAAAATTAAATTTACATGTCTGATTGTGTTTTCAATATGATTGAAGGATAATACTAGAGCAAGAAGCTCTTGCCAATGTGAGATTTGGATTGGATCAGCAAATAGATATGTATCTCAAAGGAGTAATTTCACCATTGTGTTAATGCTCATGTTTTGAATTTCTAATACAATCCTACTATTTAATCATATACTGTGATGGATTACCTTATGGAGGCAGACAAATTCGATAGATAATCATTGTGGTATCTGATTCGTTTATCGTCCTTGAGAGCGTCCTTAATCGAGATAAATGGATTGTTGAAATCATCCATCCCTTCGCATTGGCCACAAAATTGTTAGCTTCCAAAAATTAATGCATGTAGAAGGAAATCTTGAACACATTAAGAAGCATGAGACTTACCATTCTCTGTGATTATAACCACAGGATTTCCATACCTCTGCTTGATGTAGTTCATCAGCCTTCTTATCCCTTGAGGTACAATGTAGAGCCATATCGAAGAAGCCTGCACTCCAAAATCATCATATGGTTCCATTACAGCATCAGTTTTCAAGCTTATACACTTAACATAGAAAATTGTAAGCTAAAACATAAGAATTGGAAGTAGTATAAGTTTATTAATAGTTGATAGATCGAAGATTTATCTGCACCAGTATTGTCAATGAGAATTACCCTATCTCCAATTTCCTTTCCATCCTTGAAAGCTGCATGATGAGAAGAAACAGATGTCGATGAGAATGAAATTTAGTATGAGAATTTCTAAAGAGAGAACGATGCTTATATTTCCTTTAATGGTATTATTCGAGTTCGGACATGTATTAAGGAGATCTATGGATGTTATAGTTAGGTGAGGTATAATCATTAGTAGTAAGACATCCCCAGATAGTTAGGACTTTGTGGATGCATTGTCTTTTCGGTAACTCTTGCTATGAGGAAGACAACCTAAACCACTTCTGATCAATCCATAAAACAACATGTGCATGACAACTATGTATCATAAGTAAATCTTCATGGAATGAAGTGGACTTACGGAGAGTGATGGCACCAGAATCTGCGAGGGTATCATTTAGGAGTATTCCAATTATATTGGTTGAATTATGCTTGGCATAGTATGTGGTGTAATGGTTTACTCCCACAAAATCCAATGACCCCTTAACCAGAGCAGCCTCAGCTGTGGAGAACTTGGGTAGCCTGTTTCTGACTCTTGTCCTCATTGAACTTGGATAATCCCCAAAGAACAGTGGATCCATGAACCTGTTATTTGATTGAAGCAGGTAGGTTTCAGTAGATATTTGAATGCATGTTCTTCGTCATATGTCTTTGCATATATTAATTATGCTGAACTAACATTTTATGCCGAATATAAAACACCAAAATGTAGTAGCAGAATGAAGTTGTTAAACCACTTCAAGATCAGAAATAGTAGAATGCATAAGCAGAAAGAGTGGCCTCACCATCCAAACTGAAAGTCTTGTGCTCTTTGGGTGGCATCAATGTCAGTGGGGGAATCTGACATGGGTTCAAACCAGATTGCATCAAAAGCTATGCCAACTGATCCTTGTTGATTTTGCTGCATTTCAGCAAATGATGCTTTTGGTCAAATTATATATATGTAAATGTGCATTCAAAATCAAATATGATCTTCAACATCAAAGCATGCATTGTTAAGAAACTCAGCATCTCTTACTGCAATTCGATTGTTTTCTAGACTTCCAGTGGCATGCAAAACTGTTGTGACATCTGAGACAATGGAATTGGCAGCAAAAATGTTGTCATACCTTGAACTTCCTCCTGTAGATGTCAGATACAGTGGCATGTGAGAGAAGAACATTATGGGCAACAACATATGGCTCTGTTGCTGAATTCCCTGCTCTGCAGAACAACCGAAGGAGAATGGAGCAGCGGCCGGGGGCTTGCAGTCCCACATCAAAGCCTTGAACTGCGAAGTTGTGGGGCTCATTAAAGGTCATCCAGTGCTTGACTCTGTCCCCAAATGCCTTAAAGCATGTCTCTGCATAGTTTGCATAGTCCTCTCTGCAATTGTCACAATGTATCGTTCGAATACACATGCAAAGTCATTTATGTAAACCAAAGACAAGAATCATGTACACTTGTTTTACATGAATCAGAAGATTGTCTGATGTCTTTACCATCATGGACTTGAACCTATGCTAGAAGCAATTCAGATAGTGTGGAGCATTTGTAGTTCTAAAGCTTCCAATTTTATTTTTTTCTATTTTATTTTAATAAAATTTCTATTACATTACCCTGTCTTTTTCATGTTTTATTATAAGTTTCCATATGGAAACATCTACTACAATCTTACCAAGATTTTCTAAGAAAACATGAAGAAAACTTTTATCCGAAAGAACGTTTTTTTTTTTATTGAAGTTATAAAGAAATGAAATATATCAAAGATATATATCATCAAATCTAAAATTTAAATTTTTTTTTCGGAGAAAGATGTTAGCCGACTCTGCATTAACAATTAAATCATTGGAGCTATTTTTCTATCATCTGTTTGGCACAGCTCAAAATACAAGTCTGATGATAGCTTTAAAACCTCACATAATCTGGCGATCAATCCATCCATTGTATCTATCAGCTAAGGCTTGAGGAAGGTCCCAGTGATATAGAGTCACATACGGTTCGATCCCTGCAAATCGATAATTATCAGAGATTATATGATACCGACTATAACAATTTGCAAGTTCATCAAGAGTTTCTCTTGTGATAACTGATTACCATTAGCTAGCAAAGCATCGATTAACCTATTGTAATGGTCGATCCCTGCCTGATTAACCTCACCAGTACCATCTGCAAATACATCAAAAGAAAACAGTCTTGTCAGATGATGCAAAATTTGCATGACCTGAGAACAACATCATGCTCTATGCTCAAAGTTCTAATCTCCCTTCTCTGTGCCTTGTGCAAATTTCATTTTTATGGTTTTGTTGTTGTTATTTGTTGTTGTTGTTGACTCTTTTTTGCATGTCCTCCTTAGAAGTTTTCATCTGGTTTTGACTAAGACATCATTAAACTTGTAATCCTCTTTCATAGATGCAAGTCGACATCCGAAATGACCTTCCTACAATAAAGAGGAATCATACTGAACAAAGTCATGAGATTGATTCTTTTCAGAGTTCTTAAGATAAGCCTAGAATTTCTTTAGCCTCTTATGCTAAGTTATTCCCACCTAATTATGTCGAGATGATGCACAGTTGTGAACTTGCATCACTCTGTGTTGCTCATAAATGTCTGATAATATAACATTCAGAAAGCCATCACATACCGAGTAATAAGCAACTAAGGAAATGGTACGAAAACAATCCATTAAAAGCGTATACATTAAAGAAATGGTATGGAAATTGTGATTGAGAGAGTGAGTTATTACTTGGGAAAATTCGTGACCATGCGATAGAAAACCTGTAAGCATCCATTCCCATGTCTGTCATAAGTTGAATATCCTCCTGTAATTGCAATCGACAAGGATGTCAGGGCTACAAATCACAGAATAGCAGGAGCTTTTGGTGAAGAAGAAGTACATGGAACCGATGGTATTGATCGACAGCGACGTCGGCGTTGCTGAAATCGATCACCTTCCCTGCAAAACTCAATATGAGCAAGCTTTTCTACTGATAACATTCGTTGACATTTCATAGTTGAATGCTTCTTAGAAGAATAATGGGGCTTTTCCACTCATGGAGGCGTGAAATGAAGACTAATGGCGTACCGAAGGAATGAGCAAAGGCATCCCACACCGTTCTCCCTCTTCCATCCTCCTTCACTGCTCCTTCGTACTGAGAAGAGAGGATAACATTTGGAGGAGATGCATTTCAATGGTTAAGTATCACTATTACTCTTCTTCCATTCATTCTAATTATTTGTTTTCTCTTCTACTCTGGTGCTTATCATTGCTTTGCTTACTGTTATTAATCTCTTTAGCATTCTTATTCCTGTAATAGCTGAAATCAAAACACGGAAAACGAAGAAAGAAATCGTACCATGTAACTATAAAATGTTCAGAAAAGAGAGAGAGAGAGAGCTATGAGTGGAAAAGAGAACACAAATCCTTCATTGATATCTCATACATAATAGCATAATAGATACAGTGTCTCTAAGGAAGAAGATCAAACAATCACCTGGTAAGATGATGAAGCAGTTCCAAAGACAAACCCCTTGGGAAAACTCCCTCTGCTCAGTCCTCCACTCTGTGCCAAACTCTTCTCTGCCCCAAACACCACCAGAAGAACCACAAAAACAAGACTTCTCTTCAACAACATTGTTCTCTCGGTGCAAATGTATGTATAGAGAGAGAGAGAGAGAGAGAGAGTGAGGGAGAGAGATTTTAGATTAGAATGCGGCATCTACAACCGATGGGATATGTATTTATGACGAGGAGAGACGGTGGGAATCGGCTGACAAACCCCACTACTCTTCTTGTCATTTCTTCCTCGTTTTCCTTGCCAAGCTGTGGAGTGGGAATTCCTAGTGTATCACAACAGGGTGATGAATGGCCTACAGATTAGTCGGCAATTAATGCCCACTTCTCTCCCTCGTACCTTTTGTCACCATGTAAACAGCGCAATGCTATTGGCTGTCAGCTTATCAGTCCATATCGATGTTTCTTATGGATGCTGTCACACTCGGCTGCAGGTAAAAGAAGCGCAGGAGACCTGTCTGTAGTTCCCTAGAAAGAGATGATGCTGGAGATGATTCCTAATGGAGGGGGCATCAAATTAGCTCAAGTGGGACAAGGCCGACGGTAGTTTATGTTCACATCGAAGGTCCAAGCGTCAGGTTGAAGCTTCTGCAAGGAGACAGCTACAGCCACATCCCATGTCTACTGGATGTGAACTCCTTCCCACATGTGATCGTTCCTATGGACCATCTCGCCGCAAGGAAACAGGTCATGTCCGAGCTTAAAAGATTTGTTCTTTAGCACATCATTTAGGATTGTGACTTGTTACTGTGGAGGACATACAGATTACGTGAAGATAACCCCCAGAAAATGCAAAGGCAACACGCAAGGAAGGGCATTTCTTGGTTGTCTTACCAATTAGGAGTGCTTCAGACGCCCCACCACCGTCGGCAGACAAATGAAACTTCACCGCGTAGGTCTCAGAATTCTTGTGGCTTCCATGAATCAATTCATGAAGGATGTTGTAAGTAATCTCTTTCTAAACCTTCTCATACCAACTGTCGTTTCCTCCTCTGAGAAGAGATAAACACGATGCCTAACCTGTGTTCTTGTTGCAGAGTTTGGAGCCATCACAGAAAGAAGTCTTGTCTGAAAGCTTATCTTCGCCGTCAAGCAAAGAAGGGGCTGGCAGAATCCAAGGAATCAGTTTCTTTCTGTGGTGCAATGCATGACACTGTTTCACTACCCAAATCTGTCTGCATGCATCTTTTGCTGTGTACAAAAGGGAAAGAGTACTTGCATGAGTCCAATTTGCTGTGTGACACAGCCCATGAGCTTTCCAGGTTCAGGTCTGAAAGCTCGAGGTGTCCAGCGGACTACAGAGGGATCTGAAGCAGAAAGATCTGTTGACATTGTGCTTCCGGCTGCTGTCATAAGGACAGACCAAAGACTGTGAAAGTCAACAAATAGACTGCCTGCAATCGATTCTATCAATAGCTATCCATGTTTAGATTTGATTTATACTCTTTGGGAATTATCTTCAGAAAAAAGAGCTGCAACATTTTGCAGAGGGACAAGTCAAAATCATTGGCCTCAGGTATCAATTCATGTTGACTCCTCATCTGAATTGGTCTTAACAGTGACATAGAGTGAGTTTGACTTATCACATCAGAGTCAACTTGACTAAGGTAATGGTATTCTGATCAGATACTCTTAAAGTAATTTGCTACATATGCACAATTATAATCGCCCGAGGCTGAGCGTCGTCGATCTCAAGATAAGATCTGCACGTTCTTGCGCCTTGTTCCGAAGCTCCACCATCGCCTTCTCGAGCTCTCGCAGCTCCTCCACCCTGAGATGATCGAGCGACTTGTTCCACCAGAACCGTTGGTCTTCCAGTATGCTGGCCTTCGTCACCGTTTCTTCGCCGATCATCCTGCTGCTCGTCGCGCCTTCTTCGCCGGCCTTGGGCGTCGTAACCAGATCCAGCGTTGGGCCGCTGCCATGCAAAACGCCCAAAGTCGTGGCTGGGCTGTCTACTGGCACTACTGCTGCAACCTCTCCTCCTTGTTCTTCTTCTTTGCCCGAGTCGATGGGATGCCCATCGCGTACGTACCGGCGGATGACGGCATCGATATCGGGGTTTGCGAAGGTGAAGGCGTTGCCGACGGAAGACATGGCAATGATGGCCATGTCGTAGCCTTGAGAGCAGAGGTAGGAGGCCTTCCTGTACAGCCCCTTGCGGCGCTTGGAGAAGGTTATCTGCCGGCGGCTCTTCTTGTCGATCATCGTGAAGGGCAGCTTTCGCCTTCCCATGGTGCTAATGCCTAATGATCGATGTAGAAATCAGATAAAAAGGCAATGCTTTTAGTAATAGAAAGAGAGAGAGAGAGTAGCCGGCGTTTGTATTGCCGACGCAGAGAAATTATACTTGTTAGGGTTGTAAGTATTTAGAGTAATATTTAGATTTAAATTCTTAAAAAAAAGAGTTCAATTAAAATTAGGATTTTGATTAGAAGTCAATTCTTAAGAGAATTAGGATTTATAAATAGCTTCTATATTATAGTGGTTAATACTTAGATTTAAATTTTATTAGACGAAGGTATCGGGACTTCGACAATTTATCGTAACATTTTGGGTTTGAATCTTCTTAATAGTATTAGCATGATATGTTAAAAAAATATTAACCAAAGTGTATTTAAGAGACATAATTAGACTTTAATTACTTAGGAGGAGTCCCGATTAATTTTAAACTTTGGATGATTTAGAATTAGGATTAGAAGAGTAGTCTTTAGAGAATTAAGATTATTCTTATAAATATAAATTTTAATATTTTGGTGAGAAGAAATGAATAGAGGATGATACTTGTGCTCTTAGGTTTCTCTCTCTTAGATTTAAAAAATTATCTCTAACTCATTCGTCAGATTAAGCTAGTGTAATTACATTTAATTGGAAATCTAAGGTGTTAGTGGACATGAATTATATGATAATTAAGTCCTACACGATAAAAGACTCATATTAGTTCTACTTAAACATTAATCATCAAATTGAATACATGTGACGAATGCTAGGTATGCAAATTATAATCGCCCGAGGCTGAGCGTCGTCGATCTCAAGATAAGATCTGCACGTTCTTGCGCCTTGTTCCGAAGCTCCACCATCGCCTTCTCGAGCTCTCGCAGCTCCTCCACCCTGAGATGATCGAGCGACTTGTTCCACCAGAACCGTTGGTCTTCCAGTATGCTGGCCTTCGTCACCGTTTCTTCGCCGATCATCCTGCTGCTCGTCGCGCCTTCTTCGCCGGCCTTGGGCGTCGTAACCAGATCCAGCGTTGGGCCGCTGCCATGCAAAACGCCCAAAGTCGTGGCTGGGCTGTCTACTGGCACTACTGCTGCAACCTCTCCTCCTTGTTCTTCTTCTTTGCCCGAGTCGATGGGATGCCCATCGCGTACGTACCGGCGGATGACGGCATCGATATCGGGGTTTGCGAAGGTGAAGGCGTTGCCGACGGAAGACATGGCAATGATGGCCATGTCGTAGCCTTGAGAGCAGAGGTAGGAGGCCTTCCTGTACAGCCCCTTGCGGCGCTTGGAGAAGGTTATCTGCCGGCGGCTCTTCTTGTCGATCATCGTGAAGGGCAGCTTTCGCCTTCCCATGGTGCTAATGCCTAATGATCGATGTAGAAATCAGATAAAAAGGCAATGCTTTTAGTAATAGAAAGAGAGAGAGAGAGAGAGAGAGAGAGAGAGTAGCCGGCGTTTGTATTGCCGACGCAGAGAAATTATACTTGTTAGGGTTGTAAGTATTTAGAGTAATATTTAGATTTTAAATTCTTAAAAAAAAGAGTTCAATTAAAATTAGGATTTTGATTAGAAGTCAATTCTTAAGAGAATTAGGATTTATAAATAGCTTCTATATTATAGTGGTTAATACTTTAGATTTAAATTTTATTAGACGAAGGTATCGGGACTTCGACAATTTATCGTAACATTTTGGGTTTGAATCTTCTTAATAGTATTAGCATGATATGTTAAAAAAAATATTAACCAAAGTGTATTTAAGAGACATAATTAGACTTTAATTACTTAGGAGGAGTCCCGATTAATTTTAAACTTTGGATGATTTAGAATTAGGATTTAGAAGAGTAGTCTTTAGAGAATTAAGATTTATTCTTATAAATATAAATTTTAATATTTTGGTGAGAAGAAATGAAATAGAGGATGATACTTTGTGCTCTTAGGTTTCTCTCTCTTAGATTTAAAAAATTATCTCTAACTCATTCGTCAAGATTAAGCTAAGTGTAATTACAATTTAATTGGAAATCTAAGGTGTTAGTGGACATGAATTATATGAATAAGTAAGTCCTACACGATAAAATACTCATAATTAGTTCTACTTAAACATTAATCATCAAATTGAATACATGTGAAGAATTCTAGGTATGAAAAATTATAATCTATTTATTTTTTTTATATTTTTTATTTATATTAAATATAAAAAAAATTCACTAATCACCCTTAACATATTATAACTAGGTCTAATTACCCTCAAATTGATCCTAAAAATATTATAATGATCTTAAATTATAGCGAATCACAATAGTCGCTCTTAAATTTATATGATTAGCCTAATTACATTCAAATTGTCTCTAAAAGAAGGTAATAGCCCTACTAATTATAAAGAATGATGCTAATTATCATTAACTAGTCACCCTTAATATATTGTGATTGGGCTTAATTATGCTAAAATTGATCCTAAAAATAAGATAATGACCCTAATTGACCTTATATTATAAAGAATAACACTAATCACTCTTAACATACTATGATTAAGACTTAATTACCCCTCAATTTGATCATAAAAGTATAATAATAACACTTATCACCATTAACTAGTTATAATTATAAAAAAAATTAACATTAATATCACGATAACTACGCTAATCAATTATAATTAATTGATTATAATTGAGGGCAAGAGTGGAGGTAATGACAATGAAGTTAGACAAGAGCCAAAGAGAATGAAATGACAAGAGGCACAAGTGATGGGGCAGAGGTTACTAAACAAAGGCCTCTTGACAATATAAAGATGGTTTATGATGACAAAGGGTGGAGGCAACCACAACGAGATGACAAGACAAAGGTGGCAAACGATGGGGTGAAAGTTAAAGTTAATCTCGTCCTTTAGAAAATAAAAGATGTTTTATTGGAATAAATAAAAAAAGTTTAAAAATAAAAAAACTTGAGATTTTTTTGGATTTTGCCCAAATTAAAACTTACTTAAATTTAATCTTATTTTTGTTTTTTTTATTACCCAACTAGTTGGACAATGACTTCATTAAACCTCATCTTATGATCTAACAAAGGGAAAATACATGCTTAGATTAGTGGTTGCAAAATTCCATTCCTAATATCATCAAATTAACCTTTTGTTACTTATTAGTACTTATTTAAAAAAATAATATTATATATAATCTAAAAAATAGATAGTTTTCACATACACCTTTTTTTAAATTTTATTTATTTTATTAAAATATTACAACATGATATGTGTCTCTTTTTTTTTAGTGCATAAAGAACTTCTGTCTCTTAAGGGACTAAAAATGTTAAAAGAAAAAATAAAAAAAGGAAAACATAAGAGACCAAAATTGTAAAAGGAAAAAAGAAAAAAAAGAAAGAGACAAAGAAGAAGAAGAAAAGAATCTACCAACCATAAATAATGGATGTGCAAATAATGGGACGAAGGAAAAGCCAACATTGCACATCAGGACCAGCCGCCGGACACCGAATTTTGATGCGACGCCAGCACATCACACCTACCCGTGGCATCACAGGAACATGAAACGGACGAGAGAACAGGACGCCGTGGCCCCCATTCCCATGTCCCTCGGTACGTGTCTCGCCCCGCCCCCGATTCCCACACATGCCCACCAAAAGATGCCTCGCCTCCGTCCCCAATGAATCCACCAGAGAGATGGGCGGAAGAGCTGTGCGAGACGAACAGGTGGGTTGGTCGGGTTGGTGGGGATCCTGTCCGGTTGTTCATTTTAAACGATGTGCTGCAATTTCGGTTCCTGACATGTCGACCGTCCATTTTTCTTTGATAAAGATGAACCGCGCTTTGGGTGCGGATCCTGTGCGATCGTACATTCTAAAGGGCAATGCTACAATTTCAGTTTCTGGCATCTCAACCGTCCATTTGTGTTAGATCGAGTTTAGCAGTGTTTTGAGATGCGTGCGAGGAAAGGCGTCCGTGGGGATCAACATCCTGTCTAATGGATTTTAAACGCAGTGCTATAATTGCACTTTCGGGCATCTCGACCGTCCATTTATGTTAGATCAATCGTCGGTGGTGATTCTGTCCAAGTTCACGATTTGAACGCACTGCTACAATTTCCCTTTCGGGCATCTCGACCGTCCATTTATGTTGGATCAAGATGAACTTTTTCTCCCCACCTGTTGACGATTTACCCGTTTCGCCTACCTGGTATACTAGTTCGGGCCCACAAGCATTCGCCCGCCGCCTCCAACCGAAATCGGTGGTTATCCTGCAACTCTTTTTTCCCTTCGTCACCTACTGGCCGTTTGATTGCCATCTCATCGCGTTAACTTTACGCGTGAGTCGCACGCGTGGGAATACCATTTTCTTCTACGCTGGTACACCATGCACCACTACAAAATCATTACCCATCGGAAACCCAGTCTCTCTCTCTCTCAGACTCTCTCTCAAAGAACAAAGCTTGGTCGGCTGGCCATTTCTTCTCTCCCATCTTCTTCTCAGTTGGCAAACAATGGCTGCTTTAGTGTTCCTCCTGATGATTCTGGCCATGTTTGGTGCTTCAGGTAAGCTCTAGAATAATTTCATTTTTTTCTTTCTTATATTTTATTGTCATGTGTCTCTGAAAGATAATATATTTTCTTTTACCTTTTCTGCATGATTGTTCCTTTTTTTTTTTTATGATTTATGAGGAGGGCAAAGATGTTTGTTCAAGTGTCCATTAGCCATGAGTTGCAGCCTCTTCTTCAAACACATGTCATTTCATCCTTTGGCTCAGATCTGTACTGTATGTCCTCAGGATGAGTGTTCTATTTTTCTATTTGAGATTGCTTTTCTCGGCCTTTTGTATGGCTGTCTTTGTTTATTACTACACAAATTGCACAGAAAATGGAATTCTGACAACCACAAAAGCTAGTTATTGTAGATGGTTTGGGAGTCCAAATAATAAGAGAAAATTATAAAGAAGATGGTTTGAGAGTCTTCTAAACTAGTTTTCAAACTCCAGGTTCTCTTTTGTTGCTCATTATAATGTCCAGAAATGTAAGAGATGATCTAAAATCTTATATCCTCTTTCTTTGTGATTTTTTTTCCCTTGGGAAGATGCTGCTTGGTGTGTTTGTAGATCTGATTTGACTACCACTGCTCTGCAAAAGACACTGGACTATGCTTGTGGAGCTGGGGCTGATTGCACTCCAATCCTACAAAATGGGGCTTGCTACAGCCCTAACACAGTGCTTGCCCATTGTTCCTATGCTGCCAATAGCTATTACCAGAAGAAGGGTCAGACACAGGATGCCTGTGACTTTGCTGGCACTGCTATGCTTACCTCAACTGACCCAGGTGATCTCTAAGCCTCCTCTCAAAACACATCTTTCTCTCCATGCCCTTTGCTACATGCCATGGACACACAAGTAGATCAGTGTGGGAAGAAACTGATGTCTTTTCTGGTTTTTGCAGGAGGAAATGGGTGCACATACCCTGCCACTACAAGGTAATGGGATTGAGAAGAGATAAGATATATTCTAACTCTTTGTAAAAGGCATTTCTCCTTTTCCACTGGCCTTTTTATTTCGGTTCTTTTAGGAAATTCAACACTGAGCAATTTAAACATCCTTGAAAGGTGTTCTAGAAGCTGGAAGGCCCCAATTTTTCTTGTTTTTGCTGGAGTGGAAGAAGGATTCAAGTTTTACAGCAACCTTCACTGATGATGGTGTCATGGTTCCTTGAATCCCAAACAATTTTAAGTTTCTCCATTCATCCAATTCTATCTTAAGGCAACTTTAGTTGTCTGTTCTGTGGATTCCAACTCTTCCTCTGCCTCTAACTGGGACTTTAAAATGCCAAGTTGCATTTTCTTTCATTTTCTTCTGTTTATAAAGCATTTGTGTTGTCATTATCCTCTAATCATCTAGTAAACCCATTGGGCATTTCACTATTTTTCTTGCTGGAACTTTGTTTATTTTCCCCATAGTTTATTGGAATTGAAGGCCAAGGTTGAAACTCAAATCTAGTTTTGCTAGATTAAAAGCCTAGATGTGGTTGTATCAATTTCCTACCTTATTTTTCCACTTACATTGATCTGTCTAAGCCCTAAAACTTTTTCATTCTTTTACTCTGCATCAGTGCTGCAGGCTCTTCAACCACTCCAACAAGCACAAGTACCACTCCAAGCTCCACAACTCCCAGCACCTTCACTCCAACCACAGGCACTACAGGCACTGGAGGAGTGCTGGGTGGCCTAGGCCCCACAGGAACAACTAGCATTGATGGGAGTGATGGTGGCCTGATTCCAAACAAAGGGATGCCCTCTCTCCTCCTAACCTTTTTGCTCTCTCCCTTGGTTTTATTGAGGCTTTGATATGAAGATATTGGGAAAGTTGAAATGCAAATTGATGGGTGGATCAGGTTGTACAACAAGCATGCGATATTACTACTGATGAATGGTTGGTGGATGCATCTAGAGACATTAGCATACTAGTTTTGTTGTCTAGTGGCAACATAGGAGGTTTTTTATTCCTTTTGGGTGGATGGTGGCTATGGGTTGGTAGCATGGATGTGTTACTCTCTTGTTCTTCATGGACCTCTCTCTCTCTCTCTCTCTATTAAATCTAGGGAGGCAGCAATTTATTGATTAAATGAGGTTTTGGGTGCCCTCCCTAGTTAGATTAATGTGCAACTAGCTTTGATGCCAATGAATAGTATGATCTGTTATGATTTCTCTTTCTATGATTTGGCTGTCTTGGTGTTCTTTACGTGGTGGGAGAGATTTTTGGCCCCTCAAAGTTTGCACTGTCACTTTTATGAAGTTTCCATCAATTCAAATAAGAAATATTAAAGGTGATAAGATTGCTGAATTTTGAATTATTTGTGTCAGAATCCCTTGGTCTACAAAAATGAAATGTCTGGAAAAAGTAAAAGAGCTGTAATTGTTGACAAGTGATGATAGTCTGACATAAACTTGGACTTTGATTCTATTGATCTGGGTTTCTTTGTTGAATGATTTGATTGCATGTGTTAAATGTTTCTTGGGAATTGTCATATCAAATATCAACAAGTTTCAAGTCCTCCTTAATCACACTGAAATAAATACAAATGCTAGAAATACAAACTTGTCCAAATCAATCCACAGAGACTATGGAGAGACATCATCATAATTAGGACTTGATATAAAACTAACTCATTAATTTGATTGATCTAAAGCCTAAATGCTTATGCTCAAATTTATATACATAGATTCATCTTACTACAAAAACCAACACAAGCCTAGTTTGTACATGGATTTAAAACAATCCTAGTTTGATTGATATTGATTGCATATGCAGTTGAACTAATGCCAACAAGCAGATGAGCACCATTTTCCTTGTCCAATTAAACATTGCATACTAATCACATGCTAAGTTTCACACGTATTATGACAGTAATAGAGGCTTGCATGACATTGACATGATCATGAAATTGGTTCTTTTTCTTAGTTATAGAGATCAATTGGAACACAAATCTCAATCCAGTTGAAATCAAAGACAAAAGGGGAAGACAAAGAGAAACAGAAGTGGGGAAGAGAAAAGATGAAACGACCTGATTGATGAGGATGACCGAGCTTTCTCCAACATGTGATTTGTCATCTTTGCTTTTCCATAACTTGAATCTACCAATCATACGTCTCACCACCCCACCGGCAAGGGTTTCCAGTTTGTGCACCGATAGAAGGAACCTAAGTATAACCTGAATGATCTCAGTCCTCGATCCCATCAATCTCGGCGACTGGGCATCATTCCCTTTAATTACAGCCACGATTTGTGCTTGTCAAGGTGCCTATTCTGGGTTCCTTTTCTGTGGCATTATTACCAGCACTTTGAAGCATAGATTTATCAACCATATGAACAAGGTGCACTTTGATTCCATGTTCAATCAGCTCACCTTGCCTGGTATACCTTGAAATCTACGCAAGTAGCTAAAAGCAAAGACATCTTCAATGGTGGAGTTGCATAAAGCTCAAGAGGCAGGTAGACTCTTAAAATTCTATAATGACATTGCTCCAACTCAATCTTAGTCTCTCTGTTGCACAACACATGACCTCTTGACTTCTCCTCATGACCCATATATCAAGACACTTGTTTGGAGGATCACCTCCATCATTTTAGAAGCCCCAAGAGATGAAAATGGAACCTGGAAATGAATAAAATCAGAATTATCATCTTAAGCAAGTCTTTAATCTAAAGAATTTATCTACAGAAAAAGAATATTTACTGGAATTCAGACTGATGTATAACATTAAATGATGCAGACTGATGCATAACAAAACAATGTTAATGTGTAACATTAACAACAAGTGCTGCAAATTTGCAGTTCTATGATTATTGTTTTACAGCCAAGACTCGTATTGAACTTCATAATACCTGCAACTCCGAGAGAGACCAAGAAACAAACTGATCAGTTTGTTTGAAGTATAGCTTAACAGTTCTGGGATGAGGTTTCAGAAGGGATTCCTCATCAGCTAGAACCTTTAACTATGATTGAAGAAAACAAACAAACCAACCTTTAGAAGCCTACACAAAGAACTGCATACAAAAAAGAAGATGAAGAGGCATGCATCAATCGCATAAGTACTATGCATATCAAGGACAATTCAGCAACAACACAAAAAAGAAATTCTAATAGACTGTACAGACCATTGACAACAGATGCACACAAATTTAAGCCAATAAGATAACCAGCAGTTCAGTAAAAAAGTATTCAGAAGTTCCATTTTAAAGAAAGAGCTAATAAAATTAAATCGAACAAAATCTGTATAAAAGAAAGTTCTATGAGAAGCAAATAAAAATCAAAATTCTGAATATGTAGCCAGTAAAACTTAGCCTTTCCATGAGGTATCACTCCATATTGCACAAGCCCATTGGCACAATGGAAAACAATGTTCCATAAGTAGGTTCTATTACCATATACTAATATGATTCAGATCATCTAATGAATGAGAATATTCATGTCATTCAAGTCAACTTAAAAGCCATCTTAGATTGTTCTGGCAGACTTTTGCTTATAATTAGTAGTTATAAAAAGCAGGGGACTTACAAGATAGCAATTCAAAATTTTTGAAGTAGACAGATATGTTAGGCCATAAGATCTCTTTCATGTTGATATTAAAATGCTTCAAGAAAGGAAAACGTGTCAGTAAAT
The DNA here is from genome assembly GCA_004837865.1 of Musa balbisiana. Classification (NCBI taxonomy): domain Eukaryota; kingdom Viridiplantae; phylum Streptophyta; class Magnoliopsida; order Zingiberales; family Musaceae; genus Musa; species Musa balbisiana. The sequence goes on along the minus strand of CM017196.1, from coordinate 4,508,839 downwards.
TAGTATACAATATTGGTCATGCTTATGATAACAAGAATCAGCTTGTTGATCATCATGGGTTAAAAATGGTAATTCAGGCCAAGGATTGTCATACTGCCCGAAACAGTATCAAACGGGCAGTACATACCAGTCCGAGCGTGGACTGGTACATGGATCACCCCCGTTTCAAGCGACCCGATCCAACTCAGAAAAAAATTTATAAAAAACCTAAAATAATGGTGGGGCCCATCCAACTCAGCACTAAGAAAATAAAAAAAAAAACGTAAAATAGAAACTAGGGCCCGTGTTTGCATTCAATGCTGTTGCCACCGCCGCTGCTTTATGACGCCACTGTTGTCACGTACCTTCTTCTTCCCAAGTACACTACCACCTCTTCTCCTCCTCCCCCGCTTTTTCTTCTTCCTTCCTCACCACTTTCTCTTCTTCCTCTTCTCTCTTCTCTCTCCTTTCTTCCTCTTCCTCCACCTGCCCTTCCTCTTCTTCTTTTCTTCCTCTCCAAAATGTTGATATGTACCGGTGTACTGACACACGATACACCGATACTAATCGGTATACCGAACTGACAAGTCACCAAAGCGAGTCCGGTACCCAAAACAATGATCCTTGATTCAGGCTAAGGTTTTTGGGAAAATCTAAACAATACAAGGCAACAATGATCCAAAAAGAATCAATCAGAACAATTGTTATCGTCTACAATGACTAGTAATGATAAATTCAGAAGTTTCAAGAAGACAATCAGTTTTTCTTGACACTGATTTAACAACAGTTAGTAGCTACACCAGAAAAAGAAAATGTGTTGATATACAGACAGGACTCTTTTGATTGAAGAAGACATTTTGACCTTGAACTTTTCCCTGGCTAAGTTTTCTGTACCAGTTATTGTGAAAATGGTTACAAACTAGCTATATTGACCTAAATTTACTGATTTTTCCTAGTTGCCGACTTCTACCTGAACCAATTCAATTTAGCAATCTTTGAATATGGAAGCACCAATTCTCTGCTCTAGGTGGAAGTAAATTTGGAATTCACTCAAGCACTTAACATTTTCAAGTTGGAATGAACTGATGCATACTGACTCGGTAAAGATTGCGTACATAGTGGATTTTGTAGGTGAGATCTGGTTCTGGATGCATATGGATCTTGTATTTGTTTGAACTCCTCTGTGAAAGAAAGCATATTTGACTCTTATAGTTTTAAGGCATGATCTTGTTTGACTCTGTAGACAATAATTTAACTTCATCACTTGCACAGACAGATATGACCATGTCTTGTCCAATTGAATTTATATGTTTGCAAATTCCAATGACTTCTGAATCTTTCATAATTTATTTTCCAATACATTTGCAGACTACGGTATGTGGATGAGCATGCCTTGTCCACCATTCACATAATAAATTTTGATGCAGCATTTTCCTTCAAAGTAGGCTTTTTGCTTGGATAGAGTTTTATACGAAGTCAGACTCCACATCTTCATGCATTAAGACCAGCCCAATTTTTGAAGGCTATTAATGCTTCCAACTTCCTGAAGTTTCTCCTCCTAATTTTTGATATCCTCAACTTTTTGTGGTTCTCCATGAAGGCTTGCTTATGCCTCCACTTGTCAATAAAAATCTTCAGCTCCTGTGCCTTCTCGACGACCTGCATTGCTGCATCAAAAAATCCACCCTTCACCATGGCATATAAGAAGGCATCCACCAAATCATGATCGAATTGAACAAACTCCTTCCTCCTGATGTCTGTCCAAAGTATTAACACACTGAAGCACTTCTCTCCAGACACATAGCCATTGATGAGCGACAAATATGTCTGGTTATTTGGTTCGAATCTCAGGAAAATCATTCTTCGGTATGTCCTCTGAGCATCCTCCAAACGACCAACCTTACAGAAAGCGTGTATTATGGAATTCCAATCATGTGTAGCAATCTCAATTCTTGGGTCGTCGACCACAGTGTCCAAGAAGGAAGCCATGAGCTCAGGCCGATTGTTCTCTGTTAACCCTGTCATGATAGTGAGATAACTTGTCTTAAGATCAGGAATTCTTGCCTCTCTCATGTCCCTGAAAAGAGAAAATGCTGATTGGAAATCTTGAGCTGACATAGAAGCATCGATGAGGGCATCATAGCTGCTTGCATCTAATTGAAGCCCAGCGGCGCTGATCTCTGTCACCAATTGGGCAGCTTCTGCTGTTCTTTGCTCTTTGCAGTATGCTTTCAATATTGATGAGTACACGCCAAGCCCTACTGGAGCTCCTTGAGCATTCATTTCATCAAGAATGCTGTGTGCCTTGTCCAGAAGATTCAGCCCAACGCATGCATTAACAATTCCAAACCCGATTGACCTATCAATGCCAACCGAATCTTGTGATGACTCCAGTTCTTGTGCCTGTATAATCAAGCTAGCCAAATCTTTGATTCTGCCACCATCTGTGAAACCCTTCACAACCTCCCCGTAGGTATCTTCATCCAAAAGATATGAACTTTTATCATGTCTCTCTTTCAGAGCCCGCAAAATTTCAGAAGAAACCGATTCAAGAGAACCAGACTTCACGTATCCACTAATCAGATTTTTTAAAACGATCATCTTGTCTGAGAAACCCAATGCGTCCATCAATTTGTCCAATTCAACGATCCTGCTCTCAAGACCCTTGGATGCATACAAAAAGGCGAGCGACCCAAAGCTCTGCAGATCCGGTGACAAGCCCATAGTGGACATTATCTCAACCACCCGCTCCGCAGCGGCTACTGACCCGAGCTCACGGCAGCACCCGTCTAAAACTTCATTGCAGGAGGCCATGTCAGGCTTCATTGGCTCGACCTTCTCGTCCAGCACAAGGCGGCAACTTTCTTCGAACACGCGCAAGAAAGCGTCGAAGCAGCCGTTCCTCCTCGTGATCCGGATCAAGAAGCACCCCCATGCGGCGAACGGAGGAAAAACCCGGTTCTTAAGCATGGAGCGGACGAGTGCGAGGGCAGGGGCGGGGGTATTGGCGGAGTCCATGGCGCGGAGGAGGGCCTCAAGGGAGGCAATGGAGAGGGTTCCCGGGCGGCGCTCAAGGAGGAAGACGGCGGCGGCAAATGCACGCTTGAGATTGTGCCGGTCGCGGAGGGAAGCGAGGTGGGCGACGAGGGCGTCTGCGGCGTCGGGGCGGGGGAGGCGGGGGAGGGAGGCGAGGGACTTGAAGGACTTCCATGCGTCGTCAGTGCGGCTGGATCGGAGAGCGGAAAGGAGGTCGGACTCGAGAGCGGCGGTGTCTTCTGGGGTTAGGGTTTTGCCGGGAGAGGACAGGGAGGTGGACGAGGGCGAGGGCGGGGGGTTTTGTGGGCCTTTGGTGGTGCGGATGGCGAAGATGGAAGGTTGGAGAAAGGAATAGAGAGTGGGGATTTCGGGGGAGGAGGAGGAGGAGGAAGAAGAAGACGAAGAAGAGAAGGATTTGGGATGGCAGAAGTGGAACAGAGGGAGGAGACGTCCTCGCAGCATTTCTGCGTTGCGTTTGATCGAGTTCTTCCTGGCCGGGGGACGCCGCCGATGCCTAAAAGTGTTATCGGATCGGATCCAAAAACCTATATCCAATACTCGATATTTCGGGTTGGATCCATTAGGTATCGGATTTTGATGCTCGCTGTCGGATCTAAAGCTACAGTCCGTATATGTCCCCCGATACTCCTATTGGATCCCAAAAACAAATCCGTATTTTGATACAATATCGTCATTGCAATTTTATCCTTATAAATCATCTTCCATTTAAAGAATACTTAAATTTATGTGAGAACGACGAAAAAATTTGCTTTTTTGTGTTATTGGCAATCTCATTATTATTAATAATATCAAAAATTAAAATTAAAATTTTACTATTTATATTTTCTCTATTATTACTTTTTTCCACTCTTTTATCGTTCGATATCGTTTGACATTACGCGATGACCTCGTGATATTGCTTGTAGAAAAAAAATGAGAAAAAAGTATATATTAGGAATATTAAAATTTAAAAATGAGAAGTTTGCTATTGGCAATCCCCTTATTATTTGAGATATTTATAAAATAATAAATATAATTTTATTATTTATAATCCCTCGATTACCAATAATATCTTTATTTCTATAACTCTTTATTTCATTTGTCAAAATCTTAATTATGTTGATGTTGTTTCCCATCATTCTTTTCGATAATGATTAGGAGGAGGAGAGCATGTAAGTTAGTTTGATACTATCGACATACTCCATAGTTAGAACAAAAAGAAAGAAGAAGAAAAAAAAGGAAAAGGATACTGAGAGCATTTAGTGATATATGATGCTTGATGATGATGATGATGCTGTAACTTAAATGTTATTCTTAGTAATATATATGATGCTAATTTGCCAAATAATGATCGTTATTTTTCATTATAATGCAGCTATTAACACTAAAAGTATATACACTATAAGAGAATTGGATCGTATGTGGGAGAGTAAGACTATCTTTCTCTTTGTTCTTGCATCAGAAAACCCATGGAAGCAAAGAAGGACGAAGAGGTCTTCTCAGGTCTTCTAAGAACACCTCCTGTTTGCCGCATGGCCGAAGCGTATTAGCGTAGGGAATGAACTTGCTGAAGAAGCGGTACGAGCTTCCTATCTGCTGCGACTCCCCGTCCTTGAAGCTGTAACTGTACGCGTTGTACCCGTCGCTGTAAACCAGTAGCATCCCCGTCGAGCCATGGCTCAGCACGAAGGATCGCACGTGAGGGATCGAACTTATCTCGTGCGACTTCACCCACTGCGGCGAGCCTTCGTTCTTCCTTCTTAGCATCCACAGGGTGAAGGTGGCAGCATTCACGCTATAATGGATCAGGCATGGCAGTCTCTCGTCCCACATCCCCACCTTGATCGTGTCTTCGTCGGAGTCGATGACGGCTCCCTTCGGCACCGGGATGATCTCCGTGCGCTTCGTCGTCGTGTCGAAAGCGACGACGTAGGGGTCGGGGATTCTCACGTAGCTGATGCAGTCAGATGCCCAGTACACCGTCTCACCGCAGACCACCGGGTGGTCGTACTCTAACTCCCTCGGCCCGAAATCGATCTCCTCGTCCGTCGTCCACGCATTGGCGGCCGAGTCATACACTCCGCAGTGCTGAAACAACAAGCAGTCTGTGGCTTCGGTGAGGCAGATCAGCTTGTAGTCCTCCGCCATGTCATCGCCGTCGTAGACAAATTTCACGGCGACGCTGACGCGCGTTTCCTTGCCGAACTTTTGGCTCGGCGGGGAGGGAAGCGTCCGCCAAGTCCGGCGGGCCGGGTTGCACACGCACAAGCTCCCGTGCTCATCATCCCAGTACCGCTTCCTCTGATAGAACACGAGGCCTCCGGCTGAGGCGAGGACCTCGTCGCTGTAACTGAAGTAGTCCGGGAAGCTGGCGGGGATTCCGGCGTAAGGGTCGATGAGGAGGAAGCCATATGGACCACAGCCGTCCCGGTAAAAGAAGCCAGATGCGGACTTATTATGGCACGCCTGCTCGAGGAGGAACCGAGGATCTGTGGAGAGCTGGTGGAAGAGCTTGGAGACGAGCTGCAGGCGAAAGAAAGCCTTCGCTGGGAGGTAGGAGAAGACCACCGGAAGTATATCGTCGTCGAGATAAAGGGCGACCTCCGAGAGCGCATCGTCGGCAACGAGAGCGCTGCTTCTGGGCTTTCGTGAGCAACCTTGGAAGAGGCTCAAGAGGAAGATGGAGCCCATGCTGATGCCGTCTTTTCGTTGACTCACGACGTCTGCACATATATATAGAGATCCTTGCAACCGACGCCGGGATCCAAATTGGCATACATCTGGGAATCCTCTCCTCTGTAGGAGGTAATCTCCTAATATATCTAAAACTCGATCTCCTAAGTAGATATAATTTCCAATATATTTACAGAAATTCCAGATGGAAAATACAATCGGAATTAGGAGCTATGTGTATATTAATCCAATATATTTCCTCCTGCCTACTGTGGACGAAGAGAGCAGGCCGCTGTTAGGCCCGCTAAGGTATCAAAGTAAAGCCCATTAAAGGCCTAATAACGACAAAACTGCATCACCGTCCATTTTATCTTGAACGTCCATGATTGCGGGCGGCGTTCACTGTGTGCTCATTAATCCCTGGCCTATTTGGCGTTAAAACGAAATAGGACGAACGTCATCGAGCAAAGTTAATTCTCCAAATCTCGAATCGCATTCTCCGAGCGACGAGCAGAGGCGCTCTTAGGGTTTCCGGAGGGACGAGCTCTTTAGGCGGTAGACGATGGCGATGGCGGCTCTCAGAAGGGAGGGGAGGCGGCTTCTCCTCTCCCCCGTCTCCTACAACTCCTCCGTCGCTGCCCGATCCGCGATTCTCTCTGAGTAAGCACATCGATCGGTTCTCGGTGACTTCCTGTCGGTTTGCCTGGATCTGTTGGCGATCGCTGGTTTCTGTTGCATGGATGTAGTAGAACTTCCTTCTTTTGGCTTTGTTTTACCGGATCGATCGTAGAAATGGATGCTTAGGCCGAATCAATCTTCATTTTGGAGGGAAACATTACGCGGATAGATTTTCCTATAGACTAAGATAAATGGGGAATCGTAAAATTACCTTGTCTATTTTGCTTGAATGATTCTTATTTAGGGACCAGCCCGTGCGCTGATGTTTTGTTATGTTCCAGCCAAATGAACTTTATGCAAGTCGTCATCGTACTGTGATTACGTTTTGAGCCATCTTCCTTATGATTGTTGTACATTTGAGACGCAGAAGCCATGGAAATTTTCACTGAAAGGTAACATCACACTGACTTAGTGTAAAACATAAGAAACTGTGAAAGAAGAATTGTTCTGTGGTAAAGCCGTCCACATTGTTCAACACCACATTGATAGATGAACTATCCTTGTTTAAGAATAATCTTTTTTCTCGGGAAGATTATCTAGGACTTATATTAACAGTTAAATTCTCAGAGATATATTTAAATTAATGGCCCAAAGCCTTCTATGAAGAGTTTTATTTGGTCAATGCCAAACAGTTTTACCATAAGAACGTGATACTTACCAACTCTCTCAGTGTTTTCTGAATGAAAGATACTTACAAACAACAATATGAAAGCAAAGCTGTCAAACCTTGTTTTTGTGCTTGGCTTGTTTTCTTTGTTTTTAGGTTATAATTTTTTCGGACATGGCAGCCCAATTTTTTACATTGATTCATCTAATAAAATGTATAGAACATGAGTGACCTTCTTTTAAATATGTCAAGAAACATGAAATCATCAGCTTATTGTGAGTAAGAAAGTATTAGAAAAGGCTCTGACGAAGCCAAGAAGCAATTGTATTATGTTTGCACAAAAAACATCGTTATCAATTGGCTATTATGCATCCACAAAGTGAAGTTTGGCAAAACGAACTACCTTATTCATTTAAGAAAATATGATGACAACGATGTATAAGCAAATTGATAACATCAATTTTCAACAAACTTTATCATCATAATGTTAAGTAGCTTATATGCGGAGAGACCAACTGAAACATCAAAGAAAGTACATTGACAGAAGCTTTTATACTTGGCAGAATTTTTTCTTACAAATTATTGCATCATTGAAAGTTTTATTTTCTACTCTTTTCAGAAAATTCTTCTCATTCATTTTTTAATCCTTGAGTTGCTAGACCTCTAGCTACCTTTTCATTCATCCTTTTGCAATGGATCATATCGCAAACTTCTTTCCCTACTCATCCAGATGCACTGCGATCTTGCTGAAATTTTGGAGGAGTCTTTTTTAATCAAATTTGTAATGCACATATGCAGTTTGATTCGGGTTCAATGCATGGACTGTTACTTTTATTGCCTGCCTATATCATTACATTTCTAACTCGGTTGTCAATCAGCAGTGAGTTGGGGCCAATGGGGGCACGCTCAATTTCTACTCAAGCAGGTACAAGTCTCTATCAATCCACTTTCTTTTCCTTTTTGCAAACAGAAATGGGTGAATGCATTTGGAAGGTGATTTTGCTTTGTTCATCTCTCTGCAGTCAGAAATCGGATGAAGAGTGTTAAGAACATTCAAAAGATTACCAAGGCAATGAAAATGGTGGCAGCATCAAAGCTTCGAGCTGTTCAAGTCAGAACTGAGAACTCCCGTGGGTTTTGGCAGCCATTTACTGCACTTCTTGGAGATAACCCAAGTATGATTTCAGATTCTATTCTTTTAGTGCATAGATGTTTGTAGAATGATTAACTATGAGAAACATCTCTTACTATAGCCCTTCCGATTTCTCATTAGAAGGCTTTTATACATGCACATTTTTTTAACCTTTTGATTGTTGTTTCATTTGTTGGCTGTATCTTTAAGCCTCCTAATGATTACGCGAAACACTGAGGTGAACATAATAATTGAAGGCTGTGCATTTTTATCCTAGAGTCTTGTCAGAATTTTTTTGAATTTTTATCCTATAGTTGTATTTTTACAACTATAAATTTTTACAAATTTGGAGGATTAATATCAGGCTAGCAATTTTGTGCAGTCAAAAGATTGGGCTATCTAGATATATTTGTATAAATTTGTCAGAGAAACTAAGCAGTAAAGAGGGAAAAAAACAAGTGCATTAGGTAAACTTTTGGAATATGCCAAAGATTCAAATTTCCATCTGATATCAGTTTCATGTAATTTACTGGACCAATATAACATCAGTTTATAGGGCCATATACTGATCCGACCATCTGGTGTCACCAAAAAATAAAATAAAAAATAATACTGACTGGTCAGTGGTCGGATGGGTAAATACTGATGCATACCAACAGATAATTGAATCTACGGAATATGCTTTGCCTGACCGATGTTTGAATCAATGGAATATGCCATGCTTGGTCAGCTTATTGATATCAGCGCTTGATTAATCTGTTAGAGTTTTAGAATCAGGGTTTACAGAATAATGGATTTTGTGGAGCTAGCGTGTTAGTCTTCCATCCAGGTAGGAGGTAATCCTCAACCAAACAAAAGTCAAGCAACAAAGGATGAATAATGCTTGGTGTTTGTGGTTTGTTAGATGCTTATATTGACTTCTTGAGACATGGTTTTAGAGTTAAGGAGTGATTAACTGTAATCCTATAATTTTTAAAATTGTTAGAGATTTAATATGCATTACAACTTCTCTATAGAGATTATCTAGGAAAGTTTTTTGTTTGTGAGATTTGCATATACTGTGATGAAGTATTTCTTGTTCACATGTTTTTAGTTACCTCGTTATCCTACTATTCACTTTGTTCTATTGTTTTCAAAGCATTATATTTTATCCTTTTAATGCTTGACTTATACCTCTTTGTTTCTTGTCTAGGTCAGCTTGTCTCTTGTTTCCACTCAGCTTGTTTTATGTAGATATTTTCCATTGTTTTCTTTTTTTTTTAATAACCCATTGATCCTAGTATGCATTTTGCTATTAGGCCAACCTTCAAAGCATTGTATTCTATCCTTCTGAATTTTTACCTGTTTGTTCCTTTTTGTCTAGGTCAGCTTGTCTTCCGCCTTCACTCAACTTGCTATATGTATATAATCTCCATTGTTCTTAGTTTGACAATATGGCTTGTTGCATTTCAGGTGTGGATGTGAAGAAGAATGTTATTGTGACTATTACATCTGACAAGGGGCTCTGCGGAGGCATCAACTCCACATCAGTCAAAGTCAGCAAGGCTCTCTATAAGTTGACTTCTGGTACCATTCATATATGATCTACAACAGAGTAGCTAGAAATTGTTGAAATTCTAATTTCAGCTGTTGTTGCCCTCAGGTCCAGAAAAGGAAACTAAATATGTCGTATTGGGAGAGAAAGGGAAGGTTCAATTGGTGCGTGACTCAAAAAATAGCATTGAGATGAACGTCACTGAGTTGCAAAAGAATCCTCTCAATTACACTCAGGTCAGCTCTATATATGGTTCTGATTTCTTTAGCGACAAAATTGAACTTCTTAGTAAAAAAAAAAGAGTTATGAGAGTGATGTTAATGAAAAAGATTCATGGATAAACTGCTGAAAAGAGATTAAACATGTGCAAGGGATGAGGGGTAATGAATTTTACATTTGTTTCCCTCATCCTAAAAAAGCAAAGTAACTTGTAGCCAGACTTACTGCTTCATCTCTTCTCTTGATCACGGTGCCCAAGAACAAAGTTATTCTTAATGCTTGCTTACAGACACTATGAAAGATTGATGTCTAGAAAACCACATGCTGGTTCATGCAAGATATGGTTACTCATTGAAACTTCTGGGGTCCCTTTTAGATAGCTATTGTGAATATTCTATTTTTGGATGGTTACAAAAGAATTGTATACTTCTTCTGACAGCAATTACTACACTTCTATATGTTTCAACAGCTACCTAAAAGCTCAATTACAAACATAATTGTTACTGTTATACAGGTGATTGTCCAATAAGCAACCGTAACAATTTGCTCTGGAAGCATCATTTTACTGACTGTTGATATCGCTAAAGAATTACCCTGAAAAGAATAGGATCTACTGTATACATAAGCATGCACCATGATCATAAAACACTAGGATGTGTGAATTAAAAGGTGTAGAACTTAAATAAGAGACTGAGACAGAAGTTAATACATAAGTTATTTTAGCAAATAAGTTACTTCATTAAATAAGTGATGTAGATAAGATCATAGATACCTTCGCTGTTCATACACAACTAGACAAATTTTATTTTTTTCTAGTGAATTCCTAACTTAAAATACAACTAGGACAAACTTTTGAGAGACATCACTAGTACTTAGAAGTTGGTGAAGGTGCCTGAGTTCACATGATTTAGAATTTTCCAAACTCAGTAATCATATCACTTGGAACTATCTTTAATAAACTCTGAGGTCTAGATGACCGGAAAAACAAAGTCAAATGGCAAGCAAAAAAGTCAATCAAAACAAATCCTACTTAGTACCCAAGTCTTCCTTGGCAAGGCACAGTAGGAGTCTATGGCTGTAAGGGATTACAGACCCTTTTAGTAGTGAGCATATGCCTATAAAATATTTTTAAATTGAAAGCGTGTGGCTGAAGAAGATTTTCACCGGCCTTCAAAAGACTAAAAGATTTTTTTTATTTGTTAAAATTGACATGTGTGTCCTTTGTAATTTGCATCATTTCACTTTTGGACTTCTGTTAATATTTCAGGTTTCTGTTCTTGCTGATGATATCTTGAAGAACATGGAGTATGATGCTCTGAGGATTATTTATAACAAGTTCCAGTCTGTTGTGTCATTTCTGCCAACTGTTTCAACAATACTTTCCCCCGAGGTGATTTCAATTATTTGATTGTGTATTGTCACTTCTCGTAGGGATATTTCAGAACTGCAAGTAGTTTAACACTCATTGTATTCAGACTGTGGAGAAAGAGTCGGAAGCAGGAGGGAAGCTTGGGAGTTTGGACTCCTATGAAATTGAAGGGGGTGACACCAAAGCTGAAGTGCTGCAGAATCTTGCAGAATTCCAATTTTCTTGTGTAAGACTTCTCAGTAGTTTTAAAGTTCTCCTTTCTGTTTATAGTTTACGGAGAATTTGTAACTATTTTGTATGCAGATACTGCAATTCTAACTTAATTTGCTTTATTGTAATAGTGAAATATTAATATTTCATATTCATGTATGTGAACTTAATTTGCTTTATTGCGTCCAGGTTCTATTTAATGCAGCCCTGGAAAATGCTTGTAGTGAGCTGGGAGCACGTATGTCAGCCATGGACAGCTCCAGTAGGAATGCTGGTGAAATGCTTGACCGTCTTACACTGACATACAACAGGTCTCTCTCTCTCTCTCTCTCTCGCCCGCGTGCTCACACACGCACACACGTTCACACAGATACAACCATAATAATGACAAGTGATTTAACTAACTTCTATTTTGCTTGTTTCTTCTCCAAAGGACTCGGCAAGCTTCAATTACTACAGAGCTGATAGAGATCATCTCAGGAGCTTCAGCTCTTACGGGTTAAGATTGAAGGTTGAGAAATTTGCTTTTATGCTGTGCATCTTTTTTTTTCATAGACAGCCTTCTATGTCGTCTGTAATAAATGATTGACGAATTTGGATTGCCTGGAAATGGGCACCATTCTCTTGTTTTTTATGATTGACCTTCCTGTTCTGAAACAACGTTGGATATAACAGATTTTCTTTAATACTGCCTTTGGTGTGCCTCAGGCCTTTTATTCCGATTATGTTTGACAATAAAGATTGGAATTGCTCTATTGCATTGAGTTGCTAACATTTATTCTCTCTCTCTTTTTTTTTTTTTGGGATCTAGGTTTTTCTCAGTCAGCAAGAGCTATTGATAATATTCAATACAGGAGATACGCTTGCATGATTGAACTACAAAGGTATCTGAATGTTGACTAACAAGCAATTTTAATTAAGATTAAAAAAAAGCAAAATCGAGTGCCACGGACAAACAATACAAAATTGGCATGCTAACGTTATTTGAATCCATCGATATATTCCCAAGTTGATATTAATGCTTCTATTAACTTGACAAATCTCTTCTCAGGTAGGTACAATTTCTTTGGCTGTAATCACCTGTTACGCTCTATTATTGCCAACTAAACCAAGTCGGGGTGTATAAAGCACGCACTAGCAGAAACCAATGGATGGCAGCTCAACAAGATTGCATTATACCGGCAGAAGATGAGGTCAAGCAATGCACTTGTTCCGACTACATCCATAGAATGAATAATTTTCCTACCTATCCAATCAACCAAACCAATCTCAATTCAACCAGCTCGACCAACTCGATCTTGTCAGGTCAACCCCTAACCCTTTCATTTATTACTTCATGAAAAAATGCAGCAAGCTACCTAATCAATCCCATCCCTTCAACAACTTCCCATTAGAATGACAACCACTGCATGTCCCATTCACAATATTATCACACGATCCTTTCACACACACAGCATACACTCCAATGCTAGCATATGCTCTAATCTACTTCTCATTCACAGGACCTTTGGAGACAACATGGTAGCACTCCAAGAGTCTCATTCGATCTTCGTGAAAGAAGACGGTTCTTTGTTCTGGAATGCTGCTACTGCTCCTACCACTCCCTTGAGTCCTGTGAATTCTGAAAGGATGGAGATACTGGTTCACTCCAACAGCACTCCGCTGCATCTCCAAACCAGAGTTAACACCTGCTCTTCTCCAATCTCTCACTCCTCGGAGGCTGATGAGGAACTTTCTCCCACTCTTCAAGTGCATGTCAATTGCCAGAATGACCCACATTGCACTCGCTTCTCTTCTCCTTATAGCATGCTCTCTCCAGTCCAAAGTCCGCCCGTGGATATCAAGCTCAACTTCAAAGCTAGTCCTTCCTGTCCTCGGAGCAACCTCGACATCCAACGCTCTTGCTTCTCTCCATTTCTTTTTGTCGGTGCCAGCCCCTCTGCTCCAATTGAGCCACAGGAGAATGGGCAGACGAGGCTGCTACCGGTCCATGCAAACGAGACAGAGTTCGTCGAACAGGACGAGAACGGAAGGTTGTGGTGGACGGAGGTGGACGAGCTGCATGAAGAACGCAGTATGTTTTCTGGGATCTGTGGTGATCTTGCAACTTCATCGTTCCTTGTTCTTCCATCTCTTCTCTTTGCAGATAGAATGGGAAGTCATGGAGCTGCAAGCGATCTCACGCAAGCAATGGGCGGGAGAAGTCCCAGGCTTCACCTTTCCACCGAACCCTGTCTCCTTCCTCAGATTAGATTCGCCCTCGAAACGTAATCTCTTCACAGCACCTCGTTGAGCATCTCCGGTGATATGATCTCCTGAGTTGTTCTTCACGTCTTCTCAGGAACGGGAGCAACCTGCAAGGGGAGATCACAGTAGAGGAGATCGAGAAGGTCTGTGGAGGAGCCTGCATGATCTCCGGTTCTCTCGCATACGTATGTATCCATGCTGAAGCTTGCCGTGTTGTCATCGCAGGCCATCATGTCGAGCGCACTGATGAACAAGATCTCCTTGTCCCACGAAGATGCGAAAGAGTGTGCGCAGCTGATCGTCGAAGAGCTTGACGGCGGCCATGGAGCTTTCGAGGTGCGTATCTGCTGTCACTCCGTGAATACCAGTAGAAGTCTTCAATCTTTAGTTTTGGCGTCTTGCGTGCAGCCGCTTAAACAAGAAGACAACTTGGCCAAGACTTCCGCGCACCCGGGCTGGTCGCCATCGAGGCCGACGAGCTCTTCCGGCGGCCTGACCATGTCGCGGATCGACCTATTCCTCCGAACGCACTGGAGAAGAGCTTGGGTGGTTTTGCTCTGGCTCGCCGCCTGCATTGCGCTGTTCGCTTGGAAATTCGTGCAGTACCGCCACCGGCTGGCCTTCGAGGTCATGGGGTACTGCTTGTGCACCGCCAAGGGCGCCGCCGAGACGCTCAAGCTCAACATGGCCCTCGTTCTCCTCCCCGTGTGCCGTAACACAATGACGTGGCTTCGCAGAAGTCGTCGGATCAACTCGGTCGTACCTTTCAATGACACCATCAATTTCCACAAGGTATCTCAGTGGTGCCCTTTACATGTTTGTAGTAATTACTATCAACAGAAGATGTCTTTTTGTCATATACTTCATAAACTGATGTGGTATCTCTTCTTCGATCTGATTCCTAAGCAATGAAACAAGTCTTCATCAAGATAAGGAATTAGTGCTGAGATTTCTGACTGCAGTCTCCTCCTTCTAGTATAGCTGGTTGCAGGTGGGATAGTGATCGGCATCATCCTCCATGGCGGCACACACCTCACCTGTGACTTCCCTAGGATTGCCAACGCCGACAGATTGGTCTTCCGGCAAACCATCGCCTACTGCTTCCAATACCGCCAGCCATCCTACGTGCAGATCGTGCTCACGACCGAGGGCGCCACCGGGATCGCCATGGTGGTCCTCATGATCGTTGCGTTCTTGCTCGCGACACGGCCATCGAGAAGGAGCCCGGCGTCGTTGCCGAGGCCGATCGGCCGGTGGGCGGGCTTCAATGCCTTCTGGTACTCGCACCACCTGTTGATCCTGGTCTACGTGCTGCTCGTAATACACTCCATGTTCCTGTTTCTGACACACGATGTGACCGAGAAGACGGTACCTCATCTCTTGCTCTTCCCATTGTTGATCTACAGGGCATTCATTCACTTTGATCTCTTGAACATGGTAGACATGGATGTATATTGCGATCCCGGTCCTGATCTACGCCGGGGAGCGAATGTTTCGGACGATAAGATCAGAGATCTACAATGTCGAAGTCGTAAAGGTACGCATGTTAGCTGATCTTTCACCCTCTCTCAGGACTTCTCTCAAGCTCCGATTGTTCTTCATAGGCAACAATCTACCCTGGGAAGGTGTTGTCTTTGAAGCTGATGAAGCCTGCAGGATTCACATTTCGCAGTGGCATGCACATATATGTTCAGTGCCCTGAGATTTCCAGATTTGAATGGTATGTAGTTCATTCTCTCTGGATCTAAAAGAAAACTCCATGTTAATCTTCTGAAATCATGATTGCAGGCATCCATTTTCTCTTACCTCTGCACCAGAAGATGATCATTTGGGCTTGCACATAAGATCGCTTGGAGACTGGAGCTGCCAAATCTACAACCTTTTCCAAGAGGTACGCAAACCTGACGATGGAAATGCTCGTGCAGGGACGGCAGCAGCAGGAGTTCCAAGTCATGACATCTGATCTCTTTGTTGGATATGTAGGCATTGCTCTCCGGTAAGCCGGATCTGCCACAGGTATCCATTGATGGCCCCTACGGCGCAGCTTCTCAGGACCACGCAAAGTACAAGATCATCTTGCTCGTCGGGCTCGGCATCGGCGCGACGCCATTCATCAGCATCCTCAAAGACATCGCCAATGGTCTGCGCAGGCCGCCGCCGCCAGAAGACAATGTATGTAAATGCTGTCATTTCCACTTCCGTCTCTTGTTTCGATCTTGAGTGATGTCTTCGGAGAGTCTTCTCAGGTGGGAGATGCCAATGGTCGAAGGACCGGGAGCGGCCCCGAGAAAGCTTACTTCTACTGGGTGACGAGAGAGCAGGGCTCCTTCGAGTGGTTCAGGGACATCATGAAGGAGGTCTCAGTGTTGAACAAGAAGCAGGTGAAGTGGCAAGCCTCCATTTTCAGCTCTGGTTGATTCGACGAACAGGAGGAGGATTCATTCGGGTCGTGCATCGATCTGTGATCATTTACAGGGGGTGATAGAAATGCACAACTACCTGACGAGTGTGTTCGAGGAAGGGGATAAGAGATCGGCGATGGTGAGAGCAGTGCAAGCCCTCCATTTCATGAAGACTGACGTAGACATCATCTCCAAGACTCCGGTGAGTTCCAGTGCTCACTTCGTGGTTTGCTCCTGTCTCACACAGCTAATAGCAAGAGGCCATTGAGTCCAAAGTTTCTTAGCAGAAGGAAATCACACGATCATCACTCCATGAAGATATGCATCCACCTAAACCATAAGTAAAAGGAAATTTTACCTGAGTTTTTGAAGCTATATTATCATCTGAGTAAATGGTTTGATTGTTGTTTTAGGTGAGGACGAAGTTTGCCAGGCCAAATTGGTCCAGGGTCCTCTCCGGATTGGCTGGTAGACACGGAGGAAAGAGGATAGGTAAGGTTCCAGTTCATGCTGTGTCTTGTAATCACCGGTCTAAGCAGGCTCACAAAGTGAGAACCACTTGATGATCCGACAGCAATCCAAAACCAAGAGCATCAGTAATAGTTTACACTGCAAAGGCAAAATAAAGCTTTGTAATGTGAAGCTTGATTATAGTTTTGGTGTAATCGGGTTGCAGGGGTTTTCTACTGTGGACCAGCAGCTCTGGGAAGAGACTTGGAAAGATTGTGTCATGAGATGAGCGTCAAGACCTCCACCAGATTTGTGTTCCATAAGGAACATTATTAGTTGTACAAGTT
Source organism: Musa balbisiana (assembly GCA_004837865.1). Classification (NCBI taxonomy): domain Eukaryota; kingdom Viridiplantae; phylum Streptophyta; class Magnoliopsida; order Zingiberales; family Musaceae; genus Musa; species Musa balbisiana. Next base: position 4,491,956 of record CM017196.1, on the reverse strand, counting down.
GCTCACCAGAGATAAAAGGATGTCATTCTTTTTATTACTTTTCTTTTTTTGTTGAGGCACTTAACCTGAATGAATGAATGCTTCAGGTTGAGGATAATAGTCTTCAAGAAAATGAATGATGAATAAACTCTTTTCTAACCCCCCCCCCATGTAAGGAATAACATTTATGAAAAAATGTGGTAAAAGTGAACATAAAATTAGTCATCATCCTAAAATAGTATTAAAATATTAACAGATTCAACTAGGTTTGATTTGCCCCTATAAGTTTATTGATATTTGTTTACAAAAGGTTAGTTACCCAGTTTGTTAAGGACTATAAAAGAAAATTAGTGTATGTTTAATATATTAGTTTGTTTCTTTTCTCTACCCTGTTAATTATAAGTTATCCTTACAAGTAGCTATATTTATTATCTTGGTCTCTATACTTTAACAAGTTATATTGACACCTCTATAAACATCTAGTTCTATTTATCCTAATAATATTAGTTTTACTAACAAAAATATAAAATCAAAATGTAAAAAGATAATTTTAACTTTTCAGTTAGTGGCGGTGGACGACAGTGGTGTCGCTGGTGTCGACATCGACGCAATTGTTGAGCAGCCCTTTTGTCACTCTATATCTGTGTTGGTGCTCCGTCATCGCAGAATTGAAGTTTATTGCTTGTCAAAGCAGGACCTGGAGATGTGTGCTCCCCCTCACTGATGTTGGCGTTGTGCCTCTCTTTGTTGCCCGCCTACTCAACCACCACCACTCACTCGTGGCCGAGGCCAGGGAGAACGTCGCCATTGCCCCCCTCAACCTCTCCATCTTTGCTCATGAGATGCTCATGTACCCCCGAGCATCCTCGACGCCCTCATTGTCGCTCAACACGTCACAATAACCCTTTATAGCCTCCCTTATGCCCATCTTTCACCACCTACGTAAAGAGGGGTGGCACGATGCCCAGCTTAACAAGAGCAGTGAAATTGAGCGAGTAGAGGGCCAGGTCAAAGAGGACCTTAAGCGTGTCCTTGATGGACCTAGTCAGCGCACCAATTTTGCCGAGGAGGTCCACGAGGGCGACGATGAGAGACTTATTTGACCTAATGATGGAGCAGTATACTTCGACGAAAAGGAGGTCGTAAAGAATTACGATGATGTGATGGGCGAGAGAGCGAAGGCGAAGGGCAACAACGAGGGGATGCTCTGGGTGCACATGAGTGTCTCGTGGGTGGAGACGGAGAGATTGCAAAGGGCACGACATTAGCGTCAACGAAGAGGGGTGTGCATCTCCGAGTCCTATTTCGATAGGCACTAGATCTCCACGATGGCTTCAGTAATGGACTTCGATTTCATAGCAATAGAGCACCAACACAGATAGAGAACATTGAAAGGGCTGCTCAACAATTGTGTTAGCGTTGATGCCACCACCGATGCCATGCGCCACTACCAATTGAAACGTTAAAGTTATTATTTTTTTCTTTATTTTTATGTTTCTCTTGTTAAAACTAACGTCATTAACGTAAATAGACCTAGATATTTTACTTTCGTAATTATAGGGATGGGGATATAATTTTTTAAAGTATAGAAATCAAGAGTCTAAGTGTAGCTAACTATAGAGGTAATCTATAATTAGACCACTTATGAGACTACACATTGCTACGTAATAACACAACTAAGGACACTATCTGGAAACCTCATCCAACCCCGTACCACTTGTATGAAGGGTGATAGATACTATCTTGAAACCTCATCTAACCCTAGTTCGAGGGTGCCAAGCAGTTAGTATATCGTGTCACATCTTCACCGTAAGTTGTGAGCAGAAGCCCCCATTTTTTAATGGTTTTGCTTCCCCACAACTATAACATCAAACTGTATTTACAGGTCAGAGACACCTCCAAACCCAACCAACCAGAGTACCGAGTAGATTGTTGTTTCGAGCCACATACTTGCGAGCTATCTCAAAACTCAAATCAAAATCAAAATGAGGCTACCATAACTCTCTTGGATATGAACAATCCGAAAAGCATGAACATTATCACCATTTCAAGAGGGAAATCAGAAATGCTACATCTAAACGATAAATGGATTATTGTCAACGTAATCTTTGCAAGTTTGAGGTATACTCCAACATTCAAATTACTAACCATCAAAATTGAAAGTGGAACATGAATAAACATTGTCCAACACAAAAGCAAGCATCTGATCAAGAACAAACAGTCCTGAACTAGTCCAACGAGTGGTTCACAGCACAAATTATAAATGCCAAAAAAAAAAAAAAAGCAATGGCAAATGTCTAAATCAGTCTGCAGATTGATGCAATCTTGTTACCACAATTGCGTGATGCAATGCCACACAAGATGTGCAACTGACCATCTCGACAGGCAGATGCACCAACTTGATGGCTGATCACCCTCGCTTGGCATAGTCCTCAGGTTCATCGTCAGCATCCTTAAAATTGTCTTCCAAGAGATCATCCTGATTGTTGTTACCATAGGAGCCATCTCTGCCACTGAAATTGCTGTTGGATTGGGTGGTGGCATTATCACCGTAGAAGCCACCACTGCTGCCAAAGTTATTACCAGAGGCACCACTTGCATAGCTGCCGCTGCCGCCAGTGCCCCCAGCAGTAGGGTAATTCTCGCCACCACTGCCACCACCATAACCTCCAAAGCTTCCTCCGACACTTCCATAGCCTCCGGTATTACCTCCATAACCCCCTCCACCACTATAGCCACCACCGCTGCCACCATAGCCACTGCCACCGCCACCATAGCCACCACCACCATAACCACCACGAAAACCACCGGTCCTATCAGTAGCATAGTTAACTCTTACCATCCTGCCATGAAGATCCTGATGAAGAAAGAATAATTATAGCAACCACATTAAGAAATGGACCACAGCAGTTTGGACTAAGAATGCAATCATAAAGACACCAGACTAGTTTTTTGTATAGCAGTATCTGCATGCAGTAGATGCAGGCATCCACAACATTTTCTGCATTAATCTTTTCCAATGTGCTTTTAGCATAATCCAAATACACATCTTTGTCTCCACTAGATTTTCAATAAAATCATTTGTTTTCATCAAATCAAAATATTATTTCATTTAAATTTAAACCTGGCTGATTGTGTACCTTATCATTTGATATACCTTGCCCAAGAAACTTTTGATTTTTTGAAGTAATATTACAAAGAATAACATCATCATCTATAGCCTTTTGTATATTATATTGACACTTGAATGTTTTGGATACACCAAAAGTAAATTTGTTTCATTCCTATACAGTATATAGACACTTAACTTAGTACCAAAGCATGTTATAAGTTCTTGTACACATCAATGTGTCAAACATTAAATGTTGTTTTGAGCATGTGATCATCCACATGCATGGGCAGCCCAATACAAAAGGTTCCTGTCAATACAGGTCTACTGAGGGTTAGCTCAGCAAGTAGAGAATTTGTTTCCGTATGCATGGTATCCAACCTATACATTAATGAGGCCTCCAAGTGGACATCAACCAGACAAATGGATGACATATATAATTCTTAAACTACAAATGCTTCCTTGTGTGTTTACAAGCAAACTAGTTTCATGTTGTGCACTCATGTTCCATCTTACTAATATCATACATATGCAATTAAAATCGATAATTCAACTCGTAAAGAAATTAAACACAGCTTGAGAGTTTTTGGCACTCTTGATCCTTGAGAAGTTATTGTTTCTTCATGCTCAAACTGATTTTTCAGAAATGAGGAACCATTAGTACCTTCCCATCCATGCCACTAATGGCAGCAGATGCCTCTTCGCCTGAAGTGAAAGTCACGAAGCCAAAACCTCTAGACCTACCAGTATCACGATCCACGATAACTCTAGCTGAAATGAGATGACCATGTCAGCTCATAAAACCAGAAAATTATTGGATCAATATACAAATGAAAAGAACACATACCTTCAACAACTTCACCAAAACTAGTGAATGATTCTCTCAAACTCTGATCATCAGTGCCATAAGATAGCCCTAGAAAGAAAATTGTATCACAAAGTGGAAAACCTGAGGAAAGCTAGACATTAAAAAGTAGTCAACCAATGATCCATACCTCCCACAAAGACTTTTGAGGATGACATGCATCTTATTGCTTGATACAGAGATGGATTGGAAGTTACAGCTTGCTTTAGAAGATTCCAAGTTTACTGGCAAGAGCCATAGCTAGATCTAAAACAAAGAAAAGAAGTAGTAGAGATGGATTTACAGCTTGCTTTAGAAGATTTCCAAGTTTACTGGCAAGAGCCATAGCTAAGATCTAAAACAAGAAAAGAAGTAACAATGTTGAACAAGCTCTAATAAAAAATTGAAGAACTGGAAAAGAATGAAGGCATTTTGTGTATGAAACAAAGACCTCTCTAAGCTACCTTCAAGCAGATTACATTGTTCCACTTATGAGGAAGAAAAATCAAATTAGTGACGATTTAAACCTTATTTAACAAAACCACCTTTTGTGACACCAAAACCTTCATGAATAAAGAAAATCACAACTCTAAACAATAATGTATGTACTAACCAGAGAAACCACCTAAAGAGCAAAGGTCACCAATTATTAAACAATTTGTTTGCAAGTGTCTAATCATGCCAATGATGCAAAAGGCAACTTTCTAAGTGGAGCAATACCACAAAGCCACCCTAAGCTCGTTGTGTCAACTAAATCAAATGTTCCAAGATTCATCATCAATGATAAAACCCCTTTTCCAAACACTTAAAGAATAAAAAACAACAATTAAAAATGGTGGTCCACTCCTTAAACAAAGAAAAACATGTACACATAGTTCCACTGCCACAACAAATGCAACAAAAGCTATTAAAAATATATGTTTCACCACAGCAAGATTATTTAGCCAGCTAAAAAAATAGTACACAATATTTCTAACTCATCAACTACAGGAAGTGACTTGGAAATCAGTAATAGCCACTCTCCCAACCTAAAATCAGATATCGAAAGGTTTATTAGAAACAAAACAAACACTTAAAAGTCAAAATTCACCAACAACGAGTAAACAAAACCTTATACATTGATACCAATACAAATACAACACCCTCTGGCTGACATAAATAGACAAAAAACCACTACAAGTATAACAAAGAAAGATTGCCCAAAAATAACAATCACGCGCAGTGTTGAACCTCGAACTGCATCGAGATCAGAAAACAAACAAGGTGAAGATCATCATAACAACATCAAACGAAATCCAAAAAGACCAAAGACTAATTGACGAAACAAATCGGTTGACCCATACCGCCAATCACCGAAGCAAGTTATCAACTTCAAACCGAGTACACAAAGAAATCGATCACCAGGAATCTACTCAAACAAAAAATAATAATAACTTTCAGCAAGGATTGACGATTTTTTTTTCGAAAAATAGACGACGAAGTAGATCAAAAGGCTGCGCAAATCACGAGAAACCATCCATAGAAACCGATCGTTCGCGAAGCGCAAGCGAAATCGGGGGTAGGGTTTACCGCTACCTTCTGGGGGCTTCGCGACCGCTCTGGGTTGTGATACGGTCAAAACCCTACGAGAAAGGGTGCTTATGGAATTGTGCCGACTTATATAGGCAAATCGATAGGATCGTGTCCGTTCATTTAACTTCATCGAATGATAGCCGTCGGATGGGTATGCAAACCACCTCGAACTCAAATTGCATGCTTAAATTGATTTGGACGATGGAAAAAATTATATATATATATATATATATATATAGCTGACCTTCAAACGCAATCAAAGAGATTCACGGATATAATCTGAGTTAAGTACTCAAAAAATTGCTCGACATGCAAAAAGACTAAGATCTCGATCTAAATTAGTACCGAGGTGAGATGTGAGAGACGGGATATCAACAATGGTTTTTCTCAGCCATATTATCTGCCCATATTATCTGCCAACAAGAAATGCATGTACAATTCACATCCATTCATCTGCAATAGGAAAAGTCATCATCAACTCATCAGATGTCAGAAGAGAATTCCATCTCCTCCGGGGAGGAAGAGAGGAGAGCAGAAACTACAGCAAGGCTGGTGGAGATGGATTGACGACGATGTGCCGCAGGGGGTGGGCGACATCACCACCACCCGCGGTCTTCCTCTCCTGCAAAAGGATGAGTATTTATTCCAACTATTGAAATACGAACTGATTGAATTATGGAGGTGTCGGTGAAATATACAATATTATCTCAGCAATATTATCTGCCAACAAGAAATGCATGTACAATTCACATCCATTCATCTGCAATAGGAAGTCAACATCAACTAATCAAAATGTCAGAAGAGAATTCCATCTCCTCCGGGGAGGAAGAGAGGAGAGCAGAAACTATAGCAAGGCTGGTGGAGATGGATTGACGACGATGTGCCGCAGGGGGTGGGCGACATCACCACCACCCGCATGCTTGACGAACTCAGCCGGGGTGAGGAAGCTACCATGGCAGACACACACTATTCTTACATCTTCTCCCTTCTTATATCTGTAGAGGAGGCCCTCAATTCTTCTTCCATTGGGACCATCTCCCCTGGTGGAGACAAAGGGCACGTCTTCCATCATGTTCCTCCTTAGACTTGCGTCAGTGGTTGCATCTGCAACCTTCTTCAGAGGGTCTTCCTCTCCTGCAAAAGGATGAGTATTTATTCCAACTATTGAAATACGAACTGATTGAATTATGGAGGTGTCGGTGAAATATACAATATTATCTCAGCAATATTATCTGCCAACAAGAAATGCATGTACAATTCACATCCATTCATCTGCAATAGGAAAAGTCATCATCAACTCATCAGATGTCAGAAGAGAATTCCATCTCCTCCGGGGAGGAAGAGAGGAGAGCAGAAACTACAGCAAGGCTGGTGGAGATGGATTGACGACGATGTGCCGCAGGGGGTGGGCGACATCACCACCACCCGCATGCTTGACGAACTCAGCCGGGGTGAGGAAGCTGCCATGGCAGACACACACTATTCTTACATCTTCTCCCTTCTTATATCTGTAGAGGAGACCCTCAATTCTTCTTCCATTGGGACCATCTCCCCTGGTGGAGACAAAGGGCACGTCTTCCATCATGTTCCTCCTTAGACTTGCGTCAGTGGTTGCATCTGCAACCTTCTTCAGAGGGTCTTCCTCTCCTGCAAAAGGATGAGTATTTATTCCAACTATTGAAATACGAACTGATTGAATTATGGAGGTGTCGGTGAAATATACAATATTATCTCAGCAATATTATCTGCCAACAAGAAATGCATGTACAATTCACATCCATTCATCTGCAATAGGAAAAGTCATCATCAACTCATCAGATGTCAGAAGAGAATTCCATCTCCTCCGGGGAGGAAGAGAGGAGAGCAGAAACTACAGCAAGGCTGGTGGAGATGGATTGACGACGATGTGCCGCAGGGGGTGGGCGACATCACCACCACCCGCATGCTTGACGAACTCAGCCGGGGTGAGGAAGCTACCATGGCAGACACACACTATTCTTACATCTTCTCCCTTCTTATATCTGTAGAGGAGACCCTCAATTCTTCTTCCATTGGGACCATCTCCCCTGGTGGAGACAAAGGGCATGTTTTCCATCATGTTCCTCCTTAGACTTGCGTCAGTGGTTGCATCTGCAACCTTCTTCAGAGGGTCTTCCTCTCCTGCAAAAGGATGAGTATTTATTCCAACTATTGAAATACGAACTGATTGAATTATGGAGGTGTCGGTGAAATATACAATATTATCTCAGCAATATTATCTGCCAACAAGAAATGCATGTACAATTCACATCCATTCATCTGCAATAGGAAAAGTCATCATCAACTCATCAGATGTCAGAAGAGAATTCCATCTCCTCCGGGGAGGAAGAGAGGAGAGCAGAAACTACAGCAAGGCTGGTGGAGATGGATTGACGACGATGTGCCGCAGGGGGTGGGCGACATCACCACCACCCGCATGCTTGACGAACTCAGCCGGGGTGAGGAAGCTACCATGGCAGACACACACTATTCTTACATCTTCTCCCTTCTTATATCTGTAGAGGAGGCCCTCAATTCTTCTTCCATTGGGACCATCTCCCCTGGTGGAGACAGAGGGCATGCCTTCCATCTCAATAGGAAGTCAACATCAACTAATCAAATGTCAGAAGAGAATTCCATCTCCTCCGGGGAGGAAGAGAGGAGAGCAGAAACTATAGCAAGGCTGGTGGAGATGGATTGACGACGATGTGCCGCAGGGGGTGGGCGACATCACCACCACCCGCATGCTTGACGAACTCAGCCGGGGTGAGGAAGCTACCATGGCAGACACACACTATTCTTACATCTTCTCCCTTCTTATATCTGTAGAGGAGGCCCTCAATTCTTCTTCCATTGGGACCATCTCCCCTGGTGGAGACAAAGGGCACGTCTTCCATCATGTTCCTCCTTAGACTTGCGTCAGTGGTTGCATCTGCAACCTTTTTTAGAGGGTCTTCCTCTCCTGCAAAAGGATGAGTATTTATTCCAACTATTGAAATACGAACTGATTGAATTATGGAGGTGTCGGTGAAATATACAATATTATCTCAGCAATATTATCTGCCAACAAGAAATGCATGTACAATTCACATCCATTCATCTGCAATAGGAAGTCATCATCAACTCATCAGATGTCAGAAGAGAATTCCATCTCCTCCGGGGAGGAAGAGAGGAGAGCAGAAACTACAGCAAGGCTGGTGGAGATGGATTGACGACGATGTGCCGCAGGGGGTGGGCGACATCACCACCACCCGCATGCTTGACGAACTCAGCCGGGGTGAGGAAGCTACCATGGCAGACACACACTATTCTTACATCTTCTCCCTTCTTATATCTGTAGAGGAGGCCCTCAATTCTTCTTCCATTGGGACCATCTCCCCTGGTGGACTTCAGAGGGTCTTCCTCTCCTGCAAAAGGATGAGTATTTATTCCAACTATTGAAATACGAACTGATTGAATTATGGAGGTATCGGTGAAATATATAATATTATCTCAGCAATATTATCTGCCAACAAGAAATGCATGTACAATTCACATCCATTCATCTGCAATAGGAAGTCATCATCAACTCATCAGATGTCAGAAGAGAATTCCATCTCCTCCGGGGAGGAAGAGAGGAGAGCAGAAACTACAGCAAGGCTGGTGGAGATGGATTGACGACGATGTGCCGCAGGGGGTGGGCGACATCACCACCACCCGCATGCTTGACGAACTCAGCCGGGGTGAGGAAGCTGCCATGGCAGACACACACTATTCTTACATCTTCTCCCTTCTTATATCTGTAGAGGAGGCCCTCAATTCTTCTTCCATTGGGACCATCTCCCCTGGTGGAGACAGAGGGCATGCCTTCCATCATGTTCCTCCCTAGACTTGCGTTGGTGGTTGCATCTGCAACCTTTTTTAGAGGGTCTTCCTCTCCTGCAAAAGGATGAGTATCTATTCCAACTTTCGAAATAAGAACTGATTGAATTTTCTAAAAACAGGCAGACTAAAACATGATAAAAAAGAAAGGAGACATAAAATTCGTCTTTTTTTCCCGTTGAACAGAAGAAAAACATAGAATGTTGGCACGTAAAATTGGAGCACCGACATCAAGTGAAGACTCTGTTTTTGCTTTAGAATATTATCACCATTCTAAAAAATAAATGAACTAAACAAATGATGATCTTCTAGAAAGTTCATGGTAAAATGTTAATATTTTCTAATCCATTTCCTTCTCCAGAGAAACTGATTCAATGTGTTCCTTCTTACTAATAAGGTCAATACATACCGACAGAATAATTACTTATTAGTGAGTGGAATAAGTAAAGGCATAGTGGTAGATGTAAGTAATTACATGATAGCTGCTTATTCTCAAGAAGATAAAATCCTAAGAGAAATGCAAATATCACACGGTAGGCGATACACATGGTATTAGTCTAAGATTGCCTATTATCACATAATTATCCTAAGAGCACTTTTACTGCTAGAAGTGACACAAATTCATGACCAAATAACAGATATGATAGTGATTAAAAGTTAAAGCTCATAATTACGACTCACAATCTAAAGTATCTTAAAATAATGACGAAACGATGGAACTCATCATTTCTATTCTGTGTTCAAAGTATTTTCAGAATATGACATGAAAAATCTATGATGGAAAGACAAAACCTCTCATTACATATTCAAATAATGACACTATGAAATAATGGAACTTGTTGATGATTTTAAGTATCTTCGAAGATCTAAAATGATAATGAAAATTCAGGATAAAAAGGTGAAACTGACAACATATGGTTCCAAGTATTTTCATATAAATTATATGATGAAATGGAACTTATTATTGACGACAAGAAAAACATTCAAACAATTATATGAGAATATATCACTATCGTGAAAATGGTGAAACTTGTCATCACAGCTCATGATTTAAAGTATCATCGACAAAAATTATATGATGAAACAGTGGGACTTGTTGTACATGATCTAAAGTGTCTTTGATGTAGTCTGAAAATTCCTATTAATCACATGAATATTACAATAGCACTTCTGTCGCCGATAATGAAGTATCAGAGGCTGACAAAATAACCGAGCTTGTTGTTACTACTCCTTATTTGAAGTATATTCAGTGAATGATACTTGCCGTTACTATCTATTTGCTATTTGAAGTATCTTCAAATGTTGTGTTAGTGAAAAGGAAAATGTCGAACAAACTACAAACACAAACTGTGTGACAATTAAGATATAGTTATGATGGTCAGATTTCAAGGCTTAGATAATTATGCTAAATATTTTGAGCTCAAGTTCTGAAAAGAAAGTGATGTTCATGCAACATTGGATAAGTCCTGCAGAGAATGTAGACATCCTAAAACTTAAATTCTCACACTTACAATGCTCATTTACTTCGATCCCGTTGGACCGATACCGAGCAAGAAACCATGAACACAAACTACCAAAACCATTTAGCCAGTGTTGATAGAGAAAAGCACTAATAATACACAATTCAAGCAACAACATAATTGAAACAGTACTGTAGAAAACAACCAAGACATAGTTCTTTGTCCATCAAGAATACATCATTCTTAAACCACTAGCAAACTCCAATTCTTACTATTCCACCTCAAGAATCGATCATTCTGCCTACTATAAGATAAATAAATTCCTCGATAATAAACATAAGAAAGATCGAGTTTTTTTGTGCATCAACTCATCATCAACAAGGTAGATAACAACATGGATTAACCAAGAATCTAAGTACTGACGTAGTACCTCGAGCCGGCGTCTGGCTCTCGACCTCGGACACACTGAAGGAGCTGCTGTCCTGCGATCCAACTGACCCCTGCGCCACTGTGCTGTTACGCCCCGCTGCCCACGCCGGTGGCCTTGGAGGAATGACTACGTCGAACACCCCACTGAACTGGGTTCCCATCGGAAGGCTGAGGCGGCCGTTGACTGACATGGCTGCCGCCAAACTCTTCCCTTCCTCATCTGTGTTCGGAGCACCCGATTTGATCGAACTCCTCTTCTCCAGCCTCTTCCTCTTCGCCTCCAACCTTCTCAAGCCCTGCGATTCCTTCCTCTTCCTCCTCTCTTCCTCCGATTCCGTTGGCAACGAGCTCGCTCTCACGAGGGTTGGCGTCACCGAGAAGAAGTCGTGCTCCCTCGGCAGCGACGAGAAGGACGCGATCGACGACGACCGAACCAGCTTCTTCCCCTCCGGATCCACCCCGAAGCATCCGGCGAGGGAGAGGCCGAGGGAGAGATTGAGTTCGACCTCATCGGACTCCCCGCCCAGCGCCTCCGCTTGCTCTCTGGAGAAGTTGTTTCCGGACAATCTACGGAGCAAATCTCTCGGGAAGCTCTCGATAGCCGACGACGGGCACTCCAGTTCCCCAGAGAGAGAGAGAGAGAGGCGAACAATTCGCTGCTGAGCCGAGGACAATTGTGATGCCCAAAATGCCCCCATCTGAGGGATGGGCGCCGGAGGCGGGAGGACACGCGTCCAGCCGGTAGAAGGGGCAGGGCCGCGGGTGGCGAGGGACGAAGCCGCGTCGACGCGAAACAAGCGGCTCGGCTCTCCTCGCGTCGCGCAGGAGCCGATGAAGTGGCAGCATGTTGTCCGAAGCACACGTCTCGTAACGGCTGGGGCTTCTTGACCATATAGACACGTGTCGGTGCGCCAGCCGACCGGCCACCCTGAAGTCGCTATCCTTGTAGCTGTCAGCCGGCCGATACCGAGTTCGAGCGAATCACCCCTCGAGAGTGTCGGGGTGATGCTACCTCTTCCTGAAAGATGGAATACCGTTGTGGCTCTCACGTTTCAGGAGGCTCACATCACCCCGGCATATGTAGGGTTGATTCGGCCACCTGGACCTTAAAAGTCACAACTGAGGTCGCCACTGCCGGCATTACGCATCTCCGGGAGGCGAGAGAGGCGTGGGATTGGCATTTGAATATGTCCCACTCATGTCTAAACCGTGACTTAAGTGGAGTATAAAGCGTTTCGCTTCCCCGTGGGTAAAGAGGGAAGGAAATGTGTTTATTGTTTGAAGTAAAAAGAGACTCGATTCTGTCCATACTAGACTTTAAGTAAGGTTAGCATAGATAAACCAACAATAAGTAATTCAAATTTACAAATCATACTTTATATAATATATGTGTTAAATACAGAAAAAAATAAATTTGCATATATTATGCTTAGAAAATATATTGGCATTTTACCTTAAAAAATCTTTACAATTAGATTTTTACTCGACGAGAGTTCTCTAATTGATTTGTATTTAAGGATATCCTTTTATCATTTTGATAAAAATACCTTACTATCATCATTTGTCTCCGACCATTGACACATTATCACCCAACACTATCATCGCCTCCTTCGCGACCTCTTGATTCGTCACAACTTTTGCGATGTCCCTCATTGCCATTACTGTTAGCATTTTTTTTCATCTTTTATATAACATTTGACTCTCTCTCCACCTTCTAACATCATTATCACCATCTTATCTTTTATCAACTATCTCATTTGTCTTTGTCACTATAACCCTACTTAACCCCTTCTTATGGGCAATAGAGAGTTCTTCCTCCTCACCACTATCGTCAACGGGAAAGGGCAATGCCATAGCGGTAAAAACAGAGGGGGAATCAAAGGTCATAGAAGATGTAATAGTAGTATTAAAAAAAATATATAAGAAAAGACAAGACAAAGACTATGGTAATGATGATAACGATAATAAAATAATCAATGAAAAGTGAGGTGATAACCACAGCACTACGAGTGAGTGGGAGGTCAGGAAGGAGGAGGAGATAGTGATAGTCTATTGATGTTTAAGAGTGGGTGTGAGGACAGGAGAATATTTTCATAAAAATAGTAAAAATAATAATTTTAATTTAAAACTAATTCGGGAGGTGTCATCGGTTAAAAGTCAGACTATATTTTTTGTAGGTAAAATAAATGATGTTCAACGCATGCAGATCGAAAAGTTCAATTGGGATCAAACATTAAACTGCTAATTTTTTTCATCCAATCGGGAGCAGAATAGAAGACATTATTAGTTCATCAATGGCGATGAAACAGCGGTGGTTGCCCCTTCGAAGCTCCAAAGGCTGTCCCCATCACCCAACCAGCAAATATATTTTTGTTCCCGATCGGCAGAAAGTCACCAAAGGAAAGCCATCAGAATCATCACATCACACGTATTCGTCGATTTCATGATCCACTTGCACCTTTTTGGGCCGTTCATGGAAATAACTCGATCAATCATGTCACAATCGTCATGGTGACGTGATCGTGATAGAATGTGGTCGGTCCGTGCAATAATCGAAGCCGACACTGACAATGTGATCCATGCGATGGCAAATGCGGATCAGGTCGGGTCCAGTTCGACAGACGAGCATCCGGGCCATGCGCATTCACGCTCACCGTACGGCCTTCCGCGTGATGTTGACGCATCAGTGGCCGCCGTCCGATGACTCGTTGGCACGTCGTCTCTGGAACAAAGGAACGGCCGAAATCGACGGGTGCGTACCAGAAAAATATGCGAAGACGAAGCTCGCGTGTCACCGACCTCACGGTCCAGACCCGGAGATCGACCCGCTCAGTGCGCGAGACGCATTCGATGTGGGCCCCCACCTCACCGTCCTCGGTTTCTTTTTTAGCATGGCGATACGTTGTTTACACATTCTTACCCGACGGGAACGCTCGTGTAATAAATGGCGAGACAGTACAAAGTCAAGTGGGACCCGATCGTGGGTCGATGATTTTACTCGTTTATTTATGGGTAATTTTTTTAATATATATATATATATATTTTTTTTTTCTAGAGCATTTTTTATTTTTTATCTCTTATTTTTTAAAAAACCTGATCTTTAGATTATTGTATTAGTCATCATTATTATGCTATCATCTCTTATTGCTTAAGGGATCGTTAAAACCTCATTCTAAGGCCCTCGTCCTTATTCTTCGTCTTCATCACAGTCTATTATTTTCATCATTATCTCTGCTTCAAACACTTTTTATTATGTTATCTTGAAAGATATATTTTGATCCTCTTCTTTAATTTTTATATTTTAAATTTTTTTTGAACCCTTACCTATTTTTATCCCTTATTACTACTCGGTCAAAGAAACATAATAACTTAGGAAAGACATAGGTTATGCCTAAGTCAACGGAAGCCTTGTTATGATTATCTTCTTCTCTTAAGATAATCACATATTTGATGTGACAATACAACAAATATGACATTGTGATTATATCTTTGTACTTAGCCTCGTCTCTCATCTTAACACTAGATAATAGTAAGGACCTTGTGATAAGACGAAGACCATCATATGAAAACCTCTTCATACCAAACAATACGTGTATTTTTTATAAAATAAGGGATATTCGGTTGGAATAAAACAAAAGACAACGTTATTTGAGAAAAGTGAAATATTCAGGGTTTTTTTATTTTTTGGAATTTGCGCTTTATTTATCTCTCGCCACAAGTGTTTTTTTTTGTCTTTCGTCTATAAATAGCGGAAAATTCGGTTCGCTTTCCGCTTTAAATTTCTCCTCTCCTCTCTCTCTCTCTTTACGAGTTTCTAATAACCACTCGGATTACAGACGGGGGAGGTACGAAACCCTGGACTTAGATCTGTGCTTCTATCGGTTGAATCTCTCGTTCCTCTTCGTTTTTGCTGCATTCGTGTCTCGATCTCCTTTGCGATAGCTTCGGAGTCGATGTTCTATAGGTTCGCTGCGCTGTTCGTGACCCCTCCGGGATTGTTCCCGGTTGTTCTGATCTTATCATCGGATTTGGTGTTCCGTCGAGGCATTTCAACCGGAGCGCGTGTTTTTTTGTGGTGAATTTTGGATTTTTGCCTTACCCGAGTGGTGCTTGCTGGATAGGGGATTTGGGATCGTAATGTGGATTTTTCTTTCATATCTTGTTTTCTCTCGTTATTTCTCGATCGACATTGTTTTTAGGAGTCTCTGGTGGGTTGGAGCGACCACTGTTCCAAAATGAATCGAGATCATCAATTGGGTTTACTTGCAGGCTTTGCTGTCGTTAGAACATTTTTGATGTTTCAATATCTGTATACAGCGATGGCATCGTTCTGTTTCGTGATCTTTGGGCGTAGAATTCCGTTGTATTTTTGATGCATTATAGGTTTGAATAAGAATTATTGACATGTCTAGACATTAGGGCTTATGGTTGTTGTATACGAACGACAGACGCACTGCTGTCTAAGATGAAATATGAAGTACATCCTGTGGAACATCATCCTGTGGTGGTATTTGTAACATTGAGTATGATCTTCTGAAGGAATTGGAGGCAACACCAGGTTAATGCCTGTTTACATTGACTTGGAGAGAAGTTGAAATGATGACTTGGTTTTGATCCCTAATAAATTTCCCTGGGCGTCATAATTTTCTATCTGATACTTTCTTATATACAATTTGCAAGCAGTAGAGGTTACGGGAGGCCACATAAGAAGAACAATAGATCTAGAAGGTCAACTTTGAGCTATGACCAGAAATCAATATTGTTATTTGAACAGATTGGCTTGCTCTGTCACTACAACCATGGGGCTCCATTCATTAGAATGAGATCCAATCATAATGCTACTTGTTTTCTTATGTAACTATTTTACCACGATCCTCTGAACTTTGATATGCTTATCTGCTTATGCTAGCATGTAGATTATGTGCTATAGACTGATATAATGATTCAATTTAGCTGAATCTTAATTCTGCCTGTGTTGGAGTAGAATCCTCTTAGGAGAAAAAAAGCATTAGTAGATTCTGGATGAGATCACATTGTTGTCTTGATACCTGCTTTTTTAGGCTCAGATTTTGAGCCACCATTTGAGGTTCTCAAAATTCATCGAAGCACAAGTTCCACGAACATTTTCAAAGGGCAAAGAAAATGCAGTTCTGCAATATGTTTTTCTATTATCTCTCTAATGTTATATTAATATGTGTATTTGCGGAAGGGGTAAAGAATTTTTCTCTCTGAATAAGGGAAGAAGACCAACAGTTGAAGAAGCTGTTTTCTTCATAAATATTGGATAACAGGTTCAATGATTAAATTTTCTCACAATCAACTCATTCTCATCTCCTACTCTTGTTAAGATCCCATCCTCCATCTATACTGATTTTTTTTCTTTTATTGCTTCATTACTTTTCTGCATTTTTTTTCTTCAAAATTTGGTGTTTTTCTTATACTTTCTAACATAATGTTCTACTATTTGAGCTAAAGAGCCAAATAAGCTTTTTTAGTTCTTTGGATGTTAGTGCATGGTTGGTATGTTAAGTGAGCCATGTAATATGTCATGGACTTTGTCTCGGGCTTCATGCTTGGTTTTTAAGAGATATCGACAGTTTTATGCCCTTTGAGCTTTTATCAAGTTTGATGAGCCAGAAGCTTTTACTTGGTGAATCCAAAACACAAAACTTCTTATTCCTGTATTTTTTTTTAATTTTGAAATTCCCTGAACCTTAAGTGGTTTGATAGTATGGTCTCCTCCTATTAGGTAATTACTTTCCTTGGAGGGTTAGCATGATACCTCCAAAGAGACAAAACAAGAGAAGAGAGGAATGAAGTTGGAAGATTTATAGGAACGTGAGAAATTTTATCCAAGCAAATGCTTCCGGATTTGCATGCTTAAATGTTTAGAGGACGAGCTAATCTCAACCCTCAAAGATTTTCTCTAAAAAGGTTTACAACATAAAGTACAAGTCTTAGTAGGATTATCACTGGTTTAAGCTATACTATTATAACAGAGCATAGGTTGTGTGCTTTAAGCTTAATCTAAACTCATTCTTACTAGAGATATTCTCTGGTAATGTGGCTTATGGATCCTCAGTGTTGCCTTTGAGGAAAGGAGCAAATTGAGAAAGTGCTAAAAAGTCTTCTATGTTCTTTCCTCAAGAGTAATTGATGGTGGAAATTTAAAAATTGACATGCCAATTGCCAAGAGTGGTACTGGGCTCTTTGCGTGGGCCCTTGGAACTGTCATCCAGTGTTCATGTTATCTATGGTGTTATAAATGTAGGCTTTATCGATACATATGCATAATGAAGAGAGCCAATGAAATGGCACATTCACCTACAAACCTCCTTAGTTTTTATTTTAAAAACCAATGTGTGTGGCAATTTTAAACTATTTATCAAATTAGAGATTTTAAGAACTGCTTTTAACTGCCGAAACCACAAACAATTTTGAGTACTTGGATCTCTGCAAATCAGGTCCTAGGGTGTCATGATTGCTGAATTAATAATTCTGACCTATTATTTCTGTTTTTTTGTTATGTCTATTCCTCAATTCACTTTTAATTATCAGTACTATTCACACTTGCAGCTTCCCAAAATTTGCAGCTTGTCGAGTCAAGCATGGGTCGTGGAGTAAGCAGTGGAGGTGGTCAGAGTTCTTTGGGCTACCTATTTGGTAGTGGTGAGGCTCCCAAATCTACTGGAGAGACTGCTGCACCAGCTCAGAAATCACCTTCACCACTACCAGTTGACAACAAGAAGCAAATCCCTGCAGGTATTCAAGGGAACCTTGCAAATAACTACCACCGTGCAGATGGGCAGAATTGTGGAAATTTCATCACGGTATGATCTCACTGGCTCTATTTGTCGTATTTATCTGTGCTCGAAGTGCATTTGTTCTATTTAGCATTTTATATTGCACCTGATATATGTTGGGAGAATGTCTAGCTTGCAAATTCATTATTATTTCACCACGGAAAAGCATCATTTTTTTTCTGTATGGAATTCTTCACTTGCATCTACTTTGGTGACTTTGCTATATAATGATACAGTTGATATTGGCTGGATGGGTATATATGTCAGTACACAGTCATAAACTATACTTTTTGATGTGAACACCAATTCTCATTTTCTCGGTCCCTATTTACTACAGACTTGTGCCTGTTGCTATTAAGCACTTGCAGCCATTTGGTGTGATGAAAGTGGATATCAGTCTTGATCTCGAGTTCTCAGAATTCTTTAAGTTTTTGGAATCAAGTTCTGCAAGCGTTATCCAGAAGCCTACATCTCCAAACTCAATTTCTAATAAGTTCCTTTATTTGTTAGAGGAGTTGTGTCAATGACCATAAAGTAATTTTTTTTCTTAATATTGGTTAAAATGGGTTTTCTGGATAATACACAAGTATTTTAGCAAGAAATAAAAAGAAAGAGAAGGGAAAAAGAAAAGATACATGTTGGGTCATGAATGAAGTTGTTATTTTTCTATAGATATTGGGTCATGAATGGACTTGCTATTTTACTATGTAGGTATCTGGTTATTTACCGGAATAGTATTATTTCATCAAAAAAGTACTACTAATAATATTGTGTCAAGCTAGATAAAGTAATAAAAAAGGTTAACCAAAATTTTCCTGATTCATATAGAAAAGTGTACAGATGCAGAATTGCAATCCTGTGGTGTTTCCTTTTGTGAAATTGACTGGCCACTGAGCCAAAGTCTAGGTCAGGAGAGTGAGAGCAACAACGAGTGGAGTTTCCCTGCTTTTTTGTCACTTCTAATACACTAGACATGGAACTTTTAGTGTAAGTCCATTTTGACTCCTATTGTTCGTCAAATCGAACAGCTTCATGCGCAAAATCAGCACTATATCCTGAAAACCTTATAACAACTTATCATGACTATCTTTTGTCTCTGGTGTTATTTGATCAGATACTGACATTGATGGAATTGCTTAAATGTTGCATGCTGATGCTAAAACATGAGTTGAAATAAAATGCTGTTAGTCCAAGACATAAATATTTGACTCTCTTGAAGAGTTTTCTATTTGCAGTTGCGGAATAAATGCTAACCTATAGTTGGACTTGCACATTACAATTGAGTGTAGGTGCTATTGTCTCATCCTTCTTCTATAACAAGGAAATTGACCTTCAGATGCATTCCAAGATTCATATATTGCTTATCGTTTTGACTAGACATTGGAACCTTGGTTCAAACTGTATTGGTTTGATTGAAACACTAGTTAACCTGACAAGAGTACTTATGTTAGAGCTTACATGCCTAAGTTGCAGTCGGTGATGATTATGTTCTTCAGTTAGGGAGGATCTGAGGTATATTCATGATGATGGTAAAATGGTCAGAGTTTTGATAAGGTTCTTTTGGAAGACAAGGTGTATTCACAGTGAGGTGATCTTGTTTTCCCACCAGACAGGGGTACCTCTCTTTATTATCATGAAGTTGTAAAAGGCAGACAGATGACCTTTTTTTCTACAAAAAGAAAAACAACTTTTAGCCATTCAGTTCTAAAGTGCCATTATCCTAATACAACCTAGGTTCACTTTTCTGCTTATTTCCTCATTTTGGCATCAATTTATTAGGCAATAAAATCCAGGCAACTCTTAGCAAGAACACGTGTGTTTGCTTTCTCAATCTACAGGCAGACTTCGTGCCAAACCAGCTTTTCTTGTATTGGAAAATGTGATGACTATCTACATCTTGTCAGCCATAGATGCTTGTGAAAAGTGACGCTTGGTTGGTGTATTGTTGCTGTACCTTCTCCTGTTGAGAGCTACTTCTGCATTGCATGTTTTGCAGGATCGACCTTCAACGAAGGTGCAAGCTGCTCCTGGTGGTGGTTCTTCCCTAGGTTACCTTTTCGGTGGTGGCAGCAACTGACGAGGCTCTCTTATTGTGGCAGAGAGAATCTGTCGAAGAAAACTATTGCTACTTGCAGCTGTTGGGAAGACACGGTGTGCACCTCTGCAGTTGGCGAGGACTCATGATTGTGTAAGCTATAAATCACTGTTGGAAACAGAATTCGTTGCTTTCTATTCTGCCCTTAAACTACTGGTACTGGCACCATGTTCCATCTCCAAGTCTTGATTAGATGTTAAGGTATGTTACAGAAATCCCTTTATGTTTATGTTGAAATTATATTTGCATTATTGCTGTCTTAGGTACTCTGCACTAGATAAGATCGTATCAGCAGTAGTAAAGTTCAGTTGTTTCAATTGGAGGAATCCGTCAAGTCTCGTATCTTTAAGCATTTTCAATCATTTGCGATAAGTCAAAATTTAATTTTCATTTATAGCTAGTTGATTTTCATTTATATTTCGGAATTTTGTGTTCCTCAATTAAATTATGTTTATCAATAGAAAACTTTGAATTGAGATTATTACTATTTCAGAAATCCATATATCATATCATTGAAATTAATAACGCAAGAGCTAATTATATATTATCTTTTATAATTAGTTATTTTCAGTGTTCAAATCTTTATACTTTCAAAAGTTATATAAAACTATTATATTTATGAAAGTGAAATATTTAATCTCGTTGTTTTAATAATTTTTTTATTTTTAATTCTATAAAATTATCTTTTAATCCTGTATAAGGATCTTAATATTTTATTTTTGTAAGTATATAAAGTCAAATGTAACTTCTATGTAAGGATTGAGATGTTATGGGTAACTAATTATAGGGATAATATGTAATTAATCACATACACTTTTTAACTCTCAATCTTAATTTCTTCTTTCAACCATGTATCTATCATTTCAAGCTCTTGAATGTATAGATCATGTGTAGCCTTGAATGTATAGTGATTAGGATGTTATAGGTAGCTAATTATAGAGGTAATCTATAATTGATCACATGCACTTCTTTAACTCTCAATCTCAATATCTCCTTTCAAGCATGTATCCATTGTTTCGAGCTCTTGAAGAGTTTGATATCTTATGGAATACATACCCTTTTTAATGACTATGAATATTAAAGTAATGATGAAGTTGTTTTTTAAATATCTTCGGTATCTTGGAGAGCCTAAAAGTATATTTATTTGATATAATAATTAGATTGTTTGAGACATAAAAAATATTAAAATACCCTTGTTTATATATTTATTATCAATGATATTTGAATTTTTTTAAAGGATTTCTTCTTTTTAATATAATAATCTATAAAAAAATATTACCATATCCACATTTTATCATCCCTTCGACGTGCTGTTTCGTTCCTATCATTATAAAAAAAACATATTTTATATTTTAAGAACCTCCGATCTGATTTGTCAATCAATTGGTTCGACCAATCATTGATATTATTCATTCAGTTTTAATTACTATACTTTGGATCCAATTTGTTTTGATTTTATTTCTGTAAAGATGTCTCGGCTTAAAAGTTTTGGTTCATACTGGCTCATGAACCTGACAAGCGGGGAACAAACCGGACCGTGAACAGTTCCGACTGGACCATAAGCTTTCCAACCTGTTCTACTTCATGAACCGATCAAACCCTAAACCTTGTCATGCAAAACCATCGCCCCGATGGCCGCGAAGACCGACGGTGCAAACCCTCCCATGCCATTGTTCTCAAACCCCGACGACATCTCCCGCAGTCGAAGCCTGACGCCGAGAGTACCGTCGGAGTCCCCCTCATCACGTCCGTCTCCGAGTGGGATGATCTCGGAAACCGATGCGGCCATCGCCGAATTAGCCTCCCGTTTCGCCGAAAACCTCAGATCAAGTTCAAACGTCCCAAACCCCTTAGTAAAGGCAAGTTCTTGGGGCCTCTTGACCTCGTCCTTGCGAACGGCTCCTAAAGAATCCGTCGGTTGCGCCGCTGCAGATCCATCTGGCGCCGAATTCGCGCGTGCGGGGATAGAGAAGCTGGGATTTCTGATAGATCCGGAGGTTTCCGGGGAATCGCCGTGTGCTGCGTTGTTCTCGAGGAATGGGAAGTTCTGGACGCCCTGCTTCTTCAGGGGCTTCCGCGAATCTGATGGAGAAGCTTGTGGAGAAGAATCAAAATGAGTCGCTCTATCCGTTGGCCAAGCTTGTCTCGGAACCTCTGTGTTCTTAGCATTTCTCGTCACCGACTAAGGATTCTTATCATAGATGGTTGCGGCGAGAAAACAATGGGAAAGCCAAACTCTTTTAGCTATTAGGAAGGCTACCCGCGTGGGCCTGCCGAAGAAAGTGACAAAACTTGCTACAGAGGCTTCAATTCTACCAATGATGGCTTACGATGGTTTCATTAGTGTGCTTGCGTTGTGTTTGGGTAAACGAATGCAGATGGACTTGTGTTATCTCCAACGATCTGGATACTAGATAGATTGAGAGAAGATACTAAATATGATTTGCTACTTCTTTAAAGTGGCTGATGCACCAGCAACGATTCCTGGAAGCATGCCCCTGTCCTTCAGCTGGATCAGTGCTGGGTTTGAGAGCCTCTGAGACTGTTTCTTCACT
Source organism: Musa balbisiana (assembly GCA_004837865.1). Taxonomy (NCBI): domain Eukaryota; kingdom Viridiplantae; phylum Streptophyta; class Magnoliopsida; order Zingiberales; family Musaceae; genus Musa; species Musa balbisiana. The sequence goes on along the minus strand of CM017196.1, from coordinate 4,469,231 downwards.
TGAATCCACCAATAAAGGATCGACCTTGGTGTTAGATGAACACTTATCATACTTGGTCTTGGGTTCTGAGTTCCATGATGATATGAGAGCTGCTGACAATGTTGTTAGCTCTCTGGCACTGGGGAAGAATTTGTCTTGCCTTGTCCTTTAGAGGATACAGTCGAGCACCTGCTCTTGGAAATTAGAAAGAAACACTGTTTTAAGTGGAGCTATTCTCTGAGTTGTCAGAAGTGAGAGTTCAAAACTTTTCACGGTACAAAGTACAATCCATGTTCGGGTTTGTTTCTTGGATTGAAAATGGAGGTAATTTTTCTGATCCTTATTACACTTATCAAAATACTTCTATAAAATGAATTTTTGACGTGAAGATTGTTCCTGTGAAGCGAGAAAGATGTGCTTGGTGGATGTGAATGATTGGACCTGTTGCAGATTCAAGGTAGTCTGGTATCTGGAGGTACTTCTCTTATAGCTCTGTTGGATTTGTATTGATCATGATGTCATCTAGTCTCATGTTTTTGATCTCATTTGATCTATCAGATAAATTTTTGCACCATGATGCCAATGCAGAAGGACTCAGTACATCACACGTTTTTATTTCTTGGCTTGCATAGATATTATATCATTCATGACATTCTGATCCATAAGGACCAAACCATACATCATACAGTGAAAACACAGTGGTCAGATACATAGGATTATTGTAGATTATGGCATCAAACTCTTTAACATGAAGAAAACGAGGAAGAGTTTAGTCCTCCCATGTCTCAAAGATGCCATTGACAAAGTCATAGTGCGCTCCAATTAACTTCATACTAGGATTTGTAGATTGGCAAACTCTTTATAAAAAACAGAAGTTTAGTCCTCCCATGCTCAAAGATGCCATTGACAAAGTCATAGTGCGCTCCATTACTCAATGATTTTTTCTACAGCTTCTTTGACGAAGGGGTAGGTCTTCAGGTTTTTCAGGGACACATTTACAGCCTCCTGCAAAAAAAAAAGATATAAGGGAGATCAGCTAAGCTTAGTAAAAAGATAAGACAGAGACATGCCACAGGTATTAACATGATTCAGATTGTTATCAAGTTTTAGTTAGATCTATCAGAAAAGGATTTGATGTGTTAGGCCATAAAGGTTTAGCGTTTGATAGTGTAGATTAGATATAACATCTCAAACATGCAATGATGATTCTGGAAAACACTTGGATACTCGGTGAACGACCTACCTGAACTTCACCAACTTTAGGAGGAAAAGTTCCATTGGCAGTGTGAGTTGAAGGAAGAAGAGAGGGGAGAAAGGAAGAGTACCTTTTCACACTTGGTGCACTGCTCCTCAAAAGACAAGGCTGTGTGCTCAGCCTTCACCTTGTCTCTTGCTGGTAGGCAAATCTTCACCCAATCCTCTATGAAGTCACTGGGTGGTCAAAATGAGACAAGAAGAATTGATCTGTTAGATGGGTGTTTAGAGAAGAGCAGTCCTTGAGATGCTCACATCAGAGTTAATGCATACCGTGAGCAGGATTAATGGAACCAGAGTGTTATGCCTCCAATATCAACAGTGTCAAATAGAAAAGAACCCAAGTCCATGGATGTGATTCAGGGTGTGGAATATACTTACGTGCTGGTGGTGCCATCGTCCTTGATGGACATGAGTCCCTTGATGCCACCACAGCGGCTGTGGCCGATGACCATTATGTTCTGCACCTGCACGAGAGAAAAGATGGTGCTGCTTGGTTACACTGTTCTGGCAAGTTCAAAGCTGTTGATGTTATCTTTCATGGTCTTCTTTGGTTTGATGCATGGGTTTTTGGGCACTGAATAAGACCTATCTAAATCTCTGTGAGCTGAAACATTTTCTTGCTACTGATGTAGTTCTAAAATCTGCTCATCTGCACATGTAAACTGATCAACTATTTTTCAGTCAATGGAACTGTTTGTTCTAAAGGATCTCATCCAACCATCAACCTTTCGAAGTTTGACCGCCACTGCTACCTTTTTATTTTCTTCTAAAGTAGAAATGCTTCACAGTTCATGAAACATTTTATTTTTAATTTGAGGTTAGTTCCTTTTCGAGTAAGGTGAGCGGGAATTCACAGGCTAACATTATTGGCAGAGGAGGATGTGTACAAAGAGATGCTGACCTTGAGATGGAGCACAGCATACTCGATGGCCGCTCCGACACCAGCATACTTCACCTGCAGGAAAGAAGAAAAGCATAAATGGGAGTTAGCAATGGCGGACTTGTATAGAAGCAGCCACAGCAAGTGTTACACTTAACAGGAAAGGTTTAAGGATATGTATGTATACATGACCTGGTCATAGGGAGGGACCATGTTGGCTATGTTGCGGATGGTGAAGGCTTCACCGGGCTGGAAGTTGAGCACCACCGACGGGCACACACGGGAGTCGGCGCATGCGAACACCATGAACTGCACCACCACCACCACCACTAATTTAAGCTTATCATTAACAGGAAAATTAAACCGAAACACACTACACAGTCTTCTCTTTCTCAGTTGAGTATGCTGCAATCCTCTCTCTCTCTTGAATTGTTGTAATTACTGATGACTAGCATATATTTTATCAATTGAAAGACTGATCAAGTGAGCTCTTCATTTCAGGTCATTATGAGATGAGTTTGGTGAAGCTGACCTTGGGGCTTTGACCCTCTTTGAGTTCAGCAAACAAATCCGACTTCTTCCTGCAATGGATACCACTTCAGCTGTGAAGATCCTAAAGAGGATGAACACATGAACAATGCATCAACTCATGGCTCAGGCGACTCACTCATAGACCTCCTCCTTGAACTGCACAAACCCGGACTGGACCTGCTCCAATGGCTCCATTTCCTGCAAGTGTTCGAAGAAATTACTGGCGATTTCCCCAGGGTTGGAATCCAAGTTTTCGGATAGGGGAGAGGGAGACACAGGGGGAGAGGAGAAGGTTTGGTCTTCTTTGGTGTGGTGGTGGTGCCGCCACGCACCTTGCGTTCTTATGGATCTTGTGGCGTGTGATCAAAATTGGACTACTGATTGCATATGGTAGGCGGATGTGGTCGTATGGTGTTTGGTGCAGTAGGTTTGGTCTTCGGCTCGACCTTCCTCGTTGAGATATGTAGTTGAGGTGGCTTCTCCAAAGACACGAGGAAAAATGCATTTACATATCTATTATTGTAAGGCTTGTAGACAGTACATTTGCAATAAAATATTTAAATTACTTTTATAAAAGTTTATTCACTACAAAACCTTTTGAATTCTTAAATGGCATAATCATCAATCTGACATTATCTCAGATGATATTAGCAACAATCATTAAAAAAATAATAATAAAATATAATTTTATTCAATATAATCTTTCAATTATCAATCATTCCAACAAGAATTCTTGAAATTAAGAGATAAGTTGAGTTCATATATATCTATTTGCAAAGAGGTATATTAGAAATATTAAAAATTAGCTAAAACAAAAGCCAATAGAAATCACCTATAAAAATTATTAATTTGGGAGGGATATAATTGTGACATAATTCATCATCTTATTGTGGCATGAAAACGTAGCATCAGTGTTAAGTGAGCTAATTATAAATTATTCTCTGTAATTAATTATTCTTAATATTTCGATTTTTGTATTTTTAAAAATTATATTAGATTCAAGTAAATATTGATAGTTCTATACAAGATTAAAAATATAATTTCACATGATTAAAAATCAAGAGAGATTTTGATGGAGCAATACGATTAAACGTTTCACTTTCTTAAGTATAAAAATATTAATATAACCTTTAAAAATAGAAACATTAAAAATAACTAATTATAATAATATATAATTAGCCAGTGTTAAGTCAGTATTAAGATTACAAGTCCATCATGTGTGCATGAACGCGTGACACTTCCAGTTGGTGCAGACTACTATATATATATATATATATATATATATATATGAAGGATCTGCGTTCCCAACTCCGAGATACTAAATGTGCTCGCCATGGTGGACATGCAGGAGAACAAATGGAGGGGCCGGCTGCTTACCACGGCGGGCGCGACGGTGGTGGGGGCCGCGAAGACGGGAGAGTTCCTGATGAGGCGAGGGAAGGAAGGGGAGGGAGTGGAAGAGGAAGAAGAAGTGGGCTTCTTGTGGATGGCGGTCGTGGGCTTCTTGGCTCGGACAAGTGTAGCGACGCAGTGCACCGCGGCGGTTGTCGACATTGTGCAGCGAAGCGAGGTGTGGTAGGGTATTTATGCGGAGCAACCCGCCCGGACAAGGACGAGGAAGGAAGAGAGAGAGAGAGAGAGAGAGAGAGAGAGAGAGAGAGAGAGAGAGAGAGAGAGAGAGAGAGGGCTGTGGGTTTCCTCCACCAGTCGATAGGGATGAGATAGGTTTACAGTCTGAACCAACAAAAAGAGTGGCCACAGGCACAGCCGGAGCTGCAGCCAGAACTCGGGAAAGCAGTGGCGGGGATTGGCATTTGGGATGTTTGAGGGACGAATGGTGCACAACGCACCACATATAGAAACCTTAAGGAGAATCCATCTTTAATGCCCTCACCTGCTTACAGGTGGATCTTCAATTTTTGTGGATACCGAAGCTTCCACCAAAGATATTTCATCTTGTTTCTGCTGATAACTCTCCACGTCTCTGTTCCTTTTCATGTGTGGTGCACTCTCTCTCTCTCTCTCTCTCTCTCTCTCTCTCTCTCTCTCTCTTCCTTTGTGGCCAGCTCTAGAAAGTTCATTATCTGCAAGCAATCTTAAATCACATTATGATCGACATGTTTGGAATAGCTTAATGATCGAATGTTTGATCTATCATCACAAACAGAAGATGAACATGATAGATGTTCTCGAGGAGTGCTATAGCCTCTCGCAGACTATGATCCCAAGCAAAACAGGAAGACCAATATGCAAAGCTATTAATTAATGGCTCTTTCAATTCTCCAAGAGTTGTCGGTGAATGTTATGATCTGCAGTTGATGAAACCATGACCACATGCATATATATGCTTGTCATTCAGATCCATTAGGAGATAGTGACCTGATCAGGAGCCAGAATACAGTATTCTTAGGTTATATGATAGCTTCCTTTGGCTTGGGGTTTCAACTAAGGAAGGTAGATTCATGTATACTTTGCATGGACCTCAAATTTCCACAGCTTTGCATCATATAAGAGGAGAGAAGGAAAAGAATTAAGTTTCAGATCTAAGTTTTAGCTATCGGCAGATACTTTTAAGTGTATTACAATGATAACAACTGACATGAGAAGAACATACCTCTGTGCAACTGCATGCATGGAGAGAATGAACACCATGGTGAACCTTCCACTTTGGCACACTGCACCTTGATGTGTCATCCTCAAGACGATTATATAGAGATCTGTACCTGCAACTGTGCTGCTGCATGATCTTCTACATCTCTTGTTCCTCGTACCTTTGACTGGAAAAGATACATAGGTCTGTTCATATGCTTACATGCATGCATGAGGAAGATGGGCTCGACAAGAGGTGATGAATGACGAACTCCGAGGGCATGCATATGAAAATAAGCTGTGGTAGTGAGATGCACGGTCGAACACCTGAAGCAGGCACAGAGAGAGAGAGAGAGAGAGAGAGAGAGAGAGAGAGAGAGAGAGAGATCATCCAACCCTTGGCTAAATGAGAAGGGTGAGAACGAAGCGTCGAAACAGTGTGCTCATCGTAACGACATCTTTGCGTTATAGTTGGCTGTAGCATGACGTGGACTGTGCTTATCATCGTCGACGCCAAGTAGAGGTTCTTAGATGCTATTCCAATTCGTTTATATGGTTGCTATTCTCTCATGTTTACCACCATTAACTCTTAGAATTGTGTTTGTCTCTCGGAGTCTCATGTTGGAGTCCACATGTCAGCATCATGTATAATATTTGATATAATAATTTTTATTTTTTTAATTTTAGAATTATATTTTTTTTATATATAAAAAAACTCTTAGAATCGTTTAGCAGTGCCTAAAATCCTTGTAATGTCTCATACAAGAATAGAAAAATATTTCTTCGAGAGTATTCATAATATGATCTTGATTACTTCAACTATTATAAATATTTTATCAATAATTATTAATGTCAAAAATATTGTTGTCATCGAAAACTAATTATCCATTCACAACTTAAACCTAAATAATTTTAATAAAACTTCTCTGATACTTAAGTTAATAAAAATATAAATAATAAATTTAATTTAAAATATTTATAGGCGAGTGCATAGACCCTTTGTTTATAAGTCATTTAAGTGACACCAAATGATCATCACCAAGACTAATTGGATGAAGTATGTCAAAGGATGATTGGATGCTATATCATGATTAGATTTGTTGTCCATTTTAGTTATCCCTAATACCATGATTGTATAAGTCACCCAATGGTCATATATCAAAAGCAATAATAATATTTTTACTCATAATCTTGTAAATTTTGATTGATAGAATAATACTGATTTTTAGAGAGATGACCCACCTTCTAATGTTATATATATATATATATATATATATATATATATATATATATATATATATATATATATATATATATATATATATATATATATATATATATATATATATATATATGGTGCATTGATCTAGTTACAATATTTTTACACTATGTTATATAAAAAAGATATTATAACATAATATAAAAAATACTATATATCATATTTTTTATTTTTAATAATACTAGAAAACACTATAATGTAGCATAAAAACACTATAAAATAATGTTTTTTACTACGCTATAATATTTTTCTAATATTACTGAAAATACTATAATATAATGTAGAACTATTATAATTAAAAAAGAGAGAGGGAGAAAAGAAAAGGAGTAGATTAACAGAGGTATTTCAGGTATTAATAAAAAAGAAATGCTGTTTGAGAATTCTGGAAATAGGAAATGCTTTTCGATGCCAGTGGATTAATTTTCAATAAGATACTAGTAGTTTCAAGAAATTAAACCTGGATTCCATCGAGCGTGGTTTTCGATGCCAGTGGGTAACAAGGCTTAATTGGTTCTATACGATCATACATAAATATACAACAAACGACGATTTATATGGTGCTCAAAGTACTCGTTGCTGCCTTTTTAAGGTACCAAATGTGTGTATGTACAACCACCGATCGAACGGCTGGCTGGAAGATAACATGTGGTCACCATAAGAGCCGAAGTACTTACTTGGGAGCAAGTCTGATAGGGCTGACGGAGAATGCAATCCGGCGTGCTGCAAAGGCCAACATGAAGCGTTCATCTTCTGTTAATGCTCTCTCGATTACCTTCACAACCGTAGGATCCTGCAATTGTCATCACGGATCATGAATAAAACTGAAGAGATGGAGAACAATATCTACCAATTCATCCCATTCTTATCTGAGAATATTCCACTATCAGAGAATAATATTCTTCATATAAAAGGAAACATATGATACATAAATGCATTGAAGTAGTCTAGTCAATGGATCATGGAAGGCTATAATTCAGGATATCAGAAATGTAAATTATATCAAGATGATTGAAGAATTCAGTGACAAGCATACAAGAGTTGACCAAAGCTAGATGACCAAAAATGATGGCCTATTCGATATGAAAAAGATCAAAATATTTGAGACATTGCTGAGGAAGGTCATCGGACTGAGTGGCCTTGTTTCTATTCTCGAACCATGGTCACCGACGTCATATAGAAGGAACCATGGTCACCGACGTCATATAGAAGCCGTCCTACCATTGTATCCGGTCTTAACTTACAGACCTTGAATCAAGAAACTTAGCATGTGGCTTTACTATCTATAAGGAAAGAATAAGATTGAACCATAGGCAAAAAGAAAAAGAAATGTTGGCGCCATAAGAAGCACCAACCAAATTAACCAACAGCCACTGCTAAAGAATTCTCCCTAGCAATTTAATTGATAGGTAAAATCAAGATGGGAAAACAGAGTTACTTGCTCACCAGAACTTCCATGTTAAAGGATGATATACTAGAAATAGTTTAGTACAGCAAGGGTTGCCTTGACACTTGCATGACCCTCGTCATAATAATTTTCATGCGGTACGTGTCGTCCGCAAGTGCCTTGACAATGCAATCCCAACAATGGGTGATTTATACCGAGTTATAAGATGTGGACACTGAAGAGGGTTATTTCTGGTGGCTTCTTCAGAAGAGGTTGGACATGATGTACTGGATTAGAGGTGAGCATCGGTCATGCGTGAGATCAAGGAGTAGGAACACAAGACAAAAGAAATGGCTGTTTTTGTACAAAACAATAAAGGGGCTTCTTGGTGCCTAGTTTTTCATCGGCAGTAGACATACCGACTGCCAATCATGGCATGGATATCCATGATGTATATTAACAAAGTTGAACAAAGGTTGAAAATGTTGAGAAAGGAACTTCATGGGAAACTGTGGCAGAAGAACATGCAAGGAAGGTCACGAGGAAAACGTAGAATTGCAAAGAACTAGATGGTAACAGATATTCAAAGGATATGCACTTTCAAAAGCGAGATCAGTTCTCCAAGTTTTATGTACATACTAATATCAACTCAGCATGATTGGTAAATGCATGAACAAAAGCCTGGTGATGCATACCTTTATTTGTAGGTGAGGAGGAGAAGGTCTAATCCTAGCGATATCACCAACCCTGATAACGTTGTTAACATTCCCGCATTCGTCTGACTCAGCAGGCAATGCTGGTGAGTGCCTCCATTGCCCATTAATGATGAACTTATAATTATATCTGAAAATCAAAACATAAGTGAGTAAAAAACTCAAATATATCACGAGAACAAATAAATAGATAAAACTAACTAGGTATCAGACCCAAAGCTAACTTTGGCGACCAGTTAACAGATTTTCTCAATATATCAGTAATAAGGTCGAGAATTATAAGCAAATTATCATGTTCTATGATGATATCAGCTTCCAGTTACATAATTTTGTTAGGTGTTAGCATGTAAATAGGTTAGAGTCTGTGCATGTGCTAGCGATTAGAGAATGGTGCTTACACTTATCCAAACATCCTATGAAATTGAACATATATTCTCCATGAAAATTTACATTAGTATACAAAAAGATTTTTTCGCTTTTAGAGCAATGCTGGAAAAATTTGTCACCGTGGTGATCTTCTAAGCACCATTCATCATGGCTATCAAATTATGTAACATGATGATTATATGTTTCAGAAAGTACATGTTTGCCATTTCTGAATTATATAAATAGCTGATTATATTTAAGGACATGGTTCCGTGTATTATTTTTCAAAAGACATACATGTTTGCCCTTTCTTGACATGATTTTGACCTTATTATTTCGCAGATCACAAAGCCTATATTGATATTAGAATCAAAATTTACATCCCCTCTTTTCACATGAGAAGAGAAATTCTCTGTTTAAAGGTTGGAAACTAAGCACCATAAGCTAAATTTTGACAAGTGGAATCAACTTCCAGAGGATGCATATGCAATGACTACATTTTGCACATCAGCTATAGTGTTTATGCAAATCACCTATGGTGAAGACATAGGTATGTTGTAAACAAGAACATTAACTTCTTGCAAAGAATTACGCGAATGTAAAAAGGACAACTGCTAAGTTGCTCAAGGAACAATCATCAAAATTAAATAGTTGGATCTTGAGGCAATAATGTGCTTGACAAAAAGTGAAGGATGAGGAACAAAAGTACTGAATATTCAATAATTCAGCAAGTTGGGCTTATAGTTAAACCTACAAAGGTTGAATAAAATAGATAAGAAAAGCACAAAGGAAGATCCTAAGAGCAAGAAAAGCATGTTTTGATCTGCAATCAAGGTATCTACAGAATGCATAACAACATAAGGTAGTAACATAGATCTATCCACCAGGCAGAGAAAATCAAGCTACTTATACAAAGATGCATTCACAAATATACTGAGACACATATAGATATCCTGAACTAATTGTAACTCGATTTAGTGTCTGAAAGGCAAAAGAAGATTCAAGATGGTTTCCTTTGAGCTAGAATAGTGAACATACTTCCCATGCCGTAGTCTAAGTTCAGCTTCAAATTTCGATCCACCCTTATGAACAGCCTTGATGGGTTCTTTCCAATTGTTTGTGAAATCCCCAACCAAAAATACCTCATCACCCTGCAATCAAAATTTATCATTATTAAGTAGAGAAAGTCATCCATCTAGCAAATTTTGATGAAAAATTATTGGAATCATGATGCAAGCATAAATTAATTAATGTAGTTATCATCCTGATTTTGCGAGAAGTCCAGGTTTACCTCTCGACAACCATTGCTCCACACAAAGTTGACAGCATGTGTTGGAGGTCCATCATGCTTTCCATTTTCTACCATAGCAATAAGATCCCATGTGGCCCAGACAATTGCTGCTCTGCATTCAATTGCAGATATCAGGCTTTAGTATCATAACATGCAACATCCATTCAGAGCCATAAGCAGATGGTGGAGTAAAGCTTTTGCAGAAGATGTTGAATTAGTTGCCATCAAATGCCAATAATTAGCATATGCATTTTTTCTGATAGAATCTCATGCTTAAACTTGAAGTATACAATTTTCCATGGTCCATTCAACTACTTGAACTTTGAGAAATTCTTTTCACATTAAGATGAACAAACTTTAAGGAGTGGGATGGATATTGTGTATGTAATGGCAGCATACTCAAGACACAAATCAAATCAAGTGAATGGGCTAATCTGGTAGATGTTCAGAAATATATTACCTGTCAGGTCTACATGAATGCAAGCCAGTGACAAAATTGTGTGCAGCATGAAGAGCAGTATCTTGAATCCAGTGTAGATAGGCAATAACGCAGGCTGGGGATCTATCAAATCCAGTTGTACATGTCACAAATATTCGGAAGTTTTTCCTCAGAAGTCGTAGTAGGAGTCCTACGCAGAATGGAAGTTTCTTTCGCAAGTCTAGGGAGTCCACTTCTCTGAAACATGTCATGGAAATAAGATAATATAATTTGCAGAAGGAAACAAAAAGATTTGGAAACAGTAAACAAATTTTCAGAATGTTTCCAAGATGCACAGATAGGAATGACAAAGGTTCATGCTACAAACAACTACTGATTGTAATAAAAGAAGCTAGCACTTGGAACATATGAAACACACTGAACAATAAATACTTCCCCTTTCACTATTCAAATTTGACACCAACAAGATCGAACAATTATTGATTCCAAATATCTGGATTTCTTGGGGTCCTAATGTTCTGTCTTCGGATCAATTGGGTTAAGTCGCCTGATTCTATGTTAAAATGACCCATATAGATTCACAATATTAGCCACCATCAGCTGAACCATTCAAACATAGGCCTTTTTTTTTCCTTCAGGTCTTATATTTGATATCATCAATGTCTTATTCCGTGTTTGTTAATTATATTTCTTTAATCAACTTTGTGATCGTCATATTTCATTGTCATCTTCTACTATTGAGTGAATGATATTGCCTTTTTGACACCTCATCATTTCCATACTTATACCAGAAAATTATAATGAACTCATATGTACCATATTATTAGTTTCCTTATAATTATGCTCTTGTAAAATGTTTCACTATCACATCTCATCTGCACTTGATTATGTAAAAGTTACTGTAGGACATGGGCATCGTAGAAGTATCTTCCATGCATGACCTTGCACACTTAAATATGGTGAACATAAACACAGCCAATTCCTGCAAAGTCTACAGGATCATGAACGGCTCTTTGGCATTACACACCTGATTATCATGCACTTTAGACTTATTCTAGTACCTCCGAGTATCAACTAATCATATGAAACTGAAGTCTCTAACAATGCAAATTAAAAATGAGACCAGGGGACTGAATCATTTGAAAGTGCATAAACATACCTTATTGGATAGTTAACCATCAGAATATTGTTTTGACAACAAGCATCATTTATGGATTCTGAATTGATTCCCCAATTGGCACGTTCGCTTTCACTCTGGAAATTTAGAACAGCAGTGATACCCTGAGGCACAGACATCCTAATTACTATGATGTATATTGAACCTTGCAATAATTGAACATAATTTCTGAAGAAAACACCACAAGTATCATCCGAATAGAAATATAAAAGATGTCCGAATGTCTTAAGAAGGTGCAAGAGACCTATAACAAGAAAGGAGTAGTAATAAGTTAAGTTAAAAAATTCCTTGCAGAATGAAATCCTATAGAAGCACAATGCAAAAATCCATGTACAATATACAAGATGATTCCAATTGGCTATTCATGATTAAACAGAAAAACCAACTAAGATGATAGATCAATTCAAAGCTAAGCTACAACATCATGAAGAGCTATGAGCTCTGCATAATTGACAGTATTCACAAGCAAAGAGCTTAACATGCATATGAAAGCAAACATACATGAAGCACCATGAAATTATTTCAATGTTAAAGCAGATGCTTATGTACATGAACATCTCAATATAGCAATGATCAAATGTAAAAAAATGTCTGCAAGATTATTGCTTTATTAACAGCACGACATAATTTTCTTTTCACACTTCTTTATATTATTCATTCAGGTTTCTTGGTGGCCTTTGTGTTCCATATTCTTTTAACAGCACAAGCTTTTAGAAATAAACAACAGAACAAAGTGAACGATCCATGGGATTAACAAATCTAAGCAACAGTATATACCACAGCATCTGACAATGTCTGCACATCCTTTTCTGTTTGTATGCATGAACCAACATAGATCTGCTCAGTGATCTGCAAAAGAACAAGGATCGAGTATATTTGTTAACATTGGATAAAAAGGACAATGACTTTGATCTTTCAGGTTTAAGTAACTTAGTATTTGGCATTGTAACTAACTATTTGGGTTACACGGAGCACCAAAAATTTGAACTTCTGAGGTATATTATGGTCCAGACATAACAGATATGATAAAAAAACACCATAAAGATTGTGTTTGCTTCCAAAAACAGAAATTCATGGATAGCTGGGCATGGATATGAATCAAGCATCGCCTCTTGCTTCCAGCATTAATCAAGAAAATGTGGATTAGCCCTTCGTTGTCATGAGAGACCTGCTGCTGATCATTCATGTGCAAGATTTGGAATAGTGCTAAGCAAAGAATGTTATCTCAATGAGGGCCAAACAACTAAGTCACTGATTAATGATTTAAAGTGATAGAATTGAAATTTTATAATCACCTTGCTATACTGCATGCCAAGTGAGTGGTTATAGTATAACTCGCCTTTTGCTCGATCCAGTGCTTTGATATACTCCTCCAGAGGAAAGCTACCGTAGGCCCATTCAACATCTTCACTCTCTTCTTCAGAAAAAATACTTACAATCTCATGTGTACGTTTAGCTAATATGCTCCTATTGCTCTGTAATGGGGAATCAACAGAGCCTTCATTTGCCAGAAGCATCCACCCGTCTGACTTCAGAAACTTAGGAGAAAATATGGTAAACCCGGATTCCCCACTTCCCTCAGAACCTGGCTGGAGATCTGTTGCCAGGACGTTCCTATTCCAAGTGGCAAAAGCAACCCGGCCTCTATTAAACAGAGTATGGTAAACACCACTTAAATGTAATTGTTGAATTGGATAAGGAGAGAATGGTCTTTCAAGTACAAGACTAAATAATCCTGCAATGTCCTTGAGCATCGTCCTGCAAGAAAAATGATGGTAACGAAAAGATAAGGTTATCATTAAATAGTTGAAAAGTGGAAAATTGTGACTCAGTATATGTATGCTGAACTTAATCAAACTTAATTATATTATGGGATAAAAAAGATATATCTCCGAATTATTTTTGCTTCAATGCAAGAGAAGAGGCCACAGGTAATCGACTTTTAAAGCTTTCGTAGCATATATGAGGCGATACTGTAGAGTAAAGGGAGAAGATGATTTTCATTCATCAGTCTGCATTTCAAATAATGTGTGCATCAGGAACATGAAAAAATTTAGATAGCATGTCACAACCCAGGCTCAAAACCATGTGGCCCAAGCCCCATAAAAGATGTACTAAATAGGAGAACTAAAAAGTTGATCTTCGAGATGGAATTTATCTGCTAAAGGTCTGGTAATAAATATTTAATAACCTTCATGATCTGATCCTTTCTGTCTGTCTTGTGTTGTGCACTCTTCAATAAGCTCCATAGCAATTGGAACAAGGAACAATCTATCTCAGGGGACTATGAAGAAGGAGAAGATCAATCTAGGTTAAGTTTTTATGACATAATATAGAAGAGGGAAGCAATCTGTCAGACCATGAAGAAGGTCAACTTAAGTTGCTCTTGAGATTCGAAGTTTTCATGATATAATCCACTAGTGCACATAATCTAAGTCCAAATGGTGTTAATTGATATCCAGCTATATACGGTCAAAACCAAGTTTAAGAACCTGTAAGGCTGTGTTTGCAAAGTTAAATACAAAAGTTCATCCAGAGAATGCATATCCAGCGGCATTGGTTTTAACTATTTGTATTTAGTAACCAATAGGCATTTCAATCTATAATCAATGCAGCACAGAAATATGATATAAGATAAAGGTGCACACACTAACATGCTACATTAATTAAAGATTAAATCAAGTGTGATAACTCCACAATGTAATGCATTAGACATTTCAGTTTGTCTCCAAACGTGAAAACAAAATAATTGAAAAGTTCAACAGTATTTTCAATTCAAACAAATGGTAGAATACCATACTCTGCATCCCCTATGTCCTTTATGTCAATGAAACCACCACTTGACACGTTACTTGCCTTCTTTAATGCATCACCAACCATCACTATTCTTGATTTTTCTGCATTTCCCTTAAAAATAAGAATATGAATATCCATCACTTAAAGTAGTTCCATTACAAGTTCAAGAAAAAGGACCAAAAGAGCTGCATGCATAAAAGAAACAATAAGTAAAGAATTCATATATGATTGTTAAGTTTAACTGTTTAAATTACACAAAAATAAATAAAAATTCTTAGAAATTAAAGAACAAAAGAAAGACAATTAATTACTCTGAGAGAGAGAGAGAGAGAGAGAGAGAGAGAGAGAGAGAGAGAGAGAGAAAATAAAACTCATCCTAACATTGAACAGAGTCCCGTGAGATACATTATTTTGGGTTTTAAGGGGTGTCATCTCCTAATAGCCATCTTTTAGCGCCGAAAAGGAGGAACAGAAAGGAAGAATATGATTCTCGATTCGCCTATCGCATATCGAGAAGGAAGATAAGGGAAAGATGGTAATACCCCTTTCTTGAGCGAGTGGACGAAGATCCTCCCGTCCACGGAGAGCGCGAAGCGGATGCCCAAAGGCTTCTCGAGGGTGACCATGTACTCGTTCAGATTCATCTTGTACACAGTCTGATCCGCCATAGACGAGATCCTAACGAGCTCCCGCGGCGCGGTCCCCTTGCTAGCGGCGGCCGAGCCAGTCGCGACCCGACCGAGCGATCCACCGACGCGAATCCAAGGGGAGGAGAGGGCGGCAAGCCGATCGCTCCTCTCGCGGAAGGGGCCGCAGCAAGAGGAGGGGGGGAGTTGGAGAGGAAGGGCCATTGGTGTGGGTCGGAGCTCGTCAGGGCGACGAGGAGGAGGAGGAGAAGAGCTCTTCTTCGCAGTACCTCCTCGTGAGTCGGTTACGTTGGACGTGGTGAGCGAGGGAGTGAGGGCGGACGAGACGACACCGTCGTCGGTCTCTGATCCACAAGCCACGTGGACGGACAAGCGGGAGGGGGCGGAACGGGACGCAACGGGAAGACCGTGCCACAGTGGGCCCCACCTAACGTCCAGTAGTGCGCGCCGCCGCCCTCACATGAGCGGAAAAAAAATATCTTTGTTTAGATTTATTTTTCTTTTTCTCTAATAAATTAACCTCTCTCTCTCTCACACACACACACACACACACACACGTCTTTTCAGAACTCCAAAATAACATTTTTATTCCTTCAAACCTGTTTAATATTATTTAATATATATAATTATATGAAAACAAGAGTGAATTTCTAAAATTTTCTTTCTGAACTTTTCTATCCCATTTTTCAGAATTTCTTAACACTATTATTTTACATAATATATATCTCCTTTTATTTTGTTTCCTAGTTTTTTCTTATGGGACAGTACATAGGGTTTTCCTATAAATGTTATACTATTTTTATATTATGTTATAATATTTTTAGTAATAATAAAAAATATCATAATATCCTATAAAAATATTATGTTATAATTTTTTTACTATCTTACAGTGATTTCCTATTATTACCAAAAAAATAATATACATAATGTTTTACGAAATTTATAAGAAAATATTTAATTATAGTATTTTTTAATTACTAAAAATATTATAACATAGTGTAAAAACATTGTGACTAGATTAGTTCAGATGAAAAAGGAGAAAAAAAATGAAATTTCAAGTTATTAGGAGAAAAAGATAATATTAGATACTTATAAGGAAAATTCTAAAACGAGAATTTTTTTTTCTGAAAATTCGTCCTAAAAACAATCCTTATAATATAGTGAAACAGAATATATTTTCTTCTTCATCCTTATAACAAAAAGTCTATATATATATATATATATATATATATATATATATATCCTTATTAATTAAAATATATTAAGAATATTTTAATAAAATGCTTTCCAAACAATTTGGAGGTATTTAGTAAAAGTAGTGTATGGTCGTTTTCTATCATACTCTCTTTCTCCTGTAGTAATTGATGCCTACTTGAATGATTATTATATTTGAGTGCACTGTTTGCATCTTGTGATCAAATAGCAGTATCCATCTTAATCATGCCATATGACAAGTGCACCATTGAGCTACATTTATATGATATATTCTTGGAATGTTCATTAATCATGCATTAAATCTAAGTTTAAACACGTGTCACGTCGAAGCCCTTATCGATGAATTATAATCTCTAAATTAGGAGCGAAATAGGCATCAAACAGGACATCAAATTATTGGCCTCATCGTTGTCATCATGCAGCATTCAAATCAGTGCCTTCACAGACATTTTCCAGCGTCGTGATCTCGTTGGGCGTTGTGCGAGCTGGCGAGCACTCGGCGACTCATGCTTCGGAAGTTTCTCTCGCTTTTTCTTCTCTAAATGTGGCTTAGATGTTCATTTGCTTTTGATGTCATATAATGCACAATGGCTAACGTATTTGGTTGATAAGAACAGTGCACCTTACTTCCTGTTTGTAGTCTATTCCTTATATATTGCTTTTTATTGCAAGTTTCTTTCATTGGATTGAAACGTCAAGTAGAATCGAATTCCTATGTTCTAACGAAACTCAAAATATCTTTTTGATGTCTGGACGTGATCAGGAAATAGTAAATCCCAAGATAGTTTCGTCTAAGATTTTATAATAGTATGATAAGATCAAATTTAATAATCAATTTAATATGACAAAATTAATTTGATTTGATTCCATTTTTTTTAGCATTATCATGTCTACAAGAGAGGAGAAATTTTTTTTCAAATATTGAAAAGAATATTCATATCATGTTTCTTTTATTCGATTTATATGATCAAATTCTATAAGTATATTTTATATACTTAAGAAAATAACTTTGTATAATATCATTTTTGTGTTTAATAAGTGCCTAATAAGATCCTCAAGAAATTTAAAGCATAATTTTGACTCAATTAGACCCCACGCATATGCCACATACGCTGTTCTAACCATCTTAAGTTTGAATATGAGCACACTGCAAACATCTACACGAAACCCATATCCAATTCCACTGCGATCACAAAGCGTAAAATGAGAATATATATGTCCACTGCATCAACATAACAGCCTTCTCACCACCCAATCCACAACGATCCTTGACATCTATCATTAGAATATTAAACCTCCCATTAAAAAACTTAAAAAGTAGGAAAAAAAGAAAACAAAGAAAATTAAGGAAAAAAAAAGGGGAAAACGGGAGTTTAAAATGGGTGATGCGTCCGGGAAAGCCCGTTCACATTGGCGAAGAACCCGATCAAGTTTTGGTTGTAAGGAAGGAACGAACGCCGGGCCGCGCCGCTCCCTGTCTGCCGGCCTTTCCCGTAATATACCCGATGGGCGGTAGGTGCGTCCACCTCCGTCGGTTTACCTCCCTTGTCTCTCGTCTTGGCCTTCTCCTTCTTGCTCTCCTCCGACCCTGCTGCCACCGCCTCCTCGCCCTTGGCCGTGAGGAACACGAACTTCTCCTTCCCGTCGCTCTGGCTCCGTCCGATCACCAGGTCCCGGAGCCGCCACCGCAGCGAGGACCCCGTGGATCTGCTCTTCTTGCACCGCGATCGCGACGGCGCGGCCGACCTCGGCGCCCACACGCAGTACGTCCCCGGCGGGATCCCCTCGAGCTCGTCCGTTCCCAAGGACGACGAGGATGAGTAGGCAGAGGCGGAGTGCTCCTCGCGCTCCTCGATCAACAGCTTCCCTAGGGTTCTGCGCACCGGCGCGGTCTTCTCCTCCCCCTCCGCTACGAGGCGGCCGCGATCGTCGTCGCCGTTGGCGAGGAGGAGGGAGCGGTCGAAGACGGGGTAGATGGGGCGGATCTGGCCGTTGGAGAATATCTCGGCGGCGGTGATGGCCGGACCGGCCTCGGGGTTCTTGACAACGAAGGCGAATTCGGAATCGTCGTCGTCGACGTCCGACTCATCTCCGCCGTCCCCCGTGCCGACGGGAGGCGGTGGATCTAGGAGATCGTCAGCCTCGGCGAAGGGCTCCCGGAAGCTGGGGGAAGCCACGAGGAGGGGTACGCGTTTCTTCCCTTCCTCTTCTTCTGCTTCCATCGCTCTCCGTTTGTTTTCCTGTATCGTTGTTCGTTATGGGCTTCTGTTCTGTTTCCTTCGCTTGTTGTGAGAGCGATTTGGAGTGGGAAGTTGGTTGGGGAAGAGCAGGTGGGGATTAATAGCGAGGAGAGGGAAGTGCAGAGTTGTGGGTGGCGGGTGGGGTTGAGGACGCTGCCTTTCCGGTTGGCTCACGAGTCACACGCGTCGCGGGAAGAGAAGGGGGGAGGGTGGGCGATGGGTGGAAGAGCGTTGAGGTTTCCAGAAGCGCAAGTTCAAGTGGCCCAGTGGCCGCCGTTGCCGGTCGAAGTGGAGGTATACGGGCGCGGCTCCAGGTTTCCCCCCAGGGAGGTATTTACGTGGGCCCCACGAGACTTCCTCTCTCTCTCTCTCTCTCTCTCTCTCTACATGCTTGTGAGAGATGTAGAAGATTTTAGTGGCATTCGGAGCCCTACTTTGGGACGAATCACCCCTGAAAATTTTCAGGGGTGGTATGGCACCCAAAATAGGACGTAATCTGAGCTCTCTTTTTTTGCTTTCATATTAAATATTTATTAATTATTATTAATTTCAATTCTGATCGCCAACCTAACATGCTATGATCGAATCAACCTACCTCGCTGCTTGGAGAGAGAGCCCTATTTAATTACAAAGAAATCGACTAAATGTGAAATTTTCTTGATCGAAGGTTCATGCAAGACTTATTGTAGGTGTGCTCCATGATATTTCTCCAAGATTAAATCGATAGATGCTTGCTTTGAACATACGATATTATATGCGGAAGTGAGAATTTGCGTACGTTGTACCAAGATAGATTTATTTAATGGTGCTATGATTCAGAGAATACAGCGGCTAAGATTTGAGGTTGATATGCTACACATCATTAGTCTTAACAGGATATGATTGATTGGGATTCATGTATCAGGATTAGTGCAATATCAGATACAAAACAAAAGCAATCTCTGGTCGGAATGTTATTGGGGTGGCATAAGATTTTCTGCTTCGATAATTTCAGTGACAATTAACATTTTTGTCCTAAAAAAATTACAAGTGTAAAAAACAATCCTTCTGTGTTTACAGTGAATTTGGATGGTTCGGATCGATTCCTCCAAAAATATGTGATCGGCATCGGTATCTTGATGTACTAAAAGCTTGTGTAGTGTCGAGGCCCTACTTGGTTGCTCGACGCCCAAGTCAACGCAGTCCCAACTCTTTTTCAATGGTCAATAAGGCTCCATCACAGAATGGAAACTGGTTGACCAAGTTGACAGAGTCAAAGCCTACGCCGAAAACATCATCGTATGTTCTGATGCTGGAAATGCTGACTTTAGTGTTTAGAAATAGGCCTTCTAGATTTCCAGGGGAGAGAGTCTACACTGTGACAATCTCCTTGTTACTGTTCTTTTGGTGGAACAGTTCTTGAAATCCCCAGACGAACACCTTAAATATGAGTCACTATGTACTTTACATCAATCTTGTTGTTCAATATTTCAGTAGTTTTGGATATAATAATAAATAATAAAAACTAAAAAATAATGTAAGTGTTTTTATAGGGTTTGCAAGGAGGGATGGGTAAGATAAAAGAGAGGACCTCTCAATCTCATAGGAAAGGATAATAGTCTCGTTGGTCAAGGCTGAGGCCTTAAACCAGATAGAACTATGCAGTTTGATAGTTACGATATACATAATCAATCCTATTCCTCCAAAGAAGACACGGGCTATAAGCAATGACTGATGTTAAAGAAGTTACCAATGCAATATCCAATTCGTCACCCTTTCTTAGCTCACGAGCCTTATAAACAAAGCATAAGTTGACATAGTTATGCATAAAGGTTGAAGTCCACTTGGATGTGGGTAATCTTTTTCAAAGAATTCTTTACAAGAATGTTTTGATTCTAGCAAAGACAGGAAGAGCTCACATCATCTTTCAACACAAAAATATTCTTCCTTATCCTAGAGAAACTTATTTTTATTACCATTCATAATAGTTCCAAGATGATGAGAGGTCCGACCCGAATGTTATCCTTGGGCTCCATGAGTAAGACAAGGTATCTTTTATGATATTAATAAGATCAAGATCAAAGTCAAGATTTAAGGATAAGATGTCCCAATATGATAAGATCAACAATATTAATAAAATATATATATTGGTCCTCCAAGAAAAAATCCCACGTTCAAATTAAGAAACCACATATTGTAAGTTAATAGTGAAAAATTAGAAAAATGTGGATCTTTCAAATATTGTAAGTTAATAGCGAATAATTTGCAGATATAAGGGGAGATTGTATGAATACGTTAGTAATTGGTAAATGAGAAACCACTAAGTTAATTGGCAACCAAATCTGATCACCGCATCCACCACCTCTGTTTACACCTACATCAAGTGTATCATCAACCGATACTGCCCCTCCGAAGCTCCTCACCGTCTACTGACTCGTCGCACTCAGGTGGCAAATCGGACATGGGACAGATGGTTCATATGAGTAGGTGGCTTATTTCTTATATGATTCGTCTTTTATTTTATTTTTCCTATTTCATTTTTATTTGTAATTTTGTGAATTTTTTTTTTCTATTTTAAGACCATTGCCTCCCACACTTAGCTACTTCCGATAGGTGGCTGTACCAGTGGCACGTGTCATGGAAGCTCCTACCTTCTTTTAACGTCACATGCTTTGTCTTCTCTCTGTTCTCAGTCTCCCACTCGATTTGTGGATATTTACACGCCACGCATCTGCGTGGTGGTAGTTACGCCTATCGAGAGGCTCGCATCGCATCGTGCTCATCGGTTGATCGTGCCGGGTCGGGTCTCTTCCGCGCATTGCGCGTGGCCTTCGACCGCTTCCTTCGGCGGTTCGATGGGACGGCTCAAGGACGAGCACCTTGTTCTGTGGACCCCTTCGCGGCATCTGTGAGACTCGAGCCGAGCCGTGCCGAGGTCAGGCGGCGCTTGCCTGAATAAACACACACATGGATCCTACGTTATCACCTACCCGCTCACCTGAGTGGATTCGGCCGGCACTCCTATTGTCTGTGGGCCCCGCCTGTACCTGCCGGCACAGGTGGTTGAGATAGGTCGGACGGGAATAAGGAAAAGGCGTTATAACGACGTTTCCCACTGTAAAAAAAAAAAAAGAAGAAAAATCGATATTCCAAACTCAAATTCAAAAATATCGAAATACTATTAATTTTTTTTTATTTTGATGTGTCATTTAGAACAATGGAATCGATCCGAAAACAACGTCCACGACACATGACAAAAGTGAGCGAGACTAAACCGATGGGTTGAAGCCAAGAATGGGATTCTCAAATTGATCGAGCAGATGAATCCTGCCGGCGTGGCTGAGCTTAGGACGGAGGCAAATTTTTCTCTGACTTCGCTCGGAAAAAAACAAAAGCTCGGTCGTAATAAAAGAAAATGATTCCGCCAATTGACGTGAGCCGAGCCAGCCGAAATGAAAGCCGCTCTGCGAAAGACAACCTCATTATATTATCACCCGATTATGCCCCACTTGGGAGGGCTCACTGCTTCGAAGTCATCGAATGGCGTGCCTTTACCTGGTGTGAACATATCAAAGGGTCCCTTCTTTATATAAGCGGTAGAAATAAGGGCCTTTTGTTTTCTCGCCAAGAGGAAAAGGAAAACCCCCTTAAAAACATCAAACGGGAGGGGAGAGGGAGAGGGCGAGGAAGGGGAGGAGAAGATGGGGGTGCTAAGGAGCACGGAGAGCTTGGAGGCGGAGATCGAGGAGATGCGGGAGGCGCTGCTGCGGAGCGGCGGAATCGGGAGGACCCAGGTGCGGAAGGAGGGGTCGGGAAGCTTCCGGCGGAGGGCGGACGGCGACGGCGGGGTAGGCGACGAGCGGACGGTGTGCGTCACCGGGGGGATCTCGTTCGTCGGGTTCGCCGTCGTCAACCACCTCCTCGACCGCGGATACACCGTCCGCCTCGCCCTCGAAACCCACGGTTCGCTTTCTTCCTCCCATCCCTCGATTCATCTCTCTTTCTCTCACACACATTACCACCTGATTTATCGATCTTAACCGTCTGATGCTCGTCGATCTCCACGCCGATTCTCTCGATTTTTTTTTCCCCTTGTTCTTCTCGACTTCCTCTCGACGGGAGACGGAGTTGCTTTAAGATTCGGGAACGTGTGCGTTGGCGGTACCCTGAGATTGTCGTTGTTAGTGTTGCTTTCTTCGACCAGTTTGGGCGATAGCTACTCGTCACCTTATAGTTTATCTTAACATTTTCGCAGAATTACGAATTGGAAACACGTATGCCACCGAAACGATGCTACTATATTATTTGCCTTTTTGTCCAAACAAAACCCGATGGCAGATGGAGTGGGGTCCATCGTGACTTCCTTGCTGCTGCCTGCTGCTGCTGACTATGCTGTGTCTGCTCGTCGCTTGGATTGCAGAGGACATGGACAAGCTGAGGGAGACGGAGATGTTCGGCGAGATGGGCAGGGACGGGGTGTGGGCGGTGATGGCCAGCGTGATGGACTTGGAGAGCTTGTGCCGGGCGTTCGATGGGTGCGTCGGGGTCTTCCACACCTCCAGCGTCGTTGATCCGGGGGGTCTCTCTGGCTACTCGGTGAGCCATCCCTTTTCCTTGTATTACCACATATAATAGAAACCGGGCTTAGTATTTGGCTTCCAAATAGCAGCGTATTCACCTACCGTTTATGTTATCGTATACTTGTGTTGTCATTATCAAGTTGACAATGCAGCAATTCTTGTATAAGATTTGGATAAGAAGCAACGACTTGTATTGGTTTTTAGTCTGCTTCAATCGTAGTTTGAACATGAACATGGTTTAGACCCTCCATGCCATCCCCTAGGCGACCTTGATCTTTATCTGGATGTCCTCATCTCCTTTGTGAGCGTCCAACCGGGAAAGGAAAGCTTTTGTTTTCATCTTCGTTGCGTCAAGCTTGTGGCAGGTAAGGCGGTCACATTCTTTGCATGTGAAACTAATCTTTGTTGTGAGTCTGCAGAAGCACATGGCCCAAATGGAGGTGAGAGCAGCCGAGCTAGTGGTTGAAGCCTGCGTGAGAACCCAATCGGTCAGAAGATGCGTCTTCACCTCCTCGCTTCTGGCCTGCGTTTGGCGAGAGGACAGCACTCCTCGAAGTAGCCGTCGCCCCACCATTGTGGACGAGAATTGCTGGAGCGATCAGAGAGTGTGTCGTGATAAAAAGGTGAGAGAATTGCACAAAGATAATAGATTCTCTCCGGTCTCTATCGAACGTTTCCCAATTCAACCTTCACAGAAAAGGGCCACGAAACTTTCGTTGGTTCCTTTCGAGCATAAGGTTTAAATGACAAATAGGGGGCTCCGATCAACTGTTCCATTCAGATCAGAAGCTATTTGTTAGAACACAATCTGCCACCTGAATAGATCTTCTTTTGAACAATGGCAGCTGTGGTTTGCGCTGGGCAAGACAATGGCAGAGAAAGCGGCATGGAGGGCGGCACGTGGGAGGGATGTGAAGCTGGTGACCGTATGCCCCGCCCTCGTCACCGGACCTGGTTTCCTTCGTCGCAACTCCACCAGCTCCATCGCCTACCTCAAAGGCCAGTGGCCACTCCCCCGCCCATCTCACTGTCGCCTTCTAGGATCCTACATCTCATTCCTTGGAAATGCCTGCAGGAGCTCAAGATATGCTCACGGAGGGACTGCTCGCCACCATCGACGTGGAGAAGGTAGCCGAGGCTCACGTAGCTGTGTACGAGGCAATGAGCAGCACCGCTTGTGGGCGATACATCTGCTACGATCATGTCATCCGAAGCGGCGAAGAGGCCGCCGAACTAGAGCGGCAGCTGGGTCTTCCGAACAGGGTATCCAGGGACGCCCACGCCGATTACCCGACATGGGTGGAGCTCTCCAACCGGAAGCTCTCGAGGCTACTGTCTTCCAGGAGGAGGAGGTGTACATACGATATCTACTCGATCTCGCAGGAGTAGGCCTACACATTGTGTACATTCCGGGAGAGGCACATTCGAATACCTACCTGATAGGCTCATGAATGCACCGAGTGTGCCGTGTGTGATTACCGGTGCTGGAAACCTTTGGACAGATAACTCTGCTACGATATCAAAGACATTACATGGATATAATGTAAGCTGGCACTGAAGGCTTTAAAGACTCGAGACTTGAGAGTTGCGTGGATTCCATTACATATACAACACTACTACTTCAGGAGGGATTAGAGAGGAATCGGTGCACTCCGTTCGTCTATCGAGCCTGCTGTTTGGCAGGGGCATTTACGGCACTTCGACCTGCGTGTCTTCCCTAATTGCCCCTCCCCTGAATTCCCGAGAAGGACAACCAAACCCCCAGTGCCCGATCTGATACAGCTCCATCCACAACTTATCAGCGTCAGATCGTTGACCTCCGTGGCCATTCTCCCCCTCCCTCGCTCCCACGTCAGCCCACCGCTTCATCTTCTCCAAGCTCTTCGCTTCCCTTCCCTCGACCACCACCTCCCTCCTCATCCTCTCTACTCCTCCCTCATCTCTCACCCTTCGTCTTCGCGAAGCCCCCTCTCTCCTCTTCAGCATCCCCAAGCATCTCCTCGACACCGCCCAGGGGACCTTCACCAAGGCCAAGGCGACAATGTCAACCACCGCGCAGGGACAGCAGCCCAGCGCGACGCAGTCGGCGACCATGACCGCGGCGCACGACCGGCACGACGCGCCGCTGCACTCCACGTCGTCTCCGGCCTCGTCGGGCGACGCGAAGCGCAGCCTCCTCGGGGCCTCGCTCTTCGACCTCCCCATCCGTCCACCTGCTCCGAAGAGAAGAGACGAGGACGACGCAAGCTGCTTCGACGTGGAGTAAATGGCGGCCTGCGCGCGGTGTTCCGTATATAGACGTCAGGAGGTTCATGCATTATCGCGTACGTGCTCCCATCCCCATGATATTGCCATGGAAGGGAAACATGTTGAGTAGGTTAACACAACCCCTCATTGACAGCACTGTCATCACCATCGTCCCCACACAGGTTGGTGCCATTTGGAGTAGGTGCTGCAGTCCCAATGCTTGCAAGAGAAAAGCTATCAAGCTGGTGACTGCTGCAGCGACTGCGGGAGAGTACCCATCTGAGAAATGGAGCTAAAAGCGATAGCCTCAAGACAAGGCATGCAGTCACCATTGAGGCAAAGCTGCAGTCTGAAGTCTGCAGAAAGTGTAGACTTAATCCGGTATATGGTGATCATATATTTGGTAGGGAACAGGTGAGTCTGATGAATCGATTATGGGAATGGATTTGATGTGTCATACGTTAAGCATACGGTTTGAGGTCACTCGAGTCCTACATAACATGTCCTGTTCCTATCATCAACATGAAAGGGGAAAGAAAGCCTTTGACACTCCCCATGGATTCAAACAAATGGTAAAAGCCTTATCCCTTCGATCCAGTGGTCCACTCTTGTCAAGTCCGCCCTACACGCTAAAATGGAGCAAAGAAGAGCTTGTGGAGAGAGGAGGAAACAAAAGGTGGTGTCAACCTGTTTCATGCAAGTCCCAGTTTTGATCGAATGTGTCATGTCTTCCTTTCTTTTCTTCTAGATCGATCAGACCAGGCAAATAGATTCCAAGCGTGCAGCAAGTTGTTGTCTTTTGTCCCATGATCGGACAAGTTCATCGAGGCCATGCATTGTATGTATCACAAATTTCTCATATAATATTGTTTATATCTCGTGCACTGAATCGAGCCATATACAATCGCACGCTTTATGATTCGTGGAAAGGCCTACATCAACTCGTTGGCTGACGAGATGGGACAACACCAGAGTGTAACGGAGAGGATGGAATGTGGATGCTGACCCGATTCAATGAAATCGCGCTGTTGCGGTGAGCTCGAGTCGGATCACATCGCATAGGAAGAACGAGTCGGAAGGGGGAGCGCTTCCCTCCTTCTCCTCCTTCTCCCTGTGATAGAGAGATCGATCTTATCAGCGCATGCGTACAGGGGGAGAGTGGCGACGTGGAATTCATGAAAGAGGTACAGTCTGATGGGTTGACTCGTCCTCTTGACTCGGCGAATCGTGTTCTCCGGTGTCTTGATGACGTGGATGTGAACGAATAGATTCGAGATCCAACCAATGCGAGACTGTAGATTGTAGAGGACAGCTGGAAATTTAATTTTTATTTATTTATTTATTTATTTTGACGGAAGGATTTCGATGTTTGTTGATTAAGAGCAGATCTGAGTTCGACCTTCGTGGGTCCGTGCTTTCAGAATGTGGGGTCGACAGGCTCTCAGCCAATGGGAAACGACTGTTTCGTATTTAATCGCTCGGCCGAGACACTGAATCTTTTTGGTTTTTGGGTTTGAGTGTTGCTGAGGAAAGCGTGTGGATGAATGGCGGTGATGAGGCAGCGGTCGTCATGGTTTGCCTCTGCCTCTCGTATATCGTAAAGATTAAATTATCATAAATTAATTTATTTTTTTCTTTGATTTAGTTTTATTCTTTTTTACTTATAATTTTAATTTGTTTGATCTGAGTTTTCAAAATATATTTATTTATAGAACGAGTTTTAAAATCGATTAAAAGTATTATTATACTAATTCACCGTTTTGTGTCTTTAAGATTCTAAACAATTAGTATCGGAACAATATTTTTTATTTTGACTAACACCTAAGAGAAAATAAATAATGTTTTCAAGTGATTAAGAAAGATATTTTCTCACACATACTCTCATATTCAATTGAATGAATTATATATATTAAAAAACATGAATAAAGATTTTTTTATTTTTTATGAATTTTAATTTATAAAATATTATTGAGTTCGGTTTTTAAAAATATTTTAAAATGATTTTTTTTAAAAAAATATTTTTTAAAATACTAATGCTATAACTATTTTATTTTGTACATTAGATAAAAATAAATTTAATTGATTTTCTACCTGTGACACTTCACATGATATATATAACACACACTTGAAATTACGGAACAAATTGAATTAAAAATTTTAGATTAATCTTTTAGTTCATAGCTATGAATTATTTAAAATAAAATCAAGTAAATATATTAATGATATGTATATCCACTTTATGAATATTTTTAATAGATTAAAATCTCTTCGTAAAAATTATACTAATCTTGAAATGGTGAGTAAAATTTTAAAGTCTCTTCCTAAAAGTTGGGATTCAAAGATAATGATAATATAATATTTATGAAATGATATAAATACAAGTGAAAAAGAAGAAGAAAACTTTTTTAAAAAAAACAAGAATATTACTCAAATCGAAAGAAGAGTACTAAAGTAAAAACTTAAGTGATGATAATAGTAATATAATATTTCTTTAAAAAAGACTTAAAAAATTAATGAGAGAAAAAAATAAAATGTAGCAGGAAGAAAATATAGGAATCAAAGAAACATACAATCATATGTTATGAGTACAAAAAGTCAAAATACTTTTAAAAGTAAGTGTCCATAATTACAAAAGAAATCATTAGCTTAGAAAAAAACAAACACTAAAAACAACATTGATAAATTAAATGAGTCAAAAATGGAAGACTAAAATTATGATTGTATTCGACTCTCTCGAAACTTACTTATCACGCGAAGAACTATTGGAATTATTTCATGATTTATATGAGGAACTCAAAAAGATTAATAAGAAATAATTCAAAAAAGATATACATTAACATCTTACACTTCTTACATTAAATATGAAGATTTAGAATCATCTAGTCTTGAACTTAAAGATGAGTTTTTTTTTAATAATATAATTTAAAATATCTAAAAATGATGTTAATTATCTTGAATGAGAAACTAAAATATTGCTTAGAAGAATCAATTCATAGTAGTTATATAATAGAATATCTTTAAAAAAAATTAAATTTCTATGACAAATATTACAAATTTTAAAATTAAAAATAAATCACTTAATATGATTTTTACTAAATAAGGATGTGTATTTAGATAAAATGACATTGGCTTTTGAGTACATATCAAAAAATCAAGCAAATTTGTAAAAAAACCCATAGTACATATTTTTTCTAAAGTTTAATATAATTTTCATAAAAAGCTTGGTCAATTATGCGTACAAATGCTCACTTAAAAAAATATAGTTATTTTAAATTATTTTGAGTTCGTAAAAGAATCATAAGTGATTTAAGACTAAAACATAAGAAAGTATATCTAATAATATATAATTTAAGATTAAATAGGTACATAAAATAAATCAAGTTTTCTTAGAGTTTTATCTCTAAACAAAAGCTAGGAGTAAAAGATAATATCTTAATAGTAAATACTTTAGACACAACTGAAAATCGTGTAAATTTTTTAAAACTCACTAGTCGAGATAAAATATATGTTATCTTCAGAGACAAAAAAAATTATTAACATTAAAAATATTGATAACAAATTAAATCTCTTGATTAAAAATATATTTTTTGGTAAATAATTTGAAATATAACTT
This sequence comes from Musa balbisiana, assembly GCA_004837865.1. Lineage (NCBI taxonomy): Eukaryota > Viridiplantae > Streptophyta > Magnoliopsida > Zingiberales > Musaceae > Musa > Musa balbisiana. The sequence goes on along the minus strand of CM017196.1, from coordinate 4,440,029 downwards.
AATAAGTATCAACTAACTTTATGTTAAGGGATATAATGTTAAATTTGAATCTAATGCTTTACGAAGTGATAGTGCTTATTTTGATAATTTTCATAATATAACTTATTTTTTAGTTTTAAATGATGATGTATAACCTTGGCATAAGAGACTAACACGTTCTAGTATAAAATTAATTTCATAAACTATAATTAATAAATATATAAGAATGGCTAAAATTAAATTTGGTAAAAATAAAATTTGATGATGTATGCTAATTAGAAAAATACTTAGTCCAAAAACTAAGTATCTCTAAACCATTACAATTAATTCATATAAATTTATTTAGACATATTGATATCATAATTCTACGAGATAATAAATATATTTTTATAATTATTGATGACTATGGTAAGTATACCTAGACATATTTCTTGGTACATAAAAATAATTATTTAAATATTTTATCAAGTTTTATAAATAAATTTAAAATAAGAAAAAATTTATAAATTTTTTGTTCGTAAGAAATGACAAAAATCATGTTTCATGAATATAACATACTCAAATACTTTTAGGTGGAAGCCTTTTACACAACATGCTATATCATGAATATGATTCTTGTAAGATCTCATATATCTAAAACTCCCTGAGTTAAGAAATAATAAAAGATTAAATATCTTATATTTTAAAATTTTTGATTATGAATATTTTATTTTAAATGACAAGAATATCTTAAGAAAAATTAATGTATTTGAGTATGATATATATCTTAGATATATATCTAATAAAGATATTTTTCTTAAATATTTCTCTATCCTTAAAGCTTATCATGTTTTCAGTAAGAGATTTTTAATTATTAAAAATCTTATTTTTGATAAATCTCTTGAAGCTATAAAAAATAATTTTGATGATGATTTTAACTTTGATATATTAAATTTGAACGAGAGTTCTATTTCTTAAACTAACTTTTGCTATATAGATGCACAGGACCAACTAATTATTAAAAATATATCAAAATACATTTAAACTCGTTCTTCTTAAAATAATTATTTATATAAATATTTTTTATTTTAAATTAAACTTAAATATATTGATGATGCTCTCACTCATGATTTTCGATAATACATAAAAAAAGTAAATCAATATGAGATATTATATCCTTAATATGCCGGATTTTATGCATATGTAGTAATATATTCAACCTCAACTTTAGATAGTATGATATAATTTTACTTCTTACATAATCAAGAAACAAATACAAGACTTAAGGAACTAACAAGTGAGGAGGAAGCATAAGAATTCTCTATGCGTGCAATGAGATAGCCATGGCAGCACCCACAGATCCAATAGCAGCTGCCTACACCAGAATCACCCATGTCTTGTTCGCCGACGCCGTGACTCCAAAGCTCGATCCTCGGATACATGGGGATGAAGGTGGAGCACAAACCTGCCCCACGCATCAAGCAATCGCCACAGAAAAAACAACACAATAAACCGAGGCTTAGATGAAACCTTCGGAATCCCCTACTCGAGAGAGAACTAACAGAGACCCACAAAGCCAGACATAAACATTAGAATCCTAGTATATATTCTAACTTATGTTCCACCACTTAGAAATCTTTACTTGTCACGATCCAGTGCGATAAGCAGCAATCTTAAATTGTCACAACCCAACCTGATGACATCTTTAATTTTGTTAAACCTAAACCATTGACTCAAAAACATCAAGATTTAAATTAACAATAGTACACCTATCAGATATCCATAAATCGATCTTTCTCCTGACACATTTTCAATATGAGACTAATTAGAATGTTATAAACTCTTTCATCACTTAAGGACTTGATGCACTCGTCAAGACTTAATCGATTTTCGATAAGAGACTAATCAAGGTGTTATAAACTCCCCACTAAGGGCTTGAAGACCCAACATAATCTAGATCAAACCCACCATGATGTATGTGAGGCATAGCCCAATGATAATTCCTTATCGTGACATGTCTTCTGATCAATTCACGATTAGTCCTTTCCTAATCGATCCTCACACCATGCTGTAATACTAGATCGACCCTAATATCAATTGTCATGATACGGGATAATCAACAATGTTAACTTCGTTAAGTCTAAATCACTAGCTCAAGATGCTTAAGTCAAAATTAATAACAATATACCCATCAAATCCTTATAAACCAATCTTTATCTTATCTCACTTTCCACGTGAGATTGATCAAGTATTGCATTACCAACTACAAAATGAGTTTGTATGATAGAGAAGCATGCAAACAAAAGGAATTCCAGCTCGATCATGCACAAAAGAAAATGCATTTGCTAACATGATCTGCAATTACTATGGAGAAATCAAGGTTTAAACACTGGAAAAACACAGCAAACATGAGGAAATGACACCTCAAAATTTTAAAGACTTCCCCACACACACACACACACACACACACGCACACAAATACTGCACACTTTTCAAGATTACATGATCTCAACAAACTCAAAGACGAACTTTAGCAAACAATAACAGCAAACAATCATCTGAAAATCTTAGTCTCGTCACATCCATATCATAAATAAGAGGATCTAGCAGTTTAATGAAACTGATATGCATACTTCTTTTCAAGATTGCACGGTCTCAACATTCTCAAAGACAAACTTTAGTCATCCGAGAAGTAATTCTACCTGAGTCTCCATCAAATCCATAGCATGAATCAGAGGATCTAGCAGTTGATATATCACTATAAGTCACATTAATGAAACTGAAATGCATCTTGAATGAATCAGCCTTGCAAGAGTATTAAATGGAAAAATTATTTAAATAAATCAATTAATCTCGTAGGAAATTGCTGAAAAATATTTCAAATCCTAATCATTACAAGGACTGACATAATCAAATTCATCAGGTGCTCTATCCTTTTGAAAGAATAATAAAAAATTATGTACATGGAATATAATTACCTTAGTAGTATACAAAGCAATAGCAATATGAGACACATAATACCAACACATCATAGGCAAAAATACTGCATGCTTTATCGCATCATTCCCAAGGCATTGCTACCATCCGACTTTTGTGTGAATCAATATAACAGATATTGGAAAATCCAATAACAGGTTCACCACTAAAGAGAAGTCAGATCTGAGACATAGAAGAATGTGGATTATCTATGTGATTACATGGAGATAATCATGGCAAATATTTGCAGGCCCATATTACTAGATGCTGGCATCGAAATCCAATAATCATTTTCTAGTCACTTAAAGTAGAAAATTAAATGCTGGAAGAAGTTCTCGTGCCAGAAGATTTATACAAAAATATGCAACCTTAGATTACACTTTATTAACTCATGACATTTCAAAGAAACTATATTGTGTATGAACTAAATACCAAGCCTAGGTTAATCCCCTGTGAGAGATGGAAGGCCACTGCAACATATTCCTTATACAGACTCATAAAAGAGATATAGAAGCTCTAGGAATGGATAAATGTGACCTGTAACATGCACAATAGCCTCCAGCAGCAACTCATATCTAAGAGCATTTGAAGTTATCAACAAAAAACAAATGAATTTTTGGTGTCATATTATAACATGAACTGCCCACTAGCTAGTTCTGGACTCGTATCCTGATGATCATGAAGGCTTATAGGTAGATTTCTCAGTGAAAGTACCAAAAGGAAGCTCCCATAATTACATCAATATATGTAGTGAATGTTGTAAGCCAACATAGACAGTCTATGTGCTCTCAAACCAGTCTACAGTGTCATAATTATAAAAACCGTAGAGTAGAGGATGAGGAGACGTATGATTATGCAAACTAAAATTAAGTACTAACAGAAGGTCCAGTAAGAAGCTTATCAACCTTCTTCAGAAGGCCATCCATCTCATCCACTAGATTATCTGTTATCTCTGGCCTCAACATGTTGGCAGATCCTACATCTTTCTCAGCTTCCACGAATTCAGTAAGCTTAGAAATCATCCTCTCAAGGCTCTTCCTTATGTATGGAAGGGGAGTTTTCAGAACGGTGGATGCTCGCAATTGAGAGCTTATATTTCCTGAAAAATAATGCAGCTCCTGTTTTGTGACCGAAGATTCCAAGGATCCACTACCATCTAAATTTTTTAAGGCCTTCTCTGCATCCATGCCTCTCTTAAACGCGACACGAATGCAATGAGAACCTTGCAAAATTTCTGTATCAGACTTGTCTAAAGGCCCATATATACTGAATCTTGAGATAATATCACCTTTAGATGGCAAAGCAGTTCCAGGGGCAAATTTCAGCAGCAGATAAGCAGGAGTTTCATAGTTAGTTTCCCCTTTCTTTTTCTTTGATCTATCTTCTTCAGAAGAACTTGTGGGTTTGTGTTCCATCTCTGAAGCTGATTCAGGTTTACTACCACCATTACCCTTGGTCCTCCTGCCCAATTTATTAGGTTCAGCTTGACCAGCAAATCCAGCACCAGTATCTAATCGAGTTTCAGCATCAGATGTATCATTGCCCTTGTTTGTTCTCTTCCTCAATTTACTTCCTTCTGCATTACCTCTGAGTTCATGATGCAAATCAAATTTAATTTTAGCACTAACACTATTTCCTTTGCTCATTTTCCTTTCCCGGGCATAGTTAACTAGTTTTGTGCCATTTGCACTACTATTTTCTGTGGCCATTGAGATTTCAGTACCAGCTTCACCATCACCATGCTTTATCTTCCTTCTCTTTTGAACTTTTCCTGATTCAGTTGGAATATGGCCGTTTGGAGTCTTATCACCAACCAAATTCATTCTCTTATTCTTCTTCGCATCAGTACCATCAATTCCTGAACTATTATTCATGTAGGCCTCCGTAGACCGCTCACCATTGCTACCCAAATCATCAAGGAACTTTTGGTAACTATGGAAGTCAGAACCATCTGAGTAAACAAAGCTTCTAAACTTATCTAAGAAGTCCCTGACAACATTGGCCGATTGGTTCCATTTCCTAGACAAAGGGTCCATAGCTGCTGAGAGGAACACTGACAGGATGCCACTAGTGGAACTCCTATCATGATTAGATGCAGAACCAGTCTTACCAGCCTCATTTTCCGAAACCTGATTAATGTTCACTATATTTTGAGGGGACCCAGTAAAGGATGATTGAGAAACTTCAGCACCTCTGTTCAGACTTTCTGTTGGCTCATAGTTGAATGAAACTGGGCGCTTATGATATGCACTTATATAAGTGTAGGGAGGTGATAGGTACTTGCTTCTTTTGCGTTCCCGTCCACTGGACCTTGTCTCTTGTTCAGCTACAACACCATCATTCTTCACACCAGAGCTCTGGTTTTTCTCGCCCTTGCTTGCTTGTTTATCAGTTAACAATGAGGGATCAGGTTTGTCCATGAAGACAGTTTTCTCCTCTTGAACCCTAAGTACACCATTTCCAACCTCAGAGCTTTTGCTTTTCTCACCCTTCTTCTTTTGCTCTTGGGAATCTGATGATGACGACGGACTCAACTCATGAAAGCTAGCAGCTTTCACCATACTACGATGAGGTTCTGCTATTTCGGAACCTTTATCTGCAATGAGTTCAGCAATACTTCTCTCCTTCTTCTGCTGTGAGACCTCTGAAGTCCCTGGCCCTCTCCCTGCCCTGTTAAATCCGACTTCGGATTCCACTTCAGTGTCGTCAGAAGCCGGACCATGCAGCGGATCATCCGGATAATCCTTCTCCAGAAGGTCGGCTGGACACTGTGTCACGCGTCGAAGAGTCAATGCCCAGCACCGCAGCAACACAACCTCAAGCATATCAGTAACCAAAACATCGCGAGCAGCATCGAGTAGTCGCTCGTGGAACTGGGCAGGCGAATACTTAGCGACTGAGCGTTTGCCAACCCCTTGCGCGACCTCAGAATTCGAATCCGGCGAACAGTAGCAAGACATCGCCGACCCTAACTGCTTCTCCGTCTCGACCAAGGCATCCTTGACAGCATACACAAAGCTAGTGGAACTACTCTGCTCCAGCATCTGCCGGAATTGTTCCTCAAACGGCTTCAGCTGAGACGGTTCGAACCAAGCAACGGCGGCATCGCCAAAGGGAGCAACCAGGACGGACTGACCCCCGCCATGTCTCTTGACCTCGCCGGCGTGCTCAGTCGGATCGAGGACCTTCCCTGGCCACCAAACGCGGATCTTGAACTTGGCCCAAACCAGATCCCCAGCTCGAAACGAGCCCCTCCCAGTTCCTCCTCCTCCTCCTCCCTCCCGCCGTTTCAGGAAGTGAGGCTGCGGACATCGATCGCTTCTTGGTGTCGGTGGAAACCCTAGCCCCGACGCGACGTCGAGTTCTGGCAAGGGGAAGCTCCGCCGAGACCGTGGGTTCGGCCGCTTGCCGGCGTCGCTTGGTTGCTGGGGCGTCGGGTGGCTTCGCCACGGGCGGAAGATCCTCCGCCAGGGTGTCTGCGTCTTCCATCGGCGAATCTTCTGGAGAGAAATTGACCTATGAACACGCTACTATGTACGCAAAGGGAGAGAGAGAGAGAGAGAGAGATAGAGGAATAGAAGAGATTGGCAGTGAAGATGGGGGCGGTGCGCAATTGCGTTCTGAGAGTTTAGATAAACCCTCGAGGTAGGCCTCCCCCGGGGACCCACGTTCTGGTGGATGGGAAAGATGGAACGACAAGTCCAGTGGGATTAGAGGGTGCATTCGCGGGCCACGTTCGGGCGGGACGGAAGTTTACGCCCACTTTTTCTTCCGGAAAGTGTTGAGACCAAATGAAGGTGGACGTGGGCCTCGGACAGCATCCAGAAGTGGTGACATCTCCACGTGGCAGAATTGCGACCCATAACTATAAAAGTTGGGATCAGGCGAGCCTGCTGCGGAGCGCCGAGCACCCGCCGGCTTCTTGCGCCAGTCATCTGCGCGCACCTGTCTCGATCGCGTAGAAGTTCGAATGGCCTGTAATCTATTCGTTTCAAGAATGAAAAAGAAGTATAATGAGAGCAAAAGAACATAGCGAAAAGATGCATATCATATTTTAGATCTGAGCAATGATCTTACACCAAATAAATAAGCAGCGCAGCAGATGGGCGCATTTGGCGAAGAGGCAGCACAACGCCACAAGCAGACGAATAGGTTGTTATGCTTCACATGGCAAGAATATGATTCTTTAAAAAGGCAACAGCTTGTTCTGCCAAAGAATAAAAACCCGAGTTGTACGACAACAGATCCCAGAAGCAAAGCATTACACATACATCTGGAAAACTCCAGCTTGAAAAAGAAAAAGGAAACCAAGAAGAAGACAACAACAACAAAAAAACTTTCACGATAATTGAGTTCTTCAGGTTCTCTAGCTGCCATTTGTAAGTGAACTGCTCTTGATTGAATGAATCCTGGAAAAAGAAGAATACTCTGTCAGGCCTCAAAGAGTATGTATAATAAACCAACCAAACACTGCTGGTGTCCAGATTTGCAAGCTAAAAAACAATCAAAATTCTCATTGCTGAAGCGGTCGACTAGGATAAAGTTAAGGGTAGAATCCTGGGATCGAATCACATATTCACAACTTATCCTTTACATAAATAAAATTCTCGCTGTTCTCGGTGTAGTCATATGCATAGCAAGAAAGCTATTTTACACACCAAAAAAGACAACAGTATCTTGAACCCTAGATTTTTGTTTGCAACTTCCAGATCCAGAAAAACCTCGCCAAATATGTTTGTTAGGGAGGCGTATCATATGGATTGAAAGAAAAAAAAAATCCATATTATCTAGACTGGTTAGGGGGCATAGGACTCCCTTTGCACACTTCACAAGGGGTCTTCAAAACAATTCAACTTGGCTATGCTGGAAATATCCAGAGGGAGATTAATCAGGAAGGTACAGACTGTCAAGTAAAACTACTCATCAAAGTAGTTGTTCCAACTCATTGATCTCTCAGCAAAAGATTTTTCAGCAATCAAGGTCCATTAGAAACTTTAAATTCTTTTCTGAAGTGGAGAATTAATCAGTATCTTACAATGGAAAATTCTCCAATATGTCCAAGCATATAAATAAATCCAGGCCATCTCTATATTCATTTAATGGAATTCCAACCAAATGATTATTCCCAGAGTTGACACAACCATCAGCACTAAACAAGACAAACATTTTAAGGTTATCCAAATTCATTAGAGGACAGGCATACAGCTTTTCTTCTTACCTTAGGGACAATATCCACTCTGCAGTCTGTTCATCAAAGCTGGTTGTCACGTAATATAAGGTCAGCTTTCTTTATGCACCCAACAGAACAATGAGTAAATTTAGTACAGTCAAAAGCACTTGTAAGAAACAAAAGTTCTTGACTTCAGTGTTAAATTCCAATCTAAACTCCATAAGCCCTGTCAAACACTCTTCAAAGCATGAGGCGGTGAACGTAGCTTGCATCTTTGGTATGCAATCCAACATTATTAACTAATTTTCATTTAAAACCACATTATATCTTTAAACATCTAGTTCATTTAGAGTTTAAAAAAAATAAGAATTCTTAGGCAAGATGTAAAGCAAAGCAAGGGCATCACCATAATCCGTTTGCCAAATTTTAAGGTTTACAATGATGCAGGACTATTACTTGTAATGCAACTACATTTTCCCTTCAGTCTACAAAACATGTCCTCTTCAAGATTCTAAGCATATTAGACAGAATAAAGTATCTAACAAGATGAGGGGAAAAAATTATTTTCAAATATTAATTCTAAATAGATTCATCAAGCAACCATGTAAACTATGGATAAAGTATGCAACATTACAATGAAAAGGAGCTAATGTCAAAGATAACTCCTAAACAGATTCATCAAACCACCATGTAATCTATACTGGCTTTGATATAGAACACAACAGACACAAGATAAAAAAAAGAGCCGAAATTGTCAGACAAGATGAACATAAAATGATATACTTGCAACTATAAATATAAGTATACTTGCAAATTATAATTGAAACTTACCAAAAACTAAGGGATGAAAATTATGAAACTCAAAAGACCAGAGGGAAAGCTATGATATAATATAGCGAGATTAGTTCAAATTAATTGAATAATTACTCAAAATGACAGTACTAAATTACTCATATAACATAAAGACAAGAATGAAGAGCGGTGCAAAGTAAAATCCCTACAATCACTAAACAGAGTATAATAATTCATGACTAAATTCAAAATAAAAGAGTTTAAATATATAATGAGAGGAGAAGCATAAGTTGTACAACCCTAGCCATGGAATTCTTCGCATCCTCTGTTCAATCCAGGGTTCACACAATGGAGATCTTCGCTCCGACTTCCTCGAGCTGCTTCTTGGCCTCCTCTGCCTCCTCCTTCGACACGGCCTCCTTGAACTTCTTCGGCAGGCCCTCGATCAAATCCTTGGCCTCCTTGAGCGGCAGGTTCGTCAGCGCCCGGACCACCTTGATGGTGGCGATCCTGGCGTTGCTGGGGACGCCCTCGATGACCACGTCGAACTCCGTCTTCTCCTCTACGGCAGCGGGGGCCGCTTCGGCGGCGGCTCCGGGAGCGACGGCGACGGCGGCGGGGGCGAAGGCGGCGGCGGAGACGCCGAGGCGGTCCTGGAGGTAGTCGACGAGGCCGCGGGCCTCCTCGAGAGTGAGGCCCGCGATCTTGCTACCCAGCTCCTCGATCTTGGGGGATACGGCGGCGGGAGGGGAAAGGGAGACGGCGGCAAGGCGGAGAGAGCGGAGGGGGAAGGGTTGGGAAGGGTACTTTAGGGTTTGGGATGGCGAGGAGGAAGAGATGGGGGAGCCGGAGGAGGCGGTGTAGTAGGACGCGGTGAGGGAGAGAGCAGCCGCCATTCCCTTGTGCTTTCGGAGAGGGAGAGATCAGAAGAAACGGGGGACGAAGCGGGATCAGGCACGGCGGCAGCAGCAGTAGCTTTGTTTTCTGGAAGACATGAGTCACCGACTCAAACTCGGGTGGTATTGAACCGGAGCGGCTCAGGCACTACCCGGTTTGAGTTGGCTTAAGACCGGCTCACACGCTCGATTCGAATCAGGATCTTTATGGTCTAACCCAACCTTAGTCGGCATCCAACCCCATCCCGATTCGATAGCATTACAGACCATGTCACGTACATCATAAAATACTGATAACAGATGTATACTCTATACTCAGCTGCCTCAATCCAAACCTAACCCTTTCATCCCTTTAGATGAATCAATTGGGCCAAGAATCACCATTCATCAAATCCACTAATCTCAACATTATATTGAAGTCTAATGGGCTGGAAACTAAACCAAGAAGAGGTCGCATATGGTTTGTCTTGTGAGCTGGACGTTGACTGGACTATGCTTGTCTATTCCTACGGCTTTGTTCACAGTGGGTTGGATTTTTCTTGAGGGCCGGAAGAATGGTGATGGAAGTGCTTCGGATGATTCTTTTAGGACTCTCGAAGTACCAACCAACCAAACCATAGATTTGAAGCACATGCCAAGAAATGGCAGCCACGAATCCTCTGTTTCTTCTCTTGCCAAGTCACTCTCAAGTACCGTCCTCGAACCTCACCGAACCTATGGTCTCATCTCATTCCAACTCACAGGCCATTGATGGCGTCCTTGGTTCTATCAGCAGAACAAACGTGATGCAAATATCACATCCACTTCCCCATCTCGGACGCTTTGCTTTCTGACAACACAGGGCGGGCATGGAGTCCACCAAGCCAAGGCACCCTCCTTTCCCAATGCGGTAACTTCACATGGTGAAGTCATCGGCGCATCCATGGAAAGAGCTGCCCAACCCCGCCTTAACTGCCCCAATACCGCATGTGTCGCCCTCGGCTCTTTGCCCACCGTCCCCCTTCAACCCCGTGGAGATTTGATTCCTGGCTCTCGACGACCTTCGCGTCGCTGTTAGCAGCGCAGGGCCACTCGTACGCCTGTCCTCCGCGTGCACGTGCTGCATTAGCCCGATCGGAGCCGTCGTCTTCCACCGCCTAATAGTTTGGCTCATGTAGAACACTGACGGCACTCGGCTGCACACCGAAACGGTCGATCCTTCAAGTGCATGCCCGAAATGGCTCGCCGCGTTAATGGCTTCCGTCGGCTGGTGGATGCCGAGTTGCACCGGTAGGCAACGAAGAAGCGGTAGAGAGCCCCCATTTTCCTCTCGAGCTGCTCTGCTTTTAACCTCTGTTCTCTCTCTCTCTCTCTCTCTCTCTCTCTCTCTCTCTCTCTCTCTCTCTCTCTCTCTCTCCTGGATACAGTGACCAACATGACGCTGACAGTTGTTAGCTGATGCAGATAGTGTAACGTTTTCCAAGCGTCAAACCATCATGCTCAGGTGTTGTTCTTCAAAATCTCGGTCAAGAGAGGACATACGCGTAAAGGTTTGCTCATAAATAATAAGTTTGATCATTTGTGGTTTGTACAGAAGCATACAAGTACTTTACAGCAGCTGTACTGCGACTCCGAACCACGCTAAACGTACACATCTCTATACCATAAACATGGGGTGATTCATTTCATGTAATCGTCGTCGGGCAATTGCATCGACCAGAAGTCCTCGAAGGTCCAGAAGTTGTAGCTGGACTCGGTGGGGAATTGAGGGTCGACGCCGTCAGCGGCGGTGGCAGTCTGCTCATCGGGGTGGCTCGGCTGATCCCTCCCATCGTTGCTGCTGTTCGTCTGGCTAGTGCCAGCACCAGCTTCGTCCGTGAGCATGGCGTTCTGGAAGTCGGAGGAGTCGCTCCGTTTCACCCTCTTCTGTATCCTGGTCCTCCAGTAGTTCTTGATCTCATTGTCGGTCCTACCCGGCAGTTGTCTTGCAATTTTCGACCACCTTGGTGGAGAAAACAAAAAGGCATAATTAGTAGGATCATACAGGTGAGAGAGATGAAGAGAAGAAGAAGAAGACGTCTGTGTTGATTCTGTTTATTGGACTAGTATCGGATGTCACAGACTAGTGCTATATTGCATGCAGTGGCTTTCTTGGCCGAGTTCCGTCTCCAAGCACATGTTCGTCTTGTTGAAGTGAAGTGACCATGCAGCATGTTTAGACCATCAAGCTTCTAAACATGCGAAAACATGGACGTCATCGATCGATCCTAACGTTGTTCGTCGGCTCACCTGTTTCCCCATCTCGCATGGAGCTCCATGATCAGGAGCTGCTCCTGCGGCGTGATGTTCCCGCGCCGTAGGTCCGGCCTCAGGTAGTTCAGCCACCGAAGCCGGCAGCTCTTCCCAGTTCGGTTCAGGCCTTCACGCACGACGAAGAGCCGTAAGAGGCAGAAAAAGGAAAGGAGGAGGACAAGGGTCGGGCGCAGATGCGTACCTGCGGACCGCGCGAGGTTGTTCCAAACGCCCTCGCCGTGGTGGGCGATGTAGTTGACGAGGATGAGGTCCTCCTCCATGGTCCATGGCCCCTTCCTCACCTCCGCCTCCTGGCTGCTGTCCACCCTCTTATCGTTCATGTTGCTGCTACCTTTCCGGTCCATGGCCGGAGAGGAGGGGCAGATAAAAAAACCAGGAACGGGAGAGTGGGGGGGATGGCGAAGGAGGTGAGGAGATTGTTTCGGGGCTTTATAGAGAAGACAACGAGTGGGTTGTATCGCTTGTCATGATTAACTACACTAAAACAGCAGGGTTATATGCACAAGGAAAGTACTGCTCAACAGCTGCTACATCTAACATGTGCAAGCCAAGGAAATGAGTGTGTGTTAATTGCACACATAGTCCAAGTATGTCATCCATCTTGAGTGTCGAAAAAGACGAAGCAACGCTTACATTTCTGCACGCATGCGTGTGCATGTGCGAGGGAATCTTGCTATTCTGCACCGTTGGGCCCGACCTTTTGCAGCGGCCTACTCACAAACACCTGGTGAGCACAACATGAGTGGCCCCGGTATTAGAGGTGAGACATGCACAATTGGTTCCAATAGAATCTTCGGTAGGGAATTTGATTTGATGAAAGTGAGCAATCCAATCCCAATTGCTATAAATATCTCCTATTTCTCAACAATTTTATGTCAAGCAAATTCTAAAAAATACCACCTCAAAATTTTTTATTTTCTTAGCACTCTCTCTTTGCTTTATATCCTTATAGTATTTTTTATTTTGTATAAGGCATAATTATCTCTTCTCTATTATAGTTGTTTTTATAAGAGTCACCTTTATGATCATGTTGTCATTGTACCGATCTTATCAAAACTATGACCCTCATGACGATAATCTCTATGATGATGGCCTTCGATACTTTTCTCTTTTAAATTTCTTGATGAAGGTATAGACAACAAGACGAATGTAATTATAAAAATATAAAAATAATCACAATAGGATGATAAAATGAAAGGATGGAAGCCCTCAATATACTACGAAGCCTACAACACAACACAACCATTTGTATAACTCGTATGATGACATCGTTGCCTCCCTCAATTATCACTTTAGCATGTCTCCCCTAATCTCGAGAAGGGGGAGGGCAAGGCATCGGAGATGATAACGATTTTTATCTTCATCACATTATGTATCTTTTTGAGAAACTAATGAAAATATTTATAGAGGACGAAGAAAATGATGACATAATACATGCCAAACTTATCGTGAGTTTAACATTAGATACTATGAATTATTCATATGAATTGAGTGGTGTAGTGTTAGGTTGGGGAACTTGAGTTTCAGCCGGAGGAAATTCTGATCATTAGTTTCCACGAGATAATTTGAGATGGGACCCAGTGAGACAAAAGTGATTAGGATAAAGGATAATATCAATTTTTTTTAGAAAATAAGAGGCAGAAAAAAAAGGGGGGAAGTTTGGGTTTTTTCTTGGAATTTACCTTTTTGTCTTCACGAAAAACCAACAATATATAATATAATATAATATAATATAATGTAACACATAATATCAGTTATAATAGTCGTAACGGGAACATACGATAAATAAAGCGCTCACCGTTATCTTTCGCGCGAAGTCGAAAGAGATCGGGACTCGCGTCGTCTCGCCCTATCACGGCCGCTCCTCCCGCCATCGGCATCGGCCGTCCCAATCTCGGTTTACGTTGTACTCCACTCGTCGCCGGCGACGTAAACTGTACCAGGTCGGACCTTTTCTCCTCAACTTCCCTATAAAGTGAGTTTTGTGGATCCGCGGATGTTTTGAATAGCTAAAATTGCAACTCTTCGACGCTCATTCCGCTGATAGCGATCTCGCTTACTTGGAAGAGAGAGTAGTTTCGATCCCTTATGACCTACTCTTTTGATGGTGCCTTCATGGTTTAACTCCAAGATAATTTTACTTCATTGATTTGAAGGGGAAATTGGGCAGCCGCTGCAGTCGGAATCTTGAGTTATCCAAACCTCATCACTTGGTTAAGGTAAGTAACACGTTAGTAACAGTGAAACTTGATCAATTTGGTTAGGGTTTTTAGGTTGTAAGCTGTACCCCGTTAGCATTTACTGTTTCTTGGCCCCTTCGAAGGCTTAGGTCACAGTTGAGCAGTACTTTTGGTGATTAGGAAGGGATCTACAAGTAATGAGAGTTGTGAAGGCTGGCATAGGATCTACTGTTTTTTTGTAGCTGTTGGCATTGTAGGTCGGGTTATGTACTATATGCATATATCAAGGCACAGAAACTGCAAGTGCCCTTGGTTGCTCATGGAATTTATACTTTTTTTGGTGTAGAATCTGAAATTTACAGTTATTTTGGCCTGCTATCCAAAATTTGTTGTATACCCAACAATTTAAATCATGCAATTAAGAAAACTTGCAAATTTACTATTAATATCCAGCCAGGAGTAGAAACATTAGATAGAAACTGAGTATAGAGAGGAGAGCCTTGCTCTGCCCTAAGGATTCTCGCAGAGGGTTCTGCATCAATTTGTCCCGAGGTATAACCCAAATCTCAACTACTAACCATTCCGGTTAAATCATCTTCGTTCAACATGTTCTCAACTTTACATCTAGGGACAGGAAACCTGACTTATCAAGAGGGAACATCAAACTTCTCAAGCTTCCTCTAAAGAAATAGTGTAAACAAATAAGGCTGTTTCTTCTTTATCAGTATCTATTTATTTGTACTAGAAAAGCATAAGTTGATAATAATGTAAAGCATATTATTGTAACACATGACTCACAGATGGAGCATCAACCTGAGTCTGTAAGGGCAACAATTAAAGACAAATGTAAGATTACCAGAGTCATACCTTAGCATAAAAAAAAAATTCTGTTGGAAATAGGCTAAGGCCTTATTATGCAATAAAGAAAAGGCAACACATGACATGTTGCACAACAAAATCCTATGTTGATTCTGCAGTGCTTGAAATAATCACTGCTTTTCATTTTGGACTATATAACTTGAAAGGACTTCCTAGTAGCTTAATGCAAAAAACTGAGTCAAGAGCTTCTGTTAGAAATAGGCTAGGGCCCCCTATTATGTAATAAAAAATAAGGCAATGCCCAACATGTAGCGTAACCTAATCATATGTTTAATCTGCAGTTCTTGAAATAACCACTGCTTTTCATTTTGGACTATTTAACTTGAAAGGACTTCCAAGTAGCTTAAAGCAAAAAACTGAATCAAGAGCTTCATAGCAGTTGTCTGTAGAATTTGGCAGATAAAATTCTTAGGTTCAGACTGTTGCTGAGTTTCTTCTTTTTGACTCTTCAATTATTACTGTGTGTAAAAAGAAATGCAAAAAAGTTTCCTTTGTCTGTAGAACTGGTAATCAATGTTTCATATACTGGTTGGACCAGTACAAGCCAACTAATATATACCAAATTGGCCAAGGACTGGTGTCAGACCACTTAGCTCAATTGCGGTGGGTGTTCTTTAGTGATACCAAGTGATATAAGACAAGTATATTGGTACCATGATATGATGAGTTGTCAAAACCAATATTGAGATTTTAGACCTTGGTAGTAACTTAGATGGCTCATGTGAGTGTTTTTGCTTGAAGTGTAATTTTGTGTTCTTATAAATTAAGACTTATAGGTTGCCTTTTAAAAGAAAAATAGTCCATCAAGAATGGGATTTAGCTAAATTATAGTTGTATTCTATAGAAAAGATTATGATATATATGGATTTAGAAACCTAAAGCATTTATGTTTATTGTCTCGAAAAATTTTAACTACTTTGCTAACGCCTAGATTTGCTTGTGCTCAATTTTAGATCATGGTAAAATAAGGGACTAAAACTGCTATATGTTTTTTATAATTAGGGGGAAAACACATATATCCCATGACCAAGAGGATGCAATACTAAGCATGTGATAGGCATTGAAAGATGGAGAGTCCAGAGATGCACATTTAATGAAAGATATCAAATTCCTTATGTCTATCACAGTTTCTCTTGTTTCGTCTCATCATTTTGTCCTAGGCAACAGAAGGTGCAGGTATGTAGTTGATTTTTTGTTCTGACATGGTCCCCATAATCGAAGTAGACCTCAAGCAGGTATCTCCTTCTGGAACGGCATCCTCTTCTTTGAAATCAAGAGAGTCATCATTGTAAATATTCCACCATTTTGCTACTAACATCTTAATATCCTCCCTATCCATGTTAGCTTCCTTTCCAGTAAACCTCCAGGGCTTGGATCCCTAAGTCACCATCATTAGAAGCAATGATAAGGTAAATATGAATTTTGTGCAACTAGTGGGAATATGATGCTAGTACTTGGGATAATTGACCAATCGCAGCACTTACCGCAGCACAGTAGTGGACCACCTTGACTTTTTCAAGCTCAACATTTTCAGGGTGACGCCATAGCATGGCTAGAACCAGATTGTAGATAGGTGGAATTGGCTTGTAGATTTTCTCAAAGTACATGTTCAAGAAGTCCTACCAAAAATAAGGTCAGAAAGATGTTGAGAAACACATGGTTCAAAAATTTACATTGATAAATTTAATTCCATTTATCTTCAAACGTTCTCTATAAGAAAACTTGGTCGTGATAACCCTACAAATGTGAACCACCAATATCATTATCATGTTTGTCACTTTCCCTATCTTTGTAATATTTGTAAAAGCTATTATCTTTAAGGAATATTCACGTAAATCACAATAGAAAAGGCATGATGTAAAGAATGAATATATGGTCAGTTTATGCCACTTATAGTTGTCGACTAATGTAACTCTATAGTTGTTGAAGTTCTGATTTTTAAATTGGCCAGGGTTTATTTGCATTTCTTATCAAGTTATTATTATATTGTTCATGCCTGTGGTTAGAGAGTACCCATACCTCTTTAGGGATTGGAGCAACTTTCTGGACACAGGATAAATGACTCTATGGATCTTACATATGGAGACAATGTACATCAATGGATGTTCTATAATGATCAATTCACATGATTATTAGGCCGTGTCAGATTTGCATAGCCCATATTTTTATTACTTAGAGCATTATGGTATTTGTGGTTCCTCAGATGTTCCCCTAGACATGGATATCAATTAGGCAAAATGAGTAAATGAACTATAAAATCTACTATACTGTTAGTTTTTGTTCTAAACATAGTCTGTAATGGTCTAGGAGCTTGTTTCATCTTTTTAGTTTCAATTTTTGGTTTTCAGGAAGATTCTTTCTGATCAAGAGTAAGTAATTTTCTTCTCTTACCAGATTTACTTTACAACACCACCAAAAGAAGTCCTAAAGTCATAGCCATCTGGGACAGCTACTAATTATAGCTTCAGATTCAATTACAAATTCCCTTTTACTCTGTATGTTCTATATTGTGTATCTACCACCTAAAATCTTAAAACCAGGTGCACTAACTTCTGAATATATAGCTTTTTGAAGCATAGCGGCAAGAGACTCACCTGCTCAGCAAAGGGAGTTGGAGGTGTTATCCTGAGAGCTTTAAGGAGGCTATTGTAAGTTGATTGAGCCGGTTCAGATACAAACATCCCAGCATTGAAGTACAATGGTGGAGGGGATCCCATCTCAGCAGGCCATGCCACTTTGTCTGGGCACTGCTGGCAGTAGCCAATCGAGTACTGTCGAGAGTGGCTCCATGTCTTCTCGCAGAAGCAGTCCATCACCGCATAGAAGTAGCCATCGGGCATATCGAACAGGTGGTCTATGTTTTCATACACTTGGATATCTGCATCTAAATAGATGATCTTGCTGTACTCCACAAACTACAGTTAGCAGCAGCCAAGGAGTTTCCATCAGTATGTAGATACATCATTTGTATAAATTCTTTTTTATAGAAATCTGAAGTTCAGCTTATTTTTACTAATTCATGCAGATATCCCAAGAGACAGGAAGAAATAGCATGAGTGTCAACCTAAAGAAGTATCATTTGGCTCACTTACATTCCAGATGCGCAGCTTGGAGTAGTTGATGACATAGTAGGCCATGGCAAACTGCACCTGGTTCTCAGGTGGGTGAATGGGTTCGATCTCCTGGATGATGCAACCTTGGGCTTGAAGCAACCGATGGTGCAGTTCAGGCACATCGGGCAGCACCGCCACTATCAAGGGGTAGCCACTCTTCACCTTTCTGAGGCCCTTCACCAGCCCCACCACTCCCTTCACGTAGTCGCCATCTCCCGCCAGGAATGTCACATAAGCCCTCTTCTTCACCTGGTCTGTCAGAGGCGTGGATGGGAGCATGCCTACAGGAGTCTCGGATGCCATGGAAACAGAGACCGCGTCGAAGGTCTTGGGTGTTGTCCTGAACGGGGCGGTCTGTATATTCCTATGATGTGTGGGGACTACATGCCACCTTAAATAGATCGAGTGAGTGTTCTAAGCTCTTTGTCATCTTTATTTCTCTTCTCTTGATTATATTTTCAGACTGTAGAGGACCTCTTAAACTTTTTCTTTTTTTGGACTGTAGAGGATGATGAGGGCTTTCTTTTGGCTGATAATTCATATACCGATTTCAGCTAAATGAACGGCTACAGATCATCCAAAATGTTGTGGTGCTGGAGAATGAATGGAGAGGTTTGTGTTACAATATACATGGGAGAGGGTTCCAGTTGCACTACTATGGTAAGAATATCTTCTTGCTCTCTCTCTCTCTCTCTCTCTCTCTCTCTCTCTCTCTCTCTCTCTCTCTCTCTCTCTCTCTCTTTTTGTTTGTTTATATAATGTTTTATTTCTCTCTCCTAGTATTTTAAGCTTTGCTACATTTCTTTCAAGGAAAGATGGAGATAATTGGTGTATGCTCCTAGTTTAATTCCACAAGTTATCTTATCGATTTGAATTATGTTAATATTAAAGCACTCTAAAAATCTTAAAGGATCTATGTTTGCAACATGAGCGAGAATCAAGTCTGAAATCATCACCATTGGCTTTGAGATTTGTGTAGAATTGACACAGTAGGACCTTATGACCTATACTGAACTAGAGATGTTCCCATCCTAAATTAAATTACTGCCATATGTATCAAGTTCAAATTAAATTTATGCTTTTTAACATTTGATTTGACTCGAATATGCATTGTTATTTAGAGATTAATGTTAGGTTTTCTATAAGCATCGAGTTCCAAACACCTTCATCTGTAAGGGTCTATTTGAGACATGTCATCATCATTTGATAAGACACATAGTGTCCTTATGTTCATACTGCGACTTTGTAGACGTTCCTGCCAGTGAATGGAAGCAAAAACAAGCATCGAATCCGATAAGATCCAATGCAAACCGGACGCTTCCTTCGACGCGATGGACGTACTCCGTGTGTTCCGTTGTGGCGGGCGGAAGGATGGATTAGGGCGTCAGGCGGGTGCGACGCGTCGAGCAGTTGGTGCGCAAGCAGCAATTAGCTTGCTAAGTGGGTTGGGCATTTACCCGAACGCCCTCTCAGCTACCAACGCGGGACAGCCTGTGCCCGTTGTTGGTGATGCTATGCTTGGGATGATCGAAGGCCGCCAGCACTACAGTCGAAGTAAACAAACCAAATCGTTCAGATTCCAGCTTTGCTGTCAGTTATCTTTTCCCTTCTCCCGTCTCTTTTCCTTCGTCTTCCCCTACGTCTGCTCTCCCCGCGTCGGCCAGCCAAAACAGGGGCGCTTCCCTTCTTCTTCGAGCATCGAACTCGGTTGACCACGAGCGGGCGAGGGAGGGAACGACGCCCCCCATGTTGGTTGGACTTTAAAGACCGCGGCTTTTGTCGAACACCGAAGGCAGTTTTGCGCCTATTTAATCTGTTGGAACACAGGGGCCTGCTTGACCTAAACGCAGGTGGGCGAAGGGGATTAGAGAGAGGGAGGCCAGGGGAGACGTATCCGCCGCCCCTCTCCGGATCGGATCGCCTCTCTCCCTATCTATTTTTGGATCAAATCTTGTTTGATCTTAGCAAAACGATCGACGATGGAGGGAGGAGGAGCGGCGGGGGCAGGGGGCCGTGATCAGGCTTCGTCGCCGGCGCAGCGGCGGGAGAGCCGGCGGCTTCCGGACTTCTTGCAGAGCGTCAACCTCAAGTACGTGAAGCTGGGTTACCATTACCTCATCACCCACCTCCTGACCCTGCTGCTGATCCCGCTGATGGTGGTGATCCTCCTAGAGGCGGCGCAGACGGACCCCAACGACCTCCGCCAACTGTGGCTCCACCTCCAGTACAACCTCGTCAGCGTACTGGTCTGCTCCGCCTTCCTCGTCTTCGGCACCACCGTCTACATCATGACGGGGCCGCGCCCTGTGTACCTCGTTGACTATGCCTGCTACCGCCCCCCGCCCAACCTCCGGGTGCCCTTCCCCCGCTTCATGAAGCACTCGCAGCTCTGCGGAGAGTTCAACGAGTCCGCGCTCGAGTTCCAGCGCCGGATCCTCGAGCGTTCCGGCCTCGGTCAGGAGACGTACCTGCCCAGCGCCCTACACTATCTTCCTCCCCGCCCCTCCATGGCCTCTGCCCGCGAGGAGGCCGAGGAGGTCATGTTCGGCGCTCTCGACGCCCTCTTCAGGAACACCGGCGTTAAGCCCAAGGACATCGGCATCCTCGTCGTCAATTGCAGCCTCTTCAACCCCACCCCGTCCCTCTCCGCCATGATCGTCAACCGCTACAAGTTCCGTGGCAACATCAAGAGCTTCAATCTCGGTGGGATGGGCTGCAGCGCCGGCGTCATCTCCATCGATCTCGCGCGGGACCTCCTCCAGATCCACCGCTCCACCTACGCGGTCGTTGTAAGCACTGAGAACATCACCCAGAACTGGTACTTCGGCAACCGCAAGTCAATGCTCATCCCCAATTGCCTGTTCCGAGTCGGCGCCGCTGCCATGTTGCTCTCCAATCGCTCTGCGGATCGCTGGCGCGCCAAGTACAAGCTAGTCCACGTCGTTCGCACCCACCGTGGCGCCGATGACAGGGCCTTTCGCTGCGTGTACCAGGAGCAAGACGACGCTGGCAAAGTGGGTGTGTCCCTCTCCAAGGACCTCATGGCCATTGCCGGGGAGGCGCTTAAGATCAACATCACCACCCTTGGTCCCCTCGTCCTTCCAATTAGCGAACAGCTCCTCTTCTTTGCGACTCTCGTGGCCAAGAAGCTCTTCAATGGCAAGGTGAAGCCCTATATCCCAGACTTCAAGCTTGCCTTTGAACATTTCTGCATCCACGCTGGGGGAAGGGCCGTCATCGATGAGCTAGAGAAGAATCTGCAGCTCCGGCCAGACCATGTGGAGGCTTCCCGGATGACCCTACACCGGTTTGGCAACACGTCCTCCAGCTCCATCTGGTATGAGCTTGCTTACACTGAGGCAAAGGGGCGGATGCGGAAGGGCCACCGGGTTTGGCAGATTGCCTTCGGGAGTGGCTTCAAGTGCAATAGTGCTGTGTGGCAGGCGCTTTGCAATGTGAAACCCTCTCCAGATGGTCCATGGGAGGATTGCATCCATAGGTACCCTGTGGAAATTGTTGATGGGTTTCCTCCTCAGCCGCCACATGAGCAATAGTGGCTCTGCTAGAAACTTGGCAAAAGGCAGAGTGCAATCTGGTTAGGCAGTTCCTTTGACAAAATGTCAGGTTATTTTTCACTTAGTTCTCATTGATACATTGATTACTGTGTTATCTGATCATGGAAACCATGAGGTCAGTTGTTTCTTGGTACTGTCTTTAGTGTCTATCTGCAAGCACTACAACAGATGAATTTCTATTCTTGCACACCTCAATATTGTGAAAGCTAAAGGTGCTATGCTCTCCTATGCTCTTTGATTCCTCTGCTTCCAATTAGTTGGGTTAATTTACCATAACATATGTTCCAAATGAGATGTCAAAATAGGCATATGATTATGCACAATCTGTTTGGTTTGATGTCTCACTGTGTGGTATCAAGTCGAAAATCGTTGTCCATGATAGTTGTTTTTTGTTTCTGCAAGATGGTAGTTTGCACTTAAGAGGAAGTTTGATGCATGGGCACACAACCCATGCAGGACATTAAGAAAAATCTTTTTTGAGTGTAGTTTAAGTTAAATGTCTTTATTCTTCAGTGTATAAAGCCATTTTTGTTGAATCTAATTCTGATTCTCTTTATCCATATCTTAAAGTTTTTTTCATTCTTCAATGATATACTAATACCAAAATGATATTTATTTCCCCAGAAACTATATATTTCTGTTCATCAATTTACTATTAGATGAATTTTGCTTGCTGCCTAAAGACATAGTGTCATCAAAGATGAAAAGTATTTCAGTCAATGTGTTGTTAACTACTCATAGATCTGTTGTGTTTCAAATGTTGCACATATGGTCAACTAGAAGGATTACTTTAAACATTGGTAATGAAATCCTGATTCTTTTTTTTCCGGCACGGGCATCTGATCTGTTAGAGGATTATTAGTTTATATTTTATAGTCTAGTTAATTTGGATAATGAAGTTGATTTAGCTTATGGTAATGCATAGTAGATGTCTTGTGTGACATGGAAAGCTCAAATGTGTTCCAGATCTATGGAAGAAATGTACATACTATCATCCAAAGTTCTTATTCCTGATTTCTGAGAATGACTATTTATTATAATTCCCTTTTTGTTTGAATAGCATTTCTAATTGACTTAGATATTGGTATCTAATGCTAATCATTCATTAGTATCATGAAGATAGCTTCTCAACGCATGAAATGATGTGTTCTCCTTTTCTTGGTGATTTTGTATATGCTTTGTCTTTTTATACAATGGCAATAACTTTTTTTTAGTATCTAGATTAATAATTGATAAATAACAACTTGTATTATAAAACTTGGAAACAATAATCCTGTCATATCTTAGAACACCAAAATGAAGCCTGCTTATGTTATCACTTGATAAACTAGTCTTCCTTTGGTAATATTTATTTTCCTAATGCCTTGTTTGTTCAAGCCATTTTTATTTGCCCTTTTGTGGATGATTCGGTTAACAATGTAGACTAGAACCAGTCACATGCTTATGCACATAGTGATCTTGGTAGTAATAGCAAAGTGGACATAACTAGCATTGCATGAGAGATGAGGGAGGGAAAAAAGGGAAGAGGCAGGGGTTTGCCATAGTGGACAAAGATTTGTTTGAGACATGTGCAAGAGAAAAAAGCTAGGTATGTCATGTTAAAAAATATAGAAGATTATCACATGCTCCACTATACATGGATATGTAATATTAGAAGATATGATGTCTTGCTACTGCTGTATTAGGTACTTCCCTCTTTTCTTCTTGTCATCCTTGTGGGTTGGTCCTCTCAATATCACTACTTTAAGCAAATTATACAAGAAACCTCATTCCACTTTTGACTTCAGTTTGTTGCTATTTGCAGTTGAAAGATCTAGATGGGTTTATATGTAGTTTCTTATTCTTGCTTTGATCATTCTATATGAACTGTGTTTCCTCTGCAACTTACAATAATGAGCCTTTTGTGTCCTGTTGTTATTTGTTTGCCCTATATTATTATTTCTTTTCCTTAAATTTCTTGGATACTCATTCATAGCAGGTAGGTTATGAAACACATTGTTGCTGAGACACAATTCTCATGTTGTTTTGTATTATTATGCTCATCATGATCTACGTTATCGGGAATAAACACGAAAGAGGAGAGAGACATGAGGTATCTTTTTTTTTTTTTTTTCTTTCTTTTTTGAGCAATCTATGAATATGATGTGTTCGATCTTACATGTATGGCCCATCTAGCATCCTTAGATGAGGGATCCATTGATTCTTAATTTTATTGTATTAAATAGCCTACATGATGTTCACATGCAAATTCAAACTTGAGATCTAACACTTGTGCAATAATACATTAATCAATCTGGATGTCTCAACAAAGACTTGATCAAGTAGTTTTTATTTGTATATTTTTAAAAGCAATTTCAACTTCTGTTCTAAAATCCTTCCTTCCCCTTATGAAAGCTTTTATGTTTTTTTTATACTGATTTCTTAACTTGCATCTCCAATATGTGAAGTGATCATATCTTAAAAGCTTTCAAGTTAAAGATACTTCAAGAAGATTAGTGGCCAATGTGGATTTTCTTTCCATACCAGTAGAGGTACAGATTGTGTGTGTGTGAGCTCTTTCATTAGTTACTTGTATGAATGGCCTAAATAGTATTTTCTTTGTTTTTCTATTACTTCTATTCTTTTCATAACGTTATCGTCCAACTCCTTATATTTAATGTTAGATGTTGGAAAATTTTCTAGTGAGGTTGCTAGTTTAAGTTGATTTATACTTGTAGTTAGTCATTTAGTCATTGTTGTTTCGTTACATACATATTTGGCGAGATTGTTGATGACCACTCTAAAGGTGCCTCATCAAGTAAACTAAAAGGCTAAGGTGCTCGAGGACAATCAGTGACATGTTCAGTTCGTTATGTCAGGATAGACCTACAAACTAGAAATGCATCCGAGTTTTCCGAAGTTAATAGCTTATTATTCTGGTTATAGATCAAATTTTGGTTCGTGTATGAGTCTATCATAAGTTTGTCATCGGAAATCTAATAATTCGGAATTTCATAAATAATTATTTCAGTAAATACTTGATAGATAATATAAATTATTTTAAATAATTATATAACAAAAAGTTCAAGATAATAAGTCACAATCAAAAGTCCACGTAAAATGATCATATGGTACTATTATGCAATAAGAGAGTAAACCAACTTTGAACCAATCATGTGTCTTCATAATAGCTCATGAATATTGTGCTGTCAGATAATTATTTATTTCTAGATAATTTTATTACACATAATTTATATTTACAAGATTAAAATAATCATACAAAATTAATCACTGTCAAACTTATACTGTACAAAACATAAATAAAATTAACAAACATAAATATATATATACATGTTGATAATAATCTCTACCAAACAAAAACGCCAAAATGCCATATGACCCCCACAAAAACGCCAAAATGCCGTATGACCCCACTTATCAACACCAATCATTCTAGAAGTGATTGGCATCTTAGGTTGCGAAGAAGCGATTGGCATCTTGGACAATATTCCAGGGAACATGAAGAAGGATTCGTTGGCCGTCTGTCCCCTCTCTCAAGTGCTATGGAGCTATACATCGGCTGTATAAAACAAGCAGCTAAAATCAAAATTAACATCATGGATCATCACATGCAACATGTTGTTGTAAACAATTTTATGCCGTGGCTTCGGAGCCGTCGCGGCTTGTCCTGGGTCTGAATGGAGGGAATCTCCCGGGTGGCTCCTCGGGGCGGTAGAGGTAGTCGTCCCGTTGGTGGATTCGGCTGGAGGGAAAGGATGTCGTTCACTCCGGGAGAGGGCTCCGCGCCTGTAAGTCCGGCGACGCTCCTCGTCCTCGTCCCTGCACACAGGTTGGGTCGGAAGCTCGGCCCGACCCCTCCGACGATCAAGTTAGTGATGTGGAGAGGGTTTTGGAGGAAGGGATGCCTCCGTGTGTGTTGTGCTTTTTTCTCTCCCCCTCGCGTCGTAGAGCGCGAGGATATTTATAATGAGCTTGGGTGTTACCGGATACACTTGCTCGTCGGGAGCAGGATCGTACCCCTGATGACGTCTGACATTGCCACTGGCGTGTCGTGTGGAGGCTAGTCTGATCGATCGTTAATGGGCCTCGGTTGGTGTTCCGGCCCATGCTGGCCAGGTATTGTCAGTCCGTCAGAGGCGTGGGGCGTCAGCTGACGTCGCGGGGTCTTATCATAATTACTATTATCATCACAACCTATACGAGTTCAAGAAATCTCGACCAAAATACTAGAAAGAACTTGCGTATGAGATCACGCTCGTTCCAGCCCCATCCGATAATACTGGGAATTGATGGAAGCGATCATCAAAAGAACGCATTCAATTTTGTCGTCGTCGAGGTCGGATTTAAATGCGACTGCAGAGAAATCACGGAAGATGCAAGTGGTTAGGGTTTCTTCACGCCTTTGCGCCCAAAGCACTCGGCGACAGCCGAAGAGGAAGAACCGAACCCAAAACAAAAGAGAGAGTCTCAACCGATACAGACGTCGTCGAATTTGGGGGGACTGCCGACGGGCCTACCATTTTTAATCTTGCCTTGCCATCATCGACTCGCTCTATCACACTTCACAGATAAAGCACAGACGTCTCGCATCCAAAACGCATCTTCCATTCCTCGCATCGCCATGAACAGCTCTATCTTGATGAGGACAAGCCTTGAATTGTTATTGTATACATTCAAGGAGGAGACAGAATATTCTGACGAGAATATCCAATGTGCTATCTGTCTCCCTCCAATCTATATATATATATATATATATATATATATCTATAAGCAGAGTACCCCATGCTCGAACCAGCGCAGCGTGAGAAGCAGGACGGCGAGGAGAGAGGATGACCTGCGAGAACTACGATCCTTGCTTCCCTGACCAGCCCGTGGTGGATCGTTACCTTGCGATATGGGCCATCCAACCAAGTTTTCGGGACAAGCCCGCCTTCATATGGACCCAAGATGCTCCCAGTGGCTTGACATGGACCTCCATCACCTACTCCGAGCTCGACAATGCAACCGAAGCCATGGCTTCGCAGCTCCTCTGCACCCTTAACAGAGGAGACTCACTTCTCTTACTCTGCTCTCCCGGCCTCCGACTCGTCAAACTCCTCTTCTCCTGCCAACGAGCGGGCATCGTCGCCGTTCCCGTCATCCCGCCCGACCCTTTCGCCTTCTCCACCGCTTGCCGCGGCCCGGCCCACCACCACCTTCTCCGCGCCGTCTCTCAGGTCAAACCCAATGCTGCCGTCGCCGATCGACACTATATCGCTGCGGTGACTGGTTCTGTATCGTCCAGTGATGATCGACTGGGCCACCTGCTGCAGAAGCTACGGTGGCTTTCGGTGGAACACTTGGACGATGAGTGCCCTCGTGCCGCTGCTTCAAGCTTAAGCCCCTCTCCGTACTTGGGTTGTGGACCGGGTGACACCTACCTCGTCCAGTACACCTCCGGCACGACTGGGACACCCAAGCCGGTGCTCGTCACGGCCGGGGCAGCAGCGCACAACGTGCGGGCGGCGAGGAAGGCCTACGACCTCCAGCCCAGCAGCGTCGTCGTGTCCTGGCTGCCCCAGTACCATGATTGCGGCCTCATGTTCCTTCTGCTTACCGTCGTCGCTGGGGCCACTTGCGTGCTTGCGTCCCCGAGTGCCTTCTTGCACCGCCCTCGCCTTTGGCTCGAGCTCGTCACGGAGTTCCACGCGACTTGCACACCCGTGCCCGCCTTTGCGCTGCCTCTGGTGGTGCAGAGAGGCGGGATCAACCACGGGAAGCTGCCTCTCAAGCTGGGAAGCTTGAGGAACCTGATTCTGATCAACGAGCCCGTATACAAGTCTTATGTGGATGAGTTCGTCAAAGAATTCGCAGCTGCTGGAATCGATCCTTCGTCCGTCGCCCC
This sequence comes from Musa balbisiana, assembly GCA_004837865.1. Lineage (NCBI taxonomy): Eukaryota > Viridiplantae > Streptophyta > Magnoliopsida > Zingiberales > Musaceae > Musa > Musa balbisiana. The sequence continues at coordinate 4,412,314 of CM017196.1, read as the reverse complement.
TTCTTACGGACTGGCGGAGAACTGCACGTTCGTCTCCACTGCATGGCCAAGCGATGAAGGATGCCGCAGTCGTTACCCCAACATGCCATCCTACAACAGGTTACTGCCCTCTGCCAGGCTGGGTTCCCTGTCCTCGTCTGCCAGCGAAGGAGCAGACATCGATATCGTCGTCGTCGATGAAGAGACCTGCGAACCTGTAGATGACGGTGTGGAAGGAGAGATATGGGTGTCTTCTGCAAGCAACGCATCTGGCTACCTCGGCCACCCATCCCTAACCAGGGAAGTGTTCCATGGCAGGCTACGCGGTGGAACCGGCAGGTGCTTCGTCAGGACCGGCGATCGAGGAGTCATTGGAGGAGAGGAGAGGTATCTCTATGTCACCGGCCGGGATTCTGACGTGATCAGGACGCACGACGAAAGAAACCAGTGCGTGCACGCGCACTACATCGAGACTGCAGCATATAGCAGCAGCTCAAAGCAACTAAGGGGCGGTTGTGTTATCGCATTCGATGCGGAACAACTGGTGGTGATGGCAGAGCTACAGAAGAAGAAGGAGGAGGAAAGGGGAGTTGACGTCTACAGGGAGATATGTGAGAAGATAAGAGAGGGTGTGAGGAAAGAAGAGGGAGGCCGAGTTGGGTGGGTGGCGCTTGTGGAGAGAGGGAGCATACCGAAGACAACGTCCGGGAAGCCCAGGAGATGGCTGGCGAAGCAGAAGCTATTGGAAGGCAGCCTCCGCCCGGTGTACGAGGCAAGGTTTGTGGCGGGGCGCCACGAAGCAGCTGCAAGAGATGGAGGGGAGGGGGGAGTCAGACAAGGAAACGTAGCTTCGTTGATGCCATACCGACGTCGAATCCGCAGGTTATTTCTGCTTTCCTTCCTTTGAAGAGGTATGATGCAGGAGGAAACGAAGCATCTGCACTGTTATTGCTACTTGGTTTTCTATCAGATCAAGAGCCCATTTCCTCAATCAGAACAAGCCTATTTGAAGCACGATTCTTCTCTGATTTCAGAGAACCTGAGTTGTAAGAAAACTAGAGCTAAATCATCAATGCAACACAGATTGGAAATCAAAGCTGGTGTTTCACTGCACTCAGAATCGGACATTGCAGCGAGGACCAGCTTATTGATTTGGATCGAAACTTTTTCCTCTGTAATTTATGGATCCCTTCAAGAATTACCAGAGTAATAAGAATTATGATGGCGTGAGCCATAAGGATTCAGGAATACAGTGAGCTTCCATAGATATATTTACAGTCTACAAGACTAGACACGGCTTCATGTCTGCCGTCGGCATGTGTAACAGCGTAGAACGGAAGAGAGGAGAGGAGAAGATACAGATGAAGAGGAGCGGATGACCTGTGATAAGATCAGGGATGCCTGTATCTTCTAGTTCTGACTTCTTGGCTTCACTCCAGCTGATAGATACTTCATCCTGTCTGAAAGAACAGAAGGTACAGTGGATGGTGTCTCCCAACTGAAGTATGCCTAATTCAACTTGATGGGATGTTTTGATACAGTGGACATCGTAGAGGTGGATGGCAGAACGTAGGAGAAGGATGAGGAAGATTGGAAGGAAGAGTGAGGTACCTCCGTGGGCAGAGGAGGAGGGAGGGGTAATGGGCATGAGGCAGTTGGCCCGTCTCGATGCGAAGGATGTCCTCCACCAGCAGTTCGTAGTGGCGCTTCACCCCCTCCGCCGACTTCCCGCCGACGGCGCGGGCCACGTTGTGCCAGCGGTCGGGGGTGTCCTTGTCGTACACCGTCAGCGCATTCTCGAACATCTGGTTCTGCTTCGCCGTCCACGACGGGCTCACCGAACTCGACGCCATCCCCGACCGGTGGAGCCGAGGAAGGAGAAGGCGGAAGGCAATCCCTGCAATCGTGTGGGTTGGCATGGAGAGGCGGCAGTGCTTATAAGCAGGAGGGTGGTGGAGGCAAAGGGAGGATCGCTGGATGCTGGAAGAGAATAAAAAGATCGTGAATTGATGGAGTGCAGAATCCCATTGTTCCGCTGCAATCACCTCCAAATCTTCCTTTCTTCTCATGAATGCAGGCAAACAATGCAATTGCAGCTCCCTTTTAGGAAGCTACTCATAAAAAATGTTGGAGATTCAACACTCTGGAGGATAAAGATCTATCTACTAGAGAAACAAGAGGATGGATGAATCGGAAGGCAACTCGCTAAAGACTGCAGGAACAACTTTGGAAGGAATCAGAACCTCCAAAAAGGGGTCCGGTGATTGCAACAATCCTTATCATGTATTATTTGGTCTGAATCCAATGGAGAGAGCCAAAAGAAAGAAAGCTAAGAATCCAAGTAGGACAGCGGGAGAGGAAGTTGATCGATCTTTAGAAGCAGAAGCTCGAAAGGAAGTAGAATCTGCAGCGTTGAATGTTACTGTTTAACCACGGTTCTGCTGCATGTAGGATGAAGCTAATGACAGAAGAGAAAGTAATGTCATGGAGGACCAAAATTCTTAAGATATAACCCATAAATGATTTAGCCCAACGACATTATTATTTGAGCCCAACGACATTTCAAGGAACGATGAAGCAAATATATATATATATATATATATATATATATATATATATATATATATATATATATATATATGACATCGAGTTGTCAACATGGACTGAGATTTATATGAATCACCCATGCTCCAACACATCATACAAGGGCTGCCTTCAAGAACAGTTTTATTGGTATATTGGTATGTTATATGATGGAGCAGTTATATTTAAGTAACGTGATATTCTTATATGTATCTGTTTTAAACATGATTAATCTCTCCGAAATTTTTTTTGATCCGTTCTATAAAAGAAAAAATCTTAAAATGAAATATTTAACTCGAGATGCTACAACTAACTATTTTAGTAAGTATTTGATAGATAATATAAATTATAAATATAAATAAAGTTTTAGATGATCGTGCGACAAAAGATGCTACGCCACGGTCAAAAGTCTTTACTAGTATCCATATGATACTATTGTATAATAAGACAATGAATTAGTCCTAAACATTAACCCGAAGATATATCCAGCAATGTACCACCTAGGTAGCTCTTAGATGTTGTGTTGATTAATTCTCCACACTACTCTACGAAGTTAGAAAACCTCTAACATGATTACTTGGATAATTTATTTCTGAACCGTTTTGTCTCTACATGACGATTGTATATAACCTATGTTTACAAGCCTGGAACAGCCACAAAAGAGAACCAAAATGGGCTATCAAACCAATTGCAAGCCCTTTATATATTGTGTAAAGTATGAATACAATTAAAAGATATGAAGATATACGATTATTACATCAAACACCATGTTTATAGCTTTATATGTGACATTCTCCCTTTGTTATTCTTTTGATATTCTCATCGAAGTCTTTACGGACGTTGCATCTCTTCACCTTTGTTGAATGTTTAATTTTCTGCTCCAATTACAATGCACTTCTTGGTTCCCAAGTGCTCTCTGTCGTTGTTATTGAGTAGTCAAACTTTGATTCGTTATACTGCTTCAACTTCTCGACCTCTTTCACGATCAAATACTCTCCCTCCATGAGAGCAAGGGATTGGTGACTCCACGAAAATCTTACATCTATAGTACCATGGCGCTGTCATGCCCATGGACCTACTACTTGTCGCCTTGCATCTGTATCCCTTTCGTCGGATCGGTAGATCTGCCTCTACGGCACTATGGCACTTCTTTGAGTCTACCTCCATTCTAACCAATGCTAAGTTTTGTATAGCTAAGTCTCTCTAGACTTATCGTTACTTCCTTGTCCCTTTTGACCACATTCTTTAACACATTTGTTTACTTAGTCATTGGAAAGATTGACTATAAGTCTCATGCATAACTTTTGCCATCATGTTATAGGGTTTGCATTGATCCTATTCTCTTTTGCATCCTTGGTAGTAATGTTTGCTCACTCGGTCTTATCCACTGACTTGTTAGGCTCCGTTAAGTAAATATCGCTTCAATCATATTTTTGTATGATCAAGTTCCCCCATAAGACTCATTGGTACTTATATTTGGAATTCCTCTTTGGTGGTACATATCTCTTATATGTTAATGACTAAAGCTTTCATCCGATGTAAAATTTTATGTACATACAAAGACCTACCTCTACGGTACTATGATGTTCATTTCTTGAATCCATAGTCTTTATCATCGTATTATTCACTAAAATGGAGCTCTCAATAGCTCTCGATTATACCTCCGTATGATCAAGTCCTTTGTTGGACTGACCTAATGTTTATCGCATTACCTCGAACTGTTCTATTATGAGCTTTTTGGGATGAAATTAGACTACAATCTCTCCATGTGTGGCTTTTACTAATACATTATAGGGCTGTTGCTACCTTCAATTATGTTCACTCCTCTTCATCCACTCGCTCTCAGGTCACACTCGGACGAAGTGTAACTCTAGGATAGTCCGTCACATAATAGTTCTTGAAATCCATTGACTTTGTTGAAATTGGTATGTCATTATCTAGATCCTAGTCACTTGCCCCTTACACAATCTCCACTGTACATTACTTCTTTTGTGGCAACTCGAATGATAATACCATGACATTCTTTAAGAGTGCATGCCTCCACGTCGTCTTGCCCCATGCCAAGGCCTTTTGATCCCAATTTCACCTATGCAAGTTGAGTCATATTAGTTCCTTCGTCGAGATAAGGTGCATGTACCTCGAAGCTTTCTTCGACTTTAGTACTATACAAGATGTTTCTGCTCTATCAAAATGAGGGACCCATAGAACGACATGATCTCACGCTTGCTTATGTAAGAGTTCATGTCCTTGACATTTGTTCAAGGAAAGATTTGTGCCTTTGCTCCATATTCTGTCTTTTATATCGACTCTCTTCATGCGACTTGGGTACTTCAATAAGTTTCACACAAGTTGTTTCGCTTCTCGGTTTATATTGAGTTAATGGTAGCCCTTGTGCTCACCATTTTATGGGTTAGCCATCTATTGAGTTTGATCTTCATATCGACTCTAAGTGTGTCATCGTTTGGTGTTGCCTTAGGTTGCTCCCTCAATTGGTCTCGCAATGTATCCACCAACACATTACCTCATGCAAGATCATGCGATAACTCCTTACCGCTTGCTCGGTCCATTGAACTTTATGGAGTAATTGTCTTGAGGTATCTCTTCTCAACATTTGCGGTCTATTGCATATGATTCTCCCTCTAGAGAACCGAGACTTATCCCTCTTGGATATCTATCTTGTTGAAGTAACTTTTCTCTTCTATTTTTCCCTTTAGAAGTTTCGGAGACCACCATATCCTTGGACTACTCTGTTTTGCTAAACAAATTATATACTATTCCACCCCCCATAAATGCACTTGCTATATTGTTACTTTTTGTTAATACAACCACCGCTACGCCCCTCGAGGCCTAATAACATACTGAACTTGCTACACATGTTAATCGCTTATGGACATATTCATCACATGCTGAAGAGAAAGTTTTAATGATCCATGATGTCGAGTTTTGATCGCCTTAGGGTGGTCATGGACAGTCCATCATCCGCATATAAGCCCTTGCATGAATACCGAACTCTTTAAATTAATTATTCCCCTAACGTCTGAGAGTTTTGCACAACTCTTATGGTCACTGCAACCTATCGCCCTTTGTACGGTTTCATCCTTTGCCAAGCGCCTGACTTGTCTTAAACACTGTTAAGTTCGATTGCCAATGTCGAGTTATAACTTGAATTTAGCCATCTTAACATGTGTACTACATGTTCTTTCCAGCTCACTTGTCCTTGTAGTGCCTCTCACACGAAGGGTTAGCTATTTATCTAAATACTAATCTCGAATGCTCACTCTTCTGAGCAACTCATTTACTTACATCTCAATGTTCGTTTCCATCAAATAATCGTGCGTACTGGGTTCTTCACGTTTGCATGTCAAGTGTTTTTTATATGATTGTCTCACTTTGAACCATTTGTCACGAACTTAGATGATTTTGTTTAAGTCATACGGTACCCTTACGTATCCGTTCGTAAATAATCAACCTTCTTGAAATCTCTTGTAATCCCTTGAAAACTTACAAAAAAGAAGACGCGTTAGAAGTAACATTTATTAGGATCCTACAAATAACAATTTTAGTAAACAATTGATAAGCAATACAAATTATAAATATAGATTTTATAAGCTCTAAACAAGAATTTAAGGTGATCATCGCGACGAAAAAATCTCATAAATATCCAACTGTCCCAATTCTAAACACCTATACAAAGCATCCACTATATGAGACTATACTAAGCATCCAATTCTAAGAGTGTTGTGCTGGCTAATACTCCAGACCACTATATGAGACTAAAAAACCTCAAAAATAACTATATGAATAATCTGAAGCATCCAGAACAATAACACGAACATATAAACAATCTGAAGTATCTGGAACAATAACACAATAACACAAACATATATAAACAATCTGAAGCCTGGAACAATCAAGATGAAGCTATCGAACTCACTACAAGCCCTTCTCATGATATATAAAATATAAATAAAATCAAAAAACACGAATATATATAAATATTACATTAAACACTTTATTTATAATTAACATTTTATTTGTAATTTTATTATGACAAATTGGTGATGGTTAACTAAAAAATTCCAAGAGGCGTTAAAGAATAATCTTAACCTGCATTCTATCACAACAGATTCATGATATCACACTTCAAAATGATTCAAGTAAACTGAAGGTTTCTTCACCAACACCAACTCAAAAAAATTAACTCACGACTGAGTTTGAAGACATTCTTTTGCCATAATCTTTGAGTAAGCAACAAAACTCAGTTACATCAGATGTATCCAACACCAGGAATCTTCAACATTTTAAGTTCAAACTGGAAAAAAAATCATTCCTGCATTTGGCCTTTGTACTTGCGTCCCTTCCCCACCCCCTTTCTGGGTGATTTTGCAGATTGTTTGGCCTTCTGGCCCTTCTGACCCTTCTTCCCATTTGCTCCCTTGCCCTTTTTCAAACCACCCTTCCCTGGCCTCCCCGTCCCGCGAGACCTTGCATCCTTCTTCATCCGGCGGTCCACTAGCACCTTCCCCTTCCCAACCTTCATCCGAACGCCCTTCTTTGCAACAACGTACTCCTTCTTAGGCTTCTTCGGCGTTGCCTTCTTGTAAAGTCGATCGATCATCTTCCCCTTTGATCGTTCGGATATGTCGGTCTGGTCTGCAATGGTATTCGCCTTCTGTCGTACCTTTTCCAGCTTTCTCATCGTAGCACGCTTCTTCCTGGCTTTGGCCTCCGCCACCTTCTTAGCAGGGCGGGCATCAATCTCCCTGAACTGTGCCCTCATTGCAGCAACTTCCTCTCGAGTGATTGGCTTCATGGGTTGGCAGTGCTGCTTTTCCTCATCTGCAAACCATTTTGGCAAACCTTCATCGTCAAACATGTATTTGTTGTAGGCATCATCAAGAATCTGCTCCCTTTGTTTCTTCCTCAGCATCTTCTTTGCATAAGCCAATATTTCAGCTTTTGAGTCGTCGTCCATTTCCTCTGATTCATCAGAGGATGATGACGAGTCATCACTTGTTTCCATGCGCTCTGCTGGAACAATTTCAAAATCATCCTCCTCTGGTTTCTTTGATATAGGCAGGGTCAAGTCCTTGGACTGTTTCATGTTACCCTCGGACTTTGCAGGAACTTTGACAAATTTCTCCTCCTTTTCATCTTCACTATCACTTTTTTCAAAGGCGTCATCTGTTGGTGCTTCAGTGAATACATCTTGACTAAACCACCTTTCCACAAGTTGCTCTGTGGTCGGCTGCTCATCCTCATCCAAAGGTACCACGAGAGGATTTGATTCTTTCGCACTCAGATGTTGATCTATTTCATCATCAACTAGTCCATCACCATTATCTCCCTAGAAAAGAGGCAAAAAGAAATAGAATTAAAAGAAATCCAAGCTGGGATGAGACAAACGCCACGACTAAAAAAAATTATTGTCAACATCAAGGATGAAAAATATGAAATATTACCTCTAAAATATCCACATCATTACTAGCTGTGTCTCGTTTTGCACGTTTTTGTTTTTTGGTATTTCCTCCCTTTCTAATCACATACCGTTCATAAGCTTCATCAAGCATTTCCTCAAGTTGTGCATCATATCTATTTGAAAAGGAGTACAACAGTAAGAATAGCATGAATGTAAGATTGCATCAATGATTATATAGAAACAATGTAGATGAACTTTTAGTGGCCATATAATTCAAAAATATGAGAATTACCTCTTCTGTTCCTCATCAGAATCCATTTCACTGGAAGAATCATCATGGAGCATGGCTGTCTGAGTTTCATCTTCACTGTCTGCTGCATCACCCTTGCTGTATTCATCATCTAGCTCTGCAGAATCAATTGCTGACAACTCTTTCTTCCCCTGACGAAAAGCAGAAGCAACACATAAGCACTTTTTTCTTTTATTCTAGGTTGGCAAAGGCACTTTTTTCCAAGCTAAGTCAAACTGGAGAGTTTTTCAACCTTCGCTTTCTTATGTTCTAAAACATGATAGGACTCGACTAGACGATCTACAAAGAATAAAGGACAAGTAATCTGAATTATGCACTGATTGTTGAAGCACAATAGAACCTACAAACCTTGATGGCAGAAAGAGAAAACAAGTCGCGATCAAAATAACTATCTTCTGTAGCATCAATTTGCATTCCCATCGCTCTCCGTGCTTTTTCCTAAATAATTCAAAATTGTGGAATGAGATCAAAAAATAACAATTGAAATAATAATGATATAAATAAAATACAAACTTTAGCATGTCGTTTTGAAAGTAGTTTCTTCGCTTTCTTTTTCTTCCGGTCCAACAAGTGTGCGAGCTCTTCCATTTCATTTAGCAGAGAATCATCATCATTGCCTTTTGTGTCATCTTCAGCATCATCAACCTTTGGAGCGTCCTCATCAACCTTTGGAACGGCCTTGTCAGCTGATGCCAATGCCTTTTTAATGTGCATGCGCCACCTATGAACAAACAGATAAATTAGTGCACATGAAAGAAGGGTGTTCAGGAAATACTCCAGTAGCTACTATCTGTTCAAACGGATCTACAACCTATCATGAGAAGCTGCATCTACAGTGCAGGACTAGTTAACCTGATCTAGGGACTTAAAAGAGTGTTTTCTAAATCAGGTGCTATTGGTGTTGTTATGGCTTTCTAAGGGCATAAAAAAGGGTAAGATGCCAACTGATACATGTAATATCAGGATAAATTGCACATATTAAATGCACCAAAAGCACCTTTCTTGGTGTAAAGCCTGTAATTTCATGCAAGCACTTTTCTTCCCCTTCCCCTAACCACCTTGATGAGTTTGGTTGTAAGGTATGTACTTAGATTAATGAAGTTATGATCAATTTAACAAGACTGACATAATCAAAGTAGCATAATGTTTGTCCTATACCCTTCTCACTTAGACCTAGTCAAATAGTCAATCAGTATCACCAACATATTGATCTCTGTTAAAATTTGTCAAACTCCTAGATGTTACAGCATTATGATTTATACCCATTAACAACAAATTTCTCATAACCTTTCCCAACAGAGAAACATTCACATAGAATGGCACAAGCTCACCTCTCAATGACACCTGAACTTACAGGTCAGCACCCAGATTTAAAAATCTTAATCAGATTCGAGGTCGGTCATTTTTAAGATTATCCAAACAAGAGGATCAGTCAGCCAGACTGCAGGATGTATCAGTAAAAAGTAAATAAAATTCATTTAAACACGAAAGGTTATGGGAAAAGATCCATAAGATACCAAATAATATTAGAAAAATCAGAAAATGCAAAAAGATAAAGACCATCTAATAGTGTTTCCCAAGAAAATGCTAAACATAAACATTTGTAAATTTTCAAACTTAAACATATTAAAAAGTTAATTTTAGCATATACACTAGCTAAATTGGAGCTCAGACAAATGTAAAAATCTGTGAATTTTTACAAATGCATCTTAGTATGTTTTGCATAATTTGGAGTTCAGACATATGTACCAAAAGTTTCTCCCAAAAACTTTTTCACAAACTTAATCTGTGGACCCACATATGGGCCCAACTTATTAGGTTTATGAAATAAGCACATAATATAAGAAAGACTTTTTCTCTTCTTGCTCATACTCTCATCCTCACAGTCAAAAGCAATAGGAGTGGCAGCGACAGCCGCAATACTCCTCTCTCTCCGCTTCTCTCTGCCTCATTTTTCTTTGCCTCTTCTTCCTTCTGTAAAGATGAATTATTAAAAATCAAAGTTTCCAGTTTCTTATTTACCCTATATCATGTTGGCTATTGTCATCGGTGATCCAACTTAATTGGTCTTCCAAAACTTACAACAACAATAACAACAAAACCGTAAATCCTAAGGTCGGCTACATGGATCATTTACTGTCATTAAGATATGTTAAAAGTCATTTGATTTTTGAAATCTTAGTCCATAAAATTTCCATATATCATGACAAGACAGAATTGTGATATTAAGTGGCCAGGTCAAACCCATCTTTACTACAACCATGCCTATTGCACAATGCAACTCTGATAAAGTAAAATATCAAGCAAACAAAAATTAAGCTTGTTTACAAGTAAAAGAGCCTAACTGAAGAAAAAGGCTTACCTGTGTATCTTAATTTACTTCGTCCAAGAATACGATCACGTGATACATTACTCATATAAAGGAGATGCAAGCAGTAGAGAGAAGAAAGGGGAGGGGGAGGGTCAGTGTATGCTGACACAGAACATAGGATAACATCCCGAGTTACACTGCTTGCATGCATCAATTTAGCAGCAAGTTAACACACACAATAAATCTACTACTCAGTCTTAAACATATCGCACAATGAAGGCAGAACATTTGAATATAAACCATAAAGGCATTCTTGATGTCAGTGAGTTGGATGTATCAAGAGACATTTGATGTCACATCTTCACAATTACTACACAGACCAGCAAGGATGATACAATTTGGAAACTGAAACGAGATCATGTGAGCAGACGATGTTCAAATTTCAAACATCTTGCAATGCAGGTAAGTTCAAAGATATAATCACCCATATGCTGCTGATCAGGAAGAGCCTTACTTTAAAAGATGCTTGAAGCTGCTTTTATCAAGTACATACAAGTCCTCACATAATGATTTAACCTAGCAAACATATCAAGATCATTCAGTAAATGACCGAAATAAATGATCCAAGTTAAAAGTCCGGCACGAGAGTTACAATACCTCATCTGTGGTAAATTCGTGATCTCTAATAGGCAAACATGCTGGGTCATCAAATGACAGTGCGTTTACAGAACCAAGAAACTCCAGCGGTGCCTCTGACCATATAAAATCAGAAACTAAGCCTACCTTCCACAGTGTAGTATTTCCTTCCTCATATCTATAAAAAAGAGATGCAGGTCACCAAAACTCATAAGTAAAATGGTCAAAATAGCATCTTCTATCATGTTGGATACGCTGCTTTACCTAATTCCATATTCAAAAGAAAATATGCTTTATTGGAAAGAAAGGACAGACCAAAAGGTCAACAACAATACAACTGAAACATGAAATGCTTAGAAGATCAGCTATATACAGCAAAAGCATATTTGACTAAGTGTACAGAACATTTAAGTCATGAAACTCAACAAATCAACAAAAGTATCCTTAGAAATCAGAAGTAATTGTGGTTTATTGGAGAAAAGGAACAGATCAAAAGGTCAAGAACAATACAATTGAAATATAAAGTGCCCAAAAAATCAAGTATTTACAGAAAAAACACATTTGAGTAAATGTGTAAAAGTATCAATGCTTAAGTACAGAGCTTCATATCAGCAAATATCCATGCTTCAATACAAGTTGGACTTTGGACATAACTCAATAACATCTCCTATCCAAGTGTACTAACATAAGTAGATAGGTTGGTGAACATGCAGGACTATTTTCACATTAGAATGCATCTCAGACTAATAAATGTACCCATCTTGGAAAATGATGAATGAATTTTTTTTTAATTTTATCGAGTCCAATCAGGTTTTGCTACAATGAAGATATAAAAAATCCAACAAAGTGTTTGTTTCCTTGCTAACAAGAGTTCATTTCTTTGTTAATTTGATAACCAGAGTTCCCTGCTTGGATCAATAGTAACCAACCCCCTTACATTAGAAAAGTTGATTCCTCTGTATTAAATGACATCAACATGGTAATCAGGATTCCAGACACCAGAAACTAGTTATGTTCCACATAGATGCCTTTATTTGTTCAGATTGTTAAAGTAATCAATATGTTCTGCAACAATATAAATCAAAATGCTAAGAAATCAAAATGCTAAGAGAAGAGTTAAATATGATCCTTTACATCATTCATACATGTGCCTTGCAAATTACAGACACATGTTAGGTGTTGCAACAATACTAACATTAGAAAACAAAATAAACTAAGATGAAATCATGTTGCAAATCACTTGAATGAGCATTGACAACCAAACCAGATGACTTCTTCCAATTAAAATCACAAGAAGAATATCAGTTTCATGTAAAATATTCATGATTACTCAAAACACTATATCTTAAAAACTGCTATCACCAACTTAGTTGGGCATAAATCATGCTGCAGCAAGTCAGCGACAAAATCATGAGTAAACATATCATATAATTGAAAAAGGGTGCGGACAACCATATTTGTGATTAGTTTGCATAGGCTATTTGCTAATAATTTGCCAAGTTCTTGAGTTGGCACTGTTCTCAAAAAAATAAATCTCAAAAGAAGCCCAAACAGAGACTGCATCAAACTATATCACATCCAGATTGAACTATGAAAAACAAAGACTTAAAAAAGCATTGTTAGGCAGCAAATGAAACAATTGCATCACAAGTTTACAGCTTTCCAGCAAACACGCAAATGCAATCTACAGCAAAGCTTACCCTTCGCGATTTCTTTTTTGCTTTGATCCTCTAAGAACATCCACAACCTTCATTGCAGAAGATAAATTACAGTAACTAATAGCATTGTATTTTGTATAATAACCAATCGATAGAAACAAAGAAAGGAGCATGAGCATATACCTTAGGATGTTCTGTAGCCCCTTGAAATAGATGTTTCATGTCAAGAAGACGTGGATCAATTTTTGCAGGGGCTTTATACCTCAAACCAATAACATAAATTTCTGCAGAAGTGGATCGGCTAGCAACAGGTTTAGTCACCTCAACTTTCTCAAAAAGCTGTCACCCATAGAAGAATTTTAACATGTTAACAATCATAAGTTACATATCATATACTCAGTTTAGATGTCAAAGAAGTACAGAAACTTATAATTTTCACCTGCTTAAGGCAGTAGATAATAGCACTGTAATCCTGTGACCTGAAAACCTATCAACAAAAAGACCAAATAAATTGAATTGAATACTCACATAAAATTTGGAAGAGAAATTCATAAAATATGCCAAATAGATTCTGAAATTTAAAATTTCCACCAATAATAATTAAAGCTAGGCCCTATGTTACTTTAAACGTAGACATTGAGTAAAAAAATTGATTTTTAGACAACAATATTAATTATTCATATTTTTGGTGCTACAAGTCAAAGGTGCAACAAGGTAATCGCTTTGTCACAAATTCACCATTAAACTTCCCGATCACAAATCAGGTCTTATTTGGCCTAAACGCATCGCGAACAAATCATGCAACAAAAAGGTATAAAACGTTCAAAACTTGATATTTATGTCAATCAGGTTTAGCTTACCTTGGTAACAAAGGTGCCTTTGGCGGCCAAGAAATTCGTGGCCAACCGCACCGAATCGACGACGAGAGACGACTGCGAGGTGGCCTCCTGCGCCCAGGCCCCTCCGACGTTGGGAGATCCGTCGTGCAGCACGACGTCGAAGGCGGAGCAGCCATTGGAGTCCATAAGGCGCTTGATGGCGGCGCGGCATCGGGGCGTGGTGATGTCCTCGACCAGGGCATGGGCGCCACGGACGGGGCGGATAGGGAAGAGATCGACGCCGATGACGAAGGAGCCGACAGGGGCATGGCGAACAGCGACCTGGAGCCACCCACCGGGGGCGGCGCAGAGGTCGAGGATGGAGCGAGCGGAGGGCAAGAAGCGGTATTTCGCATCGAGCTGCAGCAGCTTGAAGGCCGCACGGGAGCGATAACCTTGCTCCTTCGCCAAGTAGTAGAACTTATCCTGCCGCTGCTTTCCCTTGATCTTCCCCATCTTCCCCGCCCCGGCGAATGGCGAGAGACAAGGAGAAGGAAAGGACTACCGAAAACGGTTTACAGATCTCTTAAGCGCCGGTCGAATCGAAGACGAGGAGGTAAGGAAGAAGGAAAAGTCTGCGAAGGAATAGGGTTCACAGGTATCTTAGGGTTTTTCTAAGATTGGGCCTTATGGGCTGGGCTGCACACGACGCTATTAATCTGTTTTGTGAGTGGCTTTAAACCTCCAATCGTATATATGATGTGTATTGTCATCGTCGTCCTCCCAGGTGGATTTGCTGTGTTAGATTTGATGACGCTTTATAATTTGATAAGATGTATAATATAACTAATTACTCTCATTTATAAAAAGATAGGACCATCCTCCCATGTAGATTGCTGTGTTGGATTTTATGACCTTTTATAATTGGATAAGATGTATAATATAACTAATTGCTCTCGTCTATAAAAAGATAAGACATTTAGGGGCCAAGTGCACATATACACGTATAGACACATTTCTCCTTAATTCTCTCCAAAAAAATCATCAATCTTAATTGTTATTGTGAAAGGATAGGAAGAGAGGATAAAGGATCTACTCCTTGCAGATTGCAGCGATCTTGGATTAAAAACGGTACTTAGCAGATCAAACAGGCATCTCTGAACAGTATCAAAAGGTACGCATCATTATAATTAGATCTATGCATTTGATTCTAATCCTAGTATAAAGTTATTTCTGTATTTTAATATAGTATAATTACATATTTTTATACTTACAATTGATATCAGAGCCTAGGTTTTTAAGATCAAATGTATTAGATATGTTAATTTGATTACGATGTATAAATTATCTTTATTCTTCAAGAATTGTTAAGCAATGGTCACCGTCGACCTCGCTGCGAATCTACGGTAAAGGCTACACTGGGCAACGTGCGCACTGCAGTGCATGCACCCACCGTACGCGGGCATCACAGTGCCTATGCGACGGTCGGCCGCACACAGGCAGAGAGCCCCGGCGACGGCCATGCCCATCGGTAGGCCCATGTGGTGGCCCCGTGGCAGCGGTCGCATGCAGGCTAGAACTGCCGCAGGCAACCGCGTCGCTGGCAGTAGCAGCAACGCTGCACGCGTAGGTAACGACAGCGCAAGCAGATTAGGGTTATTGAGATATTTACGATTTTACCCTCGAAATTAGGGTTTTATAAAAAATTATAGTTTTGCCCTTTGCAAATTTTGTAATTTCAGTTTATGTTCTGTCAACATATTTATGATTTTGCCCTCGGGTCTAGTTGATATCAAGTTATAGTTTTGCTATTCATAAATCGTATATTTCCGATTTATATCATTTCAAATATTTACAGTTTTATCGAAATTGAGAAATTCAACTTATATTCTCAATTATAAAATTGATAAATATGATTTATTATAATTATGATTAAATTTAATCATGATTATATTTTTGATTCTTTGATTGGATTTAATTTTGATTAAAAAACTATAAATTATGGTTTACTTTATAGTTTTCTCATATGAATTATTGATTATACATGTGATAAATAAAATCAAAATCCAATTATTGTTCTTGGAATTTTATTTACTTATTCACATATATATTTGAAATTATGAAATAATGTTTATCTTTTACAAATGTATTATCATGATTATCATATGAGTTTTCTTGTTGATTAAGGTTCAATAATTATTATGATTGTTATTTATTATTGAACTACTTAGCATTAATATTCAATAATTATTATTGTTATTTATTATTGAATTGCTTAGCATTAATATTTAATATTTATTATTATTATTTATTATTAAAATACTTAGCATTAATGTTTAATAATTATTATGGTTATTTTATTATTGAACTGCTTAACAAAAATTAAAGAAATTTGATTAATATTATTTGTAATTCATCTCTCTAAGTTTTATCTGACTAGTAGCTATCAAAATGGCCTAGGATAATAGACTTTTGTGATATGAATTACAATAAAAATTTTGTCATTTATAGGATGTTTAAAATTTTTTATTTTATATTATTGAATTAGTCTTGTAGTCACCAAAATGACCTAGATTAATGACTTATAAAATAATATTAAGGAAATAATATTCATAATAACACATATAATTAAGAGATTTAGATAATTCCAAAGGAGAATTTAATTCAAATAATTATGTGATGGGGTAGAATGATATTATTTTGGATATCCTTGTAGTTTAGGGTTGTATACCCAAAGGTAACAATAATATTCCACAAGGATGGTATCAGTCCTCCATAAATATTCTTGAGTGAACACTAGATATGTCAATATTTCACCCAAAGGTGTAATATAGATGATATCAATAGTTCATCAATTTTTGACAAACTCAAAGCATTAATGTTATTATATATTTTTGCAGTGGTACTTCCGCAAATACATTCTTATGATTCTAGTGTCTCTATACTCTCTAGATCAAATTATTTAGAATGGTTAGAGCATGTGCAATTCACACTGGGTGTATTAGATCTTGATTTAGCATTACTTATTGAAAAACCTGCATACTTGACTGATGAAAGTACTATAGAATAAGTTAATGAAATGAAGGTTTGGGAAAGATCTGAAAGTACTGTAAAACATAAGAATGACAATGCAAATAACATATAGACTTCATTATCAATTGCAACTAGCGCAAAAGAATATTTAAAGGTTATTGAAGATAGATTTAAATATGCTGATAAGTCATTGGCTGACACATTAATGAAAGAACTGACTACGACTCAATATAATGGTACTCGAGGAATTCATAATCACATCATCAATATGGCTGACAAAGTTGTAAAACTTAAAACATTAGACATGAATGTTGATGAGTCTTTCCTCGTGCAATTTATTCTCAATTCTCTTCCTTTTTAGTTTGGCCCATTCAAGATTCACTACCATACAAATAAGGATAAGTGGGACTTGAATGAGTTGACTAACATATGTGTTCAGGAAGAATTGAAATTAAGGCAGGAAAGTTCATATAATATCATGGCTACTACTCAAGGAGTTGGTAATAATAAAAGAAAATTGAAGCATTATTAATCAAAGAAACTTGTCGGGTCTGAAAATGTTAAACAGACTAATGAAAAGAAAGCCTTTACTGTAAAATGATTCTTTTATGACAAGAAATGACATGTGAAGAAGGAATGCATTAAATGCAAGACTTGGTTCGAAAAGAAAGGTATTAACTCGACCTTTATATATTTCGAATTAAATTACATAAGTTCCTTCTAACACTTAGTGGATTGATTTTGGTGCTTCAACTTATGTTACAAACAACATGCAGGGATTTCTTTAAATTCGGAAACTAAAATAACATAAAAGAGTCATTATTATGGGAAATCGTCTTAAAGCAAAAGTGATATCAACGGGAACTTATCGTTTACACTTACAGACGGGTCACTTGATAGATTTTGTTGACACATGTTATGTCCCTATAATTTCTAGAAATTTGGTTTCTCTTTCTAGAATTGATGAGTTAGGATATTGTTTTTCTTTTGCTAGTGGCAAACTCAGTATGTTTTATGATTCAATAAAAGTTGGTTCTGGAATTTCGTGTGATGGTTTGTACAGAATTAAGATCTTGAGTTTACAAAGACATTAATGACCCTGCTATCAAGTGTTGGATTGAAACGTAATTTCAATAATGAAATATCTTCTATATTGTGGCATAGACAATTGAGGTATATCTCCAAGGAAAGAATTGAAAGATTAGTGAAGGATAATATTTTGGAACATTTAGACTTCACTGATTTTGATATTTATATACATTGCATTAAGCGAAAGCAAACTAAACATATAAAGAAAAATACCACAAGAAGTAAAGAACACCTTGAGATTATTCATACTGATATATACGAACCACTCTATATTTCTTGTTTTAATAGAGAAAAGTATTTCATCACATTTATAGATGATCTATCTAGATATGGCTATGTTTATTTAATACATGAAAAACCTCAAGCCATTGATACTCTTGAAGTATACATAAATGAGGTTGAGAGACAATTAGATTGAAAAGTTAAAATTATCAGATCTGATAGAGGTGGTGAATTTTATGGCAGATATGATAGATTTAGTCAGAATATTGATCATTTTGCTAGATTCCTAGAATAATGGGGTATTTGTGCTCAATATGCATTACCAGGTGTGCCACAGTAGAACGATGTTGTTGAAAGGTGAAATCGTACTCTGATGGACATGGTTAGGAGCATGATGAGTTATTCCTCTGTACCTGAGTCGATGTGGGGTAAAGCTCTTAGGATAGCTATGTATATCTTGAACAGGGTTCCTAGTAAGTCAGCTATATACATATTGAATGGGGTATTTATGCTCAATATGCATTACTAGGTGTGCCACAGCAGAACGGTATTGTTGAAAGGCGAAATTATACTCTAATGGACATGGTTAGGAGCATGGTGAGTTATTTCTCTATACCTAAATCGATGTGGGGTGAAGCTCTTAGACAACTATGTACATTTTGAATATGGTTCCTAATAAGTTAGTTTCATCAACTTTATTTGAGTTATGGACTAGTAGGAAGCCCAATATAAGACATTTACATATTTGGGGGTATTCTGCAGAGATAAGAGTATTCAATCCACATAAAAAGAAATTGGATCCAAGAACTATTTTATGATATTTTATTGGTTATCCAGAAAAATCTAAGAGATACAAATTTTATTGCCATAATCATAGTATGAGAATAGAAGAATCTGGTAATGTAAAATTCCTAGAAAATGACGAAATCAATGAGAGTAGAAAATCTCGAATGATTAATTTTGATATTGAGGATATTCACGTTAATTCTCCCATATCATCTCCTATTCGAGAGATTGTTGTTCCTCAAATCAATGAGAGTATTGATGAGGGTGAACAACAAAATAACATCAAAGAACTCTCACATGATATTGATTTCACCGTTGATGATCTTGTAGAATAATCATAATTAACAGATTTGAGAATATCTCAAAGGAAAATGAAATATGTCATTTCTAATGATTATGTGGAATATCTATAAGAATCAGATTATGATATATGAATAAAAAGAGACCCCTTATCATTTTCACAAGCCATAGAAAGTAACGATTCTGAAAAATAGTATGATGCAATGAAATAAGAGTTAAAATCAATGGTCCAGAATGGTGTTTGGGATCTCGTTGAATTGCCCAATAATTGTAAAAGAGTCGGTTGTAAATGAGTCTTTAAGACAAAACGTGACTCAACGGGTAATATTGAACGATATAAAACCAGACTTGTGGTCAAATGTTTTCCTAAAAAAGAAGACATCGACTAGAATGAGACTTTTTCTTCAGTTTTCAAAAAGGGCTCATTAAGAATCATCATGGTATTAGTAGCTCATTATGATCTTGAGTTGCATCAAATGGATGTGAAATCAGCATTTCTGAATGAGAATCTGGATGAAGAAATCTATATGGAACAACCTGAAGGATTCATTGAAAAGTGAAAATAAAGTTGGGCTTGTAAACTTAAGAAATCCATTTATGGCCTTAAACAAGCTTCTAAACAATGGTATATAAAATTTCATAATACCATTACTTTCTTCGGATTTAAGAAAAATACTATTGATCAGTGTATATACCTAAAGGTAAATGGGAGCAAGTTTATTATATTAGTCTTATATGTGAATGATATTTTACTTACTAGAAGTGATCTTGGTTTATTGTACGAAACCAATATATTTCTCAATAAGAACTTTAAGATGGTTGATATGAATGAGGCAACCTATGTTATTGGCATTGAGATATTCAAGGATAGATCTCAATGATTATTAGGATTGTTTCAGAAAAGATATATTGATCGTATCTTAGAGAGATTTAATATACAGTTTTGCTCAACCAATAATGTATCTATTACTAGAGGTGAAAAATTCAATTAAAACTAGTGCCCAAGAAATGACTTAGAAAGAATCAAATGAAGAATATTTCTTATAGGTGTGCAGTTGAAAGTTTATTATATGCTCAAACTTGTACAAGACCAGATATCAGTTTTGATATCTGGGAAGATACCAAAGCAATCTAAAAATGAAACATTAGAAAGCTACAAAGAAAGTAATGAGATATCTACGAGGGACGAAAGATTATATGCTCACATATAGGAGATCAGATTAGCTTGAAGTGATAGGATATTCAGATGCTGATTTTGCAAATTGCCTCGACAGTAGGAAGTCCACTTCAAGATTTATATTTATGTTAGCTGGTGGGACAATTTCTTGGAAAAGTGCAAAGCAATCGCTTATTGCATCATCAACAATAGAAGCTGAATTTGTGGCATGCTTTGAGGCCACAAATCAAGCTTTATGGCTACGAAATTTCATCTCAGGACTTGGTATGGTCGACTCAATTACCAAGCCATTGAGGATATTTTGTGATAACACCACAGTAGTTTTCTTATCTAAGAATAACAAGTACTCTAGTGGTTCTAAGCACATTGAGATAAAATACTTGGTGATTAGAGAAAAAGTCCAGAAACAACAAGTGTCAATTGAGAACTTAAGCACCATTATGATGATTGTTGATCCATTGACAAAAACCATGTAAAATATTTAAAGAATATGTTCCTAGAATAAGGTTTGTGAGCAAGTCATAAAGGATATGGTGATGCATGTTTATGTGGATGCTATTATTGACATTCTTCTTGCTTAATTAAAGTTATCCGTTTCTACTATCATATTTATATTTATGTTTATATTGAATGTAATAACAGGATTGTCTTGACAAAATAAATTACAGGGATCATTATAGACTATATTAGGAAAGACTAATAATGTTGTGGTACATAGAAGAGAGTGATATTGATGAAATACAATCGTTATGACTCGCATTAATAGTTGGACTTAATATAGTATTATTATTTTTATTGAACTTATTGACTTATTTTAAAACATAGCCATATATAAAATGATAAGATGTATAATCTTGATCAGAGGAAATTTCTTAAGATTCTAAGATCAAACAGGTATCTCTGAACAAATAACGAACGTATCGTTATAATTAAATCTATACATTTGATTCTAATCCAAACATAAAGGT
Organism: Musa balbisiana; assembly: GCA_004837865.1. Taxonomy (NCBI): domain Eukaryota; kingdom Viridiplantae; phylum Streptophyta; class Magnoliopsida; order Zingiberales; family Musaceae; genus Musa; species Musa balbisiana. The sequence goes on along the minus strand of CM017196.1, from coordinate 4,391,025 downwards.
TATTTTTATATTTTAATATAACATAATTATATATTTTTATGCTTACATGCTGAACATGCTTCAGCCCATTCCAAATGCCCATTCCAAATGCCCAACTCAAGCAAGACCCATGGCCACCAGCCATGTCGGATGCTTCGGGTCGTCGCAAGAGCCAGCGAGGCAACTGCCGGCAGCGGTTACTCGACTTGGACGAGAACGACGGCGGCGGAGGGCGGATTGAGGAGATCAAACACCTTGAGTGATCAAGATGCTCGAGGAAGAAGGTGACACACCTTGATTAGTTATTGGATTCGGATCGGTTCTAAATGGATCCGACCCGGAAACACAGTTATCTTATCTATCTCCTCGGCTCCTCGCCGGAATCCCCCGATTTGGCCTGGGGAAATGAAGCTGGGTTTGGCGGCCCTCCGCATCTCCGCGGCACCGCCCCCGACCTCCGCGAGGGAGGGCGGCTCCCCCCTACTTCTCCTCCTTCCTTCTTCACGCATCTTTCACTGCGAGTCCTCTTCCCTCTCTCCTTTTTCTTCGCGAAGCCCATTTCGCCCCCCGGTTGCAAGATTCGCCGCGTCTCTCGAGAACAGTCAAAGGAATAGCATCCATTGTGGAAGTAACGAGGATGAGGAGGAGGGAGAGCCTTATTTGACTTCCAGTAATCCTTCGGCTTCGTTGCTCTCGCTGAGCGAGAAACCGGATAGGAGCCTCGCGTTGCTCGATGAATACGAGCTCGAGGAGCTCGACCCCGACCGCTCCACTTGCCGTAACCACCGAAGCGGTCAGTTCCTCTCCTTGCGCTCTTCTTTCCGATTTCTTTTCGGTTGTATGCGGTCCCCTAGTCATGAAATTGATGCCTTTGACTATCTTGGAGCCGCAAAATTGAATCTTCATTGGTCCTGATATCGAAAATTTCTTCTTCTGGATATGTTCACATGATAATGTGGCACAATTTGGCCCTAGTTCCGTAGATGGAAACGATAGAAAGGGTTTGGCTGGTGATGACGGAAGCGGATCATTCATTTCCACATGTATTCTGCGTTTGCTTTCCGATTGAGTGATACATCTGGGCAATACAGAAGAAAGAACTAAGTTGAACGATTGTTCTGTCGAGGTGACATAGAAAGAATACAAAGGGAGGTCATTATGTTCGGTAGAAGGATTTGTACCTTGGCAAACCCTGTCTTTTCCTGCACAAAGTATCGCCACTCTGCATAAAAAGTGTAGGTCATTCTGAAGTCTACTGATTCCCATATTGCACGTATGGTTTTCTTAAACTTTCGCATTCCGCAACCTTTTTTTCAGAATTTGGTGAGTGCATGCTAGTGTTGGCTACCCTAGCGTGTTATCAGACCAGAATTTTCTATTATTTGAAATTGCAGAATGGAACTTGGAGTCACATTTCAAAAGCAAGTAGTGGAACTGAAGGGTGATAAGGATTATGCCGTTTGGGTTTCGTTGTGAATTAATGATCTAAAGTGGCTAAGTCTGAAATTCTATCAACTCACCCTTTCGGGGTCAGAACATGTCCTGAGAAAAAGAGAAAGGATGAGTAGTGCATAATTTAGAGATATGGAGACTGAATTCAGGATGATTGTTCTGTTGGTGTATTCACGGTGCATTAGTACTACTAAGAACTTTGAAATTCCTGTGTTTTGTTACATGTCATGTGGCTTTGTGATAGAAATTGATCTATGAATTTGTAACTGCAGGTTATGTAGCTGTGCTTGGCAGGCCCAATGTTGGGAAGAGTACACTCTCAAACCAGATGATAGGCCAAAAACTTTCGATTGTAACAGAGAAACCTCAAACCACGCGCCATCGAATTCTTGGTATATGCTCTGGTCCTGAATACCAGGTACTATACTTTCATTGATTGACCAATTATAATTTTGTACTTGTTAATATCAAAAATAGATGTTTGAAGCAATTAGCGCATGGAGTTCTGATGAGCTTATTTTGGTTTCTAATCTCATTAATGTGTTAGTTTGCAGATGATACTTTATGATACGCCTGGTGTAATTGAAAAGAAGATGCATATGTTGGATTCTATGATGATGAAAAATGTCAGGAGTGCAGCTATTAATGCAGACTGTGTTCTTGTAGTTGTTGATGCTTGTAAAGTACCTCACAAGGTAACTTCTATGTGAATATTTTTTTAATCTAAAAATCAACATCAAACTTTTTCAACTTGTACATTTTCTGGAATTTCAGATTGATGATGTGCTAGAAGAAGGTATTGGAACTCTCAGGGATAACCTTCCTATTCTATTGGTATTGAACAAGAAGGATTTAATTAAACCTGGAGAAATTGCAAAGAGACTTGAGGTTGCACTTCTATACTTATTCCTTTAGTTGATAGCCGTGATTACTTTTTTCATGTTTTAAACAAGTTGTATATTCTTTACATGTTTTGTCATGTTAGTTAACTTGAGAATGGCCCATTTTGCAGTGGTACCAGAAGTTTACCAATGTTGATGATGTCATACCTGTAAGTGCCAAATTTGGTCAGGGAGTGGATGATGTCAAAGACTGGATACTTTCAAAACTCCCCTTTGGTCCTGCTTATTATCCCAAGGTTGTTGCATCCTTGACTTTTCTCATTTGTTTCCTACCTTTATACTCTTACTGCACTGCTTGAATATCTTAGTTACCTTAGTTTGATTAATTATTAATTTAGTCTTCATATGACATGAAAACTTCTATTCAGAAGAAGACCCATCTCTCATCTTTTCGGTTTCAGGATATAGCTAGTGAACATCCTGAGAGATTCTTTGTTGCAGAAATTGTTAGGGAGAAAATCTTCACGCAATACAGAAATGAAGTTCCATATGCATGCCAGGTTTTTTAATTCCATGATTCTAAGATGATTGATCACAAACAAGCTTTCCTATTCTCTGGTTTAACAAAGTAATTGTTAATTCTATTTCACACATTATAGGTCAATGTTTTGAACTACATCAGCAGGCCTACATCCAAAGACTTCATTCAAGTTGAAATTGTGGTCGAGAAGGAATCACAAAAAATCATTCTCATTGGCAAGGTATCTCACGAAACCTCGTTGATGTAAATAGTGAATCTTCTTCATTTACTTTGCAAAGACATTTCACATTTTGTTCTTCCAGTTATGCTTTGACAACTTTCCATGCATGGCCATTGGAATGTTTTTGGCATTCTTATGTCAATTCATGTTTTAGGCTTCCTGTTGCTATTGGAAAAATGATACGAGTCTAACTTCGATTACATTGTTATAAAACAAAATTAAAAGTAGAGTTGAAAAAAATGAAATTCAGATGTGTGTAAACGTCATCCTTAGTATATTTATTCATCCCATGTAGGCATTGGTCAATAAATTTCTCAACATACAATCAAGATTTGTTGTTCTATGAGCATGATCATGAAGAATGATAAAGACGTTCCAACACCAACAAAATCAAATGAAAAATTGAAAGAAAATAGATAGTAAAGTGGACTATAAGAGAAGAAAGAAAAAGATAGCAATCCAACTCTTGATTGGGCCCTCCACCAAATCAAGGGATGCCACATCACCCCCAGGAATCATTCCCTGGGATGTGTTCCCGGATTGCAGGATGCAATGGTGAAGTCTGTGGCACTAAATTGGGTAAAAAGGTAAAATCATTAAAAGAAAGTTTAGGTTAAAATTCGATCTGATCCAAATCATGCATGTTTGGATTGTTAGATCCAACCATCCTTTCTACCGAGGCACTTAGTGGATTTTAAGAGGGATGTCCTTACTTTCAATGTCGGATTAACTGGAACTAAATGCCGTAACAAGAATCGAGGAAAAGAGTAAATTTGAGTTTTTTCCCTTACAAGACCAACAATCCCCACAAAAAAACTCATTTTTTTTAAAATCCTTAAGTAAGTAAATAAATAAATAAATGTTGTTGGTTATTTATTTATTTATTTAGTTATATAAGAATTTGAAAATTTTGAGTTTTTGTGTAGAGATTGTTGGAATAATAAGAAAAAACTCAAATTTCTTGTTCTTCCGCCTCTGTGAGGACTTTAGTCCACCGTGTCATGGAAGAGTTTTCATCAAGTTAACCGATGTGGATGAATACAGGATTAACAAATTCACTTTACTTTTTTTTTTCTTTTTTTTAAAATTTTGTTCTTGGATTAGGTATAACATCTTGTATGAGATTTTGTATGCAATGAGAACAGCAATTGTCGGATCACATGCATTGGATCGTGCAACAAAATCGGGAATCCAATGCAAGATGTCATACCTAGTCCAAGGATAAATTGGTAAAAGAAAATAAAATAAAGTTAATTTGGTTAGCATCCATCGACATTTGACTCAATCCAACCCACATGCAAGGGATGGATGTAGATCCAATTAACCCTTCTATTTAGGCTCCTGGTTGGCTAAAAGGAGGGATGGATCATGGATGAGGAGAGGGAGTGAATTCTCCCCTGGTGGTGTGGGACTAAGCTCTTACGGAAGGAGGGAAAATTTTGAGTTTTTCCTCTGCCAGTTCCAACAAGTGGAAATTTTGGGGTTTTCCTTTATGTTCTAACAGTCACATCTTCATAGGATGCAAGTGTTGTTTCAAATGATTTTCCAACTCAAAATGTAAAATGCTTATTCTTTCTTATCAAGGGACATTTGTTAATAGACTTATGCATGAAAATTGTTGGTAATCATCAGGGCATGAATGAATGTAGAACTCCTACTAGTTAGGCCACTAATTGCAAGTATCTCTATCCTGGGTCAATCGAGCCAATACAATGACGATCTTCACTCTTTTTTATCTTCTGCTGACATCATGCTGCAACTCGCCTGCATGAAGCCAAAATCAGTAATAATCGTATACGACAATGGAATAGCTCCCAGGCCTTCTACACATCAACCATCACACTATGGAAGTTGGCCATGTCCAAAATTGTCATCTTTAACTGCAAGGAGGGGATGCCAAAGGGAGGGCTAGTGACCGATGTGAAGGTAGTCGTATTGTTACGTGCGGTTGAGTCACTGCCTTTTCAAGGAGAGCTCGTGCTTATGCTTGTTGGATATTTTAATTTGGCACTGCATTACACCCAGAAGGAAGCAAGCTACGTATGAGCGAAGCTTGGATATTGAAGTCTTCTTTCATTTTTTTGATCGGGAAGCATGTTTGAGGACTTCCAAACATGTCATGAGCTAAACCCTTATTGACAAATAACCAATGTACCGACTAAAACTGAATGTTTTTTCTGAACTTCCACAGATGCATGACCTTAACTTTCTGGCAATTATTCATGCTAATTTTGCTTTTTTACCACCGAACAACTTGACTCATAAGGGAGAAGTGTTAATGAAACTCAAGAACACAAATTATGGGAAAAGCTTAAGCTTCCGAAATATTTATCTTTGAAGATTGTATAGTTCACATACACCCTAAAAGTTGTTGCTTATAGTTATTTGTTTCTCATACCTATATTAACAAGGTATTCTACGATATTTTCGTATCATTTCATATCGAAATCTTATACATACTTCTCCATTCGAATGCAGGGTGGGAAGGCGCTGAAGGTGCTAGCAACAGCTGCAAGGCTCGACATCGAAGACTTTCTGCAAAAGAAAGTCTTTCTTGAGGTCCTGTGCAGAGCCATATGTTCTGCCTTCTGAACTCTTTCTAGCATTTGATGCTGACATCCTTCTCTCACTGTTGTGTCATGGATTGGGCAGGTGGAAGTGAAGGTGAAAGAAAACTGGCGACAGGATGAAGGTCTTCTCAGATACTATGGCTATGGTGGTCAGATACGAGCCTTGTAGAAGTGTCAACTGTAACTCATCTGTTATGTCTAATCTTTGCGTGGAGCATATTATTTGCAACAAAGTTGGCATGGCACATATCACATATCAAATAATTTTATTCCATTTAGTGATACTGGCCTCATACTGTTCATATTTACATCAATTATCAGATAACTCTGTTAAGTCGAAAAAAACGAATACATGAGCTCTGCAGGTCAGCACACAAAAAAAATTGAAGAGATCCGATGGCCGATACTCTCTTAGACTAAATATATTTTTATGGTATGTCTCTTATAATGTGAAATGATATAATCCACGTTTGTCATTACATTAACATTCCCTCCACAAAGATCCATCTTTAAGTGAATTTTACACCTGCGTTTAACCCCCTTCCCATCACCTCTGCTCTGCTGCGTAACTCCGCCGCACCGATGTGCATGTGGAAGCCGCACTGCTTCGCCTGACCAAGGAAGTTCATCACGCATTCCCATGTCATCTCGTCACTTCGCCCATTCCCATTTCCTTCCTTTCCATCGAAAGCCGCTGATGCTGGCACGAGCAGCGAGCAACGAGCCTCTCTACCTCCTACGAACTCGCACCACAAACCGTAACCAGAAGAGGTCATGCTACTCTCTGAACGCCCACCCAAAGCTTATCTCCAATCTGCACAGATGTTGAACGAAGAACATGCCCTACATTTGTTCGCGTCCACCGTTCTTCCTCGAAGAAGAAGAAGATGATGACGATGATGGTGGTGGTGGTGGTCTACATCTGGTTTCCCATCAGTCCCTGTGCGTGCCCATCACCCTTCGCCGATGTCGTATCTTGTTCTTTGCCCAATGTGATAAGTTGACAGAACCCGGGGTTCGACGTAGAGAGAGAGAGATAAGAAGACGGATAGATTCGAGCACGCGACGCGACTCTGCATGGGGGAGCGGTGGACACATCACGTGCAATGGCGGTAACGTGCCACCGATCCTAATCGCGTTGGCGGCAATCTCAAAGCAGCTTTGCACCCTTTCCTCAAGTGATGGGTGTCTGATTCATACTCTTCCTGTGCTTCTCCTTCAGCTAAACCAATCTCCCGAGCGAGATTGTCTTGATGTCTGCCAAGTAATGTTCCCAGTGATCCAACTAAGGTCCTACTTGGGCATGGGATTGCATCGAGCTGACCCAGTAAATCTCCAAACATAACCACCATCCCAAGCCACAGCAAAAATCGCGGTGATCCAACCACTTGCCAGAAACATATGATCTCTGCTGAATACAGAACATTCTTAACTGTGCAAATTACCATAGCGGTCGAGTGATAGGTCACATGCAGAGCCTGACAACCTCGAACATCTACAATGGAGGTTGCCTGATCCTTGGTAGTGCTCAGGTTATCCCTTAGGTTCTCTGCACCAGACACCGAGGACAGAGAGGAAGAAGGCAGCAGCTGCTGCTATTTATACCCTCCCACCGAGGCCTCCTCTTCCTGCATCGCCATCTACGGGAGAGGAAGAAGCAGCAGTAGGAGGATGAGGCTTTTAGTTATCGTTTTGGTCCTGTTGTTTGGCCCACATCATGGTGTTGAGGCTGCAGGAGGAGAGTTCATTGGGATAAGTGGACTGCACTTTGTTCTCAATGGCAATCCATTCTTTGCCAATGGCTTCAATGCCTACTGGTTGATGACCCTGGCCTCAGATCCTTCTCAGAGAGACAAGGTCTCCTCTGCACTGAGTGATGCCTCCAGCCATGAACTCTCTGTGGCCAGGACATGGGCTTTCAGTGATGGAGGGATCAATGCCTTGCAGTACTCCCCAGGCTCCTACAATGAACAGACCTTTCAGGTCTCCCCTTCTCTTCTGTGCATCTTTGAAAGATCTGTTTTGTTATCTTACGCCATCGCTTTCTCTTGGTCAAGGGGTTGGATTTTGTGGTGTCTGAGGCCGGCAAGTATGGGATCAGGCTCATACTGAGCTTGGTCAACAGCTATGACAACTTTGGAGGCAGGAAGCAGTATGTCCAATGGGCAAGGGATCAGGGGCACAACATTGGATCTGAAGATGAGTTCTTCACCGACCCTGTTGTCAAAGGTTACTTCAAAGATCATGTCAAGGTAATACGAATGATTCATCCATTCGTGTGAGCATGGTGAGCTAACAACTGTTGCTTCTTCCATTTCTGTAGACTGTGCTCACAAGAGTCAACAACATAACCGGAGTCGCCTACAAGGATGATCCAACAGTCTTTGCATGGGAACTCATGAATGAGCCCAGATGCCCCTCGGATCTATCAGGGAAGAGCATACAGGTTAATTGGCACAAACTACAACCTCGTGGGGCTTCTTCTTTGTCACCAGCATAAAAGGAGCTCTTCCTTCCTTTGATTGTTATCCAGGATTGGATCACGGAGATGGCTGCCTACTTGAAATCCATAGACAGCAACCATTTGCTGGAAGCTGGTTTAGAGGGGTTCTACGGCGAATCATCTCCTCAGAAGCAAGCCAATCCAGGCTTCCAAGTGGGAACTGATTTCATCGCCAACAACCAGATTCCTGGAATCGATTTCGCCACCCTTCATTCCTACCCCGATCAATGGTATGGTGTCCTCATCAGATGCCACGCGGTTCATCCTTTTTTTATGCCCTGATCCGGCTTTGAATCCATGAACAGGTTACCCAACTCGGACGATCAATCGCAGCTCGCGTTCCTCAACAACTGGCTCGACGTCCACATCCAGGACGCGCGCGATGTGCTGCGGAAGCCATTGCTGGTGACGGAGTTCGGGAAGTCATCCAAGGATCCCGGATTCAGCAGCGAGCAGAGGGACGCCATGTTCGGAGCTGTGTACTCCAAGATCTACTCCTCGGCCAGCAGCGGCGGTGCCACCGCAGGTAGCTGCTTCTGGCAGCTGATGGCCCAAGGCATGGATTCGTACAGAGACGGGTATGAAGTGGTTCTCAGCGAAGCACCATCGACGACCAGAATCATCACCGTCCACTCTCGGCAGCTTCGCTACCTGGGGAGGTTGCGTGCCAGAGAGCGAAACATTGCCAAGCTCGAGAAGGCAAAGGCCATGAGAGAGAAACAACTGAAGGCTCCCCACAGGGGAAAGGCTGCAGGAAACTGAGCATGCGGTAGGATTCCATATACCTCAACAGGTGAGATCGTGACTCTCCTTGTGATGGATGATCTTTGTCATCCAGGAGAATTGGAAGATACGATGATGTTCTCTCTCCATCATGCATGCCTTCTAGTAAACGTTGTATCGATCTGCCTAAGATACAAGTGCAAATCTCATGATCTGACAAGTTAATTCTTAATGAGATGAAGCAATTATGAAGGGCAGATTCATATTAATACTACAAAGCAAAGGTCTATTTACAGAACAGAGCAGGATGCTGATGAAGTTATTATTGGGCACATACAAAGCTACCAAATCAAATAGAAACTCGTAATTCACAGACGAGGATGAAGCTGCACTACTGCAGCTTATTCTTTGTATGTCATATTACTGTTCCATCTTTGATGGTAGCATTCTTCAGAATCACCACGATCCCCGATCGTACGTAAAAGCCCTCGCTTGCCCTATCAGCTTCTTGGACTCCCTGTTACGATGGTGAATCTTATGCTGGTTAGCATCGACAGAATCTTTCAGGAGACGAGGTCAAGTAAGAGTGCTTACATCCTCGTTTGCTATGACCACATTCTTTCCTATTCTCGCGTTCATGTCGATGACGCAATTCCTGGAGATCAGCAAACGAGAGTCTCAGCATTTTCCAGTGATCGTCGTAAAAATGTTTCAAAGGTCTCACCTGATCTTGGTTTTTTGTCCTACACCAATTGGAACCTTGTCATTGGCCAGATGAGAAGCAATTTCCGCTTCGGTTTCATAGATATCAGCACCCATCATCATCGTATCCTGTGGTGCCGATGTGAAATAAATACATGTCTATGATCATATCAGGCAGAAATTGTGATGAAACAAGCTTTCCTTTCAATTGAAGCAGTAATCTTGATGTAAACTACAACATTTGAATCACATTATCCGCATCAAGAACATTTTAGCTAATCCATACGAAGGTATTTCAACAAGTTCGGTAAAGCGAAAGCAAACCTTGAGCTCTACACCAAAATCTAGACGTGAACGCACTCCAACTATAGAACGCTCCACGCTACATTCACGCAGGAAGCACCCATGTGAGATGATTGCATCCATAACCTGTGCATATGACTTCTTGGTTAAACATGCCATAAGATGCAGTAAAATGGTCGTTTATGACAGCATACCCTGCACTTTTCGATCTTTGTTGGGGGTAGAAATCGCGGTGATGTAAAGAAGGGTGTCATTGGATCATAAAACTGAAATTTCGGAGGCTGCAACAAAAAAATGGTAATATCGTTTCATCAGTGCTTGTTAAGCTAAAACTCAAGTCGTGCTGAGGTAAATGCAGATGTATTCATTGGTTCGGTATTAAGACAGGATGATGTGAAGAGTAAACAAACAACATTTAGTAAGGAGTATCTGCATGGTTAGTGTCAACCTGTTCTGTCAGTGCCAAATTTGCATCAAAGAACGATCTAATTGTTCCAATGTCTTCCCAGTAATCACTGAATACATATGCCTGCCGAGTTGTCAACATTCATTAGGCCCAACTTAAGCAAATTACATCTTTCAGATCCGAGAGATCAAGTAAAAACATTCTCTATTACCTGAACATTATGCTCTTCTACAGCAGAAGGAAGGATTTCTGATCCAAAGTCATTACATTTTGGATAATTCCACCTAGAAGAAAAGACAGAATAAGATATGGAGAATATAATGGCAGAATAACATTAGAAATAGACACCTACCTTAGAAGCTTTAAAAGAACATCTCGTTTGAATACATAGACTCCCATTGATGCAATATATGGATATTTCATAGCATCTTGATGCGACAGTCTGAGAAATGTTCCATTATCATTCTGCGGTTCAACAATTTTTTTATTACTTACTGATATGTTTTATTTGATGCCACATACATTCTCATCAATTTGATTCAAAAAAGGGAAAAAGAAAAAGAAAAGTGGCCTAATTTACCATAGCTTCCAAGTCTGCACCCTTGGGTTTCTCAAAAAACTGGATAATGCGGCCTGCCTCGTCAATCTTCACCAATCCGTAATCAGATGCTCGGCTTATAGACAATAATTTACTAGATCAGTATTAAGCAAATATAGCAATTCAACATAAACAAATAAGAGTGTATAAAAGTATGCAACCACCTATTGATCTTTGATTCAGGCAAGTCAGGTTTACGACGTACCAAGCAATACTATTATGAGAAAAATTAGAGATTTGACCACAAACTAAGCTTTGTATCATTCTGTTTAATAGAGGAAAAAATTGGAAACATTACAGAAACGTTGAACGATGTGCTTATTGAAAAATATGGCAGGAATCAGAGACTTGTATTTTCATATGCCACGAAACTAACATAATTCGCATAACAAATAGATCAAACATCTTTTGGTGCCTCATTGTGATGAGTGAAATGAGAATGCTGCATAAGCTTTGGAAAGATCAAAAATCAAATTTAATGTCAAAAAACAGAGAGGCAATATGGAATGCACATAACAAATTGATCAAAGATGTTTTGGTGCCTCATGGTGATGATTCAAGCTTGTATACTGTGCCAGCCTTGCAAACCAAGAATAAAACTCAATAGAGGTCAAAACATAATCAGATGGCTCATAAAACCCATGACAACAGTTGCAAAGTTGATTGATGCATTTCGATGTGATCAAGTACCACATCTGTGAACTGGTAACCCATCTGCGTATGGTATCAAGTAATTTATTGAATATAGTGAAGACAAGAACAATAGATAGGGCAGTAACACAGATGATGAACAAACGATTAGCTAGAGAGGGCTTCTTGGTTTAATCTCTATTAAAATAATCCAGTAATTTAAACCATGTGTGACCTTAGGCCCATAGACTAAGTTGTATGCCATGAGGAACACAGAAAAGGACACTAGACATGGTAAGTTAATGTGTCAAATATTAAATCAGCAAATGGATACTTCTAGCCATTCTACATGACGGGTAATAGTTGGATGACTATGATCCTTCTCAATACAAAACTACTAGACGAAGGAGAGAAAAGCAAAATCATCATAAGGGACAGTTGATAAGGTTAAATCATTTACCTGTGACCCACAGGCACACATGATACTGTTATGTCAGCACCGGTATCAACATGTTTCTGCATATTCCATAGTACATGATCATTTAGGTAATTAGTCTCCTTGAGCAAAGTTAAAAAGAATTCTTTGTGTGAATTCAGACATGCCTGCACGAGGTCCATATAGTCCATCCGGTAAAGCTGGTCACCAGATAAGATCAGTATGTGTTCGATGTTCTTGTTCTTATTATCCTGACAAAGGCGCAAGAACAGAGTTTAACAAAATCGACAATTTTCATGCAACGCAAATGCATTCATGAAATGTGATCTGTAACTTTGTGCCTACCTCAAATACCCAAGTGAATTGCCTGACAGCATCTGCTGTACCCTGAAACCAGTTCATGCCAGCTTCTCCAGGTGTTTGTGTAGCTGCTAAAACCTGCTTATCAGCTTCTGATGAGTCTAACCATCATAAGAATTCGATAATTTCTGGCCAGTTTGGAAGCATTACCTCAACAAATCCATCACCAAAATTGATTCCATTTCCAAAGTTATATGTACGAGAAATGTGGCGATTCAGTGAAGCCGAATTGAATTGTGTCATTATGAAGATCTTGTTTATCCCACTATTGATGCAGTTACTCATTGGAATGTCAATTAGCCTATAACATCCACCAATTGGAACCTACAGGTTGCAAAAAGCATAAATTCAATTCTTAAATTGGTTCTAAAAAAAATGAAACCCTGCAAATGATAATATCCTCAATCTGATGGCTTCATCGACTACTTGCTATGATTTATTATAACATACGAGTGATCAATTAGAACAATCCAGAATCCCCTTCCTCAAAGGCATCAAAGAGGCACAGTTTTCTTGAATACTTGTACTTAATACACCACAAGCATTATAAAAACAAATGCAAGTTGTTGTCTATGATTTTATAGATTATCATCAGCTTCCCTTTCTCATGAAGACAAAAATTGAGGAAACATTAAACTCATATCAAAAGGTGTGAATTCGACTTGAATATCAACTCAAGTCATAAAATAAGCATCCAATTTATAATCAGAAAACATAGTCATGAGAACAAAGAAACTAAATTCTTACTGCAGGTGTGGCTCTGGTACTAGTGAGAGGAACAAGCTGAGTGCCAACCCCTCCCCCCAGTATTATGGAAGCAACACTCTTTGGATCTGCGGTTCGCTTACCAAACATTGGTGCATGAAAAACCTGAAGTTGTGACAGAATGTTAGCAATCCGATTATAGAATAGAAGCAGAAGTGAGTTCATGATGCAGAAGAAAAGCATCAAATCATGTAGTTAGCTGACACAGTAATCAAACTCAAAGAAGATACGAGCAGATGCAGGTCACAGCATAATATATAAAGTTCCTAGAGATGACTTGTGATCTTTGATCATAACAACAACCTTAGATGGTGAGAACAGCATTTGGGCACGGCGTAAAAATGTCCAGCAGTGAACACTAAACCAAAAGTAAAACCTTATTCAAGATGAATCAAACCTTCAGAAACAATGATTCACTCACCATGGTCTCCTGGTCGACATCTGAAGTGAGAACAGAGAATGCAACTCCAGTCTTACGCCCTCCAAACGAGCTCCTAGTCTTCAAACTCTTTGCCACCTTGGAATCCCACACCTTAGTAGTTTTCGGACCATTTCCTATCCCGTCTCCCCAAATCCCACTCTCCCGGCAGCCAACACTTGCTCTCTTCACCTGGCTGAAGCATGCGTTTGCCATCGATCCCACACAGCAGACATCCATTGCAGGTGCGCTCACAGCTTCCCTGTCTACCGAAACGACAGACAGAGACGGTAAGAACCCAGACCACAAGAACTAAAGCACACACTGTGTTCGTCCCAAGAAGCAGAGGAGGAGGAGAGCCTCAAGAGAAATGCAGGGGCGAGTATGCAGCGAGCTGCTACTTGGAGACGGGAAGGGCGTGTGATCAGTCACGTAAAAATTGGATCCTGTGACTCTTTTTGTTTGTTTTAGGATCTGAAGGCGGCTTCTCTCTTCCCAATTCTCGAAGACAGAAATCCCCAAAAAAGATATCGTCTCCTGAATCACGGGACTTCCAAAGCAAACCATCAAAAGCTACGTAGACTTCGTATAATATCTACATTTGTTCCTATAATGATGTCCGTTGAATCTTGCTTGTTCTCAGCCGCAGATTTCACGCAGCACTCGATGATCCCAAAAAGGCATGACATGTCTACACGAGAAGACGAAGACATACGTATGGCGTTCCACGACTCCCTGTCGTAGATCTTCCTGCACGACATACGACGGCTAAAGTATACGACGAAACATTTTATGAATTTTCCCGAAAGATCTCCTGATCCGTAGATCGGACGGTTGTCGTTGCTCGTTGGACGAAGGGACGAGGTGGCACGCGTAACGAGGGGAGCGGAGGGGGGTGCAGTGAGATGACACATCACCGGACGCACAGGTGTACGGCTCGTAGGGGCCCCCACGTGAGCGACCCAGGATCCCTGCCCGCGGGGTCTGTAGCCGTACACGTGGTCGGAGGAGAGAGAGGATGTTCGGGACACATGCTCTCTCTCATCTCCCGAATGTGCATGTACGTGACCTGACGACCTGTGTCGCGCGGTAAGCTGTAATGGACGAGCTTTAGATTTTCTTTTTCTTAGCAACAACAGAAATAAATCGAAGAAAAAGATTTTATCAGAGACGATTGAGGATTATTTTTTATAAAATATTTTTTTTATAATCAAATATAAAAATTTATTTTTAACATAGTAATAGAGAACTAAATCAAAAAATCTCTCTCGATCTCGAACTATATATGTGTTGTGTGATATCTTAAGAGTTCGATATTTTTATCTTAAAGATATATAACTTAAACAAGACCTAAGCCCATATATAAGAAACGGACACGAGCTACACTAGTCCCATGTTGGGCCCTTAACGGACGGCCCATATCTGTTGTTATAAGAGTTCCCTATGTTTGAGCCCACCTTCCTCTTGTTATAGTCATTATGATACGTCCTGTTGTTATAATTCATTGGTTTAATAGAATAATTATGGAAAAAACAATAGAGCTTTTTCTTCGTCTTAGGTCGATTGATATCCTCAATCTTTAGATAGAGAGAAGAAGATCATTAAGATTTCTTACTCCAACAAATACTAGTACACATTGCCCTGCTCTCACACAGCACAAGACAAAGAGATGAGAAAGGCTCGATGCAGACACCCATGCGGTGCACCAGAATGACCACACGTAGCGCCTGCTCTCACTTGCCGGGCACGAAGTTGGTGGCGTAGGCCCAGGCGTTGTTGTTGACGGGGTCGGCCAGGTGGTCGGCCAGGTTCTCCAGCGGCCCCTTCCCGGTCACGATGGCCTGCACGAAGAATCCAAACATGGAGAACATGGCCAGCCTCCCGTTCTTGATCTCCTTCACCTTCAGCTCCGCGAATGCCTCCGGGTCGTCGGCGAGGCCGAGCGGGTCGAAGCTGCCGCCCGGGTACAGCGGGTCGATCACCTCCCCCAGCGGCCCCCCGGCGATGCGGTATCCCTCGACGGCGCCCATCAGGATCACCTGGCAGGCCCAGATGGCCAGGATGCTTTGCGCGTGGATCAAGCTCGGGTTGCCCAGGTAGTCCAGCCCCCCCTCGCTAAAGATCTGCGCCCCCGCCTTGAACCAGACGGCTTCCCCGAACTTGACCCCGTTGCGGGCCAGCAGTTCCGGGAAGACGCACCCCAGCGCGCCCAGCATGGCCCACCGGCAATGGATCACCTCCAACTCCCGGTTCTTGGCGAAGGTCTCGGGATCGGCCGAGAGGCCAGCGGTGTCCCACCCGTAGTCGCCTGGGAACTCGCCGGTCAGGTAGGATGGGGGCTCGCCGGATAAGGGGCCCAAGTACTTGACGCGGTCGGGGCCGTACCATGGGCTGCCGGAGGAGGCAGCCGGCTTGCCGGCTATCTTGCGCATGGTGACCCTGCCCTGGCCGAGGACGCCGGAGGCGGAAGGGGCCAGCTTCACGGCCTTGCCAGCGAAGGAGGGGGAGGAGAGGGCCATTGTTGCAGCCATGGAGGAGTTCTTGAGGTGGGGCCTGCCGAGTGAACTTGAGCTGCTGGTGATGGAGGGGATGGAGAGACGTTTAAATAGCACGGGTGAGATTAGAAGAGATACGAACGCTTATCTCATGCATATCTTCGTCCTTCTTCTCATTGGCTCAGTCCTGCACACAACTCAACCAGACGTGTGACAACTCCTCGGTCGTCAGGCTTCATTTGGTCTCTCTCTCTCTCTCTCAATATCCTACGTCTTCCGGTTGTTCCTCCGTTCACCAATCAAAGCATGCCATTTGTTATCCGGGGATGGATGATAGATCAGGTGGGACCGCCCGCAGACACTGTGTCAAGCATCTTTACTTTAGGAGGCTTTGCAAATTTTTTTCTATTTACAATCGAACTTTTAATATTTCTAAGAAACACATCTATGAATCGGATGTAAATATCTTAACTTATCACTTCAACTGTTTCTACCCTTTTCGCATCAATTTTTGTTTTCCTTCCATTCTCTTTTTAGAGTTTTGATGTCTGATTGATCGACAGATGAAATAAATTATCTAAAATAATAATAATTAATAATTGAGGTGTTGTATTTAGTAAAATTATATTTTATGATTGTTAATAGTAAAAACAAAAAAGCATTCCAATTATGTTTTCAAGTCAAGGTTAAAGATTTGGAGGTAATGACTTTGCTAGATACATTTTATTAATATCTCATATATAGTTAACAACATAAAGATTATATTCTGACAAAAACCACAAACTTTTGAGGGGCTTATGTGCATTTTGAAGAAAGAATTGATATCAATGTATTGAGCTTTGGATTATAAAAAAAAACCACAAACTTTTGAGGGGCTTATGTGCATTTTGAAGAAAAGAATTGATATCAATGTATTGAGCTTTGGATTATAAAAAAAAAATCTTCTTTGATTGTATTGTGATTTTTAGTTTATGCTTTCTTTCAGAAGCCTGACACAAATTGCAAGGTAAAAAGGTTTGTGGATGTTATCAAAGGAAGCAATGCTCTAATTCATCATATTTGTTTCTGATATAATTTGGTACTCTGTGCTCTGTTCTTAATGCTGTACATTCATGGGATTCTTCAACCTCTTCTCATTCTCTATAGTCTCAAGAAAAGATGTCATCTGAGTCTTGAGGATAGAGGTTTGGCACAACATATTATCAACTGTTACTTTTGCTGTCAATTCCATGCTTTAAGGGCTTTCCATGTCTGCTGACACCAGCATGCTATGCAACCTCTACCCCAGAAATATTATGAGGGTCTAATTAAGTGAATAGTAGTATCTTTCAGCATTTAGCATAAACAGTAAAAAGAGATGGAACATAATCTTTTGTTGCTAAAACAGCAAGTATTTACAATTTTAAGTGAAAATGCAATTCCATGTAGTTGGTTCAGTATACATTATTGCTGTGTTTCTATGTGACAGTCATTCTTCATCATTAATGCTTCTTCAACAAGCTTAATGACTATATGAAGTCTAACATCATTCACTGTTCTGATCAAATTCAGACTTATTTTTTATAAAGCCAAGAACATATTCACTAATCAGATGGATACATCATAGAGCAAGGCACTACTCTACACCTATAAAGAAAAACCAACTTCAGCCAAAATATAAAGAAATTATGATCATGCTTTCATCAGAGACAAAATAAATGCAAGATCAGCAAAGAGTCAGGAATGGTGGGAAAAATTAACCAAAAAATTATAGATAACGATGCGAGAGAACTTGAAATTGTACATGGATAATCTGTACAGGATATCTAACTGGGTACTGAGTGCCTCTTCTTTTATCTCCTCACCATTCATGCTGGAAGCAGATATTGGGCACAGCTCCAGAACCCAAAATGACAAGCTTTCACTCTGACACCATCTATCTTCTTGCATCCATGCCTGTGGAATAACAGTTGGTGGAACTTTTTTGTCTTCGGTAGCAAAGAGACAATGCCGATGATTGATTTGCTGATGCACGCCATCTGATGACCATTACTTATGCACGGAATTTCTCACATGACCAGTTATCTAATCCAGCTACTTTATTTTCTAGATCACCTGAACCGTTACTCTCCTTTAAAGACTCAATCTCCATGCTTGCTGCACGATTCCGTCGGCTTTTCCGGTCCTTTATGGGGAAGAAAAGAAGTAAGCATCAGTATTTCATTCTGCCACGAAACATGAATAAACAGAATAATAAAAAGATTTGCGGGTTAAAACTGACTTCATCCGCTTCTAGCATTCGAACAACCTGACCCATGTTCGGCCTCTTGTCAGAGTCAGGATCAAGACATTTCAGAGCAACTAACAGAGCACGCTTAAGAGCCCGTGTAGGTGGTTTAAGATCAAGATTTGGATCCACCACTTCCTCTGTTCTCCTATTTCCAACCATCATTTTGAGCCACTCCACAAGATTCACCTGTCAAATGGGACAGTTAAGCGTAGCAGAACTAGGTAACACAAGTATAAGAATACATAATTGCAGTCAGTTTGCCGCTTATGAAGCTGATCCATTGGCCTTATATTCCACTGGGGACACCTACGTATATACAAATACAAGTAGTTCCCTAGTTCAGAAGTTACCGCACCAGTAGAAAGGACATGAACAATTCAGCTGTTATCCTTGCATCCAGAGTTTGAAAGATGTACCTCATTTGAAGGCCTGCCATGATCAACAGGATCCCTGCCAGTAACGGTTTCCAATAACAATACTCCAAAACTGTAAACATCACTCTTCTCATTCAGAAGTCCAGTATTAGCATATTCAGGAGCCACATACCTGCAGTAAACAGAAATAAAACTTCTGCATGCTTAGAAATTGATTGTCTTTTAGATAAGTACTAAATACTAAGAGCCTCTTCAATTATAAGATGCAACTTAGCACAAACATCAAGGGAAAGCCAACATACCCAAATGTTCCCATCACTCTAGTAGTAACATGGCTTTTGCCGGAACCAAGGAGCTTAGCCAGTCCAAAGTCGGATACCTTTCCATTATATTCTTCATCGATTAAGATGTTACTTGATTTTATATCACGGTGAACAACCTTTGGTTCAATGGCTTCATGCAAATAAGCAAGGCTGTAAAGCCATACAATCACACAAATTAGTTAACTAAAAATCACCTAATGGTTAATATTTGAGTCGATATGAGATCAAAATATAAAGTAGGCTAACAGGTATAATCTTAATGTCCAGACTTACGCCTTTGCAATGCCTAGGATAACCTTCATGCGGTTCTCCCAACTAAGAACACCATGTTGATGCAAAGCTCCATGAAGCCATTGCTCTAAGTTTCCATTGTTGACATACTCATACACAAGCATCCTACACATATTAGGCAATATAAAAGATGAGATTATTCAACATTCAAGCTGCATGTCTTTTTTTTTTTTTTTTCTTTTTTAAGAAGTTCTGTATATGTGCCGTACTAGTGTCATATTCTTTCAACAACAAATGGCCTATTTATAAAACCATTGATAAGGAAAATATATATTTCTTTTCCAAAATATATGATTGATTATGACCAAATTTTGCAACACTAGGTTGTTGAGAATCAAGTAACCAATCATAGATTATAAGTTTGTTTACATCT
Source organism: Musa balbisiana (assembly GCA_004837865.1). Lineage (NCBI taxonomy): Eukaryota > Viridiplantae > Streptophyta > Magnoliopsida > Zingiberales > Musaceae > Musa > Musa balbisiana. The sequence goes on along the minus strand of CM017196.1, from coordinate 4,371,452 downwards.
CACCAGATTGCTCTGGTTTGTCAAACAATAGAAGAGATTCTTCCATGTAGCATGTATAGAATTGGTTACAGCATCGATATTATTGTTTGATCTATGGCTACTTATCAATAGATGGGAAATCATCCTCCGTACTTGGATATAAAATGTATTTTAGGTGCTCCTTTTATTTGACAAGGTAAAATTCAATAGTAACGCAAGCACATAAGAACAAGTGTTCACCCATGAATTCCTTCCATACAATATCCCAAAAGCCGTTGGGTCAAGAGATCTTCATTTAGTATGAATAAAAATTGGTTACAATAGCAAGCTTACCGTTTGATCTACAGCTGCCCATGAATAGATGGGAAATCATCCTCTATACTTGGATATAAATTGTATTTTAGGTGCTCTATTTATCTGACGAGGTAAAATATAATAGTAAAGCAAGCACATAATAACAAGTGTCCACCTATGAGTTCCTTCTATACAATATCCCAAAAGCCTGACTAAATTCTTATGCCGGACATGACCAATAGCTTCCACTTCCACTCTGAATTCTTTCTCTGCTTGTCCCCTGGAAAACCCAAAACTCACAAAATTAAATTATCTATGTGAAAGAACAATGTCTGTTATCAGTGAAAAATCATAAATAGTGAACCTATAAATATAACTTACAGATTGTTTAGAAGCCTCTTGACTGCAACTTCAGTTCCATTGACCAGACGGCCTCGATAAACAACACCATATCCGCCCTCCCCAAGGATATTTTCCTTTGAAAAACGATTTGTAGCATTCTCGAGATCCCGTAGAGTGAACCAGTGACCCCATCCCAGATGCGAGAACTCTGGCAAGCCAATCAAAGGAGATGCAGAGACACGACTGTATGGCGAGTACGGTTTTCTTGCATGTCCTGAGCTACCTTCATCACCAGAATATGAACTCCCAACCCTGTCATTGTGGTGAACTGAGCTGCATTGGCTCATATTGTCAGCATCACTAGATTTACTCATTGTTAAATGTGTGAGCATCTTTCCAGAGTCTTTCTCGCTAAACTTGTCATAGGAGGAGAAGAATGGTCCCTCATGCTCTTGGAGACTCTGAGCAAGAGTATGCGTACCAACTCTGTCTACTGTAATCTCCTTTGAGACATTGGGAATTTGTGATACTGGTAATTTGTCAAAGGTTCTCCTTGTCTTCCGACGAGATGTAACCCATATGGATAGGATACAGAGAATGAAGACAATCAACACACCTACCGAGATGCCAATCACAACCCAAAGTCTCAGGCCAAGGACTGGTGTCTTCTCAGATAATTCAGCATTTAGAGAATCACCAGATGACATTTTTCTTCCTGAAAATCAAAGAGCACGTTATTACCTGACACTGAACCTGAAAATTATCCTTTTCACAGAGGCATGAATCTGCTAAATGCTAGCATCCATGGATTGAAAACCTGCAGGTATTTGATGGGATGCTAAGCAGTTACCTACATTGTCAACCATGAATCATTCTCAATTTTCTTTGTGAAATCTAAGGGTTATTTTCCTTCTATTGTAAGAAGTCATAATGCAACTTATCTAGCATAAACCAAGCTTATAACCGAACATATTCTCAGAATTTATGTCGCATGAAATAAAACAATAAAACAACCAAGTCCATAACATTTTTGGTCACAAACATAAACAACAAAGTATAATCTATGGTACTAAAGGAAACATTAACTCCCACTGAATCACTAATTCAAAGCTTTGAACGAACTATCAGCAATACGAGAGTTTTGTTTCCAGAAGTCCATAATTAGGGATCATGCAATAACCCCTAAAAACAAGTACATGGAAAAAAGAAAATCTAGAGATAATCCCATAACCATCAAGAGAAGAATTGTGATGCATATAGCAACATAAGGGAAAAATAAATCCAAAAATCCAATAGAAAGAAAAGAAAAAAAAACCTTTTTGATGGTCTAATCTTGATGATATCGCGAAGCCCAAATAAAGAGCATCCTCAACCGATGAACATTCAGGACATGAATCCTCAACCTCAAGCGCAGTTACCCTAGCAAGAAACCAAGGAGAAGCGTGGTCAGAGAAGAATCAAAGAACCAAGCCAAGAGTGACAAGCAAGGTCTAGCTTACAACCTACTGAAGCAAAAGAAGGCCGCAAGAAGAACCACTTCCACCCCAACCTTTAAGAACTCAGAGACAGAAGGCAAAATCTGGTGGAAAATTTGGATTCTTTTTTTTTTGTCTTCTCTTCTTCTACGTTGCTGAGAGAATGGGGAAGAAGCGTAAGCCCGAGATAGAAAGAAGTGTGGAAAGAGAGAGAAAGGTGTGGCAGAGGAAGAGAGCAGTGGAAGGGAAAGCAAGCTAGACAGGGGTTGCAGGGTTGGCATCTAACGTGGAGGTTGGAAATTAGAGGAAGGAATACATTAAAAATGGGATTAATGGTAGAGAAAAAGAATTAAATGAGAAGAAAAGTGGCGAGAGAGAGAGAGAGAGAGAGAGAGAGAGAGAGAGGATGAGGTCAACACGGTGGGACAAAAAACTCCAAATCCAGCTTGCTGTCTGCCGTTACTGAATTTACCATTTTGTCATCCCTCCACTGCACGACCAAATCCGACTGCCTTGCACTGTGCGGTTAAAAGACCAACCTACCCTCGTAACGGCTATATCTGACTACGACCATTTGGTGTGTCGTAATAACATCGAAGCGAGTCAACGGTCAACATATGTCTACACTTAGGTATTAACGACGCGAGAAAGCTCTTTGAACAGTTACCACAAGAAGGACCATTCAATGCATCAGCTTCCTGTAATCCTCTCTCGTCGTCTCTCCTCACCGCCTGCCTCCTTTTCTTTCCTCTGTGAAAAAGATGGACTGATTCCTTGCACGAGATGGGGGGAAAACAGAGCCACCTTCATCATTTCCACTCCCCACGAGCCGTGCCTGCGAGGGAACCACAACAGGGATGGCTATCATACGCTGTAACTTAGCCTGGCTGAAACAGCAGGCCGCTGTGGAGATATCATTGCCTTCGATGGTCCACCTCCTCCTCGTTGTCGCGAATGGGAGAAAGACGTTTTGGTCACATGCTCCCCACGCCCAAGCCACTCCAGAGCTGTAGCTATCGTGACAGCTCGGGGATAGCTAATGACCCACAAAGTCCAGGGAAAAGAATGGAGAGGATCAGGTGCATCATATGAACCACACACACTCTCTCTGCAGGTTGGCTGAGTTGTGTTGAGGAGGCAAATCGGGGATGCATGGATTACAGCTTGTGACCGCCGGCCGGTCTCACCACCGAGTTGCTGTTCCCATCTCCATTGATTGCTTGGTTCATTTCGATGGTTCGCTTTCGCTTCAAGCACTGGGAGAGGAACTAATGTGTCCGTTCTGTACGAGGCATTTACGCGAACAGGTCACGGGAAGTGGAGGAGGGATAGATAACTCGTTCTTGTCGTGACTAAGAACGTGTTTAACTAGGAGCGTCACCTCTTGTCGAGGATCATGACTTAAATCGGGATACAGTCGCGGAATAGAAACAGTATAGCGTTACGACTTAAAAGAGTCCACCGTGGCCAAGATTCGGTCGGTCCGGTTTAAGGTTGATTGGGTTGGGCTGGCTTTCGTTCGAGTTGGGTCAGATTCAAATTAACATGGGCTTGGGTCAGTTTCTTAATCTCTGCACGTGCAAAGCAGGTGCAGTGATCTAGCCCAGTTTCCGAACTGTGATCTTCCACCGCGATCGAGGCCGTCCATCCACCAATGCATATCTCTTGGGCCGTCGTTTGGGCCGATCCGATACCGGTTCCGATTGGTGCGGGCACGGCGGTGCTCTCGGCTTGAGGAGCGAAGGCACCGGACGAGCGGAAGAGAGCCCGAGAAGTAATGGCGACGGCGGCGGACGGCCGTCTTCAGGGCGCTAGGAGCGCCAACACCAGTAGCTTCTCGCGAGCCCGGTCGTCGCCCTCGGCGGTGCTGCCCTCGCCTCCGAACCCTGGCGTCAAACTCGGCCCTAACGGCGCCACCTTTGTCTCATCTGGAATCCCAGACCTCGATAGTACTATCCCCTCGCTCTCTCTCGTCTACGTCGCCTCGATGTCTTACGACAGTGTTAGGGTTCCTCCTAACGCTCGTGTACTGCTGTTGCAGGAATCCTTGGGGGCGGGTTCCTTTTGGGATCGATGGTGATGGTGATGGAGGACGCCGACGCGCCCCACCATCTCCTCCTCCTTCGGAACTTCATGTCCCAGGGCGTCGTCCATCGGCAGCCCGTCCTCTTCGCCAGCCCTCTGAGGGACCCGAGGGCGTTTCTTGGCACGTTGCCTTCGCCTGTCTCCTCGTCCAAGGAACACAGGCAACGAGACACCCTTGTCGACCACAATCAACAAGATCAGGTGCCTCTCCCTCTGCATCTCAATATCTGCTTTTTATCTTTTATTCAATCTTCGATGGGGTGCAGGAGAAGGGTTTGCGCATAGCATGGCAGTATAAGAAGTATTTCGGGGACCAGCAGTCTTCTCAGATTCATAACAGAGGTTGGTCACTCGAAGAAAGACATCTTTTTTATTGGATAAGATAGTTTGCTAAGACTAAAATGATAATAAATTGCATCTGCAGATGTTAAGCAGGAATTCAGCAATGACTTTGATCTGCGAAAGGCCCTTGAAAGACAGCATGTCCAGTATATTGAAAGCATGAGTATTCAAGATATTCCACATCTAACCATACTCCGTGATCGATGTTCAAACTTTTTATCTGGACTTCCACGGTATGATCCATTCTTCCAGTTCATATACCATATATAGAAATAAGAATGTGATGTTACACTTTCTCATCATGATTAGATGAATATCAGTTGCCTGTTCTCATGGTAGATCTCTTTTGCGCTCAACAGCAATCTTTTTCTTGTCTGATGACACATCCAACAGATCAAAATTTATCATTTTGTTTGGATCATTCTTGTTAAATGAAAACAATGTTTTACTTTTCTGTGATGGTGATAAAGAAAATAAAGACTTTGAAACAGATTCCCACTTGTTCATACATGCTTTTCTTGAGATTCTCCATCTTAGAGGTGTTACTTCTTTTGCTTCTTGGCATGGGCTAAACAAGTTAATCATCAGTTTCCCTACTGAAGTGATGTTTCATGTCAAATAAGATAAACCAGGTGATGCTTTATCTATGTTTCAATAGACAATTAATCCAAGTTTAATTATGGATGCTAGTGATAAAAGTTAAATTTTTGACAACTACAACCAATTCCAATATTTGGCTTAAAGGGTTTTGTGTTGCACTCTTTTGAAAGGAATTAACAATTAAGTGTTCATTGAGAAAATAGTATTATGGTAATCAATGTTTTGTTAAATTACTGTCAATGGAGAACAAGTGCCTAGAATATGCATGAATAATGAAAGATTGAATGATAAATTTAGAGTAACAAATTACGACTATTAATTGTTCCCAGAAAGGCAATTTAATTTTAAGTTGATGCATTCCTAGATGTCAGGCTCATTAAGTTACTTCTTGAACCAAAAGCATAATGACAAATTTCTATGCCTTCCATACTTGCCCTGCTGGCTGGAAATAGGTACTACTGTTTTTGTTGATTTGACAATTCATTTGTTTTGCATCTAGGTCTGATGGTGGCAACTTGAGTGCTGGTCGTATTGCTATTCAGTCATTGTGTGCTCCACAATGTGGTTACGCTGAAATGGTGTGCATAATTGCTTACGCTGAGCCAAAAGATTCAATTTCCGGTTACTTTGTAGAATATAAGTATCATTTTGTCCTTTTGATATTTTTTTCCCAAACTAATTTGTCTTTTAGATGTGTTAGTTTGACAAAAAAATGTATTTTTTTTCTAATTATATTGACATGCAATTGTAGGACTGGGACTTGGTTGCCTTTATCAGGTTTCTGAGATCAATTATTCGTTCTTCAAATGTGGTGGCTGTGGTAACGTTTCCCACTTCATTTCTTTCGCCTGCATTTTTGAAGAGATGGCAGCACCTGGCAGATACATTGTTGTCTGTCAGAGCAATTCCAGGCATGTTTAAGTGCTTCGCTTTTTTGATGCCCTCGATTGTTTGGATCGCCTGGTCTTATTTCCAATCTTTTTCCTTTTTGCACATCAGATGAAGATAAGGATATGGCTAAACTCCTTACAGGATACCAAGATATGTTAGGGCTTTTACATGTGCACAAGGTTGCTCAGAACAATAGCCAGGTAAAAGAAAATTGCATGCTCTTTTTTCCTATCATTGTCTGTATTTTAGTTTGTGGCCGACTAATGAACTCCACCAGATTCTGACAAGAAAATGGAGCCTTAAGTTGCTTATATTCTCTTTTCATTATTTGAAGTTCTGTTCCCGTGTTGTTATAATTAGATAGAAATCTGTAACTTGTGGCACGTGGCTCCTCTCCTCTTTTTTATTCTTTTTTGCTGTAGGATAAAAACTTTGCAAAAGAAAATGGTCTTTGACTGCTTGACTGAAGCTAAGGAAAAAAATGGATTTTATTTTTCTTTGAAGCATTGTGAAAGTTAAGGACTTTTAAATGGAGGTGTTCTAGGGTCTATTTTCTGCCCAACAACTCCTAGGACATGTTCACATATTTTTACAGGGACATAATTTACATCTGTTTAACATTACAAGCACTATTAGTTAAAAATTTTGACCCTTTTTCAGTGATATTACCCTCTGAGATATTCACAGAATTGGCCATTTTCTGAGACAGAGTTTGACTTGTACATCATCAGTAACTTCTTACATTGTTGGAACTTGAATAAACTAGATTAGTTTAGCTAAACCAAACACTGGTCCTGAAACTTCTACTTACCTCAGATGCTTACTTGAGATATTCATTCTGGACTTAAGGTTGATCTGTATTGGTTACTGGGACACTCAGGTTGCAGTGAGAAATTTTAGTTGCTCCCGGTAGTGGGGTAGAATGGAAGGCTTAAAGGCCTCGAGGAGCACAGTAGTGAGATGGAACGGAAGGAGGTTAGAAAGAGGGAGAAACGAGGGAAAAATATTTTTTATAAACTGGAAAGTGAAGACACATCAACAAATACTGGAATATCCCAAGTAACGAGACATTTAGGTGGAGAGTATTAACAATAGCTAGTGGTTGAGTGGAAATGATGCTGGGACAATGTAAGTGTAGCCAAGATGGGGAGAGTGGTTGAGGAGGAGGTAGTGGCAAGGTGGAGAGTGTAAGTAAGCACAGTCATGGGATGCCCATATGGTCAGAAATGGATTAAATCATTGAGATTTCAGACTAAATTACCAGGGATAGTGGCTTCTGCCAACAGTAAACTACCAAGTGTTGCATGCTGACCATATTTGACATTGTAGCCTTCAGCTGATTCAGCTTCAGCTTATACAAGGTCAGATAGAGCTGTATCAGTTTTTATTATAACAGTTCCTTCTGATCCTAGCAAATGCCTGTGAAAACCAACTTCCCATATCCATTTCATTCAGACCCTTTAATATGACACTAGAAAAATCTGCCGGCACTTGGCTGCGTCTTCTCCCCTGTCCCATCTTACATTTCATGATTCTAGTTGTATACCCGTATAATCACATTAGGACTCCCATGCAGGTAGCTCATTTCCCCATTATTTTCTCCCTTATGACACTTGTATTGTGTGCATCACATCAGTTTTTTACATTTGTGCTCTAGCTTTGGATAGTTCATGATGAATAGTATGACTGTTACATGTTCTAATTTCGAACAATTCATTCCTAGTAGTTCTACTGTGTTATGCATATTATTGTTTTCTTTCTTTTAAACTAAACCTCCACCTGATGTGTAATTTAAGGGTCATGTTCATTAAAGTTATTACTTTGTTCTAATTTCCATGGTCGACTTTTGTGTTGGTTATGTTCCCTCGGGTCATTATTTTGTTAATATTTCTTTGTAATATATGCCTAGAGGGATTTGAATGCCCTTGATTCACATGATCTTAGGGTCATGTTCGTTAAAGTTATTACTTTGTTCTAACTTCCATGGTCAACTTTTGTGTTGGTTATGTTCCCTCGAGTCATGATTTTGTTAATATTTCTTTGTAATATATGCCTAGAGGGATTTGAATGCCCTTGATTCACATGATCTTATGTTGCAACCAGTAAAATGCATCTCCAGTGCCCAACCAAACCGATAGGTATTAAGGGAAGTTCTTTTGTAAAAGTTTTGTTAATTCCTATTTGGAGCTTTATCGAGCGTGAGTTCTGCTTCAAGGTCAATCTAACATCGATCATTTTTTTTGTTACATCCTGGTAATCGGTGTAATCTGGTTTGACGTAGAACATCATTAGCATCAGCATGTGGTAGTGAGATTTGCTAACTTTTCTTCTGTCACACTTCTAAAACAAATATTCAAATGATGAATTTGTTTATTCATCTTTTCTTCCAACTATTTTTTTATATGCAAACAGGTTCCAACGGTACTAGAGGCATCTACATTCTCATTAAAGCTTCAGAAGCGGAGATCTCTGGTCTTAGAACGTCTAAATCAAGCCCCTGTAGAGGCTTCAAGTGGCACTTCATATTCAACATCTGGCACTTGTTCTGGGCCATCAAAAGGTTCATCTCTTGATTTCTAGTAAGAGTCTTTAACTTGAAAACATGATGGATGATGGATTTCCATAATCGACCCATCTCCGATTTCCAAAGCTGTTGGTCTCACAAGGCTTCTTCATGAGTTGCAATCATAGTTTGCATGCAATGGAGTTGGGCACCAAGATTTTCCCTCCCTTGTTCATTGTTAGTTTTAAGCATCTGTGCAGCATGACGGATCTGATGAGTCTCCCAGCAAACAAGTAAATCGTAGAAGACAGTAGAGGGGTCCTCAGTGTTCTCCAATATAAATTTTTTGTACTTGAAGACTTTCTCACGTGCACATTTTAGCATGGTTGATTTAGGTTATCACTGTTCATTATGGCTGGAATAGCCAGTTTTTTTGGGTCTTTATTTACCATTAGAAGATGTTCTGGTTATTGCTGACTTTAGATGTACGATGAACTTTGTGGATGATCGATACTTAAACAAACCATCTCCTTCTTTTATTTCTTCAACCTCTTTTGATTCAATTAGCTTTCAATAAAAGGTGGGTATTTCTGGGAGACGACAACAAATTTTCTCTGGTCAAATCTTAATTCTTTGTACATTTAGTGTTTCATATTTTCGTTTCCTTAGAAAATACTTTCAAGAATCTAAAAAAACTTGTCAGCAGTAAATCATTGTAAAGAAAACAACATTGTCTGCGAACTTTTGTGATCTATATGAAGAAAACAAGATGTTATATAAGGGAAGGCATCAAGAAACCACTCTTAAAGTTAAGTTTTGATTGTATAGAAATGTGCTTATGGTTTGGTACATTTCAAATTCATTATAACTTATTTATCTTAAATTTATATAATATACATAATAGTTATGCATTATAATATATTATAAAAATTTAAAAATGATTATATTGTATATTACATATAAACTTATAAGTCAAAATTCATATTATAATTAAATTATAAGTTCAAATTAAAAAATAATAAATAAAAAAAGACAACTTATAAATCGCATAATTATATAAAATATTTAAGTAGAGGAAGCCGTCTCCCCTTCGTCCGCTAGGGTTCCGAAGCCACGTGCGGAGAGGCTCCTCGAGTTCGCTGGATTCCGGAGAGTCGAACGCATGGTGCTACCGGCGGAGGGCAGCAACGGTGGAGAAGGTAAGCCGCCTTCCTCTGCTTTTCCCTTCCTCCGGGGATCACTTGTCGTCTGGCAGGATTCTTGCGGAAATCGGTTGAAATTGCCCGATGTTTCTCAAGAATTACCACTGGTTTCGCGACGATTCCTGGCATATACCCAATATCTTGGGCAATATGGGACCGTCCTCGGCCTTGTTCGAAAACAATCGACTCTTACTATATGTAAATGCTACTCTTGCTCCTGGTACCAGCGTCGCGGGGTTACTGGATCTCCCTGGTGGCACAATGGAGGCGTCGGACGTGAAGGTGATCGAAGAGAGAGACACGCTGATGGAGGATGGAGCTCAAGAATCCTCGGAAATGGACTCAGGTGAGTTTTGATCCCATCCCATGGAGCTCTTTTACTTTCAAGATTCTGGCGAAAATGCGTGCAAGAACAATAACCAAATCAGTGTACGCTCTACAATGGAGAATGCTTGTTCATTGAAGTAGAGAGTTACGATGGCGCTCTACTGTGGTTCCTCTTTCACGGGGGTCATAATGGGACACACAGCAACCAGGTGGAATCAGGAAAGAAACAAGAGATAAAACTTAGGGAGTGGTTGTTACTCAGTTTCCTCTGTGGCACTCCTATCGATTCACTTAGAAGATGAATTCTTGAATGCGCTCCATAAAGTGATTATTCTCATGTTCTTCTTTTTTTTTTTCTTGCATGATGAGTTGACTTTTAGGTTTCACTTTTGCAGTGTGGCTTTTGAGATTACGAAGATCATTTTGATTTGCCACATTTAATTGCAGTTTTTGGTGATGTATGTATACTGAGGTTCCAGTGCTTGCTTTTTCTTGGTTTGATGTTTATTGTTTTCTTGCGATTAGGGTATTGTCATGAAGTAGGGATGTAGGTCTACTTTAATGTAATGAAACATTGGACAATCTAAATTATTGTAATTTTAAAGAGGTTGATGAAGAATGAAATTTTTTTGATGGTTGGTGATTTTCGTGGTTTGTTGTCTAATTCTTAAAACATGGAAAATTCAAAAGTTCAATGCATTATCTAGATGTATTCAATTGTGGAATTTTGTGTGAAATAAATTAGATCATGATTTTAAGAGTATTTTAATGACGTAATATTTCAACGTGCAGTTGGTTATGATTGGAATAATTTTCAAGCTTTGCTAGGTGACATCCCAAATGATTTTGAATCTTGGACTTCACTTATAGCACATATTGAGAAGGTTTACCCTGTAAGTGATATTCATCTTGCTTTATCTTCTTGTATGCAGATTTGATTTCTTGAATTATTTTGCCTGTTTATGCTTAGGGAAATGTAATGATATGCAAGTATATATGATTGTGTATTCAGTGTTTTAAACTTATATCATCATTTGAAGTTTCATGAGCAACTCATAACAGAGATTTCTTGCTAAAAGAATTGGCTGAATCATTTATAGAAAACAGAGCTTTTAGTTTCATTTAGAGTTTTTTTAAGTTCAATATGTTAACAGCCTCCACCACTATATGCCACAACAAATTTATACATGATTATTTTTTATTTTGATAACAATTATCATCTATTGCTTTAATATCGTGACCAATGTCTCATATTGTGGTCTCATTGAATGACATGGATACCAGTTGGTGGATCTAGTGATATAGCATTGTGATTAGGATTATTATGGAAAAATTTTCAATTAATAACAATGGAGGTGGTATATCCAGGCAATTCATTAAGACTCATGATTCTTAAGGATTCATATGTAATCTTGTTTAGATGATATTACTGAAGAGCTTTTTTATATAGGTGGAACAACAAATATTGCTTATGTTAGCTATTATATGACAAACAGATATCCAGAACTCACATTCCCAAGATTCCACATATGTCAATGTTAGCTGATTACTGTTTTATTTTCATTTACTGGCTAAGGCTTGAAGTTGGGAAGTGCAATTAGTATCAGACACTTCTATGTTGGTTAACAAACTCGTAATCTTAATGTGTCGGCAATCTCAACCTGTATGGTAGAAGACACAAATGAGGAACTATAAACAATCAATATTGACAAAACAACAAGTACACTAAAAAATGTTATTAACTTCGAATGTAAGAAAAATACAATACTGAACTGTAATGCATTACATGCTTCTGTCAAATATTTGCATTTTAATGTGATATTGATGTTGCTATAACATGCACAGAAAATAAAAATAAGTCAGGTAATAGTGAACTGGATAAAAACAATAACAGCATATAGTGGGAACTACTATGTAATTGCTAAAATCATGACTAACATTTTCCTATTCATCTTTGCACTTCTCTTTCCTTATTTATGAACCTTCCAAAATTATGTGGTATTTCTAGGAGGATCTCCAATGAACTCGTTTGTTGCTCAAAGAACTATGATGCACCCAATAATATGCCTTTTTGCAACTATAAAAAAGACCAACTTTTTTTTAAATGAAAGTGATTTTTAATGAATCAAATAGTATGTCATGAGATAGCATGTCATGAAACAAATAGTACAGAAGGTTAATGAATCAACGTGATTTTTAAATGAAAGGATGACTTATCAATGTCTTAACTTGCCAATGTCAAGCCTACAAAAGTGAAGAATCTCAATCAAAACTGGTTCCTAGAACACTCGATCAATAATTAAACAAACAGCGAAGAACTTGTATAGTAGAACTTAAAATCTTATAAATGTGTGCATATAGCAAAGTATACACTATATCAAATAAAATGGAGGAAAATGTAGGAAGAAAACATGTTTTTTCTTAAATTCCAGAATTCTGGTAAATGGCCTAATATAAGATCAAGTTTTAAAAGAAAGCTGCGTGAAAGGTAAAATTACATCGAGGCAATAGAAACAAGCATTTGATGATTGTGGGTTATTGGTTGAGAGTTTTAGAGATTAGGTATATAACCAGACCTGCCAGTTATGCTCCGAAGCTGCATTTTTTTCCAAGGAGATCAGTAATGGCTCACAGCAGTTAAAAGTTTTACCTGTTGGTGAGTGCAAAATTTTCCCCAAGAAACTTAGGAATGGTGGTTTAACTAGATTTGATGGCTCATATCATTTGAAGACCATAGAACACTTAAACAAGAGAATCGAACTTACAGAACCTCATACAAGGGAAATAGATTCTGACCAAAATAGTATTGCAATTATACACATACAGCTGTATTGCAGTATTCATATGATGAACATGTCATCATGCATTCGACTTGATCTCCGGGTTAGTTTAGCAAATTCCTTTTGTTGTAGGCATAACCTGAAGAAGGGTTAGCATGCTACCTGACCTGTTGTAATTGCAAAAAGTGACGAGTTGATGGCAGAGATAGCAAGAAAAACATGGTCCAGTGGATACTAGCAATCACATTGTTGTAACGTTGAAGCCTGTTTCTTTTTTCCTTTATTTACTGTAACATTCTGAATTGTCATAGTTTGTCTGTTTTTTGTTATGAGATAAAATATTAAACTTATCTGTGATTTCGTCTTTTCTGTTATTGATATTTCGATATATGTGCTGCAGAATGACCTAGAAAGGATATGTTTGGTTTATGATGCCTTCTTGTCTGAGTATCCTTTATGCTATGGTTATTGGAATAAGTATGCAAATAGTAGGGCACGACTATGCACTTTACATGAGGTTGAGGAAATCTATGAACGGGCTGTCCAAGCAATACCATATTCTGTTAATCTGTGGGTCAGTTACTGTACATTTGGTGCCTTATCATTTGAAGATCCTGCTGACGTACGGAGGTACTTAATATAAGTTTCTACTTGATAATAACAAAATATGCAATCATATTGCTTTATTCCGTATGCCATTTTTAATAGAAAATTCTGGTAACGGTTTCTGGTGCCTTACATCATATTTAGCAAAGTTTAGGGGGAAAAAATTCAAGCAACAGATTTGAAATTAATATAATAAAGCTTGATGAAGTATAACAAGATAAAATTGTGAGGTTATTTATGCGGTATAAGCTTTGATAAAATTGGAACATTGAGTTGATTGTCTGCATGGATGAATGAATAATTTGGCTCAATAGGATTTGATTTCTCAATTGTCATGTAGGATTCTAGAGTTTCATTACTTTAATTGCAGTTAATTGTGGATGCATATGAAGCCTATGATTTTATAGGACTTTTCTTAAAGTGCTTAAAAGTTATTACTTGCAGACCAGGGTTTTTCATTTGGTCCAGTCTGGTAACCAGAAGAAATCAAGTTTGCCATCAGATTTTACACGTTATTGGGCTTGAACTGAGTGGTTAGCCTAGCTCAGTTCAAAAGGTCTGGTTTGAAATGATCCCTTTTTTAGTTTTGATGGTATGTCTTTATTTTTCTTCTCTCTCTATCTGTCTCTCTTGATTCTCTCGAGTCCTGGTCTCTCTCTCTCTCTCTCTCTCTCTCTCTCTCTCTCTCTCTCTCTCTCTCTCTCTCTCCCCCCCCTTCACTCTTTCTCTCTCTGCCTGCTGCTGACCATCGTCGCCTGCTATCACACTAATCCCACTATCGTGCCATCCCCAGTACTTTTCCTAATCCTTCTCCTCCTCTTCTCCTTCTCCTCCTTCCCACTCTTGGTGCCAATTGGTAATGCTGGCTTACCATGTGGTGGTATGCTTGTAGCCCATCCCGATCTGGTTAGGTCCAGTATCAGGATTTTAAACCCTGGTTCACATATTCATAATTTAACATATCTACTGTTACATACTGTCTGGAATTGATGCTTTTAGTGACACTACAAAAGAAAAAAAAATGTTGCCATGGAAGATATATGATTTGCATGAGAAACTTTTCATATTGCATTTGAATTAAAAAAGGATAGCAGAGGTGCTTCAGCATGGCATTACATTTATGGGGAATTGTTTGATTTACATGAGAAATTCTTCTTCTCTTTGTTTAATAGGAATGAACATGGACTTCTTATAATTGTTCTTAGGTACTGATCTGACATCTGCATTCCTTAAAATTATGGATGGGGATTTGGTTTGTACTCATGATTTGGTAGCTCTTAACTCACTAGAATAATGTAGGTGCTACGTATTATGGTGGGGCACTAGCTAATCGAATGAGTTGAATAGCCAAAATGTATTGTGTGAAACATGGTTACTTGTTGGAACTATTGTTAAAAAGAATCCAATTGCTTGACAGGTAATGAAATATCTTGCTTAGGTCTGAACTAGAGTGTTCCTTTATTTTAAGAAAAGAATGCATCAAACAGAACAAATCATATATTTACATGCATAATTGGAGAGCAGGGGGTTTACAATGTGGATAAATCTTGATTAGAAAGCTAAAGTTCATGGCAAGGTAATATGATTGTTTGGAATTTTTGAGAATATTCGCATTTGTAATTGAATTGGGGAGTTCCTGTTGGACGAGCTGAAATCTAGTCGACTTGAAGTTTAATTACACAACTCACATTTGATTACATGTTAAAATTTACTTACTTTCTGGTTTATACCACTTTCTCTATTTTCTGTGCTAACATTTTCAAAATTCTTTTCTGCATTAATATTTATGGTACCTCTTGCCAGATTATATGAGAGAGCTTTGTCCTTTGTTAAGAAAGACTACTTGTGCTATCAGCTGTGGGATAAATACATTGAATTTGAATATTCACTGAAGCAGTGGAGTCAGCTAGCTCATCTTTACATTAGAACACTAGTATTTCCCACAAAGAAACTGCAAAGCTATTATGGAAGGTACGTATCTTGTTTTATTCCCCAATCTGGGAAATATGAAATTCTTTAGTCTCATGTTGGTGAAGATACAAGATTGTGCTATGGTATGCTTGCTTGTCACAAAATGGTTTTTTTTAGTTATTAGCACAGGTTATGTGAATTCATTTGTTCTGTAAAGTCAGTGATTTGATATAACTTTGATGTTGGGAACATAGTAAATTTGGTACTATCTTGAGTACATAAATTACTTCTGAAGAATCAAGTTTGTGATGATATTATATAACTTGAAACTGCACTTGAAATGTTTCAGATTTAAAAGGTTAATCGATATGTGGTCAAAAGAGATGGGTTGCCAGCATGATCTTGATTTTCCAAGAGAAAATACACATAGTCATGGGCTGATAGATATCAAGAATAGTGAATATGTAGAAATCTCCAACCTAATTAGAGAATTTATGGATCAGAAAGCTTCAAAGTATGCATTTAAAAAATTCCTATCCATCGGACAACAATTATATCAGAGATCAAGACAGATAGATGAAAAGATCAGTTGTTTTGAAGCACATATCAGGAGGAATTATTTTCATGTGAAGCCATTGGATTCTGGTCAGCTTGAGAACTGGCATCATTATCTTGACTTTGTTGAAACACAAGGAGACTTTGACTGGGTATAAATTCTACTGATATTATGCTAATTATGTCAAATTTAATCTGTTTCCTTTACCATCTGAATGACCACATTTTCCCATGACAGATTGTAAAACTTTACGAGAGATGTTTGATTGCTTGTGCTAATTACTCAGAGTTCTGGATTCGATATGTTGAATTTGTGGAAGCAAAGGGTGGCCGCGAGTTAGCAAATCATGCACTGACTCGAGCAGTGACTGTCTTTCTTAAGGTATCCCCCAAAACACGCACACACATGATTTGTTTGGACAGACTTGTATTACATTTCATGGAAAAGTTATTTTTTTGGCTCTTTTTATCTGCTGTGATGGTATTTACAAGGACATTCAAGCTGTTTATATATGTTACCATTTGTCAGCTTGCATACATAATCTTTTGCATACTTCCAAAATGTTTTTTCTTTTGAATTTTCTTGGTATTCTATTACTTACAGGCATCTAAAGTGAGACTGTTGAAATAGAATAACTGTGTGCATTATTAAGGTCCAAAGTTGACATCTAATTCTGTGAACCTTTTTTTTGGGGTCATTTAATGTAGCCTTTTAGTTGATCTAATTGTTTAAACAATCACCATAACACGCTTATGTGTTACTAAATGTATGATGCATCATGCAAGGATGATTGGTTCCTGATAGTGAAGTATTTATGCAGCATCATCAGGATTATTTGGCTATATTGTTGAAATTCAAGCACCAAAAGCCATGATGGTAATTGATAGTACATTATGGGAATTATGCATGTAGATGGCACACTATATTTAACTTTTATTTTTTTCTTTGTCACTGTGTGTCAGTTATTTATTTCATTTAAGTATTGCTTTGTATGTTATTGCCAGTAGAAAGTCCCAGCTTTTTGCATATACAGTGCCATGTTCAAGGAGAAAATTGGTGATGTCTCTGGTGCACGTGCTCTATTTCTTCAGCGGGATATGGATTTAGCTTCTAACTTGGTTGAAACTGTTTATAGAGAAGCAAACATGGAAAAGCGCATGGTACAAGATAGCTGCAATTATTATTATTTTTTGAGAGATGGAATTGTCAGTACTAATAAATGTCATCATACTCCTGCAGGGGAACACTGATGCAGCTTACCTGATATATGAAAAAGCAATTGAATTGGCTAAAGAAAAGGGGAATCTGAAAATCATTCCAAATTTGTACACTAATTTTGCTCGTTTTACATTTGTGGTAAGCCTGCTGGGGATTCTTTGTCATTGCTGTATCTCACCTTAACTATATCCAGCAGACAGCATAAATGTTGTCTTACAATTTTTGTGTGTGTTGTTTTCCTTTTAACTGTCAGCAAAGGAAATGTATAGATCTGCAGATAAACAACTTTTTCTTCAGATGCAGATTTTTTTTTAGGTGTAGTCCTAATTGGAGGGAAAACCGTTTACAAGCAGTGGTAGCTTTGAGGTTATTAATCACCTTTTCTTTTTGTTTCTTGACTTCACTCTTTTTTCAGGCAAGTGGTAGCTTTGAGGCAGCTAGAGGAGTTTTCGTCAAGGGTATTCAGCAATTACCGTGCAAATCAATCCTGGAGGTCCAATTCTTCTGATATTTGCTTTCTTGTTATCTTAGAACCTATTCCATTTATTCGTTTATATGTTTGTCTATGAAGATCAAGTAGTGGCTGCTGATTGTATGCTTGTCACTGTAGAGTTCTACTGGCATGGAATATCTTGTATACAGTCTTGTGCATGTATTCTTAACCGTTTAAGTATAATATTACTTCTTTAGCTTTACCATCATGTTTTTCAGTTCCAAATGTGTATTTCATGTTGGAACTTTTCTGTCCTGTGTATTTAAAATATGAGAGTATTCTTGAAGTTATGCCTTGTTTTAGGTAGATCATCGAAAAATAAAACTTATTAACATCTCAGACGCCTAGTATGATTCTGAATTGTGTTCCCCTTCCAAGTTCTGGTAGAGCTTTTTTTTCCCTTTATCCACCTGAAGTATTATCCTTAAGGAACTAAATAATGCTGTGCTTTATGATTCTTTTGTGTTGTCCTGTTTTTATGTCAGTTGTAACCAATTTGAAGACTTTTACTGATCTTCCATCAGGAGCAACATATTAAGTTGCAAAAACTTTCATGCTGAAGTGTTACTTTTTTTCTTTCGTCTCAGTATTTGATTGATAAGCATGCTGGGGATTCTTCCTTAAGGGACAGTTATAATACAGAGATCTGTATCACAGCAGAAGCTGAAGTTTTTTTGTTTTCTGTTCATACTTACTATGTTTTCTCTAAAATAGATCCTTTAAATGAAGAAAATTATGAATGTCATGTACATACTTCTACAAATTATGATATTTTTGAATATCCATATCCATGATACTAACCACTAAAAGCCTTTCTACAGAAGGGAAAAGAATAGGACAAAAAAATGATTGTATTTATTAAAAAATTAGGTGTCTTGCTAATTAAGGATCACAAATTAAACTAAAGAAAACTTGGTTAGAAACAGTAAGAAAAATGTGATCATTCTTCAACTACACAGTGACATTGTGCCCAATAGAGCTCACTGGTGGGAAAGAATCCATGGGGTCTACCGCAATTAGTTTGGAACATCAGTTTATCTTGTTCACAGAATTGTTACTGATAACTACACTTTTGTATTGGATTTTTTTTTCTTCTACTGTGTTTATTTTTTTATGTTTCTATTAACTCATTTATATTCTACAGGGATTGATACACTTTGCAACAATTCATGGTGGAGCTTCTGAGATACCTGTACTGGACACAATTATTGCAAATGTGATAGAGCCAGAATCAAATGTATGTGGAGCTTTGGGTTTGAAAGATCGTGAAGACATATCTAGGTCATTCTTAGAGGTAAGATGCCCTTTTCAAGACCACGAGTTCATTAAAACAAATGGACGAGTCTTATGTTCTGAAGAATATATGTCTAGCAACAACTACCTGAATGCTTGTATAGGCTCAGATGAGGGTTTCAAATACTGGTCACTGGCTGGTATTTAATGATCCAATGAAGGAGTGGAATTGGACCATAGCAGACAGTACCAGTTGGTTTTGTTTTTAATTGCTTTATTTTACTGTTACTAGGCAGTGCGGGTTGATATTCCACCTGGTACACTGGTACCAGATCAGTACGGCAGATTACTGATACGTTAAGGAGGTTTAAAATCTTGACTGTTGTCTGATAAACAGCCATTTGGATGGTTTTTTATCCGATAAACTCGTCTTGACTCTTATCTGATAAACAGATTGTGGGAACAAAGATAGCTTGGCCTTATATGATTGATCAGAAATATAAATATGATAAGTACTGGTGTGGTGAGTTAAATTTTTTTTAAACCTCAATCTATTTGAGAAACTACAGGAGTTGCACATGTAAAGTTCTGTGAAGTGTCTGGGATGGTGTTTGACTTCAACTTATGTCAAGATTAGTGCTTCTCAATTCTACAGTGAAGCATCAGAGGAAGATTGCTAATGTAACTACAAGTGGTCTAAATTTAAAATGTATAAGATAAATTAAGACTAAATTGAATATACTTTTATTAGAAGCTAGATATTCTTATGATGATTGCTTATGTAACTGACCGCATTTAATTTAAAGAAAAAGCACAACGATTAAATCAATGAATCTTAATTGCCCACTAGTGTTGTCACTAGATGTTAGCACTCTTAATGCTTATATAGGCTCACTTCTTTCTCAGGTGTGGATATTAATTATTAAATGATATGAACACTGCTCATGTGACACTTTATAAGGTTATATAGACCCCCTAAACCCATTTTTGAATTCTTTCCCCTTTTTATGTATGGTGGTAGTCACTCTAAAACTCATAAGTGAAAATCATCATATTTTTTGTTTAGGATTTGTATGTGCATGATCATGTGAATGTTAGCTCACATGTTAATGTTTTGCACAATTGCCACAATACTGGACATTATGGTGCACCAACTCTTTCGTATCATCTATCCTTTTTGTGATAGGCTGTGAACGGGCAAATTCAATTTTTTCTGCAACTGCAAGTGGATTGTTGATATTGTTGCAATGTTTCGTTACTGTTGTTTATTTTTTTTTTTTTTTTTTTTTTTTTTTTTTTTTTTTTTTTTTTTTTTTTTTTTTTTTTTTTTTTTTTTTTTTTTTTTTTTTTTTTTTTTTTTTTTTTTTTTTTTTTTTTTTTTTTTTTTTTTTTTTTTTTTTTTTTTTTTTTTTTTTTTTTGAATTCTTTCCCCTTTTTCCATTAGATATCAGGAATGCCAGGAGGATGGGTGTTACTATGGTATCATGCTTTCAGTTGTTTCTTCTTGGACTGTTCCTAGGGATACCTGCTTACTTATGTATGGTGGTAGTCACTCTAAAACTCATAAGTGAAAATCATCATATTTTTTGTTTAGGATTTGTATGTGCATGATCATGTGAATGTTAGCTCACATGTTAATGTTTTGCACAATTGCCACAATACTGGACATTATGGTGCACCAACTCTTTCGTATCATCTATCCTTTTTGTGATAGGCTGTGAACGGGCAAATTCAATTTTTTCTGCAACTGCAAGTGGATTGTTGATATTGTTGCAATGTTTCGTTACTGTTGTTTATTTTTAGTACAGTGAGTCTCATTAGGGTAATAATTTAAGCTTGTATTATAGGCTCACTTCTTTCTCAGGTGTGGATATTATTATTAATGATATGAACACTGCTCATGTGACACTTTATAAGGTTATATAGACCCCCTAAACCCATTTTTTGAATTCTTTCCCCTTTTTCCATTAGATATCAGGAATGCCAGGAGGATGGGTGTTACTATGGTATTTGTTTAGGAGGTGTATGTGCATGATCTGTTTAGCTCACATGTTAATGTTTTGCACAATTGCCACAATACTGGACATGATGGTGCCACCAACTCTTTCGTATCATCTATCCTTTTTGTGATAGGCTGTGAAGGGCAATTCAATTTTTTCTGCAACTGCAAGTGGATTGTGGATATTGTTGCAATGTTCGTTACTGTTGTTTATTTTAGTACAGTGAGTCTCATTAGGGTAAAATTTAAGCTTTTACTTATATGCTCAGTTCATAGATATTTAAGAATGGTTCATTCTCTAGTTATTAACTCTTGATTTATATTTTTACACCACTTTGATATTGCTGCTAATTATTTCTGATTGCTACCAGCAGTTCATGGACCTTTATGGGAATATTCATGAAATTAGAAAGGCATGGGATCGCCATAGGAAACTTTTCCCGCATATTATGAGAGTACCACTCAACCATACATTTGTGGAGAAAAGCAGTATACACAAGAGCAAGGAGGGAAGGAAGGGAACACTGAGTGCTGTTTCTCGTAGTGGTTGTTTTGATAACAGCAATCCAGCCCTGGATATGCATCAGGTGAAACACTCTACTGCACAATATAATGTTGATATCCTTTCAGAAAGGGATGCAACTAGCAACCTGCATTTGGAGATAGATAAAAATAGTGCAAAGGAAATACAGGGACAGGATGCTAAATTACCAGAGCAACCTATGATGGAACAGAGTGAACCGCATGTCATCACTAATGAGCAAGTTCATGAAGCTCCTGCTATGGCTCAAGTAACAGATGTCCCCTTGGAATGCTCTAAGATTGAAAATGATAAACCTGAACACGATTCAGATGACAACATAAGACCACCTTCACTCGACAATCTCCTAATAAATTCTCCAGACTCTGACAGTCGGCAGGTGACTTTGAACACTCTAGTTGAGACTGAACTTTCACAACAAGTGATTACGGTTCCATGTGGCAGCAAAGTTCACAATGGTATGGACACAGTTGAGGCCTCTGGATGTGATGAACCTGATCCATTGGACATAAAATTAAGCACATCGTCTCAAGCTGATTTTCAGAAAGATGAGTCACATTCGCATCAAGCTACTGAGCCTCCTGCTATAGCTGCAGAATTGAAATTGCAACAGCAACAGAGCGCTCAGTCAAAGTCTAAATCGAAGAATGATTTACCTGTTAGTATTGCATCTCCTCAAGTTGATAGCAGCGGAGGAAGCCGGACCCAGATGAGCTATGGAAGGCAGGCTCCTGAAGAAGTTACCTCATCTCATCAGCATAGCCAAGCATCACAACCTCAGCAAGGGCAGGTTCCTGCACAGATCCAGAACCCTTCTGCTGGAACTAGCTCACAGCTTATGGATCAAAGTCATCCATGCCAGTCTCAGGTTTGGACAAGCACACAAGCTCAGCAGGCTAACCAAATCCAGCTTCTGTATCAGATGGCTGCTGCTCAAGCCTACCAAACTGGCAACTTTGCTTGGGCAGGGCAAAATATGCAGCATCAGGGTTTGGTATATGTGCAACCCCAACCTAGCCCTCAACCTGCTTCTCAAGCCCAAACTCTCGTTTACCAGCAACTGCACCAGAACGGTGAACAATATGGATATTCTCAAAGTGGCCAAGTGTTTGCACCTCATATCTGGCATTATTATCAGCAACAATTGTACTATCTACAACAGCAACAGCAGCAGCAGCAACAACAGTCATCACAGATTTCACAGGCACAACAACCACAAGAGTCTCTCTCCCAGCCGCTGTCACTGCAGACCCAACAATTGCTCCTCCAACTACAGCAGCAACAATACCAACAACTTAACCAACAGGAGCCGCAACAAAACCTTTCTTCGCCAACGCAAAACCAGAACCATCAACATCAGCCGCAGCAAAAACCATCTCATCTTCAGCAACAGAATGAGCAGGCTAATCAGACACAAGAACAGCAGCAGCTTTTATACCTGCAACAACAGCAGCAACAGATGTATCTTCATCAGCAGCTGTACCTGCAGCAGCAACAGCAGCTACTTCAACAGCAGATGCTCCAGCAGCAACAGCAACAAGCACCACAACAATTTTTCCAACAGCAGCAGCTACTACAACAACAGCAACAACAACTTTTGCTACTACAGCAGCAGCACCAACAGCAGCAACTATTACAGGTGCAGCAGCTGCAGCACCAACAGCTGCAGAGATTCGATGCATCAGAAATTCAAGTTCAACCTACTAGTTCTCATCTTCAGGTAGGCCATTTCTTTCACAGTAATAAATACAAGTATTTATTAACTTATCTATTAATTTTCTTGTTTGGACCATGTCATCTATACAAACTGCCATTTCATGTGTATTCAAAGGTTATATGACAACAACAAAAACAAGCTATAATTATTCAAAGACTATATGCTTTCTAAAATTAGATTTGGAAAGGTGGAGTATGATGCATATTCCTGTTAGGTAATAAGTCTAACTTTCATTATATTTCAGTTCTTTCGTTACCATTTCAAGAAATTTTCTAGATATTAATTAGTTTCTTAGTTCATAATCTTAGTACACCAAATTATGCCTGAACACTGTGCAACCAATAAGCAAAAGGAAGATCATGGTCAGAAAGTTGACAATTCTCTTGTAAATTCCAAAACTTGTAGTTCTCTAATATGTTTTTTCCATGATCTAAAACAAGCAGGCTTAGAGGAAGAAGAAGATGGAGACGATGACTGGGCCATAGGTCTTAAAAGAAACTTGGATTTCATCCATAATTCATTATAATTACCAAAGACTCAACCTACTTATTTTATGTAGTTGGAATATCAAGAGATTTCAATTAGAGGGTTCAACCAGAAAATAAGAATAAAAATAAGTATCATATACTAAGTATTTACGCAACAGATAACTGACCTAAATTTGACTTGATAGAGACTTGGTACTGATACAACACAATAAACCTGAACAAAACCCAAGTTAAATTTGACTGTAACATATAAAGCTGACCTAAATTGAATTTTGACATTTAAAAGCCTAATCAGACTTCAACAGGAAATTGACTTAGTTGAATAGTAATTGAACGTAAACCCAGCCCCGATCTTTTAGCAGTTGACATAATGTGAACCTAGCTTCTTTAAGATAACCAGGCTGCTTCTGTTTGATGTCTGAACATGAAAAACTAATGCATCAGGTTGTCGTTGATAGAAAATTGGCTTATTTATGTCTATGGGATTATAATTAGTATAATTGCACGTAGCAAGCCTTGTTGCATTCCCCCCTAAGATGCACCAATATCTAGCTGAATTTTGTGAGGATGCATAATGATTGTACTAGGCAGCAGCGATTATGGTATATTTTTTTACCCATTGAAGTTTAGTTGATCTTTTAGCAATTCTTTTCTTGCACTCAACTAAATTTGGCGTCGATTGTGGAGAATTGATGAGGAGGTTGCTTTTCATAAAGTTTCTACCGTTTTTATAGAACCTTTACAGTTGGGTTGCTTGTAGCTGGTTATAGAACCTTTACAGATAGCATTTATTACGTATTGATAATTTGGGTGATGAATAATTAGGATGGAGAAAATTTACGTCTGATGCATTACTTTTTACTCTCTAAAATGTCTGATGAGATGATCATTTCTTTTGTAGGCTGAAGAGGCCAACTTGATGAAAGTTGAGCAAACTACGGGTTCTCAGTCATCGACCCCACAATGGACTCCC
The DNA here is from genome assembly GCA_004837865.1 of Musa balbisiana. Lineage (NCBI taxonomy): Eukaryota > Viridiplantae > Streptophyta > Magnoliopsida > Zingiberales > Musaceae > Musa > Musa balbisiana. The sequence continues at coordinate 4,346,897 of CM017196.1, read as the reverse complement.
ACCAAGCAGTGATTACGTTTGTCTAAGTCCAAAACTAACGGTAAGAGACACATCTTGTACCAATGCACATTTGAGATGGCTGTACCTTTAGGTTAGAATAGCAGTCATACATGTGTCATTGTCCATGATTCGATAGCTATGTCTTCTTGACTCATTATAAAATTAGATTGATACTGTTGTAGATGGTTATGTAGGCATCTGTTGAGGTTTCCTCGGTCGAGGGATGATTTGGGGCCACCACCGAGTTGAACTAGATTTGATAAAATCAAGTATTCTGGATGTTCCGAGTTCTCCGAATGATATGCTGACGTTGGATATCATTGGAAATTCTTGATCGCCCGTGAGACTTCCATATGAAATCATCACTAATTATAAATGTTCGTAGGATTTAAATTTGTTCTGAATATTAGTGATGCCAACATGTGGAAAAGCCGCACAGCAGATGACCTGCATCGTGTCTTTGTTGGTTAATTCTGCATTTAAATTTAGGATTTGTTTTTCTTTGTGAAGTTAAAAAGGACTCGTGACCCGACAGAGCTCCTTGTGTTTTGATGCTGGAGGATGGCAATAGCCACCCGCGAATTGCAAGAATAGCAACAGCCAATCCTTTTGTTTTCTGCACTGCAAACCCTAAATTCTACATTTGTCAGTAAAAAACAAGGAATAAAAAGAAGATGAATGTGCTGAGAAAGAAACACGTTCCTTTGAGCACCTTCTCCCGATAATGAAAACCATTATGTCTCGGCATCCTCGACTGTCATTGCCGTCGTCACCATGCTGTTTCTGGTGGATGCTTGCTAATCTAGTTCTTCCTGGGTCACCAAGCTCTGCTGCTATTCCAGAAGCAAGTTATACCAAAATGTATGCAGAATTCATCGGCAGTATTCATTCGTGCAAACAGATGGCTAACTGAGAAGTTTCTGTGTACCTCGAACAATCTTAACATTGACTCCTTGAAGATATCCATCTCCTCTCCACCTCTACCTAACACCTTGCATTAGTAGTTGAGATTGCATTCAAATCACAAATTTCTGTCACTTGCATACACCACCCAAACAATTAGCGACAGGCCAAACAACGACCATCCAAACAGGGCCAATTCATCCATTGCATACTGAGTGTATCTCATGTTATCTACTCAAAAGTTGTTCACCACATCAGTATCAGAAACAGAAAGCACCAAAAGCAGGTCAACACCAACCAATGTCGAGACTTCCTCACACCCAGATGATGCAAGAACATCTGGATCGACCAATCTGCCTACCGTATATTAACCCATCGTTATTAGCATTCATGAGTCCGCAATTTTCTAGAATCCCCAAAGCAATTTCTCGTACAAACAAAAAAAGGGAACCGAGAATCCATGAAACCCTTGCAAAATACCCATACTGGAACCCGAAAACAGAAAAAAGAGCACAGAGATTTCCCATACCTGACCGGGTGTCACTCGATCGGACACCACCATCTTCCTCCACAATCAAACCCTAACGAGAACTGCAAGAAACGACCGCATGAAGATCCAAGAATAAAGAGGAACCAAAGAAACCGAGCGAGAGATCTCCCCCACCTTATTCTTCAGGGATCAGAGGGACCCCAGGTTGAGCTTCTTCAACACGGGAAGAATCGAAGAGCCAAAGCAAGAACGGAGCAGGAGGAACCGACGAAGGCCACCAAATAGAGCCAGAGAGGGAAGAAGGGTCAGAATGGGGATCGGCAGAGAAGTCGCCCTCCCACGGGAGACGTCGGGGAGGAGGGAGAGATGAGCGGGAAGTCGGTGATCGGTTTCTGGAATCTCGGCTTCTTTTGTCGTCCCCCATTGAGTGGGAGGAGAAAATTGCAGTATATGACGCATTGGCGCAGCATTCACCGTTCGATTCAATGCTTATCAAGATTGTACGGTGGATCTCGCAACCGCATGCTGCTTTTTTATGTAGACGAGACACCGGCGGCATGGGATGACGTAAGAATTGGCTTCTTATTTAATGTTCTCGGCCTACGGCCCATGACGTCATATCGTCTCGTAGAGCCCACAGACCCCGCAGGAGGAAACTTAGTGTCCCCTGTCTCCATGGAGACAGGAAGAGATGTGGTAATAGCTGCAACACTATATATATATATATATATATATAATTCTATGTGAAATCATGTTTTATGAATCACATTTCTAATAATGATCCATACAACAGATTCATGAAGATATAAGGAAAATTAACAGGCCAAATAACTTTACCATTTATCGGGTCATTCTAAAGATAATCCAAAAACATCAGTTGAAAGGTATCAAGGGTGGAAAATGAATTCAAGCCACGAGCAACTACAACAGATGATCAGCTATCTACCAAAATGTTGATGAATAAGCTAGATATAACAACAAATATCAAGCCAGTATTCAAGCAGATGAAGACTGTCTGAGGATCCTCAACACACCAATCATGCATGACAAAGACAACCCCCACAAGTATAATATGGTATTAGTTGACAAAGATATTATTTCTAAAGAAGAAGAAAAATAAAAGATGAACTGCGGATACCCGTCAGACGGCAGAGGCAATAGCATCCCTCTCCCCCTCTGCTGCTCCAGCTGCCGTGTTGGGCTCTGCTTCTGCTGCTGCATCCGTAGCAGCCCCCACAGTGGCATCTTCCTCCGCGGGTGGCTGCACCTGCTCCTCCTCCGGCAGTGGCTCTTCCACGTATTCATTCTCAAATGCATCTGCTGGAACCTCATAGATCCTGACCTGCGGCTTGACCGGGTCCTTCACAAGCACATACTTCCCCTCGTTGAGCTTCATGCAGAGGTCCACGATTGACTTCACAATCCCCCACATGTTAGAGGTATTGAGATTGATCTGGGTTGCAAAGTCCTTGGGCTTGTACCCAATCACGCTCAAAATAACATGGTTGAAGTGGTCTCGGGGATGGACCCTTGAGACATACCCCAGCTTCATCAAATCGGCACCAGCAAGGAGGGCTTGAGCCGTCCACTTTGCGAGCTTGTTGGCATTGTTCTTTAGCTCGGTAGCGAGAACTGCTCCCCTCTGTGTCTCAAGTTTCTGCCTCCAGTCAACCCCTGAGAACTTGGGGTCAAACTCGTTGAGAGCGTTCAGGGTCATGAAGGCTCGTTGTCCCTTCACGTCGGTCACGCTATGCACCTCACAGCGAGCGATGATATGAGTGTCTTCGTCGAGCTTCCAGCGTCGGTACCGGTATGCAACGGAGGCAACTTCCTCGCCTTCGGAAGCAAAGGGGTTGGGTTCGTCGAACGTAACCTTGTTTCCGTCACGCACAAGCACCTGCTGGGAGAAGTTCTGGTTGATGTACGTGGCCTCGACGGCGAGGGAGTATGCTGAGTTGATGTCCTCCTTGGCATCAGGGAGGAGCTCCTGCGAGGTCTCATGGACGGAGAGGAGGTCGAGCTGAGACCTGTCGCGCTTGTCGAAGAAGAGCTTGTTACCGACACGCTGGATGACAATGTCCCAGGAGTACACAGATCGTGGGGCGCACATGAGCGCGGAAAGGATGGCATCGGTGGCGAACACAGTGGCCTTGTCATCGGCGGCGAGGCGGCGGATGACCGGGTCGTCGGAGGTGGTGACCTTGAAGAAGTTGCGGGACTTGAAGCGCTCCAGGCGGCGCTCGTTCTTGGGGTTGACGCGGTCGAAGGAGCGGTCGTAAAACTCAAGGGCGCCACAGACGAGGAGGTCCTCGGGCAGGTCAGGGACGGAGAAGGAGAGCTTGGAGAAGGTGGAAAAGGGGATCTGGTCGAGCATGGTCCATTCGGGCTGTATGTCGACGGAGGACTTGCGGGCAGGGGCATCGCGGTGGGAGCCAGCGGCGCCGTGACCACCGGCGGAAGCGTAGGAGCGGTGGTGAAGGTGATAGAGACGGTCGCGGCGGGCACGCTCCTTCTCGGCCTCCCGCTTCCGAGCCTCGACCTCCTCGTCGCGGCGCTGCGGCAGCTGCGGGCGCTGCTGGAAGCGCCAGCGAGGGCCGAACTTGGGTCGCGGAGGGGGCTTACCATCGACGAGGCGGAAGGAAGAATCGTCAGCAGCAGCGCCAGAGAGGGCGGAGGACTCGTCAAGGGCGAAGTCGAAGACGGCGTCGCGGCCTCCAGCAGACCGGGCAGCGTTGTTGCCGAAATTAGGGTTGCGAGTCCAGTCGGCAACGCGTCCAAGCTTCTCGGATCGGGAGAAGGGGGCGAAGGGGATGTTGGCCGGCTGGGTGGATCCCCCGTCGTTCCTGGAGAGGAGGAGGGGAGCGGCGGGACTCTCCGGCGGACCCCATCCGTCGGGATTGAAGGGGACAACGCCCACGTCGAAGCCCATCGCCGCTTCGCTGCTGCCTCGGCAGCGTTTCAGACAGAGACGACGGCGGCTTCGACGGGGAGGGGAGGCCTTCTTTAGGGATTCAGGTCGGTTTGGGGTTGGAGATCCTTCGTCAGTTTTCGAAGGTTGGCTTTTTGATCCAACGGTCAGGAAACGACGAACGCTGGGAATCGTGTGATGATCAAACGGGCCGGACTTTGACGAAGCGATAATGGACCTAATCCATTTCTAGCCCCTTATTTATGGATACCGGCCTCTAAAGATTCCAATGTGGGACTAAAAAGCTATCGCCGTCCTCCTCCTCCTTTGGAAACCGAAACCGATACCTTCGTTAAAGATTGCTTCGACATGGACACAATACCTTCACCTTCATATGGCCTGCGCTAAGTTTGGTGGTCTTCACCTACCATAGGAGGTGCACTTCTCACCATCTCGAGGCCACAGCCACAGACCATTAATTCATTGGGGCTCTCCTTTTGTTCGGTTGCTGTTATCGGAGCAAGGATTTTCCGTTGGCTGAGACAGACCACTGCCCTACTTTGGAGGACAAATGGCCGGCAATTTAATCTCTCTTGATAGGTTCAGGTCCCAAAGATGGCATGCAAGGATGCGTGGTGATAGATCTCAGTTGGATATACAAATCTTCGTTGCCAGTGAGTCTTCCCTTATATGCTGTACAACTTTTCTTTTTGTTGGTGGTGGTGGTGGTGGTGGTGTTCTTGAAAAGGACTTTGGTGGCTGAGCATTAAGCTCTCCCACCGTCCACTACCTCTGAGCTTTTAGAAGGTCCATTGCATGTATATGGTGTGGCTTAGCACAGTGCCCAACCGGTTAGGTCATCGGTGGAAGCCACGAGTGTGCATTAGGATCAATAAGTGAGCTTCATCGAGAGGTGTGAGTTGTGCCCTCTCACAGCAACAGTAGGGAGGGGAAGACAGCAGAACGAAGAAGAAGAAGAAGATAAGTGCAGGTTCCGATGGTTCCTTCCATCTCTTTCATGCTCTTAACCTCAGTTGCTCAAAGCAGCCATTACATGAGACCACGGAGCGTGCTTGTCGGTGAGAGGGACAGCGAAGAGAGAGAGAGAGAGAGAATGAATGGTGCGTCCCTGAGAGGTAATACTCTCTCTTGCAGCTGAATCCAATCTCCAATCTTCTCTCGTGTACTTTCTTATGTTATCCAATCTTTACATAACATTGATTACAGTAGATCTTTTTTTCTAGATTTTGTGTGATGCATCTAATCTTCTTGAAGCGGAGGAGCAGCCGACACCTACTTGTATCCCATGGCCACATTGTTTGTGCTAATTAGCCTCTTGGCTGCCAACTTCACATACGACAACATCACTTCCAATGATTCGAGGGAAACTTTTATCTTGATTCGATGGTTGTGCCCATCTTTTGGGGGACAATACAATGCATTTCTCTCCACTCACAAGTACAAGTGAAAACAAGTTACTATTATTGTCACTGTCATGTAGAGAATATATACATATATGTATGCATTTCTATCTTGATTTGTATTTGATATTGATTTAATTAGATCGAGAGCTGGTTTTTTTTCTTTCGACGAGTATGATGATGGGTCAATAATTGGTGTAGGGTGATAGAGAACAAAATCGTTGGATTTGGGATGCTTGAAAGAGAGATAATAAAAACATTAAATAGATATGCATGGCTAGATGTTTATTTGGCTAAATGGGATGTGAGAGAGTAGTCGATGGAAGTCTAAGGAGCAAGTGCTCGAGCCTTTTTATCCATCATGATTGATGACAATAATAGACTCGCCATCCTTTTATTCTTAGATATAGGGGTTTATAATTATCTCATGTTCATGATTTTTTCCGACCTCATGGATCGATATTTACAAAGATTGAGTGTACGTGAACTTAATTGGCATGATATGGTCGCTCGAGATTGGTGGATGTGATAAGATTATAAATCATTAGCTCATGTAGACATCTAATCAATTTATCTATTATATATGACATTGATGAATTCAAATTTTATGACTCAACATTAGAAAAAAGAATTTAATTGTGCTCGGATCATACCAATTGATATTTATGGTTCGAACTTGAATAGTTGGTAATTCGATTTTCAATGTTAATGATCAAGTTATTTATTTTTATCAAAGATAACGATATGATATTTGATTATTCTCTGTCATCTATATATCCACATATCTATTTTCTATCTCTTTATAAATAATATATATATATATTGATAGTAAAAATATAAATTGATATATTATATCCCATATAAGAAAATATCGTTTTCGTCTTAGTCAGTACTATGTAGTTTGGATCTGTATACGCAAGAGAGTTTAATGTGCCTCTGAGGTGAAAACATTAAGCTATTGATATACCATCTACACGAAGACCAAGGTCAAAAAATGTTTCATGATCCGATTATTTTAATGTCCAAGTTAATAATCCTAAATATGAGTTCGAACGTAAGTAGTCAAAAAAAATAAATCCCCTCTCATGCAATGAAGATAAATATTTATATAAAATATTTCATAGAATATTTTATGAGAAAGCAGTCTCTAATTGCTCCCAATAATCTCATTTTAACCTGTCGAGTGACAAGAGAAGAGGGATACTTACGAACTATTTACCTTTGACTTATTTTAGACTCTTGTCCACTTGAGTTGATGGGTGGAAGGTGACATAGATATTTTTTTTTCTATCGAGGATTTCATTTCATATGATAGTTACATGTTCAATGATAATTAACTAATAATATATTTATTATCATTTATTAAATGTTAAAAAAAATATATGATAAAAAAAATTAGGGGTCTTATATTCCAAATTGAAGAGGTGGGTGTACCAAACACATCTCCATATATATATTGCTTGTTCCTGCGTGGCTTCATCTGCACACGACCTTCCGAGGATAAATCCCACTTTATTCTGGTCACAGCGTGTACACAGCATCACCGTTCATGGCTCGGCAAGTTGTGGCTTGGAAGCCTCTGATAGGGACATTTAATGTGCCATATCTCTCGAGTGGCCAAGAGAGGCACCGACGGCGACGACGTCGACGTCGACGCATTCAAATTACAGGAAAGCGAAGAGGAAATAAACAAGTGAAGACGGCTTTCCCTTTACGTTGTGTGCTGATCCGTAGACTTCTGTGGGATGCCGTTGCCGAGGAGAAATAAGGGCAGCAGGATCTGATACAGTAGGAGTGAAGACGAAGCACGCAGCACGTGGATAGAAACTTGCGTCACAGGATAACTTATAATTCATTGTGTCGGTTCTGAAAAAGATCATTTACTTTCCTGATTTCTTTCCCTTCTTCTGATAAATAATATGCTGATATTACATGGATGAATTATGATACGGATATTTGACTAACGAGATTGTCTCTCTCTCTCTAGTATTCACTGTACATATTTTCTTCATCGTGAGTATATTATCATATTATTAGGAGAAGATATCATTGATGTATTCATAGTCCGACGTAATCCAAACTCATTAATATATCTCAGACAATCTTATACATGTGAGTTTGGATTACATTGGATTGATAAAGATATTATACTCCCGATGTATTACTTGTATGAAGACTAAGGTTAATAGAAGTTTCTCAACCTGAAGTTAGCAATTCGAAGTTCTTGAATATAGATTCAAAAGAAAATATCTTATATTTGGTTTAAGATGTCTTTTTACATCATAAAAGATTGATAAAAAAGTTTATAATTGTCTTATTCGTCATAATGAATGAGAACGTGATTATCTTTCTTGATGAAAATAAATTTGTGATATCTTCCTTATCATAATAGTAGACGAGAATGATTGTTAATGAATTAAAAGAAAATTTATGATTATTTGTATTATAATAAAATTTATTATCATAATAAATTATGATTATGATTATGATTATGATTATTATTATTATTTTCTGTTTGGAATCGTCGTAGACGAGAGTGACATGCAGGTCGTATGTGTTACCTCTGAATCCATCCTAATGGCAGTAGTAAAGCTATAGCAGCAGCGGCAACAACAAAGGCCACCGAAGCACGAGGCGTTGGGGTCCTCTAAGAAAACGACGCATTTAGGAGGCTTCCCTGTCGGCCGATCCCTTTCTCCCTCCCTTCATTGATAGCTTAACCCTTTCGCCTCCAAAACACTTCCTTTCGATCATCTTCTCTTCTCCCTTTGTTCTTGTAGATGACCACATGACCCGTGTTTGTAGATGAAACAAACGATTCCTCCACACAAAAAGCCACTGCACATAATTGAGGCCAGCCTTCCTGGAGGAGATGGAGCGGCAGCAGCAGCAGCAGCATTTATACCCTCGAAAAGCAGCCTCCCTCCTTGATGATTCCTGATGCATCATTTTGCACTTGTGGTGAGCAGCGAGTGTCCTGTAGCTCATAGCTGGAGCACAAGATAAGCAACCACTGGTGGATGCTACAGCATAGCTTTGGGCAATGGGACAAGGACCACACGTTGATGAGACTTCTGGGGACAGATCCTGGGTCATTTTCCCCGAGGGTCGAAGATGATGAGCGGAAGCTAGCCATTGCTCAACTCAGCCATGACTTCCATCTTAAACCTCCTTCCTCACCATTCTCGATCCAAAAGAAACCACCATCGAGATCTTGATCTTGTTAGCTTGACACAACAGCATCACGAAGTAGAATTCTCTTCCTCCTTCAACCAGTGTATCTAGCAAGTCAAACATTCATTCAGAACCGGCCAAAAAGAAGAAGAAGAAGAAGAAGAAGAAGGCAGAAGGCAGAAGGTTGGGAGGTAACTTTCAGTAGAATGGTAACAGGTTGCAATCACCAACGTTTCTTCACATAAACTATTCTGGGCATATTCTTTTCTTGGAATTTTCTTGCTTGCAGACTTACCTGTGAGTAAAACCCGAGAAGGCATTCTAATTTATAGCTTCCATGAATCTGCACACCATTAATGACACTTCATTATTGAGATCATCATCAACGTTGCTTAAGCTCTCATCCATCTTTCCACCTAGAATTCTCGACTGCAGTTAAGTGGTAAACCTGAGTTCTTCTGATTCCTTCCTTCAGGTGTTCTCATGTGACATTCCTTTGGAACTCCATGGATAAGATCATCCATCCCCTACTTTGACCTACACACCATTGCAGCATTGTCAACTTTATACCAATTCCTATTTTCTTTTAATCAACCAAAAAATTAGTTTTTTTTACCATTAAAATATTTAATTTTGTATATAAATAAATAAAATAAAAAAGACAAAAAAAAAAGAAGAAGCAAAGGAGGTCAACCAACCTCATAAGAATCTACAAGATAATAACAAAGTTTGAAGGCTTCAACCATTTCAATTTCCATCCTCTCCTCCTCCCAACGGTAAAAAAAGGGGGAAAGATTCGAAGTGGCACCAAACTGCGGCCACCAAAAGCCTACGCAGGCACGCAAAGGCACCTCTTCTTATGACGAAAAGACCCTCACGTATTACCATTAATTACCTGACGTTACGCTACGTTTTTGTGTATTTTTGGAGAAGAGTCGGGTGTGGTATCGTCCTTCAGAAATTATATAGAAACGCTTTAGATGCCCTGCATCGGTAACCATTCTTCTCAGCCTCTCCCATCTCTTCCCTGACCTCACCCATCCCTTCGTCGCTTGCTAGCAGAGAACCCTGGGATTAGGGCGTGGTTTCGGGGCTGGTTACTCTGTGCTTGGAGGTTGTTGGAGGAATTGCCGGTCGATTCGTGGAGGCGGCGGAGCGACGAGCTTTGGTTTCGGTTTGGAACGTGGAGGGGCCGGATCTTGTGTGGTGGAATTTTCGGCGGGGCTCCCAGTCTCTGTGATCGTGGCTCTTGTTCCGTTGGGGGGACTGTGAGTGCGTGTGGGATTGGATCCCGTCTCTGTGCGCTTCGGAGCGTCGGCGCGGGACTGCCGGGTTGTGATCCGGAGCGGGGGCAGGTCGGGCAAATGCGGATGATTTCCCTGGGGCTCCGTTCCTTTTTGGTTTAGATCTCGTCCGGAGTTTTACGGAGAGTGTGAGGAGAGGAAGGAAGAGGGATCGGTGGAGGTAAAAGAAGAGGAGGAAGATAAGAAGAGAAAGGAGTTTTGGGTTGTCTCGATAGGCGATTCGAGTGCTAAGCTGTAAAAATGCAGCAAGATCAGCGAAAGAAGGTGGGTTTCTTGATCCGTGCTTTTCCTGTCTGTTCCCTTTTTGTTTGGGTTACGCTATAGATCTGCTGGTTCAGGTCGGTTTTTGCTCTATCCGAGTGCCAAGTTGCTCCCGTTGACCGATGTTCTCCTTTCTCATTGTCTCTTGGCTTCTGCCTTTCTTCTTCTTTATGAAGTATATCTAATGGTTCCTCGAGTTTCTCCAATTGAGTCAATCGATGACCGGTTGGGTTTGATTCGTGTATGATTTTTCTGAAGTAAACGTTTGGAATGATGACCGGCTGTCAAATATTTTCTGCACCAAGTCCGGTACCAGGTTCCTGTTTTGAGTTTGTGCATTTCATCTGACACAACTGATGATGGTTCAAAAATCGACTCAATTCTACTTGGAATTGCGTCCGGGTAGCTTCTGTCGGTCATCTCGAGATTCTTCTTCTTTTTCGTTATTTCTTTTCTTCCTGGTTGTACTTATCTTTTTTGAACGCACCTGCCGATTGAGTTGCTATCGGTGAACTCTAATCCTGAGGATTTTCTCCGATATTTTTGTTTCTATTATTTGTTTATCATTTTTGTTCTTTCACTACTTCCATGAATATAAAATTTTCATTTTTTTGTTGTTGTATCTGCACAAATTACATGGTGGGCTCTTTTGGAGTATTTCCCATTTTCTTGATTTCTAGTGGTGATCCAAATTATGTGTGGGCTGTTGTTCTGATGCTGTCTTGTTGCTATTTTGAAACATAAAAATATAACATCATCTGTAGGATTGAAGGAAATAAAATTAATCCTTGATAGCAATTGGTGTAATATGTAAGTTGGTGCATAAGACCAATTTGATTCTTGTATCTGGTCCCACATGAAGTTCCCTGTCCTGACTTAATTAGAGAACAAAAGGTATGCATGTAGTTCTTATATGGATGTATTTGTATTTGAAGTATGCAAATTTTTTTTAGTATATACAGAAAGGTAAACTGGTGTAACGCAACTCATCATCTTAGAAGTCTTTTCAATTTAAACAAACAACAACAAAGCGGTGAGTACCAACTATTTGGGGTTGACTACATGGATGTTTTGCCATCATTGAGATTTGTAAAACGTCATATATTTAGTTGAGTTTAGAGTATTTAAATATTTGTTTATAGTTTCTATTAAGATATTTTTAAGTCTTCCTCTATCTCTTCTATTGCCACTAACATTAATTATATCACTTCTTCTAACTACCACATCCAAATTATCGATTTGTTTTCTTGCAAGATATAGCATTTATCCATTTTTCATCTATCAAATTTTACGTTGAAATTTGAAGTGACAGATTACCGGAGCATATAGGCACATGAATGTCTCAAATTGTCAGCCATGATATATAGTGGGTTCTATTATCTTTTTTACTTTTAAAAAAGATAATTAACTGAATATTTAAGGACTTGATGATCCAGCAACAAGATGCCAGTATTGTATTTTTCTCAATCATGAATTAGTGCATTTGCAGAACTGAAACAAGTTGCTATCTTTCTGCTTCTCACCTTGAACTGTTATTGCATTTCATTGTCTTCTGCAGAATTCACCAGATTTGGACTTTTTCAGCGAGTACGGGGATGCCAATAGATACAAAATTCAGGAGGTTATAGGCAAAGGTAGCTATGGGGTGGTCTGTTCAGCAATTGATACACATACTGGAGAGAAGGTGGCGATCAAGAAGATACATGATATTTTCGAACACATCTCTGATGCTGTCAGAATCCTTCGTGAGATCAAGCTTCTTCGTCTTTTAAGACATCCCGATATAGTGGAGATTAAACACATCATGTTGCCTCCATCAAGGAAGGATTTCAAAGATATTTATGTTGTTTTTGAGCTCATGGAGTCAGATCTTCACCAAGTCATCAAGGCAAACGATGACCTAACAAGAGAACATTATCAGTTTTTTCTTTATCAGCTGCTTCGTGCACTAAAATATATTCACACAGGTAATATATTGTTATTTAAAGATTTATGCAGCTATGGATTAATATGGCTAATGTAACTTTTGATTAATGTTCTTTTTCTTTTAGTTTTCACTTCTAGTACGAGTGCATCCGTTAAAAACTACTCATTGACAATCTATGCCTTTGTTTCTCTTGAACTTATCTATGTTAATTTAGGGTTTTGCATCCGGAAAAGCTTGCTTTGGTTTTCGTTCTACTCAAAATGAAAGATCTGGGTGCCTGCATTCAGGTTGAGGTTCACTTGTTGGGGAATAGCATTTGAAATTTCATAATCTTCACAATTGTGCTGTATCCTTGTCTTTTCTTCATGTAACATCAAATAGAAACAGCATGGCCAAAGATGTATAGCGGGAACTGGAACCTTGAATTGGCTATACAACCATTAACGCCCATATAATGTGGCATTAGTTGATTCACTTAATGTTACGATTATAATTTCATGATCTGGATCATCTTAAGTAATGAGAATTTTGTTATTTTTGTTATATTTTCAACTTTGTGTGATTGGAAACATTCAGAGTCGAGAGTTTTCATGTTTGTATAGTTTTGTGGTTGTCTTATATCATTCTTTCATATGCTTGAAATGTGCAGTAAGTTTCAGTCTCTTTTATCATGGCCAAAATTATGGTTGGAAACATATTTTAAATCGATATTTCAAATGTTTTCACTTGATCAGTGCATTGTATGACTTCTATGACTTGTTTGTTTTATCTGTGATTATTACTATTTTCTCTATTGGTTATGATGATAATTCCACTACGTGCCAAATGCTGAGTAATCTTTAAGAATAACATTTTCACATCCAATTTGTTTCATGTGCAGCTAATGTGTATCATCGTGATTTAAAGCCAAAGAACATACTAGCAAATGCAAACTGCAAGCTAAAAATTTGTGATTTTGGACTGGCAAGAGTTGCATTTAGCGACACGCCCACAACAATATTTTGGACGGTACGTTAGTTGGAGGTTTCCTTTTCCTTCATATTCAATTTATTGCTTGTTATTACGTTTTGGTCTAGTGGTATATTTGATTGTTGTTTTATCATCTAAGAAGCAATGACTACACTCTTTTAACCTTCTAAAGCACTAACTTTTAACAGGATTATGTTGCAACCAGATGGTATAGGGCTCCTGAGTTATGTGGATCATTCTTTTCCAAGGTATAAGCATATTGCTTCATGATCTTTAAATGTTTTTATCTCATGAAATATTTCAAGACTATGCCTGGTGCCTAAAGCACAATGCCAACACAAGCTTCAATCATACAACTATTCTCATATATTAAACACTGTTAAAAGAACATGACCATGCTGGATCAGCCGATCAGGCAATATGATACCTGTTATTTTGTACTGCAGACCGAATTTGCTACCATGTTATGTATGCATCTGGGCTTGGGTTCATGTTCTTGATCTGTAACTTGTTCTTCACTTCTTTGTTTCAATTATAGCAACCTATCAAAAAAATATTTCCCTACTGGAAGCTATTAGCAAAGTTTTATTGCTATTGAATGATCTCTCATCTGAGTTGTTTTGTTGAATTTATGAATTAATAAACAAATTAAATATACTGTAGAAAGCTTTAGTTCTTGCACCTAATTCAAGATGCACAAAACTGGTGCAGTTACCAATCAGAGTGACGTATGAATCTTCCTCAAATTCCAATACATCTTTCTGTGCTTGATCAGGATTTTGTAATATGATTCCTTTGTTAAAAATTATTATGTAAAGCACTATGTGAACTTTAAAAAGACAATCTTATATAGCATATATCAGCGTTTCCATTTTCATGCCCATCAAGTCTTGTGGGGCTTACACTTATAGCAAGGCGGATATGGAGCATCAGAATGTTGGCATACCAGTAGTGATGATTTTTTATTTGTTATTATGTTATCAACTATGTGATTTGTTGGAGATCTATAGTTATTGATTTAGTTGATGATTTATTGTCAGTAACTCTTAAAAACATTTTACAATCAGAATAGTTGTAGTTGCTGTTCTTGATAAACTTCTGAAGGATACAATAGTTTCATACATTAAAAATAATGCTTGTTCAGGAAGGATTTTGAACTCCCTGCAAGCTGAAATATCACTAATAGCAGGTACTTGTATCGAGTTGTTTGTCTGTTTTAGTCTTTAGTTTTGAACTGTGAAATTTTGCTAAAAACTATATTGACTGGTTGTTCTGAAACTGCAGTATACCACTGCTATCGATATTTGGAGCATTGGTTGCATTTTTGCTGAGGTATTGACAGGCAAGCCTCTTTTTCCTGGTAAAAATGTAGTTCATCAGTTGGATTTGATGACTGATCTTCTGGGGACACCTTCCTTAGATACAATTTCTCGGGTATGATAGTTGTGTCAAAACTTTATGTTTGAAGGTGCCGTTGTTTTGAAATCACTGAAAATATCATTTTTGTTCTTTTCTGATTCCAGGTCCGGAATGAGAAGGCAAGGAAGTACTTGAGCAACATGAGAAAAAAACTGTCTGTGCCATTTTCACAGAAGTTCCCAAATGCAGATCCTCTGGCATTGAAACTTCTAGAGAGGCTTTTAGCATTTGATCCCAAGGACCGGCCAACAGCTGAAGAGGTATCCATGGCCAATTAGATTCATGCAATAATTTGCTTCTGTCCTCATGATTTTTTGTTTTCTAAATTTTAGTAGTATCACATGAGGTTTAGTGTTATAGTATCTCATATTCTTTATCACTCTGTTTATCAAATGATGATTCCAAATTTATCCATATACCAGGCATTAGCTGATCCATATTTCAAAGGCCTTGCCAAGGTAGAGAGAGAACCATCTTGCCAACCAATAACAAAGATGGAATTTGAGTTTGAGCGCCGAAGGTTGACTAAAGAGGACATACGGGAACTTATCTTCCGTGAGATTTTGGAGTATCATCCCCAGTTGCTCAAAGACTACATGAATGGAACCCAAAGGGCAAATTTCCTGTATCCTAGGTTCTGTATTTCAGATCCCTTTTCTCTTCAGTATCTACTCATAAATAAATGCCTGACAATCTCACTCTCGGTAATTTTTTCCTGCTTTCTGTGTATGCAGTGCTGTCGATCAGTTTAGAAAGCAATTTGCTTACCTTGAGGAGAATGGTGGTAAAAGTGGGCCTGTAATTCCATTAGACAGGAAGCATGTTTCTCTTCCTAGGTACTTTTTCATGGTAGTCTGATTTTGAATGTTATTCCTTTGATTTTTCATGTATGCAGATAATGTTCAAGATTTACAAGGATAAAATCTATTCGAGAGATCGTTTAATGTGCTAAGTTCTTCTTAGTTGCTGATTAAAACCGGTTCTTATACATTTAAGTACTCCTTGCTCTCCGTCATGGTTAACTTTTCAATTCTTTTTCAAAATTAGTTCTTCTCCCCCATGAACATGTAGATGTCTTCTCGTACACTTAAGGAAAATGTAGTAGGCATTATGTTCCTTCTTGTTCCTATTTGTTCGCCCTCATGAGTGTTATATATATTTAGCATTCCTGCCATGCTTATCAGTTATGGAGTGTGGTAACACGATATTTCTTGAATCTGGAAACTATAGGAACTGCCACGAATCAATATTGTTTCTCATAATAGTCTTTGAAAATTTACTTGAAGCTGGAAACAGCAGGCATTAAAATATCAAACTCTTTACAAGCATGCTATCCATCATGCATTTTAGAAGGTAATTGAAACTAGCATATATCTTTTTGCTTTTCAAGAATAGAAATTAACTGAAACAGAAACAAAATTCTTTTAAGCGATTGCATTTGTTTTGTCTCTTCCATCTTCTCAGCCATTTATTTCATGAAAGTCTGGATTGGTCAACCTTTTCGTCATTTAGAATCGCCAATTTGTGTTGAATATTCTTGTCACGTTTCCTCTGAATTTAAATTTCTTTTGGGATCTTTCTCATAGATTTATTTGCCTCCTGGTAGGTCCACGGTGGTCCACTCTGCTACTATCCCTCCAATGGAACAACCGAACATGGGTCCTTCAAGAGATAAGCAAGGCACAGATGAAGCGTGTAAGAACCCTCGTGACAATGAAAGGTCATCTGGAAGCACCGCAAAAGCTTCACAGGCACAAAGGATTCCAACTGGTAGTTCCTTAAATCCAAAATGGCCACCGTTGGTAATGATGCTGTTGCACACTTACAGTCTTGTATCGTGCTCTGTTTTCCAGCTAGACCAGGAAAAGTTGTTGGTCCGGTGGTGCCGTACGAGAGTGGAAGTATGAAGGATGCCTACGATCCCAGACGGTTCATCAGGAATCCTGTTCTTCCGCTGCAATCCACCATTCCGCCATTTTGTTTTCATGGTCCTGCAGGCAAGTTGGGGAGCTCCAACAGAGACCAGGTGGAGGCAGAAGGTGAATCTGTACAGCACAAGCCACCCCCCCATCCATGCATACCCAGCAAGATGGCACCAGACATAGCCCTTGACATGAGAGCTTCCCCTTTCAACGGGATCGTCGCAGCAGCTACCGCTGGTGGTCACAGAAAAGTCGGCACCATTCAGTTTGGCATGACCAGGATGTATTAAGTGCCGAGCACCGATAAACATGCCATCTCAGGTGGGCAAGGACGATGCTCACTAACATTCGCTGCAAACGGTAAGGGCAGCCAACGACAGGCAGAAGAGAAAGGAGAAGATTACTGACGAGGAACGAGGGAAGGAAGACGCAACTTCGTACTTGCAATGTGCATTGCTTGCTGTAGATGATGAATACACTTGAAAGAACAATGTAAGCATAGCTCTGGTGAAACTGTTCATCTTCGCTTCCTGTTAGAAAAATTGTTTCTGATCCAACTTCATGTTCTTTTTCCTATGCCTGCCTGTACATATATTCACGAGTGCTTGCAAGATCTTACTGAATGATGAATTGATGCATGGATAACGATACTGATTGTAGAATAAAGCTTAAAAATGGCTAAAATTTAATGCAATCCAAGAAGAAAGAATCACAGTGGGTGCTGATAGTTTTTGTCATGGCATGATAAATGATGGTTGTCCAATGGTTGTCTATAGCTTCTTTCATCCCATGTAACGTCTTCTTTAATGGCTCCCTTCTCGAATATGACTTTGAAGGAAACCTCTCTCTCTCTCTCTCTCTCTCTCTGGTAAGAGTTCATCCATGACCAGCATAAGTATGCAAGGATTTAACTTGTACTGATCTCAAATATGTTTATAAGCAAAACACAACACAATCTTTGCATCAAAAAGAAGAAGAAAAAAGTTTAGCTCCATCACTGGAACAAAGAGAAAAGAGGAAAGATGGTGGATTTGGTGATGCCTTTGGATAGAGGAGTCAGTTGGCTTATCTTGTCGTGGAAATAGCATCGCCTTTACGGTGAGCAGCAGCCCGCCGGCCTTCATGACCGTGGCTGCAATCCCTTCTTTCTTCCCTCTGCACAAAAGAAGGGTCGATTCCTTTTGTGAATGCGACAGCTCTCGTGCATATCATCATCTTTTAAGATCATTTAAATGGCCTAATCTTTCTTCTCTAATCGCTACATCATATGAGAAAGAATAATCGAATTGATTCGTAAGATTATACTGAGTTAGTACTATCAACTTGAACACAAAAAATCTTAATTAATGATGATCCAAGACTCACTAAACTTAATAGATTAATTATCTCATCTCATAAATTAAGTCAAGTAGGGATACTGTGATTCGTTTTTGAGCTCATAAATTAATGGTCCATATTTCCCGGAATCCATTTCATTTGACTCCCTTAGATCCTGGGAATCATCCTTCTCACAGACCACCACCACCTCCACCCACCATCCTCACATTATTCCTAAACCCTAAAACAAGGAATACTACGTAGCAGCATTAGCTAAGTGTTGTTGTGTTGTTATCATTTTCACCATCCTCACTTTATTAACATCGAAGAATACTATCATCATCAAAAGTCAAGCACAGATATCATAAGATAGCCATTTACTTAGTAATGGAGTATACCAATTCATGGAGTATGTCGGTAGCAAATTCACAGAACAGAACAGAAAACAAATGGAGAAGTCGTAGCAACAATGCTTTCCACTCATTCCACATCCATTTGCGGTGGATTTTACCTCACTTCACAGAAGGATGGATTCCTCATGGTAAAAATCTATAAGCTTTTAAGCTTAGTATCATCGGAGTGAAGGACATGATACATAAAGAAGGCATGGAGGCATAGAGGGATTGCGTTGTACTTGCATCTCTCCAAATTCCTCCCCCCCTCTCCCCGCTTCAATAACGACTCACCCTTTCTGCATTAACACCAGCTACCAATCTAGAGCAAGACCAGCCATGATAAGCCCTAGTCCTTCCCCCCTCCATTCCCCTCACTCCCCCATTTAAGATAGCGGGAACAAAACCTTGGATTTCTCATGCCACAAGCCTTGTCCTCCCCACCGTCCCCAAGCCTACCACTCTCGGCATTCAATGCCCATCTCCGATCCCTCGACCTCCTTCCATGGAGATTTGACTTCCGGCAGCAACGACAACTGCTCTCCACATGGAGTTATCATATCTCTATGTCGTAGATTACACAGCGTTCTTATACTTGGCTACACGTACAAGGAAGAGCGGCAGAGGTACGGAGCTTCTCAGCGTTGGCTACCGTGGGTGAAAGAGGGCACGATGTCTTGCAGGAGGCCATGGTCGGGGACGTGAAGCTGAGGCAGAAGAGGTGGGAGGCCTGCATGATACGTGTTAGGGTTTGTGTATCCAGCCGAGCTGCTGCTGCGGGAGACCTGTTGCAGCAGTAGGCTACGGCGAAGGTTCGTCGTCGGCGAGGGTGATAACATGTGCCCGCCGCCGCCGCGAAGGCTCGCAGGACTGTGATGAGTGTGCTGCCCTTCGTAGGTGGTGATCACGGTCGTAGGGTCCTGACATGATCTCTCCACCCTCTTCTTCACGTTGCACTTCTGAGCCGTGCAACGGTAGTAGCTTCTGAGGTGGTCGATGCAAAGATTAGTGAGCACAGAGAGGATGCGTCAATGCATCACCCAAGGGAATGGGAAAAGAAGGTGTGCGATTCGATTAGATAGATGACTCGCCTCGGATAAGGGCTGTTCTTCACTGCCTTCTGGCCGTACTTCCTCCATCGATAGCCGTCCTCGAGGTGATCCACCTCGCTCTTGGTCACGAAAGCAAACCGGGGACCCCTTTGTCTCTCGCCTTTCTTCCTCGGCTTGTTCCTGCACCACCATTTCACAGGAAACATGACCCCGTCAGAGCTTGTTCCTATCTGAGACTACTTCAGCTTGGATATGTTTTTGTTAGGGAAAGAGAGAGCCCTAGAGCTAGGCTACGAGTTGTGACCCTACAAGAATGTGAATCCAAAGCCAAATCTAACTCGGTCAAAAGAAGAGCACAAAGATCTAACTTGCGGGCGAACTATTCTTCCGCCACACACCAAACTAAACGGCATCAAGAACAAGAAAACTAAAGAAAGCAACCAAAGAAATCGAGGAAGGAGCGGTGGAAACCCACGCTTTCTTGGTCTTGTCACGCCCTTCTCCGTCCCCCTGTGCATGCTTCTCCTCTTCCTGCACCTCCTGCTTCGGCTGATCCACCTTGCAGTGCCCCCAGTCCTCGTCGCCGGCAGCCTCTGTCGACGACGAAGACGCCGAGAAGTTGGGCGTCACCGGAGTCATGCCGTCGCCCTCCCCGGACGCAGCGTTCTTACCGCCATCACCATCCACCACCGGATCGCACGGCTGCGAGCGTGGGGCGTCGAAGCCTTGAACCACCAAGCTGCAGTCCGTCGTCGATCGATGCAGGTAGTCACCGAAGCTCATGAATGGGGGTGCCGTCTGCGGATCGAAACCCTGTAAACCGTCGGGCTTCTGGGAGAAGACCGAGAACAGATCGTCGTGGAAGGGGAAGTCATGGCGGTAAGGCTCGCTACTCTCTCCCGACATCGAGAGAGTAGCTAGGGAGAGAAGGGTGCAGATAAAAGAGCAAGAGAAGATGGCTCGAAAGGGAGGAAGAAGGAGTGCGGCCTCAGTCTTCCTCCTCTTTTCTATGGTTTTAGAGCACCTCTTCTTATCATTTAATTTTAATTTTAATTTTAATATATATTTTTTCTTTTTTTAATGGGAAATTTGGGACGCACCGGCTACAGTCGGTCACGTGGGTCGGAGGACAGGGAAACGGCGGTCGATCCTTCAACCCTTTGCCCTCCCTCCGCGAAGGTTCGTGGAGGGGGGGCACCGGCGTTTGACCATTACACCGGCAAGTGGGAGACCGGACGCGTGGATCCCGAAGCTGACGTCTCTGTTGACGTCACCTGCTCCCCTCGCACGTGTGAGTATCTCCGTAGGAGGCGCGCCATCGTCCCTCCGATCTTGATCGGACGTCGGAGCGCTCCTACTCTCTGCCCCGACGTGTGAACACGGCGTTCACGTGCCCAAAGGTGATCGGCCGACCACAGTGCGTATCTAAAAAAAATAAGTTTCCCTACCCGGATACCATTCTCGTACCCGCCTCGTTATTAGTCTAGAAACATGGAGCCGACGGCATTGAGGACAGGAGCGGCGGGTAAGATTGAGGGTAGAAACAGTCCGGCACTGGATATTTTTTCGACAAGCCGCAAAAAGTGGAGCCGCGTGGGACGTAATTTATGGAGTGGGCCCATGTGAGATGAGGACACCCGAGCTTGTTTAGTCCATCCGAATTGCGACATCGCACCAACAAAATCTTTGATGGATATGTGCTTTGTTCTGCCATTCGTTGGTCCGCTTTACAGCGATCGTGCCGTGAAGCTACTCGTAAAAAATGACCAACGATTTCGTTTTCATGCATACCTACACGTATAATGTGGTTTGCAAAGATCGGCCGATGTCTACTGAGGTTTGTGTTTGAGAGAGAGAGAGAGAGAGAGAGAATAGTCGTCTTTGGTGAAACTGCAATGAAGAAAAACCTGAAGTCAAATTTCTGGACCTGAAAATGTACATAAAGCAACTATCAAGCTTCTTCTCGGATGAGAAATGTACTCTTGCCTTCAATATTTCGTAGATCTGACCAAAAAAGTCAACTCAATCCCTTGTCTTCTCTTATACCTTAAAACCATCTGTCTGCCTCTGCACCATTTAGTATTGGAGTCCAGAACAAAGAACATGTAATAACAAAGCAGAAATATAAGAATCTTCGGTTCCCCCCTGCCTAGTGCCAAGACTATGCTACCTATGCCTAGGTTTGACTTTGTAGAAGAAAAGGTTAATCTGCCGGTCTGAGATCTCCTCTACGTATTGAATAATTACTTCCATCCTGTTTCGATATGAATCCCATGACAAGAACTTGTCACCTGCTCCATGGTTGGGAACGCATAGTGCAATGCGTTCGGATAACTCGTTGCTGTTATCTTCCTCTTCCTCAAGATGTCACAGGGTTTATCTTGTATGTTACATGGACACTACCTGCAGTGCTTTATGCATATAAAGGACAGCGTGGAAATGGAGGAGGAACCTTGAAGTGCATGGGGCGGTTGCTTGAGCTCTACGACTGTCTCCCTCCCCCTTTCTCGCCGCAAAGGAAAAGGGAGAGAGGGTTGCAGTCGCGGGATGCTGACGGCATGGTGTCGGGTGGATTTGGTGTTGGGTGGGGCCGACGACCCCACCGACGGCGAAGTGGCGGAGACGCCTTTGTTGCGGCCTTTTCGCCATCGCGCACGAGCTGCGGCCTGGCGTGCTGCAGCTCGCCGACATGTCCGGGGACTGCCGCTGTTATTTGTCAGAAATCCAACACTGACATGTATATATTGGAAATCCAACATCGACAATTACTGATACAGTAGGAGACAAAAGGAACACTAAACACTAAATACGTTCCTTCATTTTAATCTTGAATTCTATTGGCTCTATATTAATCTATCTTTTTCTTTCTCTTTTTCTATCTCTATCTATAAATGCATTCATTACATGACAGAGGGATGAACAACTCCAAAGTTTAGAACTAGACCGAGAACTTCTAAATTAACTAAAAACTCTTAAATCATTTGCTTAGCTAATCACAATGCTTGATTTAAGATTCTAACCTTTTGACTATTAAGGATTATCTTATATATCAATTTAAGCTTTCAAATGAAAGAACACTAATCCTCCTATTAGTTTATATTTCCTATGTCAGATTAAGTTTAATTTACCTTCCTCGTATGAGGGAAGTATTAAGATATATCGTCTTTAAGATTTTAGATAGAACAACACCCATCAAAAATTTAAAATTCAAGTTCATATATATATATATATATATATATATATATATATATATATATATATATATATATATATATATATATATATATATATATATATATATATATATAACAAAATCAAATTTTACGAACCGTAAGCTAAAAACAAAGACACCTTTTCCTTTTTTTTTGGTGAAAAGAAAGAAAGCACTGCCAAAGATCTAAGAACTTCTACTTTAGGTTGTGTGGAGATGGCTTCCAAATACTTTTCTTGTTGAAATATATAAGCATCTAATCTTATATTGCTTCTCTCTCTAAAGATCCCACTACCGAGTCTTTTGAGATCTTTGATACGAAAGGAACCTTTGTCGCCATGGATTCTGGCCTGTATTGGATGGTCGCCACCATCCCCACTTACCAATCTAGCATTCAAGATGGAGGAACTGTGGAGGATGGTATTTATTATACATGGAAAGAGTTCATATTGACATAGGGAGACAAATGATATATAAATGACAAGGAAAAGGTTATCATGGTCCCCATGCATGCATGTACCAAAACATGTTTCTTGGATACGATTACGTATATTAATATCCATGTATGCATACTAATAATCTTATTCTCATGTTTCATATGTTTTCATGTTTTACCTTGTTCTTTTTCTTTCTAAAAGGACACCATGTAATCCAAAATCCATATGACCTAATGTTACAGTTGGCATACATATCCCAATGGTCAAGCCTCTCAATCTCATTAATTTTCATTTTCTTAATATTATGATTGAGAATTAGATTACTCCACCATCTAATCCTAAGTGAAGACTTTGGCCATGCTCTCTCTCTCTCTCTCTCTCTCTCTCTCTCTCGATTTATCTTAGTAGTTGCATCTACAAGCTTGATTGAGAATATGTATTTTTAGTGCACAGTCTCGAGAAGATTTGAATTCAAGATCTGCAGCTTTGACACCAAAAAAATTTTGATCATCTATAGTCTTAGTATCAACATATGGGCGCCAAAACACACACTATTTTTTCTAATATTAACATGATAAACCTGAATGAATATTTTTTCCATGAAATTTTCGATTAATGTCAATATATCTAAAAACTAAGTATTAATGAAATATATTCTTAATGCATGGGCACAGATAAGATTTGAAGACAAGATTTCAACTGTGATGTCATAAAAATTTTGATCAACCCAATTGGCTTCAGAAGCTTCAAGTCAATAGATGATGCAATATCTAACTATTTATATTCTTAACGACTTTCAAATTTATAAACATATTTACACCTTCTATAGTCTTAGGTTGGACATGTGGGCATCATTTTGAGACATCAAGGTTGTCCATAAGCACTACATGGCTCCTTTGATAATGAAAGAGGAGAATGGGATGTCACTCTTTCCATCCATTGGTCAAAGGAGACCCACACTTTCCATTATGGAAGATTGATGGCATCTTTGAAACAACACCATTGGTGTCATGCTTGAGTTGTTTCTCGCAGGCTCGTCATATGATTGGAGCGTTTGATCCACCTTTGAAGAGCCAAGTTGACATGCCATCTAAATAACTTCAACAATTCGATGTTGTTCAAGCAAGATTTTGGTGACCACCTACCAAGAAGATAAATATTCTGGGCCACGCCAATGATGATGATGATGATCGATCGAATAATTCCGCATGAGTCCTACCAAGATTTCTTCCCTGTAAGGAGGCCCTCGTGACATCTATAAGTAAGATTCTTGTAGTAAGTGCTTACTATTAAGAATAATATTGTTTGATAATAACTATTGTGGGGAGAGTACTGACGATCATGAGTCAATTCGATTTGGTCTGAACCTAAAGGAGCAAGGGCATCCGAGAAACCCGTATAGCAATCCTACAAGACAGTTGATGGAGCACTGAGATGTTCGAGATAGCTTTGAGGTGATCTTCAGGTGGTTTCTGAGGACTTAAGGTGGTCCCAAGGTTAGATCGGAATCTAGCTCCTTTGTGGGCTCTTATACAAATGTCAATGTTAAGAAAATTTTTTCGATCTGATCCTCCAATGCTCAAATTAGTTTTTTTTTAATGTAAATAAGTATTTTTTGAAAGAGGTTCGACCCCTGGACCGGCGTTAAGAATCGGCTTTATACTTGATCTATCGAGGGCAATATGCCTAAATGACTCCCTATTCATTTGTAATGCTTGTAACGCTCTCCATCTAGCGTTTTGCCCACGAAAACGACATATCTGAATAACTTGTGTAACTACCTCTACGTCATTGCACCATGAGGGGTGACTCGATTTTTATCTTCCACATCAGCACACCTGCAGCGATCAACTAGCGGGCTGGGATTAATTGTTAAAATATTTCCTATCGAGAATAAAACAAATGTTGATTAGTTATTAATGCAAAAAAAAATCTGATATGTAAATAATACTTAAAATTAACTCGTAAATTGAAAAAGATGTTTGGTATAGGGAAACAAGGATCAAGTTGCCTGGTGGTGATGTTAGAGATGTTGGACATTGAAGTTACATCATGAGAAGACTAAAAGTGAGGAATACACATAGTTCGACAATCGAAAGAGATTACATGGTTGAGTGCATAAGGGGCATATGTTGAGCTCAATTTTGTACCTATTGTTGAATTTATTACTCACAAAGCATCCTAAGTTGTCAATAAAACATAAAATCTTTGAGTGTTGATGATGATAGTTTGATGGAGTGTTTGTTCATCAACAAAACTTTTTCTATAGGTACCATGTCACATGACTTAGACAAATGAACCAAATCCAAAAATAATAATATGTTATTTTTGTTTAAATGATTTTTTAATATAAAAAAGATCAATTAACACATGATTGATGTGAGAACACGAGCAATTTGGGTCCAAAGAATTAAGGTCATTACTAGCCAAGAAACTATGTTATCAGTAACAAGAAAAATAATATTAAAGTTCTAATTTGAAGAGCTAATGATATTTGAGTTGGGGAAGAGTGCTCTGCGTAAGAACTAGTCTTACACAATCTTTGAGTTGGGGAAGAGCTGGAAAAGACCTTTCATCATCACTCTTAGATCTAAGAGTTGGGGAAGAGTGATGATGAAAGGTCTTTTCCAGCCGAAACTCTTAGATCTCCATAGAAATATCGTGAAGACTCGATGTTGGAGCAATGTTTATGGTGTGAAGAATGAGGACAGAGTTGATATTGGAAATGAACGTTAACAGTGATTTGGACTGTCGATTTGGGCCGTGGCCCAATTGGACATGTTATCGGGTCGAGTTATCGGGACGAATCCGTTAACGATGCAATATTGACTAAAGGATGTTAGTGCCTTACGTGGCTCCTTATTCCATGTGTCGTCGAACTCTGGTTGCGCCACGTTGTCATCCTTCCTCATCAAACCTGCAGAAAAAATTTCATGTAATTAACGATGTTAAATACAAGCATTTGAGTCGAACTCTTTTACCCGCGGTTCAATTGAATTGGGTCGCACATCGCCTCAACTCGGACCCGACTCGAGTTTAGCCAGAGCTGATTTGAGATCGCATTGGGCTCGATCGGTTTGCCACGCTTGTTGCAGTCTTTTCTTGTGCCCTTCCGTTCATATAGATAGGTTTGAGTCAGTTACCGTGTTTGTTACGGGCGATGGAAGAGAGCAGGGGCTATCCGCGACCGATTGGACCAGGTGTGACACGTGTCGGCTGGATCGGCGCCGGGGTCATGGGCGCCGCCATGGCCGCCCGCCTCCGGACCGCCGGCTACGCCGTTGCCATCTACGCCCGCACCCCCTCCAAGGCCGATCACCTCCGCCGCCTCGGCGCCCACCTCGTTCCCTCGCCGGCCGATGCCGCCCGCTCCGCCGACGTGCTGTTCACCATGGTGGGTCACCCCTCCGACGTCCGCGAGGCCCTCCTCGACCCCGCCTCCGGCGCCCTCGCCGCCATCCCGCCCGGCGGCGTCCTCGTAGACTGCACCAGCAGCGACCCGGCCCTCGCGCGCGAGGTTGCGGCGGCGGCGCGGGCCAGGGGGTGCTGGGCCGTGGACGCGCCGGTCTCGGGCGGGGACGTCGGGGCGAGGGACGGGACGCTGGCGATCCTGGCCGGGGGCGACGAGGGGGTGGTCCACTGGCTGTTGCCGCTGTTCGAGGCGCTCGGGAGGGCGACGTGGATGGGGCCGGCGGGAAGCGGGCAGAGCAGCAAGATCGCGAATCAGATCACGATCGGTGGCACCATCCTGGGGCTCAGCGAGGCGATAGTGTTCGCGGGGAGGGCGGGGCTGGACGTGCCGCGGTTCTTGGACGCGGTGCGGGGCGGCGCGGCAGGGTCGCGGGCGATGGAGATCTTCGGGGAGAGGATGGCGAGGCGGGACTTCGCACCGGGGGGTTTCGCAGAGTACATGGTGAAGGATTTGGGGATGGGGTTGAGAGGAGGAGAGGACGGTGGGGAAGAGGAGACAGGGAAGGGCGTGGTGTTGCCCGGGGCGGCCTTGTGCCAGCAACTGTATCTGGCGATGGTGGCTAACGGGGATGGGAAGATGGGCGGACAGGGCCTGATCACCGTCATCGAGAGACTCAACGGAAAGCACGCATAGAGAATGCACAAGAAGGTAATGCCTCTGGACTGTGGAAATTGCATGAGACTTGTTCGAGCAATTGACATATCTTCTTTTGTACCGTTTCATCAATAAGTATCCCCTGTAGCTTTGCTCGACTTCTATTTCAACGACCACTGTGTGTTAAGGTGAAAGATCAAACGGTGGCCGAACAAAATACGTTAAATGTTATCGACATCACACTACTACATCCGCAGTTCTAACAGGCTCGCTCTCGAACACCTTCTCTGCACACACACTATCACACGGGTGTATGAGTTATCGCTCTACATTGATGTGGCATTACGTAGAACATCGACAGAAGAAACGCGACGGAACAAAGGCCTCTAAAAACAAATGAGAACAAAGGCATTGATCGACAGACGAAACGCGACGGAACAAAGGCCTCTAAAAACAAATGAGAACTCTCTACATCCTAAGACGCCACTGTCAGCTCTTTCTGGCTGCTACTTGGAGAGGTCAAATGGCCGGTGGGGGCGACCTGCTCAACCAGAATCGCTCCTTCCTTCGTCATATGATCCCACCTGCCTTGAATGAGATAGATGAAGGCAAAGAGGGAGACCTCTGTAGTGAACAGGACAACCCACGGTCTCACACTCCTTGAGGTCCTCTCATGGAAGGCATGTAAGCCGACGTAGACGTTCGCGATGCCCAGTACACAAACTCCAGTCCCAAGCAGCCAATGCACGAAGTACCAGGCGCTCCTCATCTTTATGCCCCTGAGAAGAAATCATCCTCATCTACGTAACGTGATCCACTTGCACAGCTGCTAAGCTTTGAGATTGGGCGAGAATAGTATATATGCGTACATACACACGCACCTGTGAGGCCTGAAGAAGGCTATGATCGGTTGTATCCAAATGAAAGCATATACTGCTAACCCTATCCTCTGATGGGTGTTGTCGAAGGAGTTCTCAAAGTTGATCAGTGATAGAACTGCTGCAGTAGTAGCCAACAGGATTGCCATAATCTGTCAGTGCAATATGTTGAACTTTTTATTTCTTTGGTAATTCAGCATCTGGGAGAACAGTTTGTTTGCTCACCTGAACAATGAGGTGGACATAGAACAGAACCTTGAGCCTTTTGATGCATTCAACTCTGTGCGACATCCTAATTATGATGATTCCAACAGGCATTAAGAAACCAACCGAAGCCCAGAGCAGGAATGCATGAACTCCGATCTGGAATGAGAGTTCAGGTGTCAGCTGCACAAATGGCAAAGAAGATGGATGAGCCGAGTGTGTCTTCATCTTCTGTTTAGCAGGAAACAAGAGGAGTGTCACGGCATACCTGGAGAGGATTCGGCTGGCTGATCCTGTGGGTTTGAACCAATTTGGGTGTCTCTCTGGATGATCCCAGGGATGGAAGAAGAGAAGCAGCCATGGAACTTCCAAGCACCATAACAATTGCATGTCTTCCTGAAGCTAACATTTCCTGTTTCCTTGATAGAGCAAGGAGGAAGAATGCACTCTGCTCCTGGAATTCCTATCAACCTTGTCCTTGATGCAGGCAGACCGTAGAAGGCTTACTTGCGAAGAAAAAGATAAAGCAGCAAAGCAAAGACCTATATGGATTCTGCAGAGAACACAACACAGACATATATAATGGATGTTTGCAGCTTGAAAGACCAGCACTGCAAGCAAAGCCAATTTCTTTCCCTTCTTCCACCCTTTCAGATCAACAAATCAGATAGTTTACTCTTGCAAGAAATCCCTCACTTCAGATGCATTCTTAGGTCTCTACAATAACATTTGAAACCCTTTAGCTCTCAGTGAGCAACTGCAGTATATCAAGCTAGCTTGAAGGTCAATAAAGGAATCTCAAAGGTGAAGAACCTGTAAGATATCTCTATATTGGCTAGAGATGGTTGGGTGGTAATGATATGAACAACTTTTTGAATGCATATCAATAAAGTTCATGTGGGGTTGGAGTAAGAAACTCAAATGCCAACTTGTGCATCTTTTTGGTACAATGGTTAGGTCTGTTGAGTGGCAGCAGGAAGCACAGACAAAAAAAAAAAGCTTGACACTGTTTCTCAAAATCTATCATATGTCAAACAGAATCAACACAAATGCAAGTGGAAGTGGCTGGTGGTGGGTTGCAGGGAAATGAAATCGTGATCTGTTCCTCTTCTGACAGTCCACACTACCAAGTAGTGCTCAAGTATCATGCTCCTTTGGAACTTTTATCTCTAAGTAGTTGCCTCATAAGAGTCTAATATTCTGGTGATGTCGAGATGTTGTAAGTGCTGCATCTTTTTGGCTGAGCAGCTTAGAATCCATGTACCTTAGGAATTCTAGATAAAAATTCTGTGAGGGTACCACCCACCACTAAGAATTATTCTTTCCTATGGAAGATTATATAGTGGGAAAGATTGAAATGAAGTGCTTACATGGATTTCTGACTCCATCATTAGCTGTGTTTCTAATTGTTCTTTTATTGAAATATCACCTTCAAGGTGGTCAAACCTCAGGAGACAAAACTTTTACCATGTCAGGAATGGGGTCCTCAAACTTCAGTGCATGAATGCTCTGCTTACAAATTCTTTATTGAATAGCTTTTTGTTAGAAATCCATGCAATCAATCATGATCATGAGTATGATGAAATAACAGAGAAAGAATGCTACAGTGTTTGTATCCCAAATACACTATAGCTTACACTCTCTAAACCTTGCCCTCTTAGTGCCTATTGAGAGGATGGCTGATGATGATGGAAGAAGGCATTAGAAGGCAAAAAGAGCAGCTAAACTACAACTTGTGTGATTATACAAATATAATATTCATATGAGGAATGATACAAATCTCAGACGTTATTCCATGCAGGATTTGCCTTTAGACCAATACTCAATATCTAGAAGCCTAATGATGACAAGAGGAAGAAGGCAGGAGAACAGCTATAAATCCACCAACCTCCTATGATCTTTCTCGAGCTAAACAAATGTCAACCTTATCACTTGAACACAAGAGACCCCGCTACATACCTTTCTTGCAGTGCTGAAGATGACAGCCCACATGCTTGACTTCCATGTATAATCCACATCCCTGTATCGCACCTTCTTCTCCTGGAAGTTAATTAAGAGTTAGATAAGACCATTGTAGCATATAATCGATTGTAAGATAATTACAGAGGCAAGAGTTCATCTGAAGTATAATGATGATCTGGGTTCCTTCTTAATGACCATCAGCATCACTTGTTCTGGGTGCAAGTTCTCAAGGATCTCATCTCACTGCTTTCTCCTGAGAAAACCATGGGAGTAGTTGCCTGTTTTGCTGTAAAGAAAGGAGGTCAAGCCAAAGAGGAATCTGGTAAGAATATTTAATGACATAGCCTTTGCCCAGACAGAGACATGTACTCAATTCACAATCTTTTGATAACCTGAGTGAGAATGAAAGCAAATGCAAAAAAGCCTTTTGTATTCTTAAAAGCTCCATCATATCGTTTTCCTACTTTGTTGTCTTAACATAGTAATTATATGAAATGATTTCCAGTATGTACTTGAAGTTCTTTGATAAAGTTTGTCCCTGTGATACCTTCCACATGTCTTATGGTATATAAATAATTCATCCTTAAAAGAAACAAGTGCGAGAATATACATGATTATATAACAGGCAAACAATTCACCCAGCTCTACAGATTTCTGATGTAGTTGCAAAAATTAAATGCACCAAAGATAAAAAATTTGAATTGGCCTTATGAGAATAAAAAAAAGATACAAACTCGTTCCTCAGATTTTTTGGTTGAGATGTTCACAGGTTACTTAAAATCTGTAAGACAACCAACCAAAGATAGAAAAGCCAGTGCACAAGGCCCTCACCAATGCTGGGAAAGGATCGGTATATGTAGCTTTAACTATATAGAGAGAGAGTTTCCAAAATTTGAAGGAAAGACGAGAAAGCTATACAGAAATTGAAAATGCCAGAAACTTCACTTCAAAAAACTATAATTATGATAGGACTTCCATCAAAAGAACATAAAGAGATGATAGAAGAATTGATCTTATAAAGTCATCCTGCTGAGTTAATTACTCATTATTCAGATGAAATAAGTTACAGCAAAAGGTTCTCTTAAGTAAAAAAAGAAAAAGAAAAAAAAAGTTACAGCAAAAGGTTCTCTTTTGGAAAAAAAGCAAAAAAAAGTTACAGCAAAAGGTTCACTGTTTTACTGGGTGTTCTTATTGCATGTTATAGACCCATTACATCTATATAATTATTTATAATTATGGGTTTCTGGATCACTACCATTTGCTGTAACAAGTACATGATTCCAACGTAGGCAGAATGGATGACATACTCTGATGTTGCTAAACCTCTAGCAGAAACAATGAGCAATCTCCAAAAGATGAAATCAGGTACAATTGGTCAGTGAGCCTCAGTCATCCTTCTGTCATCTCATCATCAAATATGTCCTTCGTCTCTGGTGGCACAAAACAATTAGTAAGAATGGCAACTTTGTTTGGTTGGAGCACAAAGTTGGCAAGCCCTCAGACCTGTGATGTGTTTCACGAGGAAGAAGAAAATGACAAGAGTCAACTGTTGCATCAAATAGAAAGATGCCATATTCCTTTGTGCTGATAACTAACAATGGTTCACCTGCATAACATCACTGCCCGCCTTCACAAAGTGTGTGTGCTGCCTTCATGTACAATGGATCAAAACTGCAAGGATGCCAAAATGAAAGCTACCACCAAAATATGTTTGCATTATTAGTCGTAAGGCTAATCTCTACTTAAAGGTGCATCCAAAAAAGAAGGTTTCAGCACAATCAACCAATGATGATATGTGAAGCCATGACCAGGGTATGTTTGAAGGGAAGTGTGTGCATGGGAAAGACAAGTTTGACATGATGATCGAGAGTCGGACAAATATAATGATATAAGAAAGAAGTAAAGCATGGGCACAAGGCTCCCTGTGTTATGGACCCATATGGGTCACGCAAGTCATCAGGGGTCTCACCCCATAACCACGAATGAAGTAAAATTTGTAATAATATTTTACAGTAATAAAGGGGGGAAAAAAATAAAAAACACATATAGTCCACAGAGGCAAAATATGCAAACAGTGTGTGCTTCACTCTTTTCCTTCTTTAACGAGTTCTCAGGGAAACTATTACCACTACACTATCTCATTGATTATGGACCATAATAATATATCACTAATCTCCTAGGCCTTTGCCAATTTCTTATTGCTTTAGACTTGCCCAGACTCTTAAAGTGGAACAGATATCATGTCATACTTGAAATCTTGAATGGATTGTTGCTATGTAAATAGGTTACTGTTTGTTATTTATTGTTTTAAATTGATCATGTATTTACTATTTGATGCTTAATTATATATAGATATATTTGGGATTGTCACTAAAAACTAATTATAGCTTAATCCCACATATGCATTGCATAAAAGTGCCACATTATAGAACATTGTGATAAGCAAAGTGACATGCTAATTATGTTATTATCAAAAATCCTCTCACGGGGTAGAAGAATCGACCCAAGTTTAGACTGTCTCCCAAGAGAGTAATCAACAGAAGAAAATAATTCCCGAGAGTAAAATAAAGGGCAAGATATGATAAATCGAGAAGCATACAAGAATAAAATAAAAACATGTTAAAAAAACAATTAAGAGTTCCTTATCCATGAATTAGAAGGGGTGATTTTTATTTATTCATATGCTTCAGTTCTATACATTTCCAGTATCCAGTTGAGAGCTGTAAATGATAAGCAGTCTATACAGGCAGCTTTTTATTTCCAATGTTTGCGTGGGCACATATGCCGCACATTCCCAATTAAAGTGAAAGCAATTACGTTGTATCTGAAGATTCCGTTATTATGATTTCACGCATTCGCAATCATTCCAACAAAATCCTCTCCACAAGTCCGTAGAATCATTTAAAGAGGTAAACATAAGATCGAACAGTTGGCATGCATTACTAACAACCACTAAACTTTCACATTTTAGCTCCAAGATTGAACATAACTTCTTGCCCTGTTTTACTTAGGCATAAACACCGCTCAGGGGGTAATAGGAAATTCTTAAGGAGCACATTTCTGTTCAACACCAGCAAAAGAAACAGGTAAAGCAGGAGGAGGGAAGAACAAATGGAGGCAAATAACAGTTACCGCAAGGATACCACGCCCAGTCTCCTTCCACCAGCTCCTATACTTCCTTGGGCCACACCTTCTCCGGCTCCCCATGAACAAGAAACAGTCAAGAACGAAGGGGAGATTGCTGAGAGGGTCGAGTCGAGGAAAGAGGAGGAAGGTTGGCGCGAACATGAAGAACGAGGAGGCGCTTGGCTTCATACAAACATAACCCGGATCCGCTAATGTCATTTCGGATCGAAACGTCGGATCAGGATTAATTAAGAGAATAATCCGAATCCGATAATCTCATATCGGATCAAAATTAGTCACAGTGAATGAGATGTAGTACATCCATTTCTCTAACCCGAGATGTAAACGGAAACGTCGGGCCAAGTCAGCCTTTTATAGCGAAGCATCGACCCGGTCTCCATGTCGCGCAGCTGTGTGGGTTCGGCTTCTCTGCTTTCCACGTCTTCTAACGCCACAAGGGGAGAGAGAGAGAGAGTCTATTCTTGGCGTCCTTTTCCTTGGCCCCTCTTCCCCAACTTCTCTTCCTCTTCCAGAGAGATCTAAGATCTAGGGTTTTCCGCCTATCTGCTTGGCCGGAACCCCAGTCATGACGGCCGTCTCCGTTGCCGGGGAGTGGCAGCTCCTCTACAACCGCTTCTACCGCAAGCTAACCATCTACACGATGCAGTGGGGCCGCATCGACCTCTCCCGCCACCGTATCGCCGCCGCACCCTTTGGCGGCCCCGTCGCGGCCATCCGCGATGATTCCAAGATTGTCCAGCTCTACGCCGAGTCCGCCCGCCGCAAGCTCCTCATCTTCAACGCCGCCGGTCGCGCCCTCGCCTCCGCCATCTGGGACCGCCCAGGCGGCCGCCTCGTCGGCATGGCCTGGACCGATGATCAGGTCCTCGTCTGCGTTGTCCAGGACGGCACCGTCTACCGCTATAACGTCCACGCCGAGCTCTGTGCCCCCCAGTTCTCCATGGGAAAGGAATGCTTCGAGCATGGTGTCGTGGATTGCGTCTTTTGGGGGAACGGAATGGTGTGCATCACCGAGAGGTTCCAGATCTTCTGCGTCCCCGACTTCAAGAATCCGGTGCCGTGCAGGCTCTCTGATCCAGGGATCGATGAGTATCCGCTGTGCGTGGCGGTGATCGATCCGCAATACACGATGTCGGGGAACGTGGAGGTGCTGCTCGGGGTGGGGGATCACGTGCTGCTGGTGGAGGAGGACGGGGTGCAGCAGCTGGGGGTCGGAGTTGGGCCTTTCCAGAAAATGGCTGTCTCTCAGAATGGGAAGTATCTCGCAACATTCACACATGATGGCCGGCTTCTGGTCATTTTGACGGATTTCTCCAAAATCATCTTTGAATACACCTGCGAGGTCAGTTGATGTTTGTGCTCTGACCATGTTCCTTATTTCTCTGTAGCATACCCATCTGTCATTATTCTAGTCAATGATTCAGAACTAGTACAACCCCATTTCTGAACCTGTGATCGGATTGCTATTGTAACTGTATCAGCATATAACAAGAAATCCATCCTTCTTCATTCTGAAGACAGCATCATATTTTAATCTTGATGTGGCCTAGCATTCTGAAGATACTATCAGAACTAGTACTACCCTAGGTTTGGGCGTCATATTAGGTTTACTTTTGTGTCATCTAGTATCTAGATCAAACCATTTAATTCGAATGAGGCTTTTCATTTGTTCTTTCTTTTCTTGGAGATTTTAAGTTCATTATATTTTTTTAGGCAACTCTTCTGCTTGTTGGTTTTGGAATCATTATTGAGTATAATTAATGTGATGAGTCCTAGTTTATTCACATACTTTGTCAGGGATGCTTTTAAATCATTAGGACATTCAGTAAGACCCTAGTTACTCTAGAAATACTTAAATTGTTTCTTATCGGCAGCAAATTCTAAATTCAGACTTCTTTAGAATCTTATGTCTTTGTTCTTATTATTTTGGACTTGTGTATTAGGTAGATATCCAGTTGAATCTCTCAGGATAGAGGGTCTCATAAGTCATAAGAGATTTGGCATTGTGCCAAGTTAATGATTTTTGGTTCTCGAAGCGACACCTTGGCATCCTTACATTGACCTATAATTCTCATACATACATGGTCCTGTGTTTAAGGAGGGGAATTCCTACTATCTGAACTTAAAGAACAACGTGCATGTTTTGTTTTGGAGGGCAGTAGGTTTTTCCTGGAGCTTGTCAGGTTCTTTAGTTCAATAGATTAATTTTGTTCAATGAGTTCTGTTTATTCTGTACATCAGGCTCTTTCTGGTAGTTATATATAGGATCAGTGGTATTTCTGAGTTTTACATGCTTTTAAACAGAATTTGTAGTTTGTAATGTTTTTTAAAGAAATGTCAAAACTGTGAAATACCAGATGTACCCCCAGTGTAGACTGTAGAGTCTTCTGT
Organism: Musa balbisiana; assembly: GCA_004837865.1. NCBI lineage: Eukaryota > Viridiplantae > Streptophyta > Magnoliopsida > Zingiberales > Musaceae > Musa > Musa balbisiana. The sequence goes on along the minus strand of CM017196.1, from coordinate 4,311,142 downwards.
CATTGCGGCATCTAGGGAAGGGTCAATGTACGAATCATTGTGCCAAGGCCCGCCCTCACAATCATGAAATACAAATTAAATGTGCCTACATGCTATCCATGTGTAAATAAACACTTCCACATTTACCCACTTTTCACAATGAAACATTGAACATCTTGCAGGAATCCTATACATGACATACATATTCATATAAAGTTCCTTTTTGCCTGCTGCCTTATTTAGGTTCCAGTCTTTATATCATTCCACATCTCCATTAACAAGCTTAGGATACTAGAGGTGGACATACTCTTTTGTTGTTTATTTCTTCTCATTGAAGATATCCATCTATGGTTGTAGGCAACTTTTAAAAGTAAGCAAATGTTATAAGAAAGGAAAGAAAGAAAGAAAGAAAGAAAGAAAGAAAGAATGCATATGCTTCAAATTTCAACCATACTTTTGCTAATGAGGCAACTTTCATACTTGTTACATGCTTGGTAATATTTCATTACAGATATTAAACCTCTTTTGCAGTCCTCCTTACCTCCAGAACAGATATCTTGGTGTGGGTTGGACAGTGTGCTACTCTATTGGGATGAAAGAGAGCTTCTTATGGTGGGTCCTAATGGAAATCCAGTGAGCTATTTGTATGATGAACCGATAAGACTCATTCCTGAGTGTGATGGAGTGAGACTTCTTTCAAATTCAAGCATGGAGTTCCTACAACGAGTTCCTGACTCTACTGTTTCTATCTTTCAAGTTGGTAGCACATTGCCAGCAGCTTTGCTATATGATGCTTTGGAGCACTTTGATAGATGCAGTTCTAAGGTATCTTGCTAAGTTTTTCAACATATTGGAAGTATTTTGTCATGTTTTGTTATCCATCCAGTTGATTACATGTTTTGGTTCTTGCCCGATTTCCTGCTTTTATAATTTGAGTGTTCTTTGTATTTCTTTTGGACTCATACCTGATATGTTAAGATTTTTCATTTTGTGAAATCAACACATGATTACTGCTTCATGTCTGCAAATTGGACTGTGGGATTTCATTGCACATTCTGTTTTGCTATGTATTATATTATTGAGTACCTGAGATTCTTTGGATTATTTTGTAATGATGGTGATCTTGATGTTATTTTCCTTTTAATGCTGCTGCTTTCTATACCTACTAGGTTAGGTTTGGCAAAGGGAACTTGTCTCTTGCCCATTTGTTTGCTTTGCAATTAGACCTAGACTTTCTGACCATTTTCATCCTTATAACATGAACTTGTTTAGAGACCAACTGTCATAAATGAGTCTCATCATAATTAAAATGCTGAAGGCACGTCGTTATTTTTTGTAATATGATTTTGGATTCTATTCTTATTAGAATTAAATAACATAGTCCTACTTTATGCCTGTATTGGGTTGGGGGTTCATTTTTTTTTCCTGTTGATAGAATTTTTAATATTATAAGTTAACAAAAAGGAAAGCCTTTTGATGGGATTTGTGATATTATGTTAACAAAGGAAAAAAACCTTATCCTTTTTCAATAATAATTATCATGAAAGTTTTTGTTGCGTCTACATTTAGGATGTTCTTTGTCCAAGGTAAGACTGGAGTAAAATGAATACTTGTTAACTAAATGGGATCTACAAGGCCATGTCACCCTAAGCACATTTCTCTCTAATTTTCATGATTTTACTCATTTTTAACTTTTTTGTCCTTTAGCACCTTTTCTAAACCTTCAGGTTTCACTGTCAATCTCTTAATTCATCTTTACCTATTATGTTTATGCTATTTTCTGCTTTTTGAGCTGACTTATGCACATCAAAATTGAGGCTAAGCATTCATTTGGGCTAAAATGCAGTTCAATAGTGTGCTTAATTATCCATCATAATTGGACTTCTACTTTTTAAGTTTGACTTTCTGGTTTTATTGCTTCCCTGGCCCTGCCTATGAACATTCCAGGAGTAGATTAGGATTGACTTAGTAACCCACCAGCTACTCTGTTGTTTCTTAAATATATCTCCATACTTTTAAAAGTAGAAAAGCCACTCTTAAATAAAGCTTTGCTGAAAGAAAAGGCATGGTTCAAAAAGTTAGTTGAATCATGTTTTAGTTTTATTTTTTTTATATTGAATAGTCGACAAGGAAATCAACTTTGGGGTTGTTGCTGTTATTTTTTGAAGTTTGTGGTTATTAGATTTTGTCATAGAGACTCTGGTTCGTGAAATCATGTGGCTTCACCCTTGCTTTGCATTATTATGAGGCTACTCTGTCAGAGTAATATTTGCTAGAACTACTGTCCAATTTGGGGAAGTGATCCTATTACTTATTATTTATCTGGTGTCACTTGACAGGCTGATGAAAACTTACGATTGATCCGATCCTCTCTGGCTGAGGCAGTTGAGACTTGTATAGATGCTGCTGGGCATGAATTTGATGTTTCACGCCAACGGACACTGCTGAGAGCTGCTAGCTATGGTCGGGCCTTTTGCAGGTTGGTTATCACATAAATCAGCACTCTTTTGGTAAAAGGAAGACATTAAATGCTATAGATGGATATTTCTGCGATCAGTTTACTGCTTTTTTTTTGTCTATGTTTTTGTGAATTGTTTAAATGGTTCAGTTGAGCTTTTGTAATGTTGTTATTTGTTATCATCAGTTTGTCAGCATGCATTTTTAAATTTCTGCACTCAGTTTTCTACTCTGTTGATTCATTATTATCTTAGATTATGGATGTAATTTATTATAATTCTTGATCAGTTTTGCAGAGTAGCTCTATACATAACAAAGGCTGAAAATTCCTTAAATATTTACTCATCCTGTACACTGATAGGCAGATATATGCAGAATACTTTTATATTTAGTCATAATTGCATTAACTAAATTTTACTTAACATCTTCTTCCTCCCTCTGGCCAATAATGCAATAGAACTTTGGTTATTGGTTTGGCATCTTAATGAATTTAATAAACTACAGACTAAGGAACCTTATCGCATTTATGGCTGTCGTTCAGTAACTTTAAAGTAAAGGAGTTTTGTACTTATATTCTTTTGATGTAAGCGGTTGATGTCACCTATGCTTTATGCCTTTTTTCTGTACTTGTTTTGGTCTATATGCCCTAGAAATGTTGAAGTATATAATAGTTTCTCACAGTTGCACCTTGACAACCATCATACTACTAGTCAAGGTTTTGAATACGTCTCAACCATACTTAGTATTTACCAGTCCTACCAAGTGCCACAATCAGAACATATATCTCAATAACATTACCAAACACTGTTTTTCTGTGTGATCGTTTTCCTTGACTTACAAATACTAAAAGTCATCTTCTGTTCAAATTTTTGGTTGGTTTATTAGATTTAAAACATCAAAGGTCATGGAAACCCATGAAATTTTGTGGTAGTCGCCTTTTTGTTTCTAAAGAACAACTTATTTTCTGATTTTTATCTTGGAAATGATATCCAGTTGGCTTTGGCAGTCAGTTTCCACGAGACCATTTTCAAGAAATGTGCAAAATACTACGAGTACTAAATGCTGTTCGCAACCATGAGATTGGTATCCCCCTTAGCATTCAACAATACAAGGTCTTATTTCTTTTGATGACTACAATTAATTGTTGGACCCTTTTTTTTATTAAGTTGAGTTAACCTCAAAGTATTCTTTACTCAGTTGCTTACTGCACCAGTATTGATTGGGCGGTTGATCAATGCCAACCACCATCTTGTGGCTTTGCGAATTTCTGAGTATCTTAACTTAAATCCGGTAGTCCTCTTTATCCATATGACTTTTTGATGTTTGTTTTATATACTTGTCAGCTGATGCCTAATAATGAATTTGTTGAGGAATTTACTTTTATATTTGAAGTTATTGGTACTAAATATGCGGAAGCTTGTAGTAGCGAATTTCATCTTTTCTTGAATATTCTATTCATAATTAGTCCTTTAATTTGTCAATCTATAAAATGATTAATTTTCTACCCATCTTTTATTGGATGCCTCCTAAGGACCTGCCTGGTTATTAAGTTCTACAAGGTACATTCATATTTTTCAAAGATAGATGACCATTTGATATGCAAGGAGAATAAAAGATGATAATGAAATACAGTGGTAATTATCTATCATGGGAAGCTGGTTACTTCATATGCCATAGTGGATATAAAAGGCTGTTATTGCTCATGTTAACATCCTTTTCTTGTGATATTGATTTAGGAGGTGGTTATAATGCACTGGGCATGTGCAAAGATAACCGCTTCACCAGCTATTCAAGACTCTGCTCTCCTGGAAATCTTGCTTGACAAGGTTTGTGTTCTGATACATAAGAGAATCTACTAACTTAACTGTTTACAATGTGTCTCACCGGTCAACCTGGCATTTGTATTGCAGCTAAAATTATGCAAAGGCATATCTTATGCTGCGATTGCTGCTCATGCAGACAACAGTGGGCGCCGAAAGTTAGCTGCCATGATTGTTGATCATGAGCCACATTCTTCCAAGCAGGCATGTTAACTTGCTTAACTTCAGTTCTTCCATGTGGCTCGTGTGAATAATTTGGTTTCTCTGACGGATAACTGCACTTGATGTTGTGGCAACTTTTAGAGATTAAAAAAATCTGGGAACTTTTGAGATGTTTCCTTGGATTTCGATAGTATAGTTGTTTTTCATTTGGCCTCTCTACATGTTTCCTGATATTTTAGTTAATTTGGAGTTTGCTGTTCACATGTTACAGATCCATTCTCAGTAACTGTCAGCTAAAAGATAGCAATAAACTTGCAGTTCAGATAAAAATTAGTTTCAATGACACCACATGTGTTAAGAGTTAACCATGTCTTTCTTTTGTTATAATAGTTTGACATAATATGCTTGTTCTATTTGAACATTATTCTTTTAGATGACTTCTAAGTATCTTGGATACTTCAGACACTGTTTTACTTTAGATAATGCTTACATTGTAAATTTTGTAAGCAGGCTTTAGTTTGGCCACTTAAGGCAATTTGTTGTGACTCACAAACATCTAGAAATTTCTCATGTATTTATGTGTGTGGTATCTGATGCACAGAACTAGCCATTTGTTATTCATGCACTGGCGGTGTATGCAAGGCTCAGCATTTTTCTGGTAGAATGTATTTTGACAATTTTTTCCTTGAACTTCTAAAATTAACACTAGCAGTTGTGTATCTACTTTTAACAGGTTCCTTTACTACTAAGCATAGAAGAGGAGGATTCTGCCCTGGTAAAGGCAATTGAAAGTGGTGATACAGACCTTGTCTATCTTGTTCTGTTTCATATCTGGCAGAAGGTATTGCTGTTGTTCAAACTAAAATTGCATTTAGTTTGTGTAAACTATTTGGTTTGTGGGCCTATACCCATTATGTGAATTGTAATTTATGTCATGTATTGCAGAAGCCGGCTTTGGATTTTTTTGGAACGATAAATGCAAGACCTTTAGCCCGTGATTTATTTATATCATATTCAAGGTAGTTTGAAAAGTTAAATATGGGAGTAGCTTCATTTCAAGCTGCTGTTGAATATTGTTCAATATTCATATGTTTGTGTCTGTGTTTGTAGGTATTATAAGCATGAGTTCCTGAAGGATTTTTTTCTTTCCACAGGTCGACTCCAAGTAAGTGATCAATACATCTTAAAAAACTGCTTGATATATTTAAATCTTCTATATCTGCCAAACCATTTTTTAGGCTACCAATGTGTAGACGTATTTTTAATCTTTTTATTTGATGTGCTATATTGCAGTTGATACTTGATAGTATTTGACTCTGTTTTTCATTGATGATGAGCGATATGGAATTTAGAAGACAAGTGTAACTGGGGTTATTAGAACACATTGCTACCTTATAAAATGTGGATTCTTTGGCTTGACTCCTAATTTTCTAGATATTTTTTACCAGCCAGCTGAATAGTTTTGGTAAATCGAGAACACTATATGTTGCCCTATACCCTTTACTATGAGGCCATCATTTGTTCTCATGCTACTTAAATGACATAAATTTAAGCATATGTCACGCATAATTATGCTTAGAGAACATTGAGGATATATCAGATATTGTAAATGGGCCTCGGTGTGTGATGAGGTTTTAAGAGTTATTTTATGGCAGAATGCTAGACTACTGTTCAGTTCATGTAATAATGCAGCTGTTGTCACTAAATTGACTTGTGTTTTCTTGTGGTAGTTATAAATAAATTATTGTGTTTTCTTAAAAGAATTCATTCACGATTTTCAGATGTCAAAATTGCTTGATAATTAATTGTATCTACATAACTGTGAGAAAATTTATTCTTTTAGTAGATAAGAGGTTTGAGTATATGTGATTTTTTATGTTTGCAAGTATTTAGAAGATATCTATGTATACTGGCCGGTCCTCCTTGAAACCTGAAAATTATCCGAGGCCTTCTATTTAATTGTATATGGTCTTTATATATGTAGAAATTGGGTTTTGCAGGATGTTGCTTTTCTTTTGTTAAAAGAATCATGGAAGTTAGAAAAGAATCCAATGGCAAGCAAAGGATCTCCCCTCCATGGTCCACGGATAAGGCTTATTGAGCAAGCTCAAAAACTTTTCTCTGAAACGAAGGAACATAACTTTGAATCAAAAGCTGCTGAAGAACATGCAAAGTTGTTAAGGTAAGGTGATCTTATTAAACTGCTTTTTTTTTTTGACAAGTGGTACATATGATTGCTGGTGAACCGACTCATTTTTGGATCACCATATGTAGGGCAGAATTAGTTTTTAGCTTGTAAACAATGTCCTACGAAAATGGGATTCATGACTTCTGTTTTGTTAGAACATGGAATCATCCTTTTCCACAATTTTCTTTGGCTAATACATTGTTTCTAACTTTTTAGTTGTATTGGATTTTCTTTACCACAATGTTGGACACTAATTTGCATTGGGACCTCAGTTGCAGAAATAACCACCAATAAATTATCAGAATATGAGAACTTGATTCAAAATGTCTTGCAATTTAATTTCTGATGTTTGATCCCATCAACATCTGTATGATTTATATGTAAAGATTGGTTCTTACTGAAAATTTTGCACTAACATTTTGCTTGCCATCTCTTGAAAGACTGCAACACGACTTAGAAGTCTCCACAAAGCAGGCAATATTTGTTGATTCTAGCATCAGTGATACTATACGAACATGCATTGTGCTGGGAAACCATCGAGAGGCAATGCGAGTGAGGACAGAATTCAAGGTATTTTGGATTTTGCCTTTGGATGGTATTTTGGTGCGTTATTTTATGAAAAGCATATTGTAGGTTTCTGAGAAGCGATGGTACTGGCTGAAAGCATTTGCGCTCGCCACAGTTAGAGACTGGGATGCACTTGAAAAATTTTCAAAGGAGAAGAGACCACCTGGCGGTAAGATGTCTTGTACCCATCCTTCATGACTGCATTCTGGCTTATTGCGGTCTCAAGAAATCTGGCCCTAGAAATGTTAGACACTTCAATGGTTTTGCACCAAACTTGAATGGGATTTGTTTTGTTTTATTAGCCACGTGCATCATATATTGTGCATCATTAGAAGTTTATATCTTAATATTTTCTTGTTAATCTTAATTGACAGGCTATAAACCTTTTGTGGAAGCATGTATTGATGCTGATGAGAAAGCAGAAGCCGTCAAGTACATTCCAAAACTTACAGAGCCTCGGGAAAGATCAGAGGTTTTTTTTTTTTTTTTTGTCGTTTCTGGCTAATTTTGTGTTTTAGTAAATAGCCTTAACACAACTTTTTTTCTACTCAGACAAACCTTGCAGAAACAGTTTTTTTTTTCTATTCACTGCTATATCACTGTATATCCGCATAAAAATGAATTGTGCATTAGCCTTGAGAGATTGGTACTTCATGTATATATGGTTTATGATATTGTTAAGATGAACATGATGGTGTTATGCAATCTTGCCTCAGCAATGAGGTCTGTAGCAAATAATCCATCCAAACTTTCTAATTGTCTGGCACCAGCCGTCTTTGATATTTGGAATTGGTTTACTAGTATTATTTGATAAAAGAGATTCCTAACTTGCAGGCATATGCACGGATTGGCATGGCTAAGGAAGCTGCTGATGCTGCTTCTCAGGCTAAAGATAGTGAACTGTTTGGCCGGTTAAAGCTGTCTCTGGCACAAAATGCTGCTGCATCATCCATTTTCGACACCTTGAGGGATCGATTATCATTTCAAGGAGTATATTAACAAGACTTTTTCTTGTGGCTTATGCTTCAAAGGACTTGTAGCAGGCATCTTCTTGTGTCTATAAGCATGCCTTTGTGTCGTTTTTAGTCTCTCAGATGCCCATCCATCCATCGCCAGCGTGCAGGTCATCTCATGAGAAGGTTTGCTTTGTATAGCAGCAACAATTTGATCATCGTCATATTTTTCCAAGATACGTGTTGTTTTCTATTTTCTTGGTTTAAAAGATATATTCGGTTGTCTATAAGCAGGCCTTTTGTGTCTAATGCTTTGTGGCTTTTAGTCTCTCAGATGCGCATCCATCCATCCATCCATCCATCCATCTCCACTGTGCATCTCAATCTCACGAGAGTAGGTTTGTTTTGTGTATCAACAATTTGTTCATCATCATATTTTCCAAGATACGTGTTGTTTTCTTTTTTTTCTTGGTTTATGAGAGATTTGGTCAGTTGTATTCCTTATTTTTTGGGGGCATTTGTTCTAGAATCTTCATGGATAGTGCCGTTTAGTTGGTCTCTGGAGTCGTCTAAAGTTCTTTTCGTGGCTTTTCGATGACCCGAAAGGGAGGGAATTATTAATCTGTTGGCACGAGGGCGTGTTGTTAACGCTAAATTATTGACCGGCTTTGTAGTAAATTACTATCCCTGACGATGTGGACCACAAATCGATCTGGGGAACACGTATGATACGATTCAATAACCAGCCTAAAATAGGAGAGCGAGATAGTCACGGCCAATTAGTTACAACGGATGTTGATTCGTCCAAATCTTTGATGAGCTAAAATATTGTAGGTCTGGTTTAGGGGAACAATGACTTCATGATGGTCCACTTAAATAAACAACAGCACATTCAGGCACGCATTACTACGCTTCCTATTCAGCTCCAAGCATATTGTAGTGCATTAAAATATTGTTGTACGACAACGACTTCATCCAAACACACCACCACTGACGACACTATTTATTCTTCTGAGCATAAAATTCTATCTTAAATTCTTTATTGTGTTGCAAAAGCGGAACGATGCCACCACCGGCTATTCTGTGGCTGTGGCTCTCATTCCAGGCTTGGATAGACCGTGTCCTCGTACTTCCCACTCCACCTGTAAAATGACACGTCAGGCAGGAATCGAGAAACGAAGTAGTGGGGGTTGGCGTTCAAAGTTGGAAGGTAAGGTGACCTGCTCTTTTCATCGGTCGGTATCTGAAGTTCCAGTTCATCAGCAAATGGTTCAAAAACAAGATCAACTTTCTCCCGGCTCACTTGTTGGAGGCTTGACGGATTCCACTACATCTCCATACATCATCATCAGAAAGACGAGCACTACTATGCATGGTCAGGCACAGAAGAACATGAACATTCACACATACACACACAGGGAGAAGAGAGAGAGAGGGAGAGAGAGATACCTTGGGGGCGTTGTCCTTATCGATGCTGAGTGCTCTGATGCCCTTACCAACCAAAGAAAAACACAAAGGGAAACAAAAATCAACCATCAGTTTCGTGTCAACACAAACTAAGAGACGTCTAACAATCTACTAGTCTGTCTCTATTGAAAGTTCCTCTTAAGGAGGAGTCTCCATTAAAATGGAAAATACAACAACAGAAAAGTCTGTCAATTTTGTCTGCTGCATACTACTTTTGGTGAAGTGGGAACTAAAGTCTCCCACTGTGTCTGGCCATAACATAGTCTTTGACTCCTCTCTTCCCGCGTTCCCACTAAAATATGAAATCTAAACTTGGCATGGAATGGCCAGAACATATTTACCTCGTAAACGTCAGAAGAAATGACTGATCTTAGCAGATTCATGGTGAGTCTGAATTCATTTTTTAGACATTCAGCTAAAGTTCGCTTTCTTCCTCGTCGAATCTGCAAATGCAACGTAGCCAAGTAAGACCCTTTTTAAGTGTTGGATCAAGTCAAGATGGAGATGAAACCAGAACCAATTCTCTGCTAATGCTTTGCAATACAAGATCACAAATATATAAACATGCAGCATGTCTGGGAAACCTCAAAATTTTTACACTTGATATTATTGTCAATCAGACCGAATTTCGCTCCTAATTTACATGCATTAATGTGCAAATTCAATGCAAAAATAGGAACCTAAGAAGTTAACTTGTCCATACGTAAATGCAGAATTATCATTTTGTGGACTGCGCTTTAATGTTTCCTTACATTCCATCCATCAGTTAAAATATCAGTATGGTAATTGAAATGCATATATAAGGAAGGTTGCAAGATTCAGTACGGATTTTAACGTTATCTTCAACCCAGTGGGAGAAGATCTCTTTAGCCCTTTGAGAATAGGAGAGATCCATTCGTTTCCGTCCATTTTTGACTCAGCTTCCTGCAAAAGGAAAGGCGAGGTAAGGTTCACGTCATTGTAACACGTAGATGTGCCAACCAACAAAATGAACTTAGCTACTGCCTTTCAGAGTTGAAATATGGGAATTGGAAGTGAAGTTTATTTATCGTGTATGCAAACGTTAAAAATCAGTGTTCACTCCATCGAGATTTGCATCTCGAAGATGAAAGCAGTTTACATCCACCTCAATATCTTCAAATTCACAATGATCCTATAGATAATATATGGCATCCAAGAGATCACTGCAGCAACTAATAAAGAGAACATCAAGAGGTTAACGCAGCAATTAACTGACGAAAACTCACAAATGATTTAATGATCTCTTCCACAGACTCCTCGCAGAAGCATTTATCAATTGTTGATAGCCTACAGAAGCCCACATCTAAGATATTTTCCAAGGATTAAAAAATATATATGAACCACTAGTGATTGTGAGCCATTACTTGTTCAAGATGCTTTCTTCATCAGGCGGAACATTTAGTGAAAATTCTTCAACTATTGCTCTGATAGAATCCTCGTCAGTAGAGCTCAAGTTCACCAAACGATTTTCTAGCTCATGCAATTTCTGCAATTAACATTTCACAAAATTCCTTCAGTGTTCTTCATCTAAATATGAACAGTCACCACGGTTGAGGAACACTTGAAACACAAATAAGGGAGGAAAAAAAATGAGACAATAAAATTAAAAAAAATTAATCAGCACACCAAAGCTTTGACCTGAACATAATATGTCAAGAGGAACAAACAATTATTTTGATCTTTTACCTCTGATGGAACAAAATGTGTTGCAAGTCCTGCTGCAATCATTTCCTTCCCATTCAATCTTGCACTAGTTAAAGCCAAGAACTCCCCTGTAAATCCACTCAGGAACCACAAACCAATGGGTTATCAGAGAAACAAACATAAACCGGCAAAATTAAAAGACATAAAAGCTACAAGCTATAAAATGCAATTAATTAGAAAATTAACAAAGAAAACGCAGCTAAATCTTTTTGTTGTAGCTCTTGGAATCCAAAACTCTCTAATTATCAAAGACATGGTTTGCTAAACCGGCCAGTTCCATATGGTTAGACTTGTATTTATCGGTCCGACCCTCGATCAATATACCTATCACCATAATCGGACGGTCCAATCAACTCTGATTATATATATATATATATATATATATATAAACTAAAGCTCATGTTTTTTTTTCTTTTCCTTCTTCCTCTCCTCCTCTCCCTCCCGCAACAGTAGCGCAGCACGTTCAGGGGTTGATTCAGAGAACCATCATCTGAAACTTAGAAGCTCACCCAAATATCCCGGAAGGCGTGGAAGAATATAAGAAAAGCTGCAGTCTGTATGAAGTCCGATGCTTGCTTCAGGCATACTAAAAACCTGCCGGAAAAGAAATAACAGCTGATTACCCTCTTCCAGGGTCAGCAAAATTTTTTTTCTCTGATTTGGATTCAACACAGAAAAGGTTACAATCATAAAAAAATTGTAAGCACCGCCGAGGGGAGATCAATTAATACGCACCGTTTTCTCTGTCACGACAGAAATTTTTGCGGGGACAACCATAGAAGCACCTCCGCCCATGACTATTCCATTAGCGAGGGCAACCTGGGCAAATTGAGGAATAGCTCCATGAAACCGAAGGTCAATTATGTCAAAGCGGAAGCTCCCTCTCTTCCAAAACCAAGCAAAAAGTCAATTACCATGGGTTTCTTATATGTGTGGATGTGATAACACAACCAGTACATTCTGTATACCACCTCAAGGCAGGAATCATCTGCTAAAAACATCCCAATGTTTTATCATCAGCACAAGAAAGCAAATTATCGCACCAAATATGTTAAAAGCTCGATCTTATCGTTCCAATTTGCAAACCTTTTCTCCCCTCGTAGAACATCTTCAGATCGCCACCCGCACAAAAGGCACGTCCGGCGCCCTAGAAACAGAGGACAACCACAGAAGAAACCACATCAACCGGGAACCGAGCGAGAAAGACTCGAACGAAGAGACAAGGAATCAGACCCCGCACACACCTTGAAAATGACCAGCTTGGAATCGTCATCCTTCTCCCACTTCTCCAAGAACTGAGCCAGAAGAAAAACCTGCAACCATCGATTTCGCCATGTTTCTCAGTCCGTAGCATAAGAAGCAGACATTATCGGATCATGGTCAACAAACGAAAGAAACCACGAACGGGAAGCCCACCACTCTGGACGAGATGACATTGAGCTGCCGAGGGCGGTTCAAGGTGATCAACCGCGCATGCCCTACCTCCGCTGCAAGAACGACCTACAGAGAAGATCGATCCATCGATCGATCAGGAGATCACGACAAGAGAAGAAAGGAGAGCGTGATTCCGATCGGGCGTACCTCCTCGGAGTTGCTGTGTTCTCGAGCCATCCCAAGGTTGCAGGGTGTAACGGCGTTTGTTTGGTAGGGGGGATTCTTGCGGTTCGAGCAGTGGACACACACTCGCATAAATGACGCTTATAAGAAACAAGGCGGTAGTTGTTGGTGGGGGGGGTGTCGTTGGACGGAGAAAGGACAAGCCGTCAACAAAGCTTGACGGTTCGTCACGTGGGCGTTAGGTGACAACTAACGCCGCATCTGCTGCGAAACGACGACCAAACTCGAGGAAACGCACCACAATTATCTAGTTGGCATTTCATCATTAATATAATGATAATGTTAAAAGAAAATAAAATGAATTTAGATATCGAGAAGGACTCCTGCAGAAGCTGGTGGCGATACGCCGCCACGTATGGTTAGACTGAGTTGTCCTTTTAGCTTAGTGGATCATCCATCCTTCACACACAACAAATAGACATCCGATGGATTGCTGTCGTAAATTAGGTGCCATTTTTTCCCAAGCCGCACCATTTTCAATCGAAAATAACGTGCCATCAAAGAGGCTTCATTCGACTCGGTGCAGTTGTCTCCAAGGAAAAAAAAACCTATTTGATTTGGCCAAGTATAAAGACTTTGAATTTTCAAAGATGAATAAGATTTTATGGGATGAATGAGACATGCAAAAAAAGATAGGATCTTTGGCTGCGGGAAGCTCGAGAGAAGTCTCGAGATAAAGATTTCCTTGGGAAATCTTCTGATGAGATATAGACGCTTGCTTGAATGCATCGAGGAAAGGAAACGCTCAGCTGAAGAAAATACACGTAAACATGAGCTTGTGATCTGAAGTCGCATCGCATATGTAGTTGTTCTCTGTGATGTGTATCATCAGCATGGTCTTTGGTTCCGATCGGTAGGGGGGGGGGGGGGGGGGGGGGGCAATCCTTGATCGTGTATGCTGGTTTCTAGACGATGGTCTGCTCCGTATGCTGCCTATCTCAACCTGTTGATCCAAGTCTGATATCTATGATTCGGTCTGGAAGCAGTGTAAAGATGAAGGAGAATGAAGAGGTGTTGTTCCCTCCTATTGCAGAAGTACCAAATAACACGGGATCATCAAGAGATTGGGCTGTGATTCTCCTCTGGTGAGCTTTCAGAAGTGCCTCACCATATCCTATTGCAGTCTAAACAGAAATCACTTCCCTCTGCTATTACTGGGTTGAAAAGATAATCTGTGTACGTGTAAAATATTTAAAGAGAATGAATGGTATGAGGAGAAGATATGATGAGCTTAAAAAGAGTCTCTTCGGAGAATTGAAGAACGGAGAGAAAAAGTACAATAAAAAGCCAAACCTAAGCCGGTTTGATATCTTTCCTGCAACGATTAGAAATGGCACAAAGGTTGTTTGCGTGCATTCGGATCAGGTGAGGTTGATGCATCGACGGCATGCAATGAGCAAGTGTCTGCTGGTGTTGTTTTGGAGCGCAACTACAGGGAAAGATATCATATGTAACATTTTGTGTAGAGAGATTTTATGGCTTTCTTTACTACTTCTGATCACTGTATGTATATGAGATTTTTTTTAATGATAATTTTATTATTCTTTTGTTATATATGGATTGGTCAGGATACTAAATAAATTATAGATATAAAATGAGAGTTAAGCAAGGCTTTTTGTCTAAAAGACTTTAGTCCGATTAAATATATTCTTAGTATAAGGATTATTCATGACAAGAAAATTAGTAAATTTTAATTATCTCAAAAGAGGTATATCGAAAAGATTCTTGATAGATTTAACATGAGCAAATCAAAACCTATTTGTCTGTTATCCATTTTTACGTCATTTCAAGTTGAATTTGAATTATTAAATATTAAATATTAGCATTTGACACTTTCATCAGGTGCATAAGGTCAAACATTACCCGTGTAGTTGGTGTGGTTAACCGATTTCTCTATAATTCTATAAAAAAACATCATATAATAATTAAATGAATTTTTAAGTATCTTAGAGATACTTTTAAATTATGTTTATGCTTTGACATCGAAAAATCTGTTATGGGTATGGTTGGTGATACTGATTCTAAAAAATCTAGTTATGTAATGTCATTTTTAAGAAACTAAAAAGTACTGTCGGTGACAATCTTATAAACCTCGATCAAGACCTTATCATTTCCGTCTGCTCGCTAGAAACCTTGGTATCATTGATCTCGTGTCTTCGCTTCTTCCCAACACGATCTCAGTTTGCCACAAGCTCGAACTATTCATATTTATCTTTTTCTTCTTCTTGTTGTGGCCTAAAGCTCTTGCCTTGGGGAGTGATCAATAATAAATGATGCTGCGGCCCGTTACACGGCATGTGAAGATTCCCGACACAGGCGCTTTAAATGTGGCTCAGCAAAAGCTCCTCCAAACGACCCAGCAATGGCAGCCTGCAGAGACAGATATAGAGAGGAAGAGACAGAGGGAGAGACAGCAGACTAACACGAGCTTTATGCGTATGAAGACAGCGGCAATTGCTACTGAGAAGAAAGCAAGAGGCAGCCTTCGCTTCTTTATCTCTCTCTTTCTTTCGTGTCTGAATGTACGATGAGTTCTTCGGATTGCTTGAGAGATGGATGGAACATCTGATTCCACACCCAATGGAGGCTACCGGACAACACTTCCACGTCCCCTTCACGTCGCTCCTTCCGGTGCATGCGAGTCTCTCCTCTGGTGGACTTCGTGATGGGATTGGCGTCCCGCACTTTCTGCTCCACCGTACATCTCTCCTTCATGGCCATTTAAGCCTCCACCCCTCCGAAACCCTTCTGCTTCCCTTGCCTTCTTTTCAGATATGTGCCCAGAAATAGCAACGCATGGATTTCGATTCATCTCTCAGTGAGATGGGCATCCCTGTCTCCGTCAGAAACCCTCACGGGGGCTCATACGAGCCATCCATTCATTCATTGAATTCACAAACGTCGTGTGTGCTTGCCGAGAAAGAAGTTCCATCTCAGCATCATCAACAAGTTCTCTCTACTCATAAATGATCGGTAAACTGCACGTGTAACGCATACAGAGAAGCTTAGCGATGTTCTGCTTCTGTTTCTGTTCTTCCATGCCCCACATCTTGAGATCGGATGCTTTCGATCTGCTGCAATTTAATGAACGTATTAGATTAGTGTCGTTCTATAAAAGATTGCTACAGCTTTTACTGCCATCGTCATAGGTATCTGGAGCTTTGAAGGCATTCGGAAGGAGAGAGCAGAGGTCTCGAGTCAATCCAATCGCGCATGTCACCATGCCCGAAATAACCCAAACCTGCAGTTACTACCCCATCTCATTTTCCAATCACAGCTCCTTTTCGTGCTTAATTTCTTGACCTTTTGACACCCCCATCTCTCTCCCATTTACTCCTCCTACTACTTTTACCTATTAGAATAATCCTCCACATAACTCTCTCCACCATCTTCCCATTCAATTCTCCCCTTTCCCTGCACTGCAAGCCACCGAACCCCGCAAATGAGGCCAAAACGCTGAAAGGTGGCAGATCATATATACAACCTCTCATCCAGGAAGGGAGGCCGATAGACCAGCCAGATTCTGTTGCTGCAAGTGACTGAGTTAGGGCATGATCACGCTTGGATGAACGTGTTCATCTTGTGCAAATTTCTTGACATCCCAACTGCGCATCGCTTTCTCATCCTTGCCTCTGTTAGTCACTGAAAAGCTATGCTTGTTTCCTTTTCTTATGCTGATACTAATAAAGCTGCAGGATTGCTGGGCGTACGGGGGAATTCCTGCGTACTTCTAATTAGTGGCATTATTACTGCCTCGCCATATCTTCCATTTCTTAGTTCCATGTACATGTGAACTCTACGGGCTTCCAGGGAGAGGTGTTTCTTGTTGTATTTTAATGCATGAGATCACTGTTCTTTTAACTCTACAGGCTATAAGAAAGGGAGGTTGCTTTCCGTGTGTGTCCGAGGAAGCAAAGTGGTAGGAAGGATACATAGAACATCTCATACACAGAGGCCTTCCAATTCCTCTGCTGTCACTCTTTCTTACATCCCACCACCGGAAACAGCATCACCACCATCGTGTTAACGAAGTACATCATCATCATGGCCTCATCCAACAGGCACTGGCCGAGCATGTTCAAGTCCAAGCCCTGCAACGCCCACCACCAGTGGCAACATGACGTCAACGCATATCACCAGAGAACTCCCTATGCATCAGGTGATGGTCGCTTATTTGGTAGTTTCTTTTCTGTGGGTAGGAAGTCATGAAGGCTGCTGTAATCTTGAGAAGAGTAGTGCATTTAGATCGATAGAAAATAATGGCTATCTTTCGGTAATTGACATATATTCTTTCTTCATCAATTGAAAGTAGAGTTATAAGGTTTTCATCGCTGGATACTCTGATCCTCTGATCATCTTCGTGTTGGAGATGAGAAAGACTGAAGTGCATGCACAATTAGGGTTAGGGTTTTGGCAGCATGTATAATGCAACTTTCCGATCCATCGTAGTGCCAGGTTGCGAGGAGCGTAGCCCGGAGCCGAAGCCGAGATGGAACCCTAAGCCGGAGCAAATCCGCATCCTGGAAGCTATCTTCAACTCCGGCATGGTGAACCCACCGCGCGACGAGATTCGAAGAATCCGAGCACAGCTACAGGAGTACGGCCAGGTCGGCGACGCCAACGTCTTTTACTGGTTCCAGAATCGCAAGTCCCGGAGCAAGAACAAACAGCGCCACCTCCAAGGCGCCCGGCTGCAGCCGCGGCCCTCTGTCCCTGGTTCTCCATCTCCACCCCCTGTAACCACCAAGCCCGCCGCCACCGCCGCCGCCACATCTTCGTCTTCCTCGTCTTCCGAGCAAACCACCGGGTCTGATAAAACCCTACTGCCGGTGGCTTCCATGGATAGTGCACTGACAACTACGATGCGTTCGACGCTGCCGGCGACATCAATGAACCCAATGTACCTTCATGGTCCCGGTCCAACAGAGTTCGGCATTGAGTCCTTTCTTCCCCAGGGCCCACATGGGTACTGCTTTACAGGGACGGACCTGATGGGGATCGTCGGTGTTCCCGAGCAAGCAGTGGTTACCTACCCGGGACTGTGGGGTGAACTCATGGGGCAAAACCAGGAGTGCAAGAGTGGGGAGGATGCAACCAAGGTTAAGATGCAATTACACCATCTTTATGGTATTGGAGCTTCTGCTGCTGGCTCCGCTGCCACTGCTACAGGTGTTTCAACTGCTAGTGCTACTGTTACTTGTGTTAATGCTTCTGCTCGTGGTGCAACAGCTGCTGCTGCTGCTACTTTTTCTAGCCCTATCTGTGAGATCCAAGGTATGTCGCGTTAACTCTCGATTTTGATGACTCTATATTGTATAATCTTCTTCATCACCTGGCACATCAATCTTTGTTTTCGCAATGAAGTACATGTATGGAGGAGGCTAGCTAAGTGTAGGTAGTCCCCTGCAATGAGCTTTGACCTATTACCTCATCTCAGCACCTTGATCACAATCTCTCGGACTTTAGTCCGGAGGGATTGGGGGTAAAGACTAGTCGGTCACCCTTGCTTAAGAGAACATCCACATGCACGCAATCTGTGGGGTAAAGGAAGAGAAAGAATGAACTGACGGAGCAAAACCGAATGCGAGAAAAGACAGTAGAAATATGATTGAGGGGATCGATCAGGGAAATTACAAGAGAGAGGGGCCTCTATGTGGTCATGTCATGGAGAGACCGATGGGGTTTACATACGTACGTCTTCCAAAAGACACAGAAGATGGATGTCAATCATGTCATGGTTTCTCCTCCGCACTGTTCACCGGCCCCAGTAGTCATTCAAACCTAGTCTTCACTTTGTAGCGCTGTTACCTAGATTGGACGTGTGCATGGCATTCGTCCCGTTCATATTTCCATTCTGTCTTCGAGGATGCTATCTTTTCAGGCAGCCTGAGTACTTATACACGGACGTTTATTCTTCTTCTTCTACTACAGCTTTGGGAGACGGTGGTGCAGCGAGATCAACGGTGTTCACGAACGAGGTGGCCTTCGAGGTGGCGGCCGGACCGCTAAATATTAAGGAGACTTTCGGGCACGAGGCCGTCCTCTTGGATCACTCCGGCCACCCTGTCCTCACCGACGAGTGGGGTGTCACCATCCATCCTCTCCAACATGGAGCCTGCTACTACTTGGTCTCCTTCCACTTTCCATCTCTCCAATTCAACACGTTAAGTAGAAAATGCCGTGAGATGCTAATCTTTGGTCATCTTGCAGGTCTAGAAGAATTGGGATTACCGCGAGAGATTGAGTCTCCTCGAGTTCTTGCACCTTCGTATTAGCTCTCTATCTATGGACTATGTAGCTTCGTTTGTCGTGTCCAGTGATGTAACTGGTGGACATTATCTTAAGATTTAAGCTTCGAAGAGCATTTCTTGTCTTGGTTAATCATTAGAGTTTCATTTATGCATCATCTTAATCTGCAGTCAATATATATATATATGCTTTGATCTCTTCAAAGCCAACCACTCTCTCCATCGTAATAAATATATGTCACGGCATGAAAGCAGGGAGCAGTTGGTGTCGACTACAGTTAGTATTCGAAAAGACGGATGCATCAATGTGTTGACCAAATGAACAGGTTTGTAGTCAAAGGGTTAGAGAGCGTAGGACTATAGTCTACGAAATAGGGCTGGCCTCAGCCAAGTCTCTCAATAGACTCTTGTACTTAGCTAACTTTGATGCCACTCTATATATCTTTTCCTTCGCACCCAAAAAGTGGCCATAATAGACTCTATTATTGTGGCTGCGCATTGTATAAGTGCATCCATACTCCATGTACGATATTTCTTGTATTTATAGCCACTCAAGCACGGCTTTTACATTTAATTATATATATATATATATATATAGAGAGAGAGAGAGAGAGAGAGAGAGAGAGAGAGAGAGTTGCAATCTGAGGGTTGTGATCTTGAAATCGAGTTTTGGATCTCACATCTGAAATATTTTTCTTCATCCATCAGCTATTTGTCAATGGAAGTAAGATGCAAATCCACTTTTTATGCCTAACTAGGCTCGACTTTGGTACATTAATATTGGCAAACGAGCTCAAATCAACTTTTAAGAAGCAGATATAATTGTTTTTCTAGTAAATATTGTATTGATAATATAAATTCTTGGTGCTCATATCATCGAATCCAATTTGGGATCTTGTGGGGCCCAAATCCAGTTACTTTTTGCTGTACATCAATTTCCATGTGTTAAAAATGGAAGGTTTTGATTTGGTATACTCTTTTTCTCGCTCTGTTTCTTCCTTGCCCTGCGTGCTATGGCAAGTCCTAACACACAGCAAGAACTGCACTTCTCTCCTTTGTTATCATGACGATGATCAAACACAATCCATGCATGCATTCGCAGTCTCGTGCCCCTCAAGATGACCTTGATTGGGTCCAACTATCCATGACAGCTCTGTAATGACAAAGAACACAAGAAAACCTACATTAGGAAACCCCTGCACGCATTGGAATTTATATCATGAACTAGGATTTTGTACGGGCTTTGTAAAGGCACCAAAAACCATGATTCATACATGTTTTTGGTAGAACAAAAGATCCAGCTTTTTTCTCTGGAAAAAGCTACTTTGAGCTGGCACACAGTTGGAAGCAAAAGCAATCACAGGGATGGAAGGAGACTACACTTTGCCTCCCCCATCATTCTGCCTCTTCTCTTTCCCAGAAAACGAAGGCACTACCTTAACCTACATATTGCTTTTAGTGGTCTGCATGAGTATGCAAGGTTACACCAGTTTCATGAAGCTCTCAGCTGCCTGAGCACACTGCTTGCCTCTCACATTAAAGCAGTTGCTAATCACTCATACCCACCCATTCCAAGATGATGCACAAATTGTTGGCGCATCAACGCCTAAGAAGTCTCTTGTTTCTCCCCCTCGCTCATCATCCTTCTGAATCATAAGGTGTCTTGTGGAATACACCGTCGTGAGTGGATTCGGCAGGGTTGAGTTGTCCATGGTGTTTCCTGAAAGAGTGGACAAACTTGAATGGTTCATGTCGAGCAAACTGCTGTTACTGAGATATCGGAAGTTACTCTCGCGGCTCTTCGTCTCAAAGCTACTTAATGGCGTTGCGCAGGAGGCATTAACACCGATGAGTGCAGCTTTCTGCAGTAGCGCAGTTGCAGACACGTCCGGCGCCGGCGCCATCGCCATTTGCTGGTGCTGGTGCTGATGCTGATGCTGAGTGCTATAGCGAGATGGAACGCTGAGAAGAAGGGAGTGTGGGCTTTGAGTTTCCTTCATGCTGCTCGTAGGAAGTGCAATGCTAGTTAGCTCATCTGAGTATATCGAGCTTAACTGGTCGGGATATTGGGATGCAAATGGATTTCCATAGAGGTCGTCGGTGCTCAGAGGCTTGGTTTGATGAGGATTCAAGAGATCGTTGCGTTTGCTTAAGTTCTCTGTATGATCTCCTCCGCCCATCCAGAGAGAAAGCTCACGTCTTGCATGCCCGACCATTTCACTCTCGGTCATCGTAGTGTTCGAAATGGCGCCAGAGAAGTCGTGCGCTATGTTTGATCTCATCAAATCTCTCGTAAAGCTGAAGTTGCCATTGCAGATGGCAGTTAATCTGCTCATGTTTGATGCTGCGACTCTCGCTGACTCTTCCGCTAAGGCATCGCAGAAGGCCCTGTGGGTTATGAAGCTGTCCCGCCTGTTTATGAGAGAACAGACATGTAGTTGTTATGCTTATATATACAGCAGCAAAAGCAGATCAGGAGAAGAATGCTGTGGATCGATTTGTATAGGTGTACATGCACCCTTTTTGTTGAAAGCCACATAAGAAAAAGGAAGAATGATAGCTTGGAAGTTACTGTTACGTTATACATGGAAGTTGCAGCAGAAACCAGAGGAAAGATAGCTTCGGAGCATCCTATCCATGGACTCTAAAGCGATGCTGCTACCAATGAGAGATTTGGAGCAAATGAAGAATGAACGGAGGAAGAATACCTCGAGAAAACGGTTCCACAATCGCAGCGGTACTCCCTGGTGCCGCAGGTCTTGGAGTGGGCTTTGCAGTCGGACTGCACCGCGTAGTGTTTGGAGCACTTGTCGCACTTCCACTTCTTCTCGCCGTGCTTGCGGCAGAAGTGCTTCTTGATGCCGGTGAGGTCGCCGAGCGCCCTCGACGGGTGGTGGTGCACGCAGCTCTTCTCCGGGCACACGTACACCCTCTTCCTCGGCTCCTTGCTCGTTCTCTGCCTCAGCTTCCATGGGAGGTTGTGACCGCGGCGGTGGAGCTGCAAGTTTTGTTCCCTCTGGAACCCTTTGCCGCATATCTCGCACAGAAACCGGTTGGTGGCCAACAGTGTCTTTGGTGACAAGGCAATCACTTCTGCTTCAGGATCTGCTTATTAACCATACAATTCACTTCATACTTAGCATCCTAAAATGATAACACAGAAGCAAGGAAGATGATATATATGTATATATAGAATCCTTGCCTGGTGTTCCTGGCAGACTTCTCTTCTTCTTCGCAGGAGGAGGATTGGTACCTGAGATTGCTTCGCCTGCCATTCTTCTCTTCTTCCTTCTCGCTAGCCCAAAGGAGGGGTGCTTAAGAAGTGAAGGGACGGATGAAACGAAAGCGAACTAGTATATAATAAAGAGAAGAGAAGGAGAGGCAAACGTGCATGATGAACACATGATGAGTTGGGAGCAAAAGCTGCGGCTCGTTGCCTGTCCTCTCTGGAATCATTATCACATAATTAAACTTTCTTGGTCACTGTGATCGAGGTGACCAACACATCTCAAGATGCAACGAGTCATCCTACTGTTCCTTACTAAGAGATCGCAACACAGCTGCAGGCATATCACCAGCTCTCGATCCTCCTCAAAAGGAGAATTAGTACAGGTATGACAATGGTCTGTTGCCACGACAAGGAGTTGAAGAGGATCAACAAGGGAAACAGTGAATCCATGGAACTACGGGAAGGAGGTCGTCGGCATGTTGGCTGACTTTTTCTCTCTCTGAGGCTCAATGATGCTGCAATGATGCTGTGCACATCAGAGCTGTTCAAAGGGAGCTCATTTCATATGAGAGTCTTTTGGAGCTTAGCTTCTGGACTGCAGTGGCTCCCAGAATATTCTCTCCTCGTCCCATAGCCCCCATGCACCACCTCCCAACATCTTCCCCGACAATAGATTCGTTTGCAAAGCCCCAAATCTACTCTTCTTTTGCTCAGGGTACACTGCCTCAGAATCTGTCTTAGGAGTTGTAAAAGAGAGAGAGAGAGAGAGAGAGAGAGAGAGAGAGGGATAAAATATAGAACCAGTAACAGGAGAGCCTGGGAGAAAGAGTGACTGTGTCACCAAGAGTATGTTTGTTTCTTTTGGATTGATGTGGACTGTCTTCAGTCAATGCTGAGAAAAGATACCGAGTGAGCAGCAATCTCATGCAGCGTTATTATACTTGGTGATTCGAACACAGTAAAATAAGTTGCTTGTTCTCATTTATCATTCACTTGAAGCTCCAATCACTAATAGTATTCATCGAATACTATAAAAAAAAGTGATGGCAATATATAATGGACTTGATGTCATGTGCAGCTTATTACTGATAAGAATTAAATGAAGAAGATAGAAAGATAGAAATTGTAGAAGAAACTATGAAATGTATAAGATGTAATTGGCTAATACATTTGATAGTGAGCTCTTGATAGCTATTTATACACACTCAACAGAGAGGTTATACACATTCAGCAGGGAGGATTTTTCTCAACTACGTAGAGATTTCCTCAACTGCCTTGAGGAAATCTTATCTGCTTATCATGCCCCCGCAAGATTGAGCTTCCATCAAGGATGCCGATCTTGGACCGATGAGATGAAAATAGTTTCCAGGCGAGAGCCTTTGTGAGTGAGTCTGCTAGTTGATCGACTGTATGTACGTGAGAAACACGGAGTTGATGTCTAACAACTTGATCTCGCACGAAGTGGAAGTCGATGGCAATGTGTTTCATGCGGGAATGGAACACTGGATTGGCACATAAGTAGGTAGCGCCAATATTGTCACAATATATTGTAGGAATAACCGTGGAGTTGACGTTGAGTTCCTTGAGCAGATTTGTGACCCAATTGAGTTCAGCAGCAGCGGTGGCGATGGCACGGTATTCAGCTTCAGTTGTAGATCGTGCAACCGTCTTTTGTTTTTTAGAACTCCAACTGATTGGAGTGGCTCCAAGGAAGACAATGTATCCTGACGTAGATGTTCTATCATCAAGGTTCCCTGCCCAATCAGCATCAGCAAAGGCATGGAGATGGAGTGAAGTATTTTTGCGAAGAAAAATGCCATAGTTAAGAGTCCCTTTAAGATACCGCAAAATTCGTTTGACCGCAGACCAATGCATAGTAGATGGTCGATGCATGAATTGTGATAATTTATTGACGGCAAATGAAATATCTGGACGTGTGAGAGCCAAGTACTGTAAGGAGCCAAGGACTTGTCGATATTGAGTCGAATCTGTAGCAGGACTTCCATCACATAATTTAAGTGATTCACTAGTAGAGAGAGGAGTTGTAACCTCTTTCGCATCCTGCATGTTTGTCTTTGATAATAAATCTTGAATATATTTTCTTTGTGATAGGAAGAGACCTGAAGATGTAAATGTTGCTTCCACTCCCAGAAAGTAGCTTAAAGTTCCTAGATCTTTGAGGGAGAAGCGATCGGCCAAGTGCTTTAGAAATGCTTGAGTCTTCAAAGGATCATTTCCTGTGACAATAATATCATCCACATATACTAAAAGATATATTATGCTTCCATTCTGCTGGCAAATGAATAATGAGGTATCAGACTTGGAATTGATGAAGCCAATTGAGGTCAAAAACGAGCCAAGCTCGTTATACCAAGCCCTTGGAGCTTGACGAAGTCCATAAATAGCGTTTTGAAGTTTGCAGACATGCCTCGGATATTGAGGATGAACGAAACCAGGAGGTTGCTGCATAAAGACATCTTCAGTAAGTGACCCCTGTAAAAAGGCATTGTTAACATCCAATTGTCGTATGTGCCAGCCCTTTGAGATGGCCAAACTCAAGATAAGACGGATCGTTGTAGGTTTAACAACGAGACTAAATGTCTCTGTAAAGTCGACACCAGGTCGTTGATGAAACCCTTTGGCGACTAGACGTGCTTTATATCTGGCAACGGATCCGTCTGGGTTCCGCTTAATTCGAAAGACCCATTTACACCCGATGATATTTTGTGTGTGATGAAAGGGTACTAAGGTCCATGTAGAGTTGTGGAGGAGAGCATCATATTCGTCACACATGGCTTTACGCCAGTGAGAAGATTTTTGGGCTTGAGTGATTGTAGTGGGTTCACTGGCCTCAGTGGAGGAACTTGTTATAGCATGTAAGTCAAGGACCTGACGTGGTTTGAAAATACCACTTTTGGAGCGTGTTGTCATTGGATGTCTAGGGGGAATGGAAGTGGTAGATTGTGTTGGTGGTAAAGCCGAGGGTGAGTCACTGTCATGGACCGAGCCAACCGTCGGCACAACAATGTCACTAGGTCTAGGAGAAGGTAGGGGCAATGTTGCCGAGGGTATTACCTCATTAACAGGGGAAACTTGTGAGGAAGGAAGTGGAGAAATAGAGGGATTGAGAAGCTGTTGAACAGGAGTAGTAGTATGCAGATCTTGAGGATAAGGACTGGACGGTGTCATTGGAGGTTCGTGGGATGAGATCGGAGGGATATTCCAGTGATGTATGTTTATCGAAGTAGCTTGTATGATAGGATTATTTTGAAAAGGAAAGACAGACTCCTCAAAAATAACATGACGTGATATAAAGATTTTTTTAGTTTGGGGTTCATAACATCGAAAAGCATTATGTTCAAGAGAGTAGCCTATAAAAGTGCAAGGCTTAGATCGTGGTGTTAGCTTATGTGACGTATAGGGACGGAGCCATGGATAACATAAACAGCCAAAAACTTTGAGTTTATGAAGGTTTGGAAGCTTGTGGAATAATTTTTCAAATGATGACTGGTATTGTAAGACTGGAGTGAGCATACGATTAATGAGATAAACTGCAGTTTGAAAGGCTACTGACCAAAAAGGTGGTGGCATGGATGCTTGATGTAGAAGGGAGAGACCAGTTTCAACGATATGCCGATGTTTGCGTTCGGCAGAGCCAACCAATTGGGGAGTATGTGGGGGTGACTTGAGGTGTTGTATACAGAGAGACAAGATGTGAGGGCTTGATATTCGCCTCCGCCATCAGAGTAAACCGTTTTAATGGAAGATTGAAAAAAATTTTCGACCAACTTTCGAAAGTTGGTAAATACTATGGAAACATCAGACTTATGGTGGAGAGGATATAACCATGTGTACTTAGTAAAATAGTCGACAAAAATGACATAAAAGCGAAACTTGTCAAAAGAAGGAATTGGGGCAGGGCCCCATACGTCGGTATAAATGATTTCAAATGGTTTAGAGCAAGAAATGGAGGTTGTCCCAAAAGGCAGTTTATGACTTTTATTGCAAAGACAAGCATCGCAATGATTGACAGTGCTATTGATTTTCAAGGTAGGAAGAGAATAACGAGAAAGTAATTTTTGCTGGATAAAAGGGGAGGGATGACCAAGACGACGATGCCATACATCAACCGGAGCTGCGACTGAAGAGTGAGCAGTAGGAAGGGTAATTTGCGAAGCGGATGGCCACTCATAAATGTTATCTTTGTTCTGGCCCTGGACCAAGGATGCCCCCGTGCTCAAATCCTTGACAAGAAAAAAGTTAGGAAAGAATTCAATTGAGGTATTATTTTGTTTACAGAATTGAGAAACGGAAATGAGGTTTCTTTTAATGTTAGGTGCACACAGAACATCATCGAGTGTAAAAGTTGTGGTAAGTGAACTAAGCGTTGAGGAACCAGAATGAGTAATAGGAATTCGTTTACCGTCACCGATGATGATATCTTCATTTCCGTCATAGTTGTTGTGGATGGACAAGTTTTGAAGATTAGAGGTGATGTGATGAGAGGCGCCCGAGTCCACAATCCAATTAGGTTGGGTAGGAGTTGGAGTAGCCATGAAATTCGCCTGAGGCCACTGTGATGGAGCAGGGAGTCTGGGGCGAGATCGACAGACTTTCGCGGAGTGTCCGACTTTATCACATAGTTGGCAAACGACTGGTTGGTTGCCTGTGAAGTCAGGACGCGACAACTGAGGATTATGAAAGTTACCACCGTGATATGGATGAGGGGGGTTTGGTCTGGGCGCCATAGGGCTGGAAGGCAGCTTAGCCAAACCGTTGTTGACGTGTTTATTGTACTGGTTGCTCTTCCTCTTGGATTTTTGATTGACTTGAGCTGTAATAGGTGGTCCGGGCAACATATCATCACGCTTCAAGTACGTCTCATAGTCGATCAACTTATCATAAAGTTCTTCAAATGATATTGGTGAGTCGCGTGCCCGAAGAGCTGCTGTCAGTTCTTTGTACTCGCCTCCTAGGCCATTGAGGGTATGGATTAGGACTTCTTCATCACTGAGAGAATGACCTATCAAAGCCAAGTCATCGATGATAACTTTGATAGTTTGTAGATAATCAGCAATAGTACTTCCCTCTTGTTTTGTTTTCATCAGATTGGAAAGAAGTCCGAGCATGCGAGTACGCGAGCGATTTGCCAAAGTTGTTTGTAACTTGCACCATGCTTCTGCAGCAGTCGTACATGAGGATATCAGCGGGGCAATGGATCCAGCAACAGAAGCTTGAATAGCTTGGAGGATGAGGCGATCTTGACGTAACCATAGTTTGTGGGCTGGATTTGGCACTGGACTGGGTTCGCCTGGGATGGTGACCATGTCAGGTGGACACTGGAGAGAGCCATCAACATAACCTAGGAGATCATAGCCAAATAGAAGATTAGAAAGTTGTGCCCGCCAAGATGCGTAGTTGCCGCCTTTGGATAATTTGAAGGGAATGAGTGCTGCAGCATTGATAGTGATAAGACTTTGAGAAGTACTCAGAATCCCTGCAGAAACAGGGATAGGAATATCGAAAGAGGAAAATGAAGACATCCCAGATATTTTGTGGCGGTGTAAGTGATCTTTACGGAAGATGTAAAGATTGTAAAGATATAGGAGGGAGAAAGGAGGAGAAAAGCAGATCAATGTGCTGCAGAGGAGGCTGCAGCGATGAACTGCAGAGGAGGCTGCAGCGATGAACTGCAGAGAAGGCTGCGGCGATGAGGCTGCAGCGATGCACTGCAGAGATGGGCGAGAAATCTGCAGCGAAAAAGGCAGTGATGGCTGTGGAGGGAGGTAGATGATGAAGACGTCAGCTGTAGAAGGGTCGCTGTATGCAATGCCGAAGAGGGCTGCTGCTTCTTCTAGAGGCACTGGTAGGCTGCAGCGATGCAGAATGCAGGAGAGATTGTTGCAGCGAGGTGGGAGAAATCTCTGCAGCTTGCAGCGATTTCTGCAGCGATGCTGGAGAAATCTGCAAGGTTGGAGTTTGGTGGCCGGAAGAGCGGCGGAGTTTTCAGCGGAAGACTTCGGTTGGCAAGGGAGCAGCAGCCGGCGGTAGAAACAAAGGCCGTGACTGTGCTTCCTTTAGGAGCGTTGCCCACGGAAGAAGTGTCGATGCAGTGGGCGTAGTGACAACGACTGCAGCAGTGGCGAATGGCTACGGCTGAGGGGCGGAGACGTCGCCACGAGAGGGATGGTCGAGCGGCTACGGCTGCGACCCAAACAGCGAGAAGAGGGCTTGCTCTAGGCAAACTGCTCTGATACCATGATAAGAATTAAATGAAGAAGATAGAAAGATAGAAATTGTAGAAGAAACTATGAAATGTATAAGATGTAATTGGCTAATACATTTGATAGTGAGCTCTTGATAGCTATTTATACACACTTAACAAAGAGGTTATACACATTCAGCAGGGAGGATTTTTCTCAACTACGTAGAGATTTCCTCAACTGCCTTGAGGAAATCTTATCTGCTTATCAATTACTACTATGCATTGCGACATGGTTAGACGTGCCTTTACCACATGCATCCATTCAAATGATACTATCCTGCAGCCTTTAGCTGCTACAAAGGTGCTTCCTTATTAGGGTTACGGCATGGCCTACGTAATTAAATACTGAAAAGGTTGCTTGACTCCTTTGACAAAGTGTTGTAGTAAAGCATCGTGCACAGCAACCCTCCTTTTAACATGCACAGCAAAGTGATTCAAATTGAAGTGTTTTCCTGTCAATTATATCATCTAATCACAATCATTATATATATATATATATATAATATTCAGCAATCAAAATGCATTAGCACTTCTTTTCCTATGTGATGACTCATTGGAAACAACAAGTTACTAGACCAAGTTAATATAGCTTGAGGTGCCCAATTTGACCTTGACCCGTTGTCAAACCCTATGACAATCGAGTTCTCTCTTTAAAAGTCGTGCACATGAACGAAGTTACAGCGAGCATCACATGTTGGGTCGAGCCGGTTATTGAACCGCTGGCCCGACTCATTAAACCCATATTAAGCCCGCATACGAGCCGAATGAAACCCAGCATGATGCGTTTTTTTTTTACCATTGCTCTTGGAAAGCCCTACTCGATTTCGGTCCTGCACTCGAAGGAGAGGGGAGGAGGTGAAGGAGGAGGAAGCGGGAGAGGGTGAGGAGGGGGATGGATCCGAAGGCCTCGGCGAAGTCGAAGCGAGTCCACACGCAGCACGGCCGGGCGAACCACCCTTCGCCGTCCGCAATCGCCCAGCGGAAGAAGCACGGGAACAGCAAGGACAAGAATCCGACGCAGGGCGGAGGAGGAGACGGGGAACCAAAGCGGTCACGCGTCCCCGCCCTCCCATCCAATTGGGACCGCTACGGCAAGGAGGAGGACGAGGAGTTGAATGGCGCCGGGAACCCCGCGGCCACCGAGGTCGCGCCCAAAAGCAAGGGGGCGGACTTCGGCTATTTGCTCGAGCAGGCTCGGACGCAGCAGCAGGAGCGTCGCAATCTTGCTGCTCGCGGCCTCTCCGCGTCCTCTTCATCGGAAGAGTTTCCCTTTGGTAATGGCCTCGCAATCTCTCTCTTCTAATTTGGACTAAGAGGAAACCGTGCTTTGGAGGATGGTAATTATTCATGGATATGGTTTTGTAATAAAATCCGGAACCTAAGTCGACATTTTTGTCATCCATCATCCAAGCGTACCATGATCTTAATTATAGAATCAGCTATGAATGCTAAAGGAAAGAGATCCTGTTCTTAGGTTCCCTGGAAGTAGCTTATTTGTCTTGGCAGCATTGGATGATGTCCTTTGTTTGCATATTTGAACTAGAAGGACAAGAAAAAACATTTAGTTCTATATCCTCTTTTTATGTCAATTTTGTTCGGTTGTAATGTGTGTATACCAAGTTGAGAGCAGTACTTCTGCAGTGGCAATGATTGTTCCATAGTATCTTTAGCTTCATGGTTTCCAACTGTGTCAGATGATGGTTGAGGCTTTGGTATTTCGTGAAGAGTTTATGCTATAAGCCATAGACATAAGCGTTGATGAAGAACATTGTTTATTTGTATGCTTCATAACAGTTAAATTGTGATAGCATCGAAAATGATCGAACAAGACGAGGGAATTATTTTCTTACCTATAAACAATCTGAGAAGTTAATTGTAAGGTTAGTCATATGGTTATCTGAGATCTTAATTAGTTGTCAAGGATAAGTGATTAGATGACATTTGCCAAAGTTTGTTTAGCTACTTCTTTATTGAGCAAGATAAAAAACACTGAAAGCCACCTACCTCCTTATGGCGGGGCAAAGCGTACAATTTGAAGCCTTTCTCTAACGCTGTTATGTTTGGTCATTATGAGAATGAAATATGATTTTTTTTGTCCATTCTATATGTTCACTGTAGACTCTGTAATAGTAGTGGATTCTCACTTTTATCTCTCCAGGTTTAATGCAGGGACTGAGCTCTATGCTATCTGCCAGAGGAAAGGGTCTACTATCATTGTGTGAAGATGATAATTTTATCATTGATGACGATGATGATACCTCATCAAGTTATGAGGTATTAATTGCTATTTCATCTTTTATAAGAAACTTCTCCAAGATTTTGCCTCAACCATTTATCAACTCTCAAGCTTCTTGAGAACTAACAGTTCTAGTTAGTTTTTTCTTTTAAGATTTTAGATATCATGTTTCATACTATGCTTCATATTTAGTTCAATAAAAGTATAAAACACAACTTGCTGTAGCTTTTTCTTTCACATATAAACCAATAAAATCTCTATTATTTTCTGGGGTTCTCCTCTTTTCTGAATAACCACATATGTTGTCCTATGGTCATATTATACGTAAGGATGCAGATTTATCCTTTTCCTTAATTTGGAAGTATGATGTCTATCTTGGCCAGACTACAATTTGCAAATTAGATCGAAGATTTTAAGTCATCATGACTTTCCCATCTGATGCAAGTAGCTTTCTAAATTATTATTCTATTAAATGCTCCTTGATGTTATAGTAATAAGAACATGTTGCGTATCAGGTCCCTTTCCTCTCCATCGATTTGCATGCAATTGATGCACAATTATCAAAACTGAAGCTCTCAGAGAGGCTCTTCATTGAATCAGATTTATTTCCTGAAGAGCAGGTAAGCTTAATTGCCATTGATTTGTTATGGACTATCCCAATCTTGCCTGTGTGTAGTCTGCTTAATGCACATTTTTCTTTCTTCTTGGGGAAGATTCAGTAAACTTTTCTTTTTCTGGGTTGAGGTAGAATGCAAAATGGTTTCGAGTTATCGTTGAGGAAATCCAGTACATGAATATATCAAATGTCTTTAAGAGACATATTATGTTTGTTGACTCATAGACGTCAAAATATCCAGCTTCTAGAAACCTTTTTTTTTAATAAATAGAGAGCTATGAATAATCCTAAAGATTTGGTTTTGTTGGTTTATTATCATTGTTTGTAAATCAAAACTAGCAACTCAAAGCTAATTCGTAGGTAAGAATATCTATGAAATTTGTTGCAGCTAAGCTCATAAAATTATAAATTAACTCTTTGAAGTTATGCTATATGGAAGAGTCCAGAGGAAAGGCAAATGATAAGTCTTGTTATGGGCGTTACTATCATCCCATTGGAATAGATTGATGTGCCAATTGACCAGACACCATAAATATCTAGAAATATGCACAATACCTGCACTTAGTATCTTCATTTTGAAGACATTCAGAAAGAGAGCTAGCTTTCTGTGTGTGTTTTTGTAGAGTATCAGTGCAGTTGCATGTGTCTCTTTAACTATTTATACATGTAGAGAGATGGAGATGGACAATTTGCATATTATTTTTTTGATTGTGGATTAAGTTTGATATGGATTCTGCTTTAAGGGGAATCAAGCAACTAGCTGATTTTAAGGTGAAGAAAAAATAATTGTACCTGTAATCAACTGAGATCGATCATTTAATGCGTGGAAGTGTCAAACACAGATGAACTAACATCCTATTGGCACAAGAAAGATGATTTGGCATCTAGGGCAAGTTGTACAACATCTAATTTTCCTACTTTTTCATTAAATGATCAAGAAATTGATAGTTGTTATTGTTTAGAGAAAGTCCTTCCATGTACGGTTTGTTGGCATCTGAAATCTTTGATTTGATTTGCGATTATATATGATAAATGGCTTAGTTTTTCTGAACCTTCTTGCTGCCTTTCTTAGTCAACTGCCAGAATATCATGTTTTACTGTTTTGGTGGATATTTTTTGTAGTGTGTTGACGAGTCAAATGAGAAGCAGATATCTGAGCAACCAGAAGATTCAGTAGCAAGTGATATAAAACATGATTATGTTCCATCAACTTCTATGAATGTGGATGGCCAAAATAACCCTAGTAACCATTACAGAGGTAGTGAAATTGATGAAGGTGCATTGTTGAAGAAGCATCATTCACAATTGTTATCAGGAAATATTACCAAGCTTCATCCAACTAAAGAATTGAGGTCACAAGAGTTTTCCCCAAGCAGAATAACTCAAGGTTCCAACTCCAATCTTAGCATTTATGCTGTTTCAAACCCAATGGAGAACACTACCTCTAAGTTTGAGATGGCAGCAGCAGAAGCCGAGCTTGATATGCTTCTTGACTCACTAAGTGGAACCAGTTTTTCTGGTGCTGCTTCAGATGATCTGATCAATGATGTTTCAGGTCCCAGTAATGCAACTTCTTATTCTTCAGTCAATACATTACCGTTATCTGCTAGGAAAGGTTCTGATTCCTCTATAAATGTACCAACAAGCTCAGTTGATGATGCCATTGATGATTTGCTTGCTGAAACATCATTAAGTTTTGAGGACAAGAACTACAATGGAAGCACGATAAAGGAGGGAGCATTACATTCTAAGGTTCATGCTCCTCCAACTTTTGGTTCAAAATCAGCTGATCAGTCTAGCTCCTTGAGAACAGAAGCTAGAACTGCTCTTGATGATGCTGTTGATGATTTGTTTGGTGAGAAATCTGTTTTTTCCGAGGATCAAAAGCAGGAACCATCAGCGATCACCCTTCCTTCGCGACCTCCTTTTGGTTCAAAACCCATGGATGACTTTGATTCTTGGCTTGATACCCTGTGAAGCAGGAATCTGAAGAAAGGGACACAATCAAACGACTCAACATGTCAACTTCGGTGTTTATATCTGCTTTAGCTCAGTTTTAGCAAAATTCCATTTGTTTTATATGGAACACAACTCGATAACTGTTCATCCTTCCAGCACAAATTGGCCAAACTAATATGCATTGCACATGGATACTATGAATACGTTGCTCATCTCCTTCTGGCCACATGTTCAAAGTCAGTGAATGAAATGCCTTCTTGATGGGTGTTTCAAGTCGTTGGATCTGCTAGTTGAAGAGCGGATTGCAGATTTAGCTCATCTGATTTAGCAGAAGAACTTGGCATTACCTGAATTTTGAACTTGGCAACCTATTCCCAAGATGATATGTTTATTATATGCTTTTCACGTAAAGTGATATGGTGGAAGCATAGCAGAGGGTAATAGTTTGTGTTGTTTTACCATCTCACGCAAACATTCCTGATGACGGTCCATTGTACACCAAAAAGCCTCGATGTTTGTCCTGGTTACTTTGATGGCTGTGCTGAAGGTAAACTTTCATGGCTGTCCTAGTTACCTGTTTCAAGTATTGATGCTGACATTGGAGGCTTGGTAAAGAACACATCTCTGTTTCAACTTTTAGTATAACCCTATTCCGAAAAGCTTTCCCGGAGGTGGTCTTCTTTGCATGCTCTTTTGGTTAATGCAGATGCTTGTGCCACCTTTCAAGGTTTGCTGCCCAGGTAACCTCCTTGTTTGATATACTGTAAGTACATTCTACTTAGTTGTCTCTGTTCCAACTGTTATTGCTATAATTCGGAATCTATAGTTGTTGAATTGCCTGTCACCGTCGTCGTAGATCGCTGCTTTCTTGATGACGCGTTAGGAACATCGTTAGGTGACTTAGTGGCATTGGACTTTTAATGTCTCTCACAGATGGTTTTGACCAGGATGTGGTGGGGAATGCTAGTGCAGGCGAGGTCAGGTGGCCGGGCTTTTTCTCATTCATTATGCCCTCCTCTGCACTCGTCCCTGTGCGTTTGTACCAACTCCGCCTCCGCCGGGTTGACCCCGGGAGTCGTCGCTTGGCGAATTGGCGAGCGCAGGAGTCAACTGACGTCGATTGCAAATCCACTCACAACAGTGGCGCGAGTGACCATGTGTCTTGCATTCGACATCACGCTGCTGCTTTTTCTTGGGGCCAAAAGAAGGGGCATTGCGTCGAACGCCTGTGCCGCGCATCGATGCGTATGCACTGACGTTTCTCCCACATAGAACCTGCGTGGCACGCGGAGGGGTAGTTGAAAACAGGCACCCGGAATTCACCATTTAATCTGCAGGGATGGCGTACGCCGTCGGTGGCAACTGGGCGGTGACCGAGGCACGTGGACGACTCAAACCACGACGCGTGCTCCTGGAAGCGTCGGTCGACAATTGAACTCTAAATGTGTTAGTAGAGATAAAATTAAATGAAATATGAAACATGGAGGGTGATCGTAACACAGCTTTCTTTTAAAGAGTGGTCACCCTCAAAAATCAGATTAACCTTTACTAAGATTGTATCCTCGATGATAAAAGGATCCTCTCTGTCTGGTACTCTGACCTCTGGTCCATCGTGTGGCTTACCTCGGTTGCTTGGACCTCTGTTCCCATACTCCCTAATTGCCCTATGCGGCATTATTTACAAGCGCCTCTCCAAGGTGTTAGCCAACAGAATCAGGCCCCACCTTGGTAGTCTCATCCAACAGGAACAGTTTTCTTTTGTTTCTCACTGTTCTATACCTAACAATATCCTTATTGCTAATAAGCTAATCCATTCTCGCTTATATTCCAAAAGCCTTTCTCCGTTGTTGATAAAAGAATCTAGTGTCAACTATAGTTGCCACGTGAGATCACCAATATGCCTACGTGGACAAATATAAGTTTCCTTCACATTCTCATCCATTATGATAAGACAATCACAAGCATCTTTATTACAAAGAAAATAATAACAAATTTCTTTCTCGTTCATTGTAAAAAAAAAGATAATCACATATGTCACATATTTAGCTAGTTTTATCTGCTACACCCTTACGTGTTCTTCTATAAAGTTCGACTCGATAGAACACACTATCACCTTCCACGCCTAGATGTCACAATATGTCACCTTGAACACCCTAAGTGTCGTGCCTTCCCGATAATGTTAAGAAGCAGGGCACGAGAATGGTAAACTCACTTGAAGCCTCTCTTAGTTAGCTTCTTCGCTCAGCTCATAAAGGAATTCGATCTATACTTTCTCGAGAATATACGACAAGGCCATCGACAACAATGCTTCTCGAAGTCAGGCAAGGGAATGAAGAAATGCTCTCTGACTTTGTTGCTCGATTTGCTAATGAGATCTGAGGCATGTAAGAAGCTCATTTATTTCTTGTAATGCAAGCCTTCTCGCTTTTTTTTATAGTTGGTAGAGAGGCCACTGACCCGAGCTCCGAGTCGACTCCCGTAAATATGACTAAAATCAAAGTCTTTTTACATATAAAGAAAAAAGATCTCTTAAAAGACTCTCAATCAATGAAAATATCATCGAAGAGGAGAAACAAATCCAAGTTCTACCATCTCCACCGTGATTATGGTTATGACGCGGAGGACTATTACGATTTGAAGGAGTAAATC
The DNA here is from genome assembly GCA_004837865.1 of Musa balbisiana. Taxonomy (NCBI): domain Eukaryota; kingdom Viridiplantae; phylum Streptophyta; class Magnoliopsida; order Zingiberales; family Musaceae; genus Musa; species Musa balbisiana. Next base: position 4,275,005 of record CM017196.1, on the reverse strand, counting down.
GAGGAACTCATTCATCGAGGATACCTCAAGAGGTTTGTCCGGAGGCACCGAGAACTTTCGTCCCGACCTTAGGGGTCGACGGAGAGGTAGATTAACATTATCATCGTTAGACTTGTCTTGGGAGGAGATAGCTCCTTGAGTAGCACAACCTTCTCTTAGGCTACCATCGAAGAGCATTCAAAGTTCGATGATGACTTGAAATAACTTTCATGGAGATGAGACAAAGTACATCAACCTGAACTACAATGGTGCCTTGGTGGTTTGAGTGAGGATAATTAACACGTGAGTGAAGAGGGTCACGCTCGAGTGAAGGGTCATGATTGATACAACATGCACGTCACATTTGGGGATGAATCATGCTCCAAAACAGTGATGACCAAATCCATGGTGATAAAATTTTAAACAAAAACCAATATTGGAAAGCTGAGAAGCAACCCGAGAGAGTCTCACTAATGCTATATAATGGCAATCTCCCTACCAAAGAAAGCATTGCCCGAGATGCCACCAATCGATTATTGGAATTTTGTTGAGTCCCTCCCATAACTAGAGGCTGATTGAGTCGCTAATAGAGGCACCCTTGGACAAAAGCTCACCATGGTGAAAGGAGGATCCGAAGCCCATCACTGCGGAAGGACTTAAAATCTACCATGGTAGAACAAACAAATATTATGCATATAAATTAAGGTTAACTTGCCATAGTAGGAGGACCTAAAGTTCGTCATGGTGGAGGGAGGACTTAAGCTCGCCATGGTGGGAGAACCCAAAATCCACCACGGTTGAGGGAGAACCTGAAATCCACTGGAGCGAATGGAGAACATAAAATCCATCACATTAGAGGGAGGGTCCGAAGCTTACCATGTTGGAAGGATGACTCAAAATCCACTATACAAAAGAAAATTTTAAACTCGTCATGGCAAAGGAAGGACTTAAAGTTTGTCATGATGAAAGGACTTGAAATCTGTCATGACAGAGAGAGACCTTGATATCTACCATGATGAATGAAAGATTTGTAGTTCGCCATGGCGGGAGGACCCAAAATTCATCATAGCAAAGGGAGGACTTGAAGCCTGCCACGATAGGACTCAAAATCTATCACAATAGAAAGAGAACTTGATGGAGGCACAAGATAAATCCATAGGGAGAAAAAGATAGATCCATCATGATGGAGGTACAAGCCTAACATGTTCGAGACACATGAGTTAAGAAAACTCAACTCACATGAAGAAATCTATCACTACGAAGGCACAAGGCCAACGTGCCCAAGATGCATGAGTTGGAAAATTTTGACATGTGTAAAAAGAAATTTATCACCATAAGGCACAAGGCCCTATACCCGAGACGCTTTAGCCGAAAAAACCTGACTGAAATTCACTATGGCTAACGTAAGCCAACAGAAATCCACTATAGCAAAAGCGTAGCGTAAAACATGCCCAAAATGCATGAGTTGGGAAAACCCGACCCGCAAAAAAAAAAAAATCCATCATAGCGGAGGCATAAGGCCAATGTGCCCGAGACATATTGCTAGTTGCAGGTGCCCTACAAGCCAATCACGTGAGTGATGATACATGTGATATGCTGCACAATCTCTTTTGATTAATATTAATAATAATATTTTTTCACATTATATTATATGATGAATATATACTGTGATGTCCCTGAATGTGTACAATGAGAATTGAATCATGATGATATCATGATAATGAAACTAATTCGCTTTTAAACATAAACCCTAAGTATTTTTTGTCATAGGTTTCTCAATAAAGACATTGAGATAATCGAACAGATCAGTATGCTATATACTCGTCCATATGATTGAGGCAACTGGTCTCATAATTGCTTCTATGGGGATACTAGGGATATAATATAGGTACTCATTAGAGAATGAGTTCACTGAATGATCCACTTATGGAATATTGAATAGTTAATTATACCTCATTGTCAGATAGCGATTCCATAGTCCCGGTTGTGTATTCGGACCTTAGACTTGGGATACTAAGGATACCTTATACTCCATTCTTTGATATCAGACTTATAGATTTGGAAGTTTTGGATTTAGTACAGACGATCATTAGGAATGATAGTCAACCTTACAAAGGCAATTGGTATCAATAGAAGATCATCCACTCTTGGTATCATGAGAGGAATATTTTATTTATTCACACTCAAGCAAATCCTTAGTCATAGTCAGTTGGATCATGATAAATCTGATTAGAGTGAGACTCGGATAGATTTTATATATGTTTGACAACACTATGCCCGATATACGATTCTTGGGATATTAGATGAATAAGATACTATAGATACATGGTAACTAAGGACAAACATATCTAATAGATTAGATTCCCCTATATTGTTTGGGAACTATGGCGTAGTGGCCTAATACATCCATAGTCGATGAGTTGAGTGAATTATTATGAGAATAATAATTCACTAAGTTAAAAAGAGTTCTAATAGGTGTAACTCACAGCCAGCTCGGTATTGAGCCTATAGGATCACACACATATGGTGGATAATGCGATGAATAGAGGATTGAATATAAGATATTCGATAAGCTCATATTTTAATGGATCCTTGGGAGAAACTCAATAGAGCTTAGAGTGGTTATTGGTTGGGGATTTAATATCTATTAAGCTATTGATTATTGGATGAGGATCTAATACCCACTAAGAATGATCCATTAGGGTTAGTTAAAGAAAACTCTCTATAAATAGGAGCTGAGACTAAAAAGGTCAAAGGTTAGACCCTTATTACCACCACCCTCCACATCTCCTCCCCCCTTCTTCCTCCAACCGACTACCCCTCTCTAGCGTGAGAGGACATCAAGAGGGATTGATCCCTCCTCGTGTGTTGCTATGTGGTGGTACACGATCATGAGGAAAGAACGTGCTGCACGAAGAAATACGTTATTATTGTGTCCATTATGTGGATCACCGCTAGAGAGGTGTTTGCAAGAGTTCTTTCATCCATAGACTAGGATCTGCGATCTTAGGGGATGTACAAGTTCTCCTATGTGAGAACATCTCACAACCTTTATGTAGTTTTCGATTTCTCAAGTTTTATGCTCTCGATCTTCGTACAATGATTCGATACGATTATTTTGGAAAATCAATTTTTGTTTTTTATTTTTCGTTGCGCATGTGATGCTTCCCTAGGTTTCCCAACACATATGAGTCGAGAAAACCTGACCCATGTGAAAAAAATGCACTATGGCACAAGCCTAGGGTGAGATGCGCCCATGGCATATATCGGAAAAACTTGACTTGCATAAAAAGAAATTCATTACAATGAGGGCATAAGACAAATGCGCCTAAGATTCCTAAGTCGAGAAAACCCAGTCCTAGTAAAGAGAAATCAGCTACGATAGTGGTGCAAAACCAAATGCACTCAAGATATTGAGTCGAAATGTGAGTCGAGAAAACCCAGTCCTAGTAAAGAGAAATCAGCTACGATAGTGGTGCAAAACCAAATGCACTCAAGATATGTGAGTCGAGAAAACCCAGTCCTAGTAAAGAGAAATCAGCTACGATAGTGGTGCAAAACCAAATGCACTCAAGATATGTGAGTCGAGAAAACCCAGTCCTAGTAAAGAGAAATCAGCTACGATAGTGGTGCAAAACCAAATGCACTCAAGATATGTGAGTCGAGAAAACCCAGTCCTAGTAAAGAGAAATCAGCTACGATAGTGGTGCAAAACCAAATGCACTCAAGATATGTGAGTCGAGAAAACCCAGTCCTAGTAAAGAGAAATCAGCTACGATAGTGGTGCAAAACCAAATGCACTCAAGATATGTGAGTCGAGAAAACCCAGTCCTAGTAAAGAGAAATCAGCTACGATAGTGGTGCAAAACCAAATGCACTCAAGATATGTGAGTCGAGAAAACCCAGTCCTAGTAAAGAGAAATCAGCTACGATAGTGGTGCAAAACCAAATGCACTCAAGATATGTGAGTCGAGAAAACCCAGTCCTAGTAAAGAGAAATCAGCTACGATAGTGGTGCAAAACCAAATGCACTCAAGATATGTGAGTCGAGAAAACCCAGTCCTAGTAAAGAGAAATCAGCTACGATAGTGGTGCAAAACCAAATGCACTCAAGATATGTGAGTCGAGAAAACCCAGTCCTAGTAAAGAGAAATCAGCTACGATAGTGGTGCAAAACCAAATGCACTCAAGATATGTGAGTCGAGAAAACCCAGTCCTAGTAAAGAGAAATCAGCTACGATAGTGGTGCAAAACCAAATGCACTCAAGATATGTGAGTCGAGAAAACCCAGTCCTAGTAAAGAGAAATCAGCTACGATAGTGGTGCAAAACCAAATGCACTCAAGATATGTGAGTCGAGAAAACCCAGTCCTAGTAAAGAGAAATCAGCTACGATAGTGGTGCAAAACCAAATGCACTCAAGATAGAAAACCCAGTCCTAGTAAAGAGAAATCAGCTACGATAGTGGTGCAAAACCAAATGCACTCAAGATATGTGAGTCGAGAAAATCTGACCCACGTGAATATAAACCAACTACGATAGAAACACTAGGTCAAATGCATCTGAGACATGTTAGTTGAGACAACCTGACCCATGTGAGATGCAAGGCTAGGCTAATCACAAGCTTTCTTTTCATATATTATAATAGGATTAAGGTCCATTTTAGCCCTTGTAAATTTGGTCATAGACCACTTAAATGCTACTCATATGTGCCCTACAAACTAATTATGTGAGTGATAACACGTGTGACACGATATGTACTCTTTTGACTTATTATTATTCATTAGTATTTTTCTCACTTTATATTGCATGTTGCATATATTATAATATCCATGGACTTGTGCAATGAGAATTGGATTGTGAAGAGATCATGATAATGAGACTGATTCGCCTTTAAACACAGACCCTAAATAATCTTCATCGCAGGTTACCCGAGAGGCACATCAAGATAACCAGCTAGACTGGTGTATTATATACCCGTCTATATAATGGAAGTAACTGGTCTCATATCTACTTGTGTGAGGACACCAAGGATACGGTGCATATGCCCATTGAAGAATGAGTTCACGGAATGCTCGATGGTTGATAATACCTTATTGTCATACAGTTATTCAATCGTCTCAATATTTGGTCCTTAGACTTGAGACACCAAGGATGTCTTATGTAAGTACTTCACTCTTTGATACTAGACTTATAGATCAGGAAGATTGAGATCTAGCATAGCCGGTTATCGGGAGTGGTTGTCAATCTTCTAAGGACAATTGAGTGTCGATAGATAATCATTCGCTCTCGGTATAATAATAAAAAAATTCTATGTATTCTTGCTTAGGCAAATCCCTAGTGAGGGTCATTCGAATTAAGAGAGAAAGATCTTTCCAGGAGAATCTGATTATATCAAGACTCGAGTAGAATCTGACATATGATTTTGATATATTAGATAGATTAGAGACTATATATACATAATAATTAAGGATAGATAGGTCTAATAAATTGGATTCTCTTGTATCGTTTGTGGATTGTGACGTAATAGTCTAATACATTCGTAGTCGATGAGTCGAGTGAATCCAATCTATTGGACCTGAGGTAGGAGTTGTGACATGTATGATTTACAGCCAGCATAATATTGGGCCAAGAGGGTCATACACATATGATAGGTATTGCAACGAGTAGAGGTTCGAACATGAGATATTCATTAAAGCTCATATCTTAATGGATATCCAGTAAATCCCTGAATTATTGGATCTTGTGGATAATGTCTAATAAGAGCTAATGAGAGATTATTGGCTATAAATCCATTAATATAAGAGGCTTGGGTAGTCGGATGGAGATCTAGTACATAATATTGTATGATTCATTATGGTAAAGTTGACAAAGACCTCTTTAAATATAAGGAAACCAAAAGATGCATAGACTAAATTTTATTGGCCGCCACCTCTTATCCTCCTCTCTCCCTCTTCTTCTCAACCAACAGCCCTAGTTCGGAGTGTATAGACTGCAAGAAGTGTTGATCCCTTCTTAATCGCATAGTATGCGTGGAAAGTAGGATTGTGCAATGATATGAGGAGCGTCTTCACAACGTCTGATGTGTGGATCACCGCTAAAGATGAGGATAATTGACCTTCTTCATCCTCTCCCACATATATATAGATTTTTAAAGATATACGATCTTCCTATGTAACATATTTTCTGCATACACGTAGTTTTTAATTTTACAGGTTTTTACGCATAAATCTTCGCACGACGATGAAAAATTTTTCTATGAAAAATTTTAGAATTTTGTTTTTTTGTTATTTTGCTACGTATGCATGTGATGTTGCTCTAGATTTCCTAACATTAAGTTATTCTGATTTACTTATATTTAAAATAATCTCTATATTTTCAAAATTTTAACATAGGTCTCTCCTATCAAGTCTAAGTTGACAAATATTAAAATATGCTTACATGACATATTAATTATAATAAATTATTAATATAATAATTAAAGTCTTAGTTAACAAACGTTATAGTATGCTTACATGATATGCTGACTCATAATAAATTATTAATATAATTATAAGTGTAATTTAAATTTTAAAAATTATTGAGATCTATCTTGTCGAGGAAGAGTAAGCGATGGAGGCCGTAGCGGTAAGGAAAGACAGAGAGGTAGAGGTAGGAGAGGTCGGATGTGGAAGTGAGGGAGAGTTGTTTCATCATATCATAGATGGGACGGGTGAGAGCACAAGAGAGGACGAAATGAGAGGCGATGGAGACGAAGATAAGTAGGAGGAGGAAGAGAGACTAGGAGACCATTGCATACATAACGTCAGACTAGTTGACGCACATCCGCCTGAAGCAGGACCAGAAGTTCTTGAGCTCATTGTCAGCATTGGAGAGGCTGCATGTGTATGACACTCTGCTAGGCGATAGCGGCTCGATGCTATTAATGGTCACTTCCACGTTGATGCCTCCTCTTATCATTGATGGTGGTCTCGATTTTTTTTAAACTTAAATTATATGTATTATTATATTAATGACTTATTAACAGTTACTATGTCACATAAGCAAACTATAACGTATATTAACTCAAATTTTACAGAAGAGGCTTATTGCTAATCATAGGTACCCTATAAGCCAATCACGTGAGTGATGACATATGTCACATAACACGCAATTTTTTTTTCTTATTATTATTATAGTATTTTCTCACTTTATATTGTGTTTTGTATATATATTATGATGTCCATGAATCTGTGCAATGAGAATCGGATAATGATGAGATTCGAATTAACCGGATAGATTAATGTGTTGTATACCCTCCAAATGATAGAGGTGGCTGGTCTTATAACTGCTCCCACAAACTGCTCGTGTGGGAACACTAAAGCTACAATGCAGGTGCTCGTTGGAGAATGAGTTCACTAATTGATCCGCTCACAGAATGTTGGATGATTGATATTACATCATTATCATATAACGATTTTATGATGCCAGTAGTGTATATAGTCCTTAGACTTGAGACACCAATGATATCATGTATAAGTACTCCAATCTTTGATACCAGAATTAGAGGTATGGAAGTTCCAGATCTAATACAACCGGTCATCGGGGGTGGTAGTCAATCTTACGAGGACTATTGAGTATCGATAAAGGATCATTCGCTCTCAGTATCATGAGAGGAATATCTTATGTATTCTTTCTTAGACAAATCATTCACCAAAGTCATTTGGATTGAGAGAGAAAGAGTTTCACAGGAGAATCCGATTAGAAGAAGACTCGAGGAGAAACTGTATGAGCTTGATAACACCATGCCCGGTATACGGTTTCTATAATATTATATGGATGAGAGACTATATATACATCATAACTGAGGATAGATAGGTCCAAAGGATTGGATTCTATTGTATCATCTGGGGACTACATTGTAGTGGCCTAGTACGTCCATAGTCGATGAGTCGAGTGGGTTATTATAGAAAATAATTCACTGAGCAAGAAGGAGTTCTGATAGGTACAACCCACGGCTAGCTTGATATTGAGTTCAGAGGGTCATACACATATGGTAGGTGTTACGACAAGTAGAGATTCAGATATGAGATATCCGTTGGAGCTCTATCTTATTGGATATCCAATAAGTCAATGAATTATTAGATCATTTGGATGAGATCAAATAAGAGCAAATGTGATATTATTGAGTAGAGAACTAATAATCTAAGAGACTTAGGTAGTTGAATGGAGATCTAATACCTAATAAGGTAAGATTCATTATGGTTGCGTTGACAATGGGTCTCTATAAATAGGAGAGAACTAAAGGGCTATAGGCTAGGCCCTTTATCACCTCCTATTCTCCTATTCTCTTCTCATCCTCATTTAGTATGAGTATTGATTTGGGTAGCGATTTAAAGAGCGTATTCGCATCCCTTGCCATGTTGATCACCGTTAAAGAGGAAGACACTTGACCTCCTTTATCCTCTCCCACAGATCTACAAGGATTTAAGAATATACGATCTCCCTAAGTAACACATCTATCTTACACGTGGCTTTTTAAATTTTACGAGTTTTACGCACTAATCTTTGCACGATCATGAATATTTTTTAAAAAAATTTAAGAATTTTATTTTCTATTCTTCCGCTACGCACATGATGTCGCACCCTAGATTTTCCTACATTTATATACTATGGTTTTAAAAATATTGAGATTATTTTATATATAAATAAATGCTTAAGTGATCCATAACAAAAATCACATGGACTAAGATGCATCTTAACCTAACATTTGTTAACTCGGATTTGTCGAGAATAACTTATATATTATATTTTTAAAAATATATAAATTATTTTAGATATAAATAAATCATAAAAAAGATAATCAGAAATTTTATTCTCATCTAGTAAAAAAAGTCAAACACAAACTTAGATAATCATAAATTTTCTTTTTATTCTCCCCTAAGAAAATATCATAACGCCGTATCGAAGGACATGGCAGGTAAGCATAAGGCCGAGGACAGAATAGAAAGTGCGGCTGTCGGCTTCGTTCATGACTTCGTACGTTCACACGATAAAAGCTTTGAACTCCTTTCAGCTTATCAACATATTCAACTCTAACCTCCTTGACTTTTTTTTATCGCTCTCTTAATCCTGCTGCCCATGAGCATGCGCAGCACTTATTCTAATATAAGTTTCTTTGCCTATAAAATAATAATAAAGAATATGAGAAGGCCCGGAAGAGAGAAACGGATGGATTCGCTGGCCACGATGTCTAGAAACCACCCGTGGCACACGGAATTGGAGGTTCGGCGACGACACCAACTAAATTCGCGTTAGGTGGGTGCGGTTCGACCCATGTGGCACCGCCGCCGCAACAGACAGAACTATAGTTCATTTTTTTTACATTTTATTGATTTTCAATAACTTACAAATAAATGTTTTGCGCGATGGTTACTAAATCAAACGGTTGGCAGCACATCACCCACCCCTCCAGGTTTCTAGTTTCAAGCCACGTCTCCGAATTTGAATATATACTGTCTTATATATATCTTTTTAGGAGGACAAAAAAGAAAAAAGAAAAGATCAGAGCCAGAGAGCGCCGGCTCCCTTTAAGATGGGCACGAGTTCGCCGGTGATGTGGACGGCGACCAGGCGATCGAGCCCCCCCAGCAGCCTCCCCCCTACGAACACCACCGGGAGCATCGCCAGTCGCCGCACATCCCCGCCGCCGGCCTCGAACACCGCCGCCTCCTCCACCAGCGCCACCGCCTCCCCGGTGGCCTCGTCGCCGAACTCGCACACCGTGGGGTTGACCCCCAGCCCCAGCAGCAGCCGCCTCGCCACGTGGCACATGCAACATCCCCTCCGCCCCATGACCACCACCGGGTTCTCTGCCACCATGCGCCGCATCCCCCCTCCATCGCTACCCCAGGAAGATGACGAGGAGGAGGAGGAGGAGGAGGAGGAGGGAGAAGGCGTGGGCGACGCGGATGAGCCGTCCCTCGCCGGCGGGGCGAACGACTGCCCCGCCGATCCGTACGGGATCGCGTCCTGCATTCTTGGATTGCTTTTCCCTTTAGAGAAATCGAGAGCGAGAGAGAGAACACCGTCGGAGAAAAGAGGGGAGCGTCGTTTATATAGCAGGAGACGGGCGCGCGGGTGACGTCAGAGGAGGGGCCGTCAATCGTCAGCGGGGTCGCAACGCGCTGTGCCCGTCGTTCTCTGGCTTCTTTCTTCGATCTGTGTCGTAACGACGCGTACGTATCCTCCGAATCGTGGCTGACGTCCGACTCACGTCAGCCTGGGTCCGACAGGGCCCGCCACTTCCAACATGTGGGTCGTGTGACGTCAGGCGTTAGGCGAGCTGGCGGGCGTTATCGCCCGTCGACCCTCAAACAGCAAATACCCTTTCTGGTGACGTGGCTCCATCAGGCGCCATAGAACCTTCGGACTAGTCTTTCGGCGCCGCTGGGAACCAACGTCCTATTGGCCATCACCGGTGGGCTCCGCAGGTGAATAGACGACACCGATGGGGGCATGGCGGTGGGTATTAAGGGAAGGTGGGCACTCGAGGAGACACAAGAGTGGAGGTCGGAGAAACATGAACGCTGTTCTGAGTACAGAATGGTGACTCGCGTCGAATGAGACATACGGATGACGCGTCACTTCGTTTCCTCACAGTGACAACGGCGTTCGCTGTTGAGTACAATGGGCGGCAACAGCGAGAGCGCCCACCGGATGTCCCGGGGATGGCTTTCCTCGGGGGTGACGTCAGACTACATCTCGTCGTGGGTCCCCCGGTTACCTTGCATCGATCGGATAAGACCGCATGCATTAAAATAGAATTAGACGTTAGATATGGCGCCATACGGTGGTGGTTGTGAAATAATGGTAGTGTAATTAATTTAATTAGTGAAATTTAATTTTAATTGCCAAACGTTTCCAAATGAAGCCCTAATTATCAATTAATTAGCAGTACGCAATATTTAACCCTAAGGTAGGAACATTAAAGATTAAATTAGATGAGTAATCTTCTTCCTTTGATTGGGTTACCCGTTCGCGGAACATACGAGCCGGCACTACGAAACGGTCGTTGGGCGGACGTCGGATGAGGACGAAGTCATCCGTAGCGGAGTATGCCGGTCAACCAACTCCGTCTCCCAAAGATAGAAGAAAAGACTAGCGATGGCGCGTTGCCCACGTAAGCTCACGTCGGGCCCTTCAAGAAGCGTGGCGCTCACGCCCTCGTCACGTCGTCGTCGCGACGCGCCTCGTGCGGGACCCACCGGCCATTCTCCGGCCAGGATTCGCCGAGCGAAAGAACCCGAGTGCATCTGACGGCGACGAGCGCGTCGGGCGTGGCCTATGGCTGCTGACGTCGTCACCAGCTCATCCACCCCTTCCGGTAGGCGCGATCGGTCTGACGTCTCATTTGCCGACATCGACTCCCGTCCCCAGTCAGCATGGAATCGTCCCCAATCCTCTCTCTCTCTCTCTCTCTCTCAATAACTCTCTAAACCTCTTCCTCATACAATCTTCAGCCGCCAATATAACATAAAAGAAAATATTTTCTAAAAATAGTTATGTTTTTATCCTTGTAAAAATTCAATTCTTTTTTGTAGAAAGAAAAAGTTGGTTTAATTATTAATATTTTAAAAAAATCATAAACTATAAATGTGCGTGAACGGAAGGTTCGATTAGCGCCACCACCTACCCAAAACAACTTCGATCTCACAAGTTGGGGGGAGGGGGGGGCGGAAAGGGACCCACCGTTAAAGATGCTCTCCAACCTCCCAAGAGAGCAAAAGCTTCTTATTACGTGTACGCATGCATACTGTTTTGGAGTCGAGTAGCGGAAAACTGTGGGGAGCTCCCGACGAGGGATTCCGCTTTCAAACGCTCTCATCGGAGCGAAAGAGTTGGGAGGAAGTCTCGGGAAGGGCGTACGAGACGGCAAATGCGACGTCCGCATCGGTGTCCGGTGGCCGTCTTTTACCTTTATCTTATTGCGAGTAGACAGGAGCGAAGACATAACTTGGAGGCAACCGAATCGCACGTCACGCCGAGTCACGTGTGGGTAGGGTCACATGTGGATGCCACATGGTAGTACGTAACGAGGATGCTGATCTTTTTTATTTTTAGCTTGTAATTTGATGGGTGTCGAGAAATATTCGCATCATCGATACGTCGTGACATAATCAACAGTGAGAAACGAAAGACGTGATCAATAATTAGATCATCTGTGCATCGATTTAAAACAACAATTCGAAAACATATTTCGTTCGGACCCTAAAAATGATAAGGCAAAAAGTATTTAATCATATCATAAAATATCACTATGAAAGGGTTTCTAGATCGATTATTATTTATTAAGATTATTTCATTGATTGTTCGATCACTGATTTGAGCATCAAGGGATTCACGTCGAAAAATCCATGTGACGTTGATTTTCATATAGATCGATCACGATAAACATTCGTGTCTCCCCACCTCTAAGTAAGCGTTTAAATCTTACTTTTGATTTTTGTTCACGTGACAACACTCAAGACACTTTGGTATTTTTGTCCTTACGTAGACATCATGTTTTGCTTGACTATGATGCATCAAACACTTTGATGATTGTGTTCATGGTGAATAGATCGTGTGCCGAGATATGTTTTACCAAATTAAAACACGTCAAACATTTGGATATTGATATATTGTGAAAAGATATACTTTGCATCGTTGATGTCAGCTATAGTAATAAAGGATCAATCTCCGAGAGAGCGAGAGACTCGAGCATCACTCGAAATGGGACTATAAAGGCCTCTTGAAAAGGAAAGAGGCTTGCAATTGGACCGAGCTCGCCCAGACGCCGGCCCGACCGCCAGGCCCGTAGCAAGTCACGCTCGATCTGGGTGGGCCCATTTTTGGTGGGCTCGGGCTCCTCTCGGGCCGACTCTATCTTGGTCTGGCCCATCAGGACTGGTGTTTTATTGATGCTGAGGCTAAGGCATGTGTGACTTGGAGAACATACATCATCAATCATATTCTAGTCATCTTCTTGGTTGATGGTTGGCATGATGTGGATTCGAAGAATAGATCATCTTAGAAGACGTGATCGACTTAAGGGCACGACTGACATAAAAGCGATTACTCTTCGGTAGAGAAGCTTACTATTTAGAGCTCTTTTTTATATTATCCATAATATATTAAAAATAATAAAATATTATTTATTATTTATTATTTATATTTATTTTTGCCTACGCTATTGTCATCAACTCTCCCTACCTCCTCTTCTCGATCTTCGGATCATCCCATTTCATCATTTATCCTTTTTTTCTATCATTTTACATCACTTTTGATGATTAAGAAAAGGAGAATAAGAAGAAGAAAGGAAATAATAATAATAATAATTACAGATAAGGAGTGAGAAGATTTTAGTAAATTGAGTTATAAATTAAGAACATATATGTCTATTTATAAAATTATAATTTATAAATATTAAAAATTATTAACATGAGATTATAAATAACTAAAAAGATATTGTAAATAATAATCGTCTTAGTAAATGTTCGTCTTGATGGAATTGAGTTATAAATTGGAGACATATCTGTCTATTTATAAAATAATAATTTAGAAATATTAAATTAAATTATAAAATGATCCATTTTGGAGCACTACTGAAAGAAAAAGGCATTACTCTTACTATTTAGAGCTTCTTTTTTATTATTCATAAATCTCTTAAAATTTAATAAAATGGTATTTTACTTTTTATAACTAATTTAATTTAATTTTATATTATTTTTATATATATAATAAAATATTTTACTATTTATAACTCATTTAATTTCGACTTTCCCTGCTTTTTCTTCGATCTTTGAATCATATCATTTCATCGTCTAGTTTTTTATTATTTTATATTATATTTGTGATTAAGAGGAAGAGAAGAAGATGAATGATGAAAAATAAGAAATAAATTATAGGTAAGGAGTTAACAGATTTTAGTGAAATTGAGTTATAAATAAAAGTTTTTAACATTATATTATAAATAATCAAAAATAGATTGTAAATAGTAATCTTTTTAGTAAATGATCACTTTGATAGAACTGAGCTATAAATAGAGGATATATGCATGTTATAAATGGTAACTTAAAAATATTAATAGTTATTAACATGAGATTATAAATAACTAAAAATATATTTTAAATTATAATTTTCTTAGTAAATAGTCACTTTGATCGAGACATAATTGTACTAATGATATATGTACTTACGATATGATAATCATGAAAATATAACTTAATCATCTTGAAGAATTTATTTGGCTTATAATATGATCGTCGTATAAATATTAAGTCATTTTGAAAATACAAACAAGTTGAAGATAATTAAAATATTACTTAGACAAAGATTCAAATATATTATCAACATGAAGATGCAAATTTTTTGAAAATATCAATTTAACGTTCCAATTAAGGATGTTGTCTTAAGAGTACAATTATACTTTATCGATCTCATTATCCACTTGGGATATACATAGTAAAAAATAGAGTCATTTTAAATATACAATCGAGTCGAAAATGATTAAAATATTACTGACTTGAAGGCCAAAATTTGATAATAATCTAAACATTAGGCCAATCTAATGACATCGTGGGAGTGTCCAACTTAAGAACACCATCAATTTTAGAATGTGATCATATTAAAGATATAATTATTTATTTTGATTGAAATATCGGTCTTACAATGGTATTTACAAGACAACTAAATTATGAGCACCTTCAAATCTATATCTCAATCTAATTTAAGTGGATAAAAATAGACGTGACTTCGGGAATCTTACATGAATAATCTAAAACTTGGAACAAGCACGTAATTAGGTTCATTAATCTTGAATCTAAATCAATTTCAGAACGACGCTTTAGATCGATCGCTACGTTGGCCAATAAAGAACATATCGGGGAAGTAACTAATACATGCCATTTATAACGGGTATTATAAACCGGTACGCCGCTTCGAAGAAACGCGACGGTGTGATATACGAATAGATGTGATACGAACACGAGACTCTCCGTCTTCTTCGTCGCGAAGAAAAGAGAGAGAGAGAGAGAGAGAGAGAGAGAGAGAGAGGTCGCAGTGGAGGCGAGAGGAGAAAGATGATGCAGTTGCTCGGTTTCCGCGGGGGATCCGCGGCCTCCTCCTCTTCGTCGTCGTCGAAGGAGGAGCCATCGCCAACATCCGACCCTCGGAACCCTAGCCCGAGTCTCGCGGCCGCTGCCTCCGGGCTCGGTCGGCCCATCCGCCTCGTATACTGCGACGAAAAGGGCAAGTTCCGGATGGACCCGGAGGCCGTCGCCGCCCTCCAGCTCGTCAAGGGCCCCATTGGCGTCATCTCCGTCTGCGGTCGAGCCCGCCAGGGCAAGAGCTTCATCCTCAATCAGGTGTGTATCTCCCCATTTCCTCCTGTAACCTTGTTCCTCCCGGCCGATCAACTCGGGTTCCTTTTCTTTCAAGTTGGACCGGTTAAAGATGGCTAATTGATCTTTAATGTTGGTGATGCTCTCTTGTTCCAGTAGGTTATCCCCCTCGGGTAACTTCTAGAGGGATAGGCGTCCTGAGAATCTTGCTTTAGTTAGGTTGGAGCGATGACTTGTTTGGCTTCTCATGTGCAACCTTAATAGCCAAATTATGGTATCTGATGATAGGGTTTGCCAAAAACATGATACCCTAATGAAATAGTTGAAATGCGTTCAAATTCTCGTAATGCAAATCAGGTTCTTGCTTTTGGGGAATACGACATGTTGTATAAAATCTTTCCATGTGATAAACCTGAAGAAAGTCCCTGAAATTTCAGATATGCTAGGTCAATAACAAAGAAAGTAGTTGGTTTTGCAAAGATCCAAATGGGATGCTGATGAACCACTAATGGATATTTGGATGAGCAATAAGGTAAAACATCCAGAAAGGTAAGTTGACGAACCAATAAGTGGTTGGTCCCTAGAAAAACTGTTTTTGAGAAATCTAGAAATTTTATCCAAGAAATTATGAGTGTCAATTTGTTGCTATTTCAATTGTCCTGGGAGGTGTATTAGTTCATGTGGTGTAATTCACATAGGATCCATAAGTCAGAGAGATACTGGTTTCTTCAGCTGGGCTTTTGGCTTTATGACAAGGATAAATATGAAAATAACAATGTCAATGATGACACCTAAAAAGCCTTTGTGTACTAAGATTCACAAGAAGGCCACATATCAGGACAATGGTCTGCTAGCAAGAATATTGGTGGTCTAGAGAAAGCAAATATTCTGAAATTGACCATTGGGAATATAAAGTGGATTTTGTTATTATAGGTCGACACAGTTCGAGCATAATATATGTATGTTTTTCTAGAATGCCCACGTCAAAGGGACCATAATTGGATTTGTTTTATCATTAGACCAAAAGCAGACGTAATGCCACTATAGATTGGGAGGACATTGAATCACGATAACATTTGGGGAGCAAGTGCTTATTCTATATCATGTCAGTCATCCTAGACATTTATACAGAAAGATGGCAACATATGTTGCACAGATGCACAATATACCATTGTGCTTAAAAATTTCTCATGAACTATGTTTTGAGTTGATCTGTCTTTTGAGTATAGAGTTTGTTTCACCATTTCTCTGTCTTTTGGATCCTTCACTGCTTATCCTGCTTCCTTGGTCTATGTCCATAAAAGCTACAATGATTCTATTTTATGCATTAGATTTTTCTTCTCCTAACATCATATCCAGTTTGTCATAACTCATTTACATATAAGGTCCTTTTACTTCTGCATTTTTAGTTTTAATCTTATATGCAGGAATCATGGATGATTTACTAATGTTTGTTTGCTTTGTCGAGTAAAAGATCACTGTAGTTTGATCCTGTATATTTTTTTAATTGCATTTAGTTTCTTATGATTTTTCTGGGTTCTAAATTTATAACTTCTGTGTGATTGTTTTGTTTAAAAAATAACAATCATTTGTTGTTGGTAGCTTCTAGGGAGAAACAGTGGATTTCAAGTTGCTTCCACCCATCGACCTTGCACTAAAGGGCTTTGGATGTGGAGTGCACCATTAAAGCGTACTGCTCTTGATGGAACTGAATACAATCTTTTGCTACTGGACAGTGAAGGAATTGATGCCTATGATCAAACGGTTAGTTTGATCTCCTTGCCTTTTGCTCATTGTGATGTTTATATCTAGTTTATATGTTCCTGACAAAAGTACAAAATTTTCATTTGGTCTTTGTTGGCTTGCCATTAGTGCTTAACAATTAATTTCTGATCTAAATTTGCTACATAAGTTATTAAAAGACTATAGCAATTGTACCCCTTTAAATTGACTAATTATCTCTTTTGATTTTGTCGTTGCATTGCTCAGTGCTTCAACCTCATGGTAGTTTGAGAGGCGGCAGGGCTAAAATTAGGCTCATAGTTATCTTGAAAATTTTATGTTTGAAATTTTGGGTCTCATGTATGACCCTATATTTTTATTTTTGAATTATTTCGTTAATCGATCCTGCTCTCACCAATCCAATCTTACTGATCTCGATCACATTATCCATGGTTGATTTTGGTCTCAATATCAGTTCGCTAATTTTGATTGTGACAATATAAGCCTTCATTAACATGTAACTTATGGTTTTTTTGTGGAATGAGGATGAGGGGCAAAGGATGGTTATGGCAAATTTTAGTAATATCCACCAAAATAGGGAAATTTTCATTCAAATTTTACAGGAAGAGGCAAATAATATGGTTATGCCTGTTGAAATGTTGAAACTCGTACCTCTCTCGACAAGTTAAATAACTGAGAAACATTCCTATGCTGGGTTTTTAATGTGAAAATCTACTCAAATTTCAGGCCAAAATTTACCCTTGTCTAAATTATGCAAAAATATTAAAGGATAAAAATATACCTTGATTACTTCATTTTTTCCCTTTCTCCTCGACCCAGATCACGAAATCCTCTGTTGTGCATTTTGTACTCCTCTCTACTCCGTATTCACACAGTCTTCCCCTTTGATTGGAATGCTCTTTACAACTTCACCTAATTGGACTGCATGTCTGGCTTCTACATCTTTCTTTCATAACTGAACACCACATCCTTTTCCATTACATATCCAACTCTTCTTTTCTCTCATATCATGCAGGCAGCAAAATCTTTCTAAGCAACATATCTGTTAGTCTGATGACAAACAACAAATTCCTAACAGTACTATTACATATTTGTTAATTTTCAGGTTCTTATAATATACAGAGTTTGAAGAATTTGAAGTACCTTTATTGGTGTTTTTCGAGGGATATGCATGTTAAATTCTCTCCATGATGTAACCCATGTAATAGTAGTGATGATGATACTAGGACCTGATTACCTGAATTTAATATAGATGCGATTCCAACATTGACCGAGACCCAAAATTTCATGAATTTGTATGAGTATAAATTTGGGCCATTCGACACTTTGGGTTTGGGTTTAAGAAAGTCCCCAAATCCAATCATATTATACTTAATTTGGTAATGACAAAGTGCTTTTATTTTTTTAATTACAGAAATCTATAAAAAAATTAACTGGTTTTGTATTTTTAGTGATTTCTCTGTCGGAGTTTTGGGGCATATTCAAGGTTCTTTATGTTCTACTTATTGTGTCTCACAGTAATTTTCTTTTCTTCTGCATTCTCTGACATATTCAGTGTTTATTGCCTTTCATTCATTGCAAGTTTGTTAGACCTTTTTTCTTCATAACTTGTGATATTTACAACATGGACTTGGTACAAACTTCCATTTGAATTTCACTTAATTATGTCGCAAAAATAAATTAATTATTTTATTAATTTTCTCTTATCATTTGAACATACTTTGGGCCTTGTCCCATTCACATGTACTTGACCAGATTGAGACAACCCAATAATAAAATGTGCAGGGTCCAAGTCGAATATTGTACTGCTCAGGCTGGATCGAGATTTAGACTAGGTACCCAGCCTGATATATACATTTTGTTGCAGATAATTATCAACAAAAATTGGGGTCAAAGAGGTCCTTTTGTTACTTGGGTTTGGACCGTTGTTTTTGATTTTCTATAACTTGTATGGATAAACAATTAAAGCAAAGGCTCTGGCGTGCATAAATCCAGATTTTATTAGGATATCTATGTAAATTGATACTGGGGAGGAACAAATATGTAATTAGCCAATCAAAGAAGATATATATGAAGAAAATTATCTTTTTTGGTGGGCACCATTTCCATGTGCAGTAAGTATATTACAAGAACAGGGACAACAAAGTTTTTTGGCATAATCTTGCTTTGTACATGTAAGGGTGGTTTTGTCTTAAAGCAATAAATGAAAATACTTTTATGGCCATGAACCTCTTGTAGCTTTCTTCTAGATTATGCATTTCTTCTTCCTTGCTATATGCACTAAATCTTTTGTTGACTTCGTCATATGGTTTGATTTTTTTTCTCTCTTGGCAGGGAACATATAGTACAAAGATATTCTCTCTCGCTGTTCTATTGTCAAGCTTGTTTGTCTATAACCAGGTAAAACTTGTGTTGCATCGAGTTCTATTTTACAAAATTTTGAATTAGAATAATCTAGAATAGGATTGGAAATTTAGAATCTCCTTAAGCTTGTCATTTGCGCTTGTGTAAACTTATCATTGTACCTCGTGCCATGTTGCTAATTGTTGACTAATTATACACTTAATGGTCATCTGTTTTTGTTTTTTTCCTTTTGATTCTTCAGATGGGTGGTATTGATGAAGCTGCACTTGATCGTCTATCACTTGTCACTGAAATGAGTAAACATATACGAGTCAGAGCCTCTGGTGGAAAGACCTCAGCATCTGAGCTTGGACAATTTTCTCCAGTATTTGTGTGGTTATTGAGGGTAATCACATGTCATTATTTTTAATCTTATACAGATGGTTTTCCTATTTCTTGTTGGTATTTAAATTTATCCTACTTAAGTCGATTGTATGTGGTTGCCTAATTGATCAGAAAACAACTATTCCACAGGACTTCTATTTAGAATTAGCAGAGGATAACAGAAAGATCACTGCACGCGAGTATCTAGAAATAGCCTTGAGATCTATGCAAGGTGGAGGTAGAGATTTGTTAGCTAAGAATGAGGTTTGTTGCAGCCTACTGCCTGCTTAGTTACATTGACTCAGACCACACCGTTGCATGTATCAGGAATAAGCAACTTTTTTTATTTCAATTGATAGATTCGAGAGTCGATTCGTGCTTTATTCCCTGATAGAGAATGTTTTACGCTTGTGCGGCCACTGAACAATGAAAATGATCTCCAACGTCTTGATCAAATCCCTGTGAGTATCCTTTCCACATATTATTTATCAGTTCAAATATACTTAAAATACTAATTTCTTTTTTTTATGCAGTTGGATAGATTAAGATCAGAATTTAGATCAGGCTTAGATGCATTAGTGAAATACATTTTCGAGCGGACCAGACCAAAACAAGTAGGTGCAACTGTAATGACAGGCCCCATTCTTGCTGGTATCACACAGTCATACTTGGATGCTATCAACAATGGTGCCGTGCCTACTATATCTTCTTCTTGGCAGGTTAGTCTTCTCGAGTATCAGAATATTGGTTGAGTTTTAACTTAATGATGGCTAAATATTTATAATGTTTGGAAGCAACTCTTGATTGTGAGCGAATAATGGCTTTTCTGTGGAAGCATTGATTGTTCGGAACCACATTTCATTGAATTAAATTTTTGCTACACAGAACCTAACAATGTATAGCTGTAAAAAGAAAACAAAAAAGTTTAATAATTTTGAACTTTTGGGTGGGGCTTCAGGAAAGCTGATATTTTCTTTGAATCTAGAGATATAGCAATACTATTTGTCTTCAATGTGCTCATTCCACAGATTGTAGTAATCAATCATGCTGTTTTTCTCTATAAATATATCATTCATGTTAAAAGAAACAAATTGACTTGACTGCATATAATACTTTAGTGGCTTAGTCATGACTAAGTTCTGAAGGTCCACTATTTCAATGTAGGCACTTTTAACCATGTGGCTGAAGATGCTTAAGCTTGTGCTACTATTAGTAAGGTCGTCTACTCTTATATGATACTTATGTTTCCCCAATTCATATGTGGGATTAATTGGGGTGTCATAATCTTTCCAATTCAAATGCTCATGGTCTCATCAAGTTATCATCACACAGCCTAAAATAGTTCACTAGTAAATTGCATGAGAGGCATATAACTAAGCAGTGGCTTAGTTTGTATCATGCTTTTTGATCTTTCCAATCTGGGACCATTCACTGTATGTAGTCCTGGGTTCATATACAGGTCACATTGGTACATGGTATTTATTGGTCTAACCAAGACCAATGTACCAAATGGTTTGATATGAGTAATACTTATTCTTTTTTTCTTTTTCAATGATAAAAGATGGTATAAGTTTTTATACTGCTCGAAATACCAATAGTGGATCAGTCTGGCAATGTGTTGAAAGTGGTATCCGATCAGTATTGAAAACCACGGCCTGATGGGTCTGTAGCAACATGACCTGAAATTCTTAAGCCCCTGTTGTTTGTAGTGAGCCCATCTAGCTCGTGCTGTGTCACAACCTTCCCACTTCTGGTGTAGGACTACGCATCACAACCATTTCTGGTTCTGATTTGTTTCGTTCGTTACTAACACCAGGTGTGCTAATTGCTAAATGATATTAATTACATGTCTTTGCTGATCGAATTTTACTTATTGAATGGTGTTTTATAATTTTATAATGTTATTCTGTTTATGTGGATATCGACAGGGTAGGTATTACTTGTGGTTGGTCCTTTTTTAGGTTAGAGAACCTTTTGCACTACATGTGTTTACTATTGAGGGGTTTATATTACCGTTCCCAGTCCCTTCCCTTCCCTCTGCGGGAAAAAAAGTCAGAAAAAATAACAGAAAAATCACATTAAAGCGGTTGGTGTGGGTTGTTTGTGTGTGTGTGTGTTTTGCTTCCAGCTAAGTTAAGAAAGCTGACTTCAAGTTAGCCTTTTTCTTCAAGTGTTCAGAAATAAAGGTTGATCTGTGTTAAGCACTTATGTGGAACTCGATGACTCTAGTGTGTATAATATTTAACTTAGAATCTAGATTATTGAATCGTTCTTTTTCTCAACCAACATGTTGGCTTGGTAATAACAGTGAACTTGTTATATTCACTCTGAAGCTCTTTCATATTATGCCAAGTAGAGCACATCAAAGAATTAAAATAGAGTGTTTGATTGTTATTGTGAATTTTCTTGAAGTTCCCATTTTGTACCTTGTTGTGATTTGAGAGTATCTTGAATTTTATTGTGATTTGAGAGTCTCTTGACATTTTTGAGCTTGCAGAGTGTTGAAGAAGCGGAATGTCGTAAAGCTTATGATTCTGCTGCTGAAATCTATAAGTCCTGCTTTGATCGCTCAAAACCAGCAGAGGAGGTATAGAATATAGATCGATATCTTTCTTACTTGCTGTAAGAATACTTCATTGTCATCAGTTCTAATTGCACTGACTTTTTAAGTACTTTAGACTGTCTTAAGAGAAGCACACCAAGATGCTGTTGAAAAAGCTCTCAATGCATTCAATTCTTGTGCCGTGGGGAGTGGATTAGCGCGTCAGAATTATGAGAAACTTTTGCTCAATTTTTTCAGAAAGACTTTTGAGGTGAGTGCCAATCTCGTTATTAAAATTGTTAGTCATTTAGTGGAGTAGATAGCAGCACCTTGTCTACCAACATTCTGTATTCTACTGTTTCTTTTTTTCAATGTATTTCCCACTGAGATTTTTGCAATTTCTGCCTGTTCCATGACATATACCTGTTGGAGTTTTCCTCATTCTCTTCGATTTGAGAGAATTGATGTAATGAATAGACCAAAATTCTATCAGCTGACCCTAAAGTTGTACTTCTATGATCAGTGAAAGTAGTTAATATCATTGGTGTCCTGTTCATGAATGGGAATTGCTAAGAGATGCAATTGAATTATTAGAGTATCTTCATGATTAGCTCGTGAAGAAAAGCCTACAAACAGATATTTCCTGACTGCCATTCCATCTCTTTTCTAGTTCTTTATTATCCTTAATCCTTTGAAAAGTTGGTGTTAGTTTTGGTTTCAGCTAAAAGTAAAGAAAATCAGAGATATACACTATTTTGAGATGACATATGATTACATGTGTATGTATTGTTATTTTATATATACTTTAGAAATACAAAATCAAATGGAATATACTTACCATCATGCTATAGTTTTTGTGGTAATTGAGCTGGGTTGTCAAAAATCTTTTAGAAGATATTATAGTTGCAAGGGATGTAATTTCAGATTTATGATGTACAAATGACGAGTTGGAAATAATTATACAAGTAACACGATTACCAAATTTAAATTACTGTCTTTTTTTAATTGACCGATATCAGATGTTTGCATTTTTGTTAGATATGGAAGTTTCTTATACTTTTTGACATCACAATCCTTTGGTTATTGATTAGACTCATCACTCATAAGGACGGCCCATTTTGCAGTTAAAAGAGATTAGCTTGTGTTAGAGTGTTGCCTCGAACAAGTTCTTCCCTATATGAGGTGGACAAGAAACCTCCGGAGAGCTACTATAATTACTGCTGAACTAATCTAACTTTATTAACAATAAAAAGGGAGAAAACAGTAGTTCCAATGTGAACCATAAGTTCATAAAAGAATGTTTATTTCATGGTTGCTAGTGCCTTGTAACTAATGTACTAAAATAATCTAGGATTGTCCATCAAATGACAGGCATATAGTACCCCTGGCTGTCTCAGATAGGCTCAACAAACCCATCCATATGGACAGTGTGACTGTCCATATGGTCTGTATATTATCTGTACGAATTGGACATCCTGGCCTCTTTGGATTAGAAGAAGGTTGCCTAGCCTTTCTTGCTTCTTTTGGTGCAGTCCTAGTGGAATTAGGGTGCTTGTTTTCTTCCAGTTTGCTGCAGGCTGCTATAATCTATCATATTTGCATTGGAGCCTCTGCTAATTGGTTCAGGAGTCTCCTTGGATCTTGTTCTGGCTGGTCAACAGCTCGCTGCACATTTCCAAAGAAAGGACAGAGTAATTAGGCTCTAATAGGAAATTTGGTGGTCAACTGCCATAATGTTTAAAAAATAAATACTAATTAAATGATTCATATGATTGGGAACTTCTAATGATCGTTAAGTGATTTTAACCACTCAATAAATTGTGTGGCCATTGAGTGATTGTTATTTGTTCAAATGCCTTCTTTTTTTGTGTTCGTTCTGATCGCTGATTGCTTTGCTACTGTTGTACAGGAGTACAAAAGGACTGCTTTCTTAGAAGCGGATTTGCAATGCTCTAAAGTAATCCAAAGCATGGAAACAAAGTTACGAGCAGCTTGCCATGCTCCTGATGCCAAACTCAGTGATGTGATTCAGGTAAGCCAAATTGTCTTGGAACAAGCATGGAAACTTGACAATATAGTACACAAGAAGCAAAACATGTTTTGTTACATTACAGAAACATTTGTTTTGTCATAAGCATGGTCACTGTTGTCCTTGTTGGGCACATTGTAGGCATTTTGTTTGCTAACCATCCTTCTCTTCAGTTCTGTTTATGCATTTAGATCTCGTCTTCTCTTGCATTGTATGGATCCATGTAGTTTCTGATGCCCTCACCATAAATTTTTTTGCCTAATAAGTTGGTCCATTATTAAACTAAAAGTTTTCCTTTATCTTTAAATATAATATGTGATGAGAGGTTGTTTACTTGGATGCCACTGCAGCTCTTGGACCGTTTGCTAGTTAACTTTGAGAGTTCTGCCCATGGTCCGGGAAAATGGAAAAAGTTGGCCACATTTCTGCAACAGAGGTTTGTCCTTTTCAACTCTTGCAATGTGGCATGTGTTTCAGAATATGATGTCAGAGTTTTAATGGTTTTCTAGCTTGTACCTGATCGCATTACTGGTTGCATCAGGCTGGTTATATCGTCTTTTATCAAGTTCTCGTAATTGTTACATAATTATTGTTTTAGTTCTACATGTAACAATCTTTACCTGATTCATTTTCATGTTGATCCATAGTATGGATCATGATGCAAGTCCTACAGTTCCAATTTTAGTTTAGATTACTGAAAATAAGTACAGTCACATTCAGTCTAGCCTCTTCCTTCTACAGTTTGGAGGGATCAATTTCAGACCTCTTCAGAAAGCAATTGAATCATGTTGAATCAGAAAGGAATTCTCTGAAGTCTAAATGCAGATTAAGTGAGGATAAATTGGCTTTGTTTATGAAGCAACTTGAGGCTAATGAAAAGCACAGATATGAATATTTGAAACGCTATGAGGATGCTATCAGTGACAAGGAAAAGATCTCGAAAGATTACTCTGGTCGCATTGCTGATTTGCAGAGCAAATATAGCAAGTTAGAGGAACGCTGCTTGAGTTTATCAAATGCTTTGGAACTTGCTAAACATGAATCCTCTAATTGGAAAAATAAGTACAACGAGAGCATGGCAGATCAAAAGGCTGAGGAAGACAAGTTCAAAGCTCAAATTGCAGTTCTGGAAGCCAGGATAGGTGCTGCTGAAGGTAGGTTAGCTGCTGTTCGTGAACAGGTAGCATCCTCCCAGGAAGAAGCATCGGAGTGGAAGCGGAAATATGATGTAGCAGTTGGAGATGCTAAAACTGCTTTGGAGAGGGCAGCAGTCGCACAGGAACGCACTAATAAGAAGGTACAAGCCAGGGAAGATACTATAAGAACTGAATTTGCGGAGCAACTAGCAACTAAGGTATTCCAAGTTCTCTGCGTGTGTTTATGTGTCTATGATGTATTTATCTGATATGTATATATATTTTCATCAGTATGCTTTCTATTCACAGTATCCTTTTGTTGACTATAATTATACAGGACAAAGAAATTATAAACTTGACTGCAAAGGTTGACCAGTCTGAGAATCAAGCAAATAGTTTGCTTCTAAGATTGGAGGTAAGTTATGTCATCAAAGGTTGATTTTTTTTTTTTCCTTATTGGAAATTGGTTGTTGTATTGTGCTAAAGGTTACTTACATGCAGGCTGCTGAGTCGGAACTGAAACGCTGGGAGTCTGAGTCTTCAGTTTTGAAAGATGAAATCCAAGGTTTACTAGAAAACTTGGATTCTGTTAAAACCAAGGCCCAGACACATGAGAGACAAGTCAAAATTCTAGAACAAGAAAATAATCATCTCCAGGAGAAGTATATTTCTGAAAGCAAGAAATTCGATGAAGCAGATAGGAGGTGCAAGGACGCAGAAAGGGATGCAAAGAAAGCAACTGAGTTGGCTGACACTGCTCGTGCAGAAGTAGTGGCAGCTCAGAAGGAGAAGAATGAAGCCCAAAGGTTGGCAATGGAAAGATTGGCATTTATTGAAAAAGCTGAGAGACAGGTTGAGAGCTTGGAAAGAGAGAGGAATAAGTTGATTGATGAAACTGAGGGGCTTCGTCGATCAGAAATCGATGCGATTGCGAAGGTTGTGTCACTTGAGCACAGAGTGGAAGAGCGAGAAAAGGAAATAGAGGAGATGTTGAGTGAGAACAACGAGCAGAGGTCCAACACAGTCCAAGTTTTGGAAAGTCTTCTGGCAACCGAACGTGCAGCTCGCGCAGAGGCCAATAAGAGGGCAGAGGCCTTGTCCTTGCAGCTACAATTAACTCAAGGCAAACTAGATTCTCTCCAACAGGAGCTGACATCTGTTCGGCTCAACGAAAGTGCACTTGATACCAAGATGAAGAGTGCTCGTGGGAAACGTCCGAGGGTGGATGACAACATAGGCACTGAGTCTGTCCATGATATGGACACTGGTGAAGAAGTTGCGAAGGGTAGAAAGCGGTCCAAGAGTACCACAAGCCCGTTCAACTATTCTCAGATGGAAGATGGTGGTTCAGTTTTTAGAGGGGAACAAGATAATAATCAGAGTCAGGCAAATCAAGAATCTGAGACAGAAGATTACAGAAGGTTTACGGTTGTGAAGCTTAAACAAGAGCTTACAAAGCATGGATTCGGTGCACAATTGTTGGAGCTGAGGAATCCCAACAAAAAGGATATTATTGCATTGTACGAGAAGCATGTCCTTGGTAAGTAGCTGTTTGTCAACCCCCACAATATTTTTCTTATTTTGACCATTTCTGTGTGATGTGCTTTCAGCAAAATTGCCTCTTAGCTGGCTTGATTCTTAGTATTTATCTGTCAGATTTGGTGTAGATGTATCCATAGACGTAGATTCCACATCTTCCTTTTCCCCTTCATTCGAATGTAACACAGGTACTCATCTTAACAGGCAACTATTAGTCTGAGAAATAGATGAGCCATGTTAACTACGGTCTCTACTGTCTGGTTTTTCACACGCTCAGTAGTACACTATTATTTTGGCTGAAAGAAGCTTTAAGTACGGTTCACATTTAGCAGAATTCCTGTCAATAACGTTTAACTTGCTATTTATGTTCACTGTTTCACGTCATGCCTTATGGTATCCCAAACATGTACAATTTCCTGGCAGATAACTTAGTAGTGAGTGCATAGGAAGTGACTCAAATTACTTTTTATTAAGACCTCAAAGAGCTACACCCACCACCAGCCCATCCAAGAAAACCTCAGCTGCTTCCCTCACCTTTCTCCTTTCCCAGTAACCACCAATCACAACACCCCATGTCTCCCTGGTAGGAACGCAACCTTCAAGCAACATCTCGCTGACAACCCGTGCTGCCTTGTGCGCGTCTCCCTTCTTGCTGTAACAATCTACCAGATGATGGAATGTGTCCGGTTCAGTAGAAATACCCCTGCTCTTCATGCTCTGATGCACCCGTAAAGCCCTGCTTGAATCACCAGCAGCGCACAACCCCACCACAACTGTGTTGTTAATCCTCACATGGAGATTCCAGGTGACGCGGTTCGGTGTGATCCCACTGAGCACCATCTCGTCGAGGTAATTTGCGGCTTCCTGGGCACGGCCAGACTCGCACAACCCATCGATGAGCTTGCCATACAATCCTACATCTGGCTTTTTCCCCTGCAGTCTCATCCTATCTAAGATCTCCAATGCCTCCCCGAGCCTTCCTTCTTTACACAGCCCATTAATCAGCGCAGAATAGGTGATGGCGTTCGGCTGGCATCGCTCCGAGACCATCCGATCCAGCAAAGTGACGGCCTTTAGCGACCGTCCGCCCTTGCAGAGGCCGTCGACCAATGAACTGTACGTGAACACATTCGGCTTAATCCCTCTCTTAGTCATTTCGTCGAACATCTCTATTGCTTCGTCTAGCGAGCCAGAGCGGCACATCCCGTGAATCAAAGTAGTGTAGGTAACAACGGTCGGCGAGCAGTCCTTGTCACTCATTTCCTCCAACAGCTGCTTGGCTTCGCCGATTCTGCCATGCTTGCAGAGCCCGTCGATCACAGTGTTGTAACTGCAAGAATCGGGCGGACACCCGCGATCGGGCATCCTGCGGAACACTCGGAGGGCCGCGTCCACGTCTGCGCCGCTGCCGGCGTCGGTGCAATGGGCCTTGAGGAGGACGTTGTAGGAGGCGACGGAGGGCGGGACGCCGGCTGCCCTCATGCCGGCGAAGAGGCGGGTAGCGAGGTCTAGGCGGTTGTGGGCGACGAGAACGGCGAGGAGGGCGGTGTAGGAGCGGTTGGAGGGCCGGAGGAGGAGGAGGCGGGGGGCGTCGTGGAAGAGGCGGAGGGCGTCGAGGGGGCGGCGGGCGCGGCCGTGGGCGCGTATGAGGGCGGCGAAGACGGGCTCCGGGGGCGGGTGGCCCAGCTCGGCGGGGACGCGGGCTAGGACCGAAAAGGCGGTGGGGAGGAGGCCGGCGGCGGCGAGGCGGGCGGACATGTGGGCGAAGGTGGCGGCGTCGTGGCGGAAGCCGGAGGGGTATTCGGCGGTGGCGGAGTCGAAGATGAGGAGGGCCTTGCGGACATCGGACTCGGCACGGATCAGCCGGAGGACCTGCGCGTTGGTGATCTCTTTCGTCCACCGGATGGCCGATGCTTGGCCGCGCGCCATCTGCTAGGAATCCTCCACTTCGCTACGACGCACGCTCGGTATCACCTCTTTGCGACGAGTTTAGGACGAGGGCCTTCTTTATAGGTTAAATCATGTGACCAACAAAAGTAAGGGGTAATTATATACTCGTCATATGTAGTTAGATCTATATGATATCTTAATTTTTATATTTAAAAAATTAATATTAGAATCAATATAGTTATAAAAGTAAAATATCTAATTTTTTTATCCTAATGTCATTAATTTTATCGATAAAAATATGAAAATAATTGATAAAAATATAATTTCAATGTTCTATTTTTTTTTAAGCATATGACTCTTGTGTCGCTAAGAGTCTCGGATTATTATTGTGAATAAGAAGGGAGAACGATGATGAAAGGTGAGGCAAATATATATTTGTATCCTCCTCTTCCTCCTCTCTCTTTATCGTAGCTCTCCCCTCTAATCCACAATAATAACAATAACTCACAACAGTTGCTCGTGGTCCTCATCAACATTATCATTTATTATCATTATAAAAATATTAAAATTATCTTTTTATCTATTTTTTATATTTTCGTCGATAAAACTGATTGTATTAGGGTAAATGCGATTAGATTTTTTACTTTCATAATTATAATATTTTTAATATAATTTTTTAAAGTATAGAGATCGAGATATTAAAAGGTTTAACTACATCGGCTAATATATAATTAACCCAAAAGTAACCTGTAATATATAAATATGTAACATTAATCATGTTATACCACATCCTTCATATTAAATAATATTATTCATTATTTGATGGTGTACTCTCTTCTTTGAGACGAATACTTTTATTCAATTCATAAGCTTACGATGATTGATGGAGTAGTATCTTTTAACATGTTATACACATTTATCCTATTAAGAAACTATCTCATCATCACATTTGATGACCTTTTATTTATAAAAAAAATTATTATTATATTATCGAGATGTATATTCATAAATAATTATGTCTCGTTTCAATAGATAATATAAATTAAAATAATTATCTAAGATAATATAAAAATATGTTTAGGATATCTATTGATATGGTAACAAGTATACATGAAATGATTATATTTATTAAGTAGAGCAATATCTTTAAAAAAATCAATATTAACTATAAATAATAATTTAAATATTTTAAATCTAATAAAGCATATAATTTTTTTATGAATCTCAATAACAACAAAAGTTTCATTTAGTTGATCCAAAATAGTTGAGACTTTGACTTTGTTATCATTGTATTATTATATATATATATATATATATATATATATATCAATGATATAATATCATCATAAAGAAGGTTGAATTCTTCGTAAATATTTATGACTTTTTTTTTTTGATATAGTATCCCATATTTAAAAACTTTTCATATAATTTTTTTTTTAAATGATCATTTTGCTCGTATCGATCATTGTTGTCTATTACACCTTTATCATGTCGACTGCTCTCCTTTACCTTATGCTGAATAGTCTTGTTAATCGACCCTCGTTGCTCATTGTAGTTGATCACGATCTTCACTGATCATTTCTCTCCCCTCTCCCAATCACTTGTATCTTTATGCATAAGCTGACAATATATGAGAGTGACAAGTCAGATGACCAAGCATGATTAGAGATAGGGCCACGACATAAATTTTTTAAAATTGTGAGAGCAAAGTGACCTTTTTCACATATCTCATGACATTCTATAGAAAAAAAAAACTCAAAGTTGTGATTTTTTTAGAATTCTTTTCACATATAATATCATGTATCATATTTATTTATTTATCTTTTGATTCGTTTGTGCATGTAGTTGAAAAGATTTATAATAATAAAACCATATGAATCAATATTCTATCATATAAATAATAAATGTGGTAAAAAATACTTAATATATGACACCAAAAGTCTCATTGCTCCACACCTAAATGGGCCAACGTCTCATTTTACAAAGACCGCTTCCAATTTGTATCACTCTCCACACTACCGTATCATCACGTCAACAAAACAAAATTAAAATGATTCATATTTGGTATACGACATCAGACATATATTTTTAGATGATTAAAATAATTAAAATGATTAAAATGAAATGATTCAAATTAAAATGATTAAAATGATTCAAATTTGTATCACTCGATACTTTGTATCGTGATGAGCTCTTAGTAGCGCTTTTAATTTAGACTATTCATCTAATAATATACTCTCCATATCAACAAAACTCAATGGGTCAATGCATTTGAGAGTCAACTAGAAAACAATAGCTCGAATCTGATTTGGCCGCACAAATATATTTTTAGATGATAATACATATCGCGAAAAATATTTCTATGGGAGAGTCAATGGTCAACATCTCAATTCAAGACGACTTGTTTGATATACCATTGACTAAGATCAGCGTCAAGTCTTATGGTCAATTAATAGAACAAACACAATCAAAAGGTGGCAACTTTTGATTTGTATATTTTACATTTGACTAAACTCCAATCATCGGAAACATTTGCAAGCTAATTCATAATCCTTCAGCTAATTCTCCGACTAAATCCAATTTATTAGGATCCAATTAAACTATCATTCGGTGCGTTTGCTTAGATCAACAATTTGAATTCTACATAATTGGCCATCGAATCATGTACTAAACTTCATCCAACATCTCCAACATTGGTAGCAAAGGCTTCTTGTTAGATTCGTATTCATCTGATCGACACACATCAGATCACTCGCTTGAGCGTCTGTGTTAGATCTATGCTCAACGCACAAGTCAATTGGATTCACCTAATTTGCACGTAATATTATTCAAGAAAAAAAATATCATTACCTATATGTATAATATGTACGAAACAATGTATCCGATGAATTATATATCATAATTTTGATGAGATAGATTCCAAAAACAATGAGCATCCGTATGCGATGCAACATCGTCTCTCTCTTTATTCCTCGTTCATGTCTTTCTTTTTCGAGGAGGCTAAGGGGTTTTGCATATAAGAAACAACTCACTTTTTCGTTATGCATAGTCTTGATTTCATCCCAAATAAATTAATCAATAGTCAGAGTCTGCTTTGACTTGCATTATTATTTTATTCAACTAAAATCGAATTAATTATCACATGCATCTATTTATTAATTATAACTAAATTAATTTCAGTTCCTAATATAATCTTATTAAATATTTGATGTATTAACATCAAAATGGATAGAAGCACCGTAATGGCAACATGGTAGGACGTGACCTCATACGTGGGATAATTCGAAGATCAAAGGAGACAAAGAGATAAACATATTATATATATATATATATATATATATATATATGAGAAATTCATGAAAAAAACTATTTTGAGAGATTTCCATACAACACTTTCATTTCTAAAAATTTCGACGAAACACCCATTCTTTTAATAAAAAAAATTACCCTATGTAGTTAGTATGATCAATTGTGTTTCTTATTGTCTCCTCTTTTTGTTGACCATCTCTATTATCATCTTAAGAGATAGTTATAAATTACAGATAAAAACATATGAACGATAGATAGATAAGAAAGATCATCGATAATAAATGAAAAGGAGAGAGATGAGGACGAATAAGATGAATAAGACAGGGATAATATAATTAATTTAATAAAATTATAAAATTTATAAAAAAAGTGTTAACTAAAATATTTAATATATATACATATATATATATTCGAAAAATTACCCTATACAGAACAAATTTCCGAAAAAAGTTCATATATTCCTGCGCCACGTCATTGAAGCGCAGGTAAACTTCGAGGGGCGCCAAAGTGGGTCCCAAACCCAGACCTCACCGAGAGAGCGAGCACGCTCCGTACCGCACCGAAGGGGTGTAACGGAAACAGACGCCACACGACACACCCGCCCAAATCACGCCCCCGAAAAAGGTACACTCGAAGGCCCCGAACCGAACGAGCGTAAACAAAAGCAGCAGGCAATAACGGTGCGAAGAACAAAACTCAATCTCCCACACCCCAAATCATAACCCCACGATCGTTCCCCTCCCTCCCTCTCTCTCTCTCTCTCTCTCTCTCGTTCGGTTTACGATCGCCTCATCTTTGATTATTCTTTCCCCCCAAACCCCAAAGAGAAAAAGGAGAGTACAGAACAGAAGACATGGGGGGTTCCATCTGTTCCACGCCAATCCCAAATCAAACTTGCATTTATTTCTCCCAGTTTCCCGTCTTCTATTTATCTCTTATTATTCCATCTCTCGTGTTTCTCTTCTTATTATTATTCTCCCCCAAATCTCACCGCACATCGCTTCCTTTCTTTTCTGTTCTTCCTTTTTTCCACGGCTGCTTTTTATTTTTTTCGGGTTTTCCTTCGCACTTTTTTTTTGTTTGTTTTTGGTTGCGTGCTATAAATTAATGCGAGGCGGAACGAATTAGTTTTATCTTTTGTTCTTCGCCTCCGTGGAAAGGAACCCTTTTGTTCGATCTAGGGTTAGGAGATGGAGGCCGGGGATGGAAAGCAGGAGAGGCCGCCGCCGGCGGAGGGCGGAGACAAGCCGCCCAAGCGCAAGATGAAGACCCCATACCAATTGGAGATCCTCGAGAACACCTACGCCGGTTTGTTTTATCTCACTTAGGGTCTCTGATCGGTCTCGGATGGGCGTCGATCGGTGTCGATATGTGATTTATATTGTTGTGATTCTTTTGTGTGTGTTTTTTCTTTTTTGGTGTCAGTGGAGACGTATCCGTCGGAGGCTTTGCGGGCTGAGCTTTCGGTGAAGACTGGCCTCTCGGATCGGCAGCTCCAGATGTGGTTCTGTCATCGGAGGCTCAAGGACCGGAAGGTTCAGTCGGCCGGGAAACAGCGGAGGGAGGCGGAGTCATTGCCGCCGACGCCACCGCCGCCGGTGCTGCCTCCCCAGAATGATATGTTGTCCTCGGAGTCCGGGGGCCTTGGGTTGAGCTCGAGCCCCTACGGTAGCAGCGGGGAGTCGAGGAGAGCAGTTACTAGGACGGCGGCGGCTGTCTCGAGGATTGGTACAGAGATGTCAGCTGTTGGAAGGCGGTATTATGACGCCCTGTTGCCGCCTCCGCCAACTCACCTCGCCCATCTGGCCGTGATGGAGTGCCAGATACTTGAGTCGGTGGAAGCGCAGCTCGGGGAGCAGCTGAGGCCGGATGGGCCGGTCCTCGGTGTTGAGTTTGATCCACTGCCGCCTGGTGCTTTTGGGGTGCCAATAGGTATTACCAAAATATCATCTTCTGCTATGGTCATGTTATCTTGTTGGTGCATATGTTATATCTTAACTCAGAATTGCAACCAGCATTTTAGTTCTGGCATAGGTATTTTCACTGTCCTGAGTTGCTCCATTTCAAGTATTGGGGAGTTGCAATTGCAATATTGCATTACTGTCATGTGCTCTTGACCAAGATGATATGTAAGTTGAAGAGTAAGGCAATGAAGGGGGGTCATCTGAATCTATTACAAGCAAGCAAACGACTCAAATGATAGTGTTGATGCATAATGACAAAAAACTGGCAAGTTTGGCAATTCACATGTCGGAGAAGGAGAATGAATCTGAGTTGCTGAAGCCAGAAGTGTGTACAGGTGATTTAGATGGTGAAAAAGGTCTGAATAATAATAGTGCAGGTTAACATAACTGTAATTTTGGGAGATGACTTGGAGTGGTGGTTGTGCCGGAGAATGTGAAATTGTAAACAAATGGTGGGCAAAAGATGTATCAGTGACCCAAAATATGGTTCTGATTATGCTGAGCTTTTCTGGATGGCACTTTTGTCGACTTCACCACATTAAGCGCCTCTTTCTCTATTGAAGCTTTTTCTTTGCTAAGTATCTTGTGTGTTAGGAATTATGTTTAGTTATATATGCTTTGCCCATTGTCGTACTTTTCTTTAAATTCTGCTACTCATTCTTCTAAAAATTTTTCAACAGAGACACCAACCCAAGAACAGCAGCCTGTGTGGCCCCATGGTGGCCATATGTTTGAGAGACATGATACAAAGATGGTAAAGATTTTTTGTCCCTTACTGTGGCCTAATGGAAGTCCTGTTGCAAATCGACACCAGTTCTTTACTTTTTTTGTGCCTTGTGATTTTTGACATCTAACTAGTTTAATTAAGTGTTGACCCTATATTGCATTATAAATTTGATTTGTTTTTTACAGTATGGTCCTCCAATGTAAGTTATACAATGGTTGTGAATCTTACTGCTTTGCAGGCATCAAGTTTCTTGTCTAGCATGGAACATCGTTTACCAAGTTCATCTAAAGGGAAGAGAAAAACTGCAGTTGGGCCTTCCCATACAGTGCGTCTGCAGATGGGTCCTAGAGCTCTTCATGAATATCAGTTTATCCCCAAGCAGCCAAGTGTCCGGTCAGAGGCACTTGACAGGGTCTCCCAGTCTCATTATCTTGAATCTTCATCAGATGCTCCTAATACCAAGATGACATCTTTACCTTCAGGGGGAAGGTACTTGCATGTAAATGACCACGAGGGACCAAGCTATTCTTTTCAAGGTCAAATTTTGAGTGCCGACCTCTTGACTCAAGAAGGCAGGCAACGAGCTTTTCCTTCGGTCTCAGTGGAGTATGACAATTCTCTGCACGGTAACTCCTTTCCAGATCCTGCAACTGATGCTCAGTTTGGTATGGGTGAAGTCCCTGGACTCGAAAACCCATATTTGTCATCTTATACGAGAGTGGACAGAAAACGTAAGGTATGTACAACACGTTAATCAGTGCAGCTTTGTGCTTACTTTTCTTCAGATAATTGTTGTGACAATGTATTTTTGCCATATGCAGAGTGATGAAGTAAGGATTGCTAAGGAGGTGGAAGCCCATGAGAAGCGGATTAGGAAGGAGACTGAGAAACAAGATATCTTGAGGCGAAAGGTGCTTCTTTATTGTTTAAACTTCAAAATTTATCTTTGGTATGTTCAGTATCTGGTATTAAAACAAAATTATCAATCTTTAGAGAGAAGAACAAATGCAGAGGGAAATGGAGAGACATGAACGGGAAAGAAGAAAAGAAGAAGAACGGGTGATGCGTGAAAGGCAGCGGGAAGAAGAGAAGTTCCAACGTGAACAGAGGCGTGAAAATGAACGCAGGGAGAAGTTTTTGCTCAAGGAATCCCGTAGAGTAGGTTCCATAAAAATTGTTCTACCATTTTTTTCATGATTCAAATAGTTTGCTAAAACTTTTCTGGATGAGCTCAGGCTGAGAAGCTGAGGCAGAAAGAAGAACTGAGACGTGAGAAGGAGGCAGCAAGACTGAAAGCTGCTCGTGAGAGAGCCACTGCCCGCAGAATCGCAAAGGAATATATGGAGCTTATTGAGGATGAGCGTTTGGAGTTGATGGAGCTGGCTGCAGCAAATAAAGGATTCTCCTCAATCTTTGCTCTTGACAGTGAAACTTTGCAACAACTTGATTCATTCAGGAGTATGGTTCTCTTTACCGAATCAGCTTAGTTCTAGAAATCTGCATTATATGACTCCTTGTTTCTTGTGTACATGATATTTCACAATTTGTTAGTATGTGTTTCATTAATCGTAAAAAATCTACCTATATGATTCCATGTTGGTTGAACTAGATCAAGGTCTGAAATTTCGTACCGTACCGGAGTTTCGACGATCGCTCGGTACGGTACGGAACGGTATACCGAGCGGTATACCGCTCGGTATATATATATTATAATATACCGCTCGGTATATATATATATATATTATAATATATATATATATATATATTATAATATACCGCTCGGTATATATATATATATTATAATATACCGCTCGGTATATATATATATATATTATAATATACCGCTCGGTATATATATATATTATAATATACCGCTCGGTATATATATATATTATAATATATATATATATATTATAATATACCGCTCGGTATATATATATATTATAATATACCGCTCGGTATATATATATATATATATATATATATTATAATATATATATATATTATAATATATATATATATTATAATATATATATATATTATAATATACCGCTCGGTATATATATATATTATAATATACCGCTCGGTATATATATATATATATATATATTATAATATATATATATATATTATAATATACCGCTCGGTATATATATATATTATAATATACCGCTCGGTATATATATATATTATAATATATATATATATATATATATTATAATATATATATATTATAATATACCGCTCGGTATATATATATATTATAAGATATATATGTATATTAATAATATATATATATATAACTCGACGAGACGACGTCGTCGAGTTTATATTTATATAAAAATTAATATATATATATAAGATTATATATATATATTTATTTAAAAGGCGACGTCGCGTCGCCTCGGCAACGTCGCCGAATGTTGCTTTTTTTTCTAATATATATATATATATTATTTTATTATTATTATTCGTTCCGCCCGGTAGCGGGCGGTCCGAGTACCGGTATGCCGTCGGACCGGTACGTACCGCCCGTACCGGGCAGTATCATTCGGTACATCAAACCTTGAACTACATATTGAGCAATTTGTTGGTAAGTGTTGTAGAATTGCTACTGCAACAACTTTATTCTTGGATATCTTCATAGAAGTTGGTCATATTGAGTTTAATGTCCATTATGATAAAAAAAATAATAAATTATGTAAGTTTTGACTGCAGGTAAGTTGACTGCATTTCCACCAAGTTCTGTAAGACTGAAAAGGCCGTTTGAGATTCAACCTTGGGCTGATTCTGATGAGAAGATAGCTAACCTTCTTATGGTACATTTTCTAGTCTTTTCATTTTTATAGTTTGTTATCATTCCATTACAATGCTATATTTTTCCCTTGTGCTTGTTTGGCTGTTTCCTTAGCATTGCTAAATTGCAAGTACCTTTTGTCACTCAATTTGTGTATCTTCTGCATGGTTTGTGTTTTATCTGACAATTATGATTTTTCTGAAGTTTCATGCTTATAGAATTCCCATTTTTCTCATTCATTCCTTTCTATAATACTTCCATTTTAAATTCCCCTAACACATCTACTTTATGCTGTTGGTTGGAATTTTAGGTTTGGAAGTTTTTAATCACTTTCACTGATGTACTTGGTCTTTGGCCATTCACTCTTGATGAGTTTGTGCAATCTCTCCATGACTATGTGAGTGCTCTCATACTTTCACTTTATCTGAACCTAGAAATCTCATGTTCTGTATTTGGTGGAATAATTTTGTCTGGGCAATGCTATACATGACCTTGTATTGAAATTCGAGGCCAAGGTGATCTTGTGGGAGGCCAATCTGAGCTTATTTTTCATTTGCTGATGATTTCAGTTCTTGGATGAATAATTTTTTGGATAGTCAGAGCCATTCGCTTTACGTAAAACCAACTTTTTAGTGATTTGAATTTCTTTACAACAAACTTTTTAGCTTGGTCAGTATATCTGATTCACCAACTGCTTGTGGTCTCCTCCTGCCTGCCTTTTATGAATCTCACACACACTTTACATATTAATGAACTAAGATGGTTTATAGGAACTGGAATAATTGGTGGAGGACTTATATTTCAAAGCCTGTGTGTTTGAAATGATGATAGATTGTAGAATTAGAAATAGCTAACACTGTTTACTTGTGCAAGTGGTAGATACTCTGGTGAAATGAGGGAGACTGAGACTTCACTTTTCATAAATGCAATTTCATTGATCTGTCTTACCAGGAGCAAAAACATAACAAACTATGTACAGAGGATGAGAGTTAATAAATCCGCATCAACAATGAAGTTTGCTAAAAATTGTGGAAGTTTGATAACCGATAGCCTAAAAATCATTCATATGCATTCAACTAAGCTGCGGATTCTGAAATGCTTATCATGCTAACCATGACCATTATAAAGAACCATGAGAAGCAGCTTTACCTTTTCTGTTGTGCTGAAGATCTCCAATAATTTCCATAGGATTCAAGACTTCTGGGAGAAGTACACGTTGCTCTACTTAAATCCATCATCAAGGACATCGAGGATGTTGCGAGGACTCCTGCTAGCACACTTGGGGCTAGTCAAAGTTGCACTGTGAATCCAGGAGGTGGTCATCCACAGATTGTTGAGGGGGTGTGTGCTCTCTCACCTCAATTTCAAACTTTTTTGAATACTGCTTTCTAGTTGCGACGTTGTTCATCTCATATACCCATAATCTGCTTACATTTGCTAGGCACATGCATGGGGTTTTAACATTCACAGTTGGCAGCGCCATTTGAATTACTTAACATGGCCTGAGATACTGCGACAATTTGCTTTATCAGCTGGATTTGGGCCACAACTGAAGAAAAGAAACGTGGAACGTGTACATTTCCGGAATGAGAATGAGGTGCCTATTTTGCTGCATGAACTTTGAAAATAAAATGCTACATCTATATAAGCTAATCACTATGTTTGATGGAGTTTGTTTGATTGTTGTTGTTATTTCTATGACATATGGTTCGTTCCCTAGATATTATTTTTTAAAACAATTTCTTTCATTATATTTAGATGCAAGGCATTGATCCTTATATGTTGGTACTTTTGCAACTTATGCAGCTGGTACTTTTCTTATATGTTGTCACTTGTTTTTATTACCAAGCTTATGTTTTGGTTATCATTTGAGTAGTTTCACCGATCCAAAGATGCTATAGCAGTATATTTGGTGTGACTAATAAAAGTGTTAAGTAATTTCTATTCAGGGTAATGATGGTGAGAACATTATTTCTACTTTACGGAATGGCTTGGCAGCTGAAAATGCTGTTGCTATATTGAAAGTAAGGGGATTTACTCATCGACGTAAATCTCGGCATCGTTTGACTCCTGGAACAGTCAAGTTTGCTGCTTTTCATGTTCTTTCTCTTGAGGGAAGCAAAGGCCTTACAATACTAGAAGTTGCAGATAAGATTCAGGTAAATGTGTTTTTGAAGTTTTGTTTCTTGTTCTTAATTTGCTTAAGCCATTTGTGTCATCATCAGAAATCTGGATTAAGGGATCTAACCACAAGCAAGACACCAGAGGCATCTATTTCTGCAGCATTATCCCGAGACACAAAACTTTTTGAGAGAACTGCTCCTTCAACATATTGTGTAAGATCCCCGTACAGGAAAGATCCTGCTGATGCAGATGCTGTGATATCTGCTGCTCGGGAAAAGATACAAGTATTTCATAGTGCAATTTCAGACTCTGAGGAAGCTGAGAAGGATGCAGAAGATGTAGATGATGCTGAAAGAGATGAAGATTCAGAAGGTGATGCTGCTGCTGAACCTGAAGTTGATGATGGTGGCAGTGATGCAAAAGTGGATAAGCATGATCCTTTGACAAGCAAGTTAGAACATTCTAGGACCTTGAATTTGTTAGGAAAGGAAAAAGGGGGAGCAATTGGCAATGCAGGAAAAGGTCCTCAAATGCCTTCAGAGAACTCGAAAACATTAAGCACTTTGGGTGTTCCCCAACTTCCTGATATCAATTTAAACTGCCGTGAAGCAGGCAATGGTGACATGGAGGACACAGAGATTGATGAAAGCAACTTTGGTGAACCATGGGTTCAGGGATTATCAGAAGGTGATTATTCTGAATTGACTGCGGAAGAGCGCCTAAATGCCCTTGTTGCTTTGGTAGGAGTGGCAACCGAAGGAAATTTGATACGCGTTATTCTTGAGGTAC
Source organism: Musa balbisiana (assembly GCA_004837865.1). Lineage (NCBI taxonomy): Eukaryota > Viridiplantae > Streptophyta > Magnoliopsida > Zingiberales > Musaceae > Musa > Musa balbisiana. Next base: position 4,234,352 of record CM017196.1, on the reverse strand, counting down.
TAATGGGATAGTCTTATGTCATGTTCTTTTTTATTCCTTTTGTCTTGTCTTCATTGAATTGATTCAAGGACTTAACAGGAACGATTGGAAGCTGCAAATGCTCTGAAGAAACAAATGTGGGCAGAGGCACAGCTTGATAAAAGACGGTTTAGAGAAGAATATTCTAATAGATTACAAGGTACAGCTTTTAGTGGATATAAAGTCGAGGCAACTCTAACTTATGGTGCAGGAGAGGAAAGTCTAGATGGTGTTGATAAGGGTAACAATGGTAATCTAGATGCAATTAGCAATGAGCAATTTGTTGAAACAAATCAGGTTAATCTTGGTAATATGTCTATAGGACAAGAATTTACCAGTCCAGATGTTCTTCCAGTTCAACACTATGGATATGCTATTGAAAAGTCACGTTCCCAGTTGAAATCATTTATTGGTTACAAGGCAGAGCAACTCCATGTTTACCGGTCATTGCCCCTAGGTCAAGACCGCAGGCAAAATCGCTATTGGCAATTTACAACATCTTCTTCGCCAAATGATCCTGGTTCTGGGAGGATTTTTTTTGAATCCAAAGATTGCCATTGGCTGCTTATTGATTCAGAAGAGGTAGATTTGTCTCCAACTTCTTCTTTAATCGATAAATCCTTATGAAATTTCCTGACAAACGTAAGACCTTTTGTCATTTCATGAATCTGTGAAGCTATTGATGTAAGATATATACGTCTGGAACGGTTGATACAGCTATTATACACATTCTGCTAGTTAGTATACAAACACAAATGGGAAAATATTTTATCTTCAAAACTGAAAGCCAATAAATAATTGCCATCAGCAATATATAGGTTCTGTTAAGTATCACAGATTGCATTGGTAGAGCAGCCTTGCAGTCCATACAAGATATGATTTATCAAGTATGCTGACATTCTGAAAAGAATCAATGATATTGGCAAAATTTTGAAGGTTGATACAATATTCACTTAGGTTTTGAATTTATATGTCTACCTAGTCTTTTGGATACCATGCATTAATTCCAGTTACAGGCACTGTAATAGATGAAGTTGCATATTAGATTGCTTGGGTGGTATTAGTAGCTTCTAGGCCCAGGACAATCTCTTCTAAGATAGATTTCAACTGGTTGAATTTTATGATTTACCAAAGATTTTCATTTTTTAGTACATCACTTGTTACTAACAAAGGAACTGATTAGCAAAGATGAAATATTTATTCTTATGATTTTTTAAATAAGCAGAATATTATCCTTGTCTGTTTTGCTTTCTGGGAGATAAGAAAGGATCCAAAACTTTGGAAGTCAGACAAATTCAAGAGTGAATAATATTTTCTAATTTTGGTCAAAAAGAGTATTATTTGCAATAGTTGGTGTATATAACTTTGATATAATAGCAAAGTTATTTTGGTCTAAAAATATCAAGATGGTGTGTACAAGTTACTTGTTAAAAAAACCTTTTTTAACAAATAACTCTATGTTTACCTTTTTGTTATTTGTGTTTGTGCACTATCATTGTGCCCATTCTCATTACATATTATTTTACACAAAAATAATTTTTTATTTTAAATTTTTAATGAATTTCTAAGATTTCAATGTGATTGCGAAGAATCTTTTGATGCATGATTATATTCACCAGTTTATTTTTAGTGGCTTCTCTGCCTATACTGTCAGATAAATTTCAGTTTGGACATTACACTCATCAGTTTCAGAAGTTCTTTTAAGGTCCTAATGACTGAGGTTTTTGTCTTCTTTGCATGCAGGCATTTGATGGTCTTTTAGCTATCCTAGATACACGTGGGATTAGGGAATCACATTTGCATTCCATGTTGCAAAGAATAGAGACAACTTTTAAAGAGGCAATCAGAAGGAATAAGAAAGCTATCAAGTCCTCCTTGTTAGTTAGAGATCATGTTAAAACAGTGCTGACCAGAACAGCATCAAGTCCAGACTGCAGTGTGGAACTTGACAGTCCTAGCAGTACCCTCTGTTGTCTTGCTTCTGATGGCTTGGAGAATTCAGCATCTTTCAGAATTGAACTTGGGCAGAATGAATTTGAGAAAAATTCTGCTCTGAGGAGATACCAAGGTTTATTCAGATGGATGTGGAAGGAATGCTATAATCCTTGCATTTTATATGCAATGAAATATGGGAAGAAAAGATGCTCCAAGCTACTTCATACTTGTGATTCTTGCTTCCAGTCCTTTTTAGCTGAAGAAAGGCATTGCCCTTCTTGCCACAAGACATTCAAGACCTTTCATAGCCCTGATGCAATTTTTTCAGAGCATGTGGCTCTGTGTGAACAGAAAAGAAAATCAGATCCTGGTTGGAAGCTCCAAGTCTCTGACTCCTCTCTTCCGATAGGGATTAGATTGTTGAAGGCACAGTTGTCCATGATTGAGGTAGGAAACCGTATTCAAGCTATAAATCTGTTTTTACCTTCTTTTCATTTCACATCATTGAAACTGTTTTAATTTTGTTCTGCAAATTTTGCTAATTTTGACAGGTTTCAATTCCAGCAGAAGCTCTTCAGGATTTTTGGACGGAGGGATATAGGAAATCTTGGGGTGTGAAATTGCACTCTTCATCATCTGCTGAGGAGCTATTTCAGGTATTGACATGTTTGATACATTATCAACATAATTGTTTTCCTCATAGTAGTATATGACCGATTGGCCTTATATGTATTAGATCAAAACAAACAATTACATGAAACAACGACATCTACAGTTCTATCAGTTCAATTTTTGTCATTGAAGCTCTATTTAAGTTATAATCTGCCTTTCTTTAGAAGTTGAACTTTAATAAACAATTTTTCCATTTGTCCTGAAGTGAAGTAATGAATTGGTTGGTCATTGGTGCATATGATTTGGTATTGTGATTAATGAAAAGATAAGATTTTAAGTTCTCTTTTTTCATTGAACTGGAGTGAATTCTTACTGTTATAATGATTGTAAATGACCCTCGAAGTTGCTGAGAAGCAGAAGCATGGAACTTGTCTTTTTACAGAATTTCCAAAAAACTATGTTCACCATTGTGTTCTATGAAGCAGGGTCACTTCAAAATGCTTGTCATGTTCATGTTGTGTTCTGTGTGTCTGGTGTTTGTCTTCTTTAAAATTTATCATGTACTTGTGTTATCTACACCTATATTAACTTGATTATGCTATATATATACTCCACTAGTTCTGTCTGCATAAAGCTTCTCGATGTGTAAAATACCTGCAAATTATGTATTTTGGCCAGGCTTTTTAACTCTATGAGTGTGAACTGTGTGATAATGTCCTTTATGTTTACATGTGCATCTGAAGTGTATTGTTAGTTATGTTTGTTAAGTTTATATATGATAGATTGTCTAAATTGTTTAAAAGATATCTTGTTGTATAAATCTATAATTCCAAAATCTATTGATTTATTGTTGTACCAAAGCCATGTCATGTTTTACTTTCTAGGGTTTGTCATGTTGACATGCTCACATGTCATGTCTTGACAGTCTTTAGCTTTAGAGCTTTGCTTGTGCTATTAGTTTATTATACTGGGGTGAGATCCAACTGAGACCCTTAGCAAGATAGCGCAGTGGTAGCATGTTGGCACTCCAAGCTGCTACCCCATTTAAACTTGATTATGAACTCATTCTGATCATTTGAGGGACCAAATTCATCAGACTATGTTCTGTTGGGTCAAATCATCCTTTATCAACAGGGTGAAGGTTGACCTTGTTATCAGAGCATCGAATGGAAGGATGGAAACTATTTTAGAAACAGTGGTTTGTATTGTACAGTTTTGAGCATCGTATTCAGTGGACATGGGTTGACGCTCCCTGGTTGTATACTAGACTATAAACCTAGTTCATTCTTCATGTGGCCCCAGGCGCATTACATCCAAGGACAAGTAAGACTTGAAATAGAATGGGTTGTGATGATCTGGAGTTCTAACTTCAACTGAGACGGGCTAGATTCAGTTGAGCTGTTAATATCCACATCAATATTATTGATGTTCCTTACAGTGAAAATTCTTAAGGACAGGGCATCATGACTATGATTTTGCTTTTCTGAGCATGGAGTTCTGATATTTTTTCTGTTGAAGCACATGAATTGTCATGTGCTGGGCTTGTTGCTTGAACAACTTGGTGCTGCCTGATTTTGAAATGCGGTATTTGTGGTGTCAAATCTTCTTTATCATATTTGTTTTAATTGTTGAATGTTATAATAATCTGCAGTGCATATTTGTTTTATAGTCTCTATATGCTATTTTCTTAATGATAAAATTCAGAGCTTATCTATACTCTGTGTTGTCTGCTTTCAGATTCTGACTTTGTTGGAGGGTGCAATAAAAAGAGATTTTCTGTCATCAAATTTCGAAACAACAACTGAACTGCTGAGTTACAACACTCCTGGAGTTGCTACTGACAATAGTGCTTCTCACTCGGGATCAGTTCCTGTACTACCATGGATGCCTGATACTTCAGCAGCTGTGGCGTTAAGGCTGTTAGATCTTGATTCTTCAATTTCTTATATGCTGGACCGGAAGCTGGAGTCTCATAAAGGAAAAGGAGGAGACTGTACTGTAAGTTATCTTTCTCCCTTTCTTTTTTGTTATTTCTGGGATTTTTTTTATCTTAATCTACAATCTTGTTAATATGTGAACTTGAATGAGGGAAGAGTTACTGTTTCTGAACCATAGACTTTATTCACTTATTACTTTCTGATCTGCTAGTAACAAAATTTAAGTTATAGAAACCATTGATGTAGCCTTTAGTTGGTAAAATGGAGCTTTATGTCCTGCCAACCGTAAAACTTGGATTGTTTTTCGATCGTATGATTCTCAGAACATAAAATGTAAGGTCAATAAGTTACTTTAAGAGTGAGGAGAAAAATGTAATAAGTCTGTATTATGTGTATTTTTTTAAATTAAATTAGACACTCTTCTTTTTTTTCTCCATCTTAACCTTTTGTGATTATGTAGATATGAATCATATGATGTTGATAATCTGCTTATGAAAATGTGCTGAATGTTGATAATCCGCTGGTCTATATATTCTCTCTGTAGAAAGTTTGTTCCTATTGAAGTCAACCTTTAATCTGTTGGATTTTTCCTTTGTCTATAATATGACATGTTAGGTTTAGTTTGCTATCATGGTTCCATTGCGGGTTATTCACTGGTCTTGTTTGCTTATACTTCTTTGTGATCATATTATCATTATCATTGTTCATGCATTGTAGCTGTTAAACAAACAATTATATGTCTGGACAAAAAAGAATTTCAGTAACTTGATGTTCATGTGATCAAGAATGCTAAAAGAAATGGATATTTTAGTAACTAATAGGAAATAAATGTCTTACTATTCTGTAGTCATGATTGTCATCTATTGACTTGTCAAGAAGATGCCATTTTCTTGTACCCAGAAAAAAATTGGTTGTGATGATGGGGGGAAAAATATGTTATTATTATTATTTCTCTATCATTTGTTCTAAGTGGAAATTTTGTATCATTTACCTGTCTTGGTTGCTTTTCATGGTTTTAAAACATCTTTCTGCAGAAACTTCAATCACGGTATGTCGTCGTCCACAAAATGCAAGAGGTAGAGCCAATGGACACAGCTGGATATGATGACCATGAAGGGAGGTGGCGTGATTCTGTTAGTGGATGCAGGGGTCGAGGCAGAGGCAGTGATGGTAAGAGAGGGCGGGGCCGTGGGCAAGGAGGGAGAAGGTTGAGAGGACGTGGAAGCTCCTCAAGATCAGAGCTTAGGACCGAAAATATTGACAGTTTTGAAAAGGCCACAAGGAAGTACACCAGAAGAGGTCGTGGCCGTGGTCGAGGTCGTGGCCGTGGTCGCCGATCCAGTAGGCCTAGACAAAGTTCGGAGAACTGGGTAGATACAGTTGATAAAGGTTCTCTTTTGGGCAGCTTTATAATTGCAAATAGCAGCACTGATCAGGCTAGAATTGAGGTGTCCCCTGAGAGTGCAGGTGAAGAGTGGGTTATAGGTGAAACTGGAACGGCATATGTTGAAGATGATGCTAGTGCAGGTTCGGAGTCTGAAGAAAATGGTCAAGCTTCAGGAGAAGATTGTGATGATCAGGTAATGTACTCTGCTAGGGATGACTATGATGCCAGCAAGCCTGTAGGGCTAATTGATGATGAATCCGAAGGAGACATGGAGAGGGATGAAGAGGGTGATGAGGATGATGTGGATTATGATGGGAACTACTTGGATGATCATATGGACGAGGATGAGATTGGAGACACTGCAGAGGGAAACACAGACGAAGATGATGGTGCATCATCATTTTCTTCGGAGTACAGTGATTAGGGGGACAAGACTCGTTGGGGCAGGGAGCAGTCCTGATACTGATTCAGAGCTTTCTCACCGACTTCTATAACAAAATGCATCCACTGGAAAGAGTGATAGAGTTCACCATTTATTTTATTAGGCAGGTTCCTCAGGCCAAGAAGCTATTGGGTGACTGCACCATCCAAAAGTTCTTCATATAGTGTTTTAATATTCCATGGTTTTTTTTTTCCTATAGAATTTTGCTTTTGTATCACCTCGAAGATCTTGACGTCAGAACCAACTTGGATAGGGTTCGGCAAGGAAACAAGGGCGATCCCATTCCTACCTACCATGGTGCTTTTTCGAATTTCAGTATCTTGTACAAATGGTGACTATATTACGTAGTTGATCCAATTTTTTCTTTTTTCTTTCTTTTTGGGCCAAGTACAAGTGATCAGGCCATACAGCAACTGTTGGGACGTATGTATAACATATGTGTATACAAGATAAGATACAAGCAAGTAAATGTCGTTGTTGGTAATTTTGACCTGGTGTTATTGAGCAGCTGCATACCTTGTACTGACTGACGTGGTATAAATAAATCTGTTCCAGGTGGAGCACGCAAGTTCTCTTATAGTGTTATGACAAACAAAACGTTGAGACCTGTGATTGATGTATGGAAGTTTCATTCTAGTGTTGTGTCAAGAGCGAAATTGGAGAATTAACTTCTTCATCGAGCGTAACATTTATGTATACTTGAGGGGTTGTCCTCTGCGTCATCGACGTAACATTATGGAATCTGGAGCGCATTAAATAAACTTCTCCATGCTACGTCAGGCAACAACCTTCTCAAGGATAAAGAAATCCAGTTAGCAGTATTGCATGTAGTTAAATATACAGACGGTATGTACACCATCGGACTTAAAAATTCTTCAGTGATCCAACCACATGTACGTCGTAGATATCTTCGTTGCACTCTCAAGGTCGGTCCTCGTATTGTGGCCCCAGCTCAATTTTGGTACATATTTGATCTAAATAATGATGGTAGTATAATTTAGCTAGTGCTGGTCATTCCTTTACGATGGTAAACATACAAGGAAGACACAGGAACAATCAGTCTGAACCCATGCATCTTTACATACTGATGATATCTGATAACCAAATACTTATCTTAGATTGCAGAACCGGCGGCATCCATCACTGCTTCTCGCAAATTCTATAATCCGAGTGTCGACGTAATCAGCTCATTGCCATGCAACAACACCACTTCTTTTGAAGGCCAGCACTTTCCATATCGATCTCACACCTACACAGTATTCAACACTAATCAAATCAATCACAGAAGAAGACATTACGAAGCAGCGTCCTTCGGAGACATGGAGGCGTACATATGAACATAGGCGACTCCAGAAAGAGCCGTTAGCAGGGAATCTGATCGACGAAGCACCGTATCACCGTGAAGGGCAGCTGTATGAGATCCATCGCCAGATTGGCCACGGCCGCGCAGCAGCAGCAGCACGGGCACACGAAGCTCAGCACCGACCTGAGATGCAAACACAAAGCGAACGCCCTGAGAAGAGGCTTCTGAGAACACAAGGCATCGATGGTCGAAGGAGACGCCACCGACCCGACCAGCCAAACGGCGACCCCGACGATGGAAATGGCCAACGAGAGGACGGCGAACGGCAAGCCTATCAAGAACGCCAAAGGCCTGCACTCTTCCATGCCCTTCCTTCTTTCCCTCTCTCCCTCTCCCTCTTTCCTCTCTTCTTCTGTCCTCTGGGTGTCCTGTCCGTTGGTTCTCCTTAATTTCCTTCTGCCTCTCTAATCCCTCTCTCTTTTCCTATGAGGGTTGGTTTCTCCTTTATTTAGGAGTCGTCTTAGTGGAGGCACGTCTGACCCGCACTCGACCTGTATCTGGCTCGACCTTATCGGAATTGGATAGGAACGAGACCAGGAGATGATCCTAATCTGTTCTTGAAGAGGTTTCCAACGATAACGAGGGCTGGTTTAGGAGTGCCAACCGCCGACGAATGAGTTATGGCTGTAGTCATGCTTATCTTTGGCCCTGTAAAGATTTCCTGCACCAGCTCGTGGAGACGACAGTGCCGGTCCGATGAGGCGCTCGGCGATCCTGGTGGGGCCAAGGCGCCGGCCCGGCCCTTGCGGAGGACGATCTCAGAGTCGAACACCTTGGCCATGAGAGCGTGGCCGGGGCTTCCCGCCTTCGTGAACACCGCCTCTCGTCGCATCACCTGCTCCGACTTATTGCTGCGTCGTCGGCACGTCCCCACCGAATCCCCAATCCTAGTGAGCAGGCAAAAACCGCGACCGCAAGGTTATTATATGTTATGGACCGACGCGGTGTGCTTGCGTGCCATTTGTGTGCGTTATCTCGCGGAACAGCTAAGGCATATATATATATATATATATATATATATATATATATATATATATATATATATATATATATATATATATATATACTGTCCGACCCTTCGTGGTGGGTCCTATTGCAGAGGGTCTACTTCTTCTCTGATCGTACCCTAAAAGGCGGTGACACTAAGAGGGCGCCGAAGCCCTCCTTCCTCCCACGACGTCCGCCGACTCTCAAGTCTAACCCCTTCGGTTTCCTCGCCTTCCAAGAAAGCGGGCGTCGCAATGGAGGAGAGCGAGGGTTTCTTGTACGACACCTTCGGCACCCTCGGCTTCACCGTCGAGTCCGACCCCGACCCCGCCCAGTCGTATGAGGTTTTTCGGAACCACGTCACCTCGTCGGCCGACTCTTTCGCCGAGATCCCCGCCACCGACTACTTCTCCCTCGACGTGGCCACCGCTTCCCCTTCCGCGGACGAGCTCCCTGGGCCACTTGAGACCCCTCCGCCGTCCTCTGTGCCTCGGGGTGGTGACGGTGGCCGGGCCTCCGAGCTTGCCTGGTTTCGCTCTGGCAGCCGCTTCAAGAGCCCCATGCTTCAGCTCCACAAGGGTAAAGCCTCCTAGCGTCCGAAAGGGCTAAGCCGGGGCTCTGCCTCTTATTTTTCTCTCGCTTCGATTACGTTTTCCACTTTGAACTGATCGATCGAATTGTTTATTGCGCTTTTGCGCTTTTTTTTTTTTTTTTTGCTTCTGTTCTTTAACGGTTTTCTTGATCTTTCTTTCCTTGAACTTTCTGTAAATCGATTCGGTTCTTTTTTAATGTTTCATGGTGAATTTTAGAATAACAAATTTTGATTCTGCTTAGTGTATATATTAAAATTCATGGAAGCTAGAAAGTATGACAGAGAGAAATATCATGGGGTAATCGAATATTTTGTTTACGACTAGTAAAATTGCGCTTTTGAATTGAATATTTTACTAGTCATAAATTCAATTGCCCATTTAATTAATGTTCAGAAGCCGTAAAAAAAAATTACGATGACAATGATTGCATAGTACTAAACTATATTTAATTCGGTTATTTCCCTTTTCCTTTCTTCATTTTTGATTTAATAACACATTTAGGAGTTCATTGACTGAAAAGAAAATACATGGCAGTTCACCACTGAAAAATCACTTCAGGAGTTTTTTTACCAACATTGTCCTGATCCACTAGTTATCCATCAAACTAGGTAACCCAATCCCTATCATATTTCAGATTCCTCGGATTCGAATAAACAACAATGATCCCCTAGCAAAACGTCTTGTTTTTTGCAAATACTTAGAGGTCATGTCAATTGTTGGTTTTTCATCTTTTGGATTGACTAGCCATTATCAGATCAACCAACTCTTTGGATATTTGTAGTTCCATATGCACATGCTTGTCTTTTGCACATTGCCTTGTACATTAAAATCATTAGATATCTTGCATGTGAACTATGGCAATCATCCCGGTTGCCTCCCGACATCAATAGGTACTGTGGTAGTATGTCTAACACATGATTATATCTGATAAGATTCTGTTGTAAAAACAAATTGTCATGATAGGTAGTTCAAAATTGATCTCTTGACCTTCTATTTTATCTTGGAAATTTTGGTAGTTAATGATTCCAAGTTTCCAACTTTATTTTGTGAAATGAATCTCTCTATATTGTGGGTATGGGTCATGTGTGTCTACAGGTTTTCAGTTTCTCAAGTAGGTCAATTGGGGTACCTAGCCTTCTGGTGTGTTTATTAACTCTCATTTTTAGCATTATTTTTTATAATCTATGCCTGGAAAATTTATTTAAAGTTGTTCTGGTTGCTGCAGAGATCCTTGATTTTTGTCACTTCATCTCACCAACCCCAGAGGAACAAGCCTCACGTAATGCTGCTGTGCAATGTATATTTGACATTGTCAAACATATCTGGCCACATTGTAAAGTATATTGATTTCGGTCCCTTTCCAGGATGTAGTGTAGCTTGTAATTTGGTTCTTGTCTGAATATTGTATCTAATTCTGGATATCTCTTAATTGTTTCATTTTCATTTTTCTTGTTGTCTAGGTGGAAGTTTTTGGATCATTCAGGACAGGGCTCTACTTACCAACCAGTGACATTGATGCAAGTCTTTGACCTCCATAATTGCTTCTTCAGTGAATATCTTCACATTACTTTAGTTGATTTGATATTTGAGGATCTTGTTCTTCACTTTTGGAAACACTTAGCTTCTTGAGGACTTGGTTTTCCTGAGATTAAATATCTGGCTGCATAAACTATCATCATAACTATCACACAATATTTTCACTAATGGAGAGACTAATGCTTATATATCCAGGCCTACTTTATAACTGATAGTGATCATATTGCACACTTCATTTATTGATAATTATGTCCTCAAAAACCATATTAACTTTGTGGTGGATGATTTTTTTTTTGTGAGAATTTCGTGTAAGCATGATACTTTTGATGATAATGTGTGTAGGTTTGATGCATTTTGCGATAATATGTTTTTTGACTGCCTGTCTTAACCGTTGTAGGTTGTGATTTTGGAGTCAGAGGTGAAGACACCACAAATTGGTCTTTATGCTCTTGCTAGAGCATTATCTCAGAGAGGTGTTGTTATAAAAATGCAGGTAACAACTGTTACTGCTTATACTTTTATTGGTTAGTGTGGATTGAGCAGAGGTCTCAGTTCGGCATCATTACAAAAAATGTTTTGGTATTTCCTTAGGTTATAGCAAAGGCTCGTGTCCCAATTATAAAATTTGTGGAGAAGAGAAGTGGTATAGCTTTTGATATCAGGTTCAAGCTTCTCTTAGACTTATGATGTTTGAAGAGTTCTAAATTTTCGGCTTGCTGTTTTTCCTATTTCTTTTATGATCATATTTACTTGGATTTTGAAAGTTCTTGCCTTTGGTTATGACTGTTATCCACTTTGTTAGTATGCTCTTTTTCATCAGTACTTATGACACTCTTTTCCTTACAAGTTGCAAATAGCTGGAGCATGAAAGAATGATATTTATCAATCAAAAGGAAACATAAATTTTTCTCATGTTTCACTGCAGCTTTTTTTTTTTTTGGTATGCTGTTAATCCTAGGGAAATTTACCAAGACAAGCGATTGGGTTTGAAAATGACCAAACAGAAACTCAGTTTGTAAATTTGCCAAGGGGTGCCTCATCTTGAGTGATGTTACAGTTTGGTTTTGTTTTTTGAGTTCTTTTTTTCTCCCTCATTTTTTATTTGACTGAAAAAAGGTGGCACTTCGGAGAAATGGGCACTGTTTGGTAATTTTTGATAACTGAAGGCCATGGTGATTATTTGGAAAACTAATCATCCTGGATCTTTAATGCCCCAATTATATTAAAAAGTTAATTAAAATGTTAAGCCATGCTAGCTTTATCCCTTTCTTAGACTGAATACGAGACATGTCTTGGTGATGCCTACTGAGTTAGATTTATGTGCTTTTTAGAATAGATGTCAGATTTGCACTGTTGCACATGTTGTGGTAAATGGATGTATCTTATTGAAGCTGGACCATGATGCAGACCTGATTTTGACTTAATTATTAACTGGGAATTATAACAGAAGATTCATGTGAAACTATAAGTAATTAGGTGATGATATGAAGTCTAGAAATGGAATGATATCATTTTTTTGTTATAGTTGTACAGCAAACTGATCTACCAATTTAAGTGAAAGAGAACTAATTGGTTCTTAAGATGTAGAATTTAGTACAGTTAAATGTTATTTGTGAGGAAGAAGTAAGAAATATTGATGGGATGGAGAAGTTTAAGATAATCTAAGACAGTATTCAAGTTGCTACTAGTTAGGATTTTCTGCTGGAGGCTTACCTTGGATTAATGACAGGGTAGTCAACTCACTTGAATCAAGGAGGAAATAGTTATTGTAATAGTTCTATGCTATTTGTCTTGAATTTGATGATAGCACCCACTCTGTGGTGAACTAATTCTGAAGGAGGTTTTGGATAGAAATTTTTTTGAAAGATGGCATCCCTGATTTTCTTTAGTGATAGAATTTCTTTGGTTTCTTGTCAATGCTTGACAGGAGAAACAATTCTCCTTATTTGCCATGATTTTTTATCATATATTGTTTTCAATCTAGACAAATTCAATTAGTCAGAAACTCTCATTTCTAGGTTAGTTTAAGCTTAGCTTAGCTGAGCTCAGCTTTTCTTCTTTTCCTAATGACCGATCCTGGTTCTTGGTAGATATGAGATGCCACTCAATGTAATTTCATCCCCTTGAATGCCTAAGATGTATTTATGTCAAAACTTATTCCATGCGAAAGAAATCATCTACTAGTGTTAGAGAGTCAGGAAAAGCAAAATTGTTATAACATAACATGTGATTATGATCATTCTAAACTAAGATGATGTCATTTCTTGTCGTCCAGTATTTTGTTCATTTACTGCATATCATACACTACATATGACAGTTCTACATTTTTTATGGTCATTTCAACTTTAGATATAAGTATAACTACATAAGCACAGCTTTCTGCTGTTTCTGTATTGTGGTTAACCATGCCATTTGTTGTGTCCAACTCAAGTCTGCTATCGTTATCATGATGAATCAACTATTGGTTTTTTTGCATCTAAAACTCGGTGCATTCATGTTTTAAGTTGTCACAATAGTGAACAGTCTAATATTTTTTTAAACTAGAATTGCTCACCTTCGAATTCTTGTGGATTTCCACAACATTCTCAATGGTTCTTCTTGTTTTTGCTAGTATACATGTATTAGAATATGCATATCAGAGCTCAGATTTTTAATAGCACCGATCCCATTATTGTTTAGGATTTATTTTCAGATGTGTTATCATATATGTCAATTAAATTTTATGCCTCGAAGCCTAAATTATTTTTTATTTTACCAGTTGTAGTTGTTCCCCATTTCTTTTTCTCAATTATGGCAGACTAATACTGGAATTTTTTTTTATCTTGTTCTCCTTTCAGTTTTGATGTGGATAGTGGACCTAGGGCTGCTGATTTTATCAAGGTATACTTAAACATTATCTGTGTTTGCTATTTATAGTGAATGGATTTTTTGGTAAATCCTGCATATCTGTAACTGGAGGAGTGACTGAAGGGAAGAAATTTGGTTAGAGCAAAAGAAAATAGTTTCATTATTTGGTGTTTTATGTTGTTGATACCTAGAAACACTGGTTTGCCTGACAATAGGTAGCTATCGTGAGGAAGTTGCTAAAGAATACATGAAGAAATTTAAGATCAAAATCTAGTGGCCAAGAGGTGCTTATTGCTTTATCATAGAGTTGTGCACCATTTAGTTTATCTCATTGTTTTTTAACATGTAAGAGTATGGTGTCAAAGTCGCTGTCAAAAGTTATTCTGGTACATCTAAAAACCTTTAGCTTCATTAAGATATAATGTCTGAAGAATTCCTATTCTATCTGTTTGACTTGAGATTTAGGTTGTCTTGAAGAAATTTTCAGGTCATCATTTTAGAGATAAATCTCCAGCTTCCTTTAGTTACATATGTCCTTTCTAACTGATAAAAAATTTAGCAATGAAGAAATTGCAGGAACTACTAAACCAATCCATGTCCTCATTATGGACTATGGAGCTTAATGATATGTTACAAACAGATAGCAGTCTTCCAGTGAATCTTCATAGTCTTATATTGGAATCCATGTGTCCCATACTAAGCTTCTTGTTTGATCTTTCAGGCAGCTGTGCAAAAAATACCTCCATTACGACCATTGTGTATGGTTCTGAAAGTCTTTCTGCATCAAAGAGAACTGAATGAGGTTTTGTCTCATCACTGTCGGTTTTGCTCATTGGTTTTCAAAAGGCCCATGTTTTAAACACCTCTTTCGTACTGTTTGCAGGTTTATTCTGGTGGTATTGGTTCCTATGCACTTCTTGTGATGTTAATAGTATTTTTACAGGTAAGGAGATGCTTTTATATAAAGAATGTGATGCTTTTTTTTTTGTTGCTATTTTGCTTGATCAGACGTGTGCTTGTGTGTGTGTTTTCCACAATTATTCTGGTTGTAATATAATTAGATGACCATCACATTTTTAGAAGCTATCCTGTATTTAAGTTGAACAAACCTGATATATTATAATTAACATATTCCTCTGTTCTTTTATAATAGATTTCTAAATTTTCATAAAGGAATTATCTGTCTTTGTTCTATAATTTTGTTCTTTGTCACTCGACACAGACCATCCATTTTGTAGTTATACTTGCCCGTCATAGATAGAGACATTTACTTCTATTGCCCTGTCTTACTGTCATGTTAAATCCTTTCCAATATTTTGCTGCTGAAATTTTGTATTCCTGCATCGGGCATTCATGTTTGCAGATGCATTGGAGAGGACAAGATTCACGGGATTACCGCCAACCTATGGAACACAATTTGGGTATTCTTTTGGTATAAATCTTGCTATTTTGTCCTGTTAATTGGTTTTGTGAAACTTGTATTTTGATGAATTTTGAGGTCATGAATATGACAAACCAGGTACCAAAATTATTAGGAATGTAACTTTGTTCCTTTCTAGATAAATTACACTAAGTACCATGTCTTTGTCCCTCTGGGAAGCAATGGATGGTTGCCTGAAAGATTTTGTCCACCAAAGAAATTTTTTCTAAGGTGGTAAAGAAAGTGAGCTACAAGGAGAGTGTCGTGTAATTGGGAGCTTCATCCTCGGAGTATATCGAATGTAATTAAGAATGTATTTTATCTCGTAGGAAGAGAAGAAGAGGGTAATCAAGTTGTAGATTGGTTGGCAAATTGTGCCAGGTCAAACAAAGCTGATAGGTTTAAAGAGGGAGATGTTTCTTGGATCTTGCTTCTTTTGTTATGCTCTAATGCCAGGGGTGATGCTTGTTCTTACCTCGGCTAATCTTTGCCCTTTGTTTTTTGGTTAAAAGAAATAAGCTCTAGCAATCAGCAAAATTTAAGTATATTCATAAAGTGTAAAACTTTAGTGGGCATGGATAATTTGATGACAAGCTTCAGAGAATGAGTATTCAAAATCTACCATCAGGCTGCATGAGACTACTACAATGTTGCAAAAGATTATATGGGATCTAGGCAGAAATGAATGCAAACGAGTACTAATGAACGAGAATGTTGTCATGATTTTCCCTGTTTAGTGTTTGAGAATGGCATTGCATCCAACTATTTAGTGTTGTCATGATGATATGAGAATGTTACAGTGTTTCCTTTCTCGTCTTTATTTCATGTTTCTTGGCAGGTTGGCTTCTTTGATTTTTTTGGGCGAAAATTAAACAGTTGGGATGTTGGTATATCTTGCAACTCCAAAAGTTTGTTTTTCGTAAAGAATGATAAAGGGTATGGTAAATTCTTTCAATAAAATGAAGTTATATCGGTGTAATTTTCTTCTTGCATAATTATAGTTTTAGATAATGTTTGTTGATCTTTTTTTCCTTCATGTAATTTACAGATTTATGAACTTAGATAAACCGTATCTGCTCTCCATTGAAGATCCCCAGGTGTGGTTTTATCTGGTTTAATTTATGTTATTTGGTAAGGCCAGTTGTATTAATGAATATTTGATGCATTTTAATGTATTCAAAATGAACTAGGCACCGGACAATGACATTGGGAGGAACTCTTACAACTACTATAAAGCAAGTGTTCTCTACTTTACCTTGTCGCTTGATTTTTTGCTCTAAAGCAATAATTTGAAATGCTTTGGTAATTTTTGTGTTGCACGTTGTGAATCTTGCATCTCTGTCTAAGCTTTTGCAACATGTTTTACCTGTTTCTTTTAAATAGTTCATAGTGGTTCATTTGTGCTTTTGAGTAGTTAGGGTACACCTAGTGCCATGATGCATTTTCATTAAAGTATTTCAAATGGCCACACTTTGGCTAGCATTAGATGTTGGTTTTCTTGTCGCATTTTTGCGGGCATAGTTAAGACTGAGTACAGGCTTGAGAGTTTTACATCAATTAAGGGCAGATTCCTTTTTTTTTCCAGGTACTTTTTTGCTCTATTTTTGTACTTTTGAGTTTCTAATGGAGTTAAAAAATTATGTCAGAGGCCTCAGATCTAATGGAGTGCAAATTGGATAAGAACTTAAGCATGTAAACATGGAGTGTCACATAATTGCATATGTATCGAGTTGTATGAGTTCCACTGAGAACTTAGACTTGGCGTTATTTAGCTCCACATGTTTTGGCAATGTGTGTGACCAATTAGCACACCCCGCAGAACTCAAGGTCAGTCCAATGCCTCTTCCTCTTAATGCTGCACATGGGGCATTAGATCAATTCCAAGGCACCTTATTAGCATATAGCAGCATTCTCGAGGGCACACATTCTGAGTACCTCCAACCTGTATTGCATCTTGACATTTGTACACTATGAATGACAATACATATAAACTGAAAAGCTACATCATCAAAGGAAATTAACATCTGCTATGCCTAAAATCCTATAAAATGAAATGTTCTTGATAGTTGTGCTTATGCATTACATGCTACAAAAATTTGACAAACTAGATGGCATGTGCACTAAGGCTTTTTTTAGTGTGTGATTATTGAGCGCCTATTATCATTGGATGATTTTATATTGCTTTTGGATATACACTGCATTGAGGGTTTTCCTGATCTACATGGTTGCATTGCTAGTATTGCTAAATTGCTAACATTATGACATTTAGTGAACATCGAAAAGGTCTTTCAATGTAAGTTTTAATCTAATCCAGACATAGAGTACTCATTCTTTATTGTCAATATTATTCTGTTGCATGCTGTGTCAGTTTTGTAGATTTCTTTGCAACCCTATTTGTGTGCAGCTTATTCTAATTATCGAACACTGTCTGAGGCTTTATAGCAATGCTTAGTAACTCTGGCTGAACTTCCGATCATTTCAAATGCTGCAGGTTAGGTCTGCTTTTGCAATGGCTTATTCTACATTAACAGATGCCAAAGCCATCATGCGGTTGGGCCCACATAGGAGCATTTTGGGAACTATAATTAGGCCAGATCCTCTGCTTCTAGATCGGAAAGGTGGAAACAGTGGACAACTCACCTTTAATAACGTACTTTCCGGGGCAGGTGAGCCGGTGGCTCAGCGGTTCGAGAATGGGGATGATGTTGTGTATAACTGGCAGTTGGTGGATGATGAACCCCTGCCCAGAGAGAAACTGAACATCGAGGATGGCAGTGTATTGTCTTCGAAGAGGATATCAAAGTCTAGACGTAGATTAGGTAGGAGTGAAAAGCTGGAAGGTTTTGATAGCAAGCATGAAGAGATGAGCATCAAGCATGTAAGTGTAGTGAAGCGGAGGAAAGGATCTCACCATAGAGATGTTTTTGGCAAATGATCCCTTTGAATGCCTAGTCCAGAGTTTTCAGGTATCACATGTTGCAGGTGTCAATACGGTTGCCTCGTTGGCAGAAGCATCTTAGCTGCTGCTCATTAGCGATTGGTCGAAGTTCATTAGCTGTGCAAAGTTAAATGAATCAGGGAACACCTTGTGGCAGCGCCACTCTGGGAGAACATTTTTTTAAATTTATTTCTCAGTGTTTTTAGTTCAGTGTTTATCAAATTGAACACGCAAGTGCTTGAAAGTTTTGGTCATGAAATAGAAAATGTGGTTGTCGGGTCATTATATAATTAATTTTATTTATCCAAAAATTGTTCAAGGCTTTGTATGGGCAAAGACAATCGTCATTGTGTCATCATTTGTTTTTTGTTTTCATAATGTGCATAAACAAGGATATCAAGTCTTCTATGGATAAAATTAATTATTATCGGCTTAATCATGGTTGAAGTTATGCCAACAGCGGTGCTCGGGAAGGCGACCGTGGTGGCTTTTTACCTCTGCTGCCGATCCATCAAGTGCTGGAGGCGCGAGGTCGGGATCATCGCCGCCTCCGGTGCAAATCCCTCGGTGAAATAAATCCTCGACAAGCCAGCCCATGATCTAGAGGGAGACTTTCTTGGGCAGTGCTCTGGTCAAGAATGGTTGATTGGAGTTCTCATGTCTTCTGGTCGAGAAATTCCATGCTTCAATATGCTTTTCTTCTTCAGTGCAGCTGACTAAAGTATCCTTTTTTATATTTTGATAAATCCGTAAAAGCAATCCCCCCCTTTCCGTCGAGAAAACAAAAGAATTCTTTTATGCTGGCAGACATGAATAAAACCTCTCGTCCTGCTTTCAAAAATTATATTGAGCACATATCAATTATAGAAATCCCAATATAATTTTTAAAATGTAAAATCGAAATATTAAAAATAATTAATTATAAAAATAAAATATAATTAGCCCTACAATAATACCCATATAAATAACGATAGAAATCAGCAAACGATCAACCAGACCTTTGAAGACGTGGGAAACAATGACGAGTGCTCAAGCGGGCTAACGGTGGTGGTGCGGATCTGGTCCTCCCGGTACCTCCCTCTTCCTCTCACCCGCACTCATCACCTCGCTCCCCCACTCCAACTCCCAAATCGAGCTTCGCCCTCCGGTCACGCCCTCCGCCGTGTTCTCAGCCCCGTGTTCGCAGTCACCGACACAATGCAGCAGCCGTGCTTCCTCGGTGCACACGAACCCGACGCATAGGAGCAAGCAGAGCGCAAGTTTGATCCCCATGGCCATGCCACGCCCTACGAGTAAGAGACGATGAATCAACGCCATCTCCATCGATATTTAAGAGGAACATTTGCGCAATTAAATTCCATTCTTTTGCAGCGTGTTCTGATGGGTCATACTTACGACCTAATATATTGTGGCCGCGAACAAAGATCCCCCACATTGTAGCTGTCAGATGACCTCTCGGCGTGGCAGGAGCCATCTGATGCCTCTTCACAGGCTGCTTCGGTTGCCACTAATGAGCTCGAAGGTGCAGTCGATAACGCCACCCCGCCGCATGCCAAACTGCTTACGCACGATGGCCGCTGATCATTGCCTCATCGCACACCTACATGAATCAGCATGCTAATTGATGCACAGAATTCAAAATGCGCACTCGAAACGCATGCCGTCGTCCCTCTGCGGTTCTTCATTATCAGTTATTTTTGCTGCTGTTGGGTGCACACAATTGGAGTGGCCACTAATTCACCCACCGATCCGTATAATAAGAACAACAACAACAAAGTCATAAGCCTTAATTATTTAGAATCGAATCAACTAATCACTACAATCCACAAATTTCAAAACAAGTAAGATCAAGGAAGGCATGATAGAGATTAGAGTGTGACTATTCACCGTTTTTTTAAAAAAATTGTATTTTGACTTGGGATGACCAATATTTTTAACTACTGAAAAAAGATCCAATTCATATTAGATTTTGATATCTTTTTTTATTAAATCAAACTTGACATTTAAAAGTAAAACCAAAATGATATGCCGGACAACATAAAAAACTCAGATATACGTTTCGAACTCAGATATACTTTTATTAGAAAAGTGCCCAATACATATTGGATTCCAAGTTTTTTTTTTATATTGGAAATTCCACCATACTTGTGGCCACTCCTAAAGAACCCAAAAGAGCACTCAAGAAGACAACATAAACGGTGATCATGGATGTTAATCAAACGGCCAGCGTTTGTCAGAATCAACCAATTATTGACCGAGATTGTACGTCAGACTAAATACCCCACACCGAGAGCGCGAAACATATCTGAAAGCTATGCATGCCTTGATGGAATCTTGATGCGAATGCCGATTGATTCAGAGATGTCCCTATTGAAAATGTGGATCTCGCAGAGGAGCCACTACCGGAATCCCTTGCGGAGAGACACGCCGGAATCCCTTGCGGCCGGGGCTTGCTGAGCTCTTCTTTCCAGAGGGCTTACATCGTCGATCGCTTGACGCGGCGGCGCCAGATGGGAGGCGGCGCAGATCGGTGGAGAAGGCAGGTTGCGGAAGAGATGGGTGATGTCTTCGAGGGGCACCCGCCTCCTGCACTTCTGCAGCTTTCTGCACGGCTTGTCGAAGGAGACGCCCAGAGCACAGCAAGAAAGGGCGACCGGGGCGGTCGCGGTCGAGGAAGGGGCGTTCTCCACGATTTGACGGATGTGGAGGGCCATTGCTAGAGAGCAAGAGATGGATCGATGGATGGATGCAGGAGGCGATTTTTGGGGGGCCGGGGGGGGTCGGGGACGGGGAGGAAGAGGAGAGGGGTATTTGTAGAGGCGGTGTAGGAGGGAAATTTGTCTTCGAATATTGGATTTGTTTGGCAGGAGCGAAGCGAAAGGATTCGCAGCAGGTGAGTCCGACCCGGCTGAACCGGAACGGATGCGAGTGGAATTTCGAATCCCGAGTCGGCCCGCCACAGCAGCCTGCGCTACGGAGTCGCAGTTTCAAGTGCCTTCTTCCCGCTACCGCCATGGACCGCCACAAAATATGGGCCACAGGACATCAGGTAGGCACGTCATCCTGCCACGCGTCTTCGACGATGAGGTACGTTTCTCGAAGATTAAATTCCTTCTATTACATGAAGCTGAATACGAACATTCGTATTTGAAGTATCAAAATATGTCGACAGCGACATGAATAGTTTTAATATTATAATATAATTATTTATTTATTAACTTAATGATTAAGGTTCGAATCATATAAACTATCTACAAATTATTTGTGGAATACAATTATATATCAATATATATTACCTTAATATGTAAAAAAATATTAATATTACAAACTATTCCTCTTCTCGCATTTTACATTTGGCTACTTAGATTTATATAGTATAACCGAGACAACAATATAATTTATTTTATTACCATGGCCTTTTTTTTTTTACTTATTATTTACAATCGTTAAAAGTGATAGCAAATAAAATTTTCTCAACTGCATTTATACACGTGAGAACGAAGGATTTTTCTCCACTGTCCAACGAGATTTCCTAAGTAAATCTAACATCAAGTTATTTGTTTAACTAACCAAAAATAATAATTTTTTATTAATATTATTTCATATAAAAGATTAAATTAACACTCCATCCGAAGAGGTTTGAACTGATCGGAGATAAACTTTTTCTTAATGCGCGACCTAATGTCATCTTAATTATTTGTATTAATGTCATTTGGTCTAATGGGTTGGAGCCATGAAACGCCAAATGCTCCGTGTCAAGAACAAGCCATTCATTCATGTCCACATAAAAATTAGAGGGAGAAAGAGTTCGGGTTGGAATTTTTTTATTTTGGATTTTTCACATTATCAACCTTCAATGACGCTAAATGTTCCATTAAAAAGGTTGTTTAAGGACTTGATTCCCAAGAACGAGGAGGTTGTCCGGTTCAGGGATCAGCCGACGCAGGCAGCAGCTTGTGCCTGCAGAGAGGACAGTGACGACTGCGCTCCAGCCATCTGGTGAGACAGTCGCCATGGAAGACGTGCAGGCACGGCATTCGCGTCACCTCCATTCCCCCTTCGAACTCCTCGAAGCATATCATGCAGCTGCTCTCTCGAATGTCGCCTCCTCCATCTTCGTACCTCAGCGCCTGCAGCTTCGCGATCGAATCCGACGAGGCTGGCACGCCGCCAAACCGCCCGTCCCCGCCGAGGCCGTAGTCGAAAGAATGTTCCTCCTCGCCCCAGACGTTGCTGAACAATGCGTCGATCTCCATCTCGATCCCTCTGCCCGAGCCCAAGGCGAGCTCGACCAGGTCGTCGGATAAGGTGATGAAATCCTCCAGGAACTGAGCTACGGAGAAATCTCCACCGTATGCATTTATATGCGAGAGGAGTAAGGAGACGGCGCGACGGCGAGATTCCTGGTGGAGGAACTCGCTGAGCTCGAACAGGAAGTAGCGGCAGGGGGAGGGTGGCTGCACCGTGACTCCCCCTCTGAAGAAGTGCAGCACGCAGTAGCGGAGCTTGATCACCACCGGGACCGATGACCCGTGCGACAGTGGCAGCGCCTGCATCCCCTCCATTAAAGCAACGCTGGAAAACCAAAACATATCGGCAGTGTGAACCTCCATCGTCGCCTTGCCTTCGCCTTCTCGTCGTGCTTCTTCTGTGTGCGTGTGTGGGGGAGCAGGCTTTAATAGACATAAATGCTTTCCGAATCCAAACAGGTTTAGGATATCCTGAGAGGCAATCCTAATTTACATCGGAGAAATAAGTGTCCGAGTTAGGTCCGGAAAAGGTGTAGTTGATGGACAGTTGCAGTGATATTACCCAAAGTTTTCGGTCAACATTTCTATATATTTTTCTATCTTTACAATTGAACGCACTCGGATGATCTACCATTATTTATATTTCTGTCATTCGAGTTCTGGCTTTAATGATTTTATCCTGAATTGATATGTTTGTAGTATTTGGATTAGCCCGTAAGATGCCAAAGAGTGAAGGAATCGTTCCAAGCATGAACGATCATGTGATAGAACCGAGTGCACCACACGCCACGGGAGGATGCATGACTCGCTACGTCGTTTACCGGCTATATGTTCGTCGGTACATCGAGTCTACCCTCCCTAAAACTTCTCCTCCATCTTTCCGTAAGGAATTTGGTCGAACATAAAAGCGAGCCGCCGAACGCTATCATCCATCGCTCTCGCTCCACGTATACCAATTCGTTAAGAGTTCACATCGTTTGCGACCGTCGCCCGTTCCGCCCTCCGCACGTCTCCTATCTACTCCACGAATCACATCATACACGATCCTCCGTTCCTCGAGCAGTCTCCAATAATGTCATAAATTAGACTCGGTCAAAATGATCAGAAGACAATTCTGGTGCTTTGAAACATGAGAAATTTCATAGAGAAGTTAGTCAACAAACTCGTTATTATTTCTGTCGTAGTATTTAATTCAGATTTGGGTGGGTGTTAAGGTAGACTCTGCAACAAGGAGGCAAGCATTAGGAGGAGGAGTCGGGCACCTCCACACCCGCCATGTCTAACAGCGTTCCCTCCCCCGAGTGGTTTGTCTACGACGAAAGCAAGGATAGCTACGACATCAACACAAGGATTCTGGCCACCGCCGTCATCTGCCTGACATCCGTTGTTGTCCTCGTGGTCTTCCTCCACCTCTACGTCCGCCACGTCCTCCTCCGCCGGCATCGCGCCGGCCGCCTCCTCCGCTTCTATGTGAACAACCCCGCCCACGACGATCCGGCCAACGTGGGGCTCGACCCCTCCGCCATCGCCGCCCTCCCGACGCATTCTTATCGAGTCATAATCAAGCAAGGAGAAGGCGGCGGCGGTAGCAAAGACGACGGGAGCTGCGCGGAGTGCGCCATTTGTTTGAGCGCCGTGGAGGAAGGGGAGACGGTGAGGACGCTGCCCAGCTGCAAGCACCTGTTCCACGTCGGCTGCATCGACATGTGGCTGGGCTCCCACTCCACCTGCCCGGTGTGTCGCACGGCGGTGGAGCCTCCGCCGGCCGCCACACCCGACGTCAGCGAGCCACCCACCGTTCCACCTCCAAGAGCGGCGTCGCAGGAGTCCTCGGGAGCCGCTGCGGCTGCGGCGTCCCAGGAAGGCTCCTCCTCGGGATCCAAGGACTCGGGATCGGCTTCCTCGCGATTGGGTTCGTCGTTTAGGAGGATGCTGAGTTGGGATAGGTCAACAGGGAGAAGAGCTCAAGCGGAAGCGATGGAAGACCTGGAGAGACAGTAAAAGCTTCTTAATTTTACCTCTCTTTTCTGGGTCGAATCTTTTTTTGCATCAACGGATTACTACTATTGGTGGGTCAGTGGGCCCTTCCAATATGAATCAGAGTCACGAGTTTCAAAGTAGTTGGTATCCCGACACGCCACGTTTCTCGTCCATGACTTGACTCACATGGCACGGTTGTTACAATGTTGACTTGGTAGGAATGCCGGTCGCCCCTTCCTCCACTGTCGTGATTGCGTACATTTCGAGTTGCGCCCTTCGCTTCGGGTTTACTTATTATGCTCGACGATGTTTAATGCAATAGGTTGTATTGTCTTTGGGGAGCACCATCAATGAATGTGAAGATTAAAGCACATACTAACAAATATCAAGGATTATCAAGTCGTTTGTACGTACTCCACATGGAGAAACTTGTCACGTTGTAATTGAATTGCATCTGAATGCTGATGATGTTCTCGACGCAGGCTGTCAGCTTGAAAGTCAAACTGCTAGATGTTTCGATTAATTAATCCCGCTGTAACCCAACCTAACCTACGGACCAATCAAAATTATTTTCAGATTAGACTACGCTCCGGTTGGTTTAGGCTGACGGCCTGGTTCGCACATCAGGCAAATTAGAGTCAATGTCATTTGGTCTCCACACAGCTAAAATATTTAGAGGTTGGGTTTATCAGGCTACATCGTGTCAGAGTCGAACACAAGACTCCAAATACACGGCCTAATCCTGCCCAATGTTAGGTCGGATTAGGAAGATTCGGCTTCCACCCAACTCTGATTGGTAGTCAAATCCTATTGGTTGGGTGAGAGCTACTTGATTTGTCAGGATTTGAGTCACGACGTACGTCGGGAGACGAAGCTCATGAATGGGGTTAAGTATGAGTCAAATCAGCAGTTGAACACTTCGGCGCTTAATTCGGTGTTTGGATTTTTCAATAGTTTTTCGTTCGTTACTGTTCCAAGTGTCATGAATGTTTGTTTTGACTAGTGTTACGACCGGTGTTACGACGCTTGTTGTATCGGTATCTTGTTTATAGCGTTGGGGTGATGATCGACGTGTGATGTCCGCAAGATGCAGTTATGGTTCCCCTCCCCCGATTCTCCGTTTCCGCTCACTTCTCTCCTTCCCTCCTCGCCGTTCCTCCTCCTCCAACAAACCATTTCTCCTCTCGCCGCCTCCTAACAAACATTGATCGCCGACGTCTCATCGTCGAACTGTCGCGACGACGGCAGGTCGTTCAGGTTCGCTTTCTCTTACGTTTTCTTGATGCGGATTTGGCTGGTTTCTCGAATCCTGTGATGTTCTTGGGGGCAGGGAGTGGACGTCGGCAACAGGCGATGTGGTTCCCCAGTCTTGCCACCTGCCGAAGGCCTCGCCCGAACCCTCGAAACCCCGCTCGAACCCCCAAGATCCGATGTATCGCGTCCGGATGTTCCCCCCGACGGCAGCATCTCGATCAGTTTCGCTTCCTCGTCCCTTTCTTGACCGTGATTTGGTGGGTTTCTTGAATCCCGAAATGTTCTTGGGAACCCAAGATCCGATGTATCGCGTCGGGATACTCCCCCGATGGCAGCATCTCGATCAGTTTCGCTTCCTCTTGCCTTTCTTGACTGTGATTTGGTGGGTTTCTTGAATCCCCAGATGTTCTTGGGAGCATATATATTTGAGGACCAAGAAACGATGTAATTACGCCACTCGCTGCCTCCCGACGGCCCATCGAAACCCTCGAAACCTCACCAGCATTAAGTTGATCAAATTTACTTGCTCTTCCCTGTTGAATATATCGGTTTCGTGAATTCTTACATGTTCTTGGAGGAGATATTCGAGGGACTGGTGCTCGCCAGGAAATGATACTGCCGGCTGTACACGATGGCGATGAACCCCATAGAGGCTTGTGTTGATTGCCTGGACGTGGATCCGACCTGCCAGATGGATGCAGCATGAATAGTGTCTTCTTTGGAATCTTGTTGAAGGTAATCACATATTCTGTAATTTTATTGTCTAGGCAAATTTATTCTTGTGATGGATACTGGAGCTAGTCGTTCTAAAGCAGACCCTCAATGATAGAAGTGAAAGGCCTTATATGTCAAAGAATTCGAGGGAGATTAGGTTAAGTTTTTTTTTCCCTGTTGTCAAGTGGTCCACATTGGATTTGGCTGATCCAGTAATTAGCTATGAATTAAAGTCATGCTTCCGAGTGATCAGTATCTCTAGATTCGATGTGTTATAGAGGTCAGTATCAAAGATCTTGTGGTTTGTGCTATCACCCATTAATGCAGTGCTTGAACAAATTACTGATCATCTTTTGATTTCTGTTTTTCACCAGTAAAATCATTATCCTTGACCTTAGCATCTCAAAAATAGATTACTAACCTTCTTTTATCATGTAAATGTACTTCATAGGTTATTATAATTAGTGTCAGACTGATATTTAAGACGTTGTTTAACGCTGCCTAGGTTTGGTTGGGTCGATTATGTCGATCGACTGAAAATTTTGTGTTGTTCACAATAATAGAATGCTAACCTGCTTCTATCATGTAAATGTGCTGCATAGGTTATTACAATTAATGTCAGACTGATGTTTAAGACCTTGGTTAAAGCTGCCTAGATCTGATTGGATCGATTAAGTCAATCGAGTTAGAACTTTCCTTGTTCACAGTTGATTACATGGATGTTGATTTGGTAAAGTTATTGGCACAAAACAGGCTTGCTAGGTTGGTGAATCAGGGCTGGCTTTGATCAATATTTTTAAGATTTAGAATGGGTCAGTTCAGGATGAGCTTCACTACCAGATTTAGGTTGTGTCCATCCTTGAACCTTGTAGGCCCATATTGAATTGTAATGTCCATACCTCAGCTGCCTCCACAGACCGGTTAATGACCAGACTACTTTGGAGAATGAAAACAGTTACTATGGTCTCTGGGGTATATATCAGAAAAGTCATTCATCGTGACAGCACAGCATTTCCAGAATTTATGTGCAACTATGAAAAACAGAGACTTAGTTTCATTTACCCCAAAGAAGACCTTTGAGAAGAAAAATAATGGTAAGAGCAGGTATCATCCCAGGGTGTAATGAGAAGTACAACTGTGATACTTTGCATATTAAAATTCTGTTTATGTTTGGGAAGAATATTTTATGTTACTATCTGTCTTTCATATTTAATTCAGCATGGAAGCCTCTTAACCATCTTATACCTTCTGATTTTTGTTGGTCTGAAGAACAATCAATGTTATACATTCCTTATTTTCGATCCACTTAACCATCTCGTAGCTGCTGATTTTTGTTGGTCTGAAGAACATTCAATGTTATATCCTCATTTTTTATCATTTTCATGATCTTGATGTTATACCTTCCTGTTTGATGTTACAGCTGTTATCTTTGCAGAGTTGATAAAGCGAACTGGCAAGGACACACAAGGCTTGAGCCTCATCCTGTCTGTGATCCGGGCTTTTGCTACGAGGGGAGAACTTGATATTGCCAAAAGGCTAAATGTAAGCCTAATCAGGTTTTGTTGGTTCAACTTCTCCTTCCTGTTTGATGGAGGCAATAAATGACCAGGTACTGCATCTTTCCTAAAACAAAGAATCTTTAAATTACTTCATTTCATTATTTCAGTTGAATCACACATGCATAGCAACTGTTGACAGGCAAAACCTCATGTAAATGTACTTCATAGGTTAATATAACGCTTTAACATAAAAAAAAAAAAAAAAAAAAGATAGCACTTAATGTAACTGGCACATATCTGATTCTCAGATAAAGCAGGATCTTGTCAATTTGGATTGATATTTGTTCTCTTTAACTCTTCGTCCTTGCGGAGATATCAGGTTGACAAAAGATATTTATGCAATATCTTGATACAAAATCTTGACCACCTTCAAATAATGTGTGATAATAGTTGAGCTAGCTTTGTGTGATAATTCTAACTTTGCCCTGACATGTATGTCTTTCAATTAGGGGGTGTTAATGGTTCCCAATAAACCGACCATCCACTTTGATCTAATATATTTTGGTTGTGGAAACTGATGGCATGTTTATTTTGATCATATAAACATTTAAAAAATTTTGTAATATATGTAAGAAATTTACAAAATGGCATTTCCAGAATCGTTTTTCCTTGATATTAAAAATAATGTATGAAAGAATCCTTGAAAATATCAGCACACTACAAGATGTTAATCGTAAATAATTCTGAAAAAATTTCAGCACACTACAAATCTTCGTTCTTCTGATTTTACAACCTGACCAGAAAAAGTTTTGCTACTGCAGGTTGCAATCAAACATCAAGCTTGTCACTTTCGAAAGGATGTCTCTGCGAGCACTGTGGCTTCCAAGGCTCACCAATGACTGTAACACAAAAGAGAACTCGTACGAAACAAACTCGTAGTTCGTGGAGTGTCCCAAGAATTCTGGCTGGAAATTACCAACTCTAAAAAACCGCGGCAGAGCTCACAGCAAATGCAGCGTTATTTACCTGCAAAGATTGATAATTCAAATTCTCATTCGAGAAGCTTTTAAGAATAAACAATCAAAAACAATAAAAAAACCAATAAACAGCAAGCTTCCTGATAACGGAACAAGAAGAAATTGACAGTTTTAGTTGGCAGTAGTTATTCCACAGTATAAAATAAAAATCAAATAAAGTGGATTATATAAGAAGTGTCTATTTTTATGTGCAACTAAACCATAAGTCAGCATCTCCTCCAAAATATGTTGACCAGCAAACTCAGATGTCGTGGAAAACCACTGACAACATATTTATAAGCCAGGTGGACAGCCGATCTATACAACCATAGAGCGTTTTTTTTAGTTCATCAAAACGGACAAAAGATGACGAAGCTGAATTTTAAAAAAAGAAAAAAAAATCAAATTCTACTTAGACGAGGAACTCTGCTGTGAATTGCTTTAATAACTTAAATCCCAAAATAAATCTGCAACACTACATGATTGGATGCTTGGGGCCACTTTTTTAGCCAAATACTTTGTAATGCTGAATGTCTGTTTCATCACATCTGCCTTCAAACAAATTTTTTTTTTAAAAAAAGTGTAATCAAATTCCACATAATATCACACGTACTTATAAATTCCAAAGAGAACAAATAGAAGAAAAGACATAAAAGAAACTATTGCACCAACACAATGATTTAACAGAACTATTGCACCTAAACTCCCCAAAAAATTTCAAGGAACCACAATCCAACAAATGTATGCAAATATGTTTACTTATTTATAAATTTAATGCACCTAACATCAAATTTAATCATGCAAAATGTCAAAAGCCATAGTAATGCAGACAAAAAACATATTAAACTTGAAAAATGAAATTATATAATTATGATCATACAAACCTATGAATTAACAGTAATTATGATAACACAAAACTATGAATTAACAGGGAAACAAATGACAGCAAAATGACATTACCTACAATGTTATATAGACCATGGTTACCCCATAGTATAAAAAAATTTAACCTTCTGTTGTTCTTCAGGAATCAACCACAATTTTTGTTGGCACCAAGAGTGCAGAATAAAGCAACCAGTAATTTGCATCCTCAACAGCTTAAAAAAACCAAAAAATCCATATTTAAAAACAAACCAAATATAAATTATTAATGCACTTTATACCAAAACATACTTGTTCAAAATGATACATCGGGCAACAACAAAACTAGAAAAATGACATTAATACTCGACACCACATCATATTTTACACAATCATACAAAAGCAAAAACAAGGAAACAAAGGGCAGAAAAATAAAATTATCAATATAGTTAAATAGCACACAAAACCCCAATGTTTTTAAAAATCTTTAGGAAAAAATACTAAAAAAAAACATGCACACACTTTTTGTTAAATAGCACACAAGAACCCCATAGTATTTTAAAAAATAGGGAAAAATAATACTAAAAAAACATGCACACACCTGTTTTGTTGTTCTGCATGAATAAAAGAGACCCTTTTTTTTATCTAAGGTTGTTTGATTTAAACTGTCAGTCTCTTTCCCAATGCTCACATCCACTCATTAAACTTAAGCCTACATGTGTATAATTATTTAATATAGAACAAACAATGACATAATTAGCAAAGTCACCTGTTTTAAACTATGGATGCTTACTCTGAACCATGCTCTTCTTTCCCAGCATATTCTTCTTTTCGAAAAGTGAACACATACATCAAACATAAGACTACATGTGTCTAATCAGTTCACATACATCAAACACATGCCACAATTTTTTTTATCCAAGCAAATCAGAGTTTACAAAAGTTCTTTTCAACCATTTCTTATGGACTTCAATGAGTTAATAATCTTTTACAAATTTTCCACAAACTCAAAACATTGCAGGTGTACACATTATTTAAACCATGGAAATCTTTTTTATTTTTAATGCAACCGGTCTAAGTGGTGCATGCATTTTAATTAAATTTCAAGCCTAGGTTTCCAAATATCAACTTGTTTCATCCACCAATATTAACTATGGGTAAACATCAAATGTCGCAAAAAGTAGATATTATCATCACCGAAACCTAAAATTGAAATTGTCGGCCAAGGACATCGACATCCAATAATTGCAACTTAGAACAATCATTTTTCTAATTTTAGAAAAAAAAAATTAAAATCAGTGAAACAGAGACATTAACAATTTCCCAAGTGCACAGCCAACAGACCTCATCTGGTTGAGAGAAGTTTGTTCTACAAAAGTTTATAAATTAGGTCTCCGATTTTGCTTCTAACTTTGGCTTGCTGAATGAAATTCAATGCACAAAAAAAAGACAAATCGATTTAGAGGATGAGTCAGAGGCTCAGAATTTGACCCGAACAACTTAATCCTATACACTCGAGCAAACCGGTAATTTCAGTTGAATATATATAATTTGTTACAGTAAAGTAAACATTGGAGGATGGCCACTGCTTACATCCACAATAAAAACAATAGCAAAACTGGAGCTCATTAACTTCAAATTCTTCATAATAGAATAATCATACACTTAATTATTTTCTTATAAATTCCATGCAAAAGTAAACATATGAAGCCCTTTCCAGTTCTGGACATTTTTAAAGTCTCATAGAAGAGGACGCATGATAGAGATACTAATTGTAAGAATAGATATCCGAAAAAAACCATCATAACTTAATATATGGCATTTAAAACATGGTCTCAAATACAAGTCAGACTTCGTTTTCTATTTTTTTATATTTTTTCTTATAAAACTTGTCATCTATTAAATAGTACCTCAACCGTTTCTAATAATGTGTCGAGACCAGCACTTGACCAATATCTAAAACCATGCTTAAAACCGCTATAGTGTAATCAAAGTGGCCAGATATCAGGATGTTTTAGGTGATCACCAAAAAGAAAGACACAACCATTTGTCGGTTTCACAACTAAAAGCCATCGGCATATATGTAGCCAAGAATGTACAGTTTCCTCTTTAACATTCCTTTACTTGCATTTCATGAGTCTTTACCATCAAAGACCAAACCAACAAGTCCGGGATCTCTTTTCTTCCTCTTGCATGTAACCAGATCTATCTATGTCAAGACGCCTCGTCACCTCAATGCTGATGTATCAATCGCATTTCCTTCTAAGTGGTTTCTCCCATAGCACTTCAAAGCATAGTAAAACAAAAACATAATAGAATACATTCCAGATCCCATAGCACGGAAAGTTAGTGGAGAAAACTAGAATCAAGAAACAGAGAAAAGATTGAACTCCACATAAATCTTTAGCAGGTGCAAAACCCAAACCACAAATGACACAAAGATTTCAACCCCAGGAAATAGAAGTATCGGGATCAAAAGAATTTACCATGGGGAGGAGGATAATCCAAAGCCTCTGCCACTTGAAATGAGGCAAGACGATCTTGGAGTCCTCCGTGAGCTCCGATCTTGATCTATGCAAGGGTTACGATCATGGAGTCCTCGGTGACTGCGGCGAGCATATCTTCTCGGGATCCCATTCTGATCTACGCCAAAGAAGCATACACATCACAGATCAAGAAGAGTCAAGAGATCAAGAAAGTGTTAGGGTTACGATGGATCGACCTTGAAGGGGATGGGCTTATCCAATTGGAGCCGGAAGGGAACGGCTCGCGGTGGTGGTCTCCGCCTCAACCACTTCCCCTTCTTGAGATCGACGGAGATAACAGAAACGGCGGAAGCCGTTCTTGAGAGGTGAGGAAGGCAACGGGAGAGGCGGTTTTGGAGGACGTCATCGTTCGATGAGCCTTATATAGGGGCCGGGAGTCGGATTGGGTTCGGCCAATGTCGGTTAAGTTATGGGTTGCGCACGACTCAATACACGAACGACCGGGTCCTTATCAGCGTTGTTAGAATTGAGCCCGATAAGGCTCCAATCTCGGCTTTCTTATGGCGCTGACGACTGAACGCACGAACGAGCGGATCCTTCCTTATCAGCGTGTCTGGGTTCGGGTTAAGCCCGATAAGGCTTGTGCCGGATCGGGTTCCTCATATATATATATATATATATATACACACACACACACACGTGAAGCAAGCATGCAAAAGGCAGAACAGCCGAGCAAATTGTCGTGTGTTGTCATTGTTTGATCTATAAACAACACCCATTTCCAAGAACGCAGATTAGGTCTACAATATCATGCATCGGCAATCGACCATCATTACTGCATGATAATGGAACGGGACCCCAAACAGTGCTTCTGACAAACACCATGTTCATCTTGCTCAGAGCTGCTGTTCTGAACCAGTTTCTTTTTCACCTTCTCCTTCCTTACCTGTGACTTCGCGTTTAGATTCGACATAGGTGGGGTTGTCCAGCCTCGTGTAGTGTTTCCTCTTTGCCCATTCTCGTCCACTTATCCCATTTAATTTCTTTTTGACCATATGGTGGAGATGGAGCCCAGATGTAGTGGAAGGTTTTCCCAAAGTATGAAAGATTTAGATGGTGTGTGTATACAACAACCCTGCTCTCTAGATGACCACCTTTTCCCTTCACCTTGTCCATGTAAACTTCTCTATGCCACCAACTTGTTCATCCACATGCCTCTCTGACACACTGTGTACCGTCAGAATGGTTTGCATGCATAATGGATTCTCCGGATCTTGGAACATCCAAGGATGCATTGTCTTCTATTCTTTATAGTGCTGAACCTGAGAGCGGGCGCAGATGGCCAACAAGATAGCCTGAAACTGCCAAAGAAAACCAGGGAGACGAGATAGAGATGCTGCTGTGATGGAGAAGGGAAGAAGAGGAAGGAGAGAGGGGACACAAAGGGCTGTTGCATGTGAGAGACACATTTAAGGAGGGCGTGCATGGCGAGCTGTGCACATGGGAAGGCATGATTGGGCTCGACGTCTACCACATGCTCCTGCTCTTCCATCATTTAGTTCCACTTCTGAAACAGCTCAACGTATTGAGAGTCGCTTAACGTGTGTAAAGGGTATTTTGGTTTCATAGAGGACCAAAATGTATGGTCACAACAGCACGTGGTGGTTGCTGATTCCCTAACTCGATTCAGCTACTGCTGCGACTTCCCTGCAACACCGTTGATCTCCAACTCCGTTCCATTCTCTCCCTTCTCTTCGGTTTCTTCTCTCTCTAACAACTGGTGCTAGCTGTCTTTCCTTCTCTTCCATTGTCATGTCACTTTCTCCTCCAAATCCTCCCCTCCTCCCCCAACCCAGCAGAGCTAACTTAACCTGTCACCACCACCTCCAACTCCATAGCATAACACAAGCTCCAGAGAGAGAGAGAGAGAGAGAGAGAGAGAGAGAGAGAGAGAGAGAGAGAGAGAGACTCATTGTCTTAATGATGAGTGTTATCCTCAACAAGGTGATGCTATAGCTAGCAATCATTCGGTGCTATAGATAGAGAGCAATGGCACAGCTCCCTCCAAAGATCCCCAACAACATGTACCCAAACTGGCCTAACCTTGCTCCGCTCCTGACGACCCCGCCGCCGCCACCAGCTCCTAGATCTCAACCCTCCTGGGTCGACGAGTTCCTCGACTTCTCCTCCGCCAAGCGCGGCCACCACCGCCGCTCCGTCAGCGACTCCATCGCCTTCCTCGAGCAGCCCCTCGCGGGCGAGGGAGGCGACTTCGACCGCCTCGACGACGACCAGCTCATGTGCATCTTCTCCGACGACGTGCCTCCGTCGTCTCTGTCGGGCGCCGTCCCGGCCTCCTCGTCGTCCACGCCGTCGGACCACAGCAGCATGAACGACGACAAGCCGGCCGAGCAGCAGCCAAAGAACGAGTCGGAGGAGGCGCAGAGCGCGTGCAAGGCGGAGCCACAGCCGGCCGCGGGGACGGACACAGCCGTCGATCCCAAGAGGGTGAAGAGGTATGTAAATGCACCGATGGATTCACCCCATCACGACTCTTACCGTGCTAGCCACGAACATTGACTGCTGCAACACATGCATCAAACTTAGGATCTTAGCGAACCGGCAGTCAGCGCAGAGGTCGCGGGTGAGGAAGCTTCAGTACATTTCGGAGCTGGAGCGCAGCGTGACGACGTTGCAGGTAGCTTTCTTCCTCGGAATTCTCAGTTTTCAGTACTCGGAATCTTCTGACTCGGATGACATTTATCGACGCTGGGCGTGGAAACGAAGACCGAAGTCTCTGCGCTGTCTCCTCGGATCGCGTTCCTCGATCACCAGCGGTCGCTTCTCACGCTGGGCAATAGCCACCTGAAGCAGCGCATTGCAGCATTGGCGCAGGACAGTATATTTAAGGACGGTAAGTTCTTGCTTCTTTGGTGTAAATGTGATTAGAATTCAACCCAGCCGGATAATGTAATTATTTGAGAGCCTCAATTAATTAGCAAAGTCCTGTTTATATATATATATATATATATATATATATATATATAACATACTTTGCTATATATTTTGATCTTTTATATTAAGCCTAAGTTATTTATATCGAGTCTCTTAATTCTTATTAGAGTTTGAATCTTGTATTTTCAATCTCTATTAAACACCGCAGCGCACCAAGAAGCGTTGAAGAAGGAGATCGAGAGACTTAGACAAGTCTATCATCAGCAAAATCTAAAGAAAATGGCACCTCCTTCGTCCGAACCAGCCATGAGCGCAGAAAAGGAGTTGCTCAGCTGACGCAAAGCAGTGATCGCAGCGTGCATCGATTTGGAACCCCGAAGATGAAACCCTGAGGTTTTGGTGGTTCTGCAGGATCTTTTTCTTCTTTGTGCATCCCATTTGATCCATTGTTTTCCTCGTCCGCTCAAAAAGAACAAAAACATGATGAAAGGCAAACAGATGAAGCCTTCGGATGTTGAAGCTGCCAGTGTTGGGAGGTTTGAGTCGGAGCGTGTGGTGTCTAATTATTGAGCAGTGTGGGTGCATATGTTAATTGCATGTGTTGGAAGCGTATGTATGCTGGTTACTACTCGATCGATAAATCTGATGGTGCCCAGAAAAAAATAGTGACAACCGATGTTCTCGAAGGGAGGAACCCATAAGTTGTCTGCACATTCAACTCTCAGAATTAGACTTTTATGTAATATTTAACAATGATATTTCCTCCCCAGACGAGAATAACGTACCTGCAACGATTTGCTGAAAGCTGCTATAATTGAAGATAATACACATGATTAGTTGGAAACTGTCTTCAGAATATACTATTCTTCCTGGTTTCAAGCCGCCGTAATGCACATGATCCCTCCGCAGCTATGCAAATAACGAAGATATTTATGTTCTTTTCCAAACTGATCAACAAATTAACTTGCACTTATTTCAACATAATTACTAGTTGAGATAAATAAAAAAAAACAATTTATCAATACATTATGTGTCATCCCTAATAATTTCTTTTGTTAGGTCAGAAGCCAATTCATGTCAAAAGGAGCTTCTTAAAGTCCAAAGAGACTGGGTGTACAAATGGAGAAATTGGGACTGAAAAAGATAGAAGTTGGAATAAAATGGAAGATTTCAAGCATTGGTTCTGTTGCAGTGGTGTACTACCGTCTCATACTGACATCATACACGAGACCGTAATAGAAGAGAATCTGCGCATAGACGTCTGGTATATCTGGTGAGTTGACCTTCCTGGCATAGAGTTTCCCAGCAAAATTATCTCAGATTCAACTTAAAAGTCAACTTGATCCCGATGACCAGATATAATAAACTCTTTTTTGTTATCACGGAAGTTGTGCAAACTGCACTGGTCTTATCCATTGGTGTGGATGCCCAATCTTACACACGGGTGGTTGTTCCTGACAAGAAAGGAATGATCATTAGCGAAGCATATTTTTAACGAATACAAATTTTCAACTAGATCCTCATGGTCCATGTATGATGCCAGTATGAGATGCTCTAGATGGAATTGTCTCACATGATAAACATAATTAATAGGTTTCATGACAAGCTGCATAAGAGCAGCTTATGTACCTCAGAAGTCTTTCTCACCAACAACAAATTTTGCGATAAAGAAACCAATGGTATCGAGCGAAGATGATGGATCGAACCTCTGGACAAGTTCAGATTCGCTTTCTGTTAGCCATTCCCTGTGAATGAAGAATTTCAGACCTAATTAGAAGCTGAAAAAATGTTTTATTAAAGTAAAACCATTTCAACTTCACAAGATATTTGCTGCATCTTCCAGGAATTGTGTGAAAAAGAAAAAAAACACATTTCAACTTCACTTACAATGATGATGGTGGCAGACAAGGAAACCATATATCCATACTACTGGAATTTAGTCATTCAGATTATTCACTACCTCAGGTTACTGAATTTTATCAAAAGCTAAAGAACTAGTTTGCTGATCAAAATTTTTAACATGCAAATGATTTAGACAGAAATAGAGCAGAAGAGAACAGAGAAGAAACTTACTCAACGTATTTCCCACCAAACAGATCACAACGGCCAACTATACCAGGTCCTCCAATTTTTGGGTGCTACAATTTAATTAAAAGAATCAATAAAGATATATGCACAATCATCAGAAGTGACAGGCACTCATTTGCCACCTAATAAGCAAGTTCATCAATGATAGCCAAAGGCTCTAAATGGTAACCCTTAGTGCCAAAAGAAAATAGGAGAGTATGAGACCATAGTTATAGTACACTAAAGAATTAATGCAAATACCGGATCTTACTTGTGATGCCAGAGAGAGAAATTTGTATTTATCTAGAGCATATCGAACCAAAGCTTCATTCTCCCCTGGGTTTATCGTACACCTATAAGAACAAAGATTAATGTTGACAGCAGAATTTGAAATATTGCTCACTGCATTTAAAAAGAGCATTAAAACACCTTGTACTGAAAATAATGATTTGATAACCCCGACAAATATTTAAAATATTTCAAACAAATATTGCTGCAAACAGTGATCATATGGATATCAAGAAAAGGGAAAAAAGAAAAATAATCCCAAAGTTATTAGTATTGGGAACACTATAATATCTGAAAGAAAAAGGGGTCTAGGAAAGGTGTCAGGATCTGAACTATCTTATGCCTAGGATAGACAAATACTTGACATTTGCCATTATCCCACCATCATAGCATCATCAGCATCATCGCCACATAATCCTTGGGAATAAGAAACAAAGATGTAAATTATTCTCCATTATATAGCTGAAGCATTAGTTGGCTGATAATGGAATATTTTAAAAATCAGCAATATAGCCCATGTTAGACAAGAAAGTTCACTTATAATATACAGCTAGCTGCTGGTCTATACACTTTTAATCAATGGAGTAATATTGATATGTGTTGTAGTTTTTTAATAGCATGATTTTCCTAGCAGAGTCTATAAATGAGAAAGGTTTTATGAACAAATAATTTTTCCACTAATTGACAATATGATAATTTTTTTATAGCTAGAAGTTTAACATGCTAAAATTTGCTTAAAAGTTTTATCTTGAGATCCAGAAATCTTTTTTGGTAAAAAAACCATAGCAGTCATTGCCAAGTAGGATATTAAAGAAAAAACTACTCACGTAGAATATACTATCACTCCTCCAGGACGAACAAGTCGTACAGCTTGGTCAAACATCCTCCTCTGATACTTTCCATGATTTCTTAAAGATTCCATGGTCTCCTGGCATTATAAATGATGTCAAGACTTACTCTAAAAACAAAAACATAAGAAAATCAACAAAAACTATGTTTCATGGATAATTTGCAGTTTTATCTTAGCATTTGCAATACTGCTATCTTTTTTAACTTAGCATTTGCAGCTCTGCCTATGTATCTCTTACAAAAATTCTCATCATCTTAGAGATATGCCACTGTTTGCCACGGAAACTATCCTGACCCAGTCACATGTTGCAATATATTCCTAGCACACCATGGTTCTTGGCGTCATTAAATTTATGACCCAAGAATATCATGGACAACCATTTGTGGATAACTGGCATAGAAGTAGCAAAAAAAATTAATTCTAGCACATATTTCCAAGTACTTCCATGAATCATTTTTAAGTAGAAAAAGATAGTGTAAATACAACGAACTTAGACAAGTTAAGTTATGATTGAACTGGTGGACATATACCAAGTTAGTTGTCCAGATAATTTTCAGTACATGAAATTGAGCACATGAAAAGTCAATAACCCCACCCATTGAAACAACTGAATGGATTTATGGTGATGACACAAGAATCTTGCTGTTAAGTATACAAGTAGAGCAAGAATAAGAAAATATCAAATAAATGGACAGCAATGTAATAATGCAAGAAGGCAATGTAATAACTTTTCAAAAAAAGATGCCTCCTTATCTTTTTTTAGCACTTGAGAATATGCCTCCTTATCCTTAGCACTTACAATTATTTCTCCCCTAATTAATGAGAGAAAGGTAACATGTAACTTGTATTGAGATGACAACATAAAGTAACAAGAGATCAGTGAGAGAAAAGATAAAAACAAATTATAAAGCAAAGTTTGTCGTATCAGCTGATTCTAATATGAAACGATGTACCATGCAAGGCCGCCTCAATACTAATCGATACATTGCTCCTGTCAGCTGAATTGAGTGGACCTGAGCAGGGTTGGCTGATTTTGCTAATTTAAGCTCATGCTTAAGGAAAAAAGGGGACAAAGAAGTGTGAAAAGATGCCAGAAGTAGCAAATGGCAGCAATAGGACACGAAGGAGAAAGTGGAGGAAAGGTAAAATGGCATATAATTGTAAGTCTAAAACAAAGGAGACATTGGTATTATTTAATTTGCATTTGCTGCAACTACCGGATATCATCTACCATCACTATTGCAATATTCACTGTCTATCTAGTGGAGATAAAGGATCAGTTGGAAGAAAAACTAAGCACCTATTCTGGTGCAGAATACTGAATCATCTCATCCAGTTACGAAAGCAGTCTATGTCATTGTATGGAGAAGAAAAACTTTTGCATGGGTACCAGAAAGTAAAAAATGATCTATTTTCCAACATGTTAAACACAGCAAAAGTTGCTTATATCTTCAACTTTAATAATGAGTGAATATAATTTGAGAGTTAAGACATTGAATAAGAAGAAAAATACAGTGAAAACCATGACATTTTGTGATTTATGTAACAACGACAAGGAAAGTCCGGTGAATGAGGCTTCAGCTATTGCAGAGGACTACGAGAGACAATGTCCGTGACCTTATAACCCAGGTTACTAAGGAGCAACCTTACCACAGTGCGTTCCAGCATCACAATAGAATTTTCCCATAAATCTACAAAATATCAGTAATAGATCCAAAACATACGACCAATACAAAGTATAAACTAAAGAATTAAATATCTCATGCCCTAGAGGAACTGAAGCGAAAAGACCAATTAATCATTCTTGACACCAAGAAAAGATAAAAGGTATCTTATGTCAAATTATCAAACTGTGGTTATATGTCTGATTTTCTTTAGTGTGGCTGTATGGTAGAATACCACAAATTGTAAGCACCTCAGTTACTCAGATGCCATTATATTCTAGAAACTATGATCTTAATTTGGAGTGTAACTGAGATGCCCCTTACCAACAATAAAAGGCTGGTGTTTTGACACCAAAAATCACCAGACAAAATGGTAAGATAAAAAAAAGAAAATTACTATTAGTATGTAGCTAGGATTCTGTTTCATGCTGTGCCTTATCATGGAACTTCTACCACATTGAAGATACTGATAAGTCTCAGAGCCCATTTCTATGTGGTCACAACCACAGTAGAACATAAATAATAGACCCAAAGCTGCGTAAGTGGGATCAGGCTTGCTGAAGCAGCAATTCTCTGATATAGCATATACTGAAAATCTTACCTCCCCAGCAAACAATCGAGGTCTCAAGCCCAGGGCAGAACATGGAGCGTCAAGAAGAACACGATCAAAACTGTTAGGCATGAAGCCTTTTGAAGTTTCCACCCTACCACCCAAGGACTGATTTCTTCCTGGTCCATTTTTCTGTCGTGGTGCATTCTTCCTTTTGGCAGCATTGCTGAGATGTCTTCCATCTGACTTTCCATTACTGACTATAAAATAAATTTGATTTGGTTATAAATGTTAGATGGAAATGAGGTCTGTTAACTATGGTCATTGGAAATATATTGATGACAATTTATAAGTTCAGTAAGTAGAACCACACTAGCCCATTGGTCTAAAAACACACACTGTACATAAATGAGTTAAAAAACAGTACTAGAACAATTTGGATTACCTGCAAAGATCTTTTTTCAGCCATTGAACTTTTTTTCTGATAGCATCTTTAGATGACTATATAAATAATATTTTCTTTTACCATTTCAACCAATTCTGTTTTAGCCTTCAGCTTCCTCTCCGAATATCTCTAATCTGAATCATTTCACCTAGCCTTCACCTACTGGAATTTACAAGACTTGTATGGGCACATAGGAAGCACCTTATACAATTCCCTTTATTTAATTCTTGGTATTAACTGTAATTTTTCATGTACATTCATAGCAATGCACAATTAACAAAGCATGTATATCCTATAAGAACCATTCAGATTCAAACCACTAATGCCACTTTGGTTGCATAAAAACAAGAACCACCTTATGGTAGGAAATGAACATCATCAAGTGATTGATCCAAATGCTCAATTTTCTTGTAAAAATTTGCAACAAAGAATAAGAATCTGCTCCAATAATCTAGCAAGCTAAAATTTATTTAGAATAACAACTGAAAAATGGGAGTGTTTGTTGCTGACTATCATCATAAGTCCACCTATTATTACCAAGGACTACAATACCCAATGATACTGCCAATATCGGTCGATACGGGACTGTATTGGGCAGTAACGGTCGATATTTCGACCGTTACCGCCTGAAATAGGTCGGTAAAAGTCGATTTTGACCATCGCTGCCCACTACCGGGTGGTATCAGCCTAGCTGCGGCGAGGGAAGAAGAAGCGTCAAGGGAGAAGAGGGAGAAGAAGAGGAAGAATTGGGAGAACCTTGATGCTTCTCAATCCAACGCCACCCTCCCTCAACGATCCCGATCTAGAAAATAACAAAGATGCAACAACTCGGCTTCTTCTTCGCTGCGTTCTTCGCCGAAGGCTGGAGACATTTACTACCTTCGATGTCTTCACCGAACGTCGCAGATGAGGAGAAGATCGTGTTCTTCTCCTTGTCTGACGCGACAAGAAGAAAAGGAGGAAACGTTGCCAAGGCAACATACGCCTCTTTCTTTATTTTTTATATTTTTATATATTAATTTTTATATTATATATATACATATCGAGCAATATGCCCTATGTACCACTCGGTATGCTTGTACCGTACCATATCGAGCAAAGCTCAATACGTCGTTACGTTACGAAATTACAAACCTTAATTATTACTTGCATGCACGAGTCACATCAGCAAGAAACAATGTTGCATTTCTTGTGTGATTCCAAAGCAATCCAGCTCACCAACTGAACAATTTAAGAGCTAGTTCACACTAAGGGTGTTTAGCAAGCAAGAAGCATACACAACAACCAAGATGACACATGGAGGAATATACAGTCTGTCCTCTGGGCAGATATCACCAATAAACAGGCTAAAGAGGACAACCAAATGCCAGAGAAGAAGATACGATGCTCAAAAGGTAAGTCTTTTCCTCGTTGTTTGCCCTTTAGATTTTTCACATCCCTTCTTTAATTTGGCCATTGAAACACCATGATCTAAAACCAAATTGTGTTTTCCTTGGTATATAAAATCATTCAGAAGATATTTACATTAAAGATCAATAAATAACACAATTAGCTCTTTCTTAGACCACAATCACGAACAATGAATAATTCTCCATGCATATAGCTGATGGCTTGTGCACATGTTGGAAAACAAAAGAA
Organism: Musa balbisiana; assembly: GCA_004837865.1. NCBI lineage: Eukaryota > Viridiplantae > Streptophyta > Magnoliopsida > Zingiberales > Musaceae > Musa > Musa balbisiana. The sequence goes on along the minus strand of CM017196.1, from coordinate 4,191,820 downwards.
CAAGCTTCTATGTCTTACGTGTTTCATAGTTTTTACCTGTTTCTGATGGTGTAGCATTGATGCTGCATTTTTCCATCTCAATGTTGATCTTAACATCTGTAGGAAAAACTAGATAAGCATGAATTTACTGCTGCAATATCTGGTTCATCATTGTGGAATCTGTTTTCTCAGAATACATCATTCCATTAGTCCTTTGCACAGATTTAAGTGCATCTAACTTATATGCCTTTATGCAAGTTAAATCCATCTCAGCAGCCAATTTCAAACATCCATCACCTGAAAGCAATATATGCATGTTATGCTTGGAAGATACTATTGATTACAAATATATAGAAAGAGAGGATACAAGGAAAGGTTAGCTTACGAAATCAACAGGTACCATAAAATACATGATATGCAATGATGTACGGTAAGTCATCCTTACACTATCATCTAATGGCGGTAAAATCTGCCCATTTGGAACTCTGTTGATAGGTCAATCAGTTCTAGTATATAACAAATATAGCTCAGTTATATCCTCATGTGGTCAAACATTGGCAGATCCTAGCCAATAATCATAAGTAATAAGGCCATGCTAGCTATCATTGTGTGAGCTCCTTGACCCAAGAATGTCTGATTGGCCTGCACGGTTCAATAGACCCAAGGCATCTAGAAGAAGATGCACTTGTGACCCTTATTAGCTGGTTCGAAATATCCAACCAATAGACCCAAAGATATCTTATAAGTCCCCTGATTGGGCCAGGCCTCTTCTAACCTATATTTTTTACATCTTGGTAGCCTCCATATATGCTACGGGATTATATGCTAAACCAACAATATTCACAAAGACATAAAGTCATGCAATTACTCGGTTCTACTCAGCAGCCAATTTCAAACATCCATCACCTGAAAGCAATATATGCATGTTATGCTTGGAGATACTATTGATTACAAATATATAGAAAGAGAGGATACAAGGAAAGGTTAGCTTACGAAATCAACAGGTACCATAAAATACATGATATGCAATGATGTACGGTAGTCATCCTTACACTATCATCTAATGGCGGTAAAAATCTGCCCATTTGGAACTCTGTTGATAGGTCAATCAGTTCTAGTATATAACAAATATAGCTCAGTTATATCCTCATGTTGGCCGTCAAACAGACACAGATTGTTCCATTAAATCATTGGCAGATCCTAGCCAATAATCATAAGTAATAAGGTCCATGCTAGCTATCATTGGTGTGAGCTCCTGACCCACAAGGAATTGTCTGATTGGGCCCCTGCACGGTTCAGAATAGACCCCAAGGCATCTCTAGAAGAAGAGTCACCTTTGACCCTTTATTAGGGCTTGGTTCTCCAATGATCCAACCAATATAGCAACCAAATATAGTCTTATAAGGCCCCTGGATTGGGAGCCAGGCCTCTTCTAACCTATATTTTTTAACATCTTGGTAGCCTCCATATATGCTACGGAAGGAGTTATATGGCAAGTTAACCAACAAGATGTCACAACACACAATAGTTACTCAATTACTCACTTACTCCCTTACACAACAAAAAAGAAGGCATAAACAGTCAATGTGGGTCCCACCATTATGGGTCTCAGGAGGGTTGATGTTGTAGTCTTAGTCTAAGGAACACGATGTCCTCCCTTACACAACAGATTAAGAAAAAACCTCTAAGGAGCAGCAAGGGCATGAGGACCCTGGCACTGCAGGGTCCAAGAGATTTAGATTTTGGTGTCCACATACTTGTTTCTATTATATAATCTATGATGGCCAAGTTGCCACTGAACCAAGTTCATGGACTCGAATATAAACCCTTTTGTGAATGTATATACATCTCCTAAGGCAAACATTATAGGAGATTTTCTGTAACATAACTCAAAAGATTCCAATGCGGGCTCATCTATAGTACCAGGTTGCTACTAGACATGGTGTAAACTGAAATCAATAGTTAATGGTTCAAGAATTAAAAAAATACAGATTTTACCTTATTATGAGATCTATCAGTAGCAACAACCTCTCCGTTGTCCCTCATAAGAATTGCAATCGCAGTCGTTTTCCCTCCAGGAGCAGCACACATATCCAAAATTCTTTCACCTTCTCTGGGATCTAAGAAACAGAAACATTATCTCAGAAGACTTAGAATTAAGGTATCCAACAACACAGGCACTATAAGATATATCATAAAATACAAAATATAGTAAATATGTAATAACCAGAGACAATGTGTTGAACCATAAACATAAATAATTTTAAGTAACTCATAATATACTGTTGCCAGCTGGCTATCATGACTCCTTCCAAAAAGAATGATAAATTGCTACTTTAATTTATTTTGGCACCATTAAGAAATCCATAGGTAACATATGCAAACACTTAACTCCATAGGAAATGAAAATTTCAAAATTGATTGCAGCAAAAAAGATTATTTTTGCACAGATTTCATCTGCAATTTTTTAGAAAACCAACCAAGCTAATAACAATCATTCCAATACGTACTATAATGCATCAAACAGATAAAGGTTACAAAAACAAATAAATAAACCATCGGGTAGCTTTAAAAAGAAACATCATTCATACATAAGATATTGCATGAAACTTAATAATATCTAAGAGACAAATTACTATTTTAATAAGGAACTATCTTTCTACACCATGGTTTTGATTATGCTATCTTCAGCCAGTAATAGATACTTAATACAATATATCTTCACAGTGACATGCTTATTTAGAGAGATGCAGTCAACCCAGTATATGCACTTGAAGAAAATTATCTAGGAAAAAAAATCAACAACACAAAAGATGTTAGTAAAAAGTAAAATAATTATAAAAATGCGACATTAACACACACAAAAAAAAGCAAAGAGGAAGCGTTGACAAATTTGACATTATTCGTACCTAGGACATAAGCTGTAACAATGCTGGGCAAGTTTTGAAGAAAGATTTCGCCCTCAAGTACATCTAGCAAGAGAGATAGACAATCAAAGTCCCTAAAAAATTTATGCTTCATACATAGGCAGTTAAGTCAAATAATTGTGCTTCAGATATGAGCAGTTATATTTACTGCTGGATAGGGAAATTTTAAGTTTTTGATCATGTAGAAAGACTGCCAAATGAAATCCAATATTCTGATAAAATGCTAAATGACATAAGCTTAGAAGATAAGAAAGATAGCTGCTAAAGAAACATTATACAAAAGCTTCATCACTGTGAATGCATACCATAAAAGGATGGAAGCTTGTATACCCTGTTAGTCATCTCCACAGCAATCCCTTCAGAAACACGGAACATAGAAGCCCTTGACAATGAAGTAGTACCTTGACCAATATACAGGCCATTTCTTTCATGATAATGGGGATCTATCATATTTTTATTGGCAATGAATTAGAGTCAATTCGAAGCATTAATGGCATCTTGAAGAAAAGAACAATTAAAAACAGTAAAATTACAAGCCTAAAACATTAGAATGAGAAAATCAACAAGTGCATAATGAAGTTCACTAAAATTTATTAGGTCTCCAGTTCAAGTCAATCCCTGGAGCAAGTTCCAGATTTGCTGAAAGAACTATTTTCCCAGGAGAAAAGGAAGCCTACAAAATTCTGTACCCCTGACCAAGTATTAAATTTAGTTAGCTGTTATCCTTAATTAGAGCCAAGACAATTAATCAGAGACAAAACAATAGCATCAAAGCACTTTATAGAGTCTTGGCTCTTGGCTTGCATAATGCATATTATCATTAAAGCCAATAAAACAAGAAGGTAAGACAAAAAGGAAGTCCTAACAAAGAGAATATTTGCAATTATTTCTAAAGTTCAATCTATAAGTATTATTTGGATGTTAAGATCAGACTAATAAGAGAACCAAGTAAAAAATCTTTCTTTCCTTGAAATAAGAAATGGATTTGGCACGCACTTAGCAACATTGTTGTTGCTTTGGAAACATTGATGACAAACAAGTGTCTACGATTGATTCGGTCAAACAAAATACTAAGATCAGACCCTATATCCTGAGCCCACTGAGGTCTTATTTCTGATTGGTTATGGCAAGAAAAGGCTGATCAAACTGCATCTCGATTTTCCATTATGCCTCATAATTACATATGGCCTGTCAAACCAAGATTTTTTTATCAAAAAACCAAGAATGATAATAATAACATGGGACAATTTCTAGATGAATGAAGCGGGCCCACAATTTGGCACAATTATGCATCTGAAGCTATAGGCAACTTCCACAACACTCCCAAACACAGAATAACTAACAGAGCTCTGACACCTAGGTTTTTTTATTTGTTGTTATGTAGAACAAGGAAAATGTGTTTTGACATTGTCCATTAGAAAATAACTAACAATTAGAGACAACTTCATCTATATGTAAAGAAAAGAATGTGGGCACTGAACAAAAGATATGCTTTTAGCATATTAAGTTAAAGAATAAGTTTACGGTTAAAAAGTAATTTATTAAATTCCAAAATAAACAAATCAAGGATTTTAAAACTGGTTCAAACATGGTTTCAGCAACCCATCAAATTGGTAAGGTATTGATGTACTGGTCATATCTAGCTTCTACCACTGGTATCATTTAATAAATAATAAAAGTAATTCAAACTAATGGCATTTTGCTAGTATCAAGCTATACATTTCAACATTACTACTTGGTCAGGCCAGTAAATACCAGCCAATACATGCTGGTTTGACCAGCATCTAAAGCTTTGCTTTAAACTATCAAAAGATAGAGCTTACCTGATTCCAACCCTTGTAGGACAGTACCACGTGTAAAACCAACACCCCATCCACCATCAGACGTACGCTGCTCAACAGCTACTGAGACTGCAATTACATCCCCTTTTTCAACATGTGAACTGCAAGCCAGAACACCAGGGACATATACCTGTGGATAAGCCATTATACTCCAACTGCTTCAATTCATAAATTTCCTATAAAGTACATTTCGAATCCAAACTGTCACAAACTTTGAAATGCTTTAAACAAAGGAGGGCTGCAGCCAAGTATGGGAATTTCAGAACTAGAGTAAGCATTAAGTACATCTAAAATGTGCAAAGCACGAGGGAAAATACATCTGAGTTGAAACAGATTTAACATAGGCTGCATAACCCACCAACATATTATAACATTATCACCAGCAATCAGTTTTAGCAAAGAAGTGATCGCTAGATGAGTAACTTGAAGAGAAAAAGACAGTTCTATCCAGAAAAGATGGCCTAGAAAATTCAAAGGTAAAGAATTTTAAAACTTTGAATCTGTTGTCCAATATGAAAAAGAAAAAAAAAAAAAACAGTACATAGAACTACACTAAAACATGGAGTGGCCAATGGGAATTACTTAACATGCATGTGAAATCATACGTGAATTGGCAGTAAAAAAACAACAATTCCAAAAGGTTAATTTGGCACAGATGAATATCTAAAGCTGCATTTCAAGAAATTAGTGATTAGGATGGTACTGATCACAGTATCCAAGAGAAAAATCAATTGATGTGGCTCATTTATGTACAAAGAATATCTGTAAATCCATCTGTACAAAAAGATTAATTTACTAGAGGAGAGAGTAAAGGTGGAGATAGAATGCAAAAGAATCACTAGGTCTTTGGATCAATGAGGAGATACAATAAAAAAACACGGCAATGGCAGATGGGAAAGTTCAAGTTTGTTACAACTTCGTAAAAGGGGATAGGATATCATACTGGCTTGTGAAGCATGTCATCAAGAATAGTTTCACCTGCAAGTTCCTCATTTAAAGTTCAACTACAGAACAAACCAATAAGCACCAATATGTAGAACGAGTAGAAAGTAAATATCAGAAACCATCACCGATAATCAAGTAATACCCCTGCTCATTGAAAAACACTAGCAGTGTAGCTGAAGCTGGCTAAAAGAGTTGGCTTGACCAATAAGCATAAATATACAAATATAAAACAAGTAAAAGTTTTCAAATAAAGTATAAATTTCTCAGACCACCATGACCGAAGTTGAATTAGAACTTACACATGTTGAACAGATACCAGAGGAAGAATCAACAGGAAATGGAGAGAGCTAACAAGATATAGGAGGAACAGAATCACAAGTAATAAAGAACATGAAGCAGATTGTGGTTACATTACTTGAAAGAGTAAAAAAACCAATTTAATGCAATGAACATCATGATTTAAAGCTGACAGAATGAAAGCAATTAAACAAGTAATACATATGACAAATTATTAATTGACAAGAATAAGCACATTGCTAACACCGCAACCATATTCAGAAAGTACCTGTGCTCCACGCCACGAAGAACTGCCTCAGCACATTTGCGACTCACAATTACTTCTTTCATGGGTTCGCAAGGTTGAATACCATACTGAAGCATATGTGGTCCCGAACCTTTAACAAACACAACATTATCAAGACCAGGATAAGGACACTTACAAATGGAAGGGCTTTCTGATGTTCCAATAGGAGTATCATTATCCTGAAGCAACCTTGAGTCAATCACATTACGGATAGAAGAATCCAACAAACTTCCTTCTTTTGGTACCTCATCTCCTTCAGCGGCATTTTCAAGCCTTTTCTCATTGAGAATGGCAATTAGCTTCCTTATAACTGCCTCACTTGTAGATTTCAGAGTATTCACACGAATGCAAGAGTAGGAAGAAGGGTGCCTAAACAAAATAAACTGTCAGTTGTTCATCTTCTGAAGAAGTATTATGGCTAGTCGAGCACAAGACCAGTAATAATGAAGAAAAAATAATGTCCAAACGTATCAAGATGACTATAAAAAAAGGGCACAGGGAAACTCCGAAGAACTCGGAGACACATTAAAGCACAAGTTCTTAAGTGTTAAGCATAAAGGGGAACTAATCTGCCAGGAGATCTTTGTAGTATTAAAGAATCAGTAGAACTCTCTCAAGATCAAAAACAAAAGGGCATGTCTCTCACATTTGCAACTCCTCTCATGATGATACGGGCAACCCTACTAATCAAGCAGTCTTCCTGGTGGCGAGAAATGACAACATATTCTGACACTGGAATACATAAGATAGTGACCAATAATGAAGGCAGTTGTTGAAATGACTCGAGTGAAAAATCTCCTTGAAATATGTTAATAAAATTTCTCCAAACCAGATGAAGGCAGATGTGATCACTCTAAAAGAAACTGGCATTATGTAAAGGAAAATCTCGGTGTGAATGCTCATAGAAAAGATCTAACGTAATCATATTCTACCTAGCAACCTTCAATTACATGCAACCGACGGGAAATAGAGAAGAATGGAAGATAATACTAATTCTGAAACAAATAAGTTACAAGAAAGACATGGTCTAACGGTATCAAGATTCAAGATAATTGGTCATTGTAAAGGACACACAAGAACAAAACCTTCCTTTACTAATCAATCTTGAACTAGGGTTGCTAGTTTGGCATGTGATTGACAATCGCCTCGGGTTTATAATATCGTGCATTCCAATATCCCTACACAACTGTATGCTCGGAAAGCGCAGGGAGATGATATGGAAAGAGACGAAGAAGTTACGTTAGGGATTTGGAGATCCGGGCGAAGTGGTCTGCTCCGTAGGCCGCGTTAAAGTACTCCTCGACTTCTGGGTTCCATCGAAGTGTGGGGTTGTAGAAGTAACGCTCCGGCGGCGGAGGAGAAAAAGAGGAAGCAGAATCCATCTGGAAGGAAATTACATCTTCTTGACCGCCATCGATCGAAGAAAGAATGCAAGAAGAAGAGAGAACCGAGTATGATTTGAGGACAGCGAGAAACCTGGAGAGAGGGAGCGGCGCTCGTCAGGTTCCGGCGGCGAAGGAGCAACAGCGAGGAAGCGGCCCTCGCTTTCTTCATTCAAAAGGGAAACCGACAACGCTTTCTTGATTCCGCCTGCGTATTAGGGCTTTTCTTTTGTTGGGCCACATGGGCCCGATAATGAAAGCCCATTTGTAGCCGCAACATTTCCCTAAGCTATCGAGAATAATCTCCTGACCGTTCGATGCGAGTGAATGGTTCAGATTTTTGCTAGCGATTAAATATGCGAGATTCGGTCTTTTAAGTCACAGTTTTATCGAAAATGGTTCAGAATAGTTGCATTGTTATACCAAAACGACTGCAAAATAGAAGACGACCCCTTTTGATTTATTTGCTACTCTGCTGTAATGTAAGACATATACATATGGTTTTACATGTACGTAAGAGGCTAACTAGTCTTTACTCCCACAGGGAAGTGTACTGCTCGCTGTAGTACGAAGTAGAGTGACATCTTGCTTCGTCATAACCCACAACCCCAACCTGGTCGCTGATGCACTCGTCCACATACCAATCGACCAGGTCACTGCATGGAGATCCCACGCCAGCCGCCTCCATCTCCACCCAGCCAAAGGGGTCCTCGACGAGGTACGTCGACGACGTCGAGCAGCCATGGCTGTCAGGACCTGATAGAATGTCGTCCAGTCTGCAGTCCTCGCAGTCCTCGTGGTGGTGACCCGACTCCAGCATCGTATCGCCATTGCTGCAACCCACTACCGAACCGGCGCCGCCGGCAGCGGAGATCTCGGCTTCGAGAGACCGGATCACCGGCCCGAGCCTGTCGTCGTCGGCCTCTTCGCCGTGTTTGCCGTCCAACAGCTCCATCAGAAGGGCGCCATCGATCTCCGTCAGCACGTCCAACGTTGCATCGTCAAGGGCCGCCTCCCACGGCTCTCTATCACCGGCTGCTTCCATATGAGCACAGAAGGATGAGAAAGGAGATGAGGCGCGCTTGCTGGTGATGACATGACAAGGCTCCATTAATTAGGTTATATAATGCTTGTAGTGGAAGCGTCATGGATAACTTCGCCAGTGGCATGCCTAAAGTGATGACCACCTAACTCGCTCTCTCTCTCTCTCTCTCTCTCTCTCTCTCTCTCTCTCTCCCATGCGGAGAGATGGATAGAGAACCTGACTCACCAATCCAACCGGCCTTTCCAGCTAAGCTAAAGCATAGGTGGGTTTCGGAGCACATGAAACATGAGTAGCAGGCATCATGAGGCACAGACATAAACGAGTACGTGGGGCTCAGCGAATGAATAGATAAGAAAGAGGATGCAGCGCTCTTCTTCAGAACAGTCAATGATTCGAAAGAAATCATATAAGAAAAGGGGCAAGTGTTTTCAAGAGAATATGGGATAAGATTGTTGAGTTGCTGCATGGAAAAAATATGGCAGTCATCTTATCTTGAGTTCTGACTGCACCCAACATAACAGCACATGAAGATGTTGGGAGGGTGGGGGGAGTTGAGGACATGTTCCAATGTCCTACGCAGCTCTGAGAGATGAGACATGAACCCACCACCATCCCATTCACAGCCCATTTGGGAGTCTCCATCACATGCGGCTCGCTCGTCTACTGTCATACTTGCGTAGTCAACTGACTGCTCTCATCTCAGTGATGAAACAGTATGAGTTGAAAACCCTGCATGAAAGAAGCTTCAACACATATAGCATGATAGTTAGTTAGCCCGATGTGAAGTGGACACTCGAGTGCATAATCATTATGAGCGATTATGATCAGAATCATGGCATACAATATAATTAGGAGCAATCATAGCTGCAGATATCGAAAGATAACTTCCATTCAACACCAATTTAAAAACACGTTGAGCATTAGAAAGGATGTAAAAATTTACTTGAACGTATTACTTGAACGAAGAAAAAACAACAAATTTAGCAGTACTGTGGTAGTGGTTGGTTCCTTTGATAGATTTTCATCCTATTAGATAGGAAGGCATATTATACTAAGAAGAATTTCCTCAAAGAACAGGTTGATCCTTGCTATGTGACACGTGCAGAACTTACTTGTCGGGTGAAGTAAATTATAGGTCCAAATGAGTGGTAGATGCGGTTACAGTAGTGGTTGGTGGGAGAGAATCCAACATCTTAATCTGAGCGTTGTATCAGAACATCACCGAAAGGAAGAAATTGAATTTGACAGTCGAATTTTAATTTGAGATGGAATAACAGGTAGAAGAGTAAAGAAATTACATAAGCTTTCTCACCGGATTAAGCGTCGCGTCAAATCGACCTTTGATTTTTCCTCTTTTATTGTTTCATCGTCTTGTTTTTTTTTTTTTTTTTTCTATTTCATGAGATTATCTCTAACCATGTTCTTCAAAATAAGTATTTTTCTTCGTAACAACAGTTTCCCGTGACTCGAATTGATGTGGCACGTTTTGGTGCAATGCCGAAGGGAATGTCCTTTCAAAACTCAAGAATGGAAGAAGAATCAATCCTGTTTTTAAAGGGGAAAAAAGGAAGGGGGGGGGGGGGGTCATGAAACAATTAACAGACATGAGCAGAGCGGGCCGACAACCATATATGACGGCCAGTTAACAACCACCAGCCGACAACGATGCGGAGTCGGCATCTTGGCCTGGAAGAATGTTATACCCTTCAGTGTTGTTTATGTTATTTGGGAAAACACGCATCGCACTGCTACGAACGTGTCTGGATGCTCCCCACCGTAGATGCGCAGTTATCTAGCGAGTCTAAAATGTCAAAAGAGGCAATTAAAGACAATACCACTTTGGACGTGGTCACATCAAGGATGCTGATTCTTCCAAATCCTAAATCAACAGGCACAATAGTTGAGAAAGAATACAAAACTATTTGATTCAACGAATGGAGGAAAGACAGCATTGCTTTCAGTATTCGAAGGCCAGCTCACTTTTGGGGTGTGGTGAGCCCGCCAATGTTCAGCACACTGTTTCATCGGTGCAGCCCTGCTCTTGGCTTTCAGCATAACCAGCCAACGGCAACAGGTTGGAGATGGATTCTGCCTGATATTACCTGGAAGAGGAACATTTCTAATCATTATGTTAGAGGTAAGTATTCACTCTAAGCTCACCACAATGTATCATCTTTACATCCACCAAGGATCAAAATGGATGACCTTTTGAATTAAGAGAAACGACAAGCTCCTCAAACGATTATGGGGTGAGGTCTTTCAATGTTAAGCCGCATGCTTACAACACCGGGAGTGACTCGAGCCATTGAAATGCATAGATGTAGAACCTTTAGCAACGAACAGCCAACAGTTGTGACCGATTCATGTAACAAGCGTGAAAAAGAAAATGTTTTAACCAACTACTAGGCGAAATTATGTCATCCAACTATTTACAGGTGACAGAACCTTTGTGAATCTGCTTTTATCTCTTATCTACATCTCGGCTACAAACTGATCTCTCCTCACTGCTCATTTTGAAATGGCCAGACAGGATTTGCTACAAAACTTGTCTAGTATAAAGGCCATCTTAGACCACATAGCTTACCATGAATTAGCTCTGAGCCAAAACAATTACAGATGACGAGATAAGTGAAGAAAAATTTGCACTTCAAGCTGAAAATAATCCAACATATCCAGCAAAAATTGCCAAGATGAATGATAACACATATGCACCGGCAACAATTATTGGTTCTCTAATTCCACACAATTCAAAGTGATGGTGGATAGGTGCCATCCGAAAGATGCACCTTCTAGTCCCATACAAGACTTCTGTGGCCTTCTTGAAGAGAACCTGCAGAAAATAACATGCTTAGAATGATGCAATAATTTAGAAACAGGCATGGGATGACAACAATGCTTTCCATCACTCTCAGAATGAAGGTATGTCCCCCGAGTGCAAGAAAGATACAGCATTGAATGCATTTGCACAGGTCAAATGTCTACCACTCGATATTTCCCAAAGAGAACTATCTTAACTGAGTTTGTTTATCATATGAAATTGTCATGATCTGACTGGCGAGGATCAGTTTATTTTTCTCATTGTAACAGGTTAATGTATTCAAGCTAAACATAGTTATTTCACTTGTGCTAGAAGAGAATTATAATGATGGCCCAAAATTAATATAGGCCTAAGTGATCTATTAAATTAGTATAGGCCTGAACAACATGGTCCAAAATGTTTAAATTGGCAGTAGTATACCTACCTAGCATCATAAACTAGCTCAAACCTTATCCCACTTGTAGTGTGTGACAAAACTTGTACTAGAAGAACAATGATATTTCATGAAGACATTAACACAATCTCCTCAAAACAGATAAAAGTGTTACATCCTTCTGTAAATAAGTAGATGAATCAAATCCTAGAGATGTTACGTTTAATGACAAACAGCACTAACAGGAAAAGACGTGGAAAACATCAATGGGAGACAGCCATATAATAAAATCACAGGGCCATCGTATTCCATAACCATGCTAATATTGAGAGTTGATAATGCATCAGATAAAGGACAAGCTTAAATCAGCATACCTGCACTATGACTGATAGAACTTCCACCAAAAAGGTACCAGAAGCTATGAATAACGGAAAGAACATTCCTGACAAAGCAGCCATTGCAGCTAATGCACCACCCAGTGCCAAAGATCCAGTGTCTCCCATAAAAATGGAAGCCCTGTATCTGTTGTGAAATAGAAATCCTACACAGGCTCCAGCCATTGAAGATCCAAAAACTGCAAGATCTATCGGGTGATGAAACAGTAAAAATATTGTTAGCTTTTTGGAACCTAATAAGAAGATAGTATTATAAAAACGGTCAATGCATGAGGCGCCCACCAATGTGGACAATAGGCGGGGTCATGACTTCTAACTTGAATCCTAGTCACTAAAGTCGTAAAGAAGTAACCTCACAATTGAGTTATATTGAATTTAAATCCTCTAATCACAGTCCAAACATGTTTTCACAAGTTGGCCAAATTGGCCCACTGGCTCAAAAACCCAAAAACAATGGATCTTTAAATACTTAGCTCAACTTGCTAAACCCACAATATTAGTAGTAGTAAGCCCATCAAACTTTATCGATGTAACTGACCTCCCTTTTCTATTTTTGGACTAACCGAGAAATCACACTCATAAGCTTGATGTCTTGACCCAATAACAAACACATCCCTTACGTGGCATGTGAGGCTCATTATCCAGTGGTGGTTATGTCATCATTTCTATGGATAGCTCTTTCTTACTTTGAGTCACTTATCATACACGCATACTACTAGGTCCAGTCTAATATCAATTGTCATTGTCACAACCCAATCCGAAAAACCAAACCCACCAGTAAAAATATGATTATAGTGGGTCTTCAAGCATGTGGTTAAACATATGTTGCAGGTATATAAGCCCATCAAGCTTTGTAGACCAACATAGCCCACTTTCCGCTTTTGATATAGAGTTACCACATGTCTATTTGTTGAAGAAATCAACAGCCATAGACATGAGAGCCAAATTGAATGTTAAATCAGCAGCTATGGTCTCATTTACTTGTAATGCTCTGTGGTCATATCTCTTTTAAGCGTTAATGTACAATAAAATGCAAGGTGCATTTATCAAAGAAAAGAAACAAGACACTAGAGGACATATAAAGCAAACTTTTCTCCCAAAAGTCCCCCTATCAGCACTGACACTAGAAATCTTAATTGCAAGTCAAACAAAAACTTCTCCTTGTGCTATAATTTATAGGTAGGGAGATTGATCAAGAGAACGAGCATGCACAACAATGACCATAAATTTGCATTGAAGAATATTGCATGCACCGGAACAAAGTATATAGACAAAAATTATGTATAAAATAGGTAGTACAGAATAGTATTACATTTGTTCACCAAAAGTGAAATATGCAAACTTCGGATAAGTGCCACAAACATCTTTGACATTAAATTGCCAGTTATCATACTTACCAGGACATATTGCAAGGACAGCTACAGACATCCCTATAAAGGCCAATGCAGCGCACCCGCCAGCCAAGCCATCGAGTCCATCAGTCAAGTTAACACCATTAGTCATTGAGGCAAAACAGAATACCGTCATTACTAGATAGAACTTCCCCAGATACATTATTCCCATTGGAGGAGGAAGAGGAACCAAAAATTTCCTTCAATCAAACATCAGGAAAGTAAAAAAAGAATCAGGATATACACTATATCTGACATAACAGGATGTGGTATCCATCATCACAAGGTTTGGGGAGAAAAGAACAAAAGAAGGATGTGTGAGGAATAAAGATATAGCAAAGGAAACAATCTTAGCTTCCTGCAAAAGTATCACTAGTGTCCATTTTGAAAGCAATCAAAATCCAATATCCATGCTATATGAGAAGCAAATAAGCATAGTGCAGCACAGAAGTTGTACCATGTTTGTTTGGAAAGAATTAGTTGCTTCAGAAGAAGAATATTTTAAATCTTATTCAATTGGTGGATGATATCTTAAACCACAACTCATAGACTTCACAACAGAACTCCTACCTTACAGAAGGGATATGATCTAAATTTTGTCTCGATGATGGAGTATAAATGAAAGCAACTTACTACTCACAATTAACTCATTCTTTCAAGATTCTTACAGCATGATGCTTGCTAAAAGAACCAGAAAATATGTAGATTATTATCATTTAGTATTCTCATATACAAGTTATTGTCTTCTTAAGTTACCCTCAATACCATCTCAAATGGTCAAACCATGCAACAAATCAGTAACACATCTGTATGTAAACCAAATCAGTCTCCATCCACATCCATCAATATCAAAGTTTAAAGGCAGAATTAATAACATTGACAAGGACACACAGATCTAAACAGGAGGGGTAGTGGATCGATGGAATATCATGCTATGACTAATTGTGCCAGTTGTTGGTTGAATTGGCCATATTTATTACAGTTATCTATGATAATTTTTTGGGCATAACTGGACTAATTATAATCCCAGTTCTAATACTCTTATTAAATGCGAAAAGACTTTATGCAGTATAAGCAATAAGAGTAAGAAAAAGGGAAGTAATCAGATCATTGTTCACCACCCAAACATGATGATCTTGCTGGTTACAAGAAACTATACATGTTGTATGGTGTTGATATATGTGCCGAGTCCAACCAAAAGGAAAACCATGTTGCAGCAATTACCTGTCAACAGCCCCAACAAACATAATCAGATAAAAGCATCTGGGAACTGACATCATTTGTACACTATATATGATGCGTGTAATTTCTTTTGATGCAAAAGTGATACGAATATAGAGATAGATGGAGAATTGTACCTGCAAACCTAATTTTGCCCAGCCTGGCAAGCCATAATTATGACTCTTAATACAACTTAGAAGATCATCAAGCAATCCAATTGCTGCAAATGCAATAGTGGCGACTGCTGCTCCAGAAACAGCAGTAGACCTTTCACCAGCTTTGATACTAGCAACAATGATACCAATAGGTACGAAAAATAACCCACCCATTGTTGGGGTTCCCCTTTTAGACATATGAGAAGCTGGCCCTTCCTTCCTAAGGACCTGATGAATCCTCATGCTATCAACGATAGGGACAAAAATAAATCCAGCAAATGTTGACAAAGCTGCTGATAGTGTGAAAGGGTGTGTTAAGAAAAATGGCTCCAAGGGCATCCTCACAATCCGCCATGAACACCAATCAAAGAATAAAAGGAACATGAGCAGGAAAGCTACCAAACTCATGCTGATTAAAATTCCCTTTTGTGTTCTGACAATGGAAGCATCAACATAACCAAAGTCAGCAATCAAGGAAAAGAGTGCTGTGGATGCCTATTCAGAATAGACAATTACTTTCATGCATTGGAAAAGATTTTTCTTGATAAAAGCATAGGAAATATTATGCAAATATCTACATAAGTGTAAAGAATTTCAGGTTGCCAAAGATAAACAAAAATATGGTGCTCATAAATATTTTTTTTTTTTTGGGCATTTTTTATGTCAAAAGTGTATGCAAATACTTACAATCTGTCATCTAACTTTTAGATGTTCAGTTGTATCTTAAATTGTTACCTATCATCAAGTACTATTTGTTACGTCATGATGTGTGATTTCTTACAATGTAGGTCTTTTACATCACACAGCGTCTTAATGTATATCTACATTATATCAATTTAATTTTCCTGTCAATTCTATTGAATCTTTTCAATTTTAATCATAGACCTATGCGCTAACTTTAGTGCATAAATTATGCAACCGTGCCCAACCTCACTGACAACCCCAACCAAAAAAAAAAAACATGTTAAGCTCCACTACTGCAAATCACCATATGTTCAGTTGGTTTGTAAGTAGAAAGTTGCTGACTTGAAATGCATATTTTAGGACAAAAGATGTGACACAAGAAATCATAAATTTATACTTTCTAGTATGTGCACCAATATAGTAGATGGAGATCATCAAGACACCTGGAGGTGAGACCAAGAATGAGGACCAGGAAGAACATCTTTATAAGTGCATAAATAGTAAAATGCATAAAAGTTTGTAAAATTTGCCATTTTCAGAGAAAAAATATAAAGGAAAAGGTGCACAAAAATTACAAAATTTTCATTTCTAGAAAAGGATCATTAGAGGAAATCAACAAAAGCATGCACAAATGTAATGTGCAAAGCAGTCAATGAGAAAACATCCTAGTGATAAAGGCACAACACGCATGTTATGTAATATTTGAATGGAACGAGTAGTTTTTTTAGAAACCAAAAATGTGCACAAAACATTGCAAGTATTGTACTTATCACATGTACTAAAGATGGCAATGCCGCTCATGCTCATGGTACAGCCAAATATGATCGGGTAACAAGTCAGGTGAGGTGAGGCACACCAAGTAGTTTGTTAAAAATAACTTGATGCCCAGCCTAAATGTCAAATGAAAGTAGTGAAAATAAATTGCATGCTACAAGATGTTATGATCTATAAAACAGATAATGCCTGTTATGGCAAATGTATCTCCTACCAATCCATTTGCGAACAATTAAAAACTTCAGAAGATTACTTCAAGAATTCGTTCCAGAGCTCTTAATCAGAAACACGCACCTTTTCTTCCTCCGCCCTCGAAGGGTTGCAAAACGGTGGGCGGCCACAGTTATAGAAGAATCAGGCGTTTCAAAACGTTCCTTGTTCGATCTCAATTCGACATCAGCAGTAGGATGAACAATAAGGTCTGCGTCGCTGTCTTCGTCCTCGCTTGAAGCTAGATACGATGAATTCCCACCGGAAACCCCGTTGCTGTCTTCCATAAGCGTGGGAAGGCCCGAATCCTGATATGCAAATCAAGCACGGAAATAAGATTGGCCTTCGATTCAGGACGAAATAGAACCCTAAATTACCAATAAACAGAAGAAAAAATAGGAAAAACCTCATCAAAAGATAGAGCAAACGGAACGAATGACCGTCGTAGCCTGCATCTCTGCGCATCGAATCTGAATCCACGTCGCTACATGAGAGAAAAAGCGGAAAATCGAATTCAGGAAGATTCAAACGAATCGATAGCTAAAAGCAATCAGAGACGAAATAGGCGAGCGCGGAATACTAACAGGAAAGATGGATGGGAAGCTGGCAGAAGAAATCCGCACTCTCGTCGACGCGGGCGAAGCGGAGATGCTTAGGGTTTGATGAAACCCGAGGAGGACGAGACGGGTAGAGCACATGAGGAGGAGGGCACCGAGGAATCGCTCGGAACGGAACAATGGAGTCGAAAAGGGGGGGCGGAGAAATAAATGACGTCGGGATATTTATATGCCGAAATAAAGTCCTCACATTTGCACCCCTCCGTGGCATCGAAAACGCAAAGCCGAAGCGAACAGCGACCTTCTTCTGTTGGCGACAAAGAGAGATTAAAGTGATTTGATGTGTTTGGAATCGCTCGTCCGGAATAACGTGAAATCCACGGGTCTCGCTTTCCGTCGCTGCGTGATCTGCGGTAAAGATCCAAAGCGATTAGGATTTTTTTTCGCGTGCTATCATCCGTTTGAATCAGATTTTCTATGGCCGTGCGGGTTTAGGGTTTAGATAGATGGGTTTAGGATTTAGTTAGATCAATTTAGCATTATGTTTCTTAGGTATAAAAATTTTATATTTATTTTTTTATAATTATAAAATTAAAATATTTATATCAAAATATAAAAAAAATAATTTTAATATTTCAGTTAATGAGAACCGTGAACATTATAGGAATATCGTAAGAGGAGGACATCTATAATTTTAATATTTTATCATCACGTTAGTTGTTGATGATAAATGACGTTTGTATCGTTGGGATCGTGATTATTGTGGATAAGAAAAATAATGACAAGAGATGTAAGATGCTCTATATCTACGTTGATGCTGACATAAATATAGAGTAATTCTTATTTTTTATTATTGTTCTTCTCATCCATAATAATCATCTGCTCCCAATGATATTGTCATCTATTATTATTGACATTATTTTTCATCATCAATTAAAACGATTAAAATTGTTTATATTTTTATCGATAAAATCAATAATATAAAGATAAATGAGTCTAGAGTTTCAGTTTAATAACTATAGAAATTTTAATATACATTTTTAAAATATAAAAAACTGATATAAAAGATCTAACTAATATGAAATTAACTGCGAGATTTGGCGATACAACAAGGAAGAGAGATGGTGATGGATTTTTAAGCGTCTTGGCCACTGTGGCCTCGTGCTCGACTGTGTCAAATCTATAATCCATGAAATATGGATGATATACTTGGGTAGAAGTAATTCTGAAACATAAATTACGAGAATATTATGTTGCTGCGGGGAGTCAGAAAGATTGCCTGGCTGCCACCAGAGAAAAGGAAGTCAGACTGATCGAACCAGCCGAGTGGAGTTTCTTGGCTGATGTGTCCGGTCAAAGACGAACGGGAAACCAACGCACGTGGACCCCAATCGTCCCCGGTTCCCTCAAACTTTTAGGGGGTGATTCGGTCCGGCCGAGCAGAAGAGTCCGTTTTCAAGGAGCTTTCGGGCCTCAGATGGATCCTACAAGTGGGCCCATTATGCGAAGCCGGCCGCAACCCGGTGTTGACTGGGCTTTCCACGCATTGGAAATCGTGCACTTCACGATGATTTGGAGCAAACAATGCTCTTTCTCTATTGGTAGCTTTTGTTTCACTTTTAAACCCTTTTAGCAAAAAAAATAATATATTGACATTGTTAAATCACTTGCTCGATGAATAACTATTCCATACTTCTATTAAATTGTTTATTTGGAGACAAATGGATAAGAGCTAAAACATGGAGGAGGAAGGGAGATTGAGACCACTCAATTCCCAGCAAGTGCGTGCTTCAACAATGAACATAATGTAGCTCAAACTTGTTCGAGCTGGGGATGAGCGACCCAAAAAAACAAGCGCTTTCAAAAAAAAAAGAACGTGATTGCTATATTTGACCAGCAAAAACAAGATTAAAGACCAGTTTAGGTGATTCAGAGAACATGATGTGCTCACACCATCCACAAAAGAGAAGAGGGGCAGGTCTTGACTTAGGAAGTCGACAGTGGCTGCGACATGAACAAGAGAACAAACATAACTGATGTGCATGAGCATAGTAAGAGAGTGTGGAACAGTCCCATTGTGCATGTTGATGTCGAAACAGAGTTGGGAATGCACTTCAATTATTGCACGAACTAACCAAAATAAAGTTTCTAATGGAAGGTGAGTGAGTGAGGCACCTGTCAAACTTAATGGCGACATTATGTAGGCCTCCATGGACCACATGATAACTTGGGTCAACTCCCCCCCTTTACTTCCAAAATCACTCAAAAAGCGGAACGATTAGATGCATCCTGTCATCTAGTTGAAGTCTTCTTCCCATAGTCAACAAAAGAACACAACTTCTCAGCGTTTGGATGGTCAAGAACCTGACTCCTCTCATGTCCTTCTCGAGAACTTTTTTCTTGCGCTGTACCTGCTCTTTCTTTCCACTGCCCGATTCTTAAAGAAGTGGAGAGTCAGAGCTGCTGGCATTGGCCCATGACAGAGAGAAGGCGACACAGATTTGGCATCGCACTGTATCGCAGTTCACTCACATTTGGCTCTCCGGTATCCACCGTGGCTGGCTTCACTCCATAATGCACCGAATAAGACTCGTAGTACAACTTGACAAGCACTGTGTTGGTGCTCCACTATGGCTTGGCTCAAGCACCAGTTACCATATCCAAATCACAGAACAACGATGGGGTAAGAATCCGCACAAGACAGAACCGGGTGCGGCTCACCGACTCGATCCGTCTAAACGGACCGGTGAAGTTGGTTCGGACGAACAAGTGTAGCTCGTTTCTCGGTCCCGCTTCGGTGAGCGGGGAAACCTTGAAATCTCGTCCCCACGGATACGGACTCCAAGCTGGTGAGACGATCTTATCAGCTGACGCAACAAGACAAGCATGCCATGACGGAGCACATGTGCCATGTGGCCGACGCAGTGACATGGATGTCGTAGTCTTCTGCCATGGAGGTAAAACATTATATTAATCACAAATGCATAAGAAAATGGAGTGATCGAATAAATAGAGATGGCACAAGACCATCCAATTAGAACTCATCTGCGAAGGTTCATGGTCGAGCTCCATTGTAGAAGGCCTGCAGAGACATCCATGGAGTAGTCCAATCAACAGCATTTATAATTTTCATAAAGGAAGGAATCTCTCCGTTCGTAGTATATATTAATATCTGGGCACAGGAGAAAAGGGCTCAAAGTGATATATGACTGACTATCCTTGAAAATTTTCAGGGGTGATGTGGTTTCCGACCACATAAAATAATGGCTTTTGTCCCTCTCATAAACTTGACAGGTCACAGTGGGATGCTGGGTGGGAGCCGGCATTACCTCACATGTGGTGGGCTCCACAAGCCTGATCTGTGAAAGAACGCATAGGAAGAGAAAGCCCTTTGCACGCTTAGCCTTTTCTGATTGCTCGAGTGGTGAAATGGCCAGTAGCTATCTGATGGTGAATGGTTGTCGCTGGGACACACCTGCCATGCAACTTGCTTGAGATACTTTGTCAAGAGAATTAAGAATATCTGTATATAAGATACAAGAAGATTGAAACTTGAGACATACCAGACTCAAGATCGATAGTGACGCCCTCCTGCCAAAGAAAGAAGTGTGTCGATTAGTTAGTTCCTCAGAACTATCTCATAATTGTGGTGTTAGTAGCATATGACTAAACAAAATCATGGTTAACCATCTCAGCATCTTGCAACTGAAACGTGAAGCTTCCTGATGTACAAAAGCAATGCATCATTCACTGAAGATAATATTTGACAGCTGAGGATAACGATGAACCAGACTGTTAGGGTCAACGTAATCATGAAATATGTAAGAATGTGTACACATGATAAAGTTGTATCTCCAATAATTTTCGAAGAGGAAAACCACAAGCATCAATCAAGATGGCTCGGGGTGGGGAAAGCCTTACTTGCTGGACCACCTTGATCGGAGTCTTGCCCTCCTTTTACCATCAGATAGACAACAACCGAAATAATTGATGATGCTGCACTTCACCACGCTACTGCATAAAAACGTATGCCCGAGAAAAGACAGCAGAAATGAAAACGTGTTGTTCATGATCGGTCAACCGTTCCACAGGATCTTGATGAAGCTGAAACTGAATGATGAGGAAGAGCATTAGACCAGTAAAGTAACTAGACCTTGCTGCGGTTGTGACTTGTAATCAAATGCTTACCGCTTACCACCATGTTCATCTCACACCAAAAAGACACAGGACATAAAACAAAATGTCAAACAATAATATTCATTTTTGGAATAGATTATCTATCAACCAATGAACAATAACAAAAGAACCAATGGAGCAGTGGGCTAATCCTTAAGGCCATAGCACCACCTTTCAATTATGTGGTCCGGTTCGCTCGGAGGGACCCTGAGATGGGGCATGAGAGGTGGTGAGCTAACCAAAGAATTGAAGAGATCCCAATTTATTGCACAGAGCATCAAAAAAATAAGGGACTTACACTAACTAGTGATGGAGGTTACAGCTAAAAGGATCAACCAACCAGTGTGTGGATCAGGATCCTGAGATATGGTATTTGAGATGTATCCTCTACG
Organism: Musa balbisiana; assembly: GCA_004837865.1. NCBI lineage: Eukaryota > Viridiplantae > Streptophyta > Magnoliopsida > Zingiberales > Musaceae > Musa > Musa balbisiana. The sequence goes on along the minus strand of CM017196.1, from coordinate 4,169,972 downwards.
GTAGCTTCTTGGATTGTCCAATTAGGAGAGGAAGTAGGGAACATAAAACTGTTGACATGGTACAGAGCTCCATAGTGCTGCATGTGTGCTTGACCTGTGCAGGAAAGAACTCAAACAGTGCATATGAATGCTGTCGTCCGTCAGCTTTTGCCGATAGACATAACATCCTCAACAATAGGCTGTGTGACTAGAATGGATGTCCCGTTCTTTACGCCTTAATCATCCAGTCATGGCACCCACCGCAAGTTTCGACACCCGAATCATTCTACATCATCCACACATTCATCATGAACAGATACATCTTCCCAAAGACTGGATCACATGGTATTCATTGAGCAAAAATTCATCCGATAGGGTCGGGATTGAAGTTATGTGATAACCAGTTTCTGGCATAGCACATTGGTTTCCTTTGAGTTGCTACATAAGCTGACTTCATCTTCAAAATGCTGCATCAATGAATTGCTACCTTGCATGGTGTCACAAGTATGGATAGTGATCCATGGCCAACGCTAGAAAATAATAAGACTTGGCTAGGGTCAGTCTCTTCATTCTTCTGATTGCCATCAGAATGCAACACCATAATGCCAAGAAGAATGACATGGTTCTTGGGGAAAAGTACACCAAGAAGAGAGAATATAGTCTTCTTGGTCAGAACCTTGTTTTGGTTATAACCATCCATCAGGATCAGATGAATAGCTCTACAAAATTTCTTGGCCACAACACATTGACCAGACATGCATAATCTGAAACAGTTGTACCACAGACATGACTAAGGAACCATAAAATGGTGATCACATTGTTAACGGAAGGTTTAAAAAGTGGAGTTATATTCCATAGTTGACACCACAGTGCCTCTGTATGGTTCAGCTGTTCCATCTATGGTTCAGACAAACACTTTCCAGAGACTTTGAAGAATTCCATATAACAGACATGTAACTGAAGCCACCACACCACATACTTTGTAAGCTTCCCATAAGCCTCCACCCATTGTTTCCAGAAAATTAATGTCCTGACTTTGTAGATTCATCATGCAATCGTTTCTCTTTCCCCTAATGATTAGATCCAGGTAAACTCCTTTCTTATGCCCTTTTGCCATTTTCCTCATTTAACCCCTTGCAGTTATCAATCAGCCCATTTAATTAAGGACATCAAATAGACGGCAACATTCACTACCTTGTATATATAAGACCACTCCAAGTCCCAACCACTGAACATCAAACAACAAACGCAACACACTGCAACCATAATGTTCTCTTGCACGAACTACTTCCAGCACTTCTGCAGCAATGGCTTCCAATTGGAAAGCAAAGGATACAGTTTACATGATGACCTTTTGCCATCACTTGGAGCAACCATAAACCATAGAATCAAGCTCAGGAAGCACATTGTTTCGCCATATGATCCTCATTACAGGTATACTAACCCATCAGTCTCATTATTTTCTCACATTTTCATTTTTCAACAATCAAGCAGTTTATTTCTTCTCTCTTTTCACTATTTCTTCTTAGGCTATGGGAGATGTTTCTGATGGTCCTGGTTCTCTACTCAGCTTGGATCTGCCCATTTGAGTTTGCATTCCTACGTTACTTGCCAAGCACAATGTTTCTTGTGGATAATATAGTCAATAGCTTCTTTGCAATTGACATTGCACTCACCTTCTTTGTTGCTTTTGTCGACCATAAATCCTATCTCCTTGTTGACGAACCAAAGAGAATAGCAGTCAGGTTAGCATTTGAACTATAATTTGTCTCCTATTTCTTCAAAAGTACTCATAAATATTTCATTATTTTGTCTAATTTCTACATAAGCCTTATAATGCTAAAGATGCTGTTTGAGCTTCATACAGTCTAACTTAACAGGTACCTATCCACATGGTTCATTTTTGATGCATGTTCAACATTTCCATTCCAAACAATCAGCTTCTTCTTCAACAGACATGGTAATAGCCTTGGCTTCAAACTTCTAAGTATGCTCAGACTATGGCGTTTGCATCGTGTCGGTTCCTTGTTTGCTAGGTCTGTATCTTCTCCATATTGTAGTATATCTATCACCGATAAAAGAACGGAAATGACTTCATTTTTCTTTCATCAGACTTGAGAAGGATATTCGGTTCAATTATTTCTGGACACGGTGTGCAAAGCTTTTCTCTGTAAGCTTCCAGCATATACTCACTTTATCTTGTTTCAAACAGCTGCACAAGTTCTTAGTACAATAACTTTTTTGTACTACAGGTAACTCTATTCGCAGTTCACTTTTCTGGATGCTTTTACTATATGATTGCTGATAGATACCCTGACCCAAAAAGAACCTGGATAGGTGCAGTGATACCAAACTTCAGGGAAGATAACCTGTGGATCAGATATGTAACAGCAATATACTGGTCAATTACAACACTAACGACTACAGGTTATGGTGACTTGCATGCTGAAAACACAACAGAGATGCTATTTGATATTTTCTACATGTTCTTCAATCTGGGTTTGACAGCTTACCTCATTGGAAACATGACGAACCTTGTTGTCCATGGGACCAGTCGCACAAAAACCTTTGTATGTCCTTTTCTCTTCGAGATCATAACAGCTCACTTGTTTTGCTATTCAGTAGTAGCCCCAAGACCTGCTTATTTATTGGAATATGCAAATACAAATATATATTTTATATATCACGCATGCATCATGAATACTTGCAAGGTACCATTAGAATTCCATAGACCAAGAACATAAAACATGATGTCTGATTTATCTAGTTGCCCAAGTCTTTCTGAGGGAACTAATCTTTGTTCACAGTTTCTGGCTTTTGCATTTTATCATAATATAAAAAGGATTTCTGCTTGTTAAGTTTTATTTCATTACTAGGACAAAAATGCACGGTCATCTTAGCAAAGGGTTAAGAAAATTATTAAAACAATTTGAAGAACAATATGCCACAACTATTTTTAACAGAGGATTTGGATATCACATTCTCATAACTGTTAATTTTGAACTTCAGAGGGACACATTTCAGGCTGCTTCCGAATTTGCATCAAGAAATAAGCTACCAAGACATGTAGAAGAACAAATGTTATCGCACATATGTTTAAAGTTCAAAACAGAGGAACTCAAACAGCAAGAGACTATTGAAGGCTTGCCAAAGGCTATTCGCTCGAGCATAGCTGAGTGTCTGTTCTATCCCATTGTTGAAAAAGTATACCTTTTTCAAGGGGCCTCCTTCAATCTCATTTTCCAGTTGGTGAGGCCTATAATTCTAAGTGATCAATTTTAACCCTAGGCAGGTCAAAAATATGCATTGTGCTGATGAGATCATCATTAAATTAATAGGTGACAGAAATGCAAGCTGACTATTTTCCACCAAAGGAAGACGTGATACTGCAGAATGAAGCTCTAACAGATCTATATATAATAGTATCAGGAGCAGTGGTTAGTACAACTTTGTCTCCATTGCACTGTATACTTCAGTCTGTCACATATTTGCTTGCAGGAATTCCCACAATTTACGACTATTTTTTTGGCTGACTTATTGTTGCAGGAGATGAGAACATATGTGGATGGAGTGGAAAAAGTAAGACACATGGGAAGCATACCAATACCATCTAAGCATGTCAAATATTCATAATAAAAGGTTTGATCATTTACAATCTTCAGGTTCAAGGGAGGCTTATTGCAGGGGAAGTATTTGGTGAGATAGGAGTTCTATGTCATGTACCACAACCATTCACCATAAGAACCACTGAACTTGCACAAATCCTCAGGCTGCAAAGTGCTGTATTTTTCAACATTATTCGAGAAAGCAGACAGGAAGCAACTATTGTCATGAGAAATCTTTTCCAGGTAAATCCAATAATTGACCAACATTGCTTAACTAAATAAATAAAATATTTCTCTTTTGTGGTAGAAATAGGAGCTGATGTTACTCTACATTATATCTTACAGAAGTTAAGGCTACATGAAAAATTATACCCTGGGACACTGCAAAAGGATCCAGGAGCGCTAATGAAGGAATGGCTTGCCACAGGACCTCTGAACACAAATGGGGAGCATGCACAAGGTGGAGATGATTATCAAGTTTGGAAGCTACATACACTAGAACAGATGGATGAAGGAAACCTACCATACAAGGCAGAAAAGAATAAGGATATCAGCACATTTAATGAGCTTCCAATTGGTCACACCAATCCAAAAGAAAACTATGCAGATCAACAGAATGGGTTCCATAAGGCTGGATGGGAAGTACACAACGAAATCACCAGCATGTTCCTCGAACGAGATGCAAGTATAGGAAAAGTTGATAGTACCAGGTGGACCCAAAATGGTATGATTGAGAAACGTGAGAAAAAGGGTACATCTGAGGTTTTATCAAGTAATGGAAGTAAGAAGAAATTCACTGGAGAACATGAACAAGGATCTCTCAGAATGAAAGCAGGTGATGGTGGAAACAACTTTAAGAACCATGGCAGCAGGGAAACGAGATTCTGGTATGGTTATTCTAATATCAGCAATATGTTGATAACTTCTTGTTCAGAAAATGGCAGCCATGATTCTAAGAACAATATCATGAAACTAACTAGCAAAAGAGTGATCATTCACATGCATTCTCAAAAGGAAAATTCGGCAAGACAGATAATTTCCAAGATGATAAACTTACCTAGCACTATGGAGGAGCTCCTCAGGATTGGTGGTAAGTATTTCCTTTTTACCTAATTTAAAGAAGAGCAAAATAATAACAAAAATCTACAACTGCTAGGAGAAAGGGGCTAGTATTAGTTTCAATATTATGTTGATTCATTTTGATAAACAAAAATAAAATGGACAAGTTTCAGAAAGAAACCTAAATTGTGAGACAGAAACAATTCATGTGTCATATACTCCACTGTTATAACCATGTCTTGCAAAATTTACAGGTGAAAAGTTTGTGGGACGTCATCCTACCAAAGTAATCAATGAAGAGAATGCAGAAATTGATGACATTAGCATTATTCATGATGGGGACCATTTATATCTCCTAGAGGTTTAAGAGTAACAACAGGACTGTCAGAGAGGTTATGTCCTAACCAAGATGATGATAAATTTGAATGTGTAAATTTGAATGTTGATGATGATAAACACTAGATCATGCCAGTCTACAATGACATTTTCTTTGATTCCAGTAACTAATTGGATGGCCAGTAATAGACCACATGAACTGTGCTTGGTTCTTGAACAAGACCCCAGACCAAGAAAAATCATACCCAAAAAAAAACAAAAAAAAAATTATCAAATTTAACAGTAATTCAAATAAGATAAGTTACTTTTGGTCACTTCTGAATAAAGGCAAAACTTTTTATCCAAATATTTAACATCAGAGACTGGCACAAAATTATTCTAAGTGAAGACTATGAAGAAAATCAATTAACAATTTCACATAATAAAATAATTGGAGCTCATCTAGAATTACAAGGGAACATTAGGATGCCTTGATCGTTAAACTGACTAGAAAAGCAGATTGATTACACAAGTACTTTACTGTCAACAAATTAACCAACATACACATATTAAATGCAAACTTTTCATTCAGATATTATAATGTTCTTGAAACTGCTGCAAATAAAATGCTGGGTCAATTCCTACCTATATCATCATTCATGCATATGTCCACGCATGCATATGCTTATATAAACATGTAATATTCATATGTAGCCAACAACATCTACCGAATGCACAGCAGATCTAATTACAAATAATTGTATTACAAACATCAATTGGAGTTAGTTTCTTGTTATTAAATAATTAAGTTGATCAAGAGATAACTTTACACTCGAGAATGCGGGTGAAATGGTCATTAAAAAGCAGAAATATGTGCATGTAGTCACATACAATCATAGATCCATTATTATATTTATTAACAGATACACAGCAAATGCAAAGAGGACACGGTGACACTCCACAATTACCCATTCTAAAGAAAAAATTGGGTTCTGATATGATTTGATTAGGAGACATCCTTATATGTAATATACCAAATAGGCTAAGGCATAAATATGCTAATTAAAAAATTCAATAACAGAAGTTTAAGCTATTACACTATATATTAATTCCATATATTTAGCCTCTATATTCTGCAATAAATTTGTGTTGTAAGTCTTTATATTATTCAATATAGAAAAAAGAGTAATGGTTTTTGCTAATCTTAAATCGTTCCTTGAGATTTTTTTAAAAATGAAATTAAGTTATAGCAAAGTACCCTAAGAAACAAGGATAATGATAGTATAGCCATAGTAAAGCATAAATATCTTTCCAACTGAATGGCTTTGTTAAGGATTAGACTTCCTTCCTGGTCATGGATTAGACTTTGTTAAGGATTAGACTTCATGGCCATGTTCCTCTTGACTTTGTCAAGCGTTCTTCTATCTCAGTGACCTCCTTCCTGCACCATAGCTTGAATTGACTAGCGGTGCATGGAGCTTCTCTCATATATCACCAAACTGTTGGAACTTGAAGGGGAAAAACCCAAATTCCTCTTCATTGTTCAGGGATTTTAGTCCCACATCGGGATTGAGGGTCTTCTCCCTCCAAAAAAGCTAAGGAGTTAGGACAATGCTTTCACACCTCCGGGTTCCTTTTCTAGACTCCCTATTTCAATTTCAACACATTTAAGATTTAATCGGAGGTTATTTTAGTATTATTAACCCAACACAAACAACTTCACATGATCTTTCCATAGTTTTGATTGTTGAATATCACAAATGCAGTTCATAAACTTCACCAACAGGTTGGTTTAGTATAAGCTGCTTTAACAGTGAAGAATTCTTCCTTCAAAAGAGAAAAAAAGAGCTAAAATAAAAAAGTTCGGTCATATCTGGTTTAACATTTGATGAGGTGACAGATGTACAACTAACATGGTAAGCAATTATCAAGACAAAAACTGAATTATCTAACTCAACAATTTGAATTTTCCCTTTGGAACTTAAACTCTCGATGATTTTTCTTTCTTAAATTACTCATAGTAGTTAAGGCATGGATTTTTTTACTATCACTCTGCCAAGCCAACAAGAAAACATTGATAAAATTGTATCATACGCAGTCCTTTTATGATTGAATGATAAAACATTTAGGTATATCTTACAAGAATAATTAAGTAAGACAGGATGGAGATTCACCGAGAGAAAGATGATTGTGACTTGGTCCATACGAATCAATTCTTGTTCTGTGACGTCTGCTGCTTTTAAGCAAAAATATTAAGAAGGACAATTGCCAGAATAAGCAAACTGAAAGAAAGCAAGGAGGAGAAAGAAATAAGCAACACAATGCGTAGAAACTTGGCATTGATTGCAGAAGAAAGTGACACAAATTTCTCACCTCCGAAACAGATTTCAATCAATCTAATGTACGAAGAAAAGCACAAATTCTACCAGGTATCAGAACAGCAATCGACAAATGTTTCTAGATGGGGTATCGATTTGATTGCTTAAAGCCTACATAGAACATGGACCAGAGAACTCGTAGCAGCTCTACTTCTACAGCATTCACAAAAGCCAACCCTAACTCTGGATTCCAGATATTAACAAGAACATGTCAATGAATAACAAACGAATTGGTAGCAGAACATTTATCGTGTAACGATTCAGATTCCGCACACGAACTCTGAGAACGCATAACAATTACCTCGAGTCTTGGGCGTCGCGATCGCCCCCAGTTTCGGTTGCGAGTCAGGTCGAAGCCTTGTAGGATTTATATGCCTTTTCAAATGGACTTATCCCACAATGAACCAACCCAATAACGACTTTATTGGGCGTCCTCTATTGGATCGGTCCATTACTTGAGGATCTGGTGCAAGGCCCGGACAAAATTGTTCTAAAACAAAGGCTGAGTTGGGATCTTTTCCAAGGTTTCCTATGTTTAAATTGTATCATTCTGGTGGATCCCATCGATGTTACCACGAAGGCACGAAACACAATTTTCTATCTCACAAACAGGTGGAGCCCAACACAAGTGACACCTCGTCTCTCTCGAGGCCCGGGAATCATGTTTCCCTTGTGACGCGTGGCAGGCGATCTCCGCCCATTGTTACGTCCGGCCAAGTATTCAAACCCACTCCAGCGCCACGGCACGCTTCTTCTTCAACGGTTAGTTCAACTGTCGTTTGCACCTCCGTCGTACCACCACTGGATGCATGCCACGCGTACAAGTATTAACGGCTACTTCACTCCACCTGGGGCGTTCGAAAGTTTTCGAACCTTCCCCTTACCCAACGGCTATTTCCTCCTCTCATCAATCAAAATGTCCCCCATCCTCTCTCTCTATAAATACTTCCCGAGCCTTCACACCATCCATCAGAACCCGAGCCATCTCTCCCTCTCTGTCTCCCTCTTTCTGCCTCTAATGTTGGTGAGAAATGGAAGCAGGAATGAAGCTGTCCTCGAAGGTGCCTCTGCTTCTCCTTCTACTCGTATCGGTCGTAGTAATAGCCAGCGCGCAGGAAGCTCCGGCACCAGCACCGACCGCGGAGAGCGGATCGACTGCAGCAGTCCCGGGTCTCTGCGTGCTGGTTCTTACCACCATGGCTTCTCTATTCGCTGCCTTTGCTCGCTGAGTGCCATCATCTCATGGCCTATAATTCCAGTGATACTGCTGCGACTATACTATGGGTGGGGTTGTGTTTGGGTGTGTGCGCTGCTCTGTGTATGAATTATTTGATCCTCGGATGTCATTTGGTTTAGTGCAGATGATCTCAATCTCAAAATTAATTCTCACATTGGAAGATGGGCTGCTGTTGAAAGACTAATAAGGCTGTCATATTGGGCTTAGTCCAAGCAACATATATATATATATATATATATATATATATATATATATATATATATATATATATATATATATATATATATATATATATATATATATATATAATTAAAAAAATCCCAAATATTAAAAAGGTGATGGAGTCTCAGTTTCTACTTCCGCTTCCTTTCAATCAATTTAATGGAAGAAAGTAGCTGAACATTGATATGGTTGATTGACCATGTTCATGGAAGTTTCCTTCAAACTTTCTGCAAAGGGTCATCTTTTACTCCTGAATCAAGGTCTCGGTCTGCCAATATTGGCCAACTTCCATGTCCGGGCTGTCTACCACTAATGACTAACTCATTAGTGGGTCAACCTAAGCTTCAGAAAGTGCAATGCACTATAGCTTTTGAAGTCGATTCATTTCCAGGCCACATCCATCCTCTTTTTGGGTCAAATCCTGCTGTCTCTATGCACTTGCTTGTATGTTGGAAGAAGATTTCGTTGTGATCGTGAAATGGATATCCTCCATGTCCACTACAACTCGATCAGAGATTATCAAGCTATTCGTACCATGTCCACTACAACTCGATCAGAGATTATCAAGCTATTCGTTGTTAGAGAACAGAAAAGATGAAAAGAGACTGAGGATAACTTCCATACAAGTGCATGGATGTCTTCCATGCACTTGTATGTTGGAAGAAGCTTTTGTTGTGATCGTGAAATGGATATCTTCCATGTCCACTACAACTCGATCAGAGATTATCGAGCTATTCGTTGTTAGAGAACAGGAAAAATGAAAAGAGACTGAGGATATCTTCCATACAAGCGCATGGATATCTTCCATGCACTTGTATATTGGAAGAAGCTTTTGTTATGATCGTGAAATGGATATCTTCCATGCCCACTACAACTCTATCAGAGATTCTCAGGCTATTTCGTTGTTAGAGAACAGGAAAGATGAAAAGAGACTGAGGTGGTGGTATTGTATCATCACTGACATCATCTCCAATAAGAAACCACTTTTGCATCGTTAACCGAGTGCACGAGTCTTCCGCCGATGATGCCCTAACTTTGCTAGATCCTTCTTAGACACTAAATCCTTTTCTAATGCTTGTCCATAAGGTAGCTGCAGGATCCCATGACTTGAGATTATGCCGAAGGGTTGAGAAGACGTGCATCCAACGAAGACGATTGGGTGATTGATTGCAACATGCAGTGAATGGAATGATTTGTGATGTTCAACGTTGCACATAGGAAAGACACGTACGAGAAGTAAAAGCAAAAGCATTGGAAGTAATTAGATACTTGACCACGTCACTTTCTGCTTCCTAAATCGCCTTTGGTTTAGGATTAAACAATAAATAATCGAACTAAATTCCCTCGATCTTCTTTATTTGATGGCTAATCTAGCTTACAAAGTCCCGTGATTGAATTCTTCGTTGATATATTGTATTGTGAGCGTGCATGTTGCTGCTGTTCCTGGGGAGATTCCTGGTCAAACAAGAACAAACACCCTCCTCGTTCACTTTGACCGCACGGCGTTCACACCCGGTTTGGCGTGTTGACTTCGGCCCATAAAAGGCAGAAGAAGAGGATTAGAAGGAATACCATCCTACCCATGCATCCCACTGTCGTACACCACCGTCGACGCTCAACCATACCCTTCTCTGTCATCCATGTGGTCAATCACATTGACGCAGTTATCGCACCAAGTTGGTCCAATTAATCTACTGAAAGTTGTCGAGTGCCTCGATGTGTGTTGCCTATCTAGTGGTCTAGCGGACGACTTCGGCCTGTGATGGAGTTATCACACGACAACACTTACGTACCTAATTGATGCGAGAGAAGGCAATGATTCTTGTTGCCTCCAATAATCTACGTAAAAGGAAAGCCCGCTGCAGACTTCGATGCGTGGAAGTCATTGCCATGCACGATGCGGGGTGGTCCCACTTTCTTCCAGATTCCCACTTGATAGTGATGCACGCTGTTGAGATCCTCACGATGTGCTCTGCGCCGGACTCCATCACTAACTGGGGACACCCGTTCCATAAAGGAAGCTAGATTGACTTTGAATTCTATTAACGTTGTTGATCGATAGCTTTCCATGAGTATATGATGGAGTATATATATGTAAGAGAGAGAGAGAGAGAGAGAAGAATCTTTTATAGATAGGAATTCCCTTTCCGTTCATACACACCCTTACTGATGTTTGGGAAGACGTACACACATGGAGTTCTAGTTGTTTAATAGCTTTGACATGAACATTGGAACATTCCTTGCTCTATAGATCGACATCTCTCTCTCTCTCTCTCTCTCGGGGTGACGGCCTTTACAGTGCCTTGGAAGAGGCACACGTGAACAGTTGGTAAGTTGACTGACACTCTAATTCCGTGTAATCCAATTTGCTAGCTTTTGACCACAAACACAGCGTTTTGTGGACATTAGATTCAACACCTAATCTTACCAACTGCATAAGCGTGCATTGAATTAGAACCCGGAGCTGGCGTGGCCATGGTTTTCAACAATGACAGGGTAAGAGAGTCGTGATTCCAAATCAAATGACAGTTGAGATGAATCCTTCAAACTGCTATCAATTATTCGATATTTATTTTTAATATGTAGACTTGTATTTTTCATCTTTTCGTCAAATTGGTTTTGTGATATTTAATAAATAGTTAACATAAATGAAAAATAGGAATAGGATGGAAATGGCTGCATGGAAATTGCACTCCACCCCCTGCTTGGATGTCACCTACCACACCATGCAGGTGTGCAAGCCTGGTCTCGACAGGTGGTATCTTTTGGGCTATATAAAGAAAGCCAAGCAAACCCGCTCTCATGCAAACTTTTCCCCTGGTTCCAACTCGAACACCGTCCTCTGTTCTTCCTCTGTTCTCTCACCGCCATGGTGGTATTAGCTAACCCGGCCCTCGTTGAAATACCCCTCGTCAGGCCTCAGAAACACGGGGCTTTCTTCTCCGCCATCCCTGTCGTTGACCTGTCGAAGCCTTTCTCGGCAGAAGCTCTCGTCAAGGCCTGCGAAGACGTGGGTTTCGTCAAGGTCATCAACCACAACGTTCCCATGGACGTCGTGCAAAGGTTGGAGGCCGAGGCTGTCAAGTTCTTCGAGATGCCCCAGGTGTTCAAGGAGACGTCCGGTCCTGCCGACCCTTTCGGCTATGGGAACAAGAGAATTGGTCCTAATGGTGATGTCGGCCAGGTGGAGTACCTCCTTTTTGGCATCACCTCCAAGCCCTTGTCTTACACGTCAATGTCCTTCCTCGAAGAACCCTCATCGTGCTTGTTCGGGTAAGAACAGCAAGGGTAAACGATGTTCTGTTTTCAGACTATCTCTTTTTGATCTTATACGAACAAGACGACTAGTTGCCAAGCACTGTTTCCTGCTCTGGTTGTTTATCTGTGGACCGTATCGCAGCCCTGCTTTGAGCGAATACTTGCTAGCCGTGAAGAAGTTGGCTTCTGACGTGCTAGAACTGATAGCCGAAGGGCTAAAGATCGAACCAAGAGATGTTCTTAACGGGCTGGTGACGGATGAACAAAGTGATGGACTCTTTCGGCTGAATCACTATCCCAGATGCCCTCTTCTGGAAAGACTCGATCGCAGTTGGACCGGCTTCGGAGAGCACACAGACCCACAGATCATATCGGTCTTAAGATCGAACAACACCACAGGCCTGCAGATATCACTGAAGAATGGGAGCTGGGTCTCGGTCCCACCCGACCAGGAATCCTTCTTCATCGTCGTCGGTGACTGCCTGCAGGTGAGAATCTATCATCCTGTCGCTTCAGTAAGGAAACAGCATTCACATCTATGTTGTGCAATCCAAGCTGGGTTTTGCTTCCTCCGGAGATCTTAGTTCCATCTTTGCTTCGCTTCGCTTCAGTAAGGAAACAGCATGCACATCTAGGTTGTGGAATCCAAGCGGGGTTTTGCTTACTCCGTAGAGCTTAGTTCCATCTTTGCTCGCTGTAACTCTGTGGTATCAGCAATATGACTGTAATGCTTGATAGCATCTCAACATGGCTGGCAATACAGGTTCTGACGAACGGGAGGTTCAAGAGTGTGAGGCACAGGGTGTTGGCCAACGGTTCCAAGTCCAGGGTCTCGATGATCTACTTCTTTGGGCCACCTCCCGCAGAGAAGATTGCACCATTGTCACAGCTGATGGGAGAGGGGGAGCAGAGCAAGTACAAGGAGTTCACATGGGGGGAGTACAAGAAGGCTGCCTATAAATCAAGGCTGGGGGACAACAGGCTCGGGCAGTTCGAGAAGTAGGAGGAGGCCACTGATGGCTCGCCGACGCATGCGGACTGCTAGCTTTCCTGCTCTCCGCTTTTTTAGTCGGTCAAAGGCGGACTGGCGTACATGACCTTCCTCTTCCCTCTTGCTTTTCTACCCAAATTTAGTAACAAAAATGTTCCCTTGTTTCTAAAGCCTTCTCATGTACAGAGAACCTCCTCTCTCGCTATCTATCCAATATAGAAACAAAAATAAAGAAGAATTCCTGTTCTCACCTAAGTATCGAGAGACTTAGAACACATTGTTTTATATGTTTATGAAGGGAGATAAGTCGAATGAATCAGATCTTGGAACAGCATGGTTAAGTCACCGATAAATGTGCCTATATAAGGTACATGTTGCCTTTACTCTCTCCATCTGTCTACATATCTGTCTCTATCTCTCCATCTCTGTCTGTCTATCTACCCATCCAGTCAAATTACTGACATAAAAGCTGGCTGTAGTGCCATGAAGCAGGCTATATATAAAAGAGGTGCAGTTGCCTCTCCACATGGCTCACGAGCGATGATCCTTGTGGGAGACAGGCGTCGTACAGGAACAAGGCATGGTTTCGCCTCCGGGGGGATGCAGTGCAGCAGCAAGTCGGCCAGGGAGCCGCTGGACCATGCTTAGACCAGACACCTCAATAAATACGGTGGTGGTTAGGGTTCAAAGGTTGAGGGAGCCCCCCAAACCATTTATGAGACCTTCATTAACGCTCAGATCAAACTTAGCTCGAGAAGATGCAGATAAAACACACCCTCACGACTTGTCACCTCGAACAGCAATACAAATGCTGGTCTCACGCGGTCAGCCTGATAGGCTTCATACTACTCTCTCCCATAAACACGTTATAGGGCTTGTGCTAGAGGTGAAGTGATCTCGCGTGAGCTCTCTCCTACTCTACCTTCAATCTCCTAATTTCATGCAGCCAGTGGAAATGCATGAATAACGTATTTTGTTTCCATACAATCTTCGCGAGTGTTGGCCAATAATCAAAAGACTTCATGCGATGCCTTCTTAAATCTTAGTTAATGTTACGATCTGCTACGGTTTGTAGCTTCAAAACGCATCTCAGAAGGTTTGACGAACGACATGAACAGTTGATCCACTTGCACCTCCAATTGCACCACAACATGTCAATAATTTTTTTTTATTTTTTGATTGATTGCACTGGGTATAATAGTGTTGAGCAGCAAGTTGCAATTCCAAACATTGATTGCGAGATGAGATGCAGTATATAATCTGTAGCTTTCTTATCCACGAGACTAATGTGAAGCATGACCACCAATTACAATTATCATATGACGAAAAGTGAACTAATTCATTGCCCAGATCGAGCTACATCGCAATTTGATGTCTTTCCCTCGATTGCTCCAATCAATTTGCACGCTGGTGGTCTCATACACGTCTCCTATCCGCTTTGTAAGCGTGTGACGTACCACAGTTTGCATGGATCGTAACACCCCGATCAATGTCGTCTGTAAATATTGCTGTCCGCCACGAACCACAACTCATGCATGCAAGCTTCCAGTTGACCGTATAGGTGTGTATGCCTGGTTAATATTTGTATTTTTTTTTGTGCTAAATCTTGTCATTACAGATACAAATGTTAAGTCAAGAGATCGATATTGCATGGCATAAACAACAGGGCATGCACCAGATAATATATGCCATGGATGGTAACTTCCATCGCTGAGAAAGAAGGGCCAAACTCGAAAGAAATCGCGTTCCATCTCTGCATCACAATAATTGGAGACAGAGTGGCTTGCCATGTCGAGGTACCTCCTTTTCATGCTGCAAATGCATTCAAGAACGTCAACCTCTGAATGCAATTGAAAGCACTCGAGTCGGTTGTGCATTTTTTGACTTGCTGTGAACGAAGACTCGGCACAGTTTGCCTACGCTTGCTTGCCCTCCTCAACAAAGAATGAGCTCGATGTCATGCCCATGCTCACGTTTCTGTCCCCGAGAGCGACGGCCATGGTGCAGCAAGCAGTGGCTGAGCAATCACCTTGTCCTCCTCCTCCTCAGCTTTCAAAGGCGAGAATGAACTCAATGTCGTGCCCATGTTCACGTTCCTGTCGCCGAAAGGTACAGCCACGGTGAACCAGGAAATGGCCAAGCGATCGAACACCTCTATCTCTCTCACTCGCTTTTATTGTATTCTCTCGGTCCAATACATGCGTGAGGATTTAAGAAACCAGTCGCTGTAGCCCGGGCAGCTTCGTGGCTGGAAAGATTCAAAGAGAGGGGAGGTGATGGGGTCGTAATTGGGACGGACGACAGCCAATTGCAGGTTCCATTTCACAGTGTGTTTGAACCTTCCTTTTTACCACCTTTTGCAGGTGGAGTGTCACCAAATTCTTTGACATGGAACGAGTGTTGTGATGGTGCCACGCCCAAGCCTTTTAGAATAAGATGGTCGCAGGATCTGATTTGAATATCATGACACCATTTATTGAAGGGCATCAAATATTCATATAAATATCCACTTTATTTATTGTATTAACCAAAAATTAAAAATTAGGAAATGAGTTAAATATGACAGAAGCAGCAGGGTGGAAGTATTTTAAGGGCGTATCGAAAAATATTAGTAAACTTAATAAATTTAGTTGATAAAGATCTTGACGATTTATCGTAAGGTTATATGTTTAAATCTTAATTAATAATATAATATCTTATTAATTAGAGTCTTTTCGAAGACATCCGATAAAATTGGAACGATACAAAAAAGATTAGCATGCCCCTACACAAGGATGACACGCACAAATCCTACGTTCATCACTTGTTTTTTTTTTTTTTAATCTATCAACTTTATGACCTAATCAACATGAAGCTTAAATCATGCTTTACTCACCTTTTTTTACAAACAAAAATCAAAATCAAAATATTAAATTAATTAGTTTATTATTTGATATTTTTTTTTTACTTTTGAATCTCTTTCTTTCATCTCACGCTCCTTTAATTTATCATGGACTTTGGTTTGAATTCCAAATGAATAATAAAAGGATGAGCCTCACTACCCAGAGCACATGAAGCTTAAAAGATCTACTAAAGATATTAATAATTTATTATAAGATCATGGGCTTAAATTTCACCTTCATCACACACACACATATATATTAAAATAATAAATTAATTAGTTTAATATTTGATTTGTTTAACTTGTTGAATATCTTTCACTTCACACTCCTTTAGTCCATATGGGGCTGAAAGATTCACTAAAACATGCCTCAAATGGATTTAGATTCTAAATAAATCATAAAAGAATGAGCCTTACCACCCGGTCCACATAGAGCTTCTAAATACATATATATACATACATACAATATATATATATACATATACATATACATATACATATATACACATATATATACATGTATATATACATATACATATACATGTATGTATATATATGTGTATATATATATTAAAATTAAAATAATAAAAATAATAAGTTTAATATTTGATTTTTTTAACTTTTGAATCTGTTTCCTCACATGCTCTTTTAGTTTATCATGAACTTGGATTTGGATTTCACATGAATCATTATATGATGGGCTTATAGCCTGATCCATATGAATCTTGAAAGATCCACAAAAGATCTTGATAATTTATCATAAGGTTCTAGGCTGAAATATAACCTTCATGACTTACCTTTGGAATATATATATATATATATATATATATATATATATATATATATATATTTATATATATATATATATATATATATATATATATATATATATATATATATATATATATATATATATATATATATATATATAATAAATTAATTATTAGTTCAATATTTGATGTTTTAACTTTTGAGTATCTTTCATCTCACACTCTTTAGTTTACCAAGGATTTGGATTCAGATTCCAATGAATCATAAAAAAATATGCTTAAAAGAATTATTAAAATATATCTTAAAAGATTTTGATAGTTTATTGTAATGATATGGACTTGAATCTGGCATTCGTTACTTAACTTCGCAAAAAAAAAAAAAAAAATCAAAATTAAAGTGATAAATCGATCAATTTAGTATATGATTTTCTAGCTTTTTGAATCTCTTACATCTCTTAGTTTATCATGGACTTGGATTTTGATTATAGATGACTAACAAAATGATGGGCATTACGGCCTAATCCACATGAAACATGAAAGATCTACTAAAATATATGTCAAAATTAAAAGAATAAACTAATCAGTTTAATATTTGATTTAATTTATTAAATCTCTTTCGTCTCTCACTCTTCTAGTTTATGACTTCGGATTTGAATTCCATATGAATGGGATAGTCTTACGACTTATCCAAATAAAACTTGAAAGATCTTACCATTTGATCCATTTCAGTATTCAAATTAGACGTGTCTCAGACATCACAATGACTTGGTGGTATTTCTTTTACTTGGCTCAACAACAGCAACAGAACAAATCTAAAGACTAAACCATGAGCTGCAGTTAATCCATCCCACTTAATGGTTCTGCTTGCCTCTGCTGCGCCACCTTCTTCCACAGGTCGCCAAGCATTCCAAATCCGGCCGCCTTCCTTCTTCCTCCAACCACCCCATCCTCCTCCAATTCGCCTGTCATAAGCGGCCAACCCCATCGGACATACGCGCCATGGTGTTTGTCCATGGTGGCTCCGTCCCCAGCAGTCAGCAATGCTGTTGCTGCCTCCGCCGCCTTGCGCCATTGCCCGGTTTGCACTCTCAGCTTCTTCATCTCCACCTCCAGTGCCGCCTTTGCTCCCGCCACTGCCGCCAACTGCTCCGCCAGGTGTGCTGCTTTTTCTTTGCTCTCCTCCAGCTCCTCTTCCATCGACCTTATCTTCACCTTCAGCTCCTCTTCCTTTCTTCGTGTAGCTACAGCGAGGTGTGCGTCATCTTCTTCACCTCTCCTCTCAAAGATCATACTCTCTTCCAGTATAAATGTCACTTCCTCCTCATGTTCGTTCTGCTCTTGGACTGGTTCGGTTGGCTCTACCACTTCGAGAACATCATCGTTCGGCTCCGGCTTGGACTTGGGCTCAGACGTCTGTTCGAACACCAGGGAAAGAGGAAGCGTCTCTCTGTCTACTTCAGAGGTTCGGGTCACGGTAGTGACCTGCTTCTTGGCCTTCTCGAGAGCTTGTTCGGCATCAACCATGGCGACCTCAGCGGAGGCCAACTGGTCTCTGAACTTGTTGAGCTCTTCCTGAGCTCGGCCCACCTTGGTCTCCAGATCTGCCATCCTACTATCTTGCTTCCTCTGCAGGAGAAGAACATTTGGACAGAGAGAGGAAGTGCAACAGAATCGAGACTGATGAATGCAGGACATATACCTCATCGGCCAGCTCGGGGCTGCGTTCGGCAACCATTCCACGGACTTCCACCTCTTCCTGACAACAGCGTCGACTAAAAAGACATGATTAGAGCAACACCATCAGCATCAAGATGCGCGAAGACTAACAGGAGATGCACATTCCAGAGATCCAATTCAAACTTCGAAATCTACCAACAGATTGGAGATATGAGAAGTAGTTATGTAGCTGCAAAAGAGACTTGTGAGAGCGTCTTCTCCAGGTGGTCACCTCATAGGAACAGTAGTAGATCTGTACGTGAATGGCCATGCTCATAGGAAGGCCACCCGCAGTGATATCACGCGATGATCCGTGTTGTTGTGTGACAGGTTGACAAACCAAGGCGAGAACTTTGGATGTGAAGAAACAGGACAAAATGGTCTCAAATGATTGAATCGGTGACACCTTTTGCATATCATGTCCTTCTCTTGATTTCCTCTCGAATGACAATTGATGAATTATTAGTATTTTAAATGTCACGCTCCTATTCGGCCGGGTTCAATTTCACTCGAATCGGACATGACGTGTCTGAACCGATCGGACCAGCTTGATTTGGTCTTGATTGGCCTGAACCGATCGCAAATACTCTGAATCGATAAAACCGGAGCAAATTTGGCTTGGGCCAAACTTGATCGGCCTGAACCGATCGTCGAGCCGGGGTCAATCTGGTCGAGTCGGACCCTGGTCCCGGCCCAGCATAACTATTTATCTTATGAATAATTGGTCCAAACGAGGAAAACGGAGTCGTTGACGGGTATAAATAGCTAAAGAGGTGGGTAAGGGATTTTTATTTTTTATTTTTATTTTTGTTTTCATTTAAATTAGAAATAATTAGATGATACTTTATTTGTGGTATTAAGATAGGAAATATTTGAAAAATGTGTCAAATTGGACTATAAAAGTCATAAAATAAACAAAAATAATAACATGATAACTTATATAGATTCATATAAGTCATATAATAATCCTCAAAGAACAATGACATATTTGTTCTTATGCTATTTTAGGGATGTCGTTGCTAAATTATAAAAGGAGATATGCTATTGAAAGTAGGATAAGATTTTAAATAAATATCTCTAAAAATTAATTTTATTTTATGCTTGAAAGATCAATGATAGAAGCTATTTATTTATTAAGATAATTAATGAAAAAGTATAGGAAGAAAAAAAATTTACACATAATTTTTATTGACTTAAAAAAAATGAATGATAGGGTATTATAGTGGGTTTTTAAAAAAGATATATTCACTAATTATATTTATGTTATTAAAAATATGTATGATAATTTAACTATCATTATGAGAACAAGAATGTGTTTATTGAATTTTATATTATCATATGATTATATTTTTAGGATCCATATTAAGTCCCTACATTTTCATTTACTAGTTATTTACGTGATAGACTTCCTTAGCGTATGTTATTTATTAATGATATCGTCCTAATTAATGAGAGTCTAAGTGAAATTAATTATAAGCTTGAGTTATGAAGATAAACTTTAAAAACTAAAAATTTTAGATTACGTAAGACTAAGACTGAATATATAAAATATAATCTTAGTAATTCTAAAAATATATAAGAGAATATAATTAAATTAGACGAATAAAAAATTTCTAAGTAAAATATTTAGATATGTAATTATTAGAGATCGATAAAGATATTATTCATAAAGTAAAATCATGATGGTTAAAATGGGTAATCATATTAGGAGTTTTGTGTGATCAGATACCTTTCAAGAGACTTATGATTTTATTATTTTGATTATTATTATAGAGACGTTACAAATAAAAGATAAATTATCCTTATTCTCTTATGAGAAGATGTTCGTATGTGAGGAATTATATGATCTGCATAAACATAGAGGTGCCTAATGGAAGAAATTGCTGGCATACGAAGGGGAATATGGCCAGCCAGCTGAGAACAGATCAATAATGAAGATCTTGGAACTGTGAAAGAATGGCATACAGAACCACACAACTTTCTTTCCTTTTTTACTGATGGCAATAGTCAACATGTTGATGCAACAAGAACATACCGATCCTATGATGGTAATGTTTATTTGAAGATATCTATGATAATATCCCAGTTCATGCATTTATGCTGAAATGTTAAGAGGTGATAACATGAATTCCCAGAATTCCAAAGGAGGAAAAAGAATGCAAAAACCTTTTATATTCCTAAATAGAGGTTAAAAGGTGATTTCATTGTGAGCTTTTCATAGAAGGATGCTTCGTGAGAGACGCGGGTTTGGGAGGAGAAGAATGATAGATAGACGTTAGTCATGAGAAAAGGATTGGTGAAAGCAAAGGAAAAGAGAAAGGGGGCACAGCAGCAGCATCAAGTCAACTCACCTCTCAAATGGATTTCCTGACGACGATTCCTCAAACCCTTCGGCCACTACTTCTTCTGCTACGACACTCTCCAACGGGAACTGCGAGCGAGCGGCCTAGTAGAGGAGAAGAAAGGCTTAGGACGGAAGGAAGAGGAAACAGCAGAGGCAAAGAGTTGGGATCACCAAAACAATGGGATCCACTGCTGGTTACTTACTGAGAACAGTGATGAGTTCACTCATCCCTCGGGCAGCAGCAGCGGTGTAGAGCGTTAACCACTACTGTCTTCGCATACAAAGACGCTTGCTCTGTTATGTACCCACCGGGGTGGGTGTTGACTTCAATCCTACTCCGCTGCTTTAACCATGGTTTGCCATCTCCAATTCCGGTGCTAGTTTTGATTACTAGACATCAGCATGCGTCTTGCAGGTGATGGAATAAATATTGCTCAACTTGCGAATCACCAACTAAGATCCAGAGAGCGACGTGCTTGAGAGGAGGGAGGATTCCCGTGAGTCAGTAACTTAGAGCAGCATCAGCTCGTCCACGAGGAACGGCCTCCTTTCTTGTGCTCCACAATGTTCAAAGCTGCGGTCTTTCTTTAGTTGGAGCAGTTAGCTCTGCATTTGCGGTGGGTGGCAGATGATGAGGTTTCTCTGGAGAAAGCTACCAAAAAGGTGGAGAGACAACTTTTATATCGACTGCTAGCTTAATATGACAAAACCTTTTTCCTGTCTAGTGATGGAGTCTAGCTGAAAGAGTCATGGAGTAATGAAGCGTAGCGATCTTTGTTCCTTCCCTCTGCTTCTCGCATTCCGTGGATCACTCACTATATGTTGGAGAACAGTAGTGTGCGTGTCTAAACTTTGTTTTCCTCAAAGGAAGAAAGATTCGAAGATCAAGTCGAGACAAGAGGAAGCCTTGGCACATTGCAGTAACTCCTTTTGATCCACGATAAGGTCTTGTGACACACAACTATTGAAGGAGTTGTAGTCTCGAGAGCAGCACAGCATGTGATGACAGGGAACGATGGCCCTACTCGGCTGCTACTCGCGAGGCTGGCGCAGTACAACCACCCAAGGTCAAGGTCGGTACTGCCATGGAAGCGTCACCATGGCGCACCAACTAGTGATGATGATGATGTGAACCGTGGACTTCAGCATTAAAATCCCAAAAGAATTATTGCTGAGGATTGGAGCTTTGAAAAGGAGTCGGGACAGACAGCACATCCACCGAGATAGAGGAGGATTATGGTGCTGCGAGATGCAGCCCAGCGTGATCTTCGCGGGTGGCACTTCGCCTGCGGGGCCAGAGAGTTTTCGACGACGGTGAAGGAGGGAGGGATCATTGATCGCTGCTTGGATTCCATCTTACCTGCTTCATTATTGAAACATAACCAAGGAGAGAGGAAGGTAGTTAGCAGTGAGCCTCTCGTGGGTCAAACAATGCACATCAAAGTGGGCAAAGAGCAACTATCAGATCCTGAAATTACCGAGGACTCTAATCACCTGTGGTGGTGTTAATAGTCCGATATAAGGGTTTTCTTCACCTATAGATCACAGATATTTGTCCGACTCGTGTTTCACCTCGTAGGAGGAATCATTAACTTCTTACCTATCACCTTGACCAGATTTAAATGCAGCTCTCTCCGAGACTACTGCATATTTTAGCATCCCATTTTGAGGTTCTTTGGCTCAAATGGGCTAATTACATATTTTAGTTATCGTAGTTTTAGAAATACTATAATTTTATTCATTTTTAATGACACCATCTGTTTCTTTGACGAAATCCTTTACATGCGAAATCACATACCAAATTGGTGATTAAGTGAAAGATAAAACCTTTATTTCACCTGTAATCGAGCGGTTGGATTTGAATGACCCCATGTGAACTTTGTCCCACGTCGAATCTTCACTTCTGTGTTGAATCTATGCTTAGTAAGCAAAAATCAACAAGGTTGGCAATGGAGTAGATCATGACCTCTTCTAGGTGATCGTCATGCTTTTTGATATAGTCCAAGAGCGATCATTCATAGGCGTACTCTAAAAAGAGGTGATAGAGGCCTTGATCGTGAGGGGTTTCGACAACAATGTCGAAGTCTAGGTAGGAGACGACATTGGGGTAGTGCAGAGAAAAGAGGATGGCCTGCTCTCTTCTCATGGGAGTTCGACAGACTTAATGGAGAAAAGGTGTCCGAAGGTGTTACCTTATGACCATTGGCCACAGCTCCACCACATCTGTCTCGCTTGCCATGGCCTCCCCCTTCGGACACCTCTTCTCCGTGAAGTCCATTGAGTTCTCTCTCTTTATTATCTTGATTTGATAAGAGAGCAGGTAATCCTCTCTTCTCTGCACCACCCCAACATCGTCTCTTACCTCGTTTCAACATCGTTGTTGAAGCCCTTCATGATCAGGTCCTCTACCACCTCTTTTTGGAGTATGCCCCCAAAGGATCGCTCTTGGATTGTATCAAGAAGCATGACGACTACCTAGAGGAGGCTATGATTGGGTCCTACACGTGCGACATCCTTCATGGCCTCGCTCACTTCCAATGCCAACCTTGTTCCTTGATTTTGCTTGCTGAGTAAATATTTGGGACATAAGTGAAGATTCAACATAGGGCAAAGTCTATGCGGGGTCATTCAAAATCAATTGCCCATTTGTGGGTGAAATGATAGATCTATCTTTTACCTAATCACTAGAATGACACATGATATCACGTGCACAGAATTTTGTCAAAGCAATAGATAGAGTAAATTGTAGCATTTTCTAAATTATGAGGATCCCGTGTCATTTTTAAAAGTCCAAGAAAACCAATGCTACAAGGGGCAAGCATAAGGGAAAATATGTAATTAACCCAGCTCAAAACTTTCCTTTTTATGGAATACCAAGTATATTCGTTTAAGGTGATTTAATCTTTTTTTCTATTTGATTTTTTTTTTGGGTTTTAAAATTGATGGTTACCCGATTTAACTTTATTTAACATAATAAAAAACTTTAGATAAATGATATAACAAGTATGAAATTATTAGGGTCACCATACTTTTGAAAATACTATAATTTTGTTCATTTTTTACAATGCCATTTGTTTCTTAGACCAAAATGGTGATATCATATGTCGCATTAGTGATTAAATGAAGGGTAAAACCTTCATTTCACTTGCAAACAGGCGATTGGCTTTGAATGACCCTGCATCAAATCTTCACTTCTGCATCGAATATTCATTCATCATGCAAACATCGACAAGGTTGGCAGTAGAGGTGAGCGAGGCTATGAAGAATGTTGCGTGTGTAGGATCGAATCATGATCTCTTCTAAGAGACTATCATGCTTCTTGATACAGTTCGAGAGCAATCCCTCACGGGTGTACTATAAAAAGAGGTGATAGGGGACTTAGCCATGAGGGGCTTTAATGACGATGTCAAAGCCGAGGTAGGAGACGATGTTGGGGTGGTGCAGATAAAAGAGGATGGCTTGTTCTCTTCTCATGAGAGCTCGACAGACTTGACAAAGAAGAGGTGTCCAGAGGTACTACCACCGGACCGTCAATAGCGGCGCCATTGCAACTATCTCGCTTGCCATGGCCTCCTCCTCCAGACACTCCTTCTTTGTCAAGTCCATTGAGTACACTCTTCGTTCTCCTGAGAAGAGAACAGGTCATCCCCTCTTCTCTGCACCACTCCAAAGTTGTCTCTTACCTTGACTTCAATGTTGTTACTGAAGCCCCTCATGATAAGGTATTCTACCACCTCTTCTTGGAGTATACATTCGAAGGATCGCTTTCAGATTATATCAAGAAACACAACGACTACCTAGAAAAGGCCATGGTCTGGTCCTACATGTGCACATACTTTATGTTCTTGCTCACTTATGTTGCCAACCTTGTTGATGTCTACTTATTAAGTGAAGATTCAATGCAAGGCAAAGTCCACATGGGTCGATTCTTAACCAATCGACTATTTGTGGGTGAAATGATAGATCTACCTTTTATCTAATTACCAAAATGACACATGATATCATGTATAGAAAATTTCATCAAAGATATAAATAGAGCAAAATTTAACATTTTTAAAATTATGAGGATCAAATATCATTTTTAAAAGTCCAGGAGCCGAATGCTACAAGGGACAAGTCTAAGGGGAAAATATGTAATTGGCTTAGCTCAAAACTTTCCTTTTTATAAAATACCATGTATATTAGTTTACGGTGATTTAATCCTTTTTCGATTTGATTTATTTATGTTTGGGTTCTAAAACCGATGGTTACTAGATTTAGTTTTATTTAAAATTATAAAATAAATAAATAAATGATACAAGCCTAAAATTATATTGGGTCATAATAATTTTGAAAATACTATAATTTTGTTCATTTTTAATGACGCTATCTTTCTTTGATGGAATCCTCTGTATATGGATATCATGTGCCAAATTGGTGATTGAGTGAGGGCAAAACTTTCATTTCACATACAAATGAGTGGTTGGCTCCGAATGATGCCACATCAACTCTTCTTCATGTTTGCATTGAATATTCACCCAACAAGCAGACATCGACAAGGTTGGGATGTCGCACACGTAGGACCGAATCACGATCTTTTCTAAGCAACCATCATATTTTTTGATACGGTTCACAAGCGATACTTTTGAGATGTACTCCAAAAAGAGGTGATAGAGGACTCGACCATGAGGGGCTTTGGCAACACTGTTGAGGTGGTGCAGAGAAGGGAGGATGGCCTGCTCTTTTCTCGTGAGAGCTCGATAGACTTGATAGAGAAGAGGTGTTTGGAGGTGCTACCTCCGGAGCATCGATCGTGACTCCACTGCAAATGTCTTGCTTGCCATGGTCTCCTCCGACGAATACCTCTTCTCCGTCAAGTATGTCAAGCTCTCTCCTCACTCTCCTCAGAAGAGAGCAAGCCACTCTCTACTCTCTTCTCTATCTTCTCTACACCACTTTGACATTATCTCTTGCCTCGGCTTCGATCTAGTTGTTGAAGCCTCTCATGTCCAGGTCCTTTACCTCCTATTTTTAGAGAACACCCCGGAAGGATCACTCTCAGATTATATCAAGAAGCACGATGATTGCCTAGAAGAAATCATGATCTGATCATATTCGTCCGACATCCTACATAGCCTTACCCACTTCCACTGCCAACTTTGTTAATGTATGCTTGCGAGGTAAGTGAAGATTCAGGGCAAAGTCCACACAAAGCCATTCAAAACCAATTGCCCATTTGTGGGTGAAAAGACAACACAGGATATCACATGCAAAGAATTTCATCAAAGAAATAGATGGCACAGATTACAGATTTTTAAAATCATGATGATCTAATATAATTTTTAACAATCCAGAAACCAACGCCAAAAGGGGCAAGTCCAAGGAAAAACATGTTATTAGCCTAACTCAAACTTTCCCCGTGATTTATTCTTTTTCATTTGATTTAATTTTTTTAGGTTTTAAAACTGATGGTTACCAGATTTAGTTTTATTTAAATAATAAAAAAACCTTCTGATAAACGATATAACAAGTCTGAAATATATTTATTTAAATAAATAGAAAATTAAAAAAAAACATTATTCACGGTAAAAACTCTATACGAAAAACTTCATTACTGGAGACTATGGTTGGCAAGATCTACTTGGCTCATGCTACTAGGGAATCATAAAGAATTGCCATATCTGTTAAGAGGGTCATAAAGCATTGGAGGTTGGAGAGATAATAAGATTTTTGCCATTTTGTTTGAGGGCTATAAAGAATTGCCGTACTGAGCTATTCACTTCAAATACAACTTAGATTTCCAGTTAATGAAGCCGAAGGTCAGAGATTTGATTATCCAATCACATGCTTATTAATTTGCTACTGATATGTTACTGTTCCTAACTCCATAACAGCCATCATGATCCATGTTATATAATAACAGCAAGAGAGCGCAAAATGTGACAACATAAGTTACACGCACACAGTCCAGAAATTACAGGGTATGGGCATAAGAAACCCTACTAGCTAGAAAGAGACGTAGGAATATAACTTCATGACATAAATATAAGAAGAGGTACCTTCAACTCAAGAAAATGATATACACCCTGCAATATGACAGCATGACGGCCACCCTTTTTCACTGTCAGCAGCCGGTGTTGGACAAATAAACTTAGACATGTTATTAAAACTGCCTGAAGAGTTTTATGCCCCACTGGCATAGAGACGTGTCCATTCTTTTGCTGCATTATCAGATACAGTCCATAAAAAGAACCATGGTGAGAAGCTTAATACAGAGTACAGACAACCTGATTTTGCTATTTGCTGGGAAATAATTAAGAACATCAAAAGCAAGGCACAGATGCAACAATAAGAGCATAATCTTACCAGTTTCGACAGCTTCTGCTTCATTTGTCTTCCAATGTTTTGCAATGTTTTCTGAAAGAGGGTCATCTGGGTTTGGGGCACTAAGAAGTGCTTGTATGCTGAGCATGAAAAACAATAATCATGCAAGATTAGACAAGGAAAAATAAAAATTATGCAAAAACTGCTATCATTTTCCAAGCTGAAAAAGACAATGATTCTTACCATGATTCCATCAAGATTTACAGCAACACTATTTTCTTGTTTGAAAAGAATAAATTTAATTTGTAACAACGTCCTTGTTAGAGCCTTTTCTTTTAATTTAATGCCAAGAAAGAGTGTCAAGCTTAACATGATAAATCAGGATAAGTCAAAAGGAATTAGGAAATCCATCAGTTTTCCATGTTTATCACCTCTTGTTCAGTTGCAACAAGTAACTAGATTTATAAACAGCATCTAAAGAAAGCCAAAGAGAATCAATTAAATCAAATTCTATTCTTATTTATTATTTGGGAATATTATAATATTCTAGTGGTGTAAATACAATCAATTAAAACAATCACATTACCTAAGTAGTACTGTTCGAATTTGGAGGGCTGGACTCCATTTGTCCTTTAAAATGTCAAGGCATATTCTTCCAAGCTGCAGATGAAACTCTTGGATTATGATTGTTTTTCTGTGAGAAAGATAAAAGGGAAGAAATGCAACTCCTTGCCTTGTCAATGTTGGGGTGATAAATTTTGGTGAGAAAACGGACCTGTTTCAAACTCAATGAAAAAATAATAGACGGATTAGTTAGATAGATTAAAGAAGCACCAACAGACAAAGACTGTAAGGAGCAGGAAACACCTATATACAGGTAGTATAATTTCTGTTGTCCTGCCATGTGGCAAGAAGAAATAAAGCCCAGTGCCAAAAGAGGACAAGACTACAAAGATAATACATTTAAACAGAATAGATGATTTTGTAATCCGTGATCATGGATGGCAGGAGAAAAATGAAACTAAAAAAAATGAAAATAAAATTTGTGGATTTTGTTTGTACCTAATAGATCAACTTCAGAATTAAGACTAGTAAACTTCCAACTACTATTTAGAACATTATATTTAAAAAAATAAAAGATATGTGCTGAAAAGATGAGTGCAGAAGCAAATAGAGGGAGAGAGGAAGGGGGAGGTAATGAAGAGGTGAAACTATCAGCTTCTTGGATGTCCATTTATTCATAACTCACAAGTTAAAACTTCCTATCAATCAAAATGTCAGCAGTAAAACAGGAAGATGAGGAATTGATAGCTGGCCCTCATTTCAAGAACTTCAACTCAACCAGTAAAATTAGTTTCATAACACAGCAATATCAGCAAAGAGGATTTTCATAATGCACCATTTATTTTTTTTCTTTTGAGCTTCTGGATTAGTTAGAATTTCGATGCAGTTCCTAGAGGCTTAGGAGTATGCAGTCATAGTTTGGTAATTTTATACCAAAGCTTCCTGTAGAATAGTTTCAGCTTGGTGCTGTCTTGAAAAAGCAAACCAAATAAGAGAAAAAAACACTTGGACATTGGCAACTAATTAATTATACATAGATTATCAGCCTTCTTTTTTCCTTTTTCTAATATTTTTCAAATTAACATGGAAAGCTTGACGTGCAAAGAAGCAAAATTTGTGACTAATGTCTGTTTTGGTTAACGTGTGAATGAAAAACTTCCAAAAATGTAACCGAGAAACGATATAGGAAAAGAACCAAGACAATCGCCTTACCATTACATGATGGACATGACATTAGCTAGTGTTATCTTACCTTTGGGGCAGCCATTGGATATTCCTCAGGCAAAAACAATTCAAGCTTGAAAACCCCTCCTGTGTAAAGGTAAAATAAAAATAAAGTGACTACTTCAGGACAGAATCCATAGAAGATCAAAATATTTATAAATATTTGCTAACAGAAAAGACTTTTTTTTTTTCAATTTATCGTCTTTTAATTATAAGCACAATTAGATAAATTAAATGCCCCGTGGTTTGAATTATGAAATTAATAATCTGTACAGTAATGCAAATGTCAAGATGATATCCTAGTTTCATTCAAACCTTTCACTTCCGACTTCAACTCTAGATGCTACATGTCCTACATGGTATCACCCCAGGTACTAAGAATGGTGAGCTCTTAGAATATTGGTTCCAAATCCAAATCAGTTGGCATTAGAGATCATTCCTTACAAATATGGTTTATGGGATATGGACTAATTGATTCATGTAGCCGACCCCAAATAGTTGGATATGGACTAATTGATCTCGAATAATAAGAGTAATTTCAATTGATCTCAGAGCAAAAGTACTTGCAACAAATGAAATTACATGTAGAAAAATTCATTTGCAACTGAGAAGGTTTCACAAGATACACATCTATACACTGCAGTAAGTATTCATAAGCTAGACAAAGATTTAATCACCAATATGCATCAATGAGAAAGCCAATGCCTATTTACAACTGCAGCCATACACAAGTGATTGGATACTTTACAACTCAGACTCCATATCTCTAAGGCACGTTACTTCCAACAGTTCGAAAAAGAAAAAGGCGATAATCACCTAGCGCTTATTTCTCATAAAATTATGCGTGAAAGATCAGCAAAAGGATCCATGTTATCATTAGCAAAGTAGTCACCTTCATACGGAGACTGAGTTGGCCCAAGGATCATCACATTGAAGTAGCGCATGTTATCCTCGGACGGAGATGCACTTATGCCAGGAGCTGCCACAAACAAAGCAACGCATGAGCCAAAACCCTAACACAACAAGCAATCCCCGGATCAAAAACCTAAATCCAACACCCTAGTGTTCAAAATCTGAACACCTTGACTTAAAAATTGAAGACCAAAAAACCAATTATAATGAGCAAGAAACATCCCAAAGAAGTAACACAAAATAGTACCTGGTTCGCTAAGAAGACGCTGCGTTTCCTGTCCGACCAAAAAGGATCAAGTAGCCAAAATGAGTTAAACCAAACCAGAAAGTTCCCAAGAGAAAAAGAGATCAAAACCCCATCTCTTCGTGGATCGGGATCTTGACAAATCGGAGAGTAGACGAAGTAAAAAAATGAAGAAACCACGGTGACAAAATCGAATCAGAAGCTCTCCGATCGAGGACTAACCTTGATGATCCGTCGAGGGAGGTTGCTGTTTGCCATCGAGAAGATGATCTCTCTCTCTCTCTCTCTCTCTCTCTCTCTCTCTCTCTCTCTCTCTCTCTCTCTCTCTCTCTCACTCTCACCGATCTAGACCTTCACTCTCGTATGGAAAGCCCCCGGCAAAAGAAAAGGGCACGGCCTCATATCGCTCGAGTGGAATGGCTTTATATAAAGCCTTCTCTCCCGGCTAAAATTAATTTCTTCTTGTAGTCTTCCAAAGTGGTTAATTTTTATAAACGTGAATAATAAAAATACTTGACCATGTAATTCAAATTGGGTTCCGCGTGTAAACCTTTTGGGGCTTCTATGACTAGTAGAAGTTTCCCGAATCCTGGCAAATCTGTTGGAGTTGGCAGTTAACCACTCGCTTGGCAATTGCTTAAATGACAAATTTGGAGAACATAAAAGTGAATCATATACGAGTAGCATGTAAAGATAGTAGGATAGGGTTGAGGGGAGCATGCACCATTCTTTACCAAAAAAAGTTGTAGCATCTCCCCTACCAGCTTAGTCGAAGAATCATCAGGAGGCACATGGGTTTCAGGTAGGGTAGTAGTGGATGGCCACCATGACAAAGTTCCTTCGCAGATCATACGGTCCAAGAGGAACCTTCCGGGATCCCTTCCCTTCAAACGGTCAATTGATAGACCACCTGGGTAAGAGATGAGTCAAGGGCGAGGAAGAGCAAGCGTTTCCCTACGCTACCAGCCCCTGTTTTGAGAAGGCTGTAACATGGGGAATCGCCGATTCAAGTTGCGAGTTTTATGCTCCTATGTGAAACACTAGGTAAGATGAACCTAAAATATCGACTCTGGTCTCCTACAACATGGAAAAGGTTGACCCACACAGAATAGGCACATATCCGCTTGACCCTGCACCTCGACATTGTTGAACAATGATACTATTGTCTCTTAGTGCATTATTATATTAATCCACCGGAAGAAACTAAGGCAACAGATCCACCACAACTGATCATTGCAAGAAAACAAAAAACATTGATTCAGCAACAGGGAACGCTCTTGACATCACAACTCTTTAGGCAGCCACCAAACAGATCAAACACTATAACATGACAGTACCCGGACGAGCCAGTGAAGCAACAAGAAGATCTTCAACCTCCAAGTTCAGATAAATTTCCTAATTCAAGTCGATTGAAACGAGAACAGGAACCAATAACAGATAATCTAAAAACTAGACCAACCGGAATTGAAATGATAAGAACAGCTTCCAAATATTCATCCACCGGGCGTCCCCAGTTCGAGCATCCTCACTGCAAAACATTTTTCAATATTGAAGGTTAGAATTCTTGGAATATATCAGATTCAGCAGCAACTCATCTCATGCCCCTGAATAGTTGCATATAACTATGCCACGGATGTGGTTTACCACAATGGTTCCTGGCAGGCACGAATTGAGTTTTAACATATACAGAAACCAACCTCTGCATCTTCGACTGCACCAGGCTTGCCATTACTTTCCTTTATAGGATCTTCTGTTGCTGCTTAAATCAGGGGAAAAACATTAAAATTGATTTAGACTTTTCTGGATGAAACCCAATAAAGTCGTAAGCAAATACTGATGTGAAAATTAAAATGGTTGCTTTAGTAATTTATTATACAAATTACCCAGAAACGAGCTCTGTTTAACCAATTATATAGTGTTTCATACAAGATTAAAGAGTGGAAAATTTGCAGGGTTCATAAATTATTCAATCTCCAAATAATGTTCAGCACATGAACCGAGCGTGCAACACATGGTTAAAAACTAACAATGCAGTGAAGAAAATGGCTCGGGTATATTTGGCTGTGGGAAAACATAGGGATAATTCCAGATTCAATCAATCAGCCATATAGTCCAATTTGGTGGGGATTTTGCACGGTATTAAAAAAAAAAAAAACTCCAGGATGTATCAACTCATACAAACTCAACTGCAATTTTCTTCTTTATTTCTCTCCAATCAATGGTTCATTTGTGACTTCAAATGCTAATCAAGTTGGAGTCTTGTAAGTTATAACATGTTATGATCAGGATGATGAATTAATTAGAACTCTTGAATTAGCTACCTGAGAACTCAATTATCTCTTAACAATTGTTACATCCTCATCAGACCTCTTTCTGGGCTTTTTTTGTTACCACCTTTTAACTCTCTACATGTTGGCCTATGTCATATTATAACTACTACAAGCACGAACCCACCTCCATGAACTTTGGATTACTACTCCTATGAAGTAGGACCATTGCTTGCATCACTATCACTTCATAATCACGGTTATAGTTCAAATTATTCTCAAAAACAAAAAAGTATGACAAAAGAATCTAAAGTCCAACACAAGCAACATTCATTGTTTTAGAACATGAATCTTTTTAAGAGAATAACTAGGGATTTCAGCAATCAGAGAAATAGCAAACCCTCTTCAGCGATATGATTCACACACAATAACATAATGTTTGGAAACCAATTTCTTTGGTAATGACATATTAATACATTTTAGTGCTTGATAATAAAAATAAAAAGTTGAGATAATCTGAACCTAGATTAAGTTCTTTGCATTACGTAGGAGGAATTTTTCACCTACAGTGGAAATAGTCAAGCAACTAGCCACAACCAAATATGCCAATGTGGCCATCAGCCACAAAGTTAACAGATGCTGGATCAGAAACTAAGAAGCATATTTTAGCCATTAAGGACAATCTCACAGCATATTTTGATCTTTTACAGTAACACTAGAGACAAGCAAGACATTGAGGCATCCAACAGTCCTAGACAATCCCAAGAATCTCTTTGGCACTTCTAAATTGAACCCAAGTCCATCTCAAGAATTTCTTATGCTCTGCTTATTCTAAATTGATTTAAGCTAAAGCCATATTACTACATAGCTTTCCTTGCAAAAAGATGGCAAAACAATCAACTAAAACAAAAATAACCTATCCTAAAAGCATGTTCTTTCAGGTGCCAGCAAAAATAACCTTCGTAATCAGTTAAATATTACCTCCATCTTCAGGGATGTCAGATGTCCATAAGGTAAGGTTATCCCTCAATAGTTGCATAATCAATGTGCTGTCCTTGTATGATTCTTCACTCAGTGTGTCAAGCTCAGAAATAGCTTCATCAAAGGCTTGTTTTGCAAGGTGGCAAGCCCTGAGTTTAGAGAAGTCATTTGAAGAATCAGATGATGAGAATACATCTAATGTGCTGTTCTATAGGATGTAGCATACCGTTCAGGTGAGTTCATGATCTCATAATAAAATACAGAGAAATTCAATGCTAATCCCAATCGAATTGGATGAGTAGGAGCCAGATCTGCCTCGGCTGTACTTGTGGCTGCCTGCAACGCGATACAGGTAATACTATTTCAGCAAAAGGAGACAAGCTTACTTATTAGAGCAACATCAAACTCACTGGGCATAAGAAAAATAATCCAAAACATCCATGAGATCAAAAACTTCTCTCCTGCAAAGCAACATGAAACAATATAAAAAAATAAAAGAAGACTTGAGAGGAAATACATAATACATATATGTCCTGAAGGGCAGTCCACGAGCCATAAAGCCATATTACAGCTGAGATGGTAGAACTTAATAATGTAGTTCAGCGCAAACTTTTGCATACATCAGATATATCTCCAACAGTTTAAAATCACAAATATAGACTTCAAAAACCATGTGAATGTTTTTAACTACCCACAATTACCACCTCTGAAGCTTGCAAGAATTACACTGTGATGATTAGTTATATACGATAGAGAGGTACGCAGTTCCTGCTCCTCGTTTAGCTCCATCAATTTAACCATAGTAATGAACATGAATTAACTGAAGACAAAATTTCAAACCCAAATGCAAATTTGAGCAACAACGACAACAAATGCAAGCTTCAGTTTCTTGAATATAACAAGGATACATAGTAGTCAGACCCTTCTGAGAAATTAAAATGTTACTGCAATCATCAACTACTGAAAGGGATCCAACAAGCAACTAACTATAAGTCCCTCAGATAAAAGAAATAATCCTCAGCCATCAATATCGCTAAAAAGAATACAGAAAAGTGATTACCGTCGATCTTATTCAAAATAGTGATATTTTTTAACCCTCTTGGTCCGCAAGGAAAACAGAACATAAGGGAACCACCACAAAATATATAGGTAAAAAAGAAGTAAAGTCAGCCTGCAGCTGACAAGTTCATTAAAACATGATGTTTAAATAGTAAATCATGACGAAGATAACTACTCGGTACCACTGTCTACTGTCATTCATTAGTGAATAACGAACTACTCTGTTTAAGCATGCATGTTGTAATCAATGCGAATGCGACCAATAACGGGATAATTTTGCACGAGAACTACTGCAAAATGAGCACACACAAGAACGATTTTATATTATCATGAGATATTCTGGTAAAAATTTCTGCTAAATTATCGGATAGAATCATACAATAACAACAGTTATAATGGAAACGGAACAATGGTTTCGGAGGAAGCAGATTCTAATGCAAAATGCGAACTAATTGGAAATACAAATGTTCTCCAACGGGGCAGGTCAAACCAAATCGTAAGATACAAAAGTGGGAAAGGCAAATAAAAGAATCTTGGACCTGATACGCTGTTAGAGACTGCTCTGCTACTTCTTTCCTCTCATTCCCAGCCTTGAACTCCGCCAGGTAACGATAGTAATCGGCCTTCCTGCGATCAAACCATGACGTGACTTCAGACCAAAAAAGAACAGACGGACCAGCAAAACAACATGTAGACGATTTCAGATCTGACTCACATCTTATAGTAGAATACAGAGGATTCCCCGGCCGACGACGAAGGGATGAGGTGCTCATCGATCAGGGTAACAATATCAGTGCAGATGTTCGAGAGCTCCAACTCCACCTTCTGCCGGTACTCCTTGATGTTCTTGACATGGTGCTCGTTCCCTCTCGACTCCTCCTTCTGCTCGATCGAAGAGAGGATCCTCCAGGAAGCCCTCCGGGCGCCGACCACGTTCTTGTAGCCCACCGAGAGCAGGTTCCGCTCCTCCACGGTGAGCTCCACGTCGAGCTTCGCGACCTTCTTCATCGCATCCACCATCTCTGCCACGAGCAACACGGATCGGATCGAGGGACGGCAAAATCCCTCACCATGGGAAGAGATGGGAACCCTAGGGATCGAGATCAGAGGGAAGCAAACACATACCGTCGTAGCGCTCGGCTTGCTCTGCGAGCTTGCCGATGTAGACGAAGTTCTCGCGCTCCTTCTGCGACGCCATTTCCGACCCACCCGGGGCTCTTCCCCTCGATCTCTCCCCCCTCTCCCTTGGGGCTCGCTTCGGTGTCGAGAAACCAACAGGAGGACAGGGGAGGAAAGGATGGCGATGAAGTGTCTGAGCAGGTGCGGCAGCGGGGTTATTTATGGCAATTGACCGCGGTAACTTTTAGGATTGACCGGGGGATGGGATCGCGATGGACGGATTAGTTGAACCAAATCCCGTATATGATTAAATAAAATAAGATAAAATAAAATAAAATAAAATTCATAATAATAAAAAGGTGTAAATTTTCCCCAATTGCGAGGTAATTAAAATTTAAAATAATAATCACAAATAAATTTACTAAAAAATCAAAATAAAAGGTGAAATCCCGAAAAGATCATTAGATTTGGTTAATTTTTTTTCCCCACAAAGAGATTGTCTTCTTTTCTTTTTTCCCACATAGAGAATTTTCTTTTTGTACTTTTCAATTTTATCATATATGTTTTCCCCCCCTTTTTTTTCTTAGTTTGGCCCATAGATTTGATCCATGGGTTTAATTCAATAAATTCCATATTGGTTCAAATAAGACTGAAAATACTACTAATAATGCATGCATTATTATTCCTCCAGTTGTTTTTTTCTTAGTTGGACCCATAGATTTGGTTCATCGGTTCGATTCAGTAAATTAAAATTTTGGCTAAAATATTAAAAACTTATAAAATAATTTAGAAAATTAATTTCCAGATAATTTAGTGTACCTATCAATTTTAATATTATTTTGAAAATCAAAGATGTATTAAACATTATTTATAGGTTTTTATAATTTTTAATACAAATCCATTTCTCATGTTTTTCTCTTTTTTTATGCTTTTTGGTTTTATCATTAAGAATACTTTGGTGAAAATGGTCATCCGTTATAAGAAGGTGAACATTGCTTCGAGTAGATGGCTAATTACATGTTACCTTATATGCTTGGATCATATTAGTATTGTGGACATTGTACTTAAAAAATTTATTTTATGAAAGTAAAATAAATAATCTCATTTATCTTAACATTATTAGTTGTATTAACGAAAAACATAACATGTGATACCGGATTAATACAAAAATAATAGGTAAAAAATGAATTTTAATATTTTTTCTATTTTCAACAAGTGAGATATTGAAATTACCTTATTGTCGATAAAATCGTTGAAAATGAATGAGATAATGAAATTAACTTCTTGTTTAACATTTTCGTACCGATCCAACACGTGATGTCATGTATTATATTTTTATTAATATAACTTACGATGTTAGAAAAATAAGATTATTCATTTTATTTTTAAAATTATAAAAAAAATTAATATAAATTTTTTAAGTACAAAAACTACGATACTAATCAAGTAAAAAAAAACCAAATATATAATTAGCATTAGAGTAGAAGGGTTATCATTTCTTGAGTTTTATGATTGATTGGGAAAGCCTACGACGTGAGGTTGTTTAATGGAAGAAAGTCTGGTGGTTTGTGTATTTAGTTCGGACACTACAAGACTTCTTCTTCCTATTTTGGCATAGCCTCAAACAGTCAACACGCATGAATCATCTGTTAATACATGGATGTACTTTTGGTGAGCCACCAAACTGTAAAGTAGAGCAGCATCAGGCATCACTTATCTTTCTATGGTTCCACATTGTCTCTAAGAAACGTGTATGCAGGGAGGTTATGGGACAATCGAGGCTGCATGTTAGATGGAATATGCGTATGTATACATACTGTACTTCAAAATACGGCATCTCTTAGTTTAATCTCCAAATATTTTATATTAATAAATTGCTTTTCGACCATTTCATTCATGAGGACCGGTAAAGAAGATATGACAAAACATCATCTTTATTTTACTAATATTTTTAGCTAATCTCAGCTAAAAACGTAATAAAAATGATGAATTCAGAAATAAACTTCAATGGGATCGAACCCATACTGAAACCACAAAATCATAACAATGCCAAAAATATTATTCTTGGTAGGAAAGCTTATGTTCCTCTTCAATGCAAGGCAGGATGTTTATAGTTCCAGACTATGGCTGCATGCACTTGGATTCATGTTGTCATAACTGCGTATGCTTCTTATTTAATGGACGTATACGTGTATGAAATGCATACCACTTTGTCTGATCTATGGATTTTGTGCACGTACTCGAACGCTCGACGCGCATTTCAATCGTCAATGTCATATTCGGAAGTTTGCATTCGTGCAATAAGAGTTTCAATAGAACACTAACTCTCTGTCTCCTCACGTGCAAACAAGTAGCGGATAGACATGCCATCAGTCATCATCCGACTAATTAAGAACGGCTTATATTAAATGTGCATGATGATGGTTGACGACAACAATTTTATGGTCCAATCGTGCTGTACATAAATGACATTTCATGGCTGATACGGGTAAATTTGGAGACTGATATGATGATGATAGAAAGGAACACTAAGGAGATACATTGTGCATCATAAAAAGGAGCACTGCTGATGGTAGTCAAAGCAGATGAACGCGTTTGTATGGTCGGTCAACGAGGCTATCTATCTGTTCAAAGTTGACTTGTTGAAGGTACAGATGCATGCGTGATCGCTTTGACGGCCACTACAGTTGAGTTGTTTCTGAGGTGTATGTAGCTCCATTTTGTTTCTCCTGTTGTCACGTGACATGGGAAAGAAGAACTTGGTTGAATCCTAAGCATCTTACTGAGTTGCGAGTGAATTGTGAGATGGGCTTTGGTTAATGGTGAGTCTGTACAAAAGAAGCTTTTCATGGCGAAGTAAAGGAGATGTCCATTTCCACGGTTGGTTAAAAGATCACAAACATGCAGACATCCTTTGGCTGTGGGAGCCGTACACTGTGACTCGAGGAGTAGATCCACGAGAGTCAACGAGGTCCACCACTGTGCCTGCGGTCAACTATCGCCGGGGCCTCTGGTGTCAGGAGCCAGCGATCCATCGCCGCCGCCCCGTCAGAGTAGCCAGACGGCTGGCACTCCAGGACGCAGACAGAAGGGATGGCTGCGGTTGCTGCGGCGGCGGAGGAGGCTCCTATGCGGTGGGCGGGGCGACCCTTCCGGCGGCCAGCGCCGACGGGAACGTTTCTGCGGAGGGTGCCGCCGGCTGTCCAGTAGCGGTGGCAGGCCTTGCAGAAGTGGCGCGGCTGGTTGACGTTGTAGTTGTTGAAGTAGCAGAACCTGGTCTCCTTGCTCTTGCACCTCGGGCACGGCAGCGCCGCCGCCTCTTCCTGCGCCTCCACCCGCTTCTCCTCTTCCTCCTTGGCTTGTCTGTCCCCCTTTTGGATCACCGTCCCGAAAAGTTTGAAGCTGACTGCTTCCTCTACTTCTGCCATCTGATGGATTTGTTGTAGTGTTAGGCCGAGAGAGAGAGAGAGAGAGAGAGAGAGAGAGAGAGAGAGAGAGAGAGAGAGAGAGAGAGAGTTGTAGCGTTAGGTTGAGAGGGATAGGGGGAGCAAGGAGAAGTGGAGAGCGATACTGCAGAGGAGACACATAAATGGTTATCGATTAGCCAAAGAAAGCAGAAAGAGTAATCAAAAGAAAAGCAAAAGGAGTGACTTTGTCAAACAAGACTTGTAGTTTGGTGTGAGGGAATTGTTCTTCTCCATTCCGGCAATGGAATTATCTGAAGTGGGGAAATTGTTCTTCTACATATAGAGGAAATGGCTGTGTGGAATGGACATTTCCTGATCGGGAAGTATAACTCTGTTTTTAGCTTTTCATTTAATTTCAGTGTATTCCTTACATCCTTAATCAATCTATAAATATTTTCAACGTTGATCTCTTACGT
The DNA here is from genome assembly GCA_004837865.1 of Musa balbisiana. Taxonomy (NCBI): domain Eukaryota; kingdom Viridiplantae; phylum Streptophyta; class Magnoliopsida; order Zingiberales; family Musaceae; genus Musa; species Musa balbisiana. The sequence goes on along the minus strand of CM017196.1, from coordinate 4,130,661 downwards.
GTTCTTAAATGATATCCCGAGAGCGACAACTATTTTATCGATTATCTCGATCTTCATCGGAAGACTTATCTCCCATGACTTCTCAACGTCTCGTTACATCGATCTGATCCCATCTCAGGTTTAACTCTGGTCGAGTCGTTCCTTCGGCACCGCGTCGATGGTTAAATATGAGAGCTTACAATTGCATCATCGCAACACTATGACATGACCCTTTTCTGCGAGTTGTGACCAAGTCAGGAAGCGTGTTTAGCACAACCAGCCAGCTCAAAGGAAACATCCCATGGGCTTCCTTCCCAACTTCCTTACTGGGTCGAGAACAGCATAAAAGAAAAATGGGAATCTTATTAATATAAGATTCTTCGGTAAAGGACCAAATAGTTGTCTCACTATCTCATTCAAATGTTCACTTATACACACACACGCACGAACAAAACACAAAAAGATAAAAAGCTGTTTCAAAAGGGAATCCTACTTTTCTTCTCATCGATTCATTTATGGCTTATAGAAACACCTTATGTTTTCTATCATTAGCATTCCCTTCAACTATGTCCTAATAAACAATAATAATATACATCAGATGACAAACAACCTTAGTATATTTTTACTAGCTTTTTCTAGTGTGTGTGTCATTCCTGTTGAAAGAAAACATTGTTGACCGACTTGAAGAACTTCTTTGCTCTTTATGAAAGGTGTATAGATACTTATTCTGGAGTTTCTTTTGGAGAAAGAAAAAGTTGGGCATAACATTTGAATAGTGTAAGACACGGGATTAATATGGTTCCATTTGGACGAGCAAAAGCAAGACATGATAAGTATGTGAAAGGCGCAAGTTGAGGAGTAGGGTTAGCAATTGCACTCGAGAAGCATTGACTATAGGCATTTCTCACCTAGCAAAGTGCATCCGAGTGGTCATCCTCACAAAGGGATATGCATCTGTGACAGTCACCACATATTCTTCTTCACTCACGCGACGGCTCCTGCAAATATGAAAGGGTGAGCAAAGGATAAGATCGAGTAGGGAGGAAAAGAGAGAGCAAATAAAACAAACAACAGGAATAGAATCAAAGTGTACTCGCAAAGAAAGGCTTTAAGATGTTAATTACGATGAACAAGCACTTGTCACAATATAGAATCGAGCTTGGTTTTGATGAGAGAGAAGAGAAACACGGATTGAAGCATCAAGAAAACACAATTAGAGCAACTTCCTAAACCAGTTATCAATCAATACATAAAAGACTGGTGACAGTAACAGTTTCCCCAATGGGATAAGATAGGCAGCAACAACTACTCGTGAATAATGTGAACAGCTGACACAGGCAAAGCAGAGAAATATTCCAGTTATTCTAATCACAGTCTCTTACCAACTTAGAACGATGGCTGTAGTCCCTGGAGCACCATGAAAAGCAAATCTTCCCGGAAGAGACTGTAAGGTGTAATGCAAGAGCGGAAGAATGAAAGTTAACAGAAACCTCAGTTCCGACTTCATCCTAAGAAATGTATCAATCTGAGAAGCAGACCAAGAACATCTGAATAAATCATATAGCCTAACAGTGCAACATATCAGAATGCCCCAGTGTGGAAGATTGCAAACATGAAAGCTCTTGGAGATTTTGATCAATTCCAGACTCATGATAAATGTGAACTGAAAGACGAAAAGAGAGAGAGAAAAAAAAAAGAAGGAAGAAAGACACCGAGAGAATTAATTTTGCCATCAGCTTCCCGAACAAGGCTTATTTCTTGCCATTAGTAATCAGGTGGCAAAGCTGAAAGTGTTTCAGAACTACCGGTTGCTGTCTTCGGGAACTGACAAAAGCAGCAATGCTGCCATGGCAAAAATTAGCTACATAAAATAACAGTAGTTTGCGATGCTTTATTGAGGAGATACGCAGAGCACATAATTCAACCAGTGTTCTGCAGTCCAGCAGCAATACCCTTCATCGTCAAAATGAGGGTGTCTTCTAACCCAGGGGCGTATTCGCTGCTTGGATTAAGCTTCACCAGTTCTGCAGCTGGTTTGCTGGACTCTGTTATCTCCTTTGAGAGATGAGGTCTCACATTAACATGGTAGGAAGGGTCTCTGATCCTCTTCAAAGTGTAAGCTTGGCAGGCATTCAAAGTTGTAATGTAGGCATCGCGCAAGCGTAGTCTCTGCTTCAGATATGGATCCCCTTCTAAAAGATCTTTGTGACCAGCAACCTAGAATGAATAATTGCAGTAGCCTTTTCAGAACTAAGCATTTGAAAATTGATAATATAAACAATGAACTCGTAACCTTTTCTTGAAACATGATTCGGGATGATATTTCCGGAAAGGACGGACATATTAGCCATAACAGTCTCATATATGATAGTTATGCTTGAACGCATATAAAGGGACTCTTAACTAAAGTTGAGTATATAAAAGCACCTACGATCGTATAAGACATGCTGATAACAGGAGCAATCCAAGGATACTTTAGCAAACATTTGATGTGGTAGAATTACCGTGATCTCTTTCCTGGATGCTTGAAAGGAAAACTTACTTTGGTATGCTACCCAACCTTCCTCTGAAATGCATTCCATATATCTTTTTAATTCAAAGTTAAACTAATAAGAAGGATGACGTTAAAAAGAATTAAAAATCTTACTCCGAGTATAATTTCCCCTTTGGGTATTCTAAGTCATTAAGTATAACTGCTAATATTGGATAAAGTAATTTGCTTTTTTCTGAAAATATCATCTCACCATGGAAAATAAGCTTCAAACTGATGTACATTTAGTTGTAGATCAGATTGATTGGATGCATATAGATTAAAACCAACAATGACAATTTAAAGAAATCAAAACATCTTAACTTTTTGTAACAATCACAATGGTCCGACTTGCAATTAAAATAAAGGTTGATGAGAGAATTTGCCTGAAGAAGAAGGCGCTTTGTTTCTTCGTAGTTGGCTCTAAGTTGCTCCCCAAATTTCCACAAATCTTGAGAAACCAACAGTTTATCATATAAAGCAGCAATTCCAGGATCTCCCTTAGCAAAAACCATCTCAACCAAATCAATTGTGACTCTGAAAAATGGCCATTTGTTGTACATCTCTTGTAGAGTATGAAGATTCCTGATATCTTTTTGCATAACATGCTTGAATGCTGCACCAAAACCAAGCCACACTGGTAGGTGAAACCGTGTTTGTGTCCATGCGAAGATCCATGGAATTGCACGCAGTGATTCAATGCCCCCACTGGGCTTTCGTTTTGAAGGCCTGCTGCCAATGTTCATCCTACCATACTCCAGCTCAGGTGTAGCCTGAAAAATATAGCAGGAATTACAATATGAAGAGGGAGAAGAAAGGGGGGAAGTGTCCTATCAGGAGGATTGACAATTGAGGCCTCAATCCATTAGGTAAAAGCTAATTATAGAAGCTTTAAATTGAAGATCAAAATTTTAGTAAACATTATCTAACTAACAATTAAAGAACCCAAAACAAGCATCATGTAACCTGTGGACCTTTTGTGTGTTCAATGAGTCAAAGACATACATGGAATGCAAAGGTATTTGCTAACTAAAATATGAAAATTAAAAATCCAAATCATTGATCTCATTCATAATCTTTCAAATAATACAAACATGTTACAATGTTTTTAATTTCTATATGTTAATTAAATATGCATTTACTTGTTAGTTGTTACAAAACAGCAGAGAAATGATCTTTTTAATTCAAAAGATCTACAATGTCAATGATCATGTTCACTAGTCTTTGATACTCAATTTAGAGCCTCCATAGTTGATCTAAACTTGATAGGATTAAAGCAACGTTTCAATTTCCTCTGATAGGATTCTATACACCTATGTATTAATGGACTTACACACACATGTATACACAAACAGAAAAGAAGTATCATTTCAAAGGTAGATGTAGTTTTTCCATAAAAGTATTGTCATGGTTATCCAGGTACTGAAACTATGGTGGGGAACTGTAATTTACACCTGCTAGCTACAGGTCAATGATCATGTTCACTAGTCTTTGATACTCAATTTAGAGCCTCCATAGTTGATCTAAACTTGATAGGATTAAAGCAACGTTTCAATTTCCTCTGATAGGATTCTATACACCTATGTATTAATGGACTTACACACACATGTATACACAAACAGAAAAGAAGTATCATTTCAAAGGTAGATGTAGTTTTTCCATAAAAGTATTGTCATGGTTATCCAGGTACTGAAACTATGGTGGGGAACTGTAATTTACACCTGCTAGCTACAGGCTCAATGAATTATTTTTATGGAATATTTCAAATAAAAAAGCTAGATTACTTACCAGGCGGAAATATTCAACAAAACGTGGTTCTCGGAAGACAATTGATCGATATTCCTCTGTAGCGACAACAGCCATTTCGTCCATCAAAGCCCGCCATTCTGGCTTTGGGGATATAGGGGGATGCATTCCATGCTCAAGAGTAGCAGCTGTGAAACGTTGGAGTGTCCTGAAGCACAAGTGTTCTTCCCCAAAAGACTGCTCAATGACTTCACCTTGAACGGTAACCCGAAGAGACCCATGAACTGTGTCAGGTGGCTGAGATAGTATAGCAAGATGAGTAGGACCACCACCTCTTCCAACAGTTCCCCCACGCCCATGAAACATCATAAGTTTCACTCCATAATCCTTTGAAACTTTTATGAGCTCCTCTTGAGCTTTATATAACTGCCAAGCTGCGGAAAATCGCCCAGCATCCTTCCCTGAATCCGAATATCCAATCATGACTTCCTGCTTCCCACAGATCCTGCTCTTGTACCAATCTATCGAGAAGAGTCGGGCTAAAGCTGCAGGAGCAGCCTCAAGATCTGCAAGTTTTTCAAACAATGGGACGACTCTCAATGGCTTTTTCACATGGCACTCACGTTGCAACAGCTCGACAGCCAAAACATCTGATGGAGCAGTCGCCATTGATATTATATAAGCCCCGAAGTTGTCCGAAGGAAGTTCTGCTACGACATGGAGAGTATCTAACACGTCAGCAATTTCATCAGTCTTGGGTAAGTCAGGACCAAACAAAGGGCGTTTTCCATTAAGTTCAGACAACAGCCATTCCTGGCGTCGCTCCTCGGGCCAGTCACGGTAGGAACCGATTCCCAGATGTTTAGTGATAGCATCAATAACATCAGTATGCCTGTCAGATTCTTGCCTAATATCAAGCCTGACAAGAGACAGACCAAAGGTCGACACTTGGCGCAAAAAGTCAAGAAGGCTACCATCAGCAATAGGCCTATCACCACAATCACAGAGTGACCTATAGCAGAGTTCAAGAGGCTCCAAAAACTGCAAAATGGCCAGTGAAAAATTAAAACAGACGAGGGAAAGTACTCATCGGTACAATGTGTGATGCAACAGTTTTTGAACAGAAGACCATTAATAGGATGTAGCATAAATGCAGTGAAATATAAGTCCTCTCAGCCATATTCCAAGGCTTGTTTCCAGCAGATGTGTGGAACAAAATCTACTTCAAAAGATGAAGCTCCAGATACATCTTATAAGATAGAAAGATTCAACAACTCTATCAGAGATAAAATGAATACGGCTACATCACAATACCTCCTCCACATCAGTGAAAGTTGCTTCCTCAGTAATGTCAGAATATCCATTGGAAAGTAAATGGCGGGAGCGCTCACGTGTGTTGTATAATTTATCTCTCACACCACTGAGTATAACACGATAAGGCTCACTTGGAGGAACTTGCTTCCAGAACTCTTGTGTTCAAAAGACAATGGAAAGTGAGTAACACATTAATTGATGTCCATATGTTTTTAAATTCATAAAAGCATTTGTCTCTAATATGATCAACAAAAATGATATATGAGATCATTGTACAGAATCAAATATAAAGCCTTGGCTTGGACATATTAGCTATCGAATAAATGTAAATGGATTCTAAACTACCAAAAAGGGCTCAGAGGAATAAATCAGTAAACTGTTAAGGTAGCATACAATGTAGTTACTTGGAATGTTGAATATTCAAGATCAGTCTACAAATGCCAATACTGGGTTTGCCAATAAACCTTGCTTCATGGTAAATCCAACTTCTTCCCCCTCACCTACTCATCTGGCTATCGCGTTGCCTCCGTCTTTGCTAACTCACAACAACTACAACCGAATGATAACAATTTTTGTCTTAGCACCCTCCTCCATTGCATACCATACCCTTACATCTTGAATCATTCAATTCACTGGTAAGGATGATGAGAAACAAACTAAATCTAAAGCTCATCAATTTTCCAGATGTATGAGTTGATTTATACATAATGTATAACTGATTCATCAGAATATTAAACCCTCCATTTACATAATTTTTCATATGTTAGTGCTTATGTTGTTTTGAGCTTTCCTTAAATGGATTCAAGTAGAAATGTTTGATATACATTTCATTTATAAGTTTAACAGTAATTCCTAATCGATCCACCCAATCATATATTTCCTTTCAAGTCAATATGCAAAAGAAAACCACTCACGACTCCTTGTAGATGATCTTGCTACAGGACAGCCTCAAAAGGACCTTGAACCTGCATGGCACAAATTCCCCTTTCATGTTTTACCATTATTTTTCCCTTTCTCACTTACCTTTGGTTCCTTCCTTTACAAATGTTGGCACATCTACTTTATCTAAACCACTAAAATTTCATGATGAGATCTTATCCATAAAAAAAACAGTAATCAATTTGCTGGTAATTACAATTTCCTATGTTTGAAAGTTGATCGAGACATGTCTTGGATGTACGAAGAAAATCAAGACTTCATATGTTGCATTTATGAGCACCACATACTATTAGGATCATTTTGGAAAAAATAAAGTGACATGCTAAATTACAGAAATTATGGGGAAAAACCATGCTTGAGAAGAAATGAAGAGATCATTGAGGGCAGTGGGAACCCCACCTAGGAACAGACCATAAGCAAACTCATTAAGATGCCTTGAATCTTCACAAATGATGCTGATTAAATTTGAATCTTGAAATATGATTTTAGTATTTTTTTCAGATTTCTCAGAAAATGGAGCCAAGTCAACGTATGTCAAACAAAATAAGTTACAAACACGGCTACAAGGAAATAGAAACTATGCATATCTAAAGCATCAGACCATAACAAAGCAAAGTGAAGATACCTATATAGTGTTTTGCATCCTTTTTTGAGGAACGGTGTAGTTTGTCTGCACGTACTTGCAGTTCTGTATTGCAGCGCCACATAGACAGCTACAAGAAAATATTAAGTCAATGAAGTATAAATCAGGAAATCAACAATATCTAATATATAACTTTCTGATTCACAAGGATGCAAAGGAAATTTCCGATAACCACAATGAGGAAACAATTTAGTACCTCAAACATCAGATCCTCAATCTGTGAATAGTACAAATTTGCAGCCATCATTCTAGCCAACAAGCATACATCTCTTGTTACTTCTGGAGTAACTCTAGGATTTCCTGTATGCATAAAGAAGCATTATAAGTATCCCTTCCTAATTACATAATTATGTATTTTGTGAAAAGAAAAAATGGTCCTAGATAAGTAATTATTAAAGGTTTGTTTAGAAATAAGGGAGATGATCAATACCATCACGATCCCCACCCATCCAAGAAGAAAACTGAATAAGAGGGGCATTATAAGGTACACGTTCATTTATCCCAATGTTCTTCAATGCTGTATCAACACGACGTAAGAATTTAGGGACACCCTTCCATATGGTTTCATGGAAATAGCTCATCCCAGCCCGCATTTCATCTTGAGGCGTTGGAGGAGTTCTTCGGATTTCATCAGTCCTAAATGCTGCTTGAACCTACACAAAGTCAAACCAATTGAAAAAGCAGAACAGTAAGTACATAAGAGGAGTTGGAAAGGGGCTGATATTAGAATGTAGATTCAGGCTCAAGGAAAAGGAAAATTAGGATCTAGATTGATAATATGCAATAGTTCATGACTGAAATTAAGTGCACATGTTGTGAAGAATGACCTCTCTCTGAAGGGCCTCATCAAGCTCCTGCTTGTCGTCAGGGGTAATATCTTTGGCATACAACTGAGTTAAACAAGTCCTTATCCTGAATAAAATGTCCAGTATGAATAAAAAACTGTCCCTTTTTCAGAAGATGGCAACTATTCTTACATTACAATTCCATTTGCTGGTTAAAATTCTGGGGAATGGTACACAAAAGGCATCTCTAAGGCTTACAAAGAAACATATTTCAAATCTCTGCCTCTTAGAGACATTGTCAGGATTAAAACACAAGTATGTTACACTTGCAGAGAAATTTGTAAAGTAAAATAGTTCTTTGATAATAAAAATTGTATATGTTGGAGATAGGAGGCAAATATTGTCCAGTTTTACCTGGGATAGTAAGTGCAAAACAAACTGACATGTGCCCGAAAATGACTCACCTTTGATGCAGGTATGTATTGTTAAAGAAAGACTTATGTCAAAAAGAGTACAGGAAGAAAAGGAAAATGGGAAACCAAAAAAACATAAGAAAATGATTATGCATATACCACAAACAGACCAGGTCAATCAATGCATCTACACTGGTAATTAAAAATTGAAAAGAATTTAGAATTATATGTTCAGGAGGCATTTAGCAAGCAGGTGATTATCAATAATTAGCAAACCTGGCATGCTTCTGAAGCAAGGATCTTCTGACTGACTGAGTTGGATGTGCAGTCAAAACCAGATCGACTGTCTGGTTTTTCAGAGCGTCAAAAACCTCTTCTTTGGACTTCTTTAGCTGCACCACGAGACGCTTGAGTGTCTCTTCTATGTCAGATTCAGTAATTGCAGAATTTTCATCAGCAAAATCTCCTTTTTTTAGCTTGATCCTCCTACGATATGCAATCTGCACTTCCTCAGCCAAGTTGGCCAAGTTAAGCATGTGTGAGAATGATTTGGTGACCACAATTGTGTCACCAGCATCCAAACTAGTCAGCACATTCCCCAGCTCCACCAGCTTCTCAGGATCATGCTTCCCTTCATATTCAGCAGATAGCTCATACAAATCTTGAACCTGACAGCATAAGACAGCCCTGGGTTAACCAGTAGTTTCGATTTGCAAAAAATTAACAGTCAATTAGCTCCCTCATAATTCAAGAAAGATGGCATCAAATAATGAAAGCAAAATATCAAATTTGAGAGAATAACAAAGCTAAGACGAGCTTCAAATCTTCGTGTCTAATAATTACTTAAAATCACGATCAAATGACAAGGATCACGACAATATCCTTGCGTGCATTGGAACTGGCATTAGCATTTCCCCAACATCAGCCAGACAAATCTTGAATCAAGCCAAATAAATTTATTTAGAAGTTAAAAATCAGATATAAAATCACTCGAAATTCAAAAATTCAATCCACCAACCATTTAACGGAAAGGGAAAACAAGATCCGATTCCTCCACAAATAAATGATGGATCAACAGAAGTACCATCGTACAAAATACCCATCAAGCCAGTCGACCCGACCAACGGCCGTTTCCCTCAGGAATCCTCTCATTTTATCGTTCACGTCAAATCCATGGCAAAGATCGAATGAAATTATGAAGGTCAGATAACAGCGAATAGGAGCAGAGTTCGTATACCGTTTCTCTGATGTCATCGCCATGCAGATCTTGAAGGATATCGAGGAACCGATCCAAGAGGAGGGCGTCGTACTCGACCAACTTGTCGTCCTCGGAGACCTTCCCGGGAGCGAGAAGCCTCATGTGGGCATCAATGGATGCCATCTTCTCCACTCGAGACATCGCCGCGACCAATCTATCAGAACCTCGCCTTCCTGTCAATAAACAACCGTAGATCTCCAAACAAATAGCCACGGGACAAGGAGCAACGATGGGCACGAGAAAGCCGCCTTCGAAGCCCTAGATATCTTCTCCACTCTTCGAGAGGGGAGTGAGGAGAAGCCCGTGAAGGAAGAGCAGGGGAAGGGTGGGAGACGGCGACGGCGTGGGCTTTCGCGGGGGTCTATTTATAATGAACGAACCACCTTTTCTGTCTCTCCTCTACCGTTTCGTTGCCAGTTAGTTTTACTCTCTGTTTCCTCACGACGAAATCCTACGCGCACTTTATACGCACCAGACACGTTTATTTTATCTATAGACCGAATAAACATAGATACTGAAAAAATATATATGATAAAAAATTATATAAACAATTAAAATAATTTCATGACTGTTTTTATTTTCTATGGCTGCCTTCATTGATATTGAGGGCGGAAAATTATTATTTGCATTTTGTTTCAATTATAGTTTTTATTCTATCCTTTTACAGTTTGAATGATTTTCCAATATATATATTTATATATATATATATATTAAAGAGATTTATATATATGCACTATTAATTAAAGTGGTATGTGATTTCTTGATTTGTGATGGTAGTTATGATGTAAGGTGATGGTGGATGGCATGCTCTCTTATCCGACATCATGAAACATGAGCGGCATGGTTTGATAGCTTATCATTCCTCTCATTAAATTACGTAGGGGTCGTTGGTCGTATGTTCTCATCTCCGAAACAATGTTGCCTGATGATGCCAAGCAGCACTATACGATTGGTATTATTTATCATCACTATTTCCTGAAGTAGTGAAAACCACTCATTTGTTAGTCAACTGAGGTGGCGTCACTCAGGCAATAATGCAACAAAGAAAAGAAGGGAAGCGAATGGGGATCACAAGCGTGACTCATGATGTTTCACTTCTCGATAATTGTTCTAAATTATTATTATGATACAAAATCACATGCATTGGACCAACTCTTATTATTATCTATCTATCTAACCATCTCCGATGCCTGTAGTGTTAAACTTCAAGAGCAGGTTTTCAGGTATCAGATTCCTTGCGGGAACAATAGGATATCATGAAGCTAAGGAACCTCTTATCAAAAGAAGCCAACACTACTAGCATAAGCTTTAATGTCTGTTTCGAGGGTTGCAGATGCACCAAAGGAATTAAATATATGAAGGCAAAGCCAACCCTTTTTTTGGTCTTTATTATACTTGCACAAGGCAGGCAAGGTTGACAAGCAACCCTCTGCAGCGTGGTCTCCACCGAAGCATCTATCGATTGCACTTGTTGTGCCATTTGGTTAATTCTTATTGCACGGAAAAGATAGCAGCAGAAGACAAACTTTTCTTCCCACCAGATTAGGATATGGAAGCTTCAATAGAAAATGTTACTCGATGTGTGATGCGGAAGGCTCAGACAAAACAGGTGTAGACAGAGAGATATGGCCAAACCCATGTTGTCTCATTATGATGGATAGGTGACTCCACCAAACATTAGTTATTGATGATATGTGGCTCTAAATAAAAGGTCGAGGACAGCATTCCACATGAATTTTGCTTTTCACCGGGAATTGCTGCAACAGCACTTTGTTTAGTCGATCGAGAGAGAGAGAGAGTAGCACACAAATAGGTACATGATTGACGTAAAATAAGTGCAGGTGCATGTTGCTCCACTACTTTTGCTCGAACGAGATCAGTGCATGAAAGATGAGCAATTATATTAGTAACCTTGCTGCAATCATTAATTCAAACAGTCGAGACCAACGATAACATTGTCTTAGTATCAAAACTGAAGGGATTCCTCGATTGGTCATCCAAAATCAAGTACGGTATCAAGAAAGGAACAACAAGAAGAATACGTTGAGATGTAGATGACTCACAGCCAGATTGGTGTAAAGGCAGCATCGAGCAACGATGACGAGCTTCGTGTTCATAACCCCATAGAATCATGCGAATAACAATATTTATGTTCTGGAATCTCGCAACGTTTCACAATGCATCAACTTCTACCTCTTCTGTCACTGATATTTGAGCCCATAAACAAAACACAATGGTGTCATGTCAACTTACAGAACCAGCTAATAACTCTTTAGGAATACTGGTAGTGTTATGTCAAACGTGTCATCCGATTCAGGATGAAAATGGAGTTGCACGCATCCAAGTAGTGACTGGCACGACTCACTGACTGCATTCTTCCTTCCGCGGATCTACATGTAACCGTCTGCAACATGAGAAGTACAAGAAATATCAGATCAGAACTGCTGGTCAAGCAGAATTACAAGAAAGGAAAATCAATGAGAGCTCAGACTTAACTCGGTAATCATAACAATCTAAATCATTAAAAGACATGGTACAACAATGTTCCGTCTTATTTCTGTCTACATCAGGAAAACAATATAATTTTCTCAACATTGTATGACAAAATTTTGACAATTACAAGAAAAGACTAGGATTTTTCGAATTTGGAATCCAGCTCTCTTGGAGGCAGAATAAGCTGCCTGCAAAGCACGACACCGTTCTTTGGCAAGCAACAGCATGAGGAATTAATATTATACATTCTGTTACTCAAGATCTTGCAGAAACGTTTGGTTCGAGTCAACAATCATAAAGAACCATAGCTACTAAGAGCGTAAGAATGATGTCTTCTCAAATGTGTTGTATCCGAGATACATACATTACAACAGCAGGAACGATTTATCTAAATATTATAAGAATCTATTGGACACAAAATAGTGTAAGGTGATTTGTTTACTAAAGTGAGCTAGACTGATAAATAAAAGACATCAACATGTCCTTAACAGAGGACAACTCCCCCAACATATAGATATACAAAATATCATATAACTTAGCATGAGAAAAAAAGAGACATGTCCAATTTTGTGATTTCCAAATATCAAGCTGATCAGTAAAGGAAATGCTACAGCTAAGATGCAGGCAGCGCATGGACAAAAATTCAAATACAAGTTGACAATAGTTTTGTGGAGCAGTGGCAAAAAATATAGGGCTAACTGAACCTATCCCTCTAAATCATAGCAAGAGACTTATTATATTGCTTAGCTCCACAAAGCTATTGCTGGATATTGTATTATTTGGCTTCGCAAAACTTTTGTGATGAATATGAAATTAAGTACGGTCTGCCTTACTGGTTCGCACCAGTGTACCGACGAACCATTGGTACAATACGTACCAACCTATATCAAGATATCGACATACTGTACAATAAAATGTATTAATAGATCAGTATGTACCACCTATACCAGCCCTCTATCAGACCGGTATGTACCACCCACACCGGACGGTACACTATAGTATAACGAACCTTGAAATTGAGAACCATGAAAATATTTCAAAGTAAGAAACCTCTACAAAAGTAAATGGGTATTGTGAAAGCTTGGTAGAAATAACAATGCTACATTATTAAATAATGAGTTATTATTGCTTAGTAAGGCTAGAACCCTAGAACCACTTCACAGTACGCCTACATCAGGAGGAACACTGCAGGAACAGGCATTCAGCACAGAACCACATCCATCATGAACTAGTCTGTGTCAAAAGTCATGTTTATATTATGTGGTTTGCTTACTCTGGTCTGCTATTCATCTAAAACAAGCTAGATACCAGCAGTTTTGGCTCTTGGTTAGGATTATAACAAGAAAAGGAGAGTTGCACAAACTTGCATTCAAGAAGTGGAGCTAATATTGGCAATCTAGGAAGAAGTTCTATAAAAGCATCCTATTGGTCTGATTAATAGAATTTGCCACATAGTGAAGGCATGACAAGAAGAAGATACAAGTCAGAAAAGCAACTATTCTAATTTCAAGTCCTAAGAATTCAATTACTGAATGCAGTTAAACCAACTGGGAGCCAGTTGATACATTTAGTAAACTGTTTACTGTTTTGATTGCATAGTCTAAACCAAAACATAAGAGGATTTATAATAGCAAAAAAATCCAAAAAAAATCTTAATATAAACACTTGAAGAACAATGTCGTGGCCAAAAATCAAGGAGATAAGCTGAAGGAAGTGCAGGGTGCCTCCAGTTATTCACTCAAAATGCACTATTTCAGGTTGGCCCATGATAGATCAATTCATCAACAGAAATAACAGACCTTCATAGTCCTACTCAGGCTTAACCTGATATGCAAATGTCAATATTTTTCTCATCTAATGCAGATGGACTTTAAACTAATTAATCAGACAATTCCTCATAAGCATATACAGCAATACTGTTGGTGTGAATGTAAATTATATTGGTCTTGAAGCCATTTTATTATCATTGGTCCCAAATTGGACAAATCTAACCATGCCTCCTCATAGAACATACATATACATGTCCCAGAAAAATATGAGGGGAAAAGACATTTAAGCTAGCAAACTTGATGAATCTTAGCTTCTTCTTTTCCTAAAGTTCACTTTTTTCATCACAATCCCAGTTCTATTTGACATCCATCATCTACATGTTACTAAAGAGTTTGGCAATCAGAGACCAAGGTAGGCACTGAAAAAATTTAGCTGGAAATACACTCCAGTTTTGTTTAGCTAGTCAGATGGAAGGAAGATAGAAATATGTTGCTATGATTAAGCACATCAACAACAACCATGTACTTCTTACTATGGTGTATTTAACAAATTGTAGCCGAGTATTTACCTCTTTGCTCTGTCATTTTTTGCAAATAAAAAAGCTCAGTTCGTAGAGACCAGCAAGCATGTCATTTGAATTATCAAATGCTCTTCTGAGAGTGCTTATGCAGCATAATGGCATGAATAAATCAAGTCTGCAGTTATAAAACTGAAGTAAAACATTTCTACATACAAATGCTGTTCTGCCATTCTGACTTGGAACTTCATAATCTCTTATCCAGCCTAAGAACAAGTACATAATGTGGGTCTGTTGTCTTCTAAAGTCATCCTGAGTAACTTTAACCTCTCACTCACACCATTCTCAGCTCCAAACAAGAAGAAAAGACAATAAGCACACACAAAAGTATTTTAATAACCAGCATGTCCATGAATTTCATCACTTCTTTACATTGTTGTCTTTTCCTTCGATTCCTCCTAGATCTGACCGACAAAATCAGATTGCTAGAGGATACTACATATTTCATAAGATCAAATGAGAGCTTACTTAAAACTAGATATCTTATGACATCATATGCTAAATTGTGATAAGTTCAATCCTGTTACACTCATGCTAAAAGGTGAGTCGTGGGGCTTAAGTTGCTAACTTAATGAATTATATATGGAGATATCATGGATACAAACGAACATAAGGCTAAAAGGAAAGCCAATCAATATGCATCAAGTGGTCTTCTTTCCATAATAGCTCCATCCCAAACTCATCCGTCGACCACCTTCACATATAACTAATGTGTCATGACACAAACGACAATTAGAGGATCAAAAGAGAAATGGAATAAGAAAATACTATTAATTAGAGAAAAAAAAACAAAATTGATTCACGATCTACCCTAGCAATCAAATAAGCAAGAATGGAAACAGGGTAAGAAGAGGAAAGATCCAGCTGAGTTACCAGTATCTGATCGCTTAACACGCTTAATCTTTGCAAGCTGGACCTGTGAATCCACAAAGATCTGCATCCGCTGGAACTCCAGCTCCTTGGCAAACTCCATCCGCTTCTTCTCCAGCTCCATCATCTGCCGCTGCTTCGCACCCTCCACCCTCTCATACATCTCAGCGAACCTTTCTATCGCCCTAGCCAGCTCACGAATCCCATCTCCCTCCTTCTCCCGAGCCCTTCTCCAACCCCGTGCAGACCTGGATGACGAACCAGAAGGCGACCCCATATCGTCGTCCTCGTCATCGTCATCATCTTCTGCCGCTGCTGCCGCAGCGGCCGCCCGCCGAAAGATCGAGTCGTCCACGGAGAAGGCAGTGGCCGCCGGGCGCTTCTCCCTCAGGTCCAACGGCCGGACGGCCGCGGCGGCAGCAACCGGCAAGGGGAAACCCTTGCGGTGGTAGGGGAGTGGCACGGCTAGCGGAGGCGAGCGGGAAGGCTTCTTCGCCGGCGGAGCGGCGGCAGCGGCTGACGATCCGATGAGGGTGTCAAGGCGGGAGAAGAAGGGCCACTGGCTGGCGGCGGCAGCGAGGCCCCCTCCGGTGACGATCCGGGCCTTCTCGATCTTATATTTTTTCTTGAGGGTGTCAATCCGATTCTTGCACTGGACGTCGGTGCGCGGCGGGCGGCGGCCGGACGCGCCGCGGCGAGAGTTGACAGCGTCAGCGACCTCCTGCCAATGCTTCTGGCGGAGGTTGCCGCGGTTGAGCTCTAGGTAGCGGTCGCCCCAGGCGTCCACCAGCGCCGACGTTTCCCCCTCGCTCCAGCAGTCCTCCCGGTACGGCAGCGCCGGGTTCGGCGGCCGCGACGGTGCCGTCTCCCTCCCCTCCATCATCATCGATCACCCAAATCTACCTCAGATCCAGCCCTAATCCTTGGCCTTCTCTATTTTTCGCTCCCCCTCCCTTGTCGTGTTGTCGACGGAAAGAGAGGAAGGGGAAAGGGGGCGAAATAAAAGAGGGCGTGAGAGAGAGCGGCGAGAAGGGGACGCCGGCTGGCGAGGGGTGGCACGTGAGGGGCATGCGAGGAAAGGGGGGGTTGGAAGTCGCCGGGGGGCGAGACGCGTGCGCCGACGTGTGAGGGGATGGCGTCAGTGATGGACGGGGCGCGGGGTCCATCGTGGCGACGGGGCATCACCGCCGTTGGTTTTGGGGGGCGGGCGCGGGTGTTGTTGACGGGGGAAATAATGGAGAGGAGGGGCGGGCGGGGGACGGAAGAATTATTTTTCGGTCGCGGAGAGGAGGGGATAATGACGAGGCACACCGGGGACAGGCGGTGGCGTACAAGATTACGCAATTACCCCCGGAAGAAGGGGAAGGAGACGGGAGGGAAGAGCGTCGACGACGCAGGAGACGGTGGGGGGTAGAGTCGGAAACTGGGGGTTAGATGAACTCGAGAGCCTCGGTTGCGTCGCCTGTCGCCACGCGCACGCACGGAGAGAAGGTGGAGGGGCTTGAGCTGTTTCTTTCTCGCCGTTCGTTGTGGGTGGGTTACGGGGTTGGTGAAGGGGATGGGCGTTTGGTCCGGTCGTCGGCTTGTTTTGGGGTCGCGGACGACACCGCAGGAAGGAAAAGCGCGGAAAGCCACCGAAGAGATACGAGACACGGGACATCAAGGACCAGCGGGCCCCACCGTTCTGAGACCACACGCGAGCAACTGCTGCCATCTGTTATAAATGGTAGTTAATGAGTTCTTACGTTATCCATATCCACATTCATTCTTACATAAGCAACTACTTGGACACGCTTTTACCGGGCTAGTTTGGGTCTTGTAATTGCCTTTACTGTCAAAGCAATTGATCGTTCATGTCGGTCATCCATGAAGGAGACGGGAACGAAAGGCGAACGTAAGAGAAGCCGAGTAAGTGTATCTTTCTATGGACAACTATCACCTCATGAAGAAGCCCAAAAAACGTTTGATGAAAGAGAGATAAGAAAGTAAGCAAGAGAGCGGCATGTTTATAGCTCATTTGAACCCTCAGAGACGCTGTCCAAGTGCAGTCGCCACATCCCAGCTCTTCCTCGCCGCAAGTCCCGATAGCTCGACACCGTCTCCGAAAGGATCTCCGACAGATACCTCTCGTTAAGAAGCACGGCCTTATCGGTTGCAGTCACATTACTCTCTCCTCCTTCTTCCTCCTCCTCCTCGTCGCCGTTGCATCAGACCGGGCCTTCTCCGGCGCCGGCAACGCCACAGGCACGAGAAAGTAATATCTTCCCTCTCTCAAGCTCAGCATTCGGCGGCAGTGTCATGACTTTCGGAGCTTCGACGCCGCCCAAGAACGCCGAGGGCGGCGGCTTCCGGAGGACATTACTTCGGGCACGCCTGCATGATGTCACCTGCGGTAACCGCGCTCTGTTCTCCTCCACGCGGCCGCTCACGTGCACGATCCGAATCACGTCAAGCGTGCCGCATGGGAGGATGCAGGAGACGCAGCACCTGATGGCGTCCCTCGTGACCATCTCAGAGTGTACTCTCCTCTCCCCTTCCTTCTCGACTGCCCTATAACTCCGTCTACCATTCAGTGCAGTAGAAAGCAGAGAAAGGAAAGAAATGGATGCGAGAGAGGTAATCCTTTTCATGGTCTCATTGTTGGAAGGATGAGCTTCGTGACTGTTCTTCTGCATTCATCGGTGAGTGCGAGTCCGGGATAAACCTCTTTTGACCAGTCTACAATGGTGCGAGGACCAAGACCAAGCTCACGTCGCTTGCTGCGTCGGCATGCAGAAGATGGTCAGCAGCCACCGTGAGGACCGCAAAGCGAGCGCATGAGGACCGCAAAGCGTGTCGGCAGATGGACTGGCTCGAGTCGATATGTGGAGCAACGTCGGCCAACTCAGCCACCATGACAAATACTGTTTTGGTCCGATGGATGTGGCCAAAGCAATTCGTCGAACCCCTGCCGAGACGCAGTAAATGATGAGTGAAAGTATATGTTTCAACCGTCCGTGATGGACAAACGCTACGTTAAATTATGATCTGATCATGCTTTGAGATGCGTGGGCCGAATCTTGTGATGCCACCGCGTTCTTCGACCCGGAGCACGGTTCGACCCAATAGCACGTGGTCCGGGCTGAGACGTTTGGGTGACGCTCCTGAGGTTGACCCAAGCACGATAGGCAAACACGTAAACCTGAGAGCTATTAATTGTCAACGGTCAACGGTGTCCAGCAGCCCGCGACCGACAAGAGTAACTATACGATGACAAGATTGCTTCGGACGCCGAGGTCCGCGTGATGTGCTCCTTTAACTGTCCTTCCATCATTAGGTCATATGCACCTTCTCAGTATATCGGATTTATTTTAATATCATGATTTAATTTATTCTAGATTAAGGTATTCATTTATTAGATTAAATACAAATACTAAATCGGGTTTAATTACCAAACAAGAATGCACCTGGCTGCGTTAATCTTTGACCAATAATTAATGACATTAGTTAACTTCTTAAGCAACATGCTGACACACGATCCGAAGACAATATTCTTGAAGCCAAACCATTCTTGGCACGAAAAAGGATGGGCAGCTAACGCACGTCCTGTGGAATCCACCGACACTCATTCACCCTCAGCGGTGGCACCAGAGGAGAGCCACGTAGGATGAGAAGCGTATGAGGATGGAAATGTGGGAAACGTAGTAGTGGGGCGGTCGTCTTCATCGCTACCAGAAATTTACGATTAGTTCCACGAACACTTCACAGTAGATCGCTCACTTCCTCGATTTCTACCGGCAGCGCTTTCGGCTTTCTCGTTCTTGACGTGTCTCGTATAAGGAAGAGGTGGGAGAGAAGAAAGCCCATATTTCGCTTCCATCTCAAACAATTCCTCGCCCCCTTTACCTTCTCCTTTTCTTTTCCTTCCCCCTCTTTGTCGAGTCCTGAACGATTCCTTCTCCCCTTTCGTCTTTTTCTTTTGTTTCTTTTGATGTATGTTTGAGATTTGGGGAAGGAATTTTTGATGTTTTAGACGATTGCAAAGGTTATCTGATCTGGCGGATGGTTTCCTTGAAACAGCGGAATGATTTGGTGATAGTTTGGCCGCTCTGTTGGGGTAAGATCGATTGGGTGGAGAAGGATTAGGGTTTGGATACCGGTCGATGCGTAGAGATGCTGAAGAATCTGATGGAGGACAAGAAGATCGACTTGGATGCCCCGCTCCTCTCCGTCCGGAGATTCTCAGCGGGAGCGGTGGCGGCGGCTTCTCCGACTCCGCCCGCATCCAATGGGGAGGAGGGCGATCAACGGCCTCCGCCACCGAGAAGGTCGTCGTTGCCTTTCTATAAGTCGGATTTGAAGTCGGGCCCCGTGCGTGTCCCTGGCGCAGTCCCCTTCGTCTGGGAACAGACGCCCGGCCAGCCCAAGGACGGCTCGGTTCGCTCCTCCAATGTGAAACCTCTGGTGGCGCCAAAGCCGCCGCCTGGCAATAGCGTCCGAACTCGTAAAGCTGTGACCTTTGCCTCTGATTATGTCACTGCCAGATCCTCCGAGTCCCCTAAAGACGATCCTAAGATTGTAGAGGGAGAGAATGTGGACAAGGAAGAGAAGGTAGGGAAGAAGCCAGAACACCAGCCCGTTCTGACGGTGGACAATCGCGAAGAAGAAGTAGAAGAAGATGACGATGACAATGATGCCTTCTCCGATGCGCTTGATACGCTATCACGAACCGACTCCATGTTCATGAATTGCAGTGTCAGTGGCCTCAGTGGAGTCCCAGAAGCAGCCAAGCTCTCAGGCAGGTTTCCGAAGGACCCGCCGGTCCGGGACTTCATGTTGGAGAGGTTCTTGCCCGCTGCCCAGGCCATGGCTTCCGAATCACCTCAGTACGCCTTCAGGAAAGCAACTGCCCCTCCACGAGAGGCTATAAAGCCTGCCGATAGGGTCCTAATTAGCGATAATAGGAGGCCTGCTCCTATTCCTTACCAGAACAAGCCTGATTACATACCGCATTATGCTAAGGAGCTAGAACAAGTGGATAGCTATGATGATGATGAGGAAGATGAGGAATACTATCAGGATGCTGGCAATTTGTCATCGAAAGCTTGTGGTTTGCTTCCAAAGTTTTGTTTAAAGAGTTCCTTTTGTCTTCTAAATCCTGTTCCAGTTATGAAGGTACAACGGCACCTGCGCAGGCCACCAAGGGGGAGAACTGGAAACCCTGAGATAAGAAACATGCATCCCTTGTCTCATAGTCGAGTTGAAGATGAGGTAAATTATTGATATATGTATGGGATTTCTTTTGAATTTTTTTCACCTATTATTAATCATTGTGATTTTGCCATTTTCATGTTTAGCCTTCATGGGGAGCTGTTTTTAGGCACAAATTGGAGCAGGAACATCAACCACAAGTGGCAGAGCTGAGTAGATTCAGGAGTGAATCTGATTCCCCGACACCTGATGGCTCCTCTCCCTATCAACATTCAGTAACATCTCCTTATCAGAGTGAAGGCCCTCCAACATCACTTCATGAAGAGAAGGGTTCTCCTGGAGTTGTAAGCAGAGAAAGCAAGAGTAGCAAGGCTGATGGTTCTGATGTGGGTGAGAGAGTCGTTGAGAACCACTGGGAAATAAATCATAGCAGCCGAATGGGTTCAGGCTCCATGAGCCCTGCACTGGAGAAAACTCTTTATGTGAATGTAGATAATAGGCTGGGATCTTCAGATTCAAAGTCAAGTTCTTTCAATACTGTCAAAGACACTAGAAGTATGACGAGCTCTGGTGAGGTTGGTACAGAAAGTAAGAGAATGGAAGAAAGTTTAGTTGCCAAAGTTCATGAAAGGGATGCATTGCATCCGGAAGTCTGCAATGTTGCTGAGCCTGTTTTACCTTTCACTTTAGAAAAATTGAATCATGGGTATATAAATGGTGATACTGACCTCAAACATGGTTACAAAGATAGTGATCCACCAAATCTGAAGAGTAACCGAAATCCTTTGCAGTCACTCCTGCCTCCACCATTGCCTAAATCACCATCTGAGTCCTGGCTCTCTCGTACATTGCCTTCTGTTGCATCAAAAAATCCAGCTCCCCAGTCATTACTAGGCATTCAACTTCATCCTAGGAAACAAACTTTGCATGTATCCTCAATTGATGTGATTCAAGAAACAAGTATTAAACCTTCGAAACCACAACGTCGCCAGATTCGGTTTGCTGAGGTATTCCTTTCTGAATAGATCTATATTTATGATCTAATTGAGATTTCAATATTTCATAATTGCTTAATCTGTCTATCCTTCTAGGTGTTGGCAAAACCTAAATCTCCAAAGTCAGAAATTTGAGTTGTGAACTTACTCTTACTCACACAAGCACACTCGTATTCTACTGCAACTGTGAACCCAGATGATGAGAAGCTAAAAGGTAAACATAATTTAATTTTGACTGGATGTTTCATTCCTTTATATTTAACTATTTATAGTTATAGGTGGCTTGGGCTCTTCTTGGCTCCCTTCAGTAATCTCAAGTGCACTTGCCATGCTGTTTCCCTGCTTATGCTGCATGTAATTTGAGCTATAGCTAGTTAGAAATATTTAATTTATTGTACAATTTAATGAAAATGATGGCTCAGCAATTGTCTTGATCATAGGTTAATCAAATTGTACTGTAGTGCAATAAGCATGTTGTTGTAAGTCAGTTGCAAGTTGCAACTGGGTGTACACATTATGAATGTAATGTAATATTATATGTTTTGATGGATTGGTTGTGTATTATTAAGCATTCTATTAATAGACATATGATTTATTCTTTTCACCTTTGATGTAGACTATTTGCTCAGTAATGATGTGTGATGGAGAATTTTAATTTTTTGGCTGGTCAGTGTTAAAGAAATCTTATAGCTGATCATCACATATCAGTTGCCGAGAATCACAAACAATTCTTGGGCTTGCTTAAGCAACAGAAATAAGTACATTGTTTTGAACAATAACCCATGTTATCCTTGATAGCAGATGCAAGTTCAAACGATCAGTTTCTTGATAATTGGACATGCGTCAAGTATAACCTTTTTTATTGATAAGCTCTTGGGGATCCTTAGATATTTTGTCGGTTTTTTCAAATAGCAAATGCTTCGTAGACCATCAAGAAGAAAAAATCCGAAGGAAGATTGAGGTTTTAGTGTGTGTTTTACATCTATCTATGAGGGAATCTGTTCAGAGTCATACCAGGTTAGTATTATTTTAGTACTAACCTGTAAGATGTCCTATGTTGTGGTCCACTAGAATTCTGAAAGAAAGCAGCACAAATTGTGTATTGATGAAGTTCATGATCTCATATCTCATTTGACCACAAAGAGAGCCTGGTTTTTGGATGCATCATGCAGTCTGAATTAGATTCCATAAGCTTGCTGAAAGCCCTTCATTGTCAGATTTTTTGTAGGAGCTGCTTCTCATAGATTTTGTCTATGTAGACATGTTGCTAATGTACCAGCATCTTCCTTGTGTATCAGCTGTATTTGCTCTGTGGATCTACATATCAGTTCTGACCAGCCGATTAGACCTTAAATGTTTCTGTTGGACTGATGAACTGTATTTAGAAATAACATGATCATATATGATAAGAAGATATCAATTGGCCAATGGATGATTTCATGTCATCTGTCTCCTTGATGTTTCAAGGAACATCCAAGTAGCCGATACTAGGGTCAAGTGCATCTACATGAAAGAGTGCAAATGAAGGTAACACAAAAAGATTATACTCTATAGAGTAGCTCTTTGGATTCTGAAGAGGATGATTTCTAAAGCAAGGGAGTGACAATTAGGATACATTATGTAATCAATGGTATTAAGATGGATAAAATGTTTCTCTGGACCAATAGTTTGTCTCTTACGAAATTCTCCATTCAGTAAAAAAAAGAAAAACTGGTGGCAAGTTAGTATAGTTGTGCTGCAGTCTGGACTAGTATTGTTTACTTTCTTCATTTTTCATCTATTCTCTTGTATTCCATTTTATTTTTTATTCTTTTTGTGAATCTTGCAGTTTAGTGCTTATTTTCCCCTTTCATTTTTTGATGTTGGTAGCATTTGATTATGGCTAGTGAAGGAGTTCCTTTCAAAGATCCTGTGATGTTACAAATTTGAGCTGAGAAGGCAGGTGGGCTGCATGTCAAAGAAGATGTGCTTGCCATTGTGGTTGTTATTTTATTAAAATTTTGATCAATTGTCTACAATTTGGTTTTCGTTTTCATTTCAATGAGGCAGTTAAGTTTCCTTTTCTAAATTTTTCTTGGTTTCTTTAATTTCACATCAGGTCTTGGATCATAGAACAGATGAGCTAAAAGAAGGATTTTATGATTGACATGATTAAGGGGTAATGATGTGTCACTGGTTTGTCTTTTGTTTGAGTGTAGAAAATGGCCTTAACAAAATAATAACTTAATTGGATGTATTGATCCAATTTCTTTTTTCAAGAATTTATATGCGCTGGAAATGGTTTCTAGGTGATGAATCTTTTCTTTTGTTTTTCAAAAGCAGACTCAACTGTTGGTTGGTGTGAGGAAGCCATATCATCTAATTTTTGCTGTTTTTTAAGTCAAGGATCAACCTTGTTGTGCTGCCCCATATGCAGTAGGTGCTGTCTCTGAGAAATTGTCATAGGGTGTGGTATCAGCCTGTTCAATGTAGGATTCAAGTTCTGCATGGACCAGTAACAGAAATGACATGGCACACCATAGGTGAGTGTACTACTGTGTCATGTGCAATTTTTGCAGCATCTGCCTGTGCCATGGTGAGGCAATTCATGATTAAAATGGTGTTACAATTGTGTCATCTTTTTAAAATGGATTGTCTGAGTTCAGTAAGGGACAACAATTTGTAGATTAGTCATTACAAAATGTTGGATTTGTATTGATGAATTTGCTGGAGTAAATGATCTGATGGGCTGTATACTTGTGCAGCTTCTGATGTTAACTACAATGCGATATATCAGTTACCTGATTATGAATTTGTTAGCTGTTCCTTGATCGGAAGGTGTTCCTAAAATAGTCCTATAATTATTCACTTAAGGTTGGTGCCTTAGAGGTATGTCAATGTTGGTTCTGTCTACGAGTTGAGAGGTGAGAGGCACTGAGGATGGGAAATGTTTTCCAAAGGCTAGACACAGAACTCCATCGGTTTTCGTCCATCTTGAGTCTTGTGAAAACTGGTTTGAGTTAGTAAAAGAATTCTTGCAGCAACATCCCTATGCACAAGTCAGTCTAATATTGTTGTAGTAACCTCCTATTGCTACACATGGCAATATCATTAGGACAAACTATTATAATCATATTCCTTTCTGCCATTGTTCTAAATTAGCCACAAATCAAGTGACCTGTTGAATTAATATAAAAGCCTAGGCAGTGGTTGCAAAGATCAGTGGCCTTTCTGTGCAATGCATATGGCACTTCTATCTTGTCTCCATTTAGGTTGGATTTGATGTCAACTCTTTGTTTCTTCAGGTGAATAAAGGGCAACCTTTTGTCATCATGGCAGATGTTTTTCTGAGCCAATTATGTCATGTCTCTTCCTGCAATCTTGTGGTTTCAGTTCCTTTAGAATAATACATTTGCAAGTTATCTAGAAAATTTCTGCTTGCTAAAAGGTGCTTCAATTTCTATATTGAAGCTCTAGGTTGACCTATACCTGCCACATGTATTTCTTTCTTGAGGTGTGCATTCTGCAAGAACACTTCAAGAGCAGCAGAGTTGTTTGATCATCAATTTCTGGTTTTGGTAGATATACTAGATGGACTGATTGTTCTATGCATGTATCACTTTTCTGAAGCTTGTTACTATTAAAAGTGATTGTGTCCGGATGTAGTGTCCTCGAGCTAGTCGGGTATATAATGGTGGGCATGGGCATGCATGATTAGTGGAATATGAGGTTTGGTTCAATGGTCGGTGGGAAGTCCATTGGCTGCTCGTGAGCATTAGGATTTTTATCCACATCATGCTTGTGAAGGGAAGACGTCTCACTTGAAGTAATGTAGTGACATGAGACCTAACTTTGTCCTCTTTGATAGTTCCTTTGTCTACAGGTTTGGATAGACGGTGCATTTCATCAGCCGCATCACAAGCACCTAATCATGCGGATGGTGACGCATGATGGCATGTTTTCAGGTAAGCAGTATCAAGTCTTTTTGATGTAGTGTTTGCCCTGATTTGCCTGCTCTCGTAGGAAGTCCACTGTTCTTGTGGGGGATTTGTTGCAGTTTGTCTGTCTTGTCTTCTTCAATAATTCGGTAGTTGCTAATTTTTTTAGTCTTCAAACAAGAACTTGAATTTTCATATGAAGTAATTCCAGCTGCAATTTGGTTCCTAAATCTTAAACAAAACAAATAACCAAAAGAAAATAATAATAATAATCATAGTGTACCCCTGTTGCTGGTTTCTTTTTCTTCAATGCATAGCGTATTAAGTTATTGGAGTTTATTTATTAATTAGCCTTTTGTTTTTCCATGTCTTCAGATATATCCTATGTGTCTGTTTAATTTCTTAACCTTTTTTTAGTATCTTATTCATGACATAGCTATCAGAAACTTGTTGTTGGTTCTTGTTTTTGACTTAGACAGCTTGGAATTATATCCAAATGAGACGAAAAGATGATACAATTATCAGATATAAAATCCTTACACTAAGAATACTTCGGATTTTACATAGATTGATGCAATCAGCATTAATATCAAAGGAAACACTCGTAAAAAAAAAGGTAATAGGAAGGCATTCTCCACATATGAATGAATTAGAATTAGTGTCACAGTGTCAGCCTGTAGATTTCAGCAGCCTGTTGATAGGGCCAAGGATTTATTATACCACATTATAACATCATACGAGTATTATTCCCAAAGCTTGGAAGTTCTTCGATATGGAGAGCTCGTTACGAGGGGGCAACTCAGAATGGGTCACCTGAACGGCCTGTGTTCGAGTTCGAATGAACTGGTGATCGGCCGGAAAAAACCTCATCAGCTACACGCAACCCAAGCTTTGAGATTGAAAGGCCTTCAATAAATATTTCCTGAATACAACAGAATGAAGTTATTTAGAAGTCCGTCATTATCTAATATTAAATAGTAAGTTAAGAAGATGGGAAATAGCTGTCTAAGAAGATAACATACAATGCATGTACTGATCATTTCAATTCTTCTATCAGATTTATTGTCGAAGAAAAAAAAAATCTATTGTAGACAGGAACGACACAGATACATACTACAGACAACCTGTTACTTTGTTCTGAGTCTATCAGATGCACTCGAGCAACACAAAAGAATTATACTCTCAACACGAAGGAATCTACAGGAAGAGTATAATGATTTAATGGGTGTTTCTGATGGAATGAACTTCATACACTCATGCAATAAGTAAATCTTTTAACTGACATAAATCTCTTTATTTCCGCTGCCTTAATGATGCATTTTGTCCACAAAAGAGCAGATAATATAAGCAAAGGCCAACCGAACGAGGGCTGTTCTATCTTTTGCTTGCTGAAGCAACTTCTTTAAGTAGCGATTGAATGTTATTACTTTTCTTGCTCATTTCCTATGCCAAGTTATACAATCACACTACAAACATACAATCTCATTAAGACATTAATGTTGTACAAGTTAGAGGAAATAAATTGTAGTCTCTAACTTGTATGTGCAAAAATCCATAAGTCCTAACTATATACAAAGTTCCCTCATGGGGAGACCGGACCTAATACCTCATTTAATTTGGAAATTGTGACACTCAAAATAACCAGTGTTGAACCTTTGAGAGGAATCCTGTGAGCCCAGCATAACTGTATAGCTCATAGCTTAAAAGAGTCATGAGATAAATGAAATAACTAGGACAGTTCAAATTAAGTATTAACAATACATTCATTAAGAAAAACGTAAGGACATATAAACAAGCAAAATATGCACAAGTTTTCTCACTGGTTTGTGTTGCTTGTGAAAGAATAACCAGAAATATGTGTGATTAGGATGATGTTTATTTTCCATTAATGTTATCATATCAGTGTAGTTGGGTCACAGAACAGAGTCACAATACTACATAAAAATCCAAGAAGAAACAACATTGAAGAGATACCTATTTCCAGGAACCTCTCCCTAATGTTTTAACAGAAATACTGATAATTTGCAGTTAAGAAACCATGTTTCTTGATAGTTGCAATGCATTTAATATGAATTTTTTTTTTTTTTTTATCAATTTCAGAAGCTTGGAGCTTTTATTCTTTCATGTTTTCAATAACCAAAAACTCCCCCGGAGAACCACTTGAATTTTGCATGTTCATGTTGCTACTTCTCATCCCCAGAACTACACTGGTTTTACCAATTCCAAGATTGTATTCATGTTAAGTCATAACCACTGGGAACAGTCTGGCTAAACAAAAGAAGTGGAATCTCTGAGCTCTAATACTTTATTGTGAAACCAAAATCAAATAAGATATTAAGCTAGCTTATTCATAAAATTACAATGGATTTTCTAGGCTGTCATTTGGGATCTGCCATATGATTTACAAAGGACTTGTCCAATTACAAGGAAACTGAGTTCTTCAACTAAAAAGCATAGTTATAAAGTTAAATCTTTTTTGTTTTTTGTTTTTTGGTGTGAAGTCACTGTCTCAACAACCATAGAAAAGTTTAGAAAAATGAAAATGCACATGATATCTTAATTCGATCACACATATAAGCTACAGATCCTGACTTTTATCATTTAAATTTAAAGCTACTCTGGTCATGCACATATTGCAGTTTCCTTCGTCTTTGTTTAATTTCTAACACTAAGATCGAGTTGAGACAGGAATCAAATGTAGTAGCAGAGTAAACAGCAAATCTGTGGGATCTACTGTAAGAACGTTGTGAGTGAGAAGAAGAGGAATTTACCTTTTAATTAGGGCACTGTTGAGAAGCAGCTTTGGTTGCGTGGATCGACTCGTAGACGAGGTGCCGCAACCCAGGTTTCAGCTCCTCGTTGCAGAACTCCTCGTATGCCTCCCTTTCTCCTGCTTTCTTCTTCACCTCGACCACTACAATTGATGGTGTGAGCTCGAATATCTCGGCTGCGATTGTCAATGGCCCCCTCTCCCCTTCTCTTGTGCCTTCCAAGCTCACTCGACAATCCTTCCTCCTCACTGTGAAACTCACCACGTTGGCGATCTCCTCCAACTTCGATATAATGGTGGGTACGGGCTCCTTGGAGAGGAACCTGGTCTCCTCCCCGGTCTCTTCGAACAACCCTGAGAGGTCGAATCCCCTGGAGAAGGATATGATGTCGAATGCATTGAGACTTGGCGGCCTCGGCATCCCCTGCCGCGCCGCCCGCCTGTCATCGGACAATGCCGAGGGGCAGGAGACAACCGAGCAGTCGGATTCGGTTTCCCACGCGGTTGTGGCTTCGCTCTGTTCATCGATCTGCAGCAGGGGATCGTCCAGGGTGTGTAACTGGTCGTCGTCCATGTAGAATTGGACATGGCGGAAGCCTTTCTTGAACCACTTATCCTCCATGATCTCCGGGATTGTGATCCGGGTCCGGGAGTTGGTGTCGAGCAGGCGGCGTAGAAGCCGGACGAGGTCCTGCGAGAACCACCGCGGGCACCTGAAATCGCCTTTGTAGATCTTTCTGTACATCGCCACGATATTGCGGTCGTGGAACGGGAGGTATCCGGCCATCAACACGAAGAGGATAACGCCGCATGACCAGATGTCGACCTTGGCGCCGTCGTAGCCCCTCCTCGACAGCACTTCCGGCGCGACATACGCTGGTGTACCGCAGAAGGTATGCAGCAGGCCGTCGCCGCCTCGGCTCTGCTCGGCGACGGCCGACAGCCCGAAGTCGGAGACCTTGAGGTCGCCGTTCTCGTCGACCAGCAGGTTCTCGGGCTTGAGGTCGCGGTGGAAGACGCCGCGGGCGTGACAGAAGGCCACGGCGGAGATGAGCTGCTGGAAGTAGCGGCGGGCGGTGTCTTCCCGGAGCCGGCCCTTGGCGACGCGGGAGAAGAGCTCGCCGCCGCGGACGTACTCCATGACGAAGTAGATCTTGGTCTTGGTGGCCATGACCTCGAAGAGCTCCACGATGTAAGGGTGGCGAACGCGGCGGAGGATGGCGATCTCCCGCTTGATGTGCGCGACGAGCCCCCACCTGACGATCTTCTCCTTGTCAAGAGCCTTGATCGCCACGAGCTCGTCGGTGCGGACGTTGCGAGCGACGTAGACCTTGGCGAAGGTCCCGGCGCCGAGGAGCTTCCCCACCTCGAAGCGTCCGAGGAGGACCTTGGGCTCCTTCCTCGCCCGCTTCTCCGGCTGGTTTCTGGCTGCTGCCATGGATATGGAGGCTCTGATCCTCCAATGGCGACCTCGAAGCTCTCTCCTTCCCTGTTTGTCTTGGGAGCTCGTACTCCGATGGGGAAAGGATTCTGGGGAGTAAAGCAAACGGAACAATAGAATGGGAAATGGTGGAAGTCGGGGGTGGTACATATAGAGGCGTTGGCGGTGACTTTGCGAGGGAGAAGAAGAAGGCGACGGCCGATTCGATTCGGAAGGGACGGAAAAGAAGCAGTCGTCGGACGCTGCTCGACGACCGTTAACGGCTGAGTACTTGGTGCAAGCTTATTGCATCGCTGCACGAACATTTCCGTTGGACCCCACTGACGGGTGAGAACTAGGGGACGCGTGCGTAGGTTCCGAGTGGCGGGAGGCGGTTAATCTCGTCGTTGCTCGAGCAGTAACTAAAGTCGCTGGTGGCGCGAAGCTCCACGAAGCCACGAAATCGTCGTCGTCGTCGTCGTCGTCTCCTTTTGCCGTGGAGGAGCTGAGGACGGTTAGGTAATTAGATTATTTTAATTGTGGGTTCAATTAATTTTTGTCCTTATCTATTTGATTTGCGTCTCGTCATTGTAGATGAATTGGCGTCTACTCATTTGTGTTCTCTTTTCTTTATTTAATTATCCCTTATCTACTATTGTAGAGAAACATATAAATTATTTTGTGGATTGGATTATGGGATAGGGAAGAAAAATATATATTTTAATTTCATATTATACGTTACAAAGTCCATGGATCATGTTCATGTGTTTTCTCGTGTCATTCTTGAATGGAGAGCGTTTCTCTTGTTGAGCTCCAATTGACGAGAGCTCATCTCTCCATTTTTCTGTGCAGAAGCTATAACGTACGCTCCATGGATATTCTTGATGACTTGTGTAGTACTATAAAGTATTGTTTGCTCTACGCATGTTGTTGCTTAAATTCGAAACGGAATGGACTTGCAATAGACAAAGGATGATAGGATCGATATAACTTTTGAGTAACTAAGATGTCGAGGCACACCTCAAAATAGAGATATCTATGTAAAGGAGTTGGCGAAGGATATGTTGATTGTGACACTATTCAATTAGGTAAGATAGTGTGATTCTATTCAATTAAGTAAGATATATTATAAATCTAATTAAATTAATTATTAGTTAATGGAAAAAATATATATATGATTATGTATTATATTTTTTTATTTTTTTATTTATAGTAGCCTGTGAATCATAAAAAAAAATAAAAAGAATGATAAGAAAAGATGAGAAGACGAGTCTAAATCGATCGATATCTTTATAACCTTTGGACCCGACGATGATCCATTTATATATCAGATAATCCTTATCTTGATCTACCATTATTTGATTTTTATACTTACATATGTTAGTTCATTAAAAAATATTTTACGTATCATAATTTATATGATTTTCTAATAAATTATTATTATTATTATTTAATGAAACTGGTTTGCAGAGAATTCGTCATCTCATCAAGCTTTTATTAAATAGAAATGCCACTCTTATGACTCATACAATTTCTAGATGATTATGAAATGCCATCTGTCCATTTGTACAACATACTTTTATGAAAGAGATTTCAGATAACATAGCAATTCATTACAACTACCTTCTTATTAGTTCAAGTCCAGCTTATCTTTCGATTGCATTAATTAAAATCGAGTCAAACACGGATGAATACGACGAGCTTCCAATCGATAAGACTCGTTGCTTATACATTCGAGTATGATCGAATATAATACGTATTCGTTCTTCTCAAACGAAGTAGGTGACATCAATCTAACGTGGATCTGATTTGGCGTCACATAAATTAACCTCTTAATGTACCGAAAGAATTCTCATTTCAATAGACGTGCAAAAACGTTGATGCGGTGGACACGCAAAGCTACAACAAATTGGCTGAAAAATGCAAAGAATATTAAGAAAAATAAAGCACGTACGACATGGTGGAAGAAACGATGTGAAGTTTGACGGTAATCCGTTGATGTTGACTTGGCATCCTCCACCTTTTATTTTTCTTGGATAAGGTAGCATATACTCTAAATAAAATACACGTTATGTATTTTTACTTGTTGAATACGTGGATACCACGAGGATACGTGTGTAAAAAAAAACTTCATAATTATTTTATAGTTCATAAATATTATATTTTTTTATAAAAAAAAATCATTGATATTCTTGTCAATCCGATGTCCATAATGTAGTATGGACTCGTATACATAGAATTATATAAGATATTTTTGATATAGAAACACTAAGCTCTTAAAATGTTATCACCTGCATAAAGGTCGAGCTTGAGAGAGGTTTTTTTATCCGATGTCCAAGTTAGTAACATGAGATATATAAATATAAATATGAGTGGTAAAAAAAATCACTCATCTTTCATTACATTGAATATGAGTTTTTATACCAAATTGTATTAAGTAACGATCATACAAAAATTGACCAACGATATACTTTCTACGAAAATTATCCATTATTCATAATTGCATATGACATACTAGCATAATTACATTTATATAAATATCCATTCACGTTAGTATTTACGTGACTTTACAATACGCTTGAAAAATATAAACACCAATTGACATTAGAGTAATTTAGATGATAATATATTCCTTTAACATTTTAGATATATAAATTTTAGTTCAAGCGTAGTGTTGTTAAGTGTGGTTAGCAGTAAGCGAAGCAGTCGATTAGGTCCGTTTTGATGCTTTTGTGGTTTTATTGGTCCAATCTTAGCTCGTTCGACATACAAGCGGACTCGGGTCATGTCTTGTTGTCACTGTCGTATTCGGCTTCTCGGATTCTTGTGGTGTTGGGTCCAATGCGAGATTGAATTGTGTTTGATTTGATCGATCGGATCTTGAATATTGACCCGATATCATTCACTGATGACCCGTTCGGAGATCGAACCGGTTTAGCTCGACCACATGCCGGCTTAGAACCCGAACCTGTCTCGTTCCTCGTCGAGTCGATCGCACGCACTTCTTTTGTACTTGGGCGAGACGGAAGAGGAGGAAGAGAAGGATGATGAAGACGAGACGGCTTTAGAGGCGCCACGAGCGACATTGCGGCGGCCGCCTAACGGGACACCACGTCCCCCCTCCTTCGAGGCCGCTCCTCGATCCCATCCTCGGATCCCTACGCCGCCGCTGTCGCCTCTTTCCACGATGCTACGGTCTTCGCCCTTCCCCGTCATCTCCATTTCTCCTCTGCCGGGCAGCAGTTGTCTATCGTGGATCACGCGGATGATGAGACCGCCTACGTCAACCGAGCCGGAGGTGATGTTTAGCTGTCTTGATTTGTTCGTTTTTCAGTTCAAGATTCTTGAATCTGTTCAAGCAAATGAGCTATTCTCTCTGTCCGTGTTCTTGACTATGTTTCTATTTTGCCTATTTAATCACAATCCTTCTTCTGGCTGCACATGGAATTGCTTTATCCTCTACATTATGGGATTTGGGGGTTCGGGTGGATTTGAAACTATGCCTTTTCTTGATTCGTGAAACGTGAGACTTGACAGGATGATAAAAATCTTAAGCAGTGGTAGAATTGGCAGTTTTATGGTTGGAGCGGAGGTTAAATTTCAGGAGCTTACTATTTAGAGCCCTTCTTTACCATTGACAACCTCTTACTATACATAATCCTTTAAAAACTTAATAAAATAATATTTAATTATTTACAGCATCTCTAATTCCGATTTTATCATTTTCTTTTTTTCCCTTCCCCAAATCCCCCATGATCACCACTTGTGCACTCTGCCGCTGATCGTCGCCTCCCAGCTCATGCTCCCCGTCCATTGTTCCCCCCAGCCCGTGCTCCAACCCTGCTCGCCGTCCCTTGACACTGTCATATGAGGAAGAAGAAGAGGAGAAGAATAAGAGAGGGGGATGAAGAAGAGGGTATTTATGTCTAATGGGAATGACTACCCTTTCTACAACGAAGTATCTAAATTACCCTTTTTCTAATTTATGCAAAATCACCGCAAAGTTTCCTTTTCACATATTTGCCTGTCCAAATGAAGTATTTGATAGATATGTCAAAGTATTTGATAATTGAAAGATAAATATATGGTTATCTAGGGTCGATTTAGGAGGCTAACTGTGTAAGGACAAGGAAATATGACAAAAAAATATCGGGTATTAAGAAAGCTCCTGCTGTCTCATGTTCCAAAATATTGACTATTAAGAAAGCACCCATTGATAGAACACCACCAGGACCAAGTCACTTATTGTTTATTGTAGGGATGTAGATGGTAGAACACCACCAGGACCCAGTCATGTATTATGCTGATGGATGTTATCGAATCTGTGACTGAATTTGCTCCGGTTGAAGGTGTCAATTAGCATAGTTGGTAAAGACTTTAACAGTTCATCGTAAGATCCTAGGCTCGAATCCCATATTTTCCACTTATCCTTTGTAAAAAAAAAAGAAAAAGAAAAGATTGCTCAGGTTGAAGCTGCAAAAAGATGATACTTAAAGCTGCAAAAGGGTGGTTCTTTAAGTAAGTTTCTTCGTCTCCATCGGGTGAATGTCCTAAGGAGCTTCCTCGACCTAAGATTTACCTTTTCCGGTTTGCCTTTGTTACATTTTTTTCTCGATAACTATTGAACCATATAATGTTAATGTCATATTTCTTTATTGTTATTATCCTGATATGTGCTACTATGTTGTGCCATTGGGCAAACTGTTGCTTACTGTTTGTCTAATATGCATAATAGCGCATGATGTCTGCAGTCATCCAATTGATAAATTGATGAAAGTTTTGTGTAATTTCGTACTGCATATATATTTTTGTTTATTTACTAGAAATATTTGTCTACTCAACAAAATATTGTATTGATAGGAGTGACAAAGAGAGTGTGACTAGGAACATATATGAAGCAGCAGACCCATAATAATAAGGATGATTTAGATGACTATAAGGAATTTTTCCATATCCTCCTGCACTCATGTAACTTTCTACAGTTTTTTACGTGTTTCTATCATCTCACTTTGTATCGTTTTATGTGGTTACTTCAGGAAAAGATAAATGAGTTCCTTGCGTATAAGAGGACAGCAAAAAGTTTCAGAGCTGATTTGTGTAATAGGAAGGATTCTTTGGGACTTGCTTCAGGAAAGATGTTTTTGACCCTCATGGATATTGACAAAAGTGACTAGGTTGATGAAATTGGTCATTGACAGTTCCTTTGATCTTTCATCCGTGCATAAGAAGACTCTCTATTCTGAGTTACAGACGGCAAAATAGAAGAGAAGCAGAGATAAAGAAGTCTGGTGTCAGAAAGTTTGACAAAAGATCATGACGCATTCAAAGTTACTGGAGATTACGGAGAGGTGCTCGATCAATCTTCAACATTTATAGTCAAATCACTCCTATCAGTAGAAACAATCTTCTAACGGCGAAACTTGTCTCTGTGCCATTACTGATTCTTCCTACTTTTGATGGTCAAACAAGAAATTTTATTCTTCTCGTTCTCTCTTTAGGAAATTTATGCCTGAGACCAAATTGTCGCTTTGCAGGAACGAATGTACTCCTTATGCCTCTCTTTTACCCAGTCTATTGGGCAGATACAGGTGTTACAGCAAAGGGCAGTGCTCCATGTAGATGCCAACTGTTATAGCTACCCAAGATGATTGATGAAGAGCTCCTTAAAGTGCAAAGATTCTTCAAGATGATTAATCAAGAGCTACCCAAGATGACCGGAGAAGAGCTCCTCAAGCATAAGATTCTTAGTGTATAATCCTGGTGGTATTCACTTTCATATGTTGTCTAGTGCCAACATGAGATAGAAATGTTTCATCTGCAGTCAGATCACCACCACTCCTACCTGTTGGAGGTATCCAAGGAGTCTTTAACTTTATTATCAAGGTTGGACTGTACTAAATTTTCTTTTAGTTCTTAGTATACAGTCGGCCGGCGTATCTCCCATTTTCCACAGTGGAATGCTTGTTGCAAGTATGGTTGGATTAGCTTATGAGCAGATAGGCTTCGGATGTTGGTGGTCGGACTTTTAGTCGGGTTTGACTGGAATCATAGCCCGACCCAATTTGTCCGCGTAAATATATCTATGCTGGTCAACACGTTGACCGTGTTCTTGAGATTACAACATTTTGGTAGATTTCTGATGATAAGAATAGTTGTGTTGGAAGTCTTGTTCAGGAAGGTTGGGTGGCGGTAGTGGCAAAATATGTCATTCACATTTGTTCCTGTATGGAACTATAATGGCTTGAGAGAATCGTTGGAAAATTTTCTTGTGGTCTGTTGCCTACGTTGGACCGTCTTAAGTGGCAACCACCGCAGGGAGAGAGAGCGAGAGAAAGAGAGAGAGAGAGAGAGAGAGAGAGGTGCAGATCATAAGATCGCCGATTCCCGTCTGCATCATAAAAGCGT
Source organism: Musa balbisiana (assembly GCA_004837865.1). Classification (NCBI taxonomy): domain Eukaryota; kingdom Viridiplantae; phylum Streptophyta; class Magnoliopsida; order Zingiberales; family Musaceae; genus Musa; species Musa balbisiana. The sequence goes on along the minus strand of CM017196.1, from coordinate 4,094,647 downwards.
CCCACATGGCTTCGCTGCCGCTGGGACCTCACCATCCCCCACCACCGCCCGGCCACGCCGCCGCCGCCGCCGCCGCGCTTAACCTCGCGCCACCTCACCGTACGGAATTGGCCGACAACAAGGTCTCCCCCCTTCTCCCTCCTCTATCTCACCTCCTTTTACTTTGGGATCTCTATGCAATCAGCGCAAAAGGCGATCTGCGCAGAAATTCCCTTCGTCGGAGCGGACCGCTATGGCATGTGGAGCGATTTCTTCGTTTTTTTGGATTTTCTGGGGATAATATCTGATCTTTTTCGGTGTTCTACTTGTTAGAGGATCTTTCAGTGTTGCTCTTGCGAATCTTGATGACAAATTAGGTTTCAGCTAGGCCGATAAATTGGTGGAATTCTTGTTATTTTCCCCCTCGTTATGTGGTCGGCGTTTTCTTGTTTTTCCTGTTGACAAGCTGCAAGATTTGTTCTTCTACGTCTGCTTTTTCGGCGGCGCTCTATTTGTTTCATGTTTTCTGTGGACTTGTTGGTGTAATCACATTCGGGATTTTGTTTCATGTTTTCTAAGGGTTTAGAAAGTCTTCTTTCATGATTTACTGCTTGTATTATGGTTAGTGTTATTCCTCTGATTCTGTTCTTTCACGTGGAAAAATCCTTCTGTACCATTCATGTTCTTGATCGTCTGGTTGCTTGCTATTCGTACTGTCTATAGTTTGCTTGACTAGAATGTTTCTAATTTATTCCCAAGTAACGCTTCTGTGGTCTTTTTCCTGTCTGATCTGCAATCTTTCACCTATTTGATGATCTTTTTCAAGATCTTGCTTGTCCTTTCAGTTTTCCTTCACAGTCTTAACGTGTCTCCTTGTTGTAAGCTCGGCTGGCGCTTTTTGTCAGCATAGTCCCTGTACTTTTGTTCACGTTGGACATATCATATACATGTTGCCTGTTGGAGTATGATTCTTCTTGCAATTAAATTTGCAGCTGCTTCGTTTTATTTATTTTATTTTATATTAAATGAATTGTTAGCAGTTTCCATTTAACCAATTTCCAACAATTTAGCACAGCAAGCATCTGCTGTCGAGGCGAATGAACCGGTAACTGGTCATATCATCTCCACCACCATCGGAGGCAAGAATGGTGAACCAAAGCAGGTTAGAAGCCAAAGGCACTATGTATGATGATATACCAAGTGAGACTTGCTGTTTTAATTCACATGTTATGATGCCTTTTACTTGGCATGCAGACCCTTAGTTATATGGCAGAGCGTGTTGTGGGGACGGGCTCATTCGGAATTGTCTTCCAGGTTTTGTGTTCAGACATTTTTATAGATGTGGTACCAGTTTATGCTCTAGATTCATATGTGGTTATTTGTGGCAGGCCAAATGTTTGGAAACGAAAGAAACAGTTGCAATAAAGAAGGTTTTACAGGACAAAAGATACAAAAATCGTGAACTTCAATTGATGCGCACAATGGCTCATCCAAATGTTATCTCTCTAAAGCATTGTTTCTTCTCATCCACAAGTAGAGATGAGCTTTTCCTTAACCTAGTTATGGAATATATGCCTGAATCTCTTTATGGTGTCCTAAGGCATTATAGCAATGTGAATCAGAGGATGCCACTCATCTTTGTGAAGTTGTATACATATCAGGTATTTTTTCTGGTTATCTTCTTTATATTTCTATATGATATTTATTCGAATGTTTAGTTGAATTATCTGTGCAGATATTTAGAGGTCTGGCTTATATCCATACTGTTCCAGGAGTTTGTCATAGAGATTTGAAGCCACAAAATATTCTTGTAGGTGTCCATTACTTAAACTATTGAGAAGCTGTTATTATTATTATTTTTTGTGAAACTTTCTTTTCTCTTTACATTCAATAGGTGTCCATAAGTTAAATTATTGAGAAGCTGTTATATTTTTCTTTTTTTTTTGGGAAAAGTCTTTTCCTTTTACATTCAATTGTGCATTCTGCAGGTAGATCCCCTCACTCACCAAGTCAAGCTATGTGATTTTGGAAGTGCAAAAGTTCTGGTATGTTGTGCTTGTAACATAATTTATAGCTGTTTGCTTTTCAAATCTGGACACTTTTTGGTGTATCAAGTTGGTTAGGTAATTATGATTAGTGATGACCCCTCCTGATTGAAATATGCCTACCACCATTCCGCATCCAAAATCTAACAATAAGAGAATGGATTCTTAAACGGTTAATCTTGTACCTGAAAAAGAAACTTGGTAACAGATGAGTTGCTTATGGGTTCTCCATTAAGTTGATGAAACGGAAATGCACCCAGAATTTTCTCAGTATGGATCAAGGTTTAGTTCTTTTAAGATACCTAAACAAAGATATGCAATTATCAGAGGAACACAAATGCCCAAAAATTATGACAATTGGTGCTGTACTAAAACTTTCTTTTTCTGCCTAAGTCACACCTTTTCTTTTTACCAGATGGAGAGGCATCATGTAAAATAAATGGATATGTGTTTCTAACTGTAAACTGATTGTGTAGGTCAACATAGGAATTCAGGGTCTTGAAATGTCTGAGTCATTGCTGTCTCCCACCCTGAACCATTGCCACTTATTTTCATTCTGAAGGGGAACATGCATTTATTGAGTAATAACCAAGATGAGTAATGTTATATAACCATATGAATTGTTAAATCAACACTGCTTATTAGGTGGTATATTCTGAAGATCATTCTGATGATAAATCCATGAACATCTTGTCTGGTTATTGGATTTCATACATAAACATTTTGAGTGTTTGATGCGGGTAACTTGAGTTCTTGTCCTTTGCTTTCTTCTTTCTAGCTGTTTTGAGATTGAAAAGAAACGTACAAGAAATATCTGCACTGGCTTCAGCAGATACTGCATTATTGTCATGGTTGTGTGAAATGATTTGATGAGGCATTGCATTTTCATGCTTCACCTCATACCAGATGTAGATGTTTTTAGCTTGTATTTGTTTGTATTGCCCTTTGCATAGTTATTATTGTCAAGCAAATTAATTCTGTTGAAACTCTTGTGGGAGTAAGACTATGTATATTGACCCCCAAATTCCATTGGTGAGAGCTTGTATGTTGGATTGCCCTTTTTCAAATGGTTCCAGGTCAATCATGTAATGCTCCTTGCTTATTCTGGAATATAATGCTTAGCTTTAGAATTTCTGCACTACTTGTATATTCAACATTGTACTTAATTAGCAGAGTATCTTGCACTTCCATATACAGTACTATTCTTGGATACATTCTTTTCTGGTTTCTAATGTCACCCTCATTTTCTGTTAATTGAACTCTTATACCAGGTTAAGGGTGAAGCAAACATATCTTACATCTGTTCTCGCTATTACCGTGCTCCAGAGCTTATTTTTGGCGCAACAGAATATACAACATCGATAGATATATGGTCAGCAGGTTGTGTTCTTGCTGAGTTATTACTTGGCCAGGTAAGCATTATTATAATCTAATGTCATATGACAAATTTTTTAAGATTGTAAATTTAATGTACCATGACAGAATTTTAATCATTTGTCAGCCATTATTTCCTGGAGACAGTGCTGTCAATCAGCTTGTTGAGATAATCAAGGTTTGATTTCGTGGTCTGCATGGTTATTAACTAATTTGGGATTCTTCTGATCATGTGTAAAATAGGAGATGTGTTGCTTTTCTGTAGGTTCTTGGAACTCCAACCCGTGAGGAAATTCGGTGCATGAATCCTGGCTACACAGATTTCAGATTTCCACAGATAAAAGCTCATCCATGGCATAAGGTAGGTGCACCCTTTTTCAAATGACTGTATGGCTTTATTTTGTGTAATCTATCTTATTGAATATCATGATATTCAGAACAATGGTGCTAGCATATCACTATGGTTAAATTTGAACTTTGAATGAACTGTATGGTTTGTGAGCTAGCTTTGCATTTCATCAATATTGATTTCTATATCACAGGATCAGCAGAAGTAAGCTAGCCATGGCTGGATAATCAGTTACAAGTCTTTAATCTCCTAGGCTATTCTGAAACTGTGTTAGAACCTTCTTATGCAAATCTGGGCATTTCTTTGAGCATGCAGAACAACTATTTTGGTTATTTCCTATATTTTGGTTATTTCCTATATTTTGAGTTTGCCAGAGATATGCCAAAAACATTTCATAAGCTACTAAAAAGTTTATTGGGCACCCTTTAGATTGTAAACCTGTGGTTTTCCTCCTCTATATTTGACTTCAGCGAGATGCAAATGTATGGTTGGCATGTCTTTGCCAAATTAATTGGTCACGTAGGTACTATCATCTCTGTCCTGTATATCGAAGTTTATCTTTGATCATGGAAAAATTGGCAACTGTGCAACTTGGTTCTGGTTCAGTAGTTCACACTTCACAGAGCCAAATAATTCAGATTCACCATCAATATTTCTTGAAAGAGTTATCTATTGTCTTATTTAGACAGTTTGTTGCAACTGTGCATATTATGTAAGTGTTAGAACTATAATAAATTTTGATTTCCAGATTTTCCACAAGCGAATGCCGCCAGAAGCAATAGATCTTACGTCACGCCTCCTCCAATACTCCCCAAGTTTTCGTTGCACTGCAGTAAGTACTCTACTTCTAAGTTACAAAATAACTTACAGCTATCTACTGGATTATAATCGGATCTGGAAATTTGTAATTGTGAAATCCTTGATCATTTTGATACATGCATAGTAGAGCGAAGTTCCATTGTTTTTTCTCTGCTCTTTCTCAACTTGATCTTTTGTCTAGTTGGAAGCATGCACCCATCCCTTCTTTGATGAACTGCGAGAACCCAATGCACGATTGCCAAATGGTCGCCCTCTTCCTCCTCTTTATAACTTTAAACAAGAAGTAAGCATCTAACTTTTTTGAACTCATGTCCATAAATTTTTTTTTCCCACTTGATACTTTTTTTTCCTTCACTGAACATAATGCATAAAATGCTAAAAATAAAAAGAAATCTGAATGCTGCATATATTTGTTTACATTTATATGTTACACACTGCACTATGTTGTATGTGCTTTGCTGTTTACAGCATAGATGCAATACCAATCTTTATATATCACATGGCATGCATGCATGTATTCACTTGTAGACACGGCGAGAATTAATCTTTATATATCACACCGCATGCATGCAAGAAGGTATCTTCCAGTCATGTTCGGGTCTGATTGGTGATTGCATGGAAGAGTTTCAATTTAGAAAATTTTTGTTTCAACTGATGTGGAGTTTGTCAGCTTTTTGACAATCGGGAGTTTGATGAGGTGGAGAATTTTGGATTAATCTTCAATAACTGTGAAATTAATTTTTGTGGCCCATCGACATCGATGATCTTGCTTGAAGGGATTGTAAGACAAGGGTTGGGATGGCAAAAAACGACAGGAGACCTGGTTGTTTATCTGCAGATATTAGTAATTAGTCAATTTGAAAATACATGAAACCAGTAGACATAATGGCCAGTTTTTATCTTCGCAGTTAGCTGGAGCATCACCAGATCTCATCAACAAGCTGATTCCAGAACATGCTAGCCGTCAATCTGGTTTCGGTTTCTTGCATATGGCTGGAACATGAGTTGGAAACACTGTTGCGGTGGTTTTTTTTTTTTTTTTTTCCAGTTATGGAAATATGGGGAAAAGATGGATCAGCATAGTGGGAGCTGATGAAAGGTAGCTTATGTATTCATTCAGTCTCGGGAACATGGATGTAATTTGATTGTGCTGGGTGTTGAGATGTATGACCGGTCACAAAGGTGTGGTTCAGGATTTCTCTGCGATGTTTGGCCCTGTTTCCTTGCAGTAGCTTAGTTCCTAGTCTATATATATTTTTCACTACGCCGGAGGATACATGCCGGTGTGTAAATGTGCTACCTACCTAACCCTGTGTTGTTTTGCGGGTGCGGAACTGGAAAAATCGGAAACCTCCTACGAAACACCCTCATTAATCGGAAACCTGGTGGAGGATGGTTTCTTTTCCTAACAATATTTTTTAAAAAAATCTAATAATATATAATCGAAATTATATAGATATTCTTTTGAACCGCTGGTAATCCTTCCTGATGTTATACGATGTTTTTTCCAATAATATTTTTAAAAAAATGTTAATCGGTCCTAAAAGAAATAAAAATACCAAATCCTATCTAAAAAAGCGATGATTAGAAAATTATATACTATGTTAAACATAGTACAATGTTAATAAAAAGATTATAAAAACTCCGACCTGCCGGATTCGAACCAGCGACCTAAGGATTGATCTGTCACCACTACAGTCCTCCGCTCTACCAACTGAGCTAAGGTCGGTTGTTGAAACGTTTTCCAAATTAACCTATATCAGCGGTAAACGCTTTCTTTGCCTCGTCTCGGACGATGACGAACCACTGATGGAACGCCACGTTCGTCGATTCGTGACAGTCTTAACCTGACCATGTGGCTAGGAGTTGGGTCCGTACCTCAGTTTTTATGGTGGCTCGGATCTAACAACCTTTGGGCTTTTCCGGTTCAAATCCAAGAATCGTTCCCAGGAATCGAGAAATCCCCCGTCTTGGCGATGGTGGAGCCGGAGAAGATGAGGACCTCGACGTCTTCGCCTGCGACATGGTTGCGGATCGTGTGGCCGACTTTGGACGGTGCCGGCAAACTCTGGGACGTCGTGTTGTTGGCGGACGGCGATCGAAGCTAAAGCTGGCCTTTGACGGAGTAGGAGAGCACGTCCATGACCCTTGCTCGTTTCGCAAGAAAATGGCTCCATTGCCAGGTAAAATCTTTGGAGATTGTCATTTAAGTAAAGATTGATAGTTAACATTTGACTATTCTTGACTTAAATAATCCTTTGTTGCAGAGAAAGAGTATGATAGACACATCAGTTTGTTGGACATAGATCTTGAATAGTTGACTATAGCTCAGTAAACATAGTTTGAATCATCAATCATACCTTCATGTTGTCTTCAGCCTGACATCTTAAGAATATGTATAAGTTATTTTATTGGATTATTGCACATCATTAAACAACTTGAACAGGTTATTCTCAGAATGCAATAAACTGAAATAAGTTACCATGTTATATCATGGGGATTACTATATTTTGGCAATTCCACGTTTCTTTTGGATCATTGAATTCCCAAATGATCTTTCTTTTGTCATTGCCGATGATGCCTAGTCGATATAGCCTGTTAATGAAGTTAAAAACAAAGGACTTCTACAACTTAGGTTCATCATTTACTCAACTAGTTTTCTCCTCCTGGAGATTGCAAATAATGCTGAACTATGATTTACCTATAATGGATGGCTCCAATGTACAATATTTTGGACAAACTTTGTTTTGGTGATGCAGAAAGGTCATATTAAAGGATTCTACAAACAAGAAATATGGTTAGAAGACCTGATTTTCTTGAGGATTTTTTAGTCGCAACACATCTGACACTTAACAAAATCAATGCCACAACCCATTCAAGATGCTAAACGTTCACAACATGTGTCACACTTAGAAGAACATAAGCAGCCGATGGCTTCTAATTAAATGTAAAATTATAGGACCACAAGTAAAATTGATGTTTAAATAAGGGATTGAGTAGCGATATCCATAAAGCACTTTTTATATCTTTCTTTTATTAAATCGCAAGAATGACAAAAAGCTGTCTATTTGCATGGGCTTCTTTTTTTGATTGACACCTTCCAGCATATATAGATCCTGCATGGAATTCAACAATCATTATGAAGATAACTTTGAGAAAACTGTATATCCTTCTTGTGGTAAACAAACATAACAACAACACAAACTAATCAAGAATAAGTCAGTTCTGCATGAAGTTACAGTTCCTGCAAAATGTGTGCATTTGTCAGAGATGACTGGACATGGATTTCTCTGACTACATGAACACCATTTAGGCTCAATGTCTTCTACATCTAAGTATTAAGCATGCACTAAATCTTGATCTAATAAACTACTTCCAGTAGTTTATGAATTAGAAAATATTAGTTCTCATTATGATGAGAAGCCATTGAACTGATAATGGTGCTTATAGAATTACCTCTGACTTGCAACTAAATGAAGAATTATTTGGTTTTGAGAGTATGGATGGTCCTTCTAGAACTGGAACTGCTTTAGCAAGCTCTACTACTGTCAGAAATAATCTAGTGCGTTAAGGTCGCACCTTTGGAGGAAATTAACTTTAATGATATAACAAATGCTATTAGGAAAAGTAGGTAACTTAGTAGTCTGACTCTATGCTAGAGTGGCAAATTAATCAATTAATTCTGGAACAAGTATCAGAAATTTTGTGCAGGAGCTAAAACATGCTTTCAGGTCACCGAGATTTTCCAAACAAGTGAACGAGTCATTTCCTAGAGATTAAAATGGGGAAACTAGCAGACCTGATATTTCACTAGATAGCTTACTTACCCGAAATCGTTCCATTGCTTGCCGGCATGAAATGAGTACCAGCTTGGGAACCCAATAAATATTCTATCACTGATGAATGATCTTTGGTGATAGGAACTTCAGATGGTTGAGAATTTGTCCCCTCAGTCCTGTATGTCTATATTGAATTAGATGCCATGCATGATAAAATATGATTTAGAGCACACCAGGTTCGATACTAATGAGATGAACCTTGGGCCCTGTGCGCAAATTTCTTTTAAGAAAATAAAGAAAGGTATAATGAACTATAAACTAAGAGGAGGGAAACAAATACAACCTGGAGAGATCATCACTTGACTTCCCAATACACTGGGCCGCTGTTCCAAAGGAAGTATCAATAGATAAAGAGTGTGTGTCGAATCAATGAACAATAGTAGGTTGTTTAATTATTTAATAGAAAACATTTTTTTCAGTAAGTTTAAGTAAATGAACTTTTCTTTTGTTATCCATTATGATTCTATAAAACAATGTTTTTTTTTTTCTGGTATATAGTAAAAATATTGAAAATCCTGTGTTTAAGTGTTAGAATTTGGGATCCATCTAACAAGGATAAAAGATGGTACCTGGTGACACATAATGCTGGTGTTGTCGAGGGAACTTGATGCTTAGTTGCATGCTAGACAATTCGAGACTTATAGCATAGTGTTGACAGGTGAGAAGTCTCTGTAGCCATGATGACCATTAGATGTGTATTTCATAAATTTTTCTCAAAGGCCATAACATTTCTTGACATAAAAGAAGAAGGCATACAGAATACAGTAGAAAACAACTGTAGAAAAGTGTCTGCAAATTGTTTGGTTAAACAAAATTTCCACACTGCATGGTCTCAAGGAAATTAAAAAAGCATGATATCATTGTATCATCTGTGTTAGACTACTACTACTGTTGTGATGTTTGGGCTGTTTCTTTTTAGTGTGTGTGTGTGTGTGTTTTAAGCCAATTCTTTGTCTCTGCGAAGCAAATCGAGAAAGATCCTCTTGCGTCATAAATGACCGCATCAAGGAAGATAGATCAACTACTACTAACAAGATGACCTCCTGTTTTGTTTTCTAGGGGGGAACAATCTGACCTGCTTCAAGCAATCAATCCTTTGCTCTGTCTGCACAACCACAGCATTGGCAAGGGGACTCTGCTCCAGCTTGGAGGAGACATTTCCTAAATGGTCGACGACTGCCACCATGGCTTCACATATATAGCTCTTTGTACCCTCCAAGATCCTACTCATGTCGCAACACAACATCACCAAAGAAGGTTCGTTCTTATGTGAACTGAAAAGAAAGAAGGGGGGGTGGGAAACAACTCACATTTTCTTGTGCTCGGACTTGGAAAACGCAGTCTCGCAGTAATCCGCTGCATGGTGGAGCTGTGAGCGCAGGTCCTTCAACTCCTGGAGTCAGCAACGTAAAAGGAGACACACATTAACCGGAGCAGTCTACGGGAGACACAAAGGAAGAGGAACGCAAGGTTCCGAACCAGTAGAGCATTGTGGAAACGCTCTTCCTCGCTCTCGTCCTCCCTGTACTGAGTCGATGGCACTTTGGAAATGACGGTTGTCGACTCCTTGGTATCTTTGCCTTCCTCCATCAATCTGTAAGGCGGCGGCAGCAGCAGCAGATGGTGGATGCTTTGAGAAGAAGATGACGAGACGTTCCCAGTCCCGTGATCACTTACGTGCCTTCGAATCTATTTTCCACGAAGCTACGGACAAACAAGTCAAGTAAGTCCCATATCACACCTCGATTTATGTGCACTTTTTTTTATCATAGTATCGGTATATGATCGAGATTAATATATTCTCTTACCACCACCATAGAGAAACATCTAACACTTGGCAACCTTCCATTTGGCCGCCCTCTAGTTGTGGTTGGTGGGGATAATTTGGACGTGGGGATGACAATGGGATGTACACTTGAATTCTTGTGCTAACGGCATATTAACTATCAATCGCATGAATGATGAGGATGCAGGTGACAGCACATTGTCCTTTGGAATTTGGACATCTGGAATGGGTCCATGAATTCCATTCAAACAAGCATGTCATTATTGTCCTTTATGTAATGGGTCCATCAACCCCCATTTAAACCCGCATGTTCCCAAGCACTAGCAAAATTTCGTTCTCCAGCTTTTTTGTCCCCCCTGCGGGATGGGGATGACCTTTTTTTTTCCTTTCTTTTTTTTGGCATTCGGATTTGGATGTATCCAACGGGTTAAAAGTTTCTATATTTAGATGGAAAAATCCAAGGAATTTTTTTTAAAATTTTTTTTTATATCAAACTAAGAACTTATAAATCAAAATTTTATGAGGCAAAATGGCTTGTGATGATATCATTAACCTTTTCTATTAATAAATTAATAAAAATAATTATGTTTCGATAATAATTATTAGATCGAATGTGTCAACTAATTTGGTTGGTAAAAACATCATTATTTTTATTTAGTTTTTATCACTTATTTTTTATAATAATAATAATATTATTATTATCATTATTATTAATTATATCGAGCGAATGGTTAGATTCAAAAAAGTGGACTGACTTTTTTTTTTTTTTTGGGGTGATGTATTGGATGGATTCATTTAGATTGCGTCCTCCTTTTTTTTTTCCTTAAATTGGATCCATCGAACCCTCTGGTTTTTCAAAAAGATATAAATAATAGTTGTCTTCTCTATAAACTGATAAACCAGCCTCTATTTTAACCAAACTCGACGAGTTGTTCTGCTATTCCCAAAGCTTCTCTAGCAAGGTGTGGATCCCTATACTGATCGGTCCTCTGTCATGAGAAACCAGGCACATACATCTTGCACATATGGAATATTTCTTTACCAGATACCTGAAATATATAACAAATGGTCAAACATCAACAAAAATCATACCACTGATAATACGCCCAAACCAATGAGAGCATAAACCAAGAATTAATCCTGCCCATACATCTTGTGTTTGGCTTGACATCAGTATGTTGAGAAATGACAATTACTGCCGTAAGTTACAAGTGCGCGCACTCGATGGACAGAAGGATCAATTTGTAGAGCAATTAGTGAAAGGCAAAATAATCACACAATAATCACCCATGCCACCTCCGATACACCATAGCACGATGGATAAACTATTTATAAATTGCACTTAAAATGAGTAAAAAATGGTAAAGGATTCAGTCTACTGTAAATAATAGACTGAGTTACAGTATAAGTTTCCAACGGCATATCCATGCTGTCAGAGTGTTAGAGAATTAATCAGAAATGAGTTCTGAGAGTTGCTGTATTTTCTTTTTGCTTACTCGTTCACATCTCTGGTTTCTCAATCTTAGGTTTGATATCTCCGTTCCCTATGGTTTGTTGTTCAACAATAGGATACTTATTAGAATTAGGGGGGACCAGTTTCACTGTCTGAGATTTCTCTGCGGCAGCCGGCACTGCACCTCTGGCAACACCATTTGGAGCTGATACCGTATGACACGGCAACACTTCACACTTCGATGACATGGATGAGTATTTCTCTTCTGCATAAATCAGATAAGAATGTATTAGTGCCAGAATATGTAATGCAACAACACAAGGAAGCAGATTCTTGTAATCGACTTGGTCTGAATAAATAAAATCATTATAAGGTCTTTTTTTTTTGTTATCCAGAGACAATGTTTTCTCATTATGACACTAAGACTGCATGTGTCAGTTCGGTTCGGGAAAAAGACCCTTTTTCAACTCGTATATTCTCACATGACAATCCTTCAACTCATACTACCAGACACCCAAATCGGCTAACTGGAGGTAACTAACAGATCACACACATTTCAGAAATGAAGAAATATAGATGAAAGCACAAAATGTCCATGTATCTATATCATCCTGAGATAACACAATCAACGGCACTTGAAATTAACTAAACATATTTGATAAAATAATAACTCATGGGAAAAAAATGTTTACCTTTCATTCGTCCATAGGTGACTAACTTGAGGAGATAGTCTCTGAACTCTGTTAACACACACCTCTCTTGCTCCGCATAGACTTCTGATGTGTTGTGGTTGTTGGAAGATCTTGGAGTTGTACCAGTAGCTTGAGATGTCATAAAAACCGTGTCTTGCTCATCACACAACAGTGCTAGTGTTCCAGGAGACATTGGCCTTCCACCCTTCTGTCCATCCCCACAGTCAGATTCAGACTCTTCCATGCTAGTCTTTTCTGCAGGAATTCCACTAGAATGCTCATCGACTGATGCTTTCTGCATATCAGCATCTTTCTGTCTCTGATCTATTTCTTGTTCTGATGGTACAAGAGAGCTTTCAACTTGACTTTCCTTCTCTGCTAACTTCTCCTGAACTTTTCTGTCTGAATAATTTAATTCGGAAAATAAATATATTAGAAACAAACATTAATGAGTTAAATCAGTACTCAAAACATTAACAGACAAGGGCAGCATTCAGTGAACAAAAGTTAGCAAAGGAAAATTTTTAGAGAGTAGAAATTTGTCAGTATCAAAATAGCTAAGGCCAAAAATTTTTGTTAGAAATCTCTTAGATTCTAATATTCATTAAACTCCAAATAATTAATTATTTACTAAAAATATTCCGCATGACATTGTAAGTGACATGACATGCACATTTTTGAGAGAGTTCCATCCTATTTCTGCAACATTATGATTTAAACCTGCAATTATCAGAAATTACATCCCACACTAGTTATCCAAACTAACTAAATCCTGCCCTTTGTGACGAACTTTTGTTAGCCAAAAGGATAAGCTTATGAAATTATTTTACCATTTAAATGTTTACATTGACAATTCAAATAATAAAGATACTTCTTTCATAATTACAGATAAAATCTTCGCGCTGTTACTACCAGTGTCTTTTTCCTTCCACTCTTCCCCCTCTTTCTCTGGCCCTCGTGTTTTCCTCCTCACTTCCACCAATCCACTTTGTCTTCATCTACCCAAATTGCTTTCACACATCATACAATCCATTTCCATTAGGCAGTCTACTTGTGTTCAGTGGCTTTTCGAGGAAGGTATTTAAATGGTGTTTTCCATAACTGAAAGCATTTAATGAAATATGAGGATATCTGATGTTGTTAACATGAGGGTAATTTCGTAATTGCATTGATCAAATCTCTTTGGCAAATATCAGATGGGAGGTGGATCTTAATTAGTTTGGAAAATACAAGATGTTGCATGTAAACTCAAATAAGAAAGGGTCTGACTTGTTATTTTGGGGAGAACACGGGGCATGAAATGGGAATTTTCTCTACCAGTTACCACTGTTCTAGCAGCTACTCAATAAGCACATGCACAACCCTCCGTTTCAATGTGTTATCCATTCAATTAAATATTAGATATGTACCTAAAGAACAATGACTTTCTGATGGTTGAATTCTTAGAAATAGGAGTAAAAATATTCTGATGTTGTTAACATGAGGGTAATTTCGTAATTGCATTGATCAAATCTCTTTGGCAAATATCAGATGGGAGGTGGATCTTAATTAGTTTGGAAAATACAAGATGTTGCATGTAAACTCAAATAAGAAAGGGTCTGACTTGTTATTTTGGGGAGAACACGGGGCATGAAATGGGAATTTTCTCTACCAGTTACCACTGTTCTAGCAGCTACTCAATAAGCACATGCACAACCCTCCGTTTCAATGTGTTATCCATTCAATTAAATATTAGATATGTACCTAAAGAACAATGACTTTCTGATGGTTGAATTCTTAGAAATAGGAGTAAAAATATTCTGATGATTTCAAGACATATATAGGTTACTCAGTTTTCAGAAGCCACTAGTATGATCAGAATAAAGATATCAAAAGAATTAACATCAGTCCAGATGGTCAACGTCTAGAAAATGTAAAGAAAGATAGGATCATAACCACTTTGCTTTTACAGAATCATCAGAAAAAAAAGATTATAATGAAAAAAAAATTTGAGATGGAATGAACAAGCAATATATGCTTTGAATTTGCTCCTTTATATATAAACACATTTCGTTATATTGGTTAACAATTTCTTGAGGTATGAAAGCTGAAAATGGAGGTGTTTGCAGGTATAGCTTTTTCTATTCTGTGAAACAATACTCCTCCAGTTGAGTCCCTTATTACAGTATATGCTATTGCAAACTGTCTATCTATATATTATCACACATACCAGCAAATGTCTTGGCAACCTCTCCTGATACCATCACCAAGAGCTTGCAGAGATCCCTAATGTGCTCCGGTTGGACTACGTCTGCTAGTAGAGACCTTCAGATGACCAACAGTAAGTTAAATCTTAATGCATAGAACACTACAGTTTAAAAGCTCTACGTTCAAAATAGACCAAATAAAAGAATAAGAAAAGTGAAAGATAGATCTGTACCTGTAAGTGACCTTAGTAGATGCCATTGGAGCAGTATTAATAGAACTAGCTGCAGGAGTGGAAGCAGAACAAGAGGCTGGTGATGAAGTCCTAGCCTGATAAGTATAGGATGTTCCAGTAATGTTATTTCTTCATTGTCAAATAATAAAGCACAGATTGATCAATCATGCCAAATTTAAGTCAAAAGAGTTGTAATAGACTGTGGTTTCATCTCTTTCAATGCTTATAATCAAATGAAAATGCCAAATTATAAGAGCCTCTGTGACAAAGCAAATTAACGTAGATCTTGCATGTACAATAATCCATAGTTGTCAAACTAACAATGCAATGCAGAATTATAAAGAGAATAATAAATTTTTGACTAATACCTTTATACAGATTTCAGGGAGATACCAAGTACAAATTATTCTTTATAATGTTGTGCATATCAGAAAATTACCTGCGGAAGTTGTGTAAGCCTTTTAGTGGGTTGATCCTTTATTGATGCACCAAAGAAGAGCTCCTGGTTCTTCCTCTTCCTAGATGCTGAAGGAGACATGAATGCTGATGGGCCAATGGCCCCATTTAGGGATGCATTGGCTGCCTGCTGCATATAAAGAGTGCTTCCATGATCACCACGGAAGAGAGCCTTCCTCTCTTCACTCCCTTCGAAGTTCTTACAATCCATACATTTACAATTATCAGAACAGAGAATGTTGGCTTGGAAGCATTCACAGTATTTTTTTAGGCACCCAGACTTCTTACAATGGCATCCTTTATTATGTTTTCCCACCAAAGGAAGTTCTCCTGCCTCATCCTAACACATATAAGCATGTTGATATTAGAACTTGGCAAATAATTGCTATATGTGTGTGTGTGTGTGTACTTATATATGAACTATGAATCGATGAAGTTCAGAGAATCTTGAACATTTATCTTTTCTTGTCATCACTTTAAACAGTAATAATGAATTTTATAATAATAAAGATGATAGCTAGCTGGTTCAAAAATGTCAATATATACTAATCTAAACCTGAGATTCCATATAAGATATGCATACAAGGCAAAATATGAAACATGGAAATTACTAGGCATGGATATAAAGGATTTGTACTGGTTAAAGAGTCAGCAGCCAAATATTTAGCAATTATCATCAAGAGCAAGCAAGACAACACAAACATTTAAGATGCTTATACGCCATTGTGCTAAATCGATAACCAGTAGTTCTGCCAATTCCTTGGGAGATTTGAAATTCACCAAGATATGTCGTCACCACAGGTCAGAATTGCTACAAGATATCATGTAAGACAGGACGACTAACTAAAAAAAAAAGTGCCAGACATGCTTAATAGGCATGCACCTTGTGAAAGAAATCAATTAAGAAATCAGAATTTGTTTTAATAGAAGATTGAGTACATACCCTGCCATCCCGTGATGCATGTGGGCTACTGCCAATCTTAGGCCTAAAGGCATTAGGATTGCGCTCTAGAGTAGCTTCAACAGCCTCATGTCTAGCAGCTTCATTCTCAACATTGTTACAGCAGTTTGAACAGTTGCAGCCATCACAATAAACTCCCGATGCAAAGCACTCACAATACCTAAGTGTGCAATAATGAAAGAACATAAGTACAATGAGCTAGTTTAGGAAGAACATGAAAATACAGCCATATGATCGAGTACTTAACTGCAAAGCTAAGTTCAACACCGAATGACTGAATCAGCATGAATCTTTCTATCCACAAAATTTGGTATATTTCACACTGACACTTTCATGTGAGCATTGAATGCTCTAGATGAATAATTGAAACAAGTCAATTCAAAATCAACATGAATTTTTCTACCTACTAATATTTGAATATTTCTTCACTGAGAATTTCATGTGATCAGCCCTAGCATAGTCAAGAAGCCTATTGTTCTGTTGCATACTTGTGGAGCCAATAGGCAAAACACTTTCAGTCAGTGTGCAAAACAAGATTCACTTCAGAGAAGCAGGTAAATAACCAACTCTTTTCTGCTAGTGTAAGCCTTTTCAAGAATTAGCACATAGAGCTTTTCTTCGCTTTTTCATTCATCATTACTCATTGTGACACTAATGATTAGCTTACTCTTGATTTTGAAACTTTAGATAGGGATAATGAATTTGACGGAATAATTCCATCAACCACCATTACATTAATTTCCTGAAAATCATTCATAAATCAGCCATAGGTTTATCAGAAAACAAGCTATTGCCATCCCAAAGTTTGATTTGTGACAGTACCATATGCTTGTACTTTTATATTTGACCAATCTTAAAAACACAAACCCACTTGTATATGAAACTAGTATCAACCAAGTTATTCAACAACCAAGTTGTGTCTCAGTCATCAAAAGCATGTGTTGCATTAATATAATATCATAATTCCTGTACTTCCATAAGTTTAGGATGTCAATTTCTCACCGGAAGGAGTCAGACAGGAAAGAACTGTCCTTAATTCACCAAAGCTACAAGAGATTTGCTGTTAATTCCTATTGCAAAAAAAAAAAAGAATCAAGTATGATATCCCAGGGTGTTATTGTTAATTCCTATGGCAGCAAAAGAATCAAGTATGAAATTCCAGGGTAATGTAAAGAAAGGTTCTCATCTTCATATTAGGTTGCTGTTTAGGTAGTTCAACCATAAAGAATAAATTGTTCTGAAAGGAGCTATCCTCATGGACCGTGGTCTATTAGAGCTCACTTATGTTTTGCCATTTACCAACAGATGAGCAAGTTTTGAACTGGGAGCACGTCTTTATGCCAACTTGATCATGCACTTGAAACTTTACGATAGAGGCAATTGCAAAGACTGAGATTCTTTATTCATCTCCAGAAACATTTCGAGTCAAGATAACTGACTTTGGCAGATAACAACTGGTGTAGGAAGCATTTGCAAAACTAAGATGCCTTATGAAACAATACTTCTTAGGAGTCTTCCAGAGGAGAGGGATTGAAGGATAATGGAAACAAGAATGCTAGTTCCTTATAATGATTATTACAGATTTCATAATTTTGGATCCGATTCTGCCAAGAGACTGTTTATGGCATGTGACATCTGTCACGTGTGTATGCCTAGGATTATAGATGATATTGAAGAAATAAATGGCAAACAATTATTAGCACATCACAAGTAGCATGTATTTAGTGTGAACTAATAATGCAATTAGTAACAGCATGGGGCACAAATGATACTTCAAAGTAAGCTGATAAAAGTTACATAACAAAAGGTTATTTCACCTACAGCTTCAAGCATTTTGAGTGTTTGCAGTTGCAGTTCTTTTTTCTTGTTGGTGTACCATCTTTTGCATCATATAACAGTCGTGGTCGTGACTTGGGTGATTCTGTCTTGCTGAAATGGATAATAGTAAAATTGTGAGCCAATCCCTTGCAGTTAGTAAATATAACAAATGTAGACATCAAGTAAATACAAAAGCTTATCTACTGCCGAGCAATCCTCAAGAATGGTAACAGGTACATTACCACGATTCTTATGTCACTGTAAACAATCTGAATACAATTCTATAAGCAATAGGTTCTCGGCATGTTCAATACCAGAGTACCTCAGAATAAATTTTGATGCATGACCAGGGCACATTTTACATATTAGCCACTGACAACTATGACAGACAAGAAGCAGAAGACCAAAAAGAAAGAGGAAATCTATTAAATTCAACCAATTGAAACACTAATCACATGAGGTAAAAATGCAATTTCCCTCTTCTAATATATCATCAGTCTTGACAAGTTTCAATACAGGACGTCTCCAAGTATAACGAGATTTAAATTCGTAGTGTAAAGTAAAAGAGACTTAAAGGCCAAAACAACAACCGAAAATAGCAAAAGAAAATCTTTCTTAGGTCATATTTTCGAATTTGATATGAGTTCAAAAACGGGGTCTCAAAATGAGAGCACAGCAGAAACATTTTCGCATAAAGAGGGAAAAGTCTCATGCTGATGCCTTTGATATAAAAATTAGGACAAATCTCAAAATCGATGCACCGAAACCTAACCTAAAATTTGAAAAGAGGTTGCCTGACTCCTAAAGGATTTCAAGAATCAGATAAAACCCGTTACTCACGCGGCTACCGCAATTGAGGAAATTGCGGGTCGCGATATTGGCAGAGAAGCCGGAGCGGGCCGCGGCGGCGGCGGCGGCGGCTGCTGCGGTTGCTGCGGCGGATCGAGAGACACCGATACGGCCGCGGAAGAGGAAGCTCCACCGTAAGCCGCAGCCGTGAAATCCAGATGTCGGATGAGCTTTCTCGGAGGGAAATCAGACGGCGCCGATGCAGCCGGCTGACCGCTTTGCTCCATTGGAACCCGTCAATCGCCGATCCAAGAATCGATTCAAGAAGAACGCCAGAAATTTCCCTCCGAATTCCACCTCTTCTGGAGGAATCCGAACCCCCTATGGGTTCCGAACAAGTGGATACCGCCTCAGATCGGGCGTTCGAGAACTTCGAGGTCGCCGCTGAATCTGGGAACAAGGAAAAGGCCCCGCGGCGGCGCGGAGATCTCCAGCGTCGGAGAAGAAATCGAGCGGCGGCGATCCACCGAGAGGAGTGGCGGCGGCGGGAGATGGCCGAGAAGGAGGATGCGGGGTGGGATTCTTGTTGGGGTGAGGGAAAATTTTCGAGCACGAGGAGAGGAAGAGGGGGAGGGGAGGTGGAAACGAAAGCCTCTTCCCGTCTCTCTCCCTCTCTGCTTTTGAAATCAAATTATAATATTTGACGGTCGGATCGGCGTCCATCAAAAGATCGGACGGCTGTGTCCTCTTGGAGAGATCAAGTGGTCAAAATTCATAGGGTTCGAGATGTGGGCCGTCCGATTGGATTAGGAACAGCCTTTCGGGTTTATTAATTGATAACTTGGGATGTTAATTTCAGATCAATTTATATCGTGCCAAATCGAATTCCTTCATATTGAATTTGACTTGCTTTAATCAGATGATGTACATTAAATCTATTTAAGGAACATATTATTCATCTCCAGTCCGAGCCTGTCTCAGCCACTTGATCTCAGCAATTTCATTTGACCGTTCTTTTGACCATTCTGCAAATGTAATTAAGTACATACTAGTAGTGTATGTTATATTTTTTTTTTATGGACGTTTAAGTCAAGCTGTGGCCGATTGTGATGCAGTGGATAAATCCTCACTCCATGGAACCTACGAACGTATCGCACTGGATCACCGTCAGCGGTGGAGCCTACGCTTCGGACCAATCGTATGCGGTGCTCCAACTTCGTGTCACTCGGCGAGACTCCTTTCCGCGGCAACAGATTATATATTCGATAAGACAGTCATCTAAGACCGCTGGAGCCCACACGTGGGGTCCAGATCATGTAAGCAACACTTTGATCTTGATCTTTATGCCTTTGTACTTAGTGGCCCCACAAAGGAACTGGGCCACTCCGGAGCCCACAAGTGGGACCCTGTTCCGCTGACCCATCAATAGCGTTACCAATCATATGGTAATCTTTGTATATAATTCGTCATGCGCCATGTCAGCTTTATGCTTACGGTTGTAAAATCGCAAGTATTTGAGGTTGGTTATATTAATGTTTTCACGTCATTAAATTTCATAAAATATAAAATATTTATTTTTTTATTTATAGTTTATAATAAAATTTTTTTAAGTCCAATTATCAATATTATTTTATTATATCCTCAATTATCCTTTTATCATTTTTTCTTCGTATCTCTCTCAATTAGTATCAGACGATCAAAACCAATGACATAAACTAAGAAATAAAATTAATGTGTGTCCTATATCATGATGACATAGGTCATGCAAGAGAGTATAATATCATGATTCAAAAGGTCATGAACTCAAGAGAAAGTATCGTGATAGAAGCGAATTTATTGGTCATGAAATTGTCTCGATTCTGGATGCCAAACCTGTGCAACTCACTTTCTTGAGACAGCAAGCAGATTGCAGAAGCTGTAGATTGTCTTGTAAAGAAGTTTGAGATGGGCCAATCTGCAAGACGTGATTGTGTAACTGTAAACTGCATTATCAATCTAAACCCTGCTGGCTTTAGCCTCCCCAATGAAGACAATGCTTTCATGCGAGGAAGTGAAGATCTTAGCTCAGATTCATCATGATGGTGAAGTAGCAGTTAGTAAAGCTCAGTGTTCTAAAGGCGTTATGGGAAGCACAGATGCTTTACATTTCAAGCTTTAAGCTCTTCTGCAGGAATTCGGCTGGCGGCCTTCTTTGGATGAATGTGTGTTTGTATATACATATGACCAAGAATGTGCTTTGCCTTTATCTGCCTTCAGCTGTGTCTTAAAATAGCTTTGAAAGCATGTGATGATGTTGATGGTGTAAAAGGTTCAGTAGTTTCAGGACTGAATCAGTTTTGTTTATTTTAAGCTGTTTGTTGATGTTTCAATACAAGCAGGAAATATTGTAAGGGCAGAAGCGTACAAATGTTCTGACTGTAAGTAATAATGTATATATAGATGAGTTAACATGCATGACAAGTTTTATGTAATTTTGTTCTCAGTTTGTCATGTTGAATCTTCGTATAATTAAAGCAAGCTTTTGAGATACAATGGCATTGCACAGGGATTGCAGCTAACTTTTTAGATACTGCAGCTCTTTGTTGAAAGCCTACTTCCCTTGTTTACTGAATTCTGGCATTAAACCAAGACTGTGGCTAATAAGAGACTAAATTCAGCATCGAAAATGGCTAATAAGAGATTAACATTGCAATACTAAGTGTACAGATAATTCAGAAACTAGAGAATGAGCTGATTCCTTAGAAAAGCATGGGAACCTGCAGTTCCCTCTCTATCGACCCGAAGAACAATATTAGTCGTGCCCTTTCGGTGAAGTGAAGACCAAGATGAGTTTCTTGTCTATTCTAGGTAGCGCATGTGCCTCCACACACCAAGTTCCTGCAAGAAGTATTCTGGGATCAATTGTGTTGCAGCACAAGGATGGCAAGAGGAAATCTATAGCGAGTATGTAAAATTTCCTGTAAGTGATGAAGAGTATTATAACATTCGTAGAATTCTTTCATTTTGCTTAACAAGTAAATATTTGATGTGAATTAAATGAGCAAATGTGATTAACAGGGTTCCAGTGTTAGATAAAACAAACATTTCTGAAGATGTTACTTTCAAGATCTAAGAGTTTGAGAAAAAGAATGGAATCGAATGTAGACACTAATTTATAATAACACAACCATTGATGAATGGACGAGGGATATGTAGTCAGCTACTTACGCCATTAGACAACCGGGGCTTCTTTTACTTTTCTTCTTGGCGACCTCCTTCCTTCTCAGAGGTTGAAGAACTACCTTGATTGCAGTATCGAAGACAGCCTTGATGTTCTAACCAATCCAAAGCAAGGAATAAGACACACAATTATTAGTAAGTTATCATGGTTTACAAAAAAACATTGCAGCGGCAATAGTACCGATGACTAATAGTCTAGTATTTTCTGTTTGACACACCTGTTGAGTCTTAGAGCTGCACTCGATATATGCAGCAGCACCAATTTGTTTCCTGAGTTCTTCACCCTGGAACGATGGCAATGTATTGTTTAGCCTCAGATGGAAGACAGATGATGCAAAAGCTCAATGCAAAATCTATGTACCTGAGCTGGAGTTATGGTAGTTGCACCTGGATGATCAGCAAGATATGCTTTGTCTTCGCGAAGATCTATAGTTTATCAGATACCAAGGTGATTAATATTCTCAAAGAGCTAATTTCATGCATCAATTAAGATGGTGGAACTCAAGATGGCTGCGAACCTAGTTTTGTTCCAACAAGAACAATAGGAACATTTGGTGCGAAGCGGCGAAGCTCGGGCATCCACTGGTTAACAAAAGAACAATTACAAGTTTCGTGAATACACAAGTCGATTAGGAATATCATTGCAACAATGAGTTCCTAAAGTTGTGAAACGAGGAATCAAAAGTCTCAAAACAAATCAAGTCACCATGATAATTCGATCCAGAGACCGAACAGAAAAATAAGATTATAGCTGTACTTATTCTTGAATAAAACATATATATAATCCAAAATTTAACATTCAAACAAAGAAACATAATTTGGATAAAAGCAAGTAAAAGATATTTTCAGCTCGAAGTTGCTAATAGGGCTACCAATGTCTGCAACATGAATGTAAACGGAATGATGAATTGACACTTAATTATAACCTTCTTGAGAACATTCTCATAGCTTGCCCTGCTAATTAGAGAGAAAGCCAAAACAAATATATCAGCCCCTCTATAGCTCAGTGGCCTCAATCTGCTGTAGTCTTCTTGTCCTGCAAAGGGAAGTGAAACCATATAGAGTCATTCAACAAAAATTTGCAGATCTAGTTGGAACAAGTAACTAAGGAGATGTGGAAGATCATGAAACCTGCAGTGTCCCACAATCCTAAGTTGACAATGCTGCCATCGACAGAGACATTAGCGCTGAAGTTATCAAACACAGTAGGGATGTAGTCCTGCAAAGAACCACAACATCACACAAAACCGGAACAGAATAACTACAGAAAGAAAAGAAAGGAAGTCTATGAATGAAGAACAAATGTAGAAAGAAACTGATTCCTATTCTCTGGTTCTAAAGAGGGATACTGATACAGATCATTGACAAGAACAAAAATAAGAGAAATGAAGAAGAACAGAACAATCGGAATCAAGAGAGCAAAGGATGAAGCCTTGTGGTTGCTAGAGCAAAGGGAAAGTGATACATACAGTGGGGAACTTGTTGCTGGTGTAGCAGATGAGCATGCAAGTCTTCCCCACAGCTCCATCCCCAACAGTCACACACTTGATGAACTTTGTGGCGCTCATCCTCGCTCCGGCTAGCTATCAGGTGGTGGTGGAGAGCAAAGAAGAAGAAGAAACACGCTATAAACGGAGGCAGACAGCGAGGAGGGAGTTGCTTCGCTTGGAAGGCAGGAGGAGCGAAACGATAAGGTAAAGGACAAGCAGGAATGGCAGAAGAGAAGGAGGAGAGAAGCTGTGGGCGAGAGGAGAGCTGCTGATCACGATCTTGGGAACTCGGGAAAGAAGACGACAAGGGCAGTGGAGTTTTTGGTGCGAGCAGGAGATGAAATGTAGCTCTCGGAGTTACATTAGAAGCTGGTCTCCGGTCCTTTTTCTTCTTACGAGGCCACCCTTTCTTTTACTTAAACATGCAACGAAACCGACATGTAAATCCAGTAATTCCAACGCGTGATCTATTTCCAAGTCACGACCGTGACACCGGAGCTCCACGAAAAGACGGATTACCCGTCTTTGTACCCACTCGCCAATTGGAGACCTTTCGCGGGTCCCATTGATTGGTATCAGCGATGCGTAGGAAACGAAGGTAACGAGGGGGGGGGGACTCGTAGTTCTAGAAGCTTGCACGTCCTCTTCCACGACGAGGGAGTGGGATTCAATTTTCGAATCCGACGTCTCGGATCCGACCGTTTGGGTCGGGCGAGCCGCTGTTGTGGTTGCACTTGCGGCGTCTCTTTTCGCTGCACGAGCTCTGCTGACACGGTAATGAATCGCTGCGCTCACCGGGTTTGGTGCCGTCGCCACCAACCAAATCAAATGGAGCACCGCCCACCTCGTCGACGTACCCAATGCCCATGATGCCAGTCTCGAGCAGTAAACACGTTCTCGTTGCCAGTGTTTGGCTTCGGGTGGTGCATTAAATAAGTTGGCTGCAGCTTCATCTCCGCCACAAGATTTGGCGTTTGTAGATGAAATGTTTTTTAGGTTGCTGACAGAAATCAAGCTCAATTAATAAGTTAAATGGATCTTATTTACGAGCGGTAAACACGTTTCTTTGGTTGCACATCAAACAGCGACTGGTAGTTCTCTGGCAGAGTGCAGGTCGTGTTTCGTCCGTGAGTCGTCGTCCCAGATCTTATCCTGCCCTTCCTCGCCATAAACTAGACTACATGCCACGAAATAGAAGATGTTTAAGATGCCAAGTAGTGTAAGAATCCAGTAGTAGTAGTCGAGGTGGCCCTTGTTGATGTTCCTGTCGAGCCAGCTCGCGCCACCATCTGCTCCACTGATCTTGTTGACGAGCGCCGTGATGACACTGCTCACCAAGTTCCCAAACCCCAGTCCAAGCGTCAACAGCGACACGGCAACGCTCGCCATGCTTCTGGGGAACTCGGAGTAGTAGAATTCGAGCTGCCCGATCAGGTTGAGGGCCTCTGCTAAACCAGTCAGGCAATTTTGTGGCACCAGCCACATGGCCGACATGTTCACCATCCCTTGTGGATCATCAGCGAGTCCTTGTTCGATGGCCCTTCTGCGGCGAGCGCCCTCCGTGACGGCCGCCGCCGCCGTGGCCATGCATGACAGTACCTGGCCGATTCCCATCCGCTGTCTGAGGCTGAACCCACGAGGTCTCCCGGTGATCTTCGACAGCGGGGAAACCACCAGCCGGTCGTAGATGGCCACCCAAAGCGTCAGAGTGATGATGGAGAACACAACGAAGGAGCCCGCCGGGATTTGGAACTTGGACCCGATGTGGCGGTCCATGGTGCCCGCTTGCAGCACCGGGAACGAGTACTGGCTGATGACCACGGCAACCATGATGCCGGAAGACCAAATAGGCAGCACTCGCACCACCGACTTGAGGACTTCCACCTGCTCCACCGTGCACAAGTTCCAGGCGTTTGATGCTGTTCCGTCGGGATTCAGATCCTTCTCCTGATTTCTGATGACACAAGCTTTGTTCAAGAACCTGCAGAAGTTCCAGCGGATGATGCACGCATGCGTACTTCGGGTAATCATCAAAGTTTGATGATGAACTTGGTACCTCAGTTTCTTGGTTGGAACGGTGAGTTTGGAGCCCCCCTTCATGTGGAACCGCACTTGGGTGGTGTCCGGAGGCAAGACTATATGCCGGTTTTTGAGACTCACGACGATGACTTGTGCAAGTCCGGCTAAAATGCTTTTATTTGCCTTGAACTTGATGTAGAAAGGAGATCCCAGAAGAAACAGGGCTGCAGAGATTGCCATGAGCACGACAGGAACACCAAACCCGACCGCCCAGCCTTTGTGATCTTGCACGTACACGATGACCGTCACCGCGACGATGATGGAGATGCCGACCGACGCGTAGTACCAGTTGAAGAAGGTCTGCAGGGTCCTCTCGTTCTGAGGCGCGCCCTTCTGGTCCAATTGGTCCGCACCGAAGGCAAGAGTGCACGGCCGGACGCCACCTGACCCCACCGACATGACGGCGAAAGCGGCAAACAGGAGAGCGAGCTGCGACGAGGTGGGCGACGCGCAGTCGTCGTTCGCGTGGCCGCAAGCAGGAGGCTGCGCCCCAGGAACCACCGCTGTGAGCCAAAGAAGCGCCATGCCCTGAACGAGAACGCGAGACATGGTTAATGCTGTTTCGTACGAGAAAGCAGAGATGATGGACTTACAATTAGGCTGACGAAGCACCCAATTGCGATCACTCGGAAACGACCAAGACAAGAATCCGACACAAAAGCCCCAAAGATCGGTGTGAAGTTGGATGCTGCTCCCCATATGAAGAGGACAATGGCACCAGCAGCAGGGGACATGTGATACGTCTTCGTCAGGTAGACGATCATGTTTGCATGGAGCCCAAAGCTCGCAACTTTCTCGAGGATCTCATTTGCTGCAAGAGGAAAGCTGAAGTGTGAGACCTAGGAATCCATTTTGCTTCATACAAACTGTAGTGTGAAGGTAAGAACTCTTACCCATGATACATGGGAGAGTCTTTAGGCCACCCTTCCCCTTCAATTGCATTGGAGCTTCCTCCTCTTCTACAGGAGCTTTCATATTTCCCTTCCCGGAGGAAGATAAACCAGTGGCGGATTATTCATCTCGTGGAATATATAGGACTGCCGTCTGCAAAACCCGTCTTTCCCCTCACTTTTCTCGATATAATATTGCAAATATTGGATCTTTGTTGATTCATCCAGTCTCTAGAAATTCCACTGGGCGACCAAGGCGAGATGAACAATGTTTTTGCCTTTACCGGGTGAACAAACCAAGAGAGACAAAAGTCTCTTAACTTGGGGTTCATCGCCTTACAAGCATCAGGTTGATTTCTCGGACACAATAACAAATGAATCGAGTGACAACAAGATGCAGCATCAGACCCACAGTCGGGTAGCTCAATGATTCGTCCTGCAAAGCCATGCCAGACATGCAGTCTTCCGGTAACTGGACAGATTTCTAGCTTCTGACGCAGCAGCAGATAACAACGAAATGAATTGGACGACTTCGACAGCATTCTCGACTGCCAAAATGGTGAACACGGCAGCAGCATGCTGGGATTGCAAAGATCCGCCTCCCGAAACAGCACTGAAAGCTATGAACGGGAGTCCTCTGCTGCAAGCAGGCAACGAGTGCAACAGCTGCGCTCTCGAGATCCAAAGTGGTGACGTTGAACTTGGAATGCAGAAAGTGCTTGCAGGCCATGTTGCTCAAGAGATTACCACTGCATCCCCTTTGTCACCCTCACCACCACAGGACTCCTCGGTAGGCATGCGTAGAGTTGACACACCTCTTCGACTTCAGGCGCTGTAAGTACGGAAACCCTGTGTTTCATCAACAACTCAATCCCATGTTCATTCATTAAGATGAATGAAACAATCAAGTCTCGTATACCAATCATACCTCAAGCTGCTTTGAAAGTGCGCAGTACTTGTTGTCGACAGCAACCCAGAAGACATGTTGTCTGACTTCCGGGACTCCATGGACAGGAAAGATCTCCTCTGGTTGGTACCAGACTCTGTTGAGGAGACTTCCATAGGCAACTCCAGTTTCAGTAACATTGCTGTATTCTGAGAAATCCAAGTAACCAAATTTCCTGGTATAGTCTCCGCTGGATTCCAGTCCTAACTCATCATTGGGTCCATCACCATATAGCTGTTCCAGGAAATGTTCTTCTAAAATATTAGCACTAAAAAATAATGCTAGTTTACCAAGAATAGCTGATTGTAATGCATCAAGAAGGCATATTCTGCTTTGTAAAAACTCAACAATAACATTAAATCTGATTCAAACTAACAAAATAAAAAAAATAATTTTAGAATTCACCCAAAATCATATTTTACAGTATCCTAAGAAATGATTCTAAACCTTCGCGTAAGCGTGTGATTAAATTCATTCTCTTCCAAGGATAAGACAGAGATTCCTCTTTTACGGATACCACAGCATCATCAGAAAAAAACCAGAAGAATAAAAAAAAATTCTTTATTGAAAATAAAAGAATCTTAAAAGTGAGAAGAGATGTTTTTTTTTTTTGTATGTCAAAACAAGCGACTAGCTAGGTTGTAATAATGATCATAATGCTAATATAACAACGACGATGTATGATCATTGCCAATATCATCAATTAAATCAAGAAAAAGTAACTGACATGATTAAAGAAATAATGGACACAACTAAAAAAATAAATTAATTAATAAAATAATAAATAATAAATCTCTAAAATATTATGCAGCACATACTACAAACAAAATTGAGATTATTAAGAATAATTTAGAAACACATGTATTTGCTTATCCTTTGAATAGGTTCAGCAGCAACTGAGTACTGAGGCCAGCATTCAGCTGCACCAAGAATCAAAGTCAAAATAATAACTGGTTTGCGGAGAAGGGGAGTGAGTGTTCCCTACTGTGAGATGACTATTGTCATAGATGGCTTACGGATTGCTGCTAAGGATAAAGTCAATATAATTCATGTTGAGTTAGACTTGGAGATGTTAGCGTGGATCCTATGAAAGACAGTTCTCAGGGTTTTGATAATAAGAAACTACATTGAAGATATCTGACATGTTCTCAGGGTTTTGATTCCTTTCTTGTATCTCATGTATACAAGGAAGGGGATGAGACTGCCAATTAGCTAGTAACATATGTTAGAATAACCAGAGAGAGATTTTTTTAGAGAAGTGTGACCCTTTCAGCTGATCAGTCTTGTGCGTTTTGATCTACAGAGTTGTTTTCTGCAGCTTACTTAAAATAATTTTACTTTTCAAGAAAATGAGAGTTGAATGAGTGCAGAAAGTTGATGTAATCTGCAAACTCATACCGTGCTGAGTCCATTCATGACGACTATCACCTTTTTCCTTTCCAATACTTCCAAACCGGAATCTTCTACCATGAAGAGCAACAAAATGGCTGTCAACAGATGGATCAATCTGCAGAACATGGGGGACAGAATTTACGAGACAATGAATAGGTATTCTCCTAATGAATCGAAGCATCCAAAAATATATGAACGCAGGCATCATTTACTTCCCTGAAACATCCAAGTAAGGGAGCTGTGGATCCTGGACGAAGCCAGTGAGACTGCAGAAGAGGTGCCATCTCATAGGCATTGATGATCTTAACCTTTCTCGCTTTGCTCTCTGGTATTTCGCCATTCGACCTTCTCGTGCCGGTCGATATAAGCACGAGCAGAGCTCGGATAAGGAGAATAATCTTGCAAGAATCCATCTTTTCCTCAGAAGCAGCGGCGGCGGTGGCACAGTGGAAGCGGAGACCTGGAACCTTAAAGGATCAGGTTATTGATCCAAGCATGGACGACTTGGGGCGAGGTTAATGTAACGCATCAATCTGCAATGTCGTTTTCCCCTCTCTCTGGGGATGGGTTCGGTGTCTTTTTCTCGAGTTGCCCTCAAGAAGCTGCTGCCGCTACTTTATGTTCCCAGCACGCCGACGCCTTGCCCTTCTCAGAGCGTCAGATAACCTTTAAGTCGCCTGTTTACTTACAGAAGAACCTGCCGCCGGAGGCCATGGAACGCGCCGCGCATGAATCAGGAAGCCTATGGATTCCAAGAGCCAACTCGCTTGTCTCCGGCCTCACTAAGGCAGCCCGTGGGCCGAAAGCCGCGTGCTCACTGCTGCGCATGGATCCCTTTGCTAGCGTTGCGTTCGACGTGAGCTTATCAGGCGGACAAACATATATATATATATATGCTGATGTAAAGCGACTATAATTTTAATTGGTAAATGATTTAGCATTACAAATTTAGGATATAAGAAGAAATTTCTGTTGCTTCTCTTCAAAATCCATCCAACAGAGCTGATCATTTCAAAATAGTAACCTCATCAGTCATGACACCGTCTAAAAATGTGGTTGATTCAGTGACAATGGTCGGACGTGGACTTTTCAGTAAGTGTAGCCACAAGAAATGACACTTGAAGTAGACCTGCCAAAAGAAATCAGAACAAAGAAAGGAAGACAAATCGATCGGAGAGCGAAGTCAAAGGCAGGCAGTCCAGGAAGACCAAGAGAACAGAGTATATCGATCAGAAATCAAAGTCAACTTCAAAGTAATCAAATCCGTATACTAAAGCAGCTCACCATTTTTTGATGTACATACCTGCTACAGTAGTGACCCGCTACCAGTGAGTGTAGATGAAGGAACGGAAAGAGACGAAAAATGGAGGTATCTTGTCACATCATAGTTCTTGCAGCAACAAGGATTTGCCATGCATCAGTTCCGATACACCTTCTTTCTGGGAACTCCTTTTTTGCTCGTCTCAATAGAATCTTTCATGACTTTATCGTTGTTGTTTCAGAGCAGCGCAGAGAAAGAGAGAGAGAGAGAGAGAGAGAGAGAGAGAGAGAGAGGATTAGCTGGTTTTGTCCCTGCCGGGGGAGTGAGGTAGAGTACCTTTGCAGGAACAAGCTGAGGCAAGGAAAATGTCAAATTACTGGAAGTAGTAGAGTAGAGCAGATGCAGAGCCGAAGCCCGTCTCTCCACAATCTGCAGCCTGTAAAAGATGACTAGCTTTCTCTCAGGTGTTGACCGAAACAGGCCAAGGATGTGGACTCCTCGGTAAGGTGAAGCCATCGGTTTCCCCACAGTTTCCGCCACTGGTGCTTGTTCTGACAACCGAGTGGCATCAAGGAGCACAGACCTGAGCTCCGAATCGAGCCGAATCATACAGCAAAACCTTCAAGATCTTAGCTTTTAAATATCGGAAGGTTTCATAAACGTTCTCTTTGTGTTCTTGTTCTTGGTTCTCTACTTGACGGTGTTGCCACTGCAGAGAGCCTCATGAACGCCTGCAGCTGCATCCTTCGTACAGGGATCCATGTGCCGTGGTTGGTGTCTCCACCTCGGTGGTTCTGCCTCGTACGTTTCTGGTTGAACACACTCGCTCTATCAAGCAGTGGCGATGTACTCTTTTGCTGTAATCGGTGTACTTTCTGCCGTAATTTCATCATGCTTTACGGTCTCGTTAAGTACCAATAAGTACGTGAAGTGCCACTTCAAAAGGTTTTGAGGTGCATTGCTGCCTCTGCTGTGTTGTTTTCTCAACTGGAGTTTTATTTAGCAGTTCGATTAGCATTGACAGTCCTACTAAATTTTGATTAGATTATAACAAATTTATAGGACGCATCTAACACGTTCGACATGCCAATTACTTTTGACTATGCGGCTCGATTGATTAGACAACCATGATCAACCATTAACATAAATGATTTGGGAGCATATAAAGTATGGCAGTCTAACTCTCTCAAAAGATGGTAGAGATCCCCCGTGCTCTATAGATGATGATGACGATGTTTGAGACCTTGGAATAATGACAGTCTGCATCTCCCTTAGTTACTGGTCTCCCAGGCGAAGACGACGACGACGACGACGATGATGATGATGAAGGTTGTGTTGGGTGTCGAGGTCACATCACCTGATGCATGGTTTAAGCCTCGGGTGGAGTATGATGGCACGTCGTACCAACAAAGCATTGTTTTCCGACCACTCCATTATCCTCGGAAGTAATGCGCATATTGACTCTGCTGCTTAACACTTCTCCCTCGTCTCGATCCAACTTGTGACTGAACTCCGAGTATGTTCAACGTATACACTTGTCTCTGAATCCATTAAGAGATAATTGACTCAAAAATCTTAATTATCGTCGGCAGTGGTGACGGAGATTTTATTTTGGTGGTGGGTTGTGATTAGGACCACGGTATGGTATGACAAGCTTGGCAGGCAAAATGACAAGAACAGCCTCGAGGCAACAGCAAGCAGATCCATGGTAATGTACGGCCAAGATCCTCCGATGCCCCACCCGACGCCGGTGATCACCCACCCTCCCTCCCTCCCCCACCTACGTACTTGGCCATGCAATCACTGGATCCCAATAAAATCTGTCCGCTTCTATGCCGATTCGTTGATCATAGCCAACCCATCCATCCACACCGTTCACTAAAACTCGTCTCTCTCCTTCTTCTCACATCCTCATGTGGGAATTACTGCGAAAAATATTCAATCTTTTTTTTTTTTTTTTGTTTATGGTGCTTACATCGAAAAAAAACATCTTTAGAAGAAGGAGCCATACCAACAGCAAACGAACAAAGAAAGAAACAGTGATCGAACTCAGGTGAACGCACATCCATCTCTGCATGTAAAGACAGATCCAGGTTGTGCTCGTGATTGATCTGCCAGTGCCTAAGTATGGTTGCACTGTCAACGCCGACTCCAACAGCGAAGGGAAGGGAGGGTGTGGCTCCCCCACCCAATACAGCCAGCGCGACGTCCCGAGACTATCACATGATCGATCCAATGAATCCCTCTCGCCACTGTCCGTTCGTGCAGGATTCGAATGGAACACTCCATCTACATGGTGACATTTTGGTGGGGTCTTCCTCTCCTCTCTTTATTAGGTCCCGGTACACGCATTCATCAGTCGCCGCTGCCGCCACCAGTTGGCCTCTTCATCCGTCCACTAGATTGCCTATTGAATCCAATGCGTCAAGACTGCAGCCAAGTCAAATCCAATAATATTATTGTGTATATTAGATAAATATTTTTGTTATTAAAAGAGACAGGGGGAAGTAAAACAAAATTCCTTTCTTGGATTCCAGGCGGTCAAATTCCGGTCAACCGTACGCAGTCAACTGACCCTCGAAGCATTGCTGTCGCCGGCGGGATCCGAGTGCCGTCCGAACATGAACCCCCACCAAGCCGCTTCCCCCTCTCCCCCCAAACAGCGACGGCCAGAATGCTCCTATCGTCTCTCGACAACCGACCTTCCGTGGCCTACTCGGCAGCACTCGACTGGAAAGCCCGCTGTCCCGTGCCGGGATGTCGCCCTCCGAGGCGTGAAGGAAAAGGGTGACGTGGCGAGATCAAGCGCACGCAGCAGGGGCTTTCCGCGGACGGCGAGCCGTTCGATGCTTCGAAAACACAATAATGACGGATGATGCAGGCGTGGGGTGGCCACCCGCAGGTGGTGTCGCCATCCCCACCCCTCCCCCCTCTGCGTATTAAGTTCTCCTTTTCTCGGCATTGTAGTTAGGAAGGTGTCATTATTGACCCCAACATGACACTCGGCTGCTGGTAATGGTTTGGTGGCGAGAAGAGAAGTCACAGTCGGCACATATCTCGACGCGCTGCTGCTGGAGCACGAGAGGTTCCCCAGATAAGAGAGAATACAGGAACAGTGAGGTTTACGGTGAGAGATGAGGAACGAGACGTGGAGTTTTTGATGGCAGCAATCCTGTCGGGAACTTTCAATCCCCTGTCGGTAGGTTTGCGGTCCCGACGCGTAAAGTCTTCCAACACCCAACCATTAAAAACCACGCAAATATCGCCACCTCAATTCGCTTGTCATCATACTTCTCGTTTCTTCGTCTTTTTTGGCCTCGCCCATTGTTTCCCCCTCATGATTGCGTCGAGCTTAACTAAGTCTACTCAGCAAAAACAAGGACTTTTCTTGAGCGCTAGCTATACAAGGAGGAGGAGGAATCTTTGCCTGCTGCTCGCACGCCCGCCGCTTGCACTTCTTCTTGCATCTTCGTTCGATGACCCCGCCGTTGGAGCACGACTACCTTGGCCTGCCGGAGAGCCCCGGCGAGCACTCGGGCAACCTCAAGGACACGGAGCTCCGGCTTGGGCTTCCGGGCTCGAAGTCGCCCGAGAGAGTCGATGGAGGGGGCGCCGGGCTGACGCTGGGGCTTCCCAAGAACTTCGTCTCCGGCGCCAAGAGGGGGTTCTCGGACGCCATCGACGGGCCCGACGCGTGGGGGCTTCCCGGGGTGAATGGGTCTGAGGAAGAACAGGGGAAGGGCGGGGAGAAGGCCAATGGGAAGCTTTTGGGGCCGCCCAGCGTGGGGAAGGATGATGGTGGAGCGGCAAAGGTGGCGCCTTCGCCCAAGTAAGCCTGTTTTCGCTTTTTGGTAGCTGCCTTGGTAGATCATGGTGAACCAAATGCGCATGTTTTGCAGTTCTTCTTGTTCTTTTTTGGGGCATTTGTGGCCGAGATGTTGCTGGTGAAGTTTGATAAGCCAAAGTTTGAATCTTTATCTATTCAACTAAGATTAGTTGTTCCTAATTGTTTTGATCCAGTAAATAAAAGCTTGCTATCGACTACTGCTATCTTTTTACATGTTGCAGCTTGCTTTGTCAATTTGGGTATGTGAATGCTGGTGTAGAACAAAAATGCACGACTCGGATGCATTCACAAGTACCCAATCCTTAATGCTTCCCACGCAGAATTGACAACGTAAAAGACATCTCTTGCTGATTCTTAGACTAGCAATTTCGGTGGTCTTGGTTTAGAACTATCCAAATAAGTTGGAACTATTACAATGTTTTATGGTGCTTAAATCGAGATAGAACAGCTTCAGCTGTGAAGTTGTATCACACAATATGTCCTTTAAGTCATTACATCTATTTCCACTGTCCATTATGTTCTGTTTTGATGTACAAAAAGTGTGTTGCCACTCATATAGTCATACGTCCGAGTGCTATGCCATGGAGTTTGGTTAGAAAGTGCTCAGGCTTATTTCTTATGTAACATAGTACCTCGACTCCTTCAGTTGTGGTTATTTGTTGTTCCACTGTATTTTAGTGCATCAAAATCTGGCGCATTGTATGCTTTGATCTTCTTTTTTCCCAAGAAATTTCATGCTTACTAATCATCCTAGAATATTCTTTCCTCTTGTTTCTTCTGCTAGATGAAGACTTTGTTTCCCCTTTTACCTTTGAAAATTTTTTTTTCTTATATAGCTGTGTTATTGCCCGGCGAACTCTAGGCATTGATAACTCATGCCGCCGCATTTTTCGGCATTGTGCAACCGTTGCTTGCCATTGTCTTGTCTGATGAGCTTCATGCTTTGATCAATGTCCTGGTCTCCCTCTTTCTTCGGGATTGTCTAAGCATAATATGTGTCACAGGGCACAAGTTGTTGGTTGGCCACCTATCCGGAGTTACAGAAAGAATACAATGGCCGCAAACCCATCCAAGAACAAGGAGGATGCCAAAGGGAAACAAGGGCTGGAATGCCTCTATATCAAGGTCAGCATGGATGGAGCTCCATACCTTAGAAAAGTCGACCTCAAAACGTACTCCAACTATAAGGAGCTCTCGCTGGCTCTTGAGAAGATGTTTACTTGCTTTACCATCGGTAAGATCTTTTGGTTTATGATGCACACAGACTTCACTTTTTCATCTTTGTGCTTTTCTTGGGGAAGAAAAGCCTCCCATTGCTTGCTATGTATCAGAATAGGATTCTTTAGCTTTAGTGATATTGACAGCATTTAACATTTTATCCCTTGCTTCTTTGTGATGTTAGAAACTAATAAAAAGACTTGTATCGAGTGGTTCAACCGTGTGCTTTAATTTTTGTTCTTAAATCACTACACATGACCGAAAGATTTTTCATATTTTTTGTATTTGTGGTTTTCAGGTCAGTGTGGTTCATATGGAATGACTGGCAGAGAGATACTGACCGAGGGTAGAGTCATGGATCTTCTTCAAGGATCTGAGTATGTTCTTACCTATGAGGACAAAGATGGTGATTGGATGCTCGTCGGCGATGTTCCCTGGGAGTAAGTAAAATGCTAGGCAGACTTATAAACTAATCTAGTTGTCATTAAAGGACAATTACCTCAAATGTGATTATGTCCTCCTTTTCAATTTCTTTCTCGATGATAGTGTCTTAGAAAGTTAACATCCGCGGACCAAAACATTAACCCTCATAGGATCTTACAGTTGCAATAGTTCAACTTGTGAAACCAACGATGGCGAAGTGGAAGTAAGCGTTATGCTTTCATACGACAAATTCATTATATGACAGATCCAATATATGGTTTGGATCATGTCGCGTTGACTCACCTCTTCCTTCTTCCGCTATTTATCAGGCTGTTCTAGTTCAGTTTCTACCAATGATCACTAATGGAGACCTTGTTTTCTTATTTGACTACTGATTGTATGTGTTTGCCATCGCAGAATGTTTACTGATTCTTGTAGGAGGCTGAGGATTATGAAGGGTTCAGATGCAATTGGAATTGGTACGTGTGGATACCATTTTATTCTCTTGCAAATTTTCCCGCTATTAAGTTCTTCGTAAACAAATTGTTGATGAATCCACTCTTAGTGCTATCTTTTTCTCTTTATTGTCACAATTTCCTGATCGGCACTGAGTTTCTTTTAAAGGCTTCCAAATATATGATCACTATAGTTTTCTTTTTTGACATAAAGGGACGTCTTTAAGCAAATGACTGATGTAGGCTAGTAGACCTACTGTTAATGTCGAGTCTATTGTCCTCGCCTTACATGATACTTACACAAATCCTTGTCATACCGGTTGTGTTTGATGGTATGTAATATTGTTGCAGCCCCAAGGGCCATGGAGAAGTCCAAGAGCCGGAATTAGCAGCCGTTTCAGCCTCCTTCGGTTGGGTGCATGCAGACCAAATGGATGCTAGTGGCCTGGAAGAGAACATGAAAGCTACATGTTATTATCGTTCTCTCGCTTTTATTGTGGTTTGTCATAGTGTAGTTTCACTTGTAGTTGACTTGATATTATCCGAGAGCCTTGCTGTTGGTAGATACTGTTGGTCTGTCGTTTGTCATCGAAGTTTTAGATGTGTGCTTGTCATTTTTCTTTAAACGTCTATGGATTGAGCTCTCTGTTTTATGTGTCGACGGTGGCGTCCAAATCATATCGAAAAGCCTCAAATGCAAATTTCCAGCTTTACGGTCTCTATGTATCTGGTCGATCCGATGAAAGCTCAAAGTTCTTGCAATTTTAATTTTAATTGGGTTATTTCCTGAAAAAGTCCTTTTTATGTACTTTTTTTTAATTTAGTGGTCTTTTTTTTTAATATAAATAATATCCGTCGTCATTTGCCCACCCTTCGCCCAATCATGAGGCCCTCTCACCTTTTGTCACATCGTTCGTCAAACCCTCCCCAATGCATCGTCTTTCCCTCGCCATCTTTGTCTGGCCCTCGGTTCCACCATTTTCATGGAAGGAGGTCATGAGGGTTGAGGGCAAGGAGGTGGTCACGACAAGGCTTCCTCTCCCTCCTCGTCAGGCATTGCTTGCGTGAGTCCACTCATCACTTCGCCTCTTGAGTGTCGTCACCTTTGGATATGAGAAGGCATGGAGGCGAAGAAGAAGGATGTCAGAGGCGGACTTGGCGGTGCAACCACAGTGAAGAGAGGCAATATGGGAGGAGAAATGTGAGCGTGAGGTTGGTGACGAATTGGGCAATTTGGATGGGACTATATTGGACAATGAAAGAGTAATTAACGAGTGACATGTAGCATAGGTTGGACACCCAGTGATATGTAGCATAGGTTGGGAACCGAGTGGCATCGTATTGTACCCGAATAAACATCATGGATTTCTAGTTAAAAGAAGATCTACGATGCCAGCACTTAGACCATTGGTGACTACCACATGCAAGACGATGGTAGTAGCACTCAAAAGGGTGAATCGACAGGTGGATTCATGCGGGTAACACCTAGCATAGTAGACCATGTGAGGGTGCAGGGAGGAGAAGCCTTGACGTGATCACCTCCTTCCCCTTAGCCTACTTCCTCACAACCCTTACAATATCCTCTCATGCAAATGACATAATCGAGGGCTACACGAGATAATGAGGGAATGACAATGCATGTGAAGTGCTCAACGATCGGCAATGTGAAGGAAACTAGACGATGATAGATATTATAAATATTATAAAAAAGTAAAGGGCACCAAATGAAAAAGATACTAATTATTTGTAACTCCCTATTTACTATTCATGATCCCTTCCTATTAATAACCTTTTGAAAAATAATAAAAAGTATTATTTTATTATTTATAACTCTAGTATTATCGATTTTATGTTTTTTTTTATTTTCTCATAACTTTATTTCATCTCGCTTTTTGTTGTTGTCGCTCGTCAATATTTGTCTCTATTTGTCTCTATATGTCAATAGATAATTTACAAATATTAAAAATTTTATAAATGAGGTTAAATAATAATCTCCATGAAAAAAAAAAAAAAAGACTTACACACCTTCTGGGGAAAACCTAAACAGAGGGATTTTTTTTCATAAACCGCAGTTTTTAATTTAGTAGCCTCAAGTTCAGATGGAGAAACACTCGACACTTTGTTTCGTCAAGTCTTTTCAGAGGCTCTGCTGGTGTTTACACACCTCTCACCTAATTTGCCTCTCCTGAGAGAGAGCCGGTTTAAGTAGGATTAAATCGTGTAAATGGTAAGATTCTTCGTCAGACCAAGGAGCAACAATTTCCCACATAAAATATATATACAAATAAAAAAAAAAAAAAGCAACCTAACCAAGGAGGAACAATTACCTTCGCGAGCACAATTCTATATACTCCAACCGGCACACTCCAGTGCAAATGCGTCGAACACAACGAGCAAAGATATGTACACACTGTAAAGTTTTACAAGCGACAACTGCAAACCGAGTCACAATAGAAGAAACAGGTTAAAAGTCCCAAGTGCAGCACATTGAAACGACATCTGCACATACGATCTAAGATGAGGCAGATATTTGAACGTATACCATTTGGGTATATCCATTGAACACTGAAGTTTCAAGTCTTGCCAGGCCGAGCCTTTGGAATAAGCCAAACCTTCCATCTTCGATTATTGGATCAGAAGCACGGGCAGGGTCATATCTGGTTTGGTGAGTGAGCGAAGGACCAGCAACTGGTGGGAGCTCCCAGTATACATCCAAGGCTGATTCCACAAACCTGCTGTTTTGAAAATGTTCGTCATGGGAGATTGCCTTGTTGCTATGGTTAAAATCATCTCTCATATAACCCCGAACACCCCACCATTCTTCACCACCGCCACCGCATAGTTCATCTCTGTCCACAGCCTTCTCCCAGAACTTCTTCCTTTTCATCCTTATTCGTGCTTCGTCACTGTCTCTGAAACAGCTATGTCCACCTCCTACATCAAACAAAGCGGAATATTGGCAAAAGTTGAAACTTTTCTGAGCTACTCTTATCACAATACAAATACAAGAAGGGGAATGCTTTCAGTATCCATAAATTAAAGACAAAACAGTGTTAACAGTTGAAACTTGAGTGCAAACCATCCAACATGTTGATCTTACAGTGCAGATTGACGGTAGAGAGTATGGACGCATGGCAAGTTAGATATACATATCACTAAGATGTACAAAATCTACTTGAGTTTCCAGTGTCAAGTTTCATGATTCTGAAGATCAATATATAATCACAGAGAATGGAAAATTACTTTTGAAATGTTGTTTCATCAACCTAGTTAAAACTAAAGATGAGAAGACAATAATCTAAGGCACTAAATAACACAACACTTGGTTCTTCTACAAAAAAAATTCAAGGGAAAAAAAAAATGATTAAAACTTAAAAGAAAGACCATGGTTCTGTCCTAAAGCAAAAAAAATAATGACAGGTAGATACTTAGCTAATAACTTGGATAAGTTCATATCAAGGTAGATACTTATCCAAGCTGACGATTAGTTGGATGCATCACAGGGAGCAAGAATCTAGGTAACATTGATCATGCAAGAATGCACATAAACAGAAATCACA
This sequence comes from Musa balbisiana, assembly GCA_004837865.1. Classification (NCBI taxonomy): domain Eukaryota; kingdom Viridiplantae; phylum Streptophyta; class Magnoliopsida; order Zingiberales; family Musaceae; genus Musa; species Musa balbisiana. Next base: position 4,055,088 of record CM017196.1, on the reverse strand, counting down.
GGATCAGGGATGTGAGCACTCTCACCTCTAATGTAGTCCTGATCACATATCTGTCTTAGTGAGTAATGGTCTCCGGTTCCAGTGTCATAGTTATCCTCAAATATAAGATGCTGGAAGCCAGCTTTTAAAGCCTGTTTCAATCTGTCCAAGCATTAACAAGAGCATCTCTTAGATCTTTAATATCAGCTGTCAAAGAATAGAAGTTTGTCTATGTATCTCAGACTCTTCTAAATCATCAATATTTCATGTTGATGAAGATTACCGGAAAGACTACAGTAAATGACAATAAAGAAGGTATAAATTCCTAAAATAAACAGAAATGTTCAAAGCACCATAAAAGAAAGTAAACATATAGAAAGAGTAGTGTTCATGAATATATCCAGAGATGGATGAGCCCTCTAAAGTTAATCGAGAAGTATAGGGAGATTCTCTTACCTTTTCAGTTCATTCTGGTGATCATCAAAGAATACGAGAACCCTCCTAAGATCAGAAATCCCATGTTTCTTCATCACACTCGCCCAATCAACGCTGCCAAAATCCACAAAATCCTTCCCAGCAAAGTAGGTGCAGTTCCCATCAACATAGGCTGGCCCCTTCTTCAAGTACTTCTCCGGGTGCCGGGGCGACAGCGATATTATCCGCGTCTCTGGCATGGCCTGCCGCAGGACCCATGTAGAGTGGCCCTTAAAGGCGCCACTTTCTATCATCAAATCTGGCTTAAGCCATCGCGCCATGAACCACAGACCGAAGCTGTGGTCGAACCCCATGCCGTACATGTTGTTCTTGATTGGACGAGTCTCATAGATCGGCACGAACTCTTCTAAGCCTTTGAGCAAGTCCTTCCGAGTCCACTCTACTGCTTTCCCTTGTTTCGATCTGCCTTTTGCCAACAAACAAGAATTAAAAGACAATGCCATCGACCATCACATCACATGTAACGTAGTCCCTTCAATTCTACCGAGAAACTAGATCTAAAGAATGAAATCGCGGACGAGATTACTCGTAATCGTCTACATCCATTCAGAATCAAGATAGAGCAACACCGATCTTGCAAGAAAAGCAGATCGCCGCGATCCCGTACAATTAAAGAACCAAGAGACCTTCACGAGGCAAGTAACTCTCGAAGATCTTGGAAAACCCTAACCACTCTTCGGACTCCGAGCAGTCAAAGATCTTATCAGATTTATTTATATCAGAAGCGACCATCAAGAAACCAAACCCTCCCAAGTCCGAAAGAACAACTGCGTGGGAAAAAGATCGAGAGGGCTTACACCAGGGCACGCCGAGGGATCCGAAATCGGAGGCGAGGCCGTCGAGGGTGGCCCCGAAGAGTGCGGTGCGGGCAAGGGAATCGTACGGCGAGACGCAGACGACGGGGCGCGAGATGAGAAAGGAGGCGACGGTAGCGAGGAGGATGAGGAGGAAGATCAAGACGGCGGCGCACTGGCCGGAGATGGCGGCACTCGCGTGCTTGGAGACCCTGGTGGCGAAGGGGGTGGTGTTCTTCCTCGTCTTCGACTCGTCGCCGCCCTCCTCGACCTCCTCGGGGTCCGGAGGGGACCGCCGAGACGACAGCACGCTCTCTTGCATTCCCCCTCTCCCGCTTTCCCAAACTCTTTCTTCGGGCACGACGCACACGGCGCGGATTCTTCTCTTCCCAACTTTGCTGTGCTCTGTGGAGTGAAGAACATATATTTGGGCTTTAATGGGCTGGACGTGAGTAATAGAATATATTTGGGCTTAAATGGGCCTACATGGGCCGAAGCAAGTTTTTCTCTATTTTGGATGAATTAAAGCCCTCAGTTTGAAATATTATACTCCTAAAACGTTCTAAATTTTTTTTATTTTATAAAGTATTTTTAGATTAACAGAGACATTTATATAAAAATACTTTTTTAAGCATAATAAATACATTTTTATAACCAACGAACAATAATTCATTTTATAATACAAACTAATTATCGCCCTTGGTATGATTTTAAATAAGTATTAATTATTTATAAAAAAGAACATATAAATTTTTTTTGACTTCTATGTCAATCATAATATTTTTAATATGATTATAGCATTTTTTTAGTATCTTCACACAATATTATAAGTCTATACAATACAACTAGATCGATTAATCTTTTTATTCAATAAATTAAAAATATATATTATTAGATTATCAAAACAAAAAAAAAACCCTTCTAGCATCAGAGTGAAACAATAAAGCCAATCGAGATGCCCACTCCAATCTTAAAACTATAGTTATTTTCTCTCCCATAATCACTTCATTTTGTTTCCTATATATAACAAGAGAACTTGGTATAAGTCATAACCTTATAGACGGATCCAATAAGAGATTGTTTTTGAATGCTTAGTAGGCATTTTTAGGACTAAAGGAAAGAGAAAACACAGATAGAAAAATAATTAAAAGAGCATCTCCCAATAATAATATATATATAATTAAAAGAACTCTCTTTGAATAAAATAAAAATATATAATATATATATAATTTCAAACCCTTACCATAAACAACAACGTGATGTCGAAGCATAGAAATTATACAACCTCGAAAAAAGTCATTCATCGATTCTGTACAGTTGTAGAGCTGTTTTCATTACCTAACATACCGTACTAATCTGTTTGATCGGACTATAAATATATATATATATATATATGTATGTATATGTCGGTGCATTATTATGTAATCGGCTCTTTGAGATTCGGGTCTAATGTACACATGTCATGAGATCATCAAAATGTCCTTCTCGCTACTTCTACTATTACCATCGAACATTATAATATCTATCTTTGTAGTCATTTGCATCGCATACAATATAATATATGATGATGATCTTAATTTCTGCGACGTCACCGCATCTTCCATTGCTTCGACCGAAAACGTAGGCATGCAACGCACCGAGATCGATGGAGACATCGTCGTACGTCGTGATGCACGCAATCACATCCATCACAAGCAATCACGCACCCCTAAACTTAGTACTCGCCAAGCATGTAGTTAGTTAATTGAAAATGGACATTAATCGATGATGGGTCGTCAACGACTTGGAATTCAATCGCGATCGATCTTAATGAGCCATCAAATTGGGTGTACATAATGGAGCATGCCAGCCACATTCGCATTTTGATATGTTTGTCGACGCTTGTCTTTGTGTGTGTGTGTGAGTGTGTGTTTTGGACGTCTTTGAACGGTCCACATCTCTATATCGACATCACATCATACGTGAAATTATATGAGACTCGGAAGATCTCAAGATGGACTTCTTGATACTTATATATTGACCCAACGTTTATCTTAAGATCCTAAAAGCAGACAAAATGCTCATACATAAACTCGGACCTATGATTTGTACAATAATATATTTAATGTTACGAGTGATTATTAGGTGAATATAATGGAATAACTAAGTGATTTAGGTATAATGATTGATTTGATTGATTGATTTGAAGGAATTAGGTATTCTTTGAGACGAGGAGGAATGCTGGTGGATCATCCGATTCCATCGGCATCATGTGGGCATAATCTTCATTCGGTGCTTAATGTCTCTTCTTTCCAACGCACCGAGATTTGATCCTCTTTAAAATTAGCCACTCATCACCTCGTGTCATATAGAACATATAATAATGCATGTTGCTCTATTTCAATTGGCTTCGCCATGAGGTCAAAGGTCAAGCCGACCACTTTGTATCTGTTTTCCTATGGAAAAATAAAATTTTAATTTAATTTTCATATATGAATATCGACAATGTAAATTAAATTCATATAATACATGTTACGTTACGAAAATAATGGTGACTCGGAGTTGTATTCCTACCCTTAAATTATTATTATAAGGTGAAGATCTAACTCGTATTGATCTTATGATCGTAAATTTTAGTCATTGAAGACGAGATTGATTCAATTTTAATCGAGCGTTCCATGTTTGCTTCCTTAATATAAATAATTCTTAAAGAAGGAATACGGACTCTTTTAAATTATTATTATTATTATTATTATTATTATTATTATTTTGTAAATAACAAGTGATGAGAATAATATTTGATTCTTAAATCTTACTATCAAATAATTCAACTAAATTAGTTTACGTTCTTGATAATAATTTTTATTGAATATATAACAATCAAGAAGCTTAATCACAAAGGAACCATGACAAATAATTATAGTCTTAATTAACTCAGTATTTTATGCTTCCACATGTAATTGTCATCCTCTTCGTATTGTATGAATGCATAATACAAGCAAACTTATGATCATCTCCTCATAGTAATAGGTTTTAGAAAGACCCAATGAACACCCTATACTTTATTATAGTAAACCATTGTGATGATACGTAGAATGATAATGATCGATTTGATAGAATCGAATTTAGCAAATTGAGAATCTAACTTTACGATTTACTATGCGAAGAATCTCATGGCAAAGTTGATGTGAGGAGAGAGAAGTTTTCGATTTAAAAAACTAATTTTTGATTGTTCAAGTTAGTACTACTCCTCTAACACACTCTCTCTCAAGTCATAATGAATATTCTAACATTTTATTTTATTGTCGATTATTCAAGAAGAATAAAACGATAAGATTACTATCGAAAATATTAGTATTGAGGAAGAAAGATTTGTATACAAGTGGTAATATCAGAGATCCAATTATCTTGAAAAATATTAATGATTAAACTATTACCTATAAATTTAGAAAAATCCATGATGAAAGTGGCAATTAGAAAAAGACATCAACTCCAACTACATTTGGGTCCTCCTCACATGTTCGATAGGCATAGATAGGTTGTATAGAATACAATATAAGCATTTAGTATTAGCAATAATAAGTCTTGATCGCATGCTTCCTTTAAAGGTGAGCCACCCAAGTGTGACATCTTAGACACACAATAACATTGTCTATATCATCCATCATGATGTTGGAGCCAACCTTAACCATGAATAAAAGGTAATGCCCATTCATATATATTATATACTTTTAATATGTCTCGAAATTGAGTTAAATGTAGAATTGGATGAAAAAACAATGCTTAAAAATTTTGATAAATGCTACGAAACTCATGAGAGAGATTTTATTTTTAGGACTCTTCCAAAATAGATAATTTCTCGAGAATCTTCATGCTCGTGTGCTCGATAAATAATAATTTATCAAAATTAATTATATATAAATTTTTATCTCTCATTCTTTCTTACTTTCGTTATCGTTAAGAGAATCGTACATAACACATCATATATAAATAATTAAAAGATTGTATATTATTTTTTTTATCTCTTCTATAACCTAATTATTTATTGTTATTATCGTATAGATAAGTTATGGATCCTCCTAAATTGTCATTGCATCTTATCGTACTAATCCTACTCATCATTGAAGGAAGCTCCTATCAAACACATTTACTAAAATTATCGAAACTTTCCTGTAAAATCCAAATCAAAACATTCGGTTTCCATTCATGCGACCTCTTAGATCCGATCCGAGGAAATCCAATCCTCCATAAGATTTTCCTTTTGCAGTAAAAGTTTTATCTTATCAAACATCCGTATCTAATGGACCTCATCGCACGTGCATTAATTAGATTTGTATACGAGAAACCAAATTCATATACGGATTTAAGGATGCCAACGACGAACACCAAAGTATACCTTACGATAGCAATTATTACGACAGCAGTCCGTGTCTTCTTTTAATACAAATTGAATCCAAGTTTTCATTGGTTAAATGAGAAATATCTATTGAGGACGGATTCGATTGGTTATTCGTAGCAGATGAGACGTTCTTAAGGGAAAGAGAGAACTATTAAGATGAGATGGTGGCAAGATATCCTCTAATTTAAAATTCATTATATGCATTCTCGGAGAATGATTTATCCCGAAAATTACTTAATATGACAAGATGTTGTATATATGTGTTATAGTATTTTAGTGAGTATCTATGTAAATATAGGAAGGAGATCCATTTCACCTTTCATTAGACACGTCATTTGGTAAATCTATATTTTCTGTTGGAGAGAATCTAAGTTTATAATTTGGGTGAGATAATAGCCTTTTGACATATCTATGAGTGTAGAATATATTTTCGGTGATTGGGTTTGGATACGACTATTGGTTAGGTGATCAAGAGACTATGGAACGAGAATAAAATAGTCGCGGGACACACAAGTAATGCACGGCAAAGCAAATAAGATCGCCCCAAATCCACATAAATATGAGCTTTCGATTCTTTAAATGCGTGTTGGCGACGCATCTTTTTCACTCTTGGACTCTTTGCTATTCTTCTTCCTCCTCCTGTCTTCTCTTCTTGTCGATAGAGGCGTGCTTTGGTTTAGGTTTGAAGAGTGGGTGGGGGGAGGGGATGGAGAGCAAGTCCTTCAGTTTGGGATTGGGAAGTGGAAGGTGTGGTTCCTCCAAGAGGGGCAGAAGGAGCAACTCGGAGAAGGCAAAGCGACCCCAAAGAGGACTTGGGGTGGCTCAACTGGAGAAGATCAGATTGCAAGGTCAACTGAACGAACATGTTTCGATCCACAATAATCTCTGCATGGTAATCTCGATATAGTCTTTTGTACTTTTCTTCGAGTATCTCTATTCACCTCTATCGGTCTGAACTATTTATTATATCTTCGTGATTTGAAGATTCGGAGTAGCAATCTTGTTCTATCATCTTCGGCTTTTTGGAACATGATGATGGTCGGTACTGTGTGTTTTCAGAATAAATTAAGAAAAAGAGTTAGATTTAGTAAATAAAAAATAAGAACAATTTATAGATTCATCGTATGTATGTTTTTTTATCTTGGGATGGTGTTTTGTCTATAATCATTTATAGATTGCACTAGTAATTCCTATTATCATGGTTGTAGGAGGAATACTGCAACGACGATGATGGAAAAAGATATATTATCGATTGCGACGAACATTGGTTCGATACAATCCGGTATGTGATCTATTTTGATTATATTTTTTTCAGTGATTTTACTCGAGTCTCATCCGACAGGAGATCACGATCGAATGTACCTCTCGTGACGTTACCGCTGATCGAACAATTGCTCGAGCAGTCCATTAAGGTTGTCTTGAGTAGTTCTTTTACTATCTCATTATTTTCTGAAATCTTTTCTGACGAAAGATTTATTTATCGTACAGGACTACTCGACACAAAAGAAGCATGTGATCATCCACAAGTATGATCCAAATGAGGCCGTAGAAGAACTAGATTTGGAGCTTAAACTCTCACTCTAAATGCTTGCAAGACTTTTTTTTTGGACTTCTTCGTGTTCCTATCAAAGTTGTCTTGTTCAGCTTACCGAAAGTATTTCCAACGAAAATGGCTTCTTTGCACCACAAATATGAATGTATTAGTCTCACAGAACGAGTGATGTTGTGGAGCACAGATACAGCGTTGAGTGCCGTAAGTAGGCATGATATCTGTGAAGTGGAGGAAGCTTTCTCTGACTCGATTAAGCGGCAGACAAAGGTGCAGTCAATCATTTGCTCGTTCTTTTTAAGTTACCTTATCGAGTGAGGCCAGTAAGTGAGAGGTCAATTTACGAACAGAAGAGCCTCGTGATACACTTGTAGGGTTTTAGGTGGTGTGCAGATAATACACGCACAGTTCGTCTTGTTCGAGTCGTGTCATTGGTAGGACAGACGACTGATTAACGTATATCTATCTTTAACGAGAAAAACCTCGATCACTTACTTGATTAGCGTTTCATGTTAAGATTAGCTCTCGTCGTCTTATCAACAGTCTCTCTCTCTCTCTCTCTCTCTCTCTCTCCTTCACGTCGAGAAGAACACACGCAAAAAAGAGTCTTTTCTTAGATACTATATTATTCTAGAGATCTTTAGGAGGTTTTTCTTAGATACTTTAGATGAATTTTGGAGGAAGGATTAATGCAGGTTGCTATCTTAAGATCTTTAGGAGTTCCTATTTTGTGAAAGAGTTTGACGTCGGCCATCCTATAGCTTTTATGCGATCTTGAAGTGTATTTAGAATAAAAGACTAAGAACTATTTAGTAGATTACATCGATACTTTCACATATTATTACGTAGGAGACATTTTTCTTTTCTCTCATGGGATCTTAATTATCAATGCTTAGCACCATCAAATTAAATGAATAATTTATCTCTAGAGTCAATAATTTTCTATGAAGAGCTATTGAATTCAATCATTTGCTAGCATTACTCAATAGTTTTCTACCTCTATCTCATAAAGATATTCAAATTGGATGAATGATCGATTTCTAGGTTTCGTCATAAGTCTAAATGGTTACTTTTAATTGTGTAAATCAATAGTTTAAATCGCACTCAAAGATAGAGCATTTCCCATTCATATAGGAATTTCTAGAACATTAGATAATATGATTCAAGTAAGAAAAAAATCTCAGTGAATTAAGATTTATTACTATAAATAATCCATGAGTTTTTTTTTCTAGTGATTCTTTAAGAGCCTAAGTGGAATTCGTGTTCGAGCTGATTAACTCAATGAGGATGATGAAAATTTTAGTTTTCTTGTAAGAATGTCGGACCATATTAATCTTGTATTCGTTGTCTCGTATATTACTTATTGATCCTTTTGATTTCTCTTCCTTTCTTCTATTCCTTATTAAGCTTTATCATTTCCTTTGGTTTAGTCAATCAGCTCACATAGTACACGTGTATCAGATGGATACTGACCATGTAGGCCAAGAGCTAACCCTGGTTAACTTTGTGGAACATCGTTGATCTTAGATGTTGATAGTGCAACCTCTCGATGCACGTTTGTCTACGCTTTATCCATCATCTTAAAAGGTGAACTAGATTGGGATATGGACCCCACTCCAATAAACAAGCTTGGTCAAAAAAAAATCTTTCTCCCTTCCCCTCATAATTAACATGTAGTGCGTTGCACACGAGAGATTAAAAGTAATATCATCATGACACATCAGACAAGTGGATCATATGGTTTAGCATGATGATGTTTCTAGTGATGCCCAAATGTTTCGACCGACTCCCCCTATTCGAGTAATGGTTGACATTGCTAAATGTCAATTATTATTGGAGACATTTAGCAAAGAAAAGGGTCTGATTCTTTTCAATCCAACACTCTCTTTCCTATCGATTTCATCAACAAATTGTTTTTTTTTTCTTTGAAAAAAAATAAAACCAAAATGAAGGTGTTATCTTTAGATGCATTGACAATCTTCCTTGGTGCAGAGAAATCCTAATACAAGAACGAACAACTTGTTTTGAGAAGAAAAAAGGTCTTATGCAACAGTATGATAGGCATGTACAGTGAAACTCTTACCTTGTAATGGAATATCAAGCTTCCACTGGTAGAGAAATGGAAAAAGTAATTCCTAGTATGAAGAAAAGAGAATATATGAACACCCGAAAACACAGGAAAGCCCATAAAAAGGACACTCTTATAAAGCTAAATGGTCGCAAACTTACGAAATTTCATTCATGGAAGCATCAGAAATCTGTAAAAGCAAGTTTCTCCGTTCGTGAATATATAATCTTCTTCGACAACACATGCAGAGATCGGAATGTTGATAAATCTACTCAGAAGCAACATTGAACAAGAAGATATGTGGTAATACGATCTTTAATACATGAGAAACTCGTATCATATCGCCGGGAGTAACAGAACACCGTCTCAATGTTGATAAACCTACTCAGAAGCAACATTGAACGAGAAGATATGTGGAAATACGATCTTAATACATGAGAAACTCACAACGCCAGGAGTAACAGAACACCGTCGTCTCAACTTGCTCTCATGATGTGCTAAGATAAGTTAACTAGGTGATTTGGAAATCAATCATATGAGGTATTTCAAGTGGCACGCATGCCCTCCTCCAAACCAGATGTATCATCAACATAAAGAACAAACAATTGACAGCAATTCACGTCGTTTCCGTGATTTAAAGAACAAACAACCTACCTCAACTTACATATTTTCCATCATCTTTTAGCCATATAATTAAATGTCTGTACCTGTTGACTAGTGCTGTTTTGCATATCCCAATTCACATCATCTCGGTGATTTTACTGAACCAACCATCTGAGAACAGCCGATAAGCTTCCCTATCTATATGGAGGCAGTCATCCGAATCACTGTGATGATCTAAGAACAATGAGAAACTATCAGTCCTTTCCATGACTTAGTCTCTGAACTTTCTGAACTGGAGACTCAGATTATCCGACCAAACTACTATATCGGATCATGAGAGAAAGCAAATTGTTTAAGTTGGTCATCCAATGGATATGGCAAGCATGCAACGAATTCGACCTTCCACCAAATTGTTGTCTTGCATGAAACATATTATTGCTTTAGGCTCCGATCCCAACTTACAATTCACTACAAACTTCATGTACGGTTTTCACTCTGCAGCCATGAAATAGAAAAATGATCTGTAAATCTACAAAATGTGCCAACTTTATCATATTGTGCTACATATGAATGTCTATCACATAATCTGAAACTAAATGAAAGAATCACGTAATAAATGGACATAAGGAAGATAAACTTTCCATAGCATTTCTTCTGAATTTTCAGAAAGAAAACAAGATATGAATCAGAAATATGTCCGCAGATCCCCTGCTTTTTCAACAAATAATTCAGCTCTATACGAACAAACTATAACTTTAATTCACAGTCACAAGAAACAGTATATAAACTGGAACTGATCGTAGCATTTTGTTCATATGCCAAACTGAGCCACATCAAGCATTCAAGCAAAATCCAAAACCAAGTGAAGAAAACAAAGGCAGGGAGATAAAGGTGTTGCTTTGGACCTCATGGGCCTTCGCTTGGGCTCGTCCTCAGGACCGACGAGTAGTAGTGCGCCTCCAGCTCCTTGAGGCTGGCCGCGGCCTGCTCCCCGACCCTCTCGAGAAGCCGCTCCGAACCCTCCTCCAGCCGGTTGAATTCGGCGATCCGCCGGTCCACGTTCTCGTTCAGCGAGCCGAACCCCGAAAAGATCGCCGTCTGCTTCAGCTCCGACACCAGATTCCTCAACGACTCCGCCGCTTGAACCTGCCATCGAAATCTAACACGATGAAAACAAGAAACCGAACGGGAAGGAGCAGAGAAGAAGGGTTTCCGACCATCCTTGCGGCCCGGATCTCCATCTGGAACGCTTCCTGCGAGTTGCGAACCGGCGGGTCGTTGACCTAAAATCAAGAGGACGAAGGGTGAGCAACAGATCGACAACAGGAGGAGGATTACGGAACGAAAGATAGAAACCCTAGCGAGGTTGACGAGCTGGTTAAAGTTGTCGACGATATTGGTCACGTCGGTGTCGGCCCTCTGCAGCAGGGTCTTCTGCTTCTGCGCCGCCGCGGCCGCTGCCGCCGCCGTCGGGCCGCCTCCTCCGCCGCCTCCTCCCGCAGCTTTGTTCATCCTTTTGGGGGGAAGGCTACTTGCGAACCGTCGCCCCACGCAAAGCTATATCACTATGACGGCCCATCATGGCCCAATTAATTGTCATTCCTATGTAAGGCCTATTAGCCCATAACTATTGACATAAATATGATACGCACGACAATTGAGGGTCATTAATGCCTCTATAAATCACATATAAAACATTCGTACGATTTCAGTGCAATTCATAATATATTCTGACACAGATCGAGAAACCATAGCGAGAAGTTTTCGATCGCAATTTGCATTTCCATTTCATATCCTTTACAGCGCTAGATTCACAACAAGCTCTGCTTTCCTCTGCAGCTCCCTGAGAACCTTCACGACCTCACCCAACACCGCCGCCGGCTCGTCGGACTCTCCCATGCCCACCATCGCAGCCAACACCTCAATCTTGTTCCTCACGGCCTCCACGTTAAGGAGATCGGCGATGGTGTCGTCATCACCGATCGTGGAGCTTTTTAGTGGATTAGGTGATCCTTCTTGTGCGAGTGGATCGACTCCGTCGAGATTCTGAAGGTGGTGCCCTGTTTCCGGTGGGAAGGAGGTGAAAGCGCAGCCTGAGAGGTCGAGGAAGGCATATGTAGCTGCTGATGGTTCCATGGTCACAGGAGTGCTAGCAGAAGAGAGGAGAAATAGAGATAGAGAGCAAAAGCTAGTAGGAAAGTAATTAATGATACGTTTCAAGGCGGGCTTTTAGGAAGACATGGTGGACGACAGCTAATCTCTCCCTGTACCGAGCGAGAGGAAGAAGAAAGGGAATGGGACCGCAACATCGGCTGAGAAGCTATATATATTAAGGTCCGGTAATGGAGGTTGATTCATCCATGTGGAAGCCCAGCCACCGTTTCCGGGAAACATGTTCCCCGTTCGAGGGGATTTCCTCTGTGTTGCTGTTCCCAATGCGGGGGCGTACGTGAAGGGGAGTAGCCACGAAGGGGGGCGAAGAAGGCGAGGCTTTGTGTTCTGGTGGCGGGGCACTCGAGTGGGTGAGCACGTACGTCAAACGACGGTCGAAGCCCGTGCTTCTCCGCGGGCCCGACGAAGAAGGCGAAAGGGGCGGGGCGCGTGCAGGCGGTGGCGGAGGAGGAGACACGGGCGAGTGGCGACGCACGCACGCACGCGAAGCCCGGTCTCTGCAGAGTGTGCGACGGGGTGAGAGGGCGACGCGCGCGTGGGTGCGTTGGGAGGACGCCGTGGAGAGAGGGTGTCGTACGAGTGTTCCCTCTGCCGACCCCATTGACGCGCACCGAAGTCAAGAAAAGGTCGCGTGAGTTCCCCGTCTTCCCTCCCAATCCACGCTCCGTTCGCCCTTCTTCTTCGTCTCCATGGCTGATGACCTCAACGTAGCATCATGCAATTACAACTTTATCAGTGCTTTAAGATGAGCGCATCATCTTGATGAGTGCTTTATGTCCATTATGCTTTAAGATGAGTGCATCGTCTTGATTAGTGCTTAATGGCCTTTTGGTCTCGCTCGATATTTTGTATTTGGATTTCGATTTATATGACGTATTTAGTGACTTTGTTTTGTCTTGTTTTACTGATTGGACTGTTAGGTATCTTTTGGTTTAATCAAACTAAACATCAATATAAAGTTCTAATGTCTCAATTAATTAGTTTGACTACACGAATAATTTAAAAAAAATATTATTAATGATTTCTATAATAATCTATTTTTATCTCCGTTATTCACATATGAAAAATATATATATATATATTATTTCTTGACATCTTTTCACATGCATCTCAATATTTCTTTTTTGATCTTCCAAAATTCAGCTTTATAAAATATGATTGAAAAAATAATTATTTTATAAAAAATTACTTTTATTTTATGGAATTGGTTAGTGTCGTAGAGACATAAATTTTACTCGAACAAAATAAAATTAGACAAGATGTTTCCAAGAAACTATTGTTAAGATGGATAATCTTCCAATCAAATATGATTGCTTAAAAATTATAAAAATTAAAATTACACTAAAATTGTATAGCCTCTTACTCTTCAATATATATGAGTTTATATAGACATCGATCGAAAAGAAGATAAAACTTTGACACCCGAAATGTTATGATATTTTTTTAACATCGCAACATATTAAATTAAAATTTTAAGTTATAAGTAGTTTTCATAATGATTCCGACTCATTCTTTTTTCTTTTTTTTTATACTAAATTTCTTGTATAGAACTTTGGCACCCAATGACATATAAAAACGAGATTGTAATATACTGTGATGCGGAATTCCAATGCCACCCATAACAATGCAACAACGAAGTGTTTGAAATGGTCACGGAAACAAAAAGGTGGTACAATGATGTTTTCACCTCAATCTACACAACAACGTTCTCTCTAATTTGGACAAGGAAACAAAAAGATGCAATGATCCAACAGCGAGCGATTTGTCCCTCCCTCCCTCCCTCACTGGTTTGGACCAACGTCACGCTCAATCAAACCGAGAGAGGAAAAGGATCGAATGATGCCTAAGAGATGTGCGATTTGAGGTCACACCTGAGATCATAACAAGCTTCCATGGCCAACCCAATGGCCACACAAATTACAAGTGCTTATCGATAGCTTCTCCGAGCATCCGAGGTGATTAAACCGTGGAGTGCCTCTCCGATCCCCCCCCCCCCATCCCTTATCCTTCTCCTTCGTCACTACTTCTTTTTGATGTTTTCTTCTTTATTATTAAAGCTTATAAATATATTATGTTCTTTAAAATTTTAAATTATTGTTAATGATTTCAATTCCCTCTCATCGTCAAACTATTATTCACAAATGAAAATACTTAATTTTATTTTATTTTCTAATAACTTCATTGATGGAATGATTATCTTATGAAAAAATTATTTTTATCAAATTAGTATAAATACAATAATAATAAAATCATAAGTCTTAATTATTTAGAATCGACTATATTGATATTTTATCGTCATTAAGATATGTAAAGAGTCGTACATTTAGTTAGGTTCAAAATATTTAAATATTTATTTAATTTATGTTAAGTCTTTTTACGTCTTCCTATATTTCTCCTCGTATGACTAATATTAATTATTTTATCTCTCATAATTATCACATCCCTCTTCTGACTATCATATGCAAGATGATTAGATCGTGGAGTACCCCTCCAACCACTAAAGAATAAATTAAGACAAAAAAAATTAAGAATAAAAAACAAAGAATGATAGCTCCACCCACTAAAGAGGGGATGTTTTTGATGTTTCCTTCTTTGTTATTAAAGCTTATAAATATATTATGTTATTTAAAATTTTAAATTATTATTGATGGTTTCTATTTCCTCTCATTATCAACTATTATTCATGAAGAAAATATTTAATTTTATATTATTTTCTAATAACTTCATACATCTAAAATTTAGATTGATAAAATATGATTGATCGAATGATTATCTTATGAAAAAATTATTTTTTAAAATCAAATTAGCCCTAAATATAACAACAATAAAAACATCGTAAGTCTCGATTATTTAGAATTGATTTGATTACATGTCGAGTTATGTAAAAGGTCATACGTTTAGTTAATTTCATAATATTTAAATTTTTATTTATAGTTTTTATTAAAAGTCTTTCTAGATCTTTCTCTATCTCTCTCGTAGTATAATTGACATCAATTATTTTATCACTTTTGACTATCATACGTCTTTCTTCTGACTATTACATTCGAAGGTCTCATCAGCACATGTTCATGTCATCTTAAATAAATTTGCTCTCATATTATTATTCTTTATCGAAATGATACTTAGTTGTTCATGAATAAATATTTTTTAATATTTTTTTATTAATTTTATATATTTATCTCAATATTCTCATCTTTGTAGCACAAGTTTTTTGTGTATATTTTTTTCTTAGTTGTCCAACACTTAGATCTATAAAGCATTGTTAGTCTCACAATTAACTTATAAAATTTTTTCTTTTAATCCCAAAGATATTTAATAATCATACAAAACTTCTAACATACCTTATCATTTTAATCATCATATTTTTCACTCTTTGAATAATAGCTTCACCAATCTCTTCATCTTGTTGATTAATTGATCCAAAATGCCTAAAACTTTAACTTAAAAGAACTTTTTGTCAATCTAATTTAATTATATTCTCTTTTTTATTTTTAGAATATATAAAATTATATTTTATATATTTAATCTTATTATTATTTAATCTAAGATAATATAATATGATGCATTCATAGCTCAAACTTATACTTAATTGAACTTGAGTTTCCATCGACTAAGATAATATGATGAGTAAATAATATATACTATATAGATTTATTATTTAAGTGACTAATAAATTTATTCATTATTTGTATGAAAAAATAACAAGAATCTTTTAGGTTACCCCATAATCATATAAAAAAAGATATTATAATTTAATATGTAGCAAGGAATCTTTGAGGTACGACAAATGTTATTTAGGGTCAATGCGACAACGATGTGTTTTAAATTGACACGGAAACAAAAAGAAAAAAATGTGAAACGACCTTTTCACTTCATTCCATCAACGTTGTGTTTTGATTTAAGGAAATAAAAAAAGATGCAACGATCATTTTAACCTCCTTTTCAACAACGATGACCATATGTCATATAAATCGATATTTTGTATTTGGATTTCGATTTATACGACATATTTAGTGATTTTATTTTGTCTTGTTTTACTGATTGGGCTGTTTTGTTTGATTGGAGGCAAATATATATTTTTATTATATTTATTGCGACTTTGGTGTAATCAAACTAAACATTTATATAAAGTTCTAATGTCTCAATTTATTGGTTTGACTACATGAATAATTTTTAAAAATATCATTGATGATTTCTAGATTAATCTTTTTTTTATCTCTTCTCTCAATCATTCATAAATGAAAATATATATTTATATATTATTTCTTGACATCTTTTCACATGCATCTCAATTTTTTTTATCTTCTAATATTCAGCTTTATAAAATATGATTGAAAAATTAATCATTTTATAAAAAAAATTACTTTTATGGAATTGGTTGGTGTAGTAGAGACATAATTTTTTCTCGAACAAAATAAAATTAGTCAAGATGTTTTCAAAAAAACTATTTTTAAGATGGATAATCTTCCCACTATATATAGATAGCTCTCTAGAATATAATATCTATTATCATAATATACTTCTCGATTACTTAAAAATTATTAAAATAATAATAATATTACACTAAAATTTTATAATCCCTTAGTCTTCGATATATACGAGTTTATATAGACATCGAAAAGAAGGTAAAACGTAGTATTTTCAATTGCGTCGAATAGTTACGATATTTTTTTAACATCGTAACATGTCAAATTAAAATTTTAAGTTATAAGTAGTTTTCGTAACGATTCCACCTCATTCTTTTTTCTTTTTTTTTATACTAAATTTCTTGTGTAGAACTTTGGCACCCGATGATATATAAAACCGATATTATAATATACTATAATGCGGAATTTGGGGCTATGAAGTAATAATATTCGAATGCCACCCATAACATTGCAACAACGAAGTGTTTGAAATGGTCACGGAAACAAAAAGGTGGTACAATGATGTTTTCACCTCAATCCACACAACAACGTTCTCTCTAATTTGGACAAGGAAACAAAAAGATGCAATGATCCAACAGCGAGCGATTTGTCCCTCCCTCACTGGTTTGGACCAACGTCACGCTCAATCAAACCGAGAGAGAGGAAAAGGATCGAATGATGCCAAAGAGATGTGCGATTTGAGGTCACACCTGAGATCATAACAAGCTTCCATGGCTTATCGGTAGCTTCTCCAAGCATCCGAGGTGATGATTATACCATGGAGTGTCTCTCCAACCCCCATCCCCTATCATCCTCCTCCTTCGTAACTTCTTTCTTTTGATTTTTCATTTTTTTGTTATTAAAGCTTATAAATATATTATGTTCTTTACAATTTTTAAATTATTATTAATAATTTATATTTCCTCTTATCATCAACTATTATTTACGAAGAAAAAATATTTAATTTTATATTATTTTCTAACAACTTCATACATCTAATATTTAGATTCATAAAATAAGATCGATGGAATGATTATCTTATGAAAAATTTAATTTTTATAAAATTAATATAAATACGAGAACAACAAAATCATAAGTTTTAATTATTTAGAATCGATTATATGGATCTTTTGTTGAGATATGTAAAAAGTTATATGTTTAGTTAAATTCAAATTTTTTTTAATTTTTTTTATCCTCTTCTATCTCTCATCGTATAATTAATATCAATTAATTATTTCACATCTTTTAACTATCATATCTAAAAGTCTTATTGGCACATATTCATACTATTTTAAGTAATTTTCTTTCATATTATTTTTTTTTATCGAAACGATACTTAGTTATTCACGAATTAATATTTTTTTTATTAACTTTATACATCTATCTCAACATTCGTAAAAGCTCTTTGTATATATATTTTCTTAGTCGTCCAATACTCAAATCTATAAAGTATTGTTGGTCCCACAATCGACTTATAAATTTTTTTTAATTAATCTCAAAAGTATCCGATAATCACACAAGATTTCTGATCTCATTTTAACCATTCTATTTTTTATTCTATGAATAATAGTTTTATCAATCTCTCCATATTGTTAGAATAATTGATCCAAGATGAGACATCTAATTTAACTATATTTTTTATTTATTTTTAAAATAACTAAAATTATATTTTATATATTCAGTCTTAGTCCTATTAAATCTAAGATATTTAGTTTCAAAAACTTTATCTTTATAGCTCAAGCTTATAATTAATTCAACCTAAGTTTTCATCAACCAAGATAATATCATCAACAAATAATAGAGATTTATCATTTAAACGACTAATAAATTTATTTATTATTAATATGAAAAATAATAAGAATCCTTTAGATTACCCAATAATCACATTAAAAAATGGAGATTATAATATACTATGTATCGAGGAATCATTGTGCTACGACAAATGGTGTTTTGGGTCAATGCAACAACGATGTGTTTTAAATTGACACGGAAACAAAAAAACAAAAAGTGCAACGAATTTTCGACAACGTTGTCGTTTGATTTGGACAAGGAAATAAAAAGATGCAATGGTCATTTATTTTAACCTCCTTTTCAACAGCGATGTTCCCTCTCTAGCTCGGACCAAAGTGAGGTTGAGGATAGATGGAAGGTTGCCAAAGTGAGACGAGCACTCCCTGAGATCATAGCCCAAAAAGCTTCCACTGGCCAACCCAATATAGCCACATAAATTATGAGTACTTGTTGCTTGGTTGCTTCTCCAAATCATCCAAGGTGATAAGACCATGAAGTTGCCTCTCCAAACCTTATCCTTCTCACCCATGACTTCTCTCTCTCTCTCTCTCTCTCTCTCTCTCACACACACACACACCACGGATTGAGACGAAGAAATTAAGAGCGTGGACAGAGAAAGATAGCGTCACCCATCCATAAGGGATTGTTCGTTCCATGGATGATGATGGTATCAAATTATATCATGATAAGTGCAATATGATAATATAAATAAAAGTATGTTA
Organism: Musa balbisiana; assembly: GCA_004837865.1. Classification (NCBI taxonomy): domain Eukaryota; kingdom Viridiplantae; phylum Streptophyta; class Magnoliopsida; order Zingiberales; family Musaceae; genus Musa; species Musa balbisiana. The sequence continues at coordinate 4,036,131 of CM017196.1, read as the reverse complement.
CGATGACATGACAAATATCTTATCATCTTGTGGTAATCATATGGTGGACGCGTCGATCACCCGAGACTACATCAACCACACGCAGTTCATAGACGACGAGTTGTTTGGGTAGCATGTCAGTACCACATGACGACACATGATAGATACTTCGATCTTCTAAGTCCGTCGATGATCACACGTGATCGTGACAACGTATCTCTAGTCTAGATTGAGCCTATCAAGGAACACATTGGATATAATGTCATTAGCTTGATTAAGCCTGAGAACATCGCATGTTCCCCCATGATCGTTGATAATCCCAAATGTAACGGTCTTCAAAGTCATTTTTTTTAATTAAAAAAGATCCTTAATCCTGATATACTGAACAATTCTTGATTAATCGAGTATGAATTCATTTGATAACTGTGTCGATTTATTAATTCTATGGATTGCATATTTGATCAGTCTGAACTCACGATTGACTTAATCACCTTGCAAGTGAGGAAAAATTGTTAAGATTAATAGATATTTTGAGACTAATTTGTGGTAATCCAATCAAAATATTTAAGATCTTTTAGAGGGCAAAGTTTGTAGATCTCTTATTAGTCAGCCTATCTGATGTAGGAATACATATCTAAAAATAAAGCACAATTACCTTTTAAATCCTTCCAACATTCGAGCAAATTAAATTGATGCTTATTAGAACCTATTGTTCTACACCTTTCTTTTTTTTTTTGACTAATCTCTATTGTTGTATTATGTTGAGCTTTTGCTACGCGAAACAATTTCATTGTAATACGAATGCTTTTCTTCTCTTCCAACGTTTATGATGATTGTATGGGTTACAACGAGACACGAACACTTATCGCGGAGAAGTCGATGAAAGATCCGACCACCGATGGATCGAGCATTCCAATCTTACTTTAATGTTGACAAGGATGGTTGACGGCGTTCCCTTTGGATTTTATTCCATCCAACCTTTCCTTAAGAGAATTGGTACAGTGACCTTATTTGTACGATTATTGAGCTTTTGTTTTGGTAGCTTTATCTAGGATTCAATTTTTTGTTGCCAACCAAATCCACGAATGGATCTTGGCTTGCTCGAAATATTGATCAAAAGGCGAAGGTCGGATCATGATCGGGTCAATTCTCGATTGTTCGTTCATTCAAGATGGATCTTATTGTCTCAGTTAGAGCTTAGATGGATATTTGACGTTCACTCATCCGGAGATTCTCGATTATTTAACCTCTAGTCGAATGTATATGAATCGATGATTATAATCAATCGGAGAAAAGAAAAACCTAAGAAAGAAACTTTAAATTCTGGATAGATCTTTTTTATGATATGAAGTGATGACCTAATCATTCGTATAGATTATTTAAATCAAGACTGTTAAAAAAAGATTATTTTGATATTGATTTAATAGTATATATTTTCTTATATGTTAATTTTAATTTGAATGTCGATACCCCATCAAACATTTTCATGCTTCAATATTATTCATTTTTCCTTTTTCGTGTGACTACGAATTCGATTACTACCTAATGATTCGAAAATCAAAATCCATTATATTATTTCTTTTTCTTTCATAAACATATGTATATCTCCATATAAATTAATAACATATGTATATCTCCATATAAATTAATAACATATGTATATCTCCATATAAATTAATAAAAACATATGTATATCTCCATATAAATTAATAAAAAGAACTTACCGAACGTGCCATCTAAAAACATACGACGGTGTGAGAGTCGAGTGGCATCAAAGAGTGGACTTCTTGCGTGGGACATTCATTCATGTAGTTGTGTGACTCCGAGGAATCGTCCGATATGTCGGCATCGGACATTAAAGGATGGTCCGATCGAGGCAGTACAAACAATAATGCTATGGAAGGATTCCTCATGTTTCCACAACTTTATCCAACCTTCCAATTTGATCCACGTTGGGATATTCAATTAAAATTTATGAATAATCGATTTAATAGTTTTGGTTAAATTAAAATTTTTAATTTTAGTTGGAAATTTTATGTATTGTAATCATCGAGTGAGTAAGACATCTTAACCGATTTTATTTTTGATAAAAGATTCATATAATCGATGTTATATAATTAATTTTTATGATATTATTATTGTTGTTGTTGTTATTATTTTTTTATTTTTATTTTTTTCTCGAGGAAAAAAAAAAGAGACAGAAGGAAGAGGAGAGAAAGAAACAAATGATTAGAATATAAGAAGTAAAATTGGGATATAGAAAGAAATAAGCTTTTCAAAGTAAATTCTTGATAAATATGTGTGATATTTAAAAACGAATTAGTGGAGATTATTTTAGTAGGTAAGTTGCTCCTCCATCTGTGTCACACATCAATATAGTACACATGTATCATGCAATACTAAGGTCCTCTATATATATCTCACAAAAATCAATCAGAAAAGTATAGGTCAACCACTCCTAATCTGACGTACCTTTTAATGTTTTTAACCTCATGTTTTTTTATTGTAATATATTAATATGAATTTAATTTTCAATTAATAATTTATTTATAGCAACTTATGAAGATTAATTATATATATATATATTTGAATTCCTAAAAAAAAATTTAAAGTTTAAAAATTTGAGCATCCTAACTTTGAAAATTTTTCGTATAGTACCCTTTTTTTAATTCAAAATGATAATTTTATTTTTATCAATCATCATCCTCTACCTATTAGTCACACTACCCACCATCTTCTCCTAGCTGTCTATTTCTTCTTGCACGGGTTGGCCCCATCGATTGTCATCCTACGTATACAAGGGAGCTGCCTCCACTAGTTGCCCTCGTTCCTTTCCTTAAATGTCTACATCTTTGTGCAAGGATTGTCCCATTGATTGTCCTTTCTCCTTTCCTTATTGCTTACGTCTCCACGTGTAAGTTAAATTCGTCAATCCACTCTATGTGCAATGTCCATAAGTCTAACAAAAACACACAGGCAATGACAAAGGTGATTATGACTAAGATAGTCGTAAAAGAATCATTTTAATTGACAGAGTTATTTGAGACTTTTTTAAATTAAAATATTATGATATATGTATATATATATATATATATATATATATATATATATTTATTTATATATATGTGATTGACACTTAGCATGCGGACCACATAAGGCATTACGTCCCATTCTTTTCGCATGAGGAAAAGCACATTGGACCAAAAAAAAAAAGAGACATACCAGCGAAGGCATTAATGTTGGCAGCCTCCACGAGTTACGGCTGGCCCCGTCGGCCGCGCCCCACCCGTACTATCACTCCAATGGTCCAACTAGGGAACCGGGACGGTAACCGGAGACGACGGTGATTCCGACGAAATTAAAGATAAAATAATTACTTTACGTGATTAGTGATATTATCTGATTTTGCTAATTATAATATTATACGAAAAAATTTCAAACTTCAATTTTTTTTTTAATATGTTGGTAATCGTTAGATCAGATTTTTATTTGTGATTCGGGTGCACTCAATCCGATGGAAATCTTTCTCTTTGTATTGGATTCGGGTCAGATTGATGGAAAGCATATCTGATCCATATTGACGGTGCTTAGAAATATCTAGATGACGTCGACTGCCTTATTGGTCATCTCAACAAATAAATATCTGGCCAAAGTTGCTCAGCCTTATCTGACCGAGCTACTTCACACAGTAAAAAGTCAGGCCACGTAATTAGCTCTTCCTCGCTCTTTATATATCCACCAACAAAGGACCAAACATTGGTACCATACGCCAGAGATGGCCAGGATAAAGCTGGGAAGCAGAAAGGAGATGGCCGACCCGGAGTTCGCTCGGTCCGTCCTCACCGAGCTGCTCCTCACCTTCCTTTTCGTCTTCGTCGGCGTCGCTGCGTCCATGACCGCCGGTAACATGACTCGTTTCCTTTTCTCAACCTGTTGCTGGGTTTGGTATTTGAGGGGTGGCATCGGTGGTTGTTGTTGCAGGGAAGATGGCAGGAGGGCAGGACTCGATCATGGGACTGACGGCGGTGGCGGTGGCTCAGGCGATGCTGGTGGCGGTGATGGTGGCCGTAGGCCTCGACGTCTCGGCGGGGCACTTGAACCCCGCCGTCACGATAGGGTTTGCCGCGGGCGGCTACGTCACCGTCTTCCGCTGCGTCCTCTACGTGATCGTCCAGCTGCTGGGCTCCTCCATGGCGTGCCTCCTCCTCCAGTACATCGCTGGAGGGCAGGTGAGTCTGCTTGCCGCCTTCGTCTACTACCTGCTCATACCTCGGAACTAACTCCTGCTCTTGGCGGTGGTGCAGGCCGTTCCAGTTCACGCGCTTGGTGCGGACATAGGGCCCCTTCAAGGTGCGATCATGGAGGTCGTCCTCACCTTCTCCATGGTCTTCTCCATCTACGCCATCATCGTAGACCCCAAGAAGGGCATCGTGTCGGTGCTGGCGCCGCTGCTCATTGGTCTCATCGTGGGGGCCAATACGCTCGCCGGCGGGCCCTTCTCGGGGGCTTCCATGAACCCGGCGAGGTCCTTCGGGCCCGCCCTGGCCACCTGGGACTGGACCAATCACTGGGTGTACTGGGCGGGGCCTTTCGTGGGGAGTGGCCTCGCGGGGTTCGTCTACGACCACCTCTATCTCATGCGGCCTCGTGACGACCTCCCTGGGGATGAAGAAAGCATCACCAAGCCACTCTGTTAGATTCTTCTTACCTCTCGGTTCCTAATAATATATGTTGTAGAAGCAGCATGTGTAGTGTCACGTCATTTGTAGATTAGATGATAGGGTTCCACATGTTCTACGTATACTTGTGTATATACATGAAATTACTAGGCCTCGAGTAGGTCAACAGAAAAATAGAACCTCCGACTTGCAATCTGTTAAGGTTTTTCATGTGAGACGTCAGTCATGTAAACTCCTGAAACTGGATAGCACACAAAGGAGTCGACCATAAAGATTGCTAAGTGCATCGATATCCAGTGATAGTTGGCACCAATCATTAATCTTCTGTGGTAAACAAACCCAACCTTCGCAAAGTCAATGAGGTCGGAATTGAACTCCATTAGTCGTCTCCTACAGGCAAGGAGAGCTCATCGTCCCAAACAACGACCCCCGTGTGGATTTTTGCTACCAACACTCCGATGAATCCCACCAATCCGAGCTCGCCATTCCCTGTGATCCCACCTCCTTCTATCAAGCTTAGATTTCCGTTAATCTGATATCATGCCGTGGATTCTATCAAGTGGGAAGACGTTGCGACATGACACAGCAAAATAATATAGCATCTCCCTGTCCTTCCCACGTACTGATGAACGCCTTAACAACAGTGAATGGATCCTTCATATGACAACGAGGAGCAATTTTGCCTTGGATCCGGATCCAAATGTGAAATCTCGAGTCGACTTTATAGATTATCGAGCTCCACAACACACCCTCGAGATTTCAGTGGTATCTACTCTTTGCTAGGGGGCAATTAAGAAGAGGAAGAAGAAGAAGGGGGTTAGGAAGAGTTCTGTAGCTGCGTCAAGAAGAGCTGATTGAGTTGGATCATCTGCTGTAGCAGACAACACTACGTATGCCGAACCATCACGCCAACACAACCATCACCCCATCCGTCAACATCATCGAACAGAGGAGACAATGAAATCCCAGCTGCAGATGCATGCCTTTGGTGCTTCACATGTCTAAACCATGATATCATCGTCCTATACTTGACTTTGATCTTTCTCAAGCCTCTCCAAGCCTAATTTGATCCCTAATCCGGAGCTCTATACCATGCAGTTCTTCTAAAAGGATTTGATTGTTCTCAGAAGCTATATATTTATATTTTGATTTCATTACTTCAAGGTTTGTTTATGTTCTGAGATGTACAGATCGAAGAGTCGTATACTGACACGGACAGATTGGAAGAGAGCTTTTGTTTGTGGCTTCCTCCAATTAAAAGCAGAGAGTATGCAACCGAACACCGCTTGTCTTTGATGCTAAGATTCAGCGACATGGCAAGGAATATGACGAGTCCCGAATCAAACACCTGTGGACTCTCTTCTGCTGCACTGCATCTGTGACCTCCTCTCCCTTCCCGCGAACCATTGCACGGTCCTCCTCGCGATCGGCAGCCAGAGCTTCCTCGCCTTCTCGTCTTCACCTCCATGGGTTGCGCTGTTGCCGGGATCTTTTAGCTGCATAAACCTTGATACCTTTGTGATATCCGACATCGATCTGTTGCCTGAGGAAATAAGAGCTCTCGTGTTGGTGCCGCTCGATGAAATGCTTGGAACAGCCATCGAGTTGTTGTTGTTGATCTGGCTGGCTTTGATCTCGAGCAGTCTCTTCTTCTCCATCTCTTCCTTAATCCTCAGTAGCTTGTCATCAGGTGAAGCTTTTCCTTCTGATGCGCTTGATCCCGTTGGCTCCACATTCCAGACCACGTCTTTACCGGATAGCATTTCCAGGTCCAAGGACATCAAGTCGGACGAGTTCACGTCGCTCCACCGGGTCTTGAACACGATGTCGGAGACGATGATCTTGTGCTTGAACTCGTGCAGGATTCGGCCGCCACTGGCGCCTTCTTTGAGCGTTGGCAACTGCCGCCACTTGTCGGTATTCCGGAAGCTACTGCTGATGCTGAATCCTGATGAGCCGCGGAGATTGCCGGCGTCGTTGGGCTCTCGCTCCACGAACAACTCGAGGTCGCGGCCGCTGGCCTCGAGCCGGTCGGACGCGAACAGGAAGCGAGAGCTGGTGGAGTACTTGAAGAGGCCGTCGTCGGCGACGTTGACCTTGCACCGGCATAGCGGGCAGCTGGAGTGCGCCTCGAGCCAGCGGTCAACGCAGCCGACGTGGAACGCGTGCTTACACTTGGGCAGCAGCCGGAGGACCTCGGCGTCGTCGAACTTGGACAAGCAGACGGCGCACTCGAGGCCGTCGCGGACGCCGCGCAGCGACGAGAAGCGGAAGAAGGGTAGGGACTCGATGACGGTCCTGTCGATGCCGGAGAAGCGGTCCTGGGGCAGGATTAACCTTCCATGGCCTGCGGCGTCGGCGACGAGGAGGTCGGTGGCGTGGGCGGCGGCGGTGGAGTGGCAGACCTTGCCGTATATGAGGAGGAAGGTGAGGGAGAACATAAGGGCGAAGATCCCGATCACGAGGGCGACGCTCGGGCGGAAGGACACAGCCACGTTAGGCGGCGACCAGTAGATGGCATCGGTTTGCTGGGCGGCCGAGATGGCGAACGAGAAGAAGAAGAAGCAGGTGAAGGAAGCAGCGCAGGTCTCGGAAGGCATGGCGAGCTAAAGGGAAGATTCAACTCTAACCTAATGCTGCCATGGGAGCATTTTATGGCCAAGTGGTGTTCTATTTCAACATAAAATTAAGGTTCAGAAATATTTTATAAGCTTTTCTATCAAACATTATTATTTACTACTATTCTACGAACCTAAAGAAGAAAAAAATCCAAACAAGAAAAGATAATGATATGTTTAATGGTAGCTTTTAAAGGAAATAAACAATTGTAAATTTGATTGCAGATTTATAGGATTGCTTAAAGACTTTATCCTACAAAGAAAGGTGTGAGATTGTAAAAGAAAAAAATTATTTTGCCTAGTGAGAAAAAATAATAATGAGTGGTGTACGTACCTTCACGAAATTTGTTGTGTTCTTCTTTATTTTATGTATTTTTATACGCACCATTAAATATAAAAAAAAGGGGAAAAATCGTTTTTTTGGTGTTGATAAGGCAAAAAAATAAAATATAATTACAATAGTCCTGATACAAACTTGATGTAGCCCTGAGATGCTTATGATAGACTACGGATCACAACCAATTTGGCTTGCAAGTGGAAGCTACGAATTCGTATAGGTAATGGTGGGATTAGATTGATGCACATGCTACGCACATGATGATAAAAAGATTCATCACGATAAGTTATATCGGACAGTTACGAAAGTGAAATGATTAGATTTACTTATCGGAACGATGTTAATTTTTAACGAAGAAAACATAAAAATAAAAAAATAATAATTTTAAGTTTGATCGTGGATGACATCGATGCAGCATGGCTGGCGTTAGTAGCGACGAACCCTTCCCCATCCCATCCCCTTTTATCCTTGACATCAAGCGGGTGCCAATCTCTGCCTCCTTGACCACTTCCTCATCGCTACCCCCTCCGCCTCCCTCCTTGTCCTCCCCTTCTCCTTCTTCACCCTCGGCCCTATGTCAAGTTCTCCATCAACCACTGTTTAGATGAGTTATTCACCTACCTAGACATCTTGAGTGTTGACTTCCAAGTAATTGATGAGCAAGAACCGAAAATGCGAGGAGTCGAGGTTGGTTCTCGACCAGATCACCCTATTGGGTAGAAACCCCGATAGCTTCTGGGCGATATACGTCAACACATCCATCGAACACCATGAACAGTAGTGTCCTCGGTGAGTACCTCGCCAACGACGACATAATCACCTTAAACAAAGCCAAATTGCGCTGCAACGGGTTTAGTCACGTCTCCCCCAAGATCTACCGAGCACTGGTCATGATGATACATATATTTGAGTTCACTATCACCGCATAGTTTGGAGATGCCTGGATCCGAGGGTGCAGGAGAAAGGCCACGGTGTGCTACCTAGCATCTCCCCCCTTAGCTTATCGGGTTTGGCATCCACTAGTGTCAGCTCGTCCATTGAGATCGTCTATACAATAACCATGCCCACGTTCCCAACACCGATCATAGATATCTTGGTGTGACGCCGAGTGGGAGATGCCGGAGTCATTGCCTGCTGGATGGGGCAGAACAAGGTCCTATTTATGTTATTAACGAAGTCGAGCTCCAAGAGAGATGACACTTTCTTCATCTTCATAGGTCGAAGCTATGAATTGGTTGGTAGCAGGAAAGGTGGCAGACATGCTCGACGATGAGGGCGAGGGTGGAGAAGAAGGGGAAGACAAATGGGGTAGCTGTGAGGAAGTGATCGAGGAGGTGGAGGGTGGCGACCGCTTGACGCCAGGGACGAGGGGGGAGGAGGAGGGGTCCGCCATTGATGCCAGTAATGTTGTTCGCCATTACCAACGCCGGCGACATCACTATCCGCCATCGACGCCTCCTATAGGAAAATCTTAGGGGCGACATCACATGTGCAATGGAAATATTAAATCTCGGATTTTGATGATGAAATCAATTGATGTGTTTATGATCTAATAAACATTTTGAATAAAGCAGGACTAACATCGATCAGAAAAAAAAAATTGATTAAAGTAGGAGGATTCAGACATTGGGCCGGAACAAACATGTTAGAATATTGGAAGTCAGGCCGGAGGAACGGTCGACGTATCGGTAGAAGGCTTCGGGCTGTGAATTCGGGCATCATGCTAGGAAGATCGGACATTGCGCCAAGAAGATCGGATGTTGCAAGATAACAACATGCCGATTGGGCAATACATCGAAGGAAATGACGATGCGCCGAAGGATTGGACGAAGCGTTAGATGAACCAATGACATGACGGACAACAAGGATTCACTTGTAATCAATTATGTCAAGATCGAGTTAGTTTAGAGTCTAATTGAGTCGATTTAGAATGTAATTAAGCCAACTTAATTAGGGGCCAATTGGGCCCAAGTTTGGGTTGTGTTGGTCCAAGTGAAAGGCCCAAATAGTGACCCAACAAGTGGCACTGTCGTGTCACAATCTCCGAGATTTTGTCAAGCGGTGGTACCGCCTAGACACAATCTCCAAAAGACTATTAGGCAGTGGTACTTCCCAATGTCAAACAACACTAGCGACGGTACCGTTTGTACCTCGAAAACCGAGGATGAGACTTTTTTAGGTTCCAAGTTTGAATTTACCTGAGGCCTATAAATACCTCTCTCATCCTTGGTTAATATACACATAATTGAGAGCAAAAAAGAAAAAAAAATGCTATTGCAATCTTGTGTGTAGTTTAAGAGATTAGTAAGTGGGGGTGTAAATGTTATCTCCTAAACCTGTGAAAAGGAGAAGAATGGTGCAAATGAGTAGTTGATCTTCGCCTATTGAAAAAAGATCATTAGTGGATACATGTGGCCTCGATGGAAGAGGAATCGAGAGTGGATGTAGGTCACAACGACCAAACCAATATAAAATCTGATTTATATTTCTGCTTTGCTATTTATATTTATTATAAACTGCCATACTCCGTCGTTACTTTATCTATACACTCTTAAGAACGTGTTTCAAGTTAACATCTTTTTCGAAATCGATTTTAATTGAATGAAAGATTTTTTGAACCTACATAATTTTATCCGCTGCACTAATTCACCCCCCTCTTAGTGCCAACTCATTCATAACATGAAGAATATAAAAAATAAAATCCCTAATTTTTCAAAGTTGTGTTTGTCGTCGTGCAAAAATTAGTGCAAAAAAATTGTGAAACTTAAAACTGCGTATAAGATAAATTATGTTACCTAGAGAGATCGTATATCCTTGAATCTCTACAGATCTCTATGAGAGAGTGAAGGAGGTCAAGCGCCCTCCTCTCTAGTGATGATCCACAAAGCAGGGCTGCGACAACACTCCTAAAAACTCCAGATCTACTTTGAAGAGGAGAAGGGGAGGATAATATGAGAGGCAAACCAAAAAGGCTTTAACCTATGAACCACTGATTCTCTCCTATTTATAGAGGTCCGAAGTCAACTTAACCATAATGGATCCTGTCCTATTGGGTATTGGATCTCCATCCAATTACCAAAGCCTCTTAGATTAGTAGATCTCTATCCAATAATTTCTCATGGGCTCTTATTGGATCTCATCCATAGGATCTAATAATTCAGGGGCTTATTGGATATCCAATAAGATAGGGGCTTCGACAGATATCTCATATCCGAACCTCTACTCATCACAATGCCTATCATATGTGTATGACCCTATATGCCTAATATCGAGCTGGCCATGAGTCATACATGTCAGAACTCCTTCTGGCTCAGTGAATTATTATCTTCATAATAATGTACTCGACTCATCGATTGCGGATGTACTAGGCCATTACATCGCATTCCCCAGACGATACAGGGGAATTTAATCAATTGGACCTGTATATCCTTAGTTACCGTTTACCTATAGTCCCTCATCTATCTAATATCCCAGAGACCATAAACTAGGCATGATGCTGTCAGACCCATATGGTTTCTACTCGAGTTTCGCTCTAATCGGATTCTCCCGGAAAACTTTTTCTCTTTCAATTTGAATGACCATGACTAGGGATTTGTCCGAGCAAGAACACATGAGATATTCCTCTCATGATACCGAGAGCGGATGATCCTCTATCGATACTTAATAGCCCTCATAAGATTGATTATCACTCCCGATGACCGACTATACTAGATCTGAGACATCTAAACCTATAAGTTCAGTATCAAAGAGTGGAGCACTCATACAGGACATCCTTATTATCTCAAGTTTAATGATCAGATACACCATTGGGATTACGAAATCACTATTTGACAATAAGGCATCATCAACCATCCAACATTTCGTAACCGAATCAATCAGTGAACTCATTCTCTAATGAGCACCTGTACTGTATTCCTAGTGTTCCCATATGAGCAACTATGAACCAGCTGCATCCATCATATGGACGGATATACAACACACTAGTCTGTTCGATTATCTCGATGTCCCTTTCGAGGAACCTATAACCATGATTATTTAGAATCTATGTTTAAAAGCGAATCGGTCTTATTATCGTGATCTCATCACGATCCGATTCTAATTGCACAGATCCAAGGACATCATAATATATATATATATGTATATACAATAATCAATATAAAGTGATAAAATATCAAAATATAATAATAAACAAAAAAACTGCGTGTCAAGTCACACGTGTCATCACTCACGTGATTGGCTTGCAGGGTACATATGACTAGAACCTTTCTTTACCACCGAACTTTAAATTACTTTTTAATCCTTTATTTTCATGTTTATGTCAATAAAAACTGACATTGTTTGAGTAAATAGATCTAATCGTTTCACTTTCGTAACTACAGGGATGCCAATGTAATTTTTTAAAGTATAGGTTAGGATATTAAAGACAACTAACTACGGAGTAATTATATGTTACCCCATATAGTTAACTATGATTAGTATCACGGTCCCTATATTTTAAAAGGTTATATTGAGATCTCTATACTTACGAAAGTAAAATATTTAACATTAATTCTTCTCATGTCGTTAATTTCGTCGACAAAAAGAATTACACATATTATCATGTGCAAAAAGATAAAAAAAAATAATTTTATTATTTTTAAATTATTAATTTCATATAATTTCATATAAATTTCTTCTCCCCTAATCTTTCCAACTTGCTCGCCCAAGAAAGAACAACGTCTACAGCGCAAAGGTACCAAACCAGCCCTCTGGCCTCATAATCTCTGCCAAATTGCAGTACTCCTTCCATGGCCTCCCGAGGTACGTGCAATGGACTGTGAGCTTCGAGCGATAGAGTGCAAGGTACTCTTTGCTCCTATTGATGGTGCAATGGTCGAACATGAAGTCGATGGATTAGGCGAGATTAGCACGGTCGTGCACGATGATGGTGTTGGACTCGTTGTGCTCGGGGTTGAGTTGACAGGGGATGATGAAGATGAGGCAATCATGGAAAACAGTGGTGGAGTTGTCGAAGATGAAGTCGACGTTGTTGGAGATGCAGTAGGACTTACAGAACTAGTGGAGGGATTGGGTGTAGAGGGCATCTTGGTGGTCGAGGAACTCCACCAACTCGAGCACGGAGAGGTCGTTGTCAGAGTGGAAGGCCATGACTTGGTGCTTATTCGACACGACGGTGTTGGCGAAGGTCAGGTCCTGAGCCATGAAGCCATCTCCACTCATGCCTGTGGACAAACAAATAGATAAGAATCGATTACACTAAGCAATAGGAGTCGGAACACTTGATGTTGTCCTCAACAAGCAGATGAGGTCAAGCATCTCGTGATCGTGATCGAGGATATCGTGACCTGTGACGGTGGACAAAGACAAGATATCATTTTCATTATTAGGGCTTATGATCTACTATTTGTAAAGAATCCGATGGAGCTCTAAATTAGATCTACATCCCGTCAATCAGTGCAGCATCGATAGTTGCTTGAACCTCTCCGAACTAGCATCTGCCCTCCTTGCAAACCGTTGCGTCCAATGGTGTCCCCAACCGAGGGAGCTCCTTCTGAGCGATCTCTCCGGTTGGTGACGCCAAGGTGGCATTTGGCCAGTACCCATCGCTCTCGGTCTACGAGAAGGCCCAGAGCAGATGTCGACATTGTGGCGCTGCAGGACGGCCACCATGGTGGTGGCGTTGTTTATGATGTAGCGAGGTTGACAAGGAAGGCCATGTCATCCACCACGTGCTAGGGGTGGACCAATAATCATATTGGTAGAGCTCCGTGATGTTCGGGCAAGCAAGTTGGAAAGAGAAGAGGAGTAGAAAATCGGTCATGGTTGAAGGTGGCGCTTGGATCTCCTTTGGAATGCCATCGACCTTGCGCGTCACCGACGTCACCTTTGCTGTCTGCAACGCAATCGAAGGGAGGGAAATAGTTTTTGTTAAAGCCCCTAGGTTATAGTGAGCGAGAAGTTTATATTAAATTAATAATCTAAAATGTAATAAAATTATTTTTATCCTTTTCATTTGTTATGTGATAACACGTGTAATTTTTTTCGTTCATGAAATTAACTACATGAGAAGTATTGAGATTAAATGTTTTACTTTTATAAGTATAGGGATCTGAATGTTATTTTTTAAAGTATAAAGATCGAGATACTAATTATAATTAATTATAGAGGATAATCTATAATTATTTCGTTAATTACAAAGGATAATATATATAGTTAGTCCTCACATGAGCCTGGTCGGGTTAAGTTTTGGTCCGAGAAAACTGGATCAACCTGTCTCGAATAAACCCTGACCGGTTCAGACCGCGCCGCGCCCCCAAGAGCCCTAATTGAACCTCAGAGCGTGAAGGGAGGTCGACTATGGCGAGCCGGCGATGCCTCGGCGCTCTCACTCGTCGTCTACGCGCCCGTCTCTTCTACGCCTCTCATCTGGAGAACCCGCAAACCCTGAGCCATCTATCTCTCGGTTTGACGATCCCACAACGAACTTCCTCGGATCTTGACATCTGTCGCAGGGCATTTCGATGCAGTATTTCGATTCGTTTTGGCGGTGTTCGACGTTGTTCTTCTCGTCCGACGAATCCTTCAGACGATGAGGAAGATGAGGACGACGAAAGCGAAGAAGAGGAGGAGGAAAACAAGGAAGGAGGAGTGAGCAGCGATGGAGAAAATGGAGATGTTCGGGCTTCGAAATGTGTCGTTCAGAGGGGGAAATCGGAGGAAGAGAAGGTAGAAGAGGCTGCTGAGATTGGGTATAAGGTGATCGGGCCGCTGGATTCGTCGGAGAATCCGTTCAAGCCATATGAGCCTTTTTTCGCCGTTGTTCAGGTTCAGATTGCTGGATATATTCCCTTTTCTCTGTTGCTTTTCTTCTTGATTCACATTCCATCCTAAAAGCTCTCCTTTTCTGTTCTTCGTAATGTTATAGATTGGTTCCCATCAGTTTAAAGTCAGCAATGGGGATTCCATTTTTACGGAAAGACTGAAATACTGTGAGGTTAATGATAAGGTAAGTGTATTTGAAAATACAAGTGTATGCTTGTATATGTCTGTTTCTACTTCTCATAGTATCAATTTCTCCTTTGGTTGCCTATTTTACCTTTCATGTAAGAAATTTTTAGGTTGGATCTTTTAGATGTTTTAATAGGAAGGTATTCAGTTGCATAACACAGAGAAAAATTATGAACAGATGAGTAGTGTCATCATTCTAGTAGAAACAGAAATTGCAAAATCCAAATGATATATGATCTACTTCCTTTGTTTATGTTTATGTCTTTAGCTTTATGATTTTGAAATCGTTCAAAATGCTCATTTCTTCTTTTGCTTTTTGCTTGTTGTTGTAGTATGCTTCAAACTCAGGAAATTGTCACATGCAATAAGTACTTGATAGATAGGAATTTTTACAGTAACTAGTAGAGTGGTAACCAACCATTATTCATAATTATCAAAATGCTAGTTATTACGAAACCGAAGTCATTGTGTTTTTGCCCTCCAGCAATGGGTTTTTTCTTCATAAACAAGTAGAAAAATTCAGCCCATATTGATAAATATGTTGCATCTGAAACTGATGTATGTTTAAGAAGTGACTGACTTTTGATCATATAAGTTCTTCCCCCCTCGAAGTGAACTTTGCACATGATTAAGTCGAGAAATTTTATTCAGCTGTAACCATGCTGACACTTAATTTTGGAGGAGCATGCTGTAACCTCTAGCTGGTGATTCCCCAACTTATTCTAATTTTGATAAACTGATTAAGATGTCTGGTTAGCTATTCATTGTGTTAGTTGTCGACTTTTATTATATTCATGTTGGCCAATATACCTTACAAGTTACTAGTGGTTTTTGGTTTGTTGTTTTGTTTGATGAAGTTCTTGGTCATTAATGAGAGAGCAGTAGAAGTGTTCAAAGATGATCTTGGATCTTGATGCCTGTAGGTCTTCAGGTTTCAAGAGCTTGTAAGCTGGTCTGTGGCTTGTGTAAACAAGAAAAACCAAATCCATGGTGTTTGATGATGTTTCTAGTTATTATATTACTATTGTGGTGATAGATAAGAGTAGGAAGGATTAGGACATGTGGGTTCTGAAACTCACTATTAGGTAGGAAGGGGACAGAATTGGAGTACCTAGTTGATGAATGATCCCATGCCTTATTGGGGATGTGATAAATTACTTTATGAGAACAACTGGTTGGTGTTTTGGTAGTTGAAATATTATGATCAGCTTTATTAAATTTGTGGAAGAATGTAAATGATAAATTTATCTCAAAGATTTCTGTTCTATTTGTTTGGATGGACATGGGAATCTCATGTCATGCAAGGTCAGTTACATTGGCAATGGAAGTTTGATCACATGTTTATTCCTTTTCTATCCACTCTCAAAGACTTATGAAGAAGCCATCATCCTAAGTTTCTTAAGAAAGTAGAGGTGATAATATAGGCTATTTTTTTCCGAAATGATCTATGTGGACTTAAAATTTTTTAACTGACATGTTCTGAGTGATTGCCATCCTAAAATTCAGAAAAGTTAAAAAAAACTGTATCTACGTTATGAAAAGCAAAACCCAGTGGAAAGGATATGCAAAGGAAGAAAATTGTAACGGCCCGGGCCTGATGGGCTAACTGGCCTATCAACTTCGTTTGATTCAAACCATTGATCAAAATGCTTAAGCTGAAGTTGATAGTAGTATACTCATCAAACCCTTATAAGCCAATCTTAATCTTGCCTACTTCTGATGTGGGACTAATCGAAGATGTTGCAATCTCTCCCATCCAAAGGCTTCACGTCCTCGTCAAGGCCCAACATAACCCAGATCAAACCCTAGCATAGTGCATATGAGGCGTAATCCAGTGGTGGCTCCACGTCGTCACGAGTCATCTGACTCTATCCACGGGTAGCCCTTTCCTACTCGAGCCCCTCACCATGCCCAAATGCTAGGTCGGCTCTGATACCAAATGTAATGAACCGGGCCTGATAGGCTAACTGGCCTATCAACTTCGTTTGATCCAAACCACTGACCAAAATGCTTAAGCTGAAGTTGATAGTAGTACACTCATCAGATCCTTATAAGCCAATCTTAATCTTGCCCACTTCTGATGAGGGACTAATCGGGGATGTTGCAAAAATGTTCTTGATTTTGGTTGTTGCATGGCTTCATTGGATGCGCAACTTCAATCAATATTGTTCACACTTCCTGAAGTTACCCTTTATAGAAAGTGATGAGATTCCATCCCTATATATTCAATCATTAAGTTGTTAAATGGATGATATGCCATTATTTAGATTGTTCATTCTTAGATGATTTAGTGGATGGGCGATTGGACTTCAATCATCATGAGTTTTATATGGAGGACATAAATCAACACCGGTGATTTGGATTTTGAATTTGCTCTATAGTGTAACCTTAAACCGACTTGAGACTGCCCCCACTCTATTTACAAGCAATCAGATAGGACGGCTCTGAATTTTTTTTGGGGGCACAAATCACTGACAGAAATGTAAGATTAGATTAATTATTTAACCTCAGCTAACCCAGCCTTGAAATGTCACTATATAGCTCTGGCTCAATTGATCAAGACAGGAACTGACCTATTCTCAAGCCTTTTTGATGATAGATGAGGTATGGCACATTTACTTGAGTCATGGAAAATCAAGTGCTAAAGAGTGATGATTTAGTAATTCTTTTGTGGCTAAGTTATGAGTCAGCTTCCTTATAATTCACTGTACTATGATACTATCCATGCTTCCAAATTGAAGGTATCTTCTTAATCAGATATTTTGTCGATAGGGAATTTACAAGTTGAGCAAATCACATGCTCTTGGGAAATTCAACTCAAGAGTGGTTTGATTGGTTCTTTCTTTTCAGCTATTACTTGGTGGGTTAACAGTGAAATTGTGGCTGTTGCTTTATTGTACATGTACTTTTCCCTTTATATTGATGGTTTAAGTACGTGGACAGGTCTGGGCCAATTGGTGGAGCATATATATTTTCTATGATTATGACAAATAGTGGTAGTTTTCTTCTTTTCTTTGGTACTTAAACCGTGACTAGTACAAATTATATTTCCTTCTAATTTTGTATCTTGGTTGTTCTTGTAAACTGTGACATGTATTTTTTGGTGATAGTGAAGACCTTCTGATCCATTTTAAAAGATAGTCTGGTAACAGAATGGTTGCCAATGTTCAAGTCTTGCCTTTTTATTTCAAATTCTGGTTACATTTGTACTGCAAAGTTGAACCTGTGAGTGCATGTGAATGTTTTTATTCACATTAGCTGGTCTCGCTGCAGTTAATTTTAAACAGGGTTTTAATGTTGGGATCAAGAAGTCAAACAGTCGTTGGCAGGCCAATAGTATCTGATGCAGCTGTACATGCTATTGTTGAAGAACATGTAAGAAACAACTCAATTACCTCCTTTTTCTTTTTTTAGTTTCTTTAGATGGATATTTTTTTCATGGAGGAGAGTCGTTGCAACTAATATTGATATTTTCTTTGCTCTTATGTCATATGATTCATTTATGTGAAACATGCAGCATCCTGCTGATCCTCAGCTACCATCACATTTCTCTTCTTTTGGCCTTCTTTTGCCTCCAAGCCAAAAGTGCCTGTTAAGATGATATTATACTTTGCCTACAAACCAATACAACTTCATATTTCATTGTTACCCTGGTTGTCTGGACCTTATACTTCAATTTGTTGTTTATACCAGAAATGTATGATTTAATTTGTTCCTTGCTGACGCATTATTTTTCCTAATTCAGACTTTAGATGCAACAGTTATCATATTTAAGAAAAAAAGAAGAAAAAATTACCGTCGAACCAAGGGTCATCGCCAGGTAAGTCATTAATCAGAGAAATTAAGTTTTTCTTAAGCTGTCTGCAGCATCGAGTTCTAATTGTATTCCATCTTTATTCCAGGAACTGACTAAGCTGAGAATCACTGATATTCAAGGAATAGACAAGTCAGAAAACGTCGCAGCTGTTGCCTAAGAACCAATATCCTAATTGTTGTGGATCAGACCAACTTTATATCTCTGAGATCTTAGTTCACTCACCATTAGAAACTGCAACAATAATATAGTGGCCATAAGGACATGCGAGCATCTGGAATCTGCTGCAAGTGTTTTTTTTTTTTTCAAACTCGAGCTCGGAATGTAGTGCATAAAAAATTAGACTATTTTTCATAAGATGATTCAGAGAGGCAGTCAGGTATTTGAAATCAACAAGACTTGTGAATCCTAAACTACCATTTTGCTGCAGTTAAAAGTGTAATCAAAACATGATGAAATGTATTCATTCTGTGGTTCTTTCAGATAAATTGGATTTCGAAATCAATTTTGGGTTTATTTATGGCTTATGTTGGAGCCCCTTGAAAAGTTTCTAAAGTCTCTTCCAGTTAGTTGTTCCAACTGAAGACCACATTCTTCCTGCTTGGTCACCATCCAATTCATGTTGGTCACTGTCTAACAAGATTTGCCTCTTCCTCTTTGCCACCTACTTTCCTTTCAGCACTACTGGCATCAATGTTGCTGGCTTTTTTGCTCTTGACCACCTTTGATTCCTGCACAACCTTTGGAGGTCACAAGGCTTGGTGCTCCTTAAATGGCCCCAAGATGGAGATAGAAGCCCCCCCCTCCATGGTCAAGAAAATGCCTCCAATTGCCGTTAGTTTTAGTATGCATCCACCCCTGCAATGGTGGGATCTCCACTGCCATTATGCTTGTCCATTATTAACCTTCACATTCTCCAAGTCCAAGCAAGGCGGTCCCAGAAAGCATTTGCATGGGAATACCTCAGAAGTTTTCATGGCCCCAACGAAGAGCCTTATCATTGACAAAGCAATAAACTTCTTTTTTTTTCTGTGGGTGCCTTGAGCCTTCCACTCCACAAATTAGTGTCTATCTTCATCATCTTCTTTCTTTTACTTCCCTATCCCCATCACACCAGTGACAGTGGAAAAGTGCTGAATCCATGGAGGCCATGTGCTACAATCCCCTCCACTTCCAAAAGTTAAATGCCAAAAACTATTACCAGTTGTGGTTGGAGTCATGATGCCAAAGGGCACCAAGGACACAGGTTTCATGATCACTGGCCCCTGTTTCCGGCTCTTATCCTCATTAGATAAGCATATGATTCTGTAAGCATTTGTGTTTCATGCTAATTCAGTCTCTTCTTCCACAGTCCTCCCCATTACATCCATCACCTGTTGCCTACAGTCTTCATAATGATACAGCCCTAGACAAGAGATCAACCCACCAAATCTTTATGCTCTTATCCAACCCTATCGTTCTATGTAGATGCAACTTCACTTGATAGAAAAGGATCAACTTCTTTCTGTGACTCTTGCAGTGAGAAGAAAACACAACTATAGTGGGGAGAAGAGACTGATGCTAAATCATAGTTTTCCTTGTGGCTCATAACAACCCTAAGCAGATTGTTCTGTTTTCTATACTAATATTGGCATGGAGATGAGTCAGAGACCATTAAACCTTTGAGCTGGCAAGAGAGCTACCACTCTCTCAGAGCCTTAATGGGTGCTGTCATTACTACAAAGGTGAAGAAAGTGGAGCATCAGCATTTCTTTAATAATAGTGAGCATCATAACCCCCTCTCTCTCTCTCTCTCTCTCCAATAAATCAACTCAGTGCTCCAGTGGGTATCCATAAGGAATGATCTCAAGCTTTTTCTCTAACTATGCCACCCATCTGTTGTCATGATAGACAAAGCTATTATTCTATCAATGCTCCATTTCTCAAAAATGATCTTATTATTCTTTTGTAATATTTATTAACTAATACCAAGAGCTACCAAACAGGTGATACCTGTCAAGTCAACACCATGCCCTCTCTCAGCCACCATTAGTTTCGTCTTCCTTACCCTTTTTCTGATACAAACCAGCGGTTCTCGTTCGAGGTGAGTTGAGTACAGATCGTAAAGTTGCAAAGTGCATGTTTTGTCTTTGCTTTTCTTTTCTTTTTTTGCTTGTTTTATTTCACAGCTGAACAGCCCACAACATATCACGGGCAGCACTGAGGAATGTCACACGGTGAATGCGACTTCTTCTCCTACCAACACACACACACACACACACACACACACTTCGTACTCCTCCATATCTTACGCATGAATGAAATCATTCAACTAAACACACGATTTCTCACACTACTCATGAGGGGACAATCTAAGTTTGAGTAGGTGTCCTAATATTAATTTGGCTGATTTAGGTTCGTTAAAGTTAATCGGTTCAAAACAAATCTAACATTCTGTACTTAAAGTGGAAAGAATTCTTATAGGACTCTCGAATAGGGACCATATTAGGATGAGTTTAAGAGACTTAAACATTTTGAAGATCGAGAAAATATTTGTATTATTATTCATCTTATTGGAGTGAAAAATATTTGCATAATTCTAATTATGGTAGGGTCAATGGGACTACAGATTGGAATTGGCACGTGCCTACGTGCACCCAAGCGGTCAAGAGCGGAGCGGTGATGGAAGAAAGTCAATGCCCGGCGGGCCGGTCTGCCGCTCGTTAAAGAAGCCAACACGAGTGCGCAGTTGACTTCGTGCACGAACAGACAAATCTTTCCGTTTGTGCATTATATTAGATTAGCAAACATATTTCTAAAATTATGTTTACATTTATCACCGTAATTTTTGAGTTTAACAAAAAAATCCTTATATATATATATCCCTTTGGCTGAATTAAATGTCAGAGCAAAAAAGAAAACTTCCATTAAGTCAAGAATATTAAATATATTTTAGGTATTTGATATTATTAATATATATATTACATGTTCAAACTTTTTATTAATAATAGTGATTATATACTAATATGAATAATTAATAGCCGCGTTGTAATGCCCTTTCCGCCCCATAAACACGAACCGCACTCAAATCTTTGCAGATAAAATAATTCCATACCGCATAAAGAGGCCGAGCGAAAAGAAGCTTATTTTCCGCTTGTAGGATTCCCGAAGCACATCGACGACGATCGAGACAGAGCAAAGCGGGGGAATTTCGGGCGAGAAGAGGAGGCAGAAGGGAAAATAGGAGATCCACAGGCCTGATTTAGGATTGTGTCCCGCTCTCGTCGCTGCGCCATGGTTGGAAGCTTCGCAGATGGCGCGTTGGGCGGGGTTCGGGGAGGGACCAAGCCTCCGCGCTGAAAGACCTTCCTTCTTTTTGTTTTCTCTCACTGCCTCCTCTTCTTCGATCCGTGGGTCGGGCATACTGACCGTGGTATTTCTCTCTGCTTCCGTGTTTCTGATTTGTTGGCGGCTTAGGGTTTCATGTCTGTGCTTTTGTTTTGTGTTTTTAGTGTTAAAGGAACGTTCTTTGGAGTTGTGTGGCGAATGCATACGCTTGTGAGGAAGCTTTTCGTCTTTGCTGTGGGTTCTGTGGATGAATAATTCGAACGTGGTGTTAATTTTGGCTTAGAGTTTTCTGTACACATGGAATCTGTTGTTCTACATATAGGTGTTTTATTTGAGTGCCTAGACTTGGGAAAAAAGGAATTTACTCACTAAATCTTTTGCAGTAAAAAGTTACATCCAAAGGTATGCAGGATTGTGGGTAGGGTTTGTTAACTTTCTTGGTAAATTTTCTGAATGCCAACAAAAAGTTAACTCGTAATAATAGAGATGCTCATGTTTTCCATAATATATTTTGTAATAGATCTATAGAGGTGTAGATAAGTTTTTTTTTGGGGGGGGAAAATGATGAGTTTTGGTTCGTTGTCTTTAATTATCTTTAAAGTTTGTGGTACTTTTACAATTTTATCAACTGGTCCACGAATTTGAGCAGAAAATCTCAAATTTATTGACCATAAATCTCATTATCATCCGCCTATATAGTATCTAAAGAGTTTTTTCTTTTGTTATTAACAGTGGATTCCCACCTCTCCCGTTCATGCTCAAGTTTTCATGGTCGGATATAGCTTTGGAGGGTTTTGACCTCTCTCTCTCTCTTCTTAGACTGTTATTCCTGCTTTTTATATGTTTCCTTTTTTCTGGAAAGAAGGCATCTTCCTTCTCTTTGAGAAAAAAATGCATTTTTTAGTAGAATAGGTTTTAGGGCTTTGCTGCATATATCACTTACCTTTCTGAAAAGTGTAATTATGATTTTTTCTTTTCATATTGTTGATTTGGTTATTGCACCTTGAACTGCTGTTGATGAACTTCTATTTGAAGGAAAGACATTACAAGCAGCAGAGATGTATTCTAATTGAAGTTTTTGTCTGTCATGATCTTTTGCAGGCTGGTATTGGCATATTTGATCATGCTGCGCAATGGCTTTTCTATAATGGGAAAATCTCCTCTGGCAGTTTGTGACACTTAAAGTGACTTGTCTTGTTTGGGCAAATCTTTTGGCATTGTTTGTTAAAAACAAGCACTTCTTGAAGTTAATTCTTAGTCTCACATCTATTGGCACTCCCAGATATCATCTACTTGTCACTGTATGGGAGATTATTTGTGCTGGTTGTCAAATCCTCCTTAGTAGGGGGATACATTTTTAGAATTTCTTCACTTTCTGGGCAAATCTCATTTGCAAGTACTTAATATGCTTTGAGTTAAACTTTTCTCTCTTGGGCAAATGTCTTTTGGGGTTAAGATTTTCCATCTTGGGCAATCTCCTTTGGCATCTAGCAGTTTGCTTCACTCTGCTGGGCAAATCTCCTTTGGCATCTAGCAGTTTGCTTCACTCTGCTGGGCAAATCTCCTTTGGCATCTAGCAGTTTGCTTCACTCTGCTGGGCAAATCTCCTTTGGCATCTAGCAGTTTGCTTCACTCTGCTGGGCAATCTCCTTTGGCATCTAGCAGTTTGCTTCACTCTGCTGGGCAATCTCCTTTGGCATCTAGCAGTTTGCTTCACTCTGCTGGGCAAATCTCCTTTGGCATCTAGCAGTTTGCTTCACTCTGCTGGGCAAATCTCCTTTGGCATCTAGCAGTTTGCTTCACTCTGCTGGGCAATCTCCTTTGGCATCTAGCAGTTTGCTTCACTCTGCTGGGCAAATCTCCTTTGGCATCTAGCAGTTTGCTTCACTCTGCTGGGCAAATCTCCTTTGGCATCTAGCAGTTTGCTTCACTCTGCTGGGCAATCTCCTTTGGCATCTAGCAGTTTGCTTCACGGCATTGTTTGTTAAAAACAAGCACTTCTTGAAGTTAATTCTTAGTCTCACATCTATTGGCACTCCAAGAATATCATCTACTTGTCACTGTATGGGAGATTATTTGTGCTGGTTGTCAAATCCTCCTTAGTAGGGGGATACATTTTTAGAATTTCTTCACTTTCTGGGCAAATCTCATTTGGCAAGTACTTAATATGCTTTGAGTTAACTTTTTCTCTCTTGGGCAAATGTCTTTTGGGGTTAAGATTTTCCATCTTGGGCAAATCTCCTTTGGCATCTAGCAGTTTGCTTCACTCTGCTGGGCAAATCTCCTTTGGCATCTAGCAGTTTGCTTCACTCTGCTGGGCAAATCTCCTTTGGCATCTAGCAGTTTTCTTCACTCTGCTGGGCAAATCTCCTTTGGCATTTAGTAGTTTTCTTCAGCTGCTGGGCAAATCTCCTTTGGCATTTAGTGGCTTTCTTCAGCTGCTGGGCAAATCTCCTTTGGCATTTTATAGTAAATATCAGCTCCATTTAGTAAACTCAGCTCAATTGGGCAAATCTCCTTTTGGCAGTGATAGAATCAGGTAGATCCTGCATCTGTATCTAGATAATTCTTGTTTGGCATCAAGTAATTGCACTTATAATAACGTGATAACATTGAACTAGTTGCTGTTTTCTGGATAGTATGTCAGCGGATTTCAGCACATCAGGGGTTACATCTGGCAGTTGCAATGTTTGTTCAGTCAGGAAGCAATCTGTTTCCATCAGTCGTCAGGGTTGAGTATAGAATAGATAAATTAACTTGGAGGTAAGTGGACTCTCCCTTCTTTCTCTTTTCCCTGTGAGTATCTGAATATCTTGATTTGTAGCATGATAGTTTTCAAAGTGTTATTTTGTTACTTCAATTTGTATTTTAATATCCTATATATTGCAACAGTCCCATTTTTGTGCATGGTTGTCTTATTCAACAAATGATGTCTTGGGTGTAGATGGGAGAGTTTCTTGTTAGGGAAATATCTTTCCTATCTTGATGATAAGGTGAGCCGTTATCTAATTTTAAATTTGGCTTCTATCTAAACAGCTGCATTTGATATCGTACTTCAATGTATAATATCGACTTTTAACAGGTAATTAGATGATGGATGCACTGTTTGTTGATTCAGATAGTGATTCCTACTCTGAATTTAGTGATAGTGAGAATCAAGACTGCAATGAATCTTTATTTGGCGGGCATGCTCAAAGTATCTTGTCAGGTCTGGATGAGAGCATAGGAAAAATTGATGACTTCCTTGCATTTGAGAGACACTTTGCTCTCGGCGACTTCGTCTGCTCCATTACAGATCCTTCAGGACAGTTGGGAAGGGTGGTGGATGTTGATCTGATTGTAGACTTGGAAACAACCTCTGGTGGACTCGTAAAAGATGTAAACAGCAAGAAACTTCTTAGGTTGAGATCCTTTGCCTCTGGGGACTTTGTAGTTTATGGGCCATGGCTTGGAAGGATTGAAAAAACATTTGATGCAGTTACCATTCTATTTAATAATGGGGCTAAGTTTGAAATATTGATCAGAGACTCAAAAGACCTAACTCTGCTATATCCAAGCTTTGAAGATGCATCATTTCCTCTCCATCCAGGCCAGCGGGTGAAAATTAATCTTCCGACTATTTCCCAGTCCAAAACATGGTTGTGCGGCTCACTCAAGGCAAGTCAAGATGAAGGTATTATCTGCCATGTGGAGGTAGGATTAGTGTATGTTAATTGGGTTGCTTCAGTTGTGGGTCAGAGCATCCATTCATCAACTCCACCTCATTTCCAAGATCCAAAGAACCTTACTTTGTTGTCATGTTTTTCACATGCTAATTGGCAACTTGGTGATCGGTGTACACTTCCAGTAGATTACCATAATATGACTGCAGAAAATTCAGGAACTCTGAGTTCTCCAAAGTGCTTTACAAACATGCAGAAAGAATTGAATATGGAAAGTCTACAGATGTATGTGATTGCAAAGACCAGGAGCAAGGTTGATGTTCTGTGGCAAAATGGTGAAAGGTCAGTTGGTGTGTGTACTCAATCCTTGTCTCCAGTGAGCAACATTGGTGATCATGATTTTTGGCCGGGACAGTTTGTGCTAGAGAAAGTAACATCAGAAGAAGTACATGCTCCACAACCACAAGGGCTGGGAATTGTGAAAAATGTGGATTCACACGAACAGATTGTGAAGGTGAAATGGATGCTTCCTGAGCTTAACAAGAATGTTGATTTTAGTGGTGAATTTACTGAAGAGACAGTGAGTGCTTATGAACTGATTGAGCATCCAGATTTCACCTATTGCATTGGTGATGTCGTGCTTAGGCAAATTCCTTGTGTTCAGAAGGTGGGAGAAAATATTCTTGATGTGCAAAATATTAGTTGGAAAGAAAGACATAATTTGCCTGTTGCAGTAGATGGATTATTTTGTGGAATTGGTTCTCTCAAGAAGCCCATCGATGAATGCAATCATGAGGATCTACAGGGTTACTTATCATGCATTGGGAATGTTATTAGTTATAAGGATGAAGGTATTGAAGTTAAATGGGCCAGTGGTGTGATATCCAAGGTATGTCTGTTGTGGCTAGATATAAATTTTTCTATCTGTAGTGACATCAGTTCTTTTTTGCATGCATTTCCAGGAAATACTATTGGGAAAAATTTTTATAAATTTTTACCTGTTGTAATTTCAAAATTTACCCATTAAAGTTTATCCTACAGGTTTTTGTCAGATGGATTAGTATAGTTAGCATAAGGTCCCAACAAAATGGAAGTTTCTGGATTGGTGTTGTTTTACCTCCAGTTTAAATGGGAGTTTTACTTGGAATTAAGTAATTAACATTGATTAAGCTAGTAAGAATTCAGGTCTGTTGGCCTGAACTTAATCTATTACATAGAGGTGTTATGTGCTTGCAGCTTTGTATTATGGTGAGATTCTGGTTATTGTATCCATGATTTACAGGATTGTGAAACATAGATGCTAGGTTCCAAGGTAGATGCATGTGCAAGAGCACAACTAGTTTCTGTGAGACCTATGTTTGTATTGATTCCGGATATGATATCTTGCAGTACCCATTACCTATTAGGTCTATATATTTTATTTTTTTGTCATTTTAAAGTCATCATTTAAAGATATAGTGTTGGTTATGCTCTATGTTCAGGTCTTTTTGTCGCTAGTTAAATGCAAATACATAGTAATACATTTCCCAAGTAATGGGGGCCTTGCAGTTTTTTGTAGTTGTCCTTGTTGTACAAAGCAATACATTAACTTCCTTTGCTTTTCTGTTTCCTTGTTTCATTCTGTTTATCTTTTTGTTCCAATTAAAGAGATAATATATCAAATATTGGTATCAGGTTATGCCTTTTGAAATAGTTGGACTGGACAGGCTTCTTCATCCTGCCTTGACACCATCGGCTACCATGGATTCTTTTCCTCCAAATGTTGACAAAGACTCAACTGATCAGGAGAAACAATTATGGGATATGAGGCAAAAGGTTCAGGCCTGCTCCTTTCCACAAATGTGGTTGTTTATTTTGTTTCTGTTTTGTTATTTCATGCCAGGATACTGATCAGAAAGGAACAATTTAAATGTTAAAATGTGTATTCTAGAAATCTGCGGATGATTCTGGTGGATTTTGCATGAAAGATGTCTGGAAGGCTGCTTCTGCTTTGTTTCCTGGGGCAGCTTTTGGGTTCCTTACACATGTTGCCACAAGCCTTTTCTGTTCCAGTGGTTCAACTTCTTTGCCTGATCCAGTTACGTCTTGTTCTCTAGTGTGTTTATGTACATCATAAAACATACAATCTTAACTTCCACAAACTCAAACTCATATTGTCTATTTTTCCAGGAGTTTTCCCAGTATAGGAATTTGAAGATGGAAGAATATATATCGGAACCAACTGATTTACAGCCTGAAAATTTGAAGCAGCAGATTGAGGAGACGAAACAAAGCAGTGAGATGACATTTTCACCTGGCAGTGATGAACCTAGAAAGTTCAAGCAATTTGATATTGTAAATGATCATACAGACCATCATTTTGTGAATGGCATTGGCAATGGATTGATGTTATCCCATGTGAGCAAACAAGTTTGTGCTTTGAATTTAATTATCCGTCATGAGTACCATTTTTTTATGATTTATCTTACTTTCTCAGTATCCTCAGGTAAAAAAGGGTTGGTTTAAGAGAGTACAACAAGAATGGAGCTTCTTAAAAAATGATCTTCCAGGTTTATTCTTTGCTCTTCCATGCTGATGCATGATTTAACTTTGTCCATTCATCTTCATTTTTTTCATTTTATTACACTTTTTTGCATACTAGGATGGACTTGGTTAGTCAAGATTCAGGAGATAATAACTATGGTCACTGCAGCATTCTCACAAGACCCCAGTTTGTTATATTTTTTTCAAATAAAACTGTCCTTGCTTTCTCCTGCAGTGCTCCTCTTTTGTGTATAAAAATTTGTGTGTTCCACACTAGTATGTAATAGGAAAAAGTACGATGTAGCTTTTATAACATGTGCTAGTTGTACAACCAAGGAAAACAAATAGACATAAGTTTTTGTCAAATTCTGTTGAGCTCTATTTACAGCAGTCATAAAACCTGATGATCAAATTTGGTTTTAAATTGCATGCTGAGAATTATATTCATTTTGCTTCTGTTGTGCTAATAGTGGCATGTATTCCTTGCACTTTCCAGACACAATCTATGTCAGAGTCTACGAGGAGAGAATGGATCTACTGAGGGCATCAATGATAGGAGCACCTGGAACTCCCTACCATGATGGTCTATTCTTCTTTGATATCTTTCTTCCCTTTGACTATCCTCATGAACCCCCTGTAAGTATTCTGTTTCATATTATTGGTTTCTCCTGAATACATGGTGAACATTTACAAGACATGACTTTTCTTTATAAAGATTAGTAAATATTATGTAGCATGGTTTAGTTTTTGAGTAAGTGCCTGTACGAATTAGTTTATTTCAATCACACTCTTGGTAGATAATCATAATATATGGGGAAAGAACTTGAAAGAAAACCAAAGTCAATATTTTATACCGGAAGTTCAGGATAAAATAAATTTTGTAATAGGATGTAGGTGTTCTTAGAATCATGATGACACTAAATATTTTATGGTTGTTCATTTGGATTACAACTAAATAATTTTACAGAAGCAGTTGGTAGAGTGACATCCATACCTATTTCCTGAAAGATGCCTCTTTCTTCGCCTGCACAGAATCCATACCACCTGAACAACCCTATTGCAGGTTGTCCTTCAACATCTATTAAGTGCTCTAGTGCCGAGCTCCTCTCATCTTTAATATCTTCTTCTTGGAGCTTAAGTTTCACAGTTACCTCCTAGAGGTCCTTGTTATTTATTTTTCTCTATGGGCCCCACCATTGTCCAATTTTTATTTGAACTAACACTGTCCAATCAGATTTCTGGAGCAGTGGTCCAGAGCAATGCTTCAAGAGATTAATTGACACTGTTATGATAGATTGTTAACATAATGGTTCCATAGCAGAAGCCATGGTGGAGGGAAGAGAATGTGAGAAAGAGTGTGCAAATAAACAAATGATTTGGGTTTAAACATGGTCTGTTTGATGGCCACTGTCCATGGCAACCCTGGCTGGAAGAGTCTCACTTGGATGAAGATATATCTAATGTGCTTGGTTGGGAGTTCTCTCTTTAGAAACCTCTTTTGAAACCTACTAACACAAAAGGAGATAATATGATATTGGATTACATGTTCTGATAACAAGTATACAAGTATATGTAGATTCTCTCACTCTTATTGGTTCTGTGATCACGTTGGCTAGTGCTAATGGATATGTTTCATTCTTCAGTACTCCAAAAATTGAGAAATGGAGTGTGGTTGCATCATATGTTAATGCATATATACATTTTATTTATTTTCTAGTTTATCATACCTTAAACTTCATTACCCGCGATAGTTCTGCTGAGTGATGATTTCCATATTCTGAATATTAAACAAAATGGTTAGAGATTAGATAAAAATTTTAAAAGTCTGATGCCAGCCAATTATTTTCTATTGCATGACAACAAATCTTTGCGTATGTTTCTTAGGTATCTCTATCTTCAGTAATAGCATCTATTTGATGAAGGATAAGTTAATATTATTAAATTTTCACCTCAGGTGTTCCTAGTGGGAAGGCTTACTGGTCTTTGGGTTTTATCTTAGTTGCTACTCACAGTTTTGAGTGAGGGTGCATCTTTAGGCCCATGCGTTCCCTAAAGGATGCCTCTCTCATAATGTTGCATGTACTTTTTGTTAGCTCCTAATTTGTTACTATCAGGTATATGTGATCGATTATATTATAAAGAGTATCTGACATACAATCAATGTGAAGTTGGCAATGACATTTTTTCAATGAAAATCTAGATCTTTGATGAAATGAACTCTAGGAAAATTAAGTACAGTTTGATTTTCACTTTGTTTCACTGTCATCTTTAAGATTACTTTATCTCCATGGTCAAGATAATTGCTTTCTCAACAAGGTATGCATCACACATTGTACGTTCCGACTAAGCTGCAGATAACCTTGTTTACTTAACTTTCATACGAAAAGTATTTTATCTTAGATGTCATTCTAACTGCTCTCTTGAACTATGCATGCATTGCCTTGCATCTTGCAACTAAGCTCCAAAAAGTCTTGGAGCCTTATTAGCTCTGAATACTTGACAACTTCACAAAATTTCTTTTCTTCAAAACATGTCTCGTTATTGTTTTGGTGGTCTGGATCTTACAAGGATCTATATGCTGATTGCTTTAGTGGTGTCATTATATTTTGCAAGTAGTAAAACACTTATTTTGGCTTATATATCAAAATTAGTATTTTGAGCATTTAGGTTTTAGTTATTGTAAGCACATACTTGATGTTTGGAACTGATTATCCTTCAAAAATTATCATGCGAGGTGCTTCTTTCTTGAGTCAGGAGTCTTCTTGCACCACATAATTAGGTTCCAAAAGATGTCAGTCCTTAATATGCTTTGAGTGCTTAGCAAATTTAGATTCACTTATTTCTTCCAAAATATATTGCTTACTCTAGTGGTTTGGAGCTTTGAGGGTAGGCTTTTCTGAATGGGAGAAACATTTATTATGTAGGTTGTTCACTACATCTCTGGGGGGCTTCGACTAAACCCAAACTTGTACGAGTCAGGGAAGGTTTGTCTCAGCCTACTAAAGACATGGATGGGAAGTGGCAGCGAAGTATGGGATCCAGAAAACTCGACAATTCTTCAAGTGTTGCTATCACTTCAGGCCCTTGTTCTTAATGAGAAGCCATATTTTAATGAGGCGGGATATGATGAACAGATTGGAAGAGTCGAGGCTGAGAAGAACTCGATTACGTACAATGAGAATGCTTTTCTACAGTCGTGCAAGTCAATGCTATACAACTTACGTAGACCACCGAAGGTAACATGACTAAAAGCCAACATAAATTTATAAATAAACTTCCTTCTTTTCGTTATCTAGTTTATGCTATTAGTTTCCGGATGGTCCTGTAACTTAGCTTACTTGCTGGTTTATTGAAATTGCAGCACTTTGAGGCACTTGTTGAGGAGCATTTTACTCATAGGTCACATCATATTCTCAGTGCTTGTAAGGCATATTTGGATGGTGCTCAGGTCGGGCATGCTGAGGCCATGCTTAGAAATATAAGATGTCTAATAAAACTAGCTGTGAGCTAGAGCAACTGCTTGTATTTAGCAAGTGAAGCCAGAACCCTAGCTAGTCTGGAGTGTGTCGGTTTGAAGCTATTGATGTTTGTAGTTTTGGGTCGCTTGCTAGTTATTATATGGATGAGATGTGTAATAAGCTAGCTGTGAGCTACAGCTACTGTTTGTATATAGCAAGTGAAGACATGATCTTATGCAGCCTGGACGCCTGTGCCGGTTTGTATCTATTGAAGTTTGTAATTGATGATTATTTACTAGTTATTGTATGGAAGCCATGATCTTTTACATTTATGTAGCTGTTTTTCGCCCATGCTTTTTTATACTTTTCTCTTTTATTATAGCATGAGGTCTTCAGGTCTCTTTCAAGTGTAGCATACTTGTTGTCGTCCCCGTCGTTTTATCTATGAATATTTTATACGCTTCCTTCCTTTCGATACGAGTCGAAGTGGTTCCATCGATAGTATCTTGTTCTTACTCAAATTTAGATATATCGATTTTTCATCTTCTGAATGTAATAGAATCAATAGCGGCAACGGCAACGGCAACGGCAACGGCAACGGCAACGGCAACGGCAACGGCAACGGCAACGGCAACGGCAACGGCAACGGCAACGGCAACGGCAACGGCAACGGCAACGGCAACGGCAACGGCAACGGCAACGGCAACGGCAACGGCAACGGCAACGGCAACGGCAACGGCAACGGCAACGGCAACGGCAACGGCAACGGCAACGGCAACGGCAACGGCAACGGCAACGGCAACGGCAACGGCAACGGCAACGGCAACGGCAACGGCAACGGCAACGGCAACGGCAACGGCAACGGCAACGGCAACGGCAACGGCAACGGCAACGGCAACGGCAACGGCAACGGCAACGGCAACGGCAACGGCAACGGCAACGGCAACGGCAACGGCAACGGCAACGGCAACGGCAACGGCAACGGCAACGGCAACGGCAACGGCAACGGCAACGGCAACGGCAACGGCAACGGCAACGGCAACGGCAACGGCAACGGCAACGGCAACGGCAGTGGCATGCAGAGAAGCAGCCGACAAATGCCACAACAGTTGTTCTACTGGGTTAAGATCATGCTTGCTAACTTCTCCAAAACTTGTGTCAGCCTTTACAGAAAGAGGGATCGATTGCACCCAGTTTCTGGACGTCCTGAATTAAATTGCCTAATGCAGAAGATAAGATCGTGTATTTGGTGAGGTATGAAAGTAAAAAAAGAAGGTTGTTGGGTATCTTAGCTACCATGCTTAGAAATATAAGATGTCTAATAAAACTAGCTGTGAGCTAGAGCAACTGCTTGTATTTAGCAAGTGAAGCCAGAACCCTAGCTAGTCTGGAGTGTGTCGGTTTGAAGCTATTGATGTTTGTAGTTTTGGGTCGCTTGCTAGTTATTATATGGATGAGATGTGTAATAAGCTAGCTGTGAGCTACAGCTACTGTTTGTATATAGCAAGTGAAGACATGATCTTATGCAGCCTGGACGCCTGTGCCGGTTTGTATCTATTGAAGTTTGTAATTGATGATTATTTACTAGTTATTGTATGGAAGCCTGATCTTTTACATTTATGTAGCTGTTTTTCGCCCATGCTTTTTTATACTTTTCTCTTTTATTATAGCATGAGGTCTCTTTCAAGTGTAGCATACTTGTTGTCGTCCCCGTCGTTTTATCTATGAATATTTTTATACGCTTCCTTCCTTTTCGATACGAGTCGAAGTGGTTCCATCGATAGTATCTTGTTCTTACTCAAATTTAGATATATCGAATTTTTCATCTTCTGAATGTGAATAAATGATCAAAATAGTTGTAATATTATTTGCATAGGATGAAATTATATTTGAAATATAAATGAATAAACTATTC
Organism: Musa balbisiana; assembly: GCA_004837865.1. NCBI lineage: Eukaryota > Viridiplantae > Streptophyta > Magnoliopsida > Zingiberales > Musaceae > Musa > Musa balbisiana. The sequence continues at coordinate 4,002,811 of CM017196.1, read as the reverse complement.
ATATTAAATTAAGGGGGCAGGCTTTTCCTAAAGCAAGACAATTTCGAGATAAAACTAACGTTTCGACTCCTTGCCGAGCCTAAGCTAAATAAATATGATTAAATAGATAGAATCGGATGAGATAAGTGCATCATAAAGAGGTCCCATTAACCATCATAAAGTCTTCTCCCTGTTACGTACGTTCTATTTCCATTCTGCATGCTAGCCGACCCCAAGAGGCCCGACGGCTTGTGCCTATTGCCTGACCCGCGACTCCAGCCGTCCATTTCCCATCGTGCGGCTCTGAGACAGTGTTGGAATTCTGTGCAACATCATAGCCAGCGTTGTTCTGCTCATCACCATATCCCTCCAAGACTGTCAAATGTAACGACTCACTGTTGGTTCTTCCAAGAATAGCACATCGATGACCAACTTCGGAGCACGAAGAAGGTTGGTAGAGAAAAATGCGGCATTTGCTTTAACGAGAAGCTTCATATATAGAGAGCAAATGATGTTTTCGGAAAGCCAAGTAGACACGAATCGTAGAGAGAGAGAGAGAGAGAGCGCTTCTGTAGCTGCGTTTTGACTGCAATGTCTCCTCGGGTCTTCCTCTTCCTGCTCGTCTGCTCGCATGGATTCCTTGCCTTGGCTGCGGGAAAGCGTTCGACTTCATTTCGCCTCAAGCTCTTCCGCCGCCCGGCATCCGCCGGCTCTACTCAGCTCGAACGCATGCAGGAGCTCTTCCGTGACGACCAGCTCCGGCAAGCGATCATCCACGACAGGCTCGGGCGGCGCCTCCACGGTCGGAGGGCGAGCGAAGTCTCGCCGCCTGCGCAGTCCTTCATGATGCCTCTCAACTCGGGCGTGTACACGGGTAATGCGCAGTTTTTCGTGCGGTTCCTCTTAGGCAAGCCGGCGCAGCACTTCGTGCTCGTGGCCGACACGGGGAGCGACCTCACGTGGGTCAAGTGCCGGCTGCGCTTGCGGGGGTGCCGCCTGTGCGACGGCGGCGGCAACGGCAACGGCAACGGCAACGGCAACGGCAACGGGACCCGGGTTTTCCACCCTGAGGTGTCGTCGTCTTTCCAGCCCATCCCGTGCTCCTCGGACATGTGCAAGACTTCGCTGCCCTTCTCGTTGATCGAGTGCCCCTCGCCGACGACGCCATGTGCTTTCGACTACAGGTAACGTCGCATGATATCACATCTTCTGTTTGTTATAATTCGCCTAAAGCCACTCTCGCGCTCACGTGAATCGAATCAATTGGTCCTTCAGAAGAAGGCCAAAGGTGCGGTGTGGTTTTGGCTTCATGCGATGCTGTCCGTGGCAGGTACGGCGACGGATCGAAGGCCCGAGGCGTCTTCGCCAACGAGTCGGCCACCGTCGTCCTATCCAACGGGAAACACACGAAGCTGCGGCACCTGGTGGTGGGCTGCTCGTCCGACTCCACCGGATCCAGCTTCCAGGCGTCGGACGGCGTCCTCGGCCTCGGCAACAGCAACATCTCCTTCGCGACGATAGCCACCGCGCACTTCGGCGGCCGCTTCTCCTACTGCCTGGTGGACCACCTCAGCCCCCGTAACGCCTCTGACTTCCTCGTCTTCGGCCACAGGCCGGCCGTCCTCTCCCCGTCGCCGCTTCCCCGCGAGACCGCTCTCGTCCTCGATCTGGAGCCCTTCTACGCGGTCGGCGTCGATGGCATCTCCGTGGACGGGGAGATGCTGGCCATCCCCAAGGACGTGTGGGACCTCAGCGCGGGCGGCGGCACCATCCTCGACTCCGGGACGAGCTTGACCGTGCTGGCGCAGCCGGCGTACCGGGCGGTGGCGTCGGCTCTGGACCGGCGGCTGGCGGGGATCCCCAGGGTGAAAATGGACCCGTTCGAGTACTGCTACAACTGGACGACCGCGCCGACGAAGGCGGCCAAGAATCTGCCGCGGATGGTGGTTCACCTGGCTGGATCGGCGTCGCTGAAGCCGCCGGCAAAGAGCTACGTGATCAACGCGGCGGAAGGGGTGAAGTGCCTGGGGATCGTGGCAACGCCGTGGCCGGGCGTCTCCGTCATCGGTAACATCCTGCAGCAGGAGCACCTGTGGGAGTTCGACCTCAAGAACAAAATGTTACGATTCAAAAGATCAACGTGCGGGAAATCGACCTCAAGAATCGCGGGTGATAACGAGTTGAATTAGAAATATGTTCTAACGAGCCCACGTCAAATGGCTTCCAATCTAATTTGCAACATCTATATTATATATATTATATAACTAATCAATGCATTTTAAAATAAATAAATAAATAAATAAAAGACAGACTTGACAATATCTTCCCATGTCAAAAAAAGTTTGATTTTACAATATTAAAAGATTAAAACCCAAACAATAATATTAAATCACTAAATCCATGAACCATTATAACCGGTCAGACAATCTTGAATTGCTCTTACCATGAAAAAACAAAAAAGTCAAATCACTAATTAAGCAAGTCAAGGAAAAGATGTCAACGGTTGCTCGACATCACTAAACCACCATAATACTCGGACAGCATTTTCACGCTTCGGTCTGTTCTCTCAATCGACGAATAGTGCTCCTCACGGTAACAGCACTAGCAGTGCTGCAGAGTATATCAAAAGTGCAAGTAAGAAGAGAACAATTGTATATCTAAATGGGTAAGAAACTACAAGTAGCTCGCTCACTTCAATGTATAGGCACCACCTGCCTTAACTTTACCACAATCCTTGCAGCCCCAAATCCCAACTGCTTTTCTTTTCACGGCATACTGGAGAAGCATCAAAACCAACTTGTATTATCATCAAGAACTCAAACTGATAGGAAGGTGACAAAAAAACAAATAATAATATACAGGTTTCAATTATGAAAAGATGACAAACAGAGAGAGAGAGAGAGAGAGAGAGAGAGAGAGAGGGGGTAGCTATTTGAAAAGCAACTACATTGTGATAAATATTTTTGAGTTTCAAGAAATATTTAGGCTTCTAGCACATTTATAGGGAGAATATATATAGACATATATATATATATTTATTGACTGTCATTTATCACAAAGTCCAAAAGTCAACCAATGAAAAATTCTATGTTTATGTAGTGCAATTAAAAGGTGGGCAGCTAGAACTTTAATTGACCTTGTCACTCCTATATGAAATCAAGATTTTTAATCTTATACCATACTGGCATATCGAGCGAGCGGTATACCTAAAATAAGCACCCATTAGAATAGAGTTTAAAAAAGTTTGAGAGAGTTTAAGAGAATATGAAAGTGAAATGAATTAAAAAGAAAAGAGAGGAAACTGTCCATTTAAATGTGTAAATGGCATTTGCTCTAGTTATTGTGCCATTTCAACTAGCCAAGCTCATTGCAAATACTGGAAGAGAAGATGATCATTAAATTAGGCTAAAACTTTTTTATGGCACCACCAACACTTGAGAATAAGAATGCTTCAAGGATACCTCGCAAAATATGCAACAACATGCAAATCAAAAGAAGCCATACCTTCCCACAGAATTCACACAAGTACTTTGCATGCTGAGAAACCTCCATTTTCTTGATTTGCTTTCGCAAACTTGCACCATATCTAGTGCCTTAAGCATCAAAAACCATATTAGAAGCCATTGGAGGTCAAAGCCAGAATGTTAGCTTAGATCGAACTATCAAGTACCATATTTGCCAACAATTCCAGCCTTCTTCGTGCGCTTCGTCTGTACTCCATCAAAACAAAGATTAGCTGCTATTAGTGCTAAAAACTGAGCGTGAAGACACAAAAAAACCTTTTAAAGATCACTAGTAGTTCGACGGGTTAAAGAGACAATGCTGCTGATTTGAGGGCACCAACACAATGAATTAGTGAAATGGCATCCAGAAACACGTCCGATGCATAGACAACAATCAAAGTGCGAAATTATCGTTCAGTGGAATTGTTTTTGCTATTAGGAACGACCAAAAATATATCAAATGCCAACCATTAATCATCGTGAACTCGACAACTGCGACTGTTCATCAACTAGATTCCATCGATCACTCCCGTATGGTCTCGAAATGGTAAGTTCTTTTGTTAGACTTGATTAAATGGTCATTCCATATCCAAAATAGATCAAAATGTTCTAAAAAGAATACGCAATTTCAGCAAAGAAGCATAAGATCATTCTTCCATCAAAGAGTTGCTTCTGAGTAATATCTTGCATCGATTTTAGTATGTTCTACAGGCCACCACTGGAGACCCACATAGTTCCCTGAGGAGACGGATTACGAGAACACAACATGGAAAGTAGAGATGAAACAAAAAAAACGCACACCTTGGGATCGAAACCAGATAAGAAAAGCATACCATGGTGGAGGAAGAGGTTGAATCCGATCTACCACCGAAACTCCAAAGAAGACGACCCAGTCGCCTTATGGCCGTCGACCACTTATAACCCAAAACCCTAATCTGGTGGCCCCAAGTTGAGCCGTCTCCAACTTATGGATCCATCAATCACAGCCGTTCGATGTCCTACGGTCCAGATTTAGAGTGGTGCAACACTCACGATCTTGACCGTCCGATCATACCTAGTTTTGTACATCACATTCGCATCCACTATCACTCGACTTTCTCCCTATATTCTTATTAAAAGAGAAAAAAAACCCGATGGATCACCGTATGATTGCAACTTGGCTCCAGCATCTGATCCTGCCTAAAGATAAAGATCATGAAGCGGAAGCGTTGTTTATGCCAAGTGACTCATATCCTGTGGAAAGAAAAAGAAGCACGTAGCACAATAATCTCAACTTACCGAGACAACAACAGTTGATATGGCAGCATTCAGGCACCGTAGACCATCACCAACGTGCCGGTGCAATTTAATAACCCGGGAGAGACGCGTTGCACCTTACCACCCGGCAAGTCTAGTGGCAAGGCCGCCGTGACCAATCACAGCACGAAACGTGGTGGGACAGAGGGCTTCTCGCGCCACACCGTTCCAACGCCTGACGTGCCTCCACGTCACCCATTGCGATCCGGTGCTCTTCCCTCCTCTCTCTCTCTCTCTCCTAGTCCTTCGCGGAAATTTCCCGAGACTTGGGACGGATGACTCACCCAAAGCTTCATCGCTAAGCAAAGTGTAGAGAGAGAGAGAGAGAGACCGAATGCAATGTACTGAAACCACGCCGTGGTCATACACTCATTTTATGGCATGGAGCATCTTGCAACGATGGACAAGAGAATACTTGACTTTTATCTACGAATTTTTGTGATTTAGAAGGTATTTGATGGACTCAATTACCTACTTAGAATACTTATAATAATGTGATGTAACTCGAAGATGATTTACATCCTCTAATGGAAGGTCTAAAAGAAAGGGACGCGCAGCATCTCTGTGTTATTAAACAAAGTCATCATTTGACACGGCAGCATGCCATGAAGTCTTCGCCTCCATCATCGAATTATATGCCGCATTGAGCAACTTGTCCGGTCCATCCCCGGAATATTTATTTTAGGCAATAATGAATGATATGCCGATCCCGAACATGTTCATGGATATGGATTGTATGTGTCATGAACTTGTTGCCATGCGTAACAGTGGCACATCTCTTTACAAAATTGTTAGTGATATCTGAAATGTCGATTGCATATCACATGATTTATTACCTTCCCATTCTAAACAAATTACATTGACATGAAAATTTACTTCCACGGAATCGATATCATCTCAATCTTTCGATAGAGATTCAAATATTTAACGTGATGCCGGTTTTACTCGGCATACTAGTCCTTCGGTTACTCCACCGGGAGGTGGCCATACCTCCAAGATGGCATACATGTCACATCCAGCATCACACACATGCATGTACACGGAACCATGCGTGAGTCTGGCATCGGTTACGGCACCTGTATATAGCTTATCCGGGACCCCCCAAAACGACAAAGTCAACCTCGCCTGGTTGGGCTGCTGTTGCCGTTATGATTGGTTGGAATACGTAACGGCTCGAATCCCACGAGACACCAGATCGGCGCCCTCTAGATTTTAGCTGCGTCCGCCCACCCACTCGGGTTCATCGGACGGACGAGAGCTCATTTGCTGCTGCCGAGCGCCAAACCTCGTGGACCGCTAGATCGCGCCTCGAGGACTGTCGTGGCCGCCTCCTCGCCGTCCTTTTTCTCCCGGGCTCCAATCCCTCCGAAGCCCACGCCTCCGTCTCCGCCCCCCACCACCGCTCGTCGGAAACGGCTCCTGCTCCGGTTCCGGCGACGAACGGCTCCCTTGGTCGGGGTTTGGGTCTCGTGGGAGTAGGTCGATTCGGTTGCCTTTCGAGCTGGAGGCGACGAGTAACTCAGGGTTCTTCTGCGGAGACTTGTGGTGCGATCTGATGGACGCCAAGGCGAAGCCGGACAAACGTATCCTGTATCTTATTTTTGTTTATTTTCCTGCTTAATCTTCGGTTTATTATGCAATCTCGTGGGTCTTCTTGTTATCTGGTTAGATCTATTTTCTCTTCATTGATTTTCTTTATCTTGGAGCTTTTCGTCCGACTTTTTTCGGCGATTCTTGACTTTTCGATTCAAGAAATTTACGGTTCTCCGTTGTCGACGCTCGTTTCCTCAAAATTTTCCCCTCAAATGATTCTTTTTCTTGCTCGGATCTCTCGATTGATAGAGCTACCATATGATCTATCTTCTTTTTGTTAGATCGGAGTCGGATCGTTGATTTGAGCTTTTGGAACCGGAGCTACTTCTGATTAATTGGTATAAATTAAGCTTCTTTTTCTTCTCCGAATACAAAAAGAAAGTGATAAAAAGAGAGATTAGGCCTCCTTTAGATGCAAGAAATTTGATGGGTTCATTTCTAGCGTCAACAATAGGGAAATTTGGTCTAAACCGTGAATTTTTTAGAATATGGAACGATCAAAGATCGGATCGTGAAATGATTTTGCAGATCTGAGATCTGGCGAGGCTAAATGGACAGAGATGGAATTTTTACGTGGTCTCAAAGACTTATCATGTTTCATGGTGGGGGAGGAAAGTTGCGTGAATATGATTTTGCATGGTCGTAATTTGTTGCCGTGACGTCTTTATTTTTATCATCGAAAATCATTAATGATTTCTTTGCCATTCTGTAATTGAAGACCTTGACTTTTCACGATCCAGCAATTGAGGATGCACTGAAGAAACTGAAGATAGATCTGCCTGCAAAGGTCAAGTGTATCAATACGGTATGTTGTAGTTTTGAGTCGTTCGATAATTTTTTTTTTGGCGTCCCTAATCTTTTCCTTCTGTCTTTGCCCAGCTGAGTTTGGTGATACTGTTGGAATTTGATCTTGGCAAACCCAGCACTAATGCTTGTGCTTGTTTGTTTGTTTAGTCTGGTCCAAAAGGTGGAAGCCAATATGATTCGACATCCTGCATCTCCTCAGGGGATGCAGGAAGCAGCACCAAAGAAAGCGAGGTGGATCAAGAGCCTTTGGTGGGTGAACAGGGCATGTATTACTATGGGTACTATTATCCAGGTTTGGCCTTTTACTTCTCTAAATTATTGATATTTATTAAATATGTGTGCTTTTGAGTTTGATCTCATAGATTTATTAACAAACAGGATCTACTGGTTTGATGGGGGAATGGGATGATCAATACTACATTCAAGGAAGTGACAGCTTGCAAGTTCAGCATCCTGTAAGTTATTACTCTCTTCTTTTTGTTAAGCTTGGTACTGAAAATTGGCTTTAATGTCTATCTGTTTATTCACATTTAAAATTTTGCAGAAATCCTTCCTTTTTTTGTTGCAGTATTTTAAATTTTGTTCTGTTTCTGAGCCTGTGGCCTTTTTTGTTTTTCGTTTTATACATTTGGGTTAGCAGCCTTGTGAATGGAAGAAAAACACATCTCTCCTCTGTTACACCAATTGCATGCTAAGTGAGAAGTTTGCAGTATTTCTAAACTTATGCAACTAATATTTACAAAGGTGATTTATTGCTGAACCAACGTCTATTGATCATACACAAAATTTCAAGTTTCATTTACAGACCATCCTACACAGCATGGGTATTGAATTGAAAGGGCACATAGGGTGTCAGATTGTGAATCTAACATGGGTATCACTAATAGGAAGAGTGGAAAAGCCAAATCAGAGCACTACCACTCTAGAGTGGCTTGGTATGGTATCTTTGTGGTTAAACTTAATAGCTGTATGATCCAAACTGTTGTACTACTGAAAAAAGGGAGCCTGGCTTATTTGTTTTTTTTTTTCATTGCTGTTGCTGCTCTTTATGTTCTTACAATCATTGCATATGCTTCTCTAAGGTTCAAGTCGAGTGATGTTAGTGTTCACATCAATATTTGATTACCTTTTCTGCTTCAGGCTGTTCAAGCAGAAAATGGCTCGTTTGTATACTACTTCCCAGGCTATCAAGCTGGGTATACTCCTTACAGTCCAGTCTTACCTGGAGCTATATATGGTGTTGACGGACAATTTTTGAGCCAAGGGTCATATTATCCGAGTTCAGTATCCCCTCAAACACTTGTTTCTCCAGGAGTTTTACCGCAGCCAGTTGCTTATGGGCCTGAGTTGGTACCTGCATACCCATGGGACCCATCTTTTTTCTTCACAGATGAGATTCAAGGGAGCATTTCTGTGGACCCAACAAATCCACATTACAAACCAAATCTTACATCCCATGGTCATACCCGTGCTCTTTCCAAAACCATGCCGACCTCAAAATCAGCCTTGGGAACAAAAGGGTCCTCGCTAGCATCTGATGTGTCACATCCTATAACAGTTCAAAATCAAACACACAAGCCTGTGAAGAAGGTAATGCATTTTGTTCGATATATAGTTGTATTTATTTTGTCAGATTAGCTTATTAGGCAACAGTTACATCGGATACAATTTTTTGACATGTCATAATGATTTCATGGAATAAATGGTTCCAGGGAGCTGCTGCTGTTCTGTCCAAAGGTTACGTTCCGATAAACAAATTCAATGTATATGCTAACCAAGGGAAAGGTGAACTACTTTATTCGAAAAGTTCCATTAACTTGAAAGAAAATGGACGAAGCTGGGTTGATGATGAGAAGCTGAAAGTGAAGAATAAGCTAAATAGCCATGGTGATTTTGATTTGCTGAATGAACAGAATCGAGGTCCTAGAACCAGTGGCAGCAGAAGTAGCTCTCAGTCTGGTGTTGACCCGTTGGAAGCACTTGGTGCCGAGAAGAATGATAGTGGCAGCATATCGAGTGCTATTGTTAACAAAGATGAATATAATCGTCCTGATTTCGAGACAAAATATGAGCATGCTTTGTTCTTTGTAATAAAATCATATAGCGAGGATGATATTCACAAGAGTATTAAGTATAATGTCTGGGCAAGCACTCCAAATGGGAACAAAAGGCTTGACAATGCTTTTCAAGTTGCACAAGAGAAGATGGCAGAAAAAAATAGCAAGTGTCCTGTTTTCCTCTTCTTTTCTGTAAGTTGGCCTACCTTTGTTCATGTTTACTATAATCCTTGATTCACCTGTTACCATTCGCAAGTGCATCTCATGGTTCTGCAGTCACATGCATCCTAGTGACCCATTTGACAGTACATAATACTGCACTTCTATCTGAAACATTCATGTAAGGTTTGTTATTAAATTGATTGTTGATTGGGAGAAACTTTTGTTACTGCAGTTCAATAGTTGAACAACTAATAATGAACGAACAGCCCAAGTGGTTAGGATGTTAATTTTACCTTTATGACTTCCACCCTTGAACTCCTTGTACTCTTGAACCCCCCCTTTCAAAAGTAGGTTCTTTTTTTTTTTTTTTTGCTCTCTGTGCCATGTTTATCAAATAGGATTGCTGTCAGCTGCCATATGTGTTGTTCCATGGGTATGTTCACATTTCTGTATATATACTTAAGTGCAACCTTTGATTTGAATAGACATTGGGATTTCTAAGATGTATTTCTTATTGTTCTTTTCCAAAATGTTACCCTTTATATGGCAAAGCATTATCATGCTGACAGTGATTTGGTTGTAATGAGTCCTCAAGTGATTGAACTTTTTCTTCTCTTTGCTTATATTTTTAAAAATTTTAACGCACAGGTTAATGCAAGTGGTCAGTTTTGTGGTGTTGCTGAAATGACTGGCCGAGTTGATTTCAGTAAGGATATGGATTTTTGGCAACAGGACAAGTGGAATGGGTTTTTCCCTGTGAAGTGGCACATAATTAAAGATGTTCCAAATCCACAATTTCGACACATAATCTTGGAGAACAATGACAATAAGCCTGTTACGAACAGCAGGGATACACAAGAGGTATGCTTCTTGAAACAATTTTCTCTGCAAGATAATTGCAATGCTTACCTACATTTTGAGAAAGGTCAAGTTTTAACATCTGGTTCTTGAAATTTGACATAGGAAACGTCTTCAGTATTTTGACTTTGGTATCAATGAAATTGTTGTCAAAATTGTGGGGTTTGTTCTCAAAGACAAACTTGGATGACAATTATGTGCAAATAAGCTCCAAGAAGACAAATTTTATAATTTAAGAACTTTTCTGTTAAAGCAACAGAAACATCCATTTGCTAGATGAATCTTTCTATTGATCCATCTTATCATCCCTAACTTAGAATCTTTCTATTGATCTATCTTATCATCCCTAACTTAGAAATATTTGGTGTACTTCAAGGGATCTTGAGGAATCCTTTTGTTGATGTTATGTAGCTTTCTTTGTTGGTCTAACTTTTCTCTTTGGAACTTAGCGAATAATTAATTGTGTAATGTCTAACATATTTCTGTAAGCTATCCCATTATTAAATGTGGTACTAATGAAATCTAAATCCCTCTACCTCAGGTGAAATTTTCTCAAGGTACTGAGATGTTAAGCATTTTTAAGAGCTATTCCTTCAAAACATCCATATTGGACGACTTTGGCTTTTATGAGAATCGGCAGAAAGTCATGCAAGAAAAGAGGAACAGGCCAAACACTCCAAGTTTGGTTAATTCACTGGTAATATTTGTTGTCCTATCTGTATCATGGTTGTTAATTTTCAATATTTTCATTTTCTGATATTGTCTTAAGCGTTTGTATTTAGATTAAAGGAAGCATTATTGGTACTGCAGAAATTTAACAGAAGGGCTAGGTTATCAATTTTTGCTTCCAGAAAATTTTCCCTGAATGCCGTAGGTTTTTCGAACTGGCTCTTCCAAGTATCAGTTAAGTTGAAGGGATGTCTCACCTAGGCAACTAACTGCATTAAGGACTTGGGAAGATTAATATAGCTGTTTGCAGTTGATATTAAATGCATAAGGGTAGTGTTCATTTTTCCTATTTTAGGTTAATGTAAACTTGTTTTTACCCCCTTTGATACGAAGGTTGATGCAAGCATTTGCTAGTCAGTTATCGGTGTGTAATATCAATTCTAATTTTGTGAGAAGGCCTTACAAGTTTTTACGTTGATAGGTGATACTGCATTTCATGAGTGCTTGTACTATTCATTGCATGCTTATTGTGCTTATATTTTGATTTGTATTTGTCCGCAATGTCTGCTAGTAGAGTCCCTTGCCAAGCAATAAAATCTTGGATCTCTTATTATTCTTTTGATATATCTTTTCCAGCCCAAAAACGACGAACCCGTCGAAGTCCCAAAGATAGATGATTCAAAGTCCAAAACTCCCAATCTTGTGTTAATCGAGGTGGAGGATCACCAGACTGGGATCCCTACAAGGAAGTGAGGTTCAAGGAAATCAGATGCTTTTCGGAACTGGGAAATATAGAGCAACACAGCACTTGTTGGTTTCATAAGAACTTCTGGCTGACGTGGGTCAAGTAAACATGAATTGCTGCTATCGGAGAACCGTAAATCTGGTCGGTGTGCAAGAAGGAAAATAAGTACGTCCTGCAGTCAAGAAATAAAAAAGAGAGCCTTCGGGAGCACCTCCCCATGAGCAGTTTGTACAATGATTGGGGAGAAAATATACTGCTGTTAACGGTGTACCCGAAACAGCGCATGGTGGCATTTGGCTGGACTGATGCCCAAAATGATCTTGTACAATGTCTCCTCTGCTTTTTCTTTTTCTCCTCTTGGGGGATTTAAAAGATTTAGATTCTTGTTTCTTCTTTGGATGTTGTTGGGCATCTCTCGCCATGGAATTTTTTTGATGGCGGATGGACGAAAGCCACTCTGTTGTTGGGGTCAGTGGCCGGTCCCTATCCTGCTGGTTGGTAATAGCTTTGGACTAGAAAATGAAGCCCGAGGCTGCTCCTCCGGCAGAGAGTTGTATGATTGATTCAAACTTGGAAGAAACAGTGACAAAGGGAAAAGAAATCTCTGCCCCTTACATTTGTTGTCTTCTCTTCCCCCTTGTACATTTCTCTGCTTACTCCAACATCTCTGAGACTTCTTTAATGAAGTAAATTATAATTCAAATTGTGACATGTTGTTGGTCGAAAAGTGATGATCTGAACGTCGTAAATCTCTTCAACAATTAGAGGAAATCACAATGTTCTTTCTTTTTACCTTCGAGTCTTCGCCAACTTAGCATGATGACAAGAACATGTCTGCCATTGGATTTCGTTTTCTCATGACACCCACTGATCTTAAACAGTGCCTCCCATGCGCATGTGGTGCAGTTTGGTGCCCTGCACGGCTCGGGGTAGGTTTATGTGCCCATCGCGACATGACGCACTACCACCATAGGTTTTCCCTTGGGCGGAGCTACCAAGTTGGAGACTGGTCGGTGTTAGGTTGGCGTTTGCTGTGGTGTGGCTGTGCGGTGCTGCCCGGACTTTCCTGGCGGTCTTTAATTAAGAAGACACCCTACCCTCTCTTGCAGATAGAACAGGGAGGACACGTATCTGATGAGCCTATTAAATCAACTTATAATCCCGCATTTTAAAGCCATGTTATGTGCTCATCATATACAGTAGATTGTCAACGTTCAACATGATGCCCACGACATTGCAATAATGAATGAGATTTGGGTAATATACTAATGTCCAATACATAATAATATACCTAATTTATTGACTCAAAATATTTAAAAATTAAATTAATCAGATTATTATAAATCAATCTTAATTTTTGTCCGTTTTTGAAGCGAGTCTAAACCAAGATATTACATCGAATCATAAGGATGATCGACATAGACCTTCGAACTGACTTCAATACTGATTGATGTTTACTTTGGTTTTAGTGATTTGGATCACATCAAACAAAGCACGAAGAAGCCATACTTGATTGCGCTAATACAACATATAACCTTACGAAGAACAAAGGAGAAGAAGAACTCCATAGTTAGTGAGGTACGGAGCCCATGTAAAACCATACGACATGGCTTGTCCTCAGCAGTAATGGGTGGATTAAGCTTTCCGCTGGTCTTAAACCATGAGTTGAACTCCTCTTTTTGCTCCCACTAGTCAAAGATAAGGTTGAGCTACTGCATAAACAATATACGCTCTGTATTCAGAACTTATTTAGACCACATATTAACGATATACAATCAATTCAAGTTTCACATATATGCTATTCTACTCATAAGTTTTTAGATGGAATGATATTGATCAATAATTATTAGGACGTCGAGAGACAAGACGAAGAAAGATCTCCAAATTAATTCTGGCATGCTTCAGCCTTCAGGCTCAATTCCACTATAGATCTCACGACGGTTTAGGTATCGTCTCTTCTCCCGCGTGACCCAACAAGCGCACATAGACAGTGCCTATCTGATCCAACTCCCGGCCCAAATCATGAAGTTTCACGAGATGCATCACTAGAATTGGTGTGCGTGTGTGTGTGTATATATATCTTCTCTGGCCTTCCCTCCACTTTATCTGTATCTGATGGAGAAGCAAACCAATCACTCCCAACTCGACGAAGAAAGAGGAAGAGGAGGAGGTGACGGCGAGGACGCTGCTCTGGCGTCCCGTGAGGCAGCAAACCATCGGTCGACGTCGAACCACTTCCTCTTGGCTGCCACGTACGCGTGTCTCATCCTCGGCTCCCTATCCGCCTCTCTGCTCTCCCGGTTCTACTTCGTCCATGGCGGCTCCAACCGCTGGGTCTCCACCCTGGTCCAGTCGGCCGGGTTTCCTCTCCTCCTCCCCCTCATATACCTTACACATTCTCCCTCCTCCCGTCCCTTCTCTTGCTTCAGCCCTCGCCTCCTCTATCTGTCCCTCTTCCTTGGTCTCCTGTTGGGCGTCAACAACCTGCTCTTCTCCTGCGGCGTGTCCTACCTTCCGGTCTCCACTTCCTCGCTCCTTCTATCGTCGCAGCTCGGCTTCACGCTTATCCTCTCGGCGCTTCTCATCCGCCATCCCTTGACCTTCTCCAACCTCAACTGTGTCGTTCTGTTGACACTTAGCTCTGTTCTTCTGGCCTTGAACTCGTCCGGCGACCACTCCGCCGGCGTCGACCGCGGCCACTTCTTCCTCGGCTTCGCCGCCACCCTCGGCGCCGCCGGGCTCTTCGCGGTGTACCTCCCGGTCATGCAGCTCGTCTACCGCGGGGTGAACGGGTACAGGACGGTGGTGGAGGTGCAGCTGCTGATGGAGGCGTCTGCGACGGCGCTGGCGGCGGCCGGGATGGTGGCCAGCGGAGGGTGGAGGAGGGAGGACGCTTGGGACCTCGGCGCCGCCCTCTACTGGGTGGTGGTGGGGACCACCGCAGCGAGCTGGCAGCTTTGCTTCATGGGCACCGCGGGGATGGTGTTCCTGACGTCCTCGGTCCACAGCGGCATCTGCATGACGGCGCTGCTGCCGGTCAATGTGCTGGGCGGCGTGCTGGTGTTCGGCGACGACTTCGGCGGCTCCAAGGCGGTGGCCATGCTGCTCTGCCTCTGGGGCTTCGCTTCCTATCTGTACGGAACGCGCACCAACAAGGAGGAGACGGTAATGGCAATGACGGGAAGGAAGGAGACGGGAAGGACAGAGGGTACTGGTGGGAGTGGATTTGATGAGAACACTTGAACAGTGCAAAGATGCGCCTTCCTTTTCCTTTCTCTGCCAATTACTCTCTCTCTCTCTCTCTCTCTCTCTCCTACTGCATTAGGGTTTCTGGGTATATAGAATGGTGTAAATATTAATGGTGGGCAGTCCTTCAAACATGGTGGAAGGTCATGGATGGTCTACAAACAAGGAAGGTGGTTAGTTGAGAGGGCAAGAATGTTATGGCCATGGGTCTTACTGTTGCTAGTTGTTCTCTTGAAAGTCCACGCCAGTCAACCACCACGAGGAAACATATTGTCCACTGTCATCCAAGCTTCTTCTCTGGCCTCGGTCTCATCTTCTTCTTCTTCCTCCTCTCCTTGGTTCCTCAACCCTAGATAAAATATACTAACATTTATTGCAAGTTGAGCTTCGATGACATAGAAAATAGAAGCCAGCAAATGCATGTATACAACTAAACAAATGGTGTAAGCAACATCAAACAAATACATCCTCCACTGTCTCTGCAATCCGCATCCTTGATAAGGTGGAAACGTACAACTTCGAACTGCGTTAAAACCAGTGATGGAACACAAAGCCCTCCTCGATCTTAGTAGATCACTAAGTCCTTATCAATCTAAGGGGACAATGAGCACAAAACTCCAAGAATGTTTGACAACGACCACATGCAGTTCTCATGAGCTCTATAATATTCTCCCTCCTTTTAGAATGAGAATTAGCTACAGTCGAGGCGCGTGAGATCAGATGACAAGCACGGGAGAGTTGACTAACTCGATAAACATGCTTTCATAGTGTTAAGGCTGCGACAAAGTGGTGACTGCAAGGGATATGCATAAGACTTGGAGAAAAGATACCATAAAGCACTATACCCGATAGTGAATATCATATTCTGGACACTGTAGTGTTTGTTCTTGGCATCAGCATGACAAGTCATTAATAGAATGAGCAGTAGCTTCGTTTGAGCTTGATGCTACTGCTGCAACAACGTGCCAACACAAGCTAGGTTGAACACTGTGAACGAGAGAGACGGGTCCTTTTCTAATAATTACTAAAATTCATCAATAAATGATATTGAAACCAAAGATGATATCAATATCTTCTAAAAAAATGTTGAGGAAGCATAAAGGGCCAAATAATTGGTTAAAATAATAAAAATGTGACAAATATATTCAACTTGATTTTTTTTGGGAGTAATGTTAACATATATATATATATATATATATATATATATATATATATATATATATATATATATATATATTAAAGGGTAAATATGCTATTTCCAAGATTTGAAAGGATAGATGTTCAAATAATGTTTAGCAAAATTGGAGGCCCATTGGTTATTGGGCCGAACAACCGGCCTGATTTGGACCGCCTCTCAATCTAATGGCCTTCCTCGACCGCGAAAGTGAAACTATAAATAGGGGTGAGTGCGAGGGTTTGGGTAGGCGGAAGGATGAAGGACCCTTTCGAGGCTGCCGTGGAAGAGCAAGAGTCGCCGCCGGAGTCGCCCATTCCTACCGAGGAGGATGCCGCGGCTGTTGCTGACGCCGTAGACGGCGATGAGGAGGAGGCCGACGCCCGGTCGCAGCCCCCGGCCTCCGCTCCTCCGGGCGCACCCGCCGCCGGCGGTGGTGGGAAAGGGAAGGAGGAGGAGGAGGAGGAGGAGGAGGAGAATATGGATGTGGAGTTCGGGAAGCTCCCTTCTGGCGGCGACCCTGATAAGATGGTCAAGATGCAGTGAGTTCTCGTCCCACACCGAACCCTCTCCAAGAATCATGTTGGTGTTCATTGATGTTTGATGTTGGTGTCAACCATTTTTTATTAGGGAATTCTCCCGTTTCTTTAGCTCCGTAGAATCTGATTTGCACCAATCTAGGGATCTTCAATTTGATCAAGAAAGAAAAATAGGAAATTGAGATAATTTGGTTGAAATTAGGGCTTTAATCTGGAGCATGCTGTTTCTTTTTTAATTCATGGATTTGATTTCTTGGTTATTTTGAATGACTTTAAATAATTAGGAGTCGCTGTGATCCGTTTAGATGGCTTTGTTTCGGATCTTCAAATCGTGTTCTCGTAGACAATGTTTGGAGGAGCTATGTTGCTCTACCTTCAGGATATCATATCAAACAGTATTGCAGGTTTGTCCCGGAATGAATTGGTTTCTGATATCTCTGAGCTTGAGGATTGAAAATTTTGTTGCCAGTTTTCTCAGATCTGCATTAGCTGCCATTCTGTGGCTCTAAAATAATCGGTTGAAATGAATTTTTTCTTCATCAAGTAAATGTAGCAAGCAAACATCTGTGGCTAATTATAGATTACCCCCTATTGTTAGACCTTTTTAATATTTTAGTCCTTAGACTTAAAAAATTTATATTGAAATCTCTATAGTTATGAAAGTGAACATATAGCTTCATTTATCCTAATGTCATTAGTTATCGACAGAACTATGAAAATGATAGACAAAAGGATAATTTTAATATCTTAATTACGTTCTCGATGGTGATCGACGTCGACGTCGTTGGGAGTCGTAGGTGACAGTTGTGGATGAGGAGGGATAGCGGCGACAAGAAGTGAGGTGACGACACAGAGCCGACGCTCTACATCTACATCGTTGTCTCACCCCTCGTAGTTGTTCTCCTTCTGTATCCACAACAGTCACCCATGATCGCAGCGGTATTGTCGTCCGCCACCCTCAAAAACGTAATTGAGATGTTGAAATTATTCTTTTGCTTATTGTTTTCGTACTTTCGTCAATAAAACCGGCAATGTTAGGGTACATGGAGATTGATGTTTCACTTTTATAACTATAAGGATTCCAATATAAATTTTTTAAATCTAGGGATCGAGATGCTAAAGAAGCCTAACAACAGGGGGTAATCTGTAATTAGCTGTAAACATCTGCTATCCAAGTTTTTTTCTTGAGTGAGTCTATGATTTCCTTTATTTCATGTCGATTGCACTTTATTCTGCAGATCATTCTTGAGTAAATGATATTATGCATTGTTTCTTTGTTGCTTATGTCGATTTACTTTTAGGGCAATACTTTCCCAGTTTACGGAGGAGCAAATGAGTCGTTATGAGTCGTTTAGGAGATCTGGGTTTCAGAAAGCTAACATGAGAAGGGTATGTTTACCGTTTAACTCAACTTGTCATATAGGAGCAAACATGAACACATATATGCTTCAAGGGGCGTCATGCCTGTTCATCAAACTAGGAGATAAGCACGAGACTTGCATTATCATCTTTGTTTTTATCTATAGGTTGTAACTAAGAGTAGGAGACATAACTTTCTAGATATTATACCATTAATAATCGACAATTTTTAGGTCCTATGATTAGTTCAAAATTATTTTATTCATAAAATTTTCTTTCATTTAACATTGCCTTACTACCTTATTGGAACTTTTTAGTTCTATTATTTCTTATTTTGAGATGCACTACTTTCTTATCATGTACAAGAATCTTAACTGTGCAGCAAAATATAGTTAATTAGTAATATGCCACTTACTATTCTCTTGCTTGCTAGTTCAGCTATTTCTTTATAACATGCCTTGTGATCTTTTTTTCTACAGCTATTAACAAGCATCACAGGAAGCCAAAAGATTTCTATACCAATGACCATAGTGGTGTCTGGAATAGCAAAAATGTTTGTTGGGGAGCTGATTGAGACAGGCAAGTTACAAGTATTGAAGAGCAATAGTTAAATTAAGTGAGCTTTATCTGATTCCGTATGCAAGTTGATTCTGTTCACTGCAGCTGCTTCCTAATTTTTCTCTTTGATTTGTGCTTTTTAGCTCTGTTGAATTCTTAGAGCATAATGAACAGTCTCAAACTTTGGTCTTCTGTTGCCACTTTATCTTTGTTGTACAAGAAAACAACTCTTTCATGGATCCTACATGCACGATCTTCTAGTCATGTGTAGTCAACAGAACAAGTGAGGGTCTATATCTTCATGTAGGATTGGCCATTCAACAAGAATATGACACATTCATGACATAGAGGTCCAGATTTAGATGTTGAATTTTCTTTTTTAGCCTAATTATGTCTACTTATCACCAGATAATTTTCTTCTTATTAAACACTAATTGTGAAGGTGATTTTATGTTTTCTTCAAACATGATCCTGTACTTAATCTGCTTCACTGGTTAAAATGTCACCTTCTTTATCTCACTTCTTGCCATTATGAAGTTCTCTGTGAAAACATGTTTTTGTTTTTCTATTTGTATGCATTTGATTTGGTTGGAAGATGTTAAAGGTTAATATTATGTTTTTATCTTTTAGTATGCTTAGTCTAGTGACGTCTACTTTTGCCAGACCATTGTTAGCTATAGAAAGTCAATGTAGCGCAGGACAAATTGAGTGAAGTCCTAGGTGTGTCATAGTTAGGTTTAGCAAATAAATTTAGAGTTAAGTACAATATTGTTTAGTTGTGATTTCTTTTTATTTTTGTTTTGTTTATGTGGTTTTTCTGATTAATTTTCAATAGTCTTCTGGAAAGTGACTGTTCTTGGCATAGGATTTAGTTTAGTTGTTTATGATATATCGGGTAATCATGAGTTTGAGTTTGATTACTTTTTTTGCTAGGGATATTAAATCATATTTTTTTTGAGACTCTTAGCTTTATGGTTTGGGATTAGAAACAGTCCAATATTTATTTATTTGGTTCTGATTTAAATCTTGTTTTCAGTCAAGTCTGAGTCCTAAGTGATGGCTTATCAAAGTGTTACTTAAGACAGGGACTAGAAAGGCTCTTGTTTCTATTTTAAGAGTGATCAATTGGTGGAGTAAGATGTAATAACCTGACCAGGTATGGGGAGAAACAAATCAGAGACTGTATCTTGTTGGCACTGGATGACAACTTTTCTATTCAAGTCAGTATGTGTTGGAATGCCCTTGATATGAACTGTACTACCTGTCAGTTCTGAGACATGCAACTTACTCTCAACTTACTCCCTTGATTTGAACTGTACTACCTGTCAGTTCTGAGACATGCAACTTACTCTCAACTGACTGCCTTGATTTGAACTGTACTACGTATCGGTTCTGAGACATGCAACTTACTCCCTTGATATGAACTGTACTGCCTCTGGTTGACATGACCTGGCACATGTGAGACATGCAACTTACTGCACATTACAGCTTTCACTCGAGCATTTTCATCAATTACCATTGTATGGTCTGCAAATGATGTATTTATACTATAAATAATGCAGTTGTGTTATTTCTGAATTTTGCTTAACACATTTTTATGCTGCAGCTAGAATTGTGATGACAGAAAGGAAGGAGAGTGGGCCAATCAGGCCTTGCCACATTAGAGAAGCATATAGAAGACTCAAGCTCGAAGGAAAAATACCAAAGAGATCAGTGCCTAGGCTTTTCCGGTAGCATTTAGGCCATTGGTGCCTCTGAGATCATCTTCGTTTGGAAGTTGTAGATTTCTTGAGATATTGCCTCTGAGATCAACGTTTCTAATCATCGTATAAGATGTGCTACTGGGAGATTGGACATAGAAGGCTGGTACTGTGACTTGCCTGGTTCCACAAGATTCATGGTTTTTGTAAAGGCAAAATTGTAAATGCTATGAACTGCTAAATCTACTTTCCTCAACTGGTCTATATTTTGGTCTGGATGTGCACCGCTTAATTGCCGTCTGCTAAAAGTAAAAAAGGATTTGGTTCTTGCTAACATATTTTGCTGCTAAATTTTGACACTTAATTTTGTGGTATAATTGTCTTGTAGTTTTCCTTTATTCTGAATTGTTAATTACGATGTGTGATTAAGTTCCACAAAATGATGTGTTTAGTTTTGTTGCAACTTCCATCTCTGAATTGTAAACGTATGCTGCGTCAAAAGAAAGGGACAGCCTCATTATCTCGATCCCTCCTTGTTCTACCGAGTGATTGTTATCTGCTTGAACCTACGTGCTGTTTAGTAACAGCTTCAACTTGTCCAGTGATCGTCTTGCAGGTTGATAGCTTGGCTTATTGAGACAACTTTCTTGGCTGATGGCTGCTGTGTTTGGATAATTGTAGTCTGCGATAGCATCAGATGGTTTGATCTGGTGCTGTCAAAGAACATGGGGTTGGAGCTCCCATGGAATCTGCAACTGAAATCATAGGTGGGTACAGGGAAGATGACTCTTATTGTGATGCTTAAGCGCGGGATAAAACTATCACAGGCTAAAATTCTTCCATCCCTCCAAGCTATGTTGTTTGATTTGTTTTCTGGTGCTTTCTTTACATGGGAATTTAAAAGCTTGCTTTTGCCAAGCGTGGAGTCAGTATTTGTGGATGCTGTCATGGGAATTATTACTACGGCTTCGGAGCAAGAAACACCGTTGTTGGTGGGTATCACCAATGGCTCGCTCTTCCACTTGTGTATCCGGTTCTGGCTATCGAGATGTGACGTCCACTTTATCCTGGTGGTTGCAGTCCACAAACAGCAGGAACTCGAATAGATCGAGCAGAAACAAGCGCGGGTGCTCTCTGCAACTTCCAGCAATAGCCAAGCAGATTAATCTGTTTGTTTTATGAAACAGGAAGATGCTGATTTGAGGCTCAACATGTCCCAGGTTACCTACAGGTGGTGCACATCCCTGTCGATGAACATCTCCGCGGTCCTGATGATCTCATCTAGTACCAGACAGATATCAGAGACTTCAACTGTGAAGGGTGTCCAACAGGAAGAACATGCAAGTGCCAAAATCATCGGTGGCGTTAGTGCGTCTTCACTATGAACATCCCTTTTATTCAAATTACCTGTACAGAACTACAACACAGCTTCATTTCTCCCTATAAAGCCTTTTACTACATACACCCCATGGGTGGTTATCAAAGATTTCCCAGTGTCGAGCAGAGATATCTATTCATTTGACAATGGCTGATGAGGTTGACTATTTCGGGGCATTTGTTCTTGCAGAGAAAGCTCTTCCAACACGAGGGAGCAGCGTGAGCCGCTGCCAACTTCTACAGCTTGTCTGCTTCGATGCTTGCATCGACATGTTTACACTCTTCGGTCTTTGCAAACCTTCCACGAACTCTTGGCTGACTGTCTGCAAGAGCCTTCCTGCAAGCATACTGCAAAATACCTTTGTGTCACTTGCTGTTTACTCAAATTATGTCGATAAAAGCTAGCAGGGAATACGATGCACTTGGAAAATTCTCATGTATTAGTCTTGTTTCATTGCCATTTTCTGTAGTATCACTCTACATGGTTTATGAATTAATTTGACATGATACAAGATTACAATGCAACCTACAAGTGTTTCCAAGATCATTATGGGTCAAACAAACAAAAACTGTTGATGATTTGTGAGTTAGCTCATTATGAGCTTTATGAGAAATGAGATCATTGGTGGCACAAGTCATAGTTAGATTGTATACATCTAAGTCAAAAAGTTCTTAAAACATCAAATTTACTCTCTGAACATCGTTAATTGTTACTTATGAGATAGATAGAAAATTATGGAACTTCAAGCTTTGTGTGGCTTTCAAAGTAGAAAATATTATCTGAGGTAGACTCCGGTTATTCATAAGTGATGCACGCTGACGGTGATTATAGAAACAGAAGCATCATTTCTTGAAGATTTTACTTTCTGAAGAAAGAAAATTATATGGAATAGAACTCAAATAAGTTCATACCTTGATCTTTTTGCCAAAGTTTCTCTTGCTCTTCTTCTCCCGGTACCTGGAAAGTTTTAGCTGCCGTTGTTCAGTCTTAAGGTCACTGATGGTTAGGAGCTGCTCAAAGGAAGAACATACGGCAGTTGTACTTCCAATCCTTGTGTTTTTAGTTCCAAGATTCTGCCACAAAAACTCGAAATCGATTATTTTGTTCATCGTGTAGAAATTACCAGGGACATCTAAACATTGCTGTGATATTAATTAGCTGTGAGCTGTCAGCTGTAGTTGCATGCAGATGGGTAAGTGATGCATCTTAAAGATATATTCACTGGTATAGAAGTTCAATTCATGGAGTTCGACAAAACTCGTAAATCTAGTACTTGAGTTAAAGATACTACTTAGTTATTATGTTTCTGCACTTCTACTCTTTCCGACATCTATGATGGCTGTGGTCATTAATCATGCATTAGTTCGAATTGCATGACTCGATGTTTCGTCTACAGCCTTCTAAGACCAATGAGATGAAAACTTATTCAGCATGTTTCGTCTAGTTCGAATTGCACGACTCGATGTTTAAGTTTTTTATTTCAAGGGAAACATATGAAACTTTGTAAGTTCCACACCTCCATTTTTATCAACTCTGGTTTTCGTCGTTGACAGTTTTATCCAATATGATAAGCATTAGTGTTAAAGCAAAAAAAATTCAAACTCAAACCTACCAATCTGCGACAGAGTATCCTTGAGAATTCAGTACATTCATATGACATGCCTACATGATGCAAGCTGAGAACAGTTGAATATACACATCAAGTGAACTTTCTAAATCGTAAAGTAGAGGATCGAGGCATTGCTTCTCATTTTCTAAAGTTTTCGGAAAGAAAGAAGAGAGATTATGTCATATCCTGTCTCAGTTGTAATTGTACACAAATTAGAAGAAAATATTTGCAAAATAAAAAGAGAACAAATGAAAAGCACTTAGAAAATTGATTATTTATACCCGAATATCTCCCTCGCTATATGATCTCTTCAAACCAAATGCAGCTTCAAAATCTAATTCTTGGAAATCAAAGAACTCTGGTCTCATAGTGCTTCTGGGAACCCATTCGACTGAATTTAAACACCCCGAACTAATGCTCTTCTGCATCGATCCATCTGCTTGGCTAAGATCTTTTGAAGGTGGAACCTCATCAATTTGTACTGCAGGTATCTTGACATCTAAAAGTTCAGAAATTGAATTTTCAATCTCTGACTCCTCCAGAAGGCCCTTCTTGCACTCATAGAATAAGCCATCTAGATGATCATTTTGGATTGACTCCATACTTGCAACCTTGATTATTTCTGTGATTACATCACCTCCGCCATATATGATGGGCATGGCAGTTGCCATGGGATCTAGTTCAAGTTCTGCCTCTACCAAGAAAGGTTCTGGAGGTTTGAATAGATCTCCTCCTCCTCCCATATCATATTCTGATTTCACCTGCTCATCGAACATGATTCCCTATGACAAAAATCCAGAAGTTAGAAGGAAAAGATTTCTAATCTCAATGAAGTAAATTCTTGCTCTTCAATCATATGTAGATTTTAACTCTGAACTACTCATTACACTTTTTGATCTATAATATGCACATTTACATGTAATCAAAACAAATTATATTTAGCCACACAAATTCTCATTAAGGTTGTCATGTACAAAAACTGATTACAAGGTGTTCAGATTTTAACTCATTACTGTTCTTTCAAATTGAGACTTTGTGTGTGTTGGTGAATGCTAGATGATGCATAGTAACTCTTCAAGTCATTCCAACTATGATAATCCAGATTGTGAGTTCCTAAATCTGAAATTTCTACTTCTACCATGGCAGCCACAATGACACCCACCTCTTTTTGTTTCTCTTCATTTTTCTTTGACATCATAGCATCCAACAAAAAACAAAAAAATCTCTCTTTTTATTTGGTTTTGAGCTACAAAAGTTTGCTGGTATGATCTAATAGATGCGTCCCACTGAACTAAACAATTCCAATTTGGTCGCTTTCAGAAGGTGGCGCTTCCTGTGGAAGGTTACATTGCTTGTTGATCTTAACGTCCCTCCATCACTCTTTGATCTCAGATCGACCGAAGCAGATAATGGAACGGATTTATTGGAGAGAATTAACACACGGGAGCAAGATTACCAAGCTGGCATCTTCGGCGTCGACGTGCAGACCGGGGAGGAAGTCATCGTCGTCGTAGGGGAGCGGGAGGTGGGAGTGGTGGATGTTGTAGCTGCCGACCGCCACTTCCTGCAAGAAGCCCCCCTGCGACATGGCTGGCAGCTCGTGCATCTTCCCCTCTTGCTTACTGCTATATTCTCTGTAGTGGAAGCGGCAGCTCCTCGTGGCTTTTGTGCATCAACACATCCGAGGTGGGGTGGCGTGCCGCCGATATAAAGAGAAGAGCTTTGTGTTGTCTCAGCCAACATCGGGCGGCGTGGCATCAGATGACCCACCGGGACCACCTGACTCCATTGCCCTTGCCGTCATCATTCTCAAACAATTAGATCTTGTCCTTCCATGACATCAATAATGGAGTGGCTGCACGGAAGCTTACACTGATCAATAATGGAGAGGAAGAGCACAACAACAATTTCCCTGTCTTCTCTTCCAACTTGTTTTGGTCGGATGGTCAAAATTAGATGCAGTGCTGGTTGGATTTCTTGGATCCCCTGTGCACCAATACAGTATTATTCCAGACAGACAAGACAAGGTGATTCAAGATGCCGACATAAATGCGGGTGTGTGATTAATCTATATGAAGCGTTCTACTACCTGCTAGAATAGTTCCACCATCACAGGCTGCTGCTGTTGCTGTTGCTGCTGCTGTTGCTGTTGCTGTTGCTGTTGCATGAGGTGCCGATGGTGGTTGCAGAGTTCTTCGCTCTCATTACTCTTCGGGAGTGCAAGTTGATTGCCATCATCTACTGTGCGTTCGTGCTTGTTTCAGCTACATAGATTTTGGCTTTGCCAGTGCAAATTTGAACCGATCCATCTGAACCACCGTCTCTAACTATTCGAAATGGCTCATGCGTCTGTCCTTGCAACGTCTGTCGACGCCATTGTTGTTGTTCTTGGAGGGATCCATTGACTGCTCCATTGCAGAGATGCTGTAGGAGAGTTGTGTCCCCACCTCGACAACGATCGAACAGCTTTGAGGCCACCACCCATCGGCTTCTTCTCGGGGAGGTGACGACAGCCGTATGGGTCTACTGGGTTTTTTTCTCTCTCTTTGTGTAGACTCTTCCCGGACACCTCCCTCTGTAATGGACTTCTGTTGATGTGTCCATTCTTTTGGGCCACTCACTGCATTAGTCCTCTCCTTCCCCTTCGGTGCACCTCTGTTGGGTGAATCTCATCTTGTTCATGCATGAGCCCATCGTCTGTTTGTTTGTCCATGAACACAGCGCACCTCTGTTGGGTGAATGTCATCTTGTTCATGCATGAGTCCATTGTCCGTTTGTTTGTCCATGCACACAGGGGAGGGCCATCACTTGCACTTCTAGAAGAAGTTTGGATCTAGCCATGATGTGGGTGGCCAATAATTCTTGGGCTCTTCCATGATGAGAAAAGTGTCTCTCGCTTTATGGAAACCCTAGTTGATGATTACTCCATGACACTCTGAGGCTCTCTATTGGCACATCAACGCAAGCACATCGGCGGCATCCCTGGACACCGCAAGGCCTGGCCAAGCTTTCATGGAATCTAATTATCTCAAAACTTTGATCTCTTGACTGTCTAATGACGAAGCTATAGTACTTCTCCATCAGAGAGGATTGGAGATGGATGGACCAAAAGGTGCCGCAGCAACTTTGATTCGATAAGCTCTTTTAGTTGTGTTCTACAGCCCAAGAAATTGGGCATATCGTCCATGACGACCATCTGTTTGCCATATTGCGTCTGAGAAATGAACTAGTTTTTGAACCACTATTTATCTCAAAACCTTGTTCCTTTCTTTTCCCTTGAGAATCCAATATGAGTAAATGCAATCACGCTACTAGATCTGTACTCCCCCTAGATCTAAAGATTTCAGCAGTATCCCAAACAAAGTCAAGAACGAAAAAGAGAAAGAAATCCGCAGTCAAGATCTTTGGACAGTGTTAAGTAGTAATCGGATGCTTCATTTTCATTTGGATGTATTCTCGCCTCACCATCGATGGCGGCGGTGTCTTCCTCTCACTGGATGCTTCACATGATTTGCGTCGGTCTTCTGACTCCAGCGATCGAGTACTACTGCCACCATTGACATCTCCAACTCTGCAAGCGCTGCGCTCCTTCCTCACCATTTCTATATGGTCTGCATGTGTTGCTTCCTTGGAACGGAGAGAATCTTGATTAGGCTTAAACTGATTCACATTAAGTGTGTGAATATTCTATATCTGAAGTCAGAGATATATAGCATTCACGTTTTCACCACTCTCGAAAGGAAGCAGGCAGCGACGTCGTCATGCATGGAGTTTACTCCGAGTTCGGACAGGTGAGCCGAGCATTCCGACTTCGACCAAAGGCCACCGTAACAGCAATTAGGCCATGCGCAACACATGACTCCGAAGGAGGAGACTGACGTTATGTTGACTTAGCTGATAGCTTCGTCCTTAAGAATGAGATCCCCGGAGAAGGTACACATGCACTGTGACAAGTTGGAGGTCGACCAGGAGAAAAGAAAGCTAACAACCTACTCGTGCGAGAGGAAAGGATTGAATTGGATCCGTTTGACTCGGCTTTTGCACCACGAGTTCACTGCCACGGCAGTATGCCTCAACTTCATTGTCACTCACATCAACTCTTTCTTCTTTCCCCATCAACCAAGAGGTTCTGCACTTGACTTGGGGTGGATCCACAAGTCAAGGTCTCAGCCAAGCAACCTGCCTACCTTTTGCTGATCGCCTAATTTGGACGCCGCATTACTTTGAAGTTGGAAGTCCACCTTCTCAGAGCTGGTAAACTCCTCTGTCGTGGATCGTCGAGTCAACCCTAACTATATTCCTTTCCAATTAAATCGTTCTTCTGTCGCAAATATTTACGATATAGTAATCGGTGCGGTGCTTTCTTGGGTGTTATATATATCATTGATGTAATTAATTCTTTTTTCATGTTCTTTAATCCCGCAAATCTTCAGATCCAAACATCTCTCTACTCTTTCTTCGGCGTCATAATGGCCATTATGGCCACTCGTCGGTCGTCACTGCCACACGTTGGCTACTCGCCAGTCTAAGTCTTCGTAATTCCTGCGGACGGGCCACAGGTCAATGCTTCTGCTCTCTGGATCTGCTCCTCCTTTTGTTATTTCTTAAATCAAACATGAGATCTATTGTTGACATCGTGCAGACTAGAAAAATAACGTAAATAAATCTTTCTAGAATGACATGCGATCTAAATCTTCTCCTGCACACTGTTTTCTTGGCAGAGTCCAACTTTTCTACTACATATTCTTCTTTTCTAGGCAGATTCCATGGCGCCTCGCACGGGCGTTCGGCAGTTCATTGACGTGCGTGCGAGTATGGTAAAGCAAGCGAGGTTCCGTAGCGTCTCTTACTAGGCCTTTTTTTGGCTTTTCCTTCTCTCGCTATTGTTTGTTTTCCTTTCAAGCCAGATCTGTATCGCCTTTTGGTTGGTCCCTCTTCTCCACAAATGCCAGATCAAAACGTGGATGTGCGGCCGTTCGTCGCTTGACTTTTTGCTTGCTTACATGAACAGAGAGCCCGGTGGCCGTTCTCCCACCGGGACGCAAAGCGCACCACGTTCGTGTCCGCTATGAGTCTCGAGATCTCCGCCCGTCCCCAGAATACGGCGCCATCTCCTCCGTCATGTCTTCGGAAAAAAGAAATCCACCATCGCCTCGCCTCATTGTAATTTCATCAAACATGTGGCCTACCAGTCGTGTCGTGCTGCCTGTCCCGTGTCCCGCTCGAGCTCAACTAGGTTGTCTGGTCCATTCGGCCGGCACGCTCGCGCCGTACGGCGACGGGACCCACACGAGAGCCTCGACACCTTTCCGCCACGGCGGCGGAAAAAAAGCTGTGCCCTGTCTGGGTCCGGACAGCCGAGCCGCGCTCCTGTTCCCCAAGACCGTTGGCGACGGACCGAGCGGTAAGAGTCCGGAGTCCGCCAAACGATCGAAGCCACGTGAGCCGTTCGCGACCTTTATGACGGCGAAAGCATACGATCCCGTAGAGGGAAGAAAACGAAAACGGGAACAGTTCTCTCTTGTTGACTATTCGCGAGCGTTCGCAGGCATTGACTCTCGGTGGTCATGGCGGTTAGGGATCATCTGCGGGTATATATTCCTTCCTCCCTCGCTCCGGGATCCCAATACCGCTTCCTAGTCTCTTCTCATCTCTGTTCGCCCCCCACTCGCTCTGCGTTCCTTTCTTCAGTCATCGAGAGTTCCTTGATTCGCCTTCGTCGTTCCGCCGATCCGATGCCTTCGCCACCGGCCGTGGCGCGTACCATTTTGGTCACCGGTGGCGCCGGATACATTGGCAGCCATACGGTTCTGCAGCTCCTCAAAGGGGGCTTCCGAACCGTGGTGCTGGACAACCTCGATAACTCCTCGGAAGTCGCCGTCGAGCGGGTCAGAGAGCTTGCGGGGGAGTTCGGCAAGAACCTCGCCTTCCACAGGGTACCAATTTCACCCTCTTATTCCACTCATGTAGGTTCAGCCTCTGGATTTTCGGCTTCTGGATGTGTTCGGATGGTTTCCTCGATATCTGCGAGTTGGGAGTGGCTTCTTGATTGACGATTTTATTTCATGCACGGTTCTCGATTGAGAATATTTGTTCCCGTTTGCGCTGTTTCCACCGTGACGTGATTCTTCTTTCCTTTCTGTCTTGCGCTCGAGAACGTCATGCTGCATTTCTAGCATTTTCCCAGCATTATGAATCAGTGGATTGCTCCACTTCCCAATTGTTGCCGCTAGTAATTAGTTCCTGATGATCATGCAATTTTGGGTTCTGTGCGAACTTGTAATTCTAGGATTTCTTGAATGAGGCTTGCTCGTGCGTCATGACATGCCTTTCATCAAATTTAGGAAATAGTCGAATTTTAGAGGCTAGACCGTGTCTTAAAACGCTTATTTGTAGCCAAAGGCCTTCGTCGTTTTCATCAAATTAGGTAAACGTTCAGGTTCTAAATGCCAGAACATGAATGTTGATCACTTGGAGTCTAAAATCCTGGAAATCGCTACCGAATCTGCTAAAATTCATAAACTGCTAACACTAATTACCAAAATAGTTTAAATAGGTTACTTATGACATATTTCTCTGAGAATTTCAGCATGGGAAAATTACTGGTCGGTCTTTGTGTATAATTCACTCAATTGGGAGAACTAGATTGACAACAGCACATGCATTAACCCCCTTACGGTTTCTTCTATGTTGTGATCTCTGTTGTTCATCCAGTTTATTATATTCTTTTGCTATCCTAATTTTAAAATTTCCAACTATAAATTGTCTCAGCTTAGTTCACAGCGCACTATTAAAAAGTATCATAATGATAGGATCCTTTTGTCTAGAAAGATAGTTCCTACTGATCACTTAATGAGGATGAGGATATTGAAAATATCCTTATAAAAAGTTAGAATTCATCAACCTAAAAGCTTTACCTGCAAGTGCAAGTTCAAACATGATATGCCACATTTTCTCTACCTCTTACAGTTTCAGTCATTTTCTATTTGACATGTTGTTTTCCCTCTTTAAACAAACAATAACAACATGATCTTTACATCGTGATGTTGAGCACATGTGTATTTCTTGTCGATAGTTGAAAACCTTTCTTCATATTACAATGCTGTATTCTATGCAAAATGAACTGTTTGATTCTCTTTAGAAGTTGCAGAGGGCAACATTTGAATAGCTAGGAAATTGTTGTGACAAAACATCATCAAGAATATGCTGCAACCGGCATGAAAAATTAGTTATTTTGCCAACTTTCAATTAGTCTGGTTTTTATAGTTGAACAATGAAAACTACAAGATTCAATATATAACTTTGATGTTCAAACTGTCCCTTCTGCAGGTTGATCTTCGAGACAGGGAAGCACTTGAAAATGTTTTTTCTTCAACTACGTAAGGTTCTTTTATTATGAACATTGTTATCGTTTTCTCACCAGTACATTATTTTTTTTTCCTTTTGCACATGGAATACTATTGTTAGAATTCTGGATTGTGGTGTCTATTATTATAACCTCTGGTGCTTTATGAAGGCAAATAACTGCACAGCACACTCATCTTTCTAGAGTATTAATCTCAAATTGATGGTTTTTTGTGATGTCTTGATAAAACAAGATTTGATGGCATTTAGATATGCTTTACATGTTAGATCTCTAATTGCATACTGGTTTTCCTTTTTTGTCATTGATATTTCCACTTCCATTATATGCCAAGTTTTATTTTTAGTCTTCTATGTTTCTGCAGGTTTGATGCGGTCATACACTTTGCTGGACTTAAGGCTGTTGGTGAAAGTGTCAAAAAACCTTTAATGTATTACAACAACAACCTCATTGGTACAATAAATCTCTTTGAAGTAATGGTTGCATACGGATGTAAAAAGGTACTGCGATCCATATAATTCTCTTGCAAACTTGACAGGACATTATGAAAAATAAAAATCAATATTCAGACTTTCAGAGCTTCTGAGCTTCTTCTTGCAGTGAAATTGACATTTATCGAGAAATCGCTTTATCTAGTTCAATAATAAATGAAACAAATATTCTTTCACAACCACCTAGGTGGTGGCTGTAGCTTGAATGCATTGACTGCCGCCTGTGACAACTTTGAAGTTCTGGCAAATATTCTTTCTTTGCCTGAAATTACCTATAAAACACTAATCGGAGTTTGAAGTTCTGTTTTCCCAGTATGTTTACTCTCTGAATTCAGGTGTTAAACATTGTTTTATCCTACATGAATGAATTCCACCTCAATTATCATTTATATGTTATTATTCATGACCATTCTGAACACATGATATCTTAAATTTGGGTGCCTGATATTTTTTAATTTACAGCTGGTTTTCTCCTCATCAGCCACTGTTTATGGGTGGCCCAAGGAAGTACCCTGTACAGAAGAAGTTCCTCTATGTGCAATGAACCCATATGGACGAACTAAGGTTTCTTTTTCATCTTTGCCTTCAATTTCCATGTTTTTATGGCCACACTATCTGATCTAATAATCCTTTAATTATTTTGTCATTGTAGCTTATGACTGAAGATATCTGTCGTGATATCTGCCAAGGTGACAATGATTGGGATGTAATATTATTAAGATATTTCAATCCTGTTGGAGCTCATCCTAGTGGATGCATTGGTGAAGATCCTCAGGGAATTCCCAATAACCTCATGCCTTTTATACAACAAGTAGCTGTTGGTAGGAGGCCTGCCCTGACAGTATTTGGAAATGACTATTCAACCAAGGATGGGACAGGGGTACTGACCTTAAACATGTTAACTTTATTACTTTTGAGATTTCATTTATATTTTTTTTATAAACATCAATTGATAGGAAATAATTTTGCATATCTAGCCTTCTAGCATAGGCCTTAGGTCATTTGTATTTTCAAGCAGATAAAATTGATTGGTCTATATGAGTACGACATGGATTCAGAATACCTGTAAAATGACAACATTATTTGGAAACAGTATGTTCTACCATAGGTTCTGAGTTATTCTACGTGACCTTTGCTCAAAGATTAAGAACCACCTAAGGTAGCTTTTTACGTCCTAATGCCAGATGCGGATGTAGTCACGACAGAATTATAACAGAACACACCATCCTGACACTAAAACAAGGTTAACTTTTCTTTACATTTTCAATAGAAAATGATTTGAGAAGGCTAAAAACACATTTGAGAAATGAATTTCGAGCTGTGTTTTTGCCTATGTCTATTTGCTAATATATTATCAATTTTATTTACTTCCTGTGTTGCTATAGTATGTGTTTACCAGCATATGTTGAGATTTTTGGTTATTTTTGCAACCTTGATTTTGTTGAGTCTTTTTCCTGACCCACAAATTTCTGGGTTTTAGATGCAGAATATATATTTTTTCTGTATAGTTGTGCTTTTTATACACACTTTCTGATCTTATGGACATTATACTGTGATTCCAGGTAAGGGATTACATTCATGTCATTGATTTAGCGGATGGACATATTGCAGCTTTGCAGAAGCTTTTTGAAGGCTCTCATATAGGTCTGTACAACTGGCACTTAAGTTATGTTGTTGGAATTAAGTTCTTGGCTTAAACGAGGTGTATATTATTAGTTATGTTTCCATAACGTGTGTTTGATGAAGTTAGGACCATCTGAGAACCTATGCATTTTCCACATGCCATGTGAATTTAATTTATCTAGTTCAGCATAATTAAGAATTTTGCTAAATCAAAGTTTAAATTGATTGTTGTTATCTCTCATAATAACATGTATACAAATAATAAATTATGAAAGCCTTTTTCTGGTACTTGTATCTATTATTGTGCATTCTATTCCTTCTGTTTTGGTTGAGATGGTAGGAGTAGGAAAAAGAGAGGGTGGTAGGCACATGTTTCTCATGGGTTGAGAAAGGGTCAATGTGTACCACCTCTCATCTTATGAAAATAAAGGGTAAAAGCTAGCCATAGAAAGGTATGAATCCATAACCTGGGTGTGTTCCATGGTTATGAAATGGTCCTCCTCCTCCACATTTGTCTTGGTAAAACTCACTGCCTATTTTATTGTACGTATTCTTCGGCTTTTGTTATGACAATCTGTTCTAATCCTTTCTACTGTTATCTTATAACTTTCCTAGGTTTTAAGCAGTATTTTGTTGTTTGTTAAATTATTTTCTTATGCAAAGTGCAGTATATTGCTCTCCCTTGTTTGAAATTATTATATGGAGTATGCACATAATATATTCTTTTATTTATATTTGGTTTCCCCTCCATTATTTTAAATTTCCATGTATGAGTATATTTCTCTCTATGTTCTAGCTTAATTTTATTAATTTTATTTTTTCCCTTTGATAATTATATGATCTTCCGGGGCTTGTGCCCCTCCCACTCCTCTCCCCTCTTTGAAAAATAAAAATAAAAGGATAAAATTTTAAAGTCCTGGCTCAACTCCTTCAATGGGTGTGTCAATAAAATCTTCACATTTTTTTCTAAGCTCATTCTTTGTTTGCAGCCAGTTTCTAGCAAAGCTGGTTTTATTTGGTTGTCCCTTGCCTGCAGAGATGTCATAAGTCTAAATATTCAGGTTAATGTCACCTGAGTTGGGTTTATGAAGTTCAAAAGAAGTTATTATTGTCATGATCTCCATCAGATCCGGACATGTTGGGATTAGCTATAGAGAACACTTCGTTGAGTGGGTTCCATTTTGAAGTCTTACCTTCTTAGAAAACATGTAGCTTTTTGAGCATACATGTATTCTTGGTCTCATTGAAATAGAAGTTGAAATCTAGGAATGAGGGCCAATAATTATACTAGTTATTTGATTTAGTAACTTTGACACTGGC
The DNA here is from genome assembly GCA_004837865.1 of Musa balbisiana. NCBI lineage: Eukaryota > Viridiplantae > Streptophyta > Magnoliopsida > Zingiberales > Musaceae > Musa > Musa balbisiana. The sequence continues at coordinate 3,968,782 of CM017196.1, read as the reverse complement.
AGGAAACACACTGGAGTAAAAACTAGTTCAATAATCACTGCTCCTACATGTGGTAATGATAGGCGAATAGTAAATAGGAAGCATATAGACAATGTAATAATTGAAACACATTCAACTATCGAAGCAAAATTTTTGACATGATGCAATAAAGGTTCTTTTTTTTCCTTCGCTGATGTATAAAGTTAAGTTGTTAGCAGTTAAAGAATGATAGGTTTTTCTTTAGCTACGGCAATGCATGCAAAGTCTCTGCTGATCTTGTGTTATGCATATACATGCTAAAGACAAAATGATGTGTGTCAGCGCATGCTGTGGTTTGGTTCAGTAGAGTATGCACCTATATGAATCAGCTCACATTTTACTCGCACTTAAGGACCTCCAATTTTGCCAAAAAATCATTGGCATGGTGGTTGCAGCAGTATGTAATATAATCATAGTACTTTCATGCCTTGGTAGTTGTTATTCAGAGAAATATATCAATTCGTGGTATATTTTTTCAGTTCATTTTATATATACAACTGTTAATGTTTCCCTCAGATATCGAGCAAGGGCTATGTTCACCATAAGTGATGAATCTATTGGGTCCTAATAGCTAATCAAGACCCTTGCTTTCTGTGTCGTGATTAAAGCTGTTTTTGCAAGATGCAGGCTGTGAAGCCTATAATCTAGGAAGTGGGAAGGGAACATCTGTTTTGGAAATGGTGGCAGCATTTGAGAAGGCTTCTGGGAAGGTGCTGCTGTTCTTCTTTTATGATCTTCTGCATAATGATTTGAAGCTTAAGCCTGGTTTCGCTTTGTGCCTTGCATATTTTTTCTGACCTCTGATATCGTTTCAGAAAATCCCTTTGGTCATGGCTGAAAGGCGACCTGGTGATGCTGAAACTGTTTACGCATGCATTGCTAAAGCAGAGAAGGAGCTACATTGGAAGTATGGAGTAGCACATCATTACCATTATATGCTTAAGTTCATCTAGAAATATTTTCCGTGGTCCGAAAAATCATTTCTGAAATTGTAGAGACATGTTAGATCTTTGATTAGCTATTGTTTGAATGTCAATTGAACACATCTAGCTTAGTGATGCGGTATTATTTGATGTTTACTGTGCAGGGCAAAGTATGATATTGAAGAGATGTGTCGAGATCAATGGAACTGGGCTAGCAAAAATCCTTGGGGATACAAATCGCCTGAGACTACTAATGAAAAGCATCTTACTTGTGGATCTCCTGAAACTATTAATGGGAAGCTCCCTACTTATACATTGCCCAAGATTGCTAACGGAAGGCTCTCTACTAATGGGTCATTGGGCAATTCCAATGGAAAGCATCATATTTATGGAGCACCTAAGATTGCTAATGGAAAGCATCATATTTATGGAGCACCTAAGATTGCTAGTGGAAAGCATCCTACTTTCGGATCGTCTGAGACTGGTAATGTGCATGCTTCTAATAGATTGCCTCGGACTACTAATGGGAAGCATCATTCTTATGGATCACTTGAGACTGTGAATGGAGTTCACCCTACTTATCGATCATTTGAGATTGCCAATGGAGAGTACCCTACACTAGAGTAACATCAACTCTTCAACAGAAAAAAGAAAGATCACTAATCGACAATTTGATACAATACATGTGGCATAGTCCAGCTGATATGATTATTCAATTATATGTCTGTTATGTGAATAAACATGCTTCTATGATCAAAAAGGCATGATAGTCAAAAAGTGTCTTTACTTTTTATCTTTCTTTTGAGGTCCATTCTTTGTTGCTCTTTGATGGCATATATCTGGTCTATAAGCCTAATCATGTTTTGGCTATTAATTTTTTATCTATAGTCGATCAGAAGGAGCTACCTAAGCAGGCATTTGTCTTGATGGAATTGGAAGAAGAGAGACAGTAAATGTGGCATGCATGTTTAGTGATTTGCCAAGGTGACAATTCGGACTAATTTCTTTAATATTATAGGTATAATATTATTTTAATAAAATCTGTATTTTCTAATAATAATATTTATATATTTATCCCACTTAAATTCTCTTGCGTTCGACTTGAGTTTAAGATTAAAAGGGATCGCCCAAAAAAAGATGGATGGTTTGGTCAGTGTAAGCTCGGTGGGCAGGGTGTGGCGTACGACGGCCTGTTATCCTTCCACCGTCAAGAGCGGGAGGTGGACGCTGCTCTGTGAAGCCAGCCTGACGCGGTGTCCTCCGCTTTAGGGTCCCCATGTGACTCAGGCTTTCGCTCAGATCACATGGCTCACCTACTTGACTTGGAATGGGCAAGCCGAGTTCCGAAACGAGACACCCAACCCACTCGCGCCCAACACGCCATCCCATCACCACCCTTATTGCCCCCGCTTGGGTTACAAGCCAACGATATCGGGCTCGGCGATCGAGGCGCTTTAACAGCATCATATCAGGTCAAATAATTTTAAAACCACTAGCGATGTGGGACTAAGAATGGTACCACAACTGCTTCTTCCCCTTAGCGAATTGAACTCCACTGGATTGTACTCCTTCCTACTCTGCCCTGAATGATACAAACCAAATGTTAGATATTTTAATCTGTGAAATTATTAGCATCAAGTTGAAATTTGGTCATATATATAATTTGAAATTTCTATGAGCATTGAGCATCGATCATATGTACACTCTCACACGTTACTTTTTTATTTATTTTTTTTCTCTTTCTTTTAGATATCTTCTTATACAGCTCAACTCAACGATGCTAGTTTAATCCTTAGAAAGCATCATTAATAATAATATTTATTCCATCCATTGAAAGATATGAACTTAAATAATTGGACAGTATAATATCAAGAAGACTATATGAAGATCTATACAAAATTTAAAAACACAACTTAAATAGTACAAATCAACAACCACATAAAGATGATCTTTAGAAATCTCAAACTTATTATCAATGAAGTAAAATGCATATAAGCGTCACAATAAATCATAGAGAGCATATGTCCCTATTTTATTTGAGAACAATAAAATCATAGGGAATAATAAACTCTAATTAAGCTTTGACTTTATAATTATAAATATAAAAAAAAATTAAAAGCTTATTTTGTAAAAGATCGATAAGAATGGTACCACAACTGCTTCTTCCCCTTAGCGAATTGAACTCCACTGGATTGTACTCCTTCCTACTCTGCCCTGAATGATACAAACCAAATGTTAGATATTTTAATCTGTGAAATTATTAGCATCAAGTTGAAATTTGGTCATATATATAATTTGAAATTTCTATGAGCATTGAGCATCGATCATATGTACACTCTCACACGTTACTTTTTTATTTATTTATTATTATATGTTCCTAAACTATTTATTTATTATTATATGTTCCTAAACTATTTATTTATTATTATATGTTCCTAAACTATTTATTTATTATTATATGTTCCTAAACTATTTATTTATTATTTCTCGGATCAAACCTTTTTTTATTATTTCATCGTCGTTGATTTATACTATAAAAATCTATTATTTTTTTACTATAAAAATATTTATGATTTTTGAGATCCTTCGTAATCGCAAAGAAATTCTCTGAGCCATATACTTCTATTTATTATTATATGTTCCCAAAAGGTTATAATCCATTTGTGATTGATATACACGAGATAACCAATAGATCAATTATTTTTATTACTAAAATAAGTAAAGAACATAAGTTTGGAAGAGTATATAACGTTCAATTCTATGCAGATATTATCTTAATTTTGACATCAACATCACTACCTCAACACAATGGTTTTCCAAGCAAGTCCAAACATATATACTATGATGTTTTCGGAAAATCGAATTCGTACCTACATAGCTTTCTATAATCAAAATAACACCAAAATCATCTGATTCAGTTTTGATGCCAAAGGATGCTAAGGATCATGTTTGTGTTACATATTCACTATATCATTTTGTTATGCTACATAGTGTTAAAAAGATTCACTGAAATTATATAAGTCCACAAGAGCATTTTTAATCCTATATCATAGTCCTTTTGGTGCATGGTGTTGGGATGTACCATGATACCTTAGCAAAAACTAAGCTCATACTTTCATCGCCTTTGAGACTTAACTTAGTCTTCACCATCGTAAGATGTTTGTATTGTATATCCATACTATCATATAATAATCATAGGTTTAGATGAATATACTATAAAAATATTTATGATTTTTTGAGATCCTTCGTAATCGCAAAGAAATTCTCTGAGCCATATACTTCTATTTATTATTATATGTTCCTAAATTTTTATTTATTTATTATTTCTCGGATCAAATCTTTTTTATTATTTCAACAAAAAAAGGTGATGGTTTGATCGATAGCCAAGTGGGTACAATGGGTGAGGCATAGTCATATACTTCTATTTATTATTATATGTTCCTAAACTATTTATTTATTATTTCTCGGATCAAACCTTTTTTATTATTTCATCGTCGTTGATTTATACTATAAAAATCTATTATTTTTTTACTATAAAAAAGGTGATGGTTTGATCAGTAGTAGCCAAGTGGGTACGATGGGTGAGGCGTGCGCCAACTTGTTATCCTTCCATCGTCGAGAGCGGGAGGTATTCGTTGCTCTGTGAAGCCAGCCTGACGCTGTGCCCTCCGCTTTAGGATCCAATGCGACCCGAGCCTACGCTCGGACCGCATGGTTCAGCTGCCCGACTTGGAACGGACAAGCCGAGATTTACACGTCAACACCTCACCCACTTGGCCCGTACATTCATCCCGCCACCTTAGAGCCCCCGCTTGGGTAACAAGCCATCGCTACCAGGCTCGGCGTCATATACTTCTATTTATTATTATATGTTCCTAAACTATTTATTTATTATTTCTCGGATTGAACCTTTTTTTATTATTTCATCGTCGTTGATTTATACTATAAAAATCTATTATTTTTTACTATAAAAAAGGTGATGGTTTGATTAGTAGTAGCCAAGTGGGTACGATGGGTGAGGCGTGCGCCAACTTGTTATCCTTCCACCGTCGAGAGCGGGAGGTATTCGCTGCTCTGTGAAGCCAGCCTGACACTGTGCCCTCCGCTTTAGGATCCAACGCGACCCGAGCCTATGCCCGGACCGTATGGTTCAGCTGCCCGACTTGGAACGGACAAGCCGAGATTTACACGTCAACACCTCACCCACTTGGCTCGTACATTCATCCCACCACCTTAGAGCCCTTTGCTTGGGGAACAAGCCATCGCTATCAGGCTCGTCGTCATATACTTCTATTTATTATTATATGTTTCTAAACTATTTATTTATTATTTCTCGGATCGAACCTTTTTTATTATTTCATCGTCGTTGATTTATACTATAAAAAGCTATTATTTTTTTACTATAAAAAAGGTGATGGTTTGATCAGTAGTAGCCAAGTGGGTACAATGGGTGAGGCGTGCGCCAACTTGTTATCCTTCCACCGTCGAGAGCGGGAGGTATTCGCTGCTCTGTGAAGCCAGCCTGACGCTATGCCCTCCGCTTTAGATCCAACGTGACCCGAGCCTACGCCCGTGACCGCATGGTTCAGTTGCCCGACTTGGAACGGACAAGCGAGATTTACACGTCACACCTCACCCACTTGGCCCGGCAAGCCATCGCTACCAGGCTCGACGTCATATACTTCTATTTATTATTATATGTTCCTAAACTATTTATTATTATTTCTCGGATCGAACCTTTTTTTATTATTTCATCGTCGTTGATTTATACTATAAAAATCTATTATTTTTTTACTATAAAAAAGGTGATGGTTTGATCAGTAGTAGCCAAGTGGGTACGATGGGTGAGGCGTGCGCCAACTTGTTATCCTTCCACCGTCGAGAGCGGGAGGTATTCGCTGCTCTGTGAAGCCAGCCTGACGCTATGCCCTCCGCTTTAGGATCCAACGCGACCCGAGCCTACGCCCGGACCGCATGGTTCAGCTGCCCGACTTGGAACGGACAAGCCGAGATTTACACGTCAACACCTCACCCACTTGGCTCGTACATTCATCCCACCACCTTAGAGCCCCAGCTTGGGTATCAAGCCATCGCTACCAGGCTCGACGTCATATACTTCTATTTATTATTATATGTTCCTAAACTATTTAACTATTTATTTATTATTTCTCGGATCGAACCTTTTTTTATTATTTCATCGTCGTTGATTTATACTATAAAAATTTATTATTTTTTACTATAAAAAAGGTGATGGTTTGATCAGTAGTAGCCAACTTGTTATCCTTCCACCGTCGAGAGCGGGAGGTATTCGCTGCTCTGTGAAGCCAGCCTGACGCTGTGCCCTCCGCTTTAGGATCCAACGCGACCCGAGCCTATGCTCGGACTGCATGGTTCAGCTGCCCGACTTGGAACGGACAAATCGAGATTTACACGTCAACACCTCACCCACTTGGCCCGTACATTCATCCCACCACCTTAGAGCCCCCGCTTGGGTAACAAGCCATCGCTACCAGGCTCGGCGTCATATACTTCTATTTATTATTATATGTCATATACTTGGCCCGTACATTCATCCCACCACCTTAGAGCCCCCGCTTGGGTAACAAGCCATCGCTACCAGGCTCGGCGTCATATACTTCTATTTATTATTATATGTCATATACTTGGCCCGTACATTCATCCCACCACCTTAGAGCCCCCGCTTGGGTAACAAGCCATCGCTACCAGGCTCTATGAAGTGAAGCCAGCTTGACACTGTGCCCTCCGCTTTAGGATCCAATGCGACCCGAGCCTACGCCCGGACATTCATCCCAACACCTTAGAGCCCCCGCTTGGGTAACAAGCCATCGCTACTAGGCTCGGCGTCATATACTTCTATTTATTATTATATGTTTCTAAACTATTTATTTATTATTTCTCAGATTTATACTATAAAAATTTATTAATTTTTTACTATAAAAAAGGTGATGGTTGATCAGTAGTAGCCAAGTGGGTACGATGGATGAGGCGTGCGCCAACTTGTTATCCGCTTTAGGATCCAACGCGACCCGAGCCTACGCCCGACCGCATGGTTCAGTTGCCCGACTTGGAACGAACAAGTCGAGATTTACACGTCAACACCTCACCCACTACACCCGACATTCATCCCACCACCTTAGAGCCCCCGCTTGGGTAACAAGCCATCGCTACCAGGCTCGACGTCATATACTTCTATTTATTATTATATGTTTCTAAACTATTTATTTATTATTTCTCAGATTTATACTATAAAATTTTGTTATTTCATCGTCGTTGATTTATACTATAAAAATTTATTAATTTTTTACTATAAAAAGGTGATGGTTTGATCAGTAGTAGCCAAGTGGGTACGATGGGTGAGGCGTGCGCCAACTTGTTATCCTTCCACCGTCGAGAGCGGGAGGTATTCGCTGCTCTGTGAAGCCAGCCTGACGCTGTGCCCTCCGCTTTAGGATCCAACGCGACCCGAGCCTACGCCCGGACCGCATGGTTCAGCTGCCCGACTTGGAACGGACAAGTCGAGATTTACACGTCAACACCTCACCCACTACACCCGGACATTCATCCCACCACCTTAGAGCCCCCGCTTGGGTATCAAGCCATCGCTACCAGGCTCGACGTCATATACTTCTATTTATTATTATATGTTTCTAAACTATTTATTTATTATTTCTCGGATCGAACCTTTTTTTATTATTTCATCGTCGTTGATTATACTATAAAAATTTATTATTTTTTTACTATAAAAAAGGTGATGGTTTGATCAGTAGTAGCCAACTTGTTATCCTTCCACCGTCGAGAGCGGGAGGTATTCGCTGCTCTGTGAAGCAGCCTGACGCTGTGCCCTCCGCTTTAGGATCCAACGCGACCCGAGCCTATGCTCGGACTGCATGGTTCAGCTGCCCGACTTGGAACGGACAAATCGAGATTTACACGTCAACACCTCACCCACTTGGCCCGTACATTCATCCCACCACCTTAGAGCCCCCGCTTGGGTAACAAGCCATCGCTACCAGGCTCGGCGTCATATACTTCTATTTATTATTATATGTCATATACTTGGCCCGTACATTCATCCCACCACCTTAGAGCCCCCGCTTGGGTAACAAGCCATCGCTACCAGGCTCGGCGTCATATACTTCTATTTATTATTATATGTCATATACTTGGCCCGTACATTCATCCCACCACCTTAGAGCCCCCGCTTGGGTAACAAGCCATCGCTACCAGGCTCTATGAAGTGAAGCCAGCTTGACACTGTGCCCTCCGCTTTAGGATCCAATGCGACCCGAGCCTACGCCCGGACATTCATCCCAACACCTTAGAGCCCCCGCTTGGGTAACAAGCCATCGCTACTAGGCTCGGCGTCATATACTTCTATTTATTATTATATGTTTCTAAACTATTTATTTATTATTTCTCAGATTTATACTATAAAAATTTATTAATTTTTTACTATAAAAAAGGTGATGGTTTGATCAGTAGTAGCCAAGTGGGTACGATGGATGAGGCGTGCGCCAACTTGTTATCCGCTTTAGGATCCAACGCGACCCGAGCCTACGCCCGGACCGCATGGTTCAGTTGCCCGACTTGGAACGAACAAGTCGAGATTTACACGTCAACACCTCACCCACTACACCCGGACATTCATCCCACCACCTTAGAGCCCCCGCTTGGGTAACAAGCCATCGCTACCAGGCTCGACGTCATATACTTCTATTTATTATTATATGTTTCTAAACTATTTATTTATTATTTCTCAGATTTATACTATAAAATTTTGTTATTTCATCGTCGTTGATTTATACTATAAAAATTTATTAATTTTTTACTATAAAAAAGGTGATGGTTTGATCAGTAGTAGCCAAGTGGGTACGATGGGTGAGGCGTGCGCCAACTTGTTATCCTTCCACCGTCGAGAGCGGGAGGTATTCGCTGCTCTGTGAAGCCAGCCTGACGCTGTGCCCTCCGCTTTAGGATCCAACGCGACCCGAGCCTACGCCCGGACCGCATGGTTCAGCTGCCCGACTTGGAACGGACAAGTCGAGATTTACACGTCAACACCTCACCCACTACACCCGGACATTCATCCCACCACCTTAGAGCCCCCGCTTGGGTAACAAGCCATCGCTACCAGGCTCGACGTCATATACTTCTATTTATTATTATATGTTTCTAAACTATTTATTTATTATTTCTCAGATTTATACTATAAAAATTTTGTTATTTCATCGTCGTTGATTTATACTATAAAAATTTATTAATTTTTTACTATAAAAAAGGTGATGGTTTGATCAGTAGTAGCCAAGTGGGTACGATGGGTGAGGCGTGCGCCAACTTGTTATCCTTCCACCGTCGAGAGCGGGAGGTATTCGCTGCTCTGTGAAGCCAGCCTGACGCTGTGCCCTCCGCTTTAGGATCCAACGCGACCCGAGCCTACGCCCGGACCGCATGGTTCAGCTGCCCGACTTGGAACGGACAAGTCGAGATTTACACGTCAACACCTCACCCACTTGGCCCGTACATTCATCCCACCACCTTCGAGCCCCCGCTTGGGTAACAAGCCATCGCTACCAGGCTCGACGTCATATACTTCTATTTATTATTATATGTTTCTAAACTATTTATTTATTATTTCTCAGATTTATACTATAAAAATTTTGTTATTTCATCGTCGTTGATTTATACTATAAAAATTTATTAATTTTTTACTATAAAAAAGGTGATGGTTTGATCAGTAGTAGCCAAGTGGGTACGATGGGTGAGGCGAGCGCCAACTTGTTATCCTTCCACCGTCGAGAGCGGGAGGTATTCGCTGCTCTGTGAAGCCAGCCTGACGCTGTGCCCTCCGCTTTAGGATCCAACGCGACCCGAGCCTACGCCCGGACCGCATGGTTCAGCTGCCCGACTTGGAACGGACAAGTCGAGATTTACACGTCAACACCTCACCCACTTGGCCCGTACATTCATCCCACCACCTTAGAGCCCCCGCTTGGGTAACAAGCCATCGCTACCAGGCTCGGCGTCATATACTTCTATTTATTATTATATGTTTCTAAACTATTTATTTATTATTTCTCAGATTTATACTATAAAAATTTTGTTATTTAACGGACAAGTCGAGATTACACGTCAACACCTCACCCACTTGGCCCGTACATTCATCCCACCACCTTAGAGCCCCCGCTTGGGTAACAAGCCATCGCTACCAGGCTCGACGTCATATACTTCTATTTATTATTATATGTTTCTAAACTATTTATTTATTATTTCTCAGATTTATACTATAAAAATTTTGTTATTTCATCGTCGTTGATTTATACTATAAAAATTTATTAATTTTTTACTATAAAAAAGGTGATGGTTTGATCAGTAGTAGCCAAGTGGGTACGATGGGTGAGGCGTGCGCCAACTTGTTATCCTTCCACCGTCGAGAGCGGGAGGTATTCGCTGCTCTGTGAAGCCAGCCTGACGCTGTGCACTCCGCTTTAGGATCCAACGCGACCCGAGCCTACGCCCGGACCGCATGGTTCAGCTGCCCGACTTGGAACGGACAAGTCGAGATTTACACGTCAACACCTCACCCACATGGCCCGTACATTCATCCCACCACCTTAGAGCCCCCGCTTGGGTAACAAGCCATCGCTACCAGGCTCGACGTCATATACTTCTATTTATTATTATATGTTTCTAAACTATTTATTTATTATTTCTCAGATTTATACTATAAAAATTTTGTTATTTAACGGACAAGTCGAGATTTACACGTCAACGCCTCACCCACTTGGCCTGTACATTCATCCCACCACCTTAGAGCCCACGCTTGGGTAACAAGCCATCGCTACCAGGCTCGACGGCATATACTTCTATTTATTATTATATGTTTCTAAACTATTTATTTATTATTTCTCAGATTTATACTATAAAAATTTTGTTATTTCATCGTCGTTGATTTATACTATAAAAATTTATTAATTTTTTACTATAAAAAAGGTGATGGTTTGATCAGTAGTAACCAAGTGGGTACGATGGGTGAGGCGTGCGCCAACTTGTTATCTTTCCACCGTCGAGAGCGGGAGGTATTCGCTGCTCTGTGAAGCCAGACGCTGTGCCCTCCGCTTTAGGATCCAACGCGACCCGAGCCTACGCCCGGACCGCATGGTTCAGCTGCCCGACTTGGAACGGACAAGTCGAGATTTACACGTCAACACCTCACCCACTTGGCCCGTACATTCATCCCACCACCTTAGAGCCCCCGCTTGGGTAACAAGCCATCGCTACCAGGCTCGACGTCATATACTTCTATTTATTATTATATGTTTCTAAACTATTTATTTATTATTTCTCAGATTTATACTATAAAAATTTTGTTATTTCATCGTCGTTGATTTATACTATAAAAATTTATTAATTTTTTACTATAAAAAAGGTGATGGTTTGATCAGTAGTAGCCAAGTGGGTACGATGGGTGAGGCGTGCGCCACTTGTTATCCTTCCACCGTCGAGAGCGGGAGGTATTCGCTGCTCTGTGAAGCCAGCCTGACGCTGTGCCCTCCGCTTTAGGATCCAACGCGACCCGAGCCTACGCCCGGACCGCATGGTTCAGCTGCCCGACTTGGAACGGACAAGTCGAGATTTACACGTCAACACCTCACCCACTTGGCCCGTACATTCATCCCACCACCTTACACGTCAAAATTTTGTTATTTCATCGTCGTTGATTTATACTATAAAAATTTATTAATTTTTACTATAAAAAAGGTGATGGTTTGATGAAAATTTTGTTATTTCATCGTCGTTGATTTATACTATAAAAATTTATTAATTTTTTAGTATAAAAAAGGTGATGGTTTGATCAGTAGTAGCCAAGTGGGTACGATGGGTGAGGCGTGCGCCAACTTGTTATCCTTCCACCGTCGAGAGCGGGAGGTATTCGCAGCTCTGTGAAGCCAGCCTGACGCTGTGCCCTCCGCTTTAGGATCCAACGCGACCCGAGCCTACGCCCGGACCGCATGGTTCAGCTGCCCGACTTGGAACGGACAAGTCGAGATTTACACGTCAACACCTCACCCACTTGGCCCGTACATTCATCCCACCACCTTACACGTCAAAATTTTGTTATTTCATCGTCGTTGATTTATACTATAAAAATTTATTAATTTTTTACTATAAAAAAGGTGATGGTTTGATCAGTAGTAGCCAAGTGGGTACGATGGGTGAGGCGTGCGCCAACTTGTTATCCTTCCACCGTCGAGAGCGGGAGGTATTCGCTGCTCTGTGAAGCCAGCCTGACGCTGTGCCCTCCGCTTTAGGATCCAACGCGACCCGAGCCTACGCCCGGACCGCATGGTTCAGCTGCCCGACTTGGAACGGACAAGTCGAGATTTACACGTCAACACCTCACCCACTTGGCCCGTACATTCATCCCACCACCTTACACGTCAAAATTTTGTTATTTCATCGTCGTTGATTTATACTGTAAAAATTTATTAATTTTTTACTATAAAAAAGGTGATGGTTTGATCAGTAGTAGCCAAGTGGGTACGATGGTGAGGCGTGCGCCAACTTGTTATCCTTCCACCGTCGAGAGCGGAGGTATTCGCTGCTCTGTGAAGCCAGCCTGACGCTGTGCCCTCCGCTTTAGGATCCAACGCGGCCCGAGCCTACGCCCGGACCGCATGGTTCAGCTGCCCGACTTGGAACGGACAAGTCGAGATTTACACGTCACACCTCACCCACTTGGCCCGTACATTCATCCCACCACCTTAGAGCCCCGCTGCTCTGTGAAGCCAGCCTGACGCTGTGCCCTCGCTTTAGGATCCAACGCGGCCCGAGCCTACGCCGGACCGCATGGTTCAGCTGCCCGACTTGGAACGGACAAGTCGAGATTTACACGTCAACACCTCACCACTTGGCCCGTACATTCATCCACCACCTTAGAGCCCCCGCTGGGTAACAAGCCTCGCTACCAGGCTCGTCGTGAGGGTACGATGGGTGAGGCGTGCGCCAACTTGTTATCCTTCCACCGTCGAGAGCGGGAGGTATTCGCTGCTCTGTGAAGCCAGCCTGACGCTGTGCCCTCCGCTTTAGGATCCAACGCGACCCGAGCCTACGCCCGGACCGCATGGTTTCAGCTGCCCGACTTGGAACGGACAAGTCGAGATTTACACGTCAACACCTCACCCACTTGGCCCGTACATTCATCCCACCACCTTACACGTCAAAATTTTGTTATTTCATCGTCGTTGATTTATACTGTAAAAATTTATTAATTTTACTATAAAAAGGTGATGGTTTGATCAGTAGTAGCCAAGTGGGTACGATGGGTGAGGCGTGCGCCAACTTGTTATCCTTCACCGTCGTGAGCGGGAGGTATTCGCTGCTCTGTGAAGCCAGCCTGACGCTGTGCCCTCCGCTTTAGGATCCAACGCGGCCCGAGCCTACACCCGGACCGCATGGTTCAGCTGCCCGACTTGGAACGGACAAGTCGAGATTTACACGTCAACACCTCACCCACTTGGCCCGTACATTCATCCCACCACCTTAGAGCCCCCGCTTGGGTAACAAGCCATCGCTACCAGGCTCGGCGTGAGGGTACGATGGGTGAGGCGTGCGCCAACTTGTTATCCTTCCACCGTCGAGAGCGGGAGGTATTCGCTGCTCTGTGAAGCCAGCCTGACGCTGTGCCCTCCGCTTTAGGATCCAACGCGACCCGAGCCTACGCCCGGACCGCATGGTTCAGCTGCCCGACTTGGAACGGACAAGTCGAGATTTACACGTCAACACCTCACCCACTTGGCCCGTACATTCATCCCACCACCTTACACGTCAAAATTTTGTTATTTCATCGTCGTTGATTTATACTGTAAAAATTTATTAAATTTTTACTATAAAAAAGGTGATGGTTTGATCAGTAGTAGCCAAGTGGGTACGATGGGTGAGGCGTGCGCCAACTTGTTATCCTTCCACCGTCGTGAGCGGGAGGTATTCGCTGCTCTGTGAAGCCAGCCTGACGCTGTGCCCTCCGCTTTAGGATCCAACGCGGCCCGAGCCTACGCCCGGACCGCATGGTTCAGCTGCCCGACTTGGAACGGACAAGTCGAGATTTACACGTCAACACCTCACCCACTTGGCCCGTACATTCATCCCACCACCTTAGAGCCCCCGCTTGGGTAACAAGCCATCGCTACCAGGCTCGGCGTGAGGGTACGATGGGTGAGGCGTGCGCCAACTTGTTATCCTTCCACCGTCGAGAGCGGGAGGTATTCGCTGCTCTGTGAAGCCAGCCTGACGCTGTGCCCTCCGCTTTAGGATCCAACACGACCCGAGCCTACGCCCGGACCGCATGGTTCAGCTGCCCGACTTGGAACGGACAAGTCGAGATTTACACGTCAACACCTCACCCACTTGGCCCGTACATTCATCCCACCACCTTACACGTCAAAATTTTGTTATTTCATCGTCGTTGATTTATACTGTAAAAATTTATTAAATTTTTACTATAAAAAGGTGATGGTTTGATCAGTAGTAGCCAAGTGGGTACGATGGGTGAGGCGTGCGCCAACTTGTTATCCTTCCACCGTCGTGAGCGGGAGGTATTCGCTGCTCTGTGAAGCCAGCCTGACGCTGTGCCCTCCGCTTTAGGATCCAACGCGGCCCGAGCCTACACCCGGACCGCATGGTTCAGCTGCCCGACTTGGAACGGACAAGTCGAGATTTACACGTCAACACCTCACCCACTTGGCCCGTACATTCATCCCACCACCTTAGAGCCCCCGCTGGGTAACAAGCCATCGCTACCAGGCTCGGCGTGAGGGTACGATGGGTGAGGCGTGCGCCAACTTGTTATCCTTCCACCGTCGAGAGCGGGAGGTATTCGCTGCTCTGTGAAGCCAGCCTGACGCTGTGCCCTCCGCTTTAGGATCCAACGCGACCCGAGCCTACGCCCGGACCGCATGGTTCAGCTGCCCGACTTGGAACGGACAAGTCGAGATTTACACGTCAACACCTCACCCACTTGGCCCGTACATTCATCCCACCACCTTACACGGCAAAATTTTGTTATTTCATCGTCGTTGATTTATACTGTAAAAATTTATTAAATTTTTACTATAAAAAAGGTGATGGTTTGATCAGTAGTAGCCAAGTGGGTACGATGGGTGAGGCGTGCGCCAACTTGTTATCCTTCCACCGTCGTGAGCGGGAGGTATTCGCTGCTCTGTGAAGCCAGCCTGACGCTGTGCCCTCCGCTTTAGGATCCAACGCGGCCCGAGCCTACGCCCGGACCGCATGGTTCAGCTGCCCGACTTGGAACGGACAAGTCGAGATTTACACGTCAACACCTCACCCACTTGGCCCGTACATTCATCCCACCACCTTAGAGCCCCCGCTGCTCTGTGAAGCCAGCCTGACGCTGTGCCCTCCGCTTTAGGATCCAACGCGACCCGAGCCTACGCCCGGACCGCATGGTTCAGCTGCCCGACTTGGAACGGACAAGTCGAGATTTACACGTCAACACCTCACCCACTTGGCCCGTACATTCATCCCACCACCTTACACGTCAAAATTTTGTTATTTCATCGTCGTTGATTTATACTGTAAAAATTTATTAAATTTTTACTATAAAAAAGTGATGGTTTGATCAGTAGTAGCCAAGTGGGTACGATGGGTGAGGCGTGCGCCAACTTGTTATCCTTCCACCGTCGTGAGCGGGAGGTATTCGCTGCTCTGTGAAGCCAGCCTGACGCTGTACCCTCCGCTTTAGGATCCAACGCGGCCCGAGCCTACGCCCGGACCGCATGGTTCAGCTGCCCGACTTGGAACGGACAAGTCGAGATTTACACGTCAACACCTCACCCACTGCCCTCCGCTTTAGGATCCAACGCGACCCGAGCCTACGCCCGGACCGCATGGTTCAGCTGCCCGACTGGAACGGACAAGTCGAGATTTACACGTCAACACCTCACCCACTGGCCCGTACATTCATCCCACCACCTTACACGTCAAAATTTTGTTATTTCATCGTCGTTGATTTATACTGTAAAAATTTATTAAATTTTTACTATAAAAAAGTTATGGTTTGATCAGTAGTAGCCAAGTGGGTACGATGGGTGAGGCGTGCGCCAACTTGTTATCCTTCCACCGTCGTGAGCGGGAGGTATTCGCTGCTCTGTGAAGCCAGCCTGACGCTGTACCCTCCGCTTTAGGATCCAACGCGGCCCGAGCCTACGCCCGGACCGCATGGTTCAGCTGCCCGACTTGGAACGGACAAGTCGAGATTTACACGTCAAAATTTTGTTATTTCATCGTCGTTGATTATACTGTAAAAATTTATTAAATTTTTACTATAAAAAAGTTATGGTTTGATCAGTAGTAGCCAAGTGGGTACGATGGGTGAGGCGTGCGCCAACTTGTTATCCTTCCACCGTCGTGAGCGGGAGGTATTCGCTGCTCTGTGAAGCCAGCCTGACGCTGTACCCTCCGCTTTAGGATCCAACGCGGCCCGAGCCTACGCCCGGACCGCATGGTTCAGCTGCCCGACTTGGAACGGACAAGTCGAGATTTACACGTCAACACCTCACCCACTTTGCCCGTACATTCATCCCACCACCTTAGAGGCCCCCCTTGGGTAACAAGCCATCGCTACCAGTATCGGCGTCTATACCTCTTCTTACAACCTCATATATGATATCAAGTAACTAAATAAACAGGCGATGTGGGACTAAAGATTGTTCTCACTAACTGCAAACTGCGGTACCCAAATAAGTGTTGGCTGTCTACAGTAATACAACTGGCGCCCCGTTACCAACCTGATATCATAAATTGGTATATTTGGAAGGAATCCTTAACAAAATTATGATTCTGCCCTGCTGTAACAAACAACAATAAATCCAGTTATAGCCGCAACTAAGGGTATCCTCGACTTCCACCCTCTGCCTGGGCTCTCTTCCTCCTCCTAAATCTTTGTTCTCTTAAAACCCTCCTCAAACCCCCTTTTTAACCCCTTAGCTGGAAGTTGATCATCCGATTGGTTCCACCGCCGCGAGCGAGATAGGGAACGCCTTCGAGATCTGGTCGTCGTCCCACGGCAAGGAAGGAGGCCGGTCCACGTCGGTCAAGAAACCTGCCACCGTCGGTTAGCTGATGATGGTCCAGATGAGGGTCTCTGAACGGACGGATTCCCGGGCACGGAAGGGTTTGCTGCGGGACAGGTGACCACCTCTGCAGAGTAGCGCAAGTTGCTCTTCTTTCTTGTTTCAGCGTTCTTCTTTGGAGTTAATATACCAACTGGTAAAGTTGGAGGAACCGATCGGACTTCGTAAACCATATATACTGCTCAGGGGTTATGAACTGTATGTTATCATTGATTACCTACAGTGCTGCATAGATGCCTGTTTCTAGGGTCAAATTTAAAATGTCAATATGCTCTTGATAATTCTAGTGAATGACGGGACTATTGTGATTAATTGTTCTCTTTTTCATTAGGTATAGTAGATCTTTGTTGATAATTGGTGTGGTAGGATCTAAAGATCCAAATACTTGATTAGTTCGTGTCTCCTTTCCTTGCAATGATTGAACGCATTTCATTTGGGTGTATATTGTTCAAAAAAATATCTGTTTGAATAAAGCTATATTTTAGTTCCTATGGTTTCTCCAGTTAGTTGGTAATTAGAGTTCCTATAGTTTCTACAAAATCTGTTTGATTGGTAATTAGTATTTGAGTTCCTATAGTTTCTCCAGTTAGTTGGTAATTAATTTTCCTCCATCCTGACAGCTTTGGAAGACGTGTGGAGTCAACGGTGCTGCCACTGGAGTTACTGCAGCAGTTCAATACTTCAGATTTTCCTGATCAGCAAGAATATGAAGCTGATACTCTGTCACTTGAGGCTGGATTACTTGTGCATCCTCTTCTTCCATCAGAGAAAGCAGATACTGTGTCACAATGGCTTAGGCAGATTATGTGTGTAGACTCAGTGAAGCCAATTGAAACCTGAAGAAATTCAGAGTCAATGCAAGTGCTATGGAGTGCAGTGATGTCCTTTGCATGCAGATCTCCTAAGGATCTGCTTTGGATCTTTGCCACTCGGCTGATGGTTTTCCACTAATCTCCATCTATATCAAATGTTATTAGAAGCTTGTTTTGATGGCACCAATGATGGATCAATAATTGATGGAATTGATGAGATCTTGGAGTTGATAAAGAAGACTTGGGTAATCCTTGGCATAAACCAGATGCTTCACAATCTTTTGCTTTGCCTGGGTTTTGTTTCATCGTTTTGTAACAAATGGTCAAGTAGACATTGATCTGTTGATTGCAGCTGATAACCAGATGGCTGAAGTTGCAAAGGATGCAAAAGTAACAAATGATCCAGATTATTGAAAAATATTGAGTTCAACTTTGAGCTCAATATTAGGGTGGACAGAGAACATTCTTCTTGCAGACCATGATACCTTCAGTGCTAGTAACATTGAAAATTTTCAAGGTATCATATCGCTAGGAGTATCAGCGGCTAAGATACTAGTTGAAGACATTTCTAATGAATATCATCATAAGAGGAGAGAGGAAACTGATATAGCTCGCAGCAGGGTTGATACATACAATCAGTCATCACTTCGTACTGCTTTGTTCAGGTAATCTGCAGAATTGTGAATTTGGGTTCCTATTGACCTGCTTGGTCCTGTTTCCTTTGCCATTTCCACATGTTCATGGTTTTTGCTAGATCAAAAAATATTTTCACATGTCATTAATCATTTGTGTTATTTTATGTTTTTTTCCCCTTCAGATCACCCAAATGGCAAATTTTGAATGTATCTTTGAATAGTTCCCTGGCATGCAGTAGTGCAAATTTTATTTATGTTTTCTGACACCAAGGTTCGCCGTATCGTACCGTACCGACGTTTCGACTAGGGCTCGGTATGGTACGGTACCGATGTACCGAGCGGTACATCAGGGCATACCGAGCGGTACACCCTGGTGTACCGAACAATTTTATATTTTTTTCATACTGTAGCAGTGCTACAATATAGTACTGTAGCACTGTAACAGTACGAGGCGGTCCATGTACCGGTAATCTGTCAGACCGGTATGTACCGCCCGTACCGGGTGGTACGCTTCGGTACGATAGACCTTGTCTGACACTATATACATACTTGTTAAACCATTATTGAAATGATGGATAAAATGTTGGTTTTCTACTCGAAACACTTTATGATTTTGTTATATCATGTTAATTACTAACAATAATATTTCTCAGCCAATAACTGATTTGATGCAGAGAATGGAATTAGCAGATTCTGGCAAGCTATCATCAAAGAACCAAAATATTTCTACTCCTGTTCTTTCCATCCTGGCAAAGGGCATTGGTGAAGTAGCAAGAAAAGAAAAGTCATGTTCAGTCCAATACTAAAGAAATGGCATTCCCTTGCTACAGGTGTTGCTGTTGCTACCCTTCATTCTTGTTATGGAGATGAACTAAAGCAGTTCATATTGAACACTACGGAGCTAACACCAGATACAGATGAAGTACTTAAAGCTGCTGACAAGTATGGGGGCAAGTCATTGTTGTTGTGCATATTGTTGTTGAAGATTCTGTCGATAGCAAGGATGGGGGTAAGTCATTAATCAAAGAGATGCCACGTTATGAGGTTGATTCTGGAATTGCCAATCTTGTCAAAGTGTGGATCAAGAAAAGAGCACACAAACTAAAGGAGTATGTTGATCAGAACTTGCAGCAAGAGGTTTGTTTTTTTTACCTATGCATGTAGCTTTTTTTAATCATACAAAAAAAATAAAGGAATGGTTTAATATATGTTTGCTAATTTCTAGTTTACTAAAGTTCTCCATGGTTATGCTTTTTCTATATCTGACTTAAGATGTAAACTAGTAGTTACTTGATTAGTTGATTGTATTTATAACCCTAATATTATATCTTATACTTGTACTCATTTCATTAGTTTGTAATACAAGTTGTAGAAACTTCATTTTCTTCACTAGTACTAAGAAAAACTGATGATAAGGATATGTTTTTGACACCGTTGTATAAAAAAAAGGAAGGCATATCCATTGCTCGAGGCTCTCACCAATACAGGATCTGAAGAGGGTCAATGTACGCAGTCTTATCTTTAAATATTTAAAGAGGTTGTTTCCGTGACTCAAACCTTGGTCTCCCAGGTTTCAAAGGAGCAACCTTAACATTATTGATTTTTACACCTTTGTATAATATCTTTATTTCATTTTACCTGCAGCGTGTTTTTCCTATAGTAAGCTTGTTTCAGTTCTTTCCACTCAGGTTACTAAGTGCAAGATTGCAGGATACATTTAACTCATTCTTTGGCACTTATTTAATGAATTTCTCTTTGGTGCTTTCTTAGATTTTCTTTGTTTGCATAAGTCGAGTTTTTTGCCTATCGTGCATGTAGCAAAGTTTGGTACACATGTATTCTGGGAATTATTAGTTAATATATTTTGTGACTTAATTTGAGAGCTCAAGATGTTCCAACGTGTATCATATTTTTGTTTTCCAACTTTCGAGACTTGGAATATGACTAGATTCTACAAGTTAGCTATAACTTCCCATATCAAGTGACCCATATTGGTTTGTGGAATGTCTGTAGGATTGGAACCGAAGGGCAAACAGGGAAAGTTGTGCTTCCTCTGCGATTGAAGTTCTACTGATAATTGATGAAACTTTAGATGCATTCTTTCAACTGCCTATACAGATGCAGAAAGCCATGCTGTCTGACTTGATAGTAGAACTTGATTAAAGTCTGCAACATTATACATTAAAGGTGAAGTCTGGATGCGTTAAGTATCTAGTAATGATGTGAACTGGTTTCTTTATTCGGTGGAATAATAAACCTAGTACTTCCCGTTTAGGAACACAAAGCAGTTTTATTCTTCCATTGCCAGCATTAACCAGATGTGAGATTGGTTCAAAACCAAGAAAGAAAAAAGAGAAGCTACAGGACATGCCAAAATGAAATCTCAAGTTGGATCAACAAATGGAGATGGCTATTATGGTCTTTCACAGCTATGCATACGCATGTGTGAATTCACTTAATTATATTTGGACAGTTGGAGAACCTAGAAAAGAAAATTATAACTTGTTCAAGGAATGTTGAGTCAGCCCAAGCAGATTATATTAAATGGGTTGCATATCAGCTTTAAACTTGTGCTGCTTGTCATGAAAGAATTCTGCGACTATGTGAGACACCTGCATACAAGGTGATCTTCCATGACTTGAACCACGTTCTATGGGATGCCTTATACATTGGTGACACTGCTTCTTGTGGAATTGATCCTTTCATAAAGGAACTTGACCCTGCTGCTATGGAGATGATATCAAATACTGTGCGGTGAGAAATCGTGTCGGAACTGCACTAATGAAAGCTTCTTTTGATGGGTTTTAGCTAGTTCTTCTAGCCGATGGCCCATTTCGAGCATTCTCTTGCCAAGATTCAGGCTGATGGCGCTGGTTTGCCCTCAGGAACTGGTTGAAAAGGCTTCATCACAGGTGAAAATTGTGCTGCGCCTATTCTACGCTGAGACTGAGAGCCTCATTGAGCAGTTTAAAGATCACCCGCTGGGATGAACTTGAGCCATCTGATTATTCTCGTCGAGGTGTTCTTGAACATCATCCAATAGGTGCAGACACTGATAGGCATGATATAATTTGTTATTTTGTTCTTACCTCAATTTGCTCAATATGAGACTCCAACAAGATAGAAAGATATAGCGAAGCAATACCCTATCTCGGTTTGTGGATAAGTTATCATTGTTCGACTGACGATCCTTTTCGATGATTGACTGAGAACATCGATTGTGACGGCTTGCTCGATCATAATAGCCCTAAGCTAATGCAAACTAGGACTCCAAAGGTGATTGCGATGGCAAGTTCATCATCCTCGGCTAGCTCTTCAAGCATGTTAGTGATGCTCACACGACGATATCACCAAGAACGATGGCTACGCCTCCCTAGAGCATCACGTCCTCGAGCTTGATGACTTCACACTCAGAGGTGACGTTGGCAACCTTGGATCCATCTTGAAATTCATCTTTGATGAGGCGAGGGAGTGGGAGATCTTCGTGACGTTGGGGATAACCTCCAGCAAACCCATCGTAATTGACACCCTCGTGAACCACATAGTGTAGGAGAGCTTGTAGGGTCCCATCACCCTCAACGGTGAGATGCTTGAGGGGCAGCTCCATAAGGTGATCTCCACTTACATAATGCATGACAACCTCTTATACCCCATGCTCACCGTGGAAGAGACCTTGATGTCCTCCATGGAGTTTTGGTTATCGCAATCATTGTCTACCTTGAAGAAGAGTCAGGTACAAGCACTCGTCGATTAGCTCGGCCCCTAGTCCGTCACCAACACCATCATTGATGATGAGATCCACTTTGATGTCTTCGACAGAGAGTATCATCATGTGTTGATCATAATCGACATTATCCACGACAGAAAGAAGATTTGAAGTTTATCACGACGAGAAGACCCGAGATCTGCTACAGTAGAGGAGAAATGAAATTCACCATGGTAGAAACAATATTTGAAACCTTCCCCAATAGGATGATCTGAGATTCGCTACGACGAAGAAGGGACATGAAATCTACCATAGAGGAAAGAATATTTGAAGCCTACCATGATGAGAAGACTAGCTTACCATGATGAGAAGACTCGAGATCTGTTATGGCAAAGAAGGAACATGAAATTCGTCACGGTAGAAAGAAGATTTGAAGTCTGTCACAATGGGAAGACCTGAGATCCGCTACGACGGAGAAGGGATATGAAATCTAGCACGACAAAAGAAGATTTAAAGCTCGTCATAGCAGGAAGACTCGAGATCTACTATAGTAGAGAAGGGACACGAAATCCACCATGATGGAGAGAAGCTTTGAAGCCCGCCACGGGAGAAAACTCAAGATCCGTTATGGTAGAAAAGGGATATGAAATCCACTACGACAGAGAGAAGATTTGAAGCCCGTCACGACAAAAAGACTCGAGACTTGCTGCGATGGAGAATGGACATGAAATCCGTCATGACGGAAAAAAGATTTGAAGCCTACCATGGCAGGAAAACCCAAGACCCGCTATATCGGAGAAATGACATGAAATCCACCACGATATATAGAAGATTTGAAGCCCACCATGGTGGAAAAACCCAAGATTCGCTACGGCGGAGAAGGAACATAAAATTTGCCCTAGCGAAAAAAGGATTTAAAGTTTGCTATGGTGGGAAGACCTAAGATATGTTGTGGAAAAGGGACTTAAAATCCACTACGGTGGAGGTGCAAGACAAAATGTGCCCAAGATAAATTCGAGAAAACCTAATTTGCACCAAGATAAATCCGCTATGGTGGAAGCACAAGGCTAAATGTGCCCAAGATATGTAGGTTAGAGAAACCTAACTCACGCTAAGATAAATCTATTACGATAGAGGTGCAAGGCCAAATGCATTTCAGATGCGTAAGTCGAGAATACCTAACCATCACTAAGATAAATCTACTACAATGGAGGCGTAAGTTCATATGCACCTAAGATGCATGAGTCGAGAAAACTCAACTCGCACCAAAATAAATCAACTACGACAGAGGCATAATATCAAATGCGCTTATGACATTGTGCCTAAGCTAGATGAGTCAAGAAAACTCAACCTGCGCTAAGATAAATCTGCTATAACGGAGGCACGAGGCAAAATGCACTTGAGATGCGTGAGTTGAGAAAACTTGATCCACACCAAGATAAATCCACTATGGTGAAAGCACAAGGCCAAATGCACCATAGACACGTATGCTAGGAAAACCCAACTCGCGCCACAATAAATCCGTTACGACGAAGGTGCAAGGCTAAATGTGCTCAAGATGCGTGAGTCAAGAACCCGACCTACACCAAGATAAATCCGCTATGGTGGAGGTACAAGGTTAGATGTACCCAAGATGCGTGAGTTGGGAAAACTCGACCCATGCAAGATAAATCCACTACGATAGAGGCACAAGGCTAGATGCGTCCAAGACACGTGAATCGGGAAAACCCAACCTGTGCCAAGAAAAATCCGTTACGGCAGAGGCGGAAGGCCAAATGCGCATAAGATGCATAAGTCAGGAAAACTTGACATGCTAAGAAAAATCTGCTATGGTGGAGGCGCAAGGCCAACTGCGCCCAAGACGCGTAAGTCCGAAAACCCTAACACATGCTAAGATAAATCTGCTATGGCGGAGGTGTAAGGCCAAATACATCTAAGATGCATGAGTCAAGAAAACTTGACTCGTGTCAAAATAAATCTGGTATGATAAAGGTGTAAGGCGAAATACGCCCAAGACACATAAATCAGAAAAACTCGACCCATGCCAATATAAATTCATTACGACAAAGGCATAAAGCAAATGCACCCGAGACACGTGAATCAAGAAAACCCTACCTATGTCAAAAGAAATCTGCTACAACGAAGATGCAAGGCAAATGTACCCGGGACACATGAGTCGAAAAAATCCTACTCGTGTTAAAAGAAATTTGTTACGATAGAAACATAGGCCAACGTGCTTGAGACACTTGAATCAGAAAAACCTAACCCGCATAAAAAAACTCGTTATGACGGGGGTGTAAGGCCTAATGTACTTAAGACACCTAATTCAAAAAACTCAACCCGTAAGATGAAAAACCAAACAACATGCTTTGAACCCCTCTCGCAAGATTCCCGAAGTATGCCTTGGGGGGGGGAGGGACAAATGATAGAGAATTTACCATCAACTAACACGTGGTTACCATGTGTCATCCAAGTCATCCTTCATCCGTCCATGTGTACATAGATTCAAAGTATCAAAACACAAGCTTCCTTTTAATTTATTATGGAAAGAAGATAATCACAAACTTTAATTACAAACTTATATTTCTCCCTTTATAACAAACAAGATAATCCTAAACTCTATTATCTTCCTTTATGATAAGTATACCATAAATTTTCTTTCCATCCTTCAAGGTATAAAAACACATCATAAATAGGAAAATATAGGACTTTCTTCTTTCTCGAACTACTCGAGCCCACATTTAGAGATCGCGGATTGCTAACTTGAGTGTCGAAGGGACAGTGTCGAGAAACTTCTGTCAACTTTAGTCTTCATGCAGGTGTTATCTCGAGAGCGTAATACTTTCACCTCGAGAGCTCAACATCTCCACCTCAAAGTCATCTCGGAATCATTTCGGAGAGATTTCGGACAATCTTGCACATACGGGTTTGGACCATATTGGAATGATGTAATGCTTTATAAATTGTTGCACTGCTCGGCACCAAAATATTGCATTTGTTTCTATATTTTTTTTTTTATATTAAGACAGGTTGCTGGTCTTTCAGCGACACAAGCAGAATATTCTTGATCCCAACATGAAATATCTCAATCGATCTATCAAACACAATCCTCCTAAGACAATATCTCACTTAGCTCACCACTTCATCAAGTCAGATGATTCCAGTTTCAAGAGTGGCATTATTCATGGAACACAACCCTGTCTTCCCTTATGAGCAGTTAGAATTCAAGCTGAAACTGTAGCCGAGCTGTATCCTGGGGCTTTGGCAACTCTTCTCTCCCACATCAACCTTCTAACTCTCTCCACCTCCCCCCACTTCTTTGCCGCTGCATAAATGTTCGACAGCACTACATACACCCCATCGTTCCATGGCTCCAGCTCCAACAGGTTCCTCGCTGCCCACTCGCCGACCTCCACATTAACATGCTTCTCACAGGCACCCAACAATGTCCCCCAAATCACCACATTTGCCTCCATTGGCATCCTCTCCACCACGGCTCTTGCCTCCACCAGTCGCCCCACCCTACCCAGCATATCCACCACACACCCATAATGTGCCACCGTAGGCTCCAAACTGTACTCCTCAGCCATAGCCTCCAGGTAGTTCATGCCCTCTTCCACCAATCCCCCATGCGCACACGCACTCAGCAAACCAACGAACGTCACCTGGTTCGCCCGCACTCCTTCCTGCTGCATCGCCCGGAAGAAGTCCAGTGCAGCGACTTCCTCACCATGCATCGCCAGGCCCATGATCATTGCTGTCCAGGACGAGACATCCCGGCTCGTCATTCTCGAGAACACCTTGTACGCGAGGTCCGTCCTCCCGCACTTGGCATACATATCCACCAACGAATTCGAGAGCATCACGTCTAACCTCCCTGACCGCCCTGCCTGCAGGAGACACTTGTGCACTTGCTGCGCCAGACCTAGGTCACCTAACCCACCGCAGGCCGAAGCCACGCTGACCATCGTCACGTCATCCGGCGCCAGCCCACTTCTTCGTAGCTCTACGAACATATCGACTGCTTCCGCCAATCGACCGCCCTGCGCGAGTCCGCTTATGACGGCATTCCACGACCCAAGCTTTCTCTGCGCGTTTTGGTCGAACACCTTCATCGCCGAGTCGAACACGCCGGCCTTGGCGTAGAGGCTAATGAGACCGCTCTCGGTAAACTCGTGGTTATCGAGTCCGAGCTTGACAGCGGTGCAGTGGAGCTGTCGGCCGGCGGGGAGGGCGAATAGGAGGGCGACGGCCTTGAGGGCGAGCGGGAGGGTGTAGCAGTCGGGCACGGTGCCGGAGCGGGACATTTGGGCGTATAGCACGAGAGACGTGCGGGGGCGGACGAGGCGGAGATAACACCGCATGAGGGCGTTCCAGTGGAAGGGAGCGCGGAGGAGGTGGGCGCGGAGGACGTGGGCGTGCGTCTGAGCCAGATCCTCCGGGTCCGCGCAGGACTCGAGACGGGTTGCCGCCTCCGCGGCAGGGTCGCCAAGGCATTGCTCGGAGGAGAAGAGAGAGCGGGAAAAGTGGAGATGCGAGGGAGAGGAGGAGGAGGGAAGGTTGGTCTCGGTGGCGGTGGCGGTGGCGGTGGCGAGACGAGAGAAGAGAGGTTGGAGGGAGCGCATAGCACAGCAGGCATTTGGGTGCGGGAAGGACGGTAAAAGAGGTTATGCGCATGATGCATAAAAGATTTACATGCATACCGTTACACTTAACCAAGCCTTGCTTACGTCAGGCTTCTAGAAGACCACATCACCTGAGAAACATTTCGGGGTGATTCAGTCATTCCCGACAAACTTACGAAGGCATAAAAATTCCCAGTTTTACGGCAAGATTACTGATAGAAGTTGCAGCGATTAAGTCCTACACGGCCTCCCATCTAAGGAGCCTTTCCTCTTTCCCAATACACAGTGATAGCAACTGTTCAGATATTACTTGCAGTTGGATACCAGAAGAAGGCTATCATCCTTCGGCGGAGGCGACGCCGAGACCGATCTCTGCCTCCACCCTCTCGGCCACGCCCTGCGCCAGCTTTTCCAGATACGCGACGAACTCCTGCTGGGTCCATCCTTTCACCGGGTCCGCGGCGAAGGACCACACGAGGCAGCACCCCTCGGCGGCGCAGCCCGGGTCGGGGGCGACCGCGAACGTGGCACGGTACCGGGCGAAGCCCTTGTTGGTCTCCACGATCTCGTAGGTGTAGGAGCGGCCGGCGGGGTCCATGGCGAGGAGCCGCTCCTTGGACCACCCCGTGGGCTGGGTGGGGTCGGAGCGGTTGAGGGGTCCGCCGCAGTAGCGCACGCAGCCGGGCTGGCCGTCGACGCCCTCCAGCTTGTGGCAGGTGCGGACGGAGGGAACCCACCGGTGGAGGCTGCAGAAGCCCTTGAGGAGGGACCAGGCCTGCTCGGGCGTCGCGGCGCGGATTCTGGCCGTCACCTTGCCCTCCCATCCCGACTTGGGTTGTGCCATTGTCTCCATCGCTCGTTACAGAGACGGGAAGAGACACGGAGCAACGCGCGTTGTCTCGGGAGACGAAGAGGCGAGGTGGTGGGACCTAAAATTCCTTGTAGAGCACGTGGTTGTAGATTGACATTTTGCGAATCCGTGTGGACCTAATTATTTACTAAATCTTCAGAAAATTTCATACGGCGCCCTTTTAGCAACTTCTAGAAAAACAGAAAATGTCAGAAAAAGTTGAAACGATGAGCTAATTCCAACAGACGGCCGTATCACCGACCAATTCGGCAAATTCAAATCAATCACGCCCAATAGTCATGAGAACTCCCCCCCAATCCAATCTCAGACTAATTTTCGAATTCTGTTCCAAATCAGACCAATCAACTCAGTCCTAAAGTTCACCGTAGAGATCCAAATATGAATCAGGGAGGACGACCGAGCCTTGTTGAAGCTACAATATGAGTAGAAAATTGAATTAGATTAAAAAAATATTTTCAATATATAAATATTAATCAAAACTTAATTATACAACAAATTTGGCGTGGAAAGGCTGGGCTCATAAAGGACGATTTCTAAAAAAAATAAATTTGAGAATTTTTCATAGAATATCTTAACTTTAAAATATTTTCAATGCTAATGTAAAAAATATGACTTAATCATTATCTTCATCAAATCCACCCTCATCTCTATCCATCAAGAGAATGACAGATGAAGCAGAGACTCAATCAGGGATAGGTAATGGGTGGTGACCAACGGAGATGGAATAATAATAAAAAAATACAGATTGTTTTTTAAAATTGGAGCGAATTCTCAAATTTATGATTTAAAAAAAATCGTGAGGATAATTATGGATTTATGCTTTTAGTATACTATTTTCGAAAAAACAGCAAGAAAGCAAACCAACACGTGAGAGCTCCACGCGACAAGACAGTTAGCAAGCGTCCGGTTCCCTCTCTGGCCTCTGTCCCCTTCCATTGGGATGCGACGAGATCCCTTGCCTCCCTCGTTGCTAAAATTTCCACTGCGATCCCGATCCCCTTTCTTCCCCATGGCTTCTTGGATCGAGGTCGTCGAAGGTACACTCGTTGATCCCATCTCCTTTTTCCAATCATGATGGGTTCCATGATTCATCTTCCTGGCGTCATCCTCTGTTTCTCGAATCGTTTTGATCGATTCATCGCCTATTTTTTATAATTTTGGGTGCAAGAAACTGAGGTTTAATTTGTCGTTGGATTAGTTCTTAAAAGTCATCACAAATAAGACTAGAGATGACTGGTTTACGGTTTCGAATCAGATGTATGATTCTGCTTTGCCTCTGTTTTTGTAATATGATCTCCCAACTCTAAGCCTTTCATGACCGAGCATTTTGTAAGCAAAAGTTGGAAGTGGAGACAATTCTCTTTCTTTTTTGTTGCATTTGATGTAGAAATAATTACAAAAATGCTAAGAGAGAATATCACTTAGTTCGTACGCATATGCGTAGGATTGTCCGAAATATCTCTAAGATGGAAGCATCAAAACTTCTTAGGTACTATGATCGAGGTCACGAAAGATTTTCCAATCTAATTCCTCTAACGCTCTGATATATATATATATACATATATATATATATATATACATACATATATACATACATATTTATATATATACATGAGTATGAATGTAAATAGTTAATAGAAGACTTTTTTTTCTCTATGCTAAAGATAAGCTTTTATACTTAGTCGTAAGGAGTATGAAAGAAGCATGTGATTATCTTTCTAGTTATGAATGATAAGAATATAGTTTGTAATTATTTTTCTCATCATTTAGAAGGAAGCTTACGATTGTCTTTCCAATCATAAATGATAAGAATGAAGCTTCATATTATCCTTCCTCATTAAACACCACATGGTAATGACGTATCAAATGATTAGTCGATTTCTTGCGAATCAAGTCTTCCCGACGTATGTGCCTTGAGCATATTGAACCTTGTGCTTTTGTTATGATAGATTTTTTTACCCGTGTTCAATTTTCCCAACTCATGTGAAGAATGACATATTTTGACCTTAAAAGGAGGGCTTGATGTTGTAGGAGAGTCTAATTACCAACTCTCTCAATGAATGCTCAAGTGAGGAGGTCTTAACCCAACTTATAGTACTTTCACTCGAGAGGCATAGCTACTCTTTTAACATGTGGTTGCATCTACCTCGGTATAAATATTGATGCGATACTAGCATCCGTTCAATGACTCTAGGACGATCTCGACTCGCCTACTCATCCCCATTGAAGCATTCCTAAACCTTTTCTAATAGGTGCAAATGTTAATGGGTATGATGCAAGCTATTGCTCTACTTTTGTCTCAACTAACCCAACAAGTAATGCCACCACCTCAACCGTAGTCAGCAACTCAACCAATACTAGTGCTCGAGGCTTATCGAGCCATTAGTCAAATAGTAGCCACTTTTCCCCTCACATAGTAAAAAACAAATCGTAAAAAAGTTTACGGGTTGGAGTAATGTCGACACGCTAATATTTCCCAATGAATAATATTAGATAGTACCACGAGTTGGACGTCGTTTGAGAAGGTGGCATCTTATACCATTATAAGTAAGACATTGTCACTAGATAGAAGAAAAGATGAAGTCCCACCTCAAGGGCATCATAAGACAAGCAAAGAGACCCCAACGCAGGATTGAATGAACGTTGATAAGGTCGGGGCACTTGTAAGTCAAACTCGATCGAGATGGAACACTTAACTAGTAGGTAATACAAAAGTAATGCACTCACCACTGAATTGCAGTCATGCTAGTTTTTCATTAACTCTAAGTCTTGAAGAACTTTCGGGTTCACAGGAACTGCCCCCCTTAATGAAAGGGAGGTCAGGATTTCCTTTGACCCTGGACTGCCCAAAGACAAAGCATGACCTCGATCATCTGGTAGCTAGTAGATGAGCCCAAAGACAAAGCATGAACCTCGATCATCTGGTAGCTAGTAGATTGAGAATAACCTGTACGAGAAAGAAGAGGCATCCTGATTGAAGGAGACAGATGAGCAAAATAGTAGAAGACTATAAGAACTAACTTACCCTATAGGGAATCGGAATGAAACAGAGAAAATTTTTAAGGAGGCTCTGGAGACTAAATAAAAGAATGAGCCTCAACCGTAAGGTAAATGGGGATTTATAGGGAAGAAGTTAATCTCTCTCCTTTCATGATTGAGACAAGTGTCTCTTCAAGATACTTCCAAATTAAGGATTCAAAAAACATTAGATAAAGATTCAAAAAATGCTAGATAAATGATTCAAAATATATTGTATGAATGATTTAAAATGCGTTAGATGAAGGACTTGAAAATTACATAAATCTGCCATGAGCGCTATGAGGGCCATAAGATAAAATATGCTCGAGCTATGCTCAGAAAAACCCAAACATCTGTAAAGAGAAATCTGTTGTGGTAGAAGTATAAAGATAAAATGTGATGAGGCATGTAAGTCGCGAACACTTGACCCGCGTAAAGAGAAATCTATCACGATAGAGACATAAGATAAAAATGTGTTCGAGGCACCTAAGTCGAAAAAACCCAACCTGGATAAAGGAAATCTATCACAATAGAGACACAAGATAAATATGCACAAGACCACATGAATCGAGAAAACCTAACTCGCATAAAAAGAAATTCGTCATGACGAAGTACAAAATAAAATGTACTCAAAGTACGTAAGTCGAGAAAACCCGACCTACGTAAGAGAAATATGTCATGACGGAAGCACGAGATAAAATATGTTTGAGGCGCCCGAGTTGGGAAAATCCAACTTGCATAATGAGAAATTTGCCATGACAAGGCATATACGTTGAGAAGACCCAACTTACAGGAAAAAAAATCCCTAACGCTTACGTGTTGGATGAACTAAACATCACACTTCGAGCCCCCCTCGAAAGAGCCCTGAAGCACGTCATGGACTTCCAACAACTAAGGATAAGAGGAAACTTCCTTTTTATCATTTATGATAAAAAAATAAATTTTTTTCTCATTATTTATAATAAGAAAGGTAATTATAAGCTTTTTTTTCTCAATATTTATAATGAGAAAGATAATCACAAGCTTCCTTCGTATTTTTTACTGTCAAAATATTAAAAAAAAATTTACATGATATGTCTTTCTCAGATTAAAAAATAAATATCGAAAGTACTCAATATATTTAATATTTTTTTTTACCTTTCATACATCTCGTAAGACAACTTATTCATCCAAAATAAAAAAAAATAAATGATTGATATCATCTAAAGCATCTTCTTAAATACTATGCATATATCGAAAACAAACAAATATCCCAAAATACTCGACATATCGCAAGCTTCCTTTTTATATGCAATATATTACTTAGGGCAAAAAAATATTCTAAAAATGAGAAGAGCAAAATCGTTGTTTTCAAACTTAAGACATGTTAATATTAAAGTTCCAAGAAACAACAAAAACTGTTAGGCCAATGCCACATCAGGAGTCATTGCAACCGAAGATATTCATCGCATTACATAAAGAATATTTCCCTCATTGCAAACTATCACGAGTCTTCATCTATAAATAGCAGGTTCGTATACCCCAATGGACCCCAGTGAACCCTGTTGCTCCAAGCCCAACTATTCCCAATCTCCAACTTCGGTACCGCTGAACCATACGCTACGCGTATTTTTATACATTTCCAATCGCACCCCGCACAACGTTACTTAATTTCGTGCGCATCCCTTTGTCGTCGTCTCTCTCCTCTTCATCTCTCTCTCTCTCTCTCCCTCTCTCTGTCCGATATCTCAACTCAAGGCTTCCGAAAGCTCTCCATCAAACCCTCTCTCTCGTCATCGAAACCCTAATTCAAAAATCTCTCAGTGATGAAACGATCCCCATCTATTCTCTCCAATATTTGATTCAAACTGATTGCGGCGATCGATTAGCGTCATCCCGATCGTAATTTCGAGGCCTCCCGGCGTCGAATCTGCCCGCTAGGTTTTCGAAACGTCGTAGCGATCACGTGGCTTTTGAGGCATGGGGCTGGGCAGATGAAGGATGCCTGAGCTCCGTAGCAGAGTGCGCAGGGGCCGGGCGCAGGCGACGCCAGCAGTTCAGGCTGAGCGACCGAATAAGAGGAGGCGGCGGGCGGCGAGGAACCAGCAGCCGGTGGATGAGAACCCGCCAGTGGCGAGGTCTGCCGAGCTGCAGGAGGAGATCAGGCTTGCGGAGGGTGGCGGCGAGGTCGGGGGGGTTGTCGGGGAGGTGAATCTTGAAGGGGTTGGCGAGAGAAGGATGGATGAATGTGATAGTGGGGCGAGGAGCGCCGACAAACTTCTCCCCCGTGGCGAGGACGAGGGGAGCGCCGCTCCCCTTCCGGTAAAGGTTCGAGCTTTCTATGCTTTTTGCATTTTCTACAGTTGTTTACTCATTTTACTGGGAAAAAGGGGCTGGCCGTTTCCCTCTGTTCGGATTGTTTTGTTACACCATCTTTCGCTCTCTAATTCAATTGACTTTTTAAGACGGATGCAATTCATTTGGGTTCTATGTGTAGGTACCTTGTACTTCTTTTCATAAGTGAAACAATGTTAAATTGAGTTTTGTGATGGTGACTTCAGTTGGTCTTCTTTTCAATCAAACAAACAAGTTTCTTGGATATCTCAAATTAAAGATCCGTTGGTGTTACTGTGTATGTTTTCATGTGCTTGCTTTATCTCTATAAATATGGTTCATTTGGCATCAGATGGTTCGTTTTGTGTGTGCGGCCTCTCAAGTACTTGATGTCGTCAATGAAAAATGAAGATCTTCCAGCATGATAGAATCAACTGATATTAGGTCAAAATATGACTACTTTCAATCAGAGAAGAAACAAAACAGGAAGTGAAGGAAAAATAAGTAGGCATCAGATAGAAAAGCAAACTGAAGTTCTGAGTGTAAACTTTTTCCATCTCTA
This sequence comes from Musa balbisiana, assembly GCA_004837865.1. Classification (NCBI taxonomy): domain Eukaryota; kingdom Viridiplantae; phylum Streptophyta; class Magnoliopsida; order Zingiberales; family Musaceae; genus Musa; species Musa balbisiana. Next base: position 3,935,127 of record CM017196.1, on the reverse strand, counting down.
AGCAATCCATTTGCTCACCAAAAGCATCCTGTTTTGTAGCTCATGCTACCAAGTTTCTATATGATGGTGTTGTATTCATTTTCTTGGCAATAATTTATATATTATGCATACACATCATGATGCACTTGTGTTTACACTTTGCAACAGATAGTTATCAAAGTCTAGACTGGTCATGGTTCTTAATATAACAAATAAGCGCATCATATGTCGGTGATTGATTCCAGATACTTGAGTCATGTCAAATATGACTACTTTCAATCAGAGAAGAAACAAACAGGAAGTGAAGGAAAAATAAGTAGGCATCAGATAGAAAAGCAAACTGAAGTTCTGATGTGTAAACTTTTTCCATCTCTAAGCAATCCATTTGCTCACCAAAAGCATCCTGTTTTGTAGCTCATGCTACCAAGTTTTCTATATGATGGTGTTGTATTCATTTTCTTGGCAATAATTTAATATATTATGCATACAACATCATGATGCACTTGTGTTTACACTTTGCAACAGATAGTTATCAAAGTCTAGACTGGTCATGGTTCTTAATATAACAAATAAGCTCATCATTGTCGGTGATTCTTTTCCAGTCTTGAGTCATTGAGCTAACCATCTTAAAATTATCAAATCAGTTTCTTTCAATTTACTATGCTTTATCCTGAAGGAAATTATAAATATGGAACTATAAATAATATGTGATGTCCATAATGCTTTATTAGCCTTAATTACTTAGACAAGCTGTAAACATAGCACCAAAGGCAAAAATTTGAATCTAGTATTGTTTGAGTAAATATTGATGCTTGAAACCTGCAAAATATGGTGCATATATTCTGAAATTTGGGCTCTCTAAGTTTAGATTATTAACTTCATCATTCTTACCGACCATGAAGTCCATGGGACAAACATGCCATTGTTACAAATCTTGTGAAAGTAGGACAATATGGGGATGCAAAACATATATACGTAACAGTGGTTTATGTATGTTATTGTTTTTTTTTCTTTGTTACTATTATTTTTTAAATTAGTTAGATTATACAGGTAGTAACAGTGGTTTGCTATAAAAAAATAAAAAATAGAAAAATAGTGGTTTGGTGAGATATGAGAGTTGGAAATTTCCAATCGAAAGTGCAATTGGAGAGGATCTATATTGGGTCAAATTGCTAATATGGGATTTTGAGGGTTTTGTTTTAGTAGTTCTGTCCAGGAGCATCCTCATTAATTTTTAATCCTGGCAAACATGTTGCACATTTATCCTTCTGTCTTTATTCTTCTTCCATTCCTCAAACTTGTGGTGTCAATTAATGTTTCTGCAATGGCTCATGCATGTTGCACATGTTTCCCTCTCTTTCTCCTCCACCCTTTCTCTGACTCCAGGGGCTGATAATGGATGGTGGCAGGGAGTTCTGCTACTTGGAGTCATTTCATGTCACCTTCTCTTTCCTCCTGTTCTGTTTAACTCGTGATTGTCATGTAAGCGATGTATCTAATGCATACCCATGTTGAACATCTACCCAATGTGTACACTAGTTAGATATGTTATCAACTTTGACAATTTGCCCAAATTACTGTTTCCAAGTTCCAACTTCCGATGCTGCTGAGTCATTTACTTAAGGTTTGATTTCAGATGTTTCAATGACAATTGTCAGATACCTAATCAGATTTTAGATTATGTACAACCTTTGACAATCAAAGGCATGAAGTTAGTCACTTTTATGATGTCGAGATTTATTTCACAGCTTGGTGTATAATGTATATGTTATAGTCAGTAGTTATTCTAGCAAGAAACTTCATATTTGAGATAAATTTTCTGGTAATATGTTGGGACTGAAATAACTAAAATATCTAGTTTCATTCTTTAGGCTAGCGTATACTCTTATTATTAATTTTGAAATCTGTTTCTGGGACATGATAAATCTTGAGAACCTCGTCTTCTGAAACATGCTGAGTTGGGTGTCTAGCATGATGCATTTTAGTTCTCCTTATATTTATATGCTTCTTTATTTAAAAACGTAGTGTTTCATACTGCACCATTTCCAGCATATTATATTTCATATTAAAGTAAATATTTCCAGATGTAAGGATTTTTCAGTGTGATAAAAGGTTCTTTCTCATTCACTTCATTTGTGCAATGGTTTGTCTTTAACACAGTTTATTGTATTCGACTGCAACAGGTCCAGGTTGGCAGTTCACCAGTATACAAAATTGAAAGAAAACTAGGGAAAGGAGGATTTGGGCAAGTTTATGTAGGTCGCCGTGTTTCAGCTACAAATCCAAATGATAAAATTACTGGTTCTGGTGCTGTAGAGGTGTGATAACTGCATATTTCCCAGTTTGGTAGAAAGTTAAGGTTGAATATTAAAAAATTGTTCCATATCTTGTATGTCAGGTAGCATTAAAATTTGAGCATAGGAGCAGTAAAGGCTGCAACTATGGTCCCCCTTATGAATGGCAAGTGTACAAGTAAGTTCTGTTTGTCTTTTGTTGAGCTAAGTTTGTACCATGTCTTAGAGTGTCTGATCAACCTTGTCTTCATTTGTAGCACACTTGGTGGTATTCATGGGGTACCACGAGTTCACTATAAGGGTCGCCAAGGGGATTATTATATCATGGTATTTCATTTTTGAAAAGATCTAAAATAGTAGTGTCATCTGGGGTGTTAAGATAACTATATTATGAAACTTTGTTCAGGTTATGGATATGCTGGGACCTAGTCTATGGGATGTATGGAATAGCAATTCACATTCGTAAGTGTTGAATCAAATATTGATTATTATTATGATAATTTCTTTCAGATTACTTTGGCTGTTGTAACTTTTTTCTTTGTGCAGAATGTCAGTTGAAATGGTTGCATGTATTGCCATTGAAGCAATTTCTATACTGGAGAAGATGCATTCTAAAGGGTAGATCTTTATTCCAAATAGCAGCATGATTATCAGAATCTTATGCAATTAGTTCATCTTCCCATGTCAAATTTTTTAATGTTGTTCATGTCCTTAATTGATTGTATAATTGTTAATATAGTGACATTGTGCATTTGCTTCGATAATTATATTAATGTATTTTAAATCATGCTTGTTATAACAGATACGTACATGGGGATGTAAAGCCTGAGAATTTCTTACTTGGGCCACCTGGGACTCTTGAGGAGAAGAAACTGTTTCTTGTTGATCTTGGTTTAGGTAATTGAATGGCATGGAATTGGCATTTGGCAGTATATCGTGTTTAGATATCATTCTTGATAAAGAATACCTCGAAGGGTTGTCATTGAAAATTGTTTTCATAAACTCTTAACTGACAGCCACCAAGTGGAAGGATAGTGCGACAGGGCTGCATGTGGAATATGATCAGAGGCCAGACGTTTTCAGGTTTGTTTATGAACAGCCTTGCAGATCACTACATTTGGTTTGCCTATCAAATTTTAAGAAAATGAAATTAGCTATTTGTTTTGGTTTAATCTCATCTCCTAAGACTCTGTATCACAAATTGCATCTTGCAGAGGGACAGTTCGCTATGCCAGTGTTCATGCTCACCTAGGAAGGACAGCAAGCAGGAGAGATGATTTAGAATCCCTGGCATATACATTAATCTTTCTTCTCCGAGGTCGTCTACCTTGGCAAGGATACCAGGTAACTATTTAAGACTGTTATAGCCCCTTTGTTTTGATAGATTATCTGAGTGGTAAAGTATCAATTTCTTAGGTGGTACATGGACCTGTATTGTCTGATATACTAAACAAAATAATAGAAAGCAGAAATAACATAATCATATCAATGTTCCGATACCATTCTTGGTTGGTCTGTTTAATACCAACCAACCAGTCCGATCAGTACTTAAAACTTTGCATCTGTATTTGTTGCATTTGCTAATCCCTTGCATTATATTCTACTACCCATATAGGGAGAGAACAAGGGCTTACTTGTGTGCAAGAAGAAGATGGCTACATCTCCAGAGACTCTGTGTTGCTTCTCTCCCCAGCCATTCAAACAGTTTGTTGAGTATGTGGTCAACTTGAAGTTTGATGAAGAACCTGACTACGCAAAATGCATTTCCCTTTTTGACGGCATAGTAGGACCTAATCCAGATATCAGACCCATTAACACTGATGGAGCTCAAAAGGTACTGCTAGTCTCCTTTTGCCTTCTTTAAACTAAAAGATTCTCTGTAAGACCTAAACGTAAGTTGCACATCCTGTAGCTTATATACCAGGTAGGTCAAAAGAGAGGTCGTCTGATGATGGAAGAAGAGGGTGATGAACAACCAAAGAAGAAGATCAGAATGGGAATGCCTGCAACACAGTGGATCAGTGTCTATAATGCTCGGCGACCTATGAAGCAAAGGTGCTTTTCTGTATGATTATTTATAACGAATAGAATATGGTGCAAGTGAATGATTTATTTCCTTTTTAAATTTCAGGTACCATTACAATGTTGCTGATGTAAGGCTTGCACAGCATATTGAGAAAGGGAATGAAGATAGTTTATTCATTAGTTGTGTTGCATCTTGTTCAAATCTTTGGGCACTTATCATGGACGCAGGCACTGGTTTCACTTCTCAAGTTTATGAAATGTCTCCAAATTTTCTTCACAAAGTGAGTACCATTTAGTAACAACTCTTTCACTTACTAAATTGCTTGATGGCACATATTGATGTTGACAGTTAAAAGATAATGCAAATGATTTTTATTTGATTCTTACTAGGAATGGATAATGGACCAGTGGGATAAGAACTATTATATTACTGCATTAGCAGGGACAAACAGTGGTAGCTCTTTAGTCGTAATGTCTAAAGGTAAATGTTGCTGTCTTATGAGCTAGTTTTATTTTCAGGGTTTTGTATGAGATTGTAGTTAAATTCATTTTGGATCCTATTTCAGGCACACAGTATGTACAACAGTCTTATAAAGTTAGCGAGTCATTTCCTTTCAAGTGGATAAACAAAAAATGGCGTGAAGGTTTCTATGTCACCGCAATGGCAACTGCTGGAAGTAGATGGGGAGTTGTCATGTCCCGAAATGCTGGCTTCTTGGATCAGGTCACCTTTTATTCTTTTTTGCTTTTCTTTTAAGGCATACTGGCACTAGGGGTGGCATAGTGCATGAATGGCTCGAGTATTTTAGTTGTGTATGTACCCTAGCTGATGTGGATTGAGTAATGTGTTGAATGTGTAATGTTCCAAATACAGGTTGTCGAACTTGACTTTTTGTACCCTAGTGAAGGCATTCATCGAAGGTGGGATGGTGGTTTTCGCATAACTGCTACTGCTGCAACATTGGACCAAGCTGCCTTTGTTCTTAGTGTACCCAGAAGAAAGCCTGCAGATGAGACACAAGAGACACTTAGAACATCTGCTTTTCCTAGTCAACATGTGAAGGTGTTGATATCTTCTTACATATTCTGTGAATTTTGTTTTATGATTATAAAATTTATGTGCATCGGTTTAGTTGTTGACATTGAATTTGTTGCAGGAGAAATGGGCAAAAAATCTTTACATAGCCTCTGTCTGTTATGGCCGCACAGTTTCATGATGTTCCACTTTCTATGTTGGGTTGGACAGAGGCGTAATTGGCTCCAGTAAACGTTACGTCATGCTGTTTCTTAAGGGCTAGGAAGATGTTGAAGATGCAGAAGGCGTCTTCTAATGTGTTTAGGCTAGAGAATTTGAGGTGCGAGCTTCATTCAAGATTGTCATCTTAATATTGGCCACATCTAACGTGTGCAGTATAGATGCCAAGTCTTTTGATGCCTTGCATGATCTGTTGCAATCGGAGCTGATTTGATGTAGTTATCGTTAGGTTTGTACAGTCAATAAACATCTACTGGTAGGTAATTTTCAGGGGAGTTAAATGTCTATCAGATGTAATCTTGCACTTAACTGATGGCATTGTTCCTCCATTTTGTCTAATTAACTGTATCATCTATAATCAGGAGCATCTATTTAAACTCCTACATTTTGTTCTCTATTCGTTCAACACATTGATGTCCACAACCGTCTTTGTTATCTATTGGGCTAGTGAGCATGATAATCTTAATTGCATAAATGACAGGTGATGACATGGTTACTGTGCTTTACTTCTCTTGTCATTTTCTAATGATTATTTTTTTATATTTTTGTCTGTTTTTTCAAGCTCCTTTTATTCTCAGGTAATGGTGTATAATTGGATATTATTGTCTGTTTTCAGAGGACAACTGACCTATCTGTTTTGATCTGTCTCAATAGCTTTCTTAAGAACGAATGATCATTTTAACAAGTTAATTTTAAATCATTAAATACTGATCATGCGTAAAGGTTAGAATTGTTTGGTTTGTTTTTTCTCTTGTTGAGTTATTGAATGTCTTCATAGTCTAAAATTGCATTGTTCTGTTTCTATCTAAAATTACACTGTAATCCATTTTTCACATTCTTTCTTTCCTGTATTTTTATTGATTTTATGGCTCAATAAGAAGGGAAAAATGTGTAACATTACACGTCAGAAGGCTGATTGAAAAAAATGAAGGGCGTCTTTGTCATTTCAGAAATCAGCGGATCTTTCTGGTAAATTGCATACGCAAAAATATACATAATGGATCAACGGTTGTGATGAAACGACATGGCGGTGCGTTCTATCACTCATTACGTGTTATAATGTTTCGGCAAATTTCCGATATATACTATATAACGGGTTTTCCAGTAGGCCCCGTCCACTTCGACCGCCTTAAACTTGAAGATCTCGATCTCTCTCTCTCGATGGATTGGTTATCCGTGGAAGAAGGAATGGCAGAGGCGATCAAGAAGCTGATGGAAATTAGGGAAAGATTAGATCGCGATCCTCTCTCTCGCTTCCCGCGCCTCTCCGCATCGACGATGTCGGTGCTTCGCCATCGCTCCTACTTGGTTATCCATCTCTTTCTCTCTCGCTTTCCTGGGTTTCCATCGCTTCTACTTGGTTATCCATCTCTTTCTCTCTCGCTTTCATTGGTTTCCAACGCTTCTACTTGGTTATCCCTCGCTTTCCTGGGTTTTCATCTACTAGTTCGGTAAACTTGACTTCTTGATGAATTCTTGATGACTCGAAGACGGCGTAAATGGTTACGATCTGAGAATTTGATGAGTCGTCCTGTCTCATTTCCCCTTCTTGGCGGATACCGTTTTCAAATGCAACTGCACCGCTTCCGTGCCCGTGACCGAGACCTCCCGGCCCCATGAAGTAATTGGTTCTAATCACTTCGTTCTTGTTGTGCCTAATTGTTTCTTTCTGATGGTCTTTGGGTTCTTGCAATTTGATTGCGTTGCATTGAGTGTCCAGATGCCGTTTCGGTCATTTTATGCGACTGTTGGGGTTTGCTACTGCCTTTTGATCCGTATTTGTGGAAAAAGATTCAAACTAGGTTCAAGAAAGAACCATCTCTTTTCTTATCAATCAAGCAGAACACATATGACCATGTAGACTATTGTAGGCATTCCATGTGATTCTTAGAGTTTGGCACTGAATGGAAGAGACCCGAACTTGGTCAAGAAAGTGCTTTTTCTTGTCTAATCAAGCAAGTCGACTGGATATAGCCCGAGAGGTTCCATTAAAGTGTCCCTCCGAACATTCTAGCTTCCTAGTTCAGTTTGAATCGTACCATCTTTGTCAGGGTTTCATCTTTTGCAATTTCAACTTTGTTCATTCCGTTTCTTTATCTATTTATTGCAGTAGGGACATATTTGGTTATCCATGCTTCTAAAGATAATTTTGATTCATCTTCACCCAATTGGCAACTATATTAGCCAGCCACTGGCAAGAACTTGATCTTGCAATCAATCTCAGCACTCCACCAGGGTTATATTAATTTCCTTTTCGTTGAAATTTTGGTTATTATATTACTGGAGTATGCTTCATTAAATTGCATTTATAGACTTTTTATTATAAGGATACAGTTTTGTCTATTATTGTGAATCTGGTTGTTAAAATTGTTCCCCCTGTCCATTGCTTTTCTGCAAACATTGTGAGGAAATAAATCTAGTGCTTTTGTGAGGAAATATTGGTTCTAGTTGGACATGTTTAGTTAGCAAGGTCACAGTAGATGTTAGTATATGTTAACAGAAATATAATGGAAATTTTATAGCTTCGAACCATTGTTTTCCTGATTCTCATTAAGATCGAGAAGTCCTGAACGTTCCCCAGATTGCATTGATCATTCTTCACTACCAAAGTTATCACTAGAACTCTCAAGGATATGAACCCTGATAGTAAAGTAACTTGTCTAGCCTATACTAGATTCATATTATGACCCTTGGGACACCAAATAAACTTAATTCATTGTAGCTGTTTTAGTTACTCTTTAGGATCCTTTTATTAAGGACAAAAATCTGTCTGAAAAGCATAGTGCTGTGTTCTCTTCATTCCTAATTCGACTAGGATAGTCTTGAGAAATAGAGTCAACACTCAACAAAAGATGAGCTATCCACCGTTTTACAAATAAAAAAATAGGAGCCATTGACCAAAACCATGCAAGTACCCTCCATCTGCATCCAGTTCAGGCTACATTTGGATATCGTTGCATGTTTATTTGGGAACTCTTCTTTGTATCTCTGTTTGGTATAACAATCTTTATTTGATATGGTTGTCCTTGTATGACTAAGATACCGTGCTATATTAAAAACTATTAAAGGTTCTCTTTTGCATGAAAATGATTTCTGAACAATTAACTTCAGTTTTGCCTCACCAGGACTTTGATAGCATGTTTTGGTGCTGGTAATTGTTGTCTCTTCAGGTACGATATTTGGAGATTCTGGTAACTATTAAAGGTTCCTTTTTGGTTTTTAACAAAGAACAACATTTATGGCATTGCCCAGCGGTATCTTCTTTCTTTATTTGTGATTCCATACTCTTTTTTTTTTCTTTTTTTTTCACATAATAAGAGTCGGGAAAAGACTGACAGTTCCGCACTAGATGACAAAGTCTTAGTTACTGATAACATCATGCCATCGTGGTCTGATGTTATAGTCTTAATAATCTAACAGTACTTGTTCTAGTACAAAGGCTAGAACATCCAATGAATTTTTTTTTTTTTAATCTCATATTACCAGACTCCCCCTTTTCCTTGCTTGTTGAACTAGTTAACACGGTAAAAACCAAAACATTTTATGGACTTCTAATAGCTTTTCATAAATTTTTAAACCGCAGTTGCTAATGTAATTTTATGGATTTGTAACTTATTCAAGCACGACATACATTACGACGGTACAACAATGTAATTTTACTTGGAAACTAAAGAAAGCAGGGAAATATAGCTTTCTGAACGAGTTGTTTTACTTGTTAATACAGAGTTTCCCTTTAATAGCAAATTATTTACAGGAATAATCAGTTGACGTCCACCTCAACAATCAATCATGATCCCCCCCTCCCTCTGGACTTGAAATACTGTGTTAAGAGAGGCAGCAATGTTGACAAAAACGCTCGTGCCTTTTATTAAGTTCTTGTATCCTCACCATTCATCCTTCGCCATAGTGCCTTGAGAAAATTAACCAGCTAGGAAGATCACATCTTGTCGTACTTGCACATCACTGGTTAAACATCCCTGTCCAACAATCCAGTCACCCTTTAAATTTCCTGTCATGAATATTATTGAAGTTGCAAAAAAAAAAAAAAAGGTACAATTGATGCCCTGCATCCATTGCCTCAAAACCGAAGACTTCTTCATGCAATTGGATTTGATGCCCTGCATTGAGTGAAAAGATGGTCAAATTGCAAACCAACTAGCACAAGTGGATGATCATGATAAACTTATGAATCACCATGCTTGACGGCATCTGACAGCCTCCTGACGAACAACTCTTTTTCGATCATCCAGAGCAGTTGAAACAGCTCGAAGAACCTAACAGGAGATCAGCAATGTGTTTGCATCAGTTTAACAACATCCTCCAAAGAAGAAAAAGATGGCATCAATTTAACCAACCTGTGGTCGATATGGGTAAATCCTTGCATAAGGAAGAGCTGAAATGGCTACTAGGCACTGAATTGCTGTTTCACGAACAATCTGATACACAGATTTTGGCATTAGGAAATTTTCAAATAAAAAAGATTTTGCTTCATCAGCGACTGACTACATCAAAAGGCCCATATTTTCCAATAAGATTTTTTTTTTTTTTTTGGCACAAGTGTTCCTATGAGGTAACCATACAATTTGGCCATGAAGAAATAGTGAGTGCTTACAAAAAAAGTGATGATACCTTTGAGAATACCTTTCGCTGCTACAGGTAACAATTACATCCCACAAACCCAATCCATCCTGCTTGTAACCTTTACATTATTAAGTATTCTATTCTAACACACAACAATAGATGTCTAGAAATCTTATCATGTGTTTTCTGATCAACAAAGACTATTTGTAGATCTCCTTTGCACTTGTCCTGGTGACTAAATAGCTTAAGCATGTTGGCGAAGGATCATTTAGACTGAAACACAACAATTAGACTGCAGACATGCGGACTGACTAGGAGTTACTCTATTCATGCAGTTTCAGACTTTGACGAGGATGCCAAGGCCAAGTATGATGCCCCAGTAATATGGGAGTTACTCTATTCATGCCTACCTTGGATGTTTCGAGCATGTGATTAGAGTCCATTCCTATCTGAGTTAAAGTTTAGATCTAAGGTTTTGCAATGGATGCTAAGGTTTTGCTTTGGCATCAAAGTTCACAAAGAACACTAATGTAAATCATCACAAGATTAGATCTTACCATCAAATGAGGGTAGGAAATCAGTCTGATAAGGAGGCTAATGATGGTGTGAACATTCTCGAGGACAATTGCTTTACCTGCAAGAACATGCAAATTCAGTTTCTGAATTGAATAACTTCAATTCAGGCAATATAGTAAATTGCTTGCAAATCTAACATTGCTCAAGCAATAAATTACTATACTAATTCAAAACTTTAGCCACAGATCGTAAACAAGTCACAAGAAGCATAATGATTTTGGGGTATTGTCAATGAATAAAAAAAATATCTAAAATAAATTTTAATGTTTGCACAGTTCAAGTGGTATAGCTGTGTTTTATGTATTCTAATATTCTTTTATGGATACACAACCAGAAATATTTGATAGTTCTTAAAAACCAACTTTCTTAGCCAGAAGGTCCTTAAATACAGCAAAAACATAAATGTCAGTATAAGTTTGCTCAAACACATGGCTATGAGAACTCCAAAAAACTAGAACTGTATCTTCACAAATTAAGGTCCATCCATCCTAGTATGCAATATATTTTATTTACATCATCATATTAGGGCGGAAAGAAAGTTTAAAAACTATAGCAAAATTACAAGTTTCTAAATGTAAATTGAAAAAAATAACTATGGTTTCACAAAAAAAACAAGTAAAAGGCAAGATCAGCAGCAGTAATTATTTCAAACCCTATGAAATTACAGTAGGAGAAGGTACACACAAAAGAACCATCCCCTCAGACTTCAGATGCATGACGAAACTAGTCCAAGTTTTAAATACTGCTGTATACCTGGCAGTATACCAACCTGTGCTACATGATGTCAATGAAACTAGTCCAAGTTTTAAATTAGTCAATGAAACTAGTCCAAGTTTCATTGACTAATTGGACCACTACGGTATACCTGGCAGTATACCAACCTGTGCTACATGGTGTCACAAAAATAAATAAATGCTACCGGGTACCAATCTAGTCCTTGGACCAACAATATCCTATTATTTTAGTAATGAGATATCGAGAACATGTGTATTTGAAACCATTATTTTATTAAAAAAGCCTATCTTTAATAAGCATGTGAAAAATGAGCACACCGTTATCATCCATCAGTATCCCAGAGACAACTAGCAGCAGACTGTATATCAGATCTTTATTCAGAATATCCAAACTCAACATAGCCAACGCATCAGCTAGTGTGGGCACAATCTGCACAAAATAGGCATCTTCAACGTAATTAACTGCATGAACTCACTAAATTCATATACTTGATCATTTCCCTTCAATAAGTTCATTATGAATTCTGAGATTTCCAATACCAACCTTCTTGGCTTCACCAACCACAGCAGCCAGCGGAGTGTCAGAAATAACATGTCCAAAAGCTCGATATAATACCACTCTGAAATCTCATGAAAGTAAAATTGCAATTAAAACTAATCACAACAGTATAATCATATACAAAAGAAAAGCATAAATTCACAACATAATATGCATGTGCAAATACTCACTAGAGAGAAAAAAAATGTTATACTGGGCTTCAAGAAGTTCTCATTTTCAAGAAGGGATATTATGAGTGATCTTGGGAACTCAAGGTAAGAGCATTTAAGACAAAAGCCTTCCTGTTTCACTAAGTACGCTAACATTCTTAAGACATCAATTCGTGAAGATGTGTTTCATACACAACATTAACATTAAGAACTGCATTCTTTGTGAATAAGCCACTACTTAAAGTGGCAATTACCACTGTCATTCATAAAGCAAACAAAAAGTAAAACCAAGCAAGTAGGTATTACATATGGCCACTTAGAAGACAACATCCGAAGCAGGGAAATACATATTTCATAAAATGAAGAATAGGATCAACCCACATAATTAATTACTAAAAAAATCAGAAAACTATTGTATGCATTAAAATGACTTGAAAAAGAAATCAGCATAAACAACAAAAGAGACACTAGATGAGAAGAGGATACTTTTTACTCGAGGGATTGGATTCTTTGATTGAAGAGAGCAGGATTGGCAACATGCTTGAGAAGAAACGTTGCTTATAAAGTGGCCTTATCGTCGCATGGAACTTCTTATTCAGACAATCTTCTGAATCACTTAGAAGTACATGGAATGCATCCGCTGCAAATGTCGCCAAAGGGGAACTTGCATCCTGCCCAACATCCTTACCATTCTCATGCTGTTGAAAAGGTGTGATATCCACATTTTTACCAGCAACTAGACATTTCAAAAGAAGCATTGCTATTTCCTTTAGTTTCTCATGTCCCCTCATAAGCAAACCTTTTCCAATCCATGCCAGTCCAAGGACAACATATTTATGAAAACAACTATCTCTATCTATAAAATTGCTACTGCTTTCTGAAGTCCATCGACAACTCTTCAGAATCTCCTCAATTGCTTGATCCAAAGAATAAGATATTTCTGATTTGTTAACATTTGCAGGCCACTTGTTAATCATGGATGCCAAGGCTTGAGCTGCTGGCATATTTCCTTTGAGCAGAAGGACCACGAACAAGTTCAAAAGTATTTTCACATTTACAAGAGGAGTCTGCGGACAAAGTGCTATAACTACTGATCCAAAAAGAGAAAAAATCCATTCATCTCGACATGACATGAGAGTGGTATCTTGAATGCATTGTAAGCCTTCAAGTTGTGACAAAGCACAGGGCAATGGCTCCGCTATAAAAAAGGTCTTTGGAAGACTGCTGTACGCTTTTTGTAAAATCAAGAACTGGCTTTCCTCTGTACATCCCGCAACTAGATGCTTCATTGTCATCATAACCTGATCAAGAACATCCTGAAACCAAAGTATTTAATTTTTTGTCATGCAGTTATATAGTTCTGTTCAGCAAAGTCCACATAAATAATCCATTAACAGAATACATTGACGCTACAGACCTCAAGTTAAAAACAACTATAATCAAACTTGTTAAACGTGGCTATGCTAAAGAAATCAATGCTACTAAGGTTGAATGCTGGACAATTATGGTAGCTTGCAGCCAAAAATAATTATAATATCAAGTCTAGCAGCAGTACCTTCATTAATATGGCACTCCTGAAAACGGTTGCATTTACTATTTGATTCCATATACTGACAGCAACTTGAACAGCTATATCATTGAAATTTCCGCAAGTGTGGCATCTATTTGGAAAGGAAGTCGTTAATCCATCAGCAATAAGCAGAAGTTTAAAGATTTAAGAAGTGTTCTATTTGATTTTATGAACACAAGGACACAAAAGTATATAAAACATACACGCATGCAAAAACACCCATCCTTCACTAGGCATTAACATATATACAAATTAAAGCTTCAAACAAAGAAGCTCCTTAGCAACTAACAAGTCACATGGTTCCATCAGTAGATGCAGAGAACATGACCTAGGCAAAATCTTACAACTCCTCTACTTTTCAATACCAAACCAACACCAGGGCACAGGGAGTGTTGGTCACCAACACAGACAGTGGCATGCCATCTTGTGGAAATTTGTGTTTTTCCCATCACATGCCTGCAGATTCAAAACTCCATGTGTGCCAATGCCTAGTGCCTCTACCTAAAGGCATGTGCTTTAGGTAGAGGCACATGCCTAAAGGCATCATATGCCAGCCAACAACAGAACTGAGTTCTCAAATAATATAATAAATTCATTAATTTGCATAAGAAAAACTTCTCAATCATCTGGTGAATATTATACACCTGAGTTAGACATGTGCTTCCTAAATAAGGTCATCAACTTGAAATTCTCTTCCATCAATATTTTTTTTCGAGGAATTCTCTTAAATCAATGTTAGGAAACAAAATTAGGGGGAAAAATGCACCTAAACTGTGTGCAACCCTAGAAGGTAATGTTATCTACAAGTTCGCAAAGATCAAGAAAAGGTGGATGTATTTAGTTTGTACCTTGGAAGCACCTGATGGGAGTAGCACTGGAGCAGAGGAACTAAAACATCAGAAGATTTTAGATTTCCTTCAAACTACACAGGAAAAAAAAAGATGAAATATTATGGTCATCTTCAGAGGATTAAGAGAAAAAAATTACTAAAAGATCAAAATTTAAAAAAAGAAAAAGAAAAAAAAAAAAGCCCATACACAATCTCTTAAGTTGGAAACTATAGCCTCTTCAAATGCTTGAACTATTCTTAGCAGGTAGAGGCCAATGCTGCTAATTTCAGAAATTGCAACCAGTTTCAGTGAAAGAGAGATGGTAGAATCATTAGGTTGAAGCATGGAAACAATTCTCTGAATGACAAGTTTGTTATAACTTATTGCTTTTGCAGAATCATGAGCATTTTCAATCCACAAACCAATTTGGACTAAGGCTTTCAAAGATAATTCCCACAAGTAAGTTTCCTTGCTCCTTCTAGTGATTATTGACATAAGCATCACTAATATATCTTCATAAGTTGCCTCAGAAACAGGTGAATAGATTTCTGGAAATGTTGCAAGCACTTGCAAACCTTTCACTGCATAAGACAAAATAGAAACAAAAATCATAATGACATGCATGAGCTGTTGCAAAAAAGAGTTTCAAATACCAGTGTGGTGCTTGTTGACTCTTATTTACCAGTCCGGCAGAAGACCTGTATTAGACTATAAGATCCAAATACCACCATTTTGTTGTTTTTCAGCTCAGTATTATTAGTTTATTAACTTTGACTGGTATCAGGCAGTGTGGGTTGGTATTCTGGCACATAGATTACTAAAGTCGGTACCCGAATAAGATTTAAAATCTTGGCAGAAAGTACCTAATAGTACTCCACAGAATCAAATTAAAACAAAAAAAACAGAATGTTGAATACATCTGTACCATGTCTTCATTATAATAAGATGAATGACATGTTACACAAAAACCAGCTTAAACTGGAAATGAACCCCATAAGCACATCCTGCAATACAAGATGAAACATTGTAGATGCAATTCAAAGTTAATCCACAAACAATAAGAGAATGGAATGCTATCTACTATCTGTATATGCAGAACACAAGCTTCAAGAAAGTTGATTATCATATGAAATTGAAGACAAAACAATCAAAAGTCATGATAAATAGGAATATGAAGAAGTAAGAAAGTCACAAAAGGTAAACATTACCTGCACAATAAACATGTTCTGCACTCTCTGGTGTCCCCAAAATTGACCCAAGAGCATCACATAACTCTCTGGAGATATTTTTAAGCACATAAAACCAGCTTCTTGGTTCCGAAATAACTTCTGGAGCAAATTCCTTGGAAGACAAAGTCAATTCTCTACATGAAGTAAGGAGTTCCATGGAAAGATAAAGTGCTCCAAAATTCAATCCATCGGAACATGTGTTGTGGTCAGTAACACAAAGTTTAGATGAATGCTTTCCTGAAACTCCTAAAATATCCATTAGGCAGGAAAAGAACTTCTGAAACACCTTCGTGCAGCAATATATGGATACCTTTGATGCAATAGATAAGATACTTCCAAGAGCACTTAATTGACACTGGATTTCTGTTGAAGCACCTGAATATTTTTTTATACTTGTTACAGACCAAAATCTTGTCCCTATATCTTCATCATCAATAATCAAACACAAGAAAGAATCTTGATCTGGAAAATTCAAGTGTGAAATAGCTGTTTGCAAACAATTTAGAGCTTCATTTGCAATTTGATTAACATCAGAATCCATATCCCCATCGGAACCATAAGTTGATAATGAAGACCTATGAGGTGAAAGGTTAAAGATCACATCTTTCAAATTAGACCAGATAACTTGAGAATGCTTGACCACCTTGTCTGCTTCATAGTGGCGCAAGCAACTGTTAAGATACTTCAAAGAATCAAGCTGCAAAGATTTGTCAAACTATCAGACTAATATGTTTTTCCCATAGTTATAACAAGCCATAATGAATCTCAGGATTTTAGAACAAACCTTTGCTGATGGAAGGGATGAGGAGAGTTTTTCAAGGAGCAATGGGATAACAAATGGTTCAAAAAGTGAAGATGAAGAGAAAGCATCCTGCAATGATGCAAGCAGATATTAACAGAACTGATGTAAAGTTGCCTCATCATACACACACAAGCACTACCAAAGAATAGACAGGCTTCCAGAGGAAAAGGTTGCTGATAGTTACAAATTTGCTCACCGTTATAATATTATAAATTAATGATCATTGGTTAAAATGATTAGAACAAGACAAAGCTAGAAGCTAAAGAGGTTCAAATAGAAAACAGGAAGAATCATGCATGAAAAGGAAGTTGCAGCATAAAACATCATGTCAAGTGGTACATAATCATAACATGACAATAAATGACATCAATTTTTCTACCCAGCACATGATCAATTGCTTACTTTCCTTTTGAAGATTATCAGAGCCTAGAGTATAGCAAATAAAAGGTAAAATGATAATCATATACAAAAGCAAGACATATGAAAGAGGTTCTTATATAGGAGATAAACTGAAAACCACTTAAAACAAACTTGGAGATGAACAAGAGATATAAAAGACATACCATTAATGCCTTAGAAAGGTCATCCCTTGTTATATCTAAACCATCACCCTTTGGCTGCAAACAATAACACTCTGTACATCATGATTCAGCTACAATAGGAGATGCATTTATCCATGGATATTAAATGAAGAAAGAAATATAAGCACAACAGCAAATACCATATTACTGATATCCATTAGTACAAGGAACAATTGAACAAACCCATGATAAAAATATGATGAATTGGTCTGATGCCATGATATTAACATTGCAAGAACATAAGTGTGAAATAACAGACTGTTCTGTTCAAGTGCACTAAAACTTAAATGTCCATGGAGTCATGGAAATTACTGAATTATCTGCCATCATACTTCTTCTTACTCATCCAAGATATTTGATCCTTGAAACACAACTTAGAATAGGTTTAAAATGTACAAAGACTAAATATCCTAAATCCTAATTAAAAAAAACATAAGACTAGCATCTAGAGCAACATGGCAAA